>OZ038380.1:62936590-64136590 GCA_964036045.1 Eutreptiella sp. 'Long Island Sound 2002' | reverse complement strand
CACAAAACCCCAGGCTACGACGGCCTCCCTGCAGAGGCATACTACCACCTCTGCGCCCACCTCCTCCGCGTCCTCGCCCACCGCCTCTGGGACATCGTCACGGGGCGGACCCCTCTGCCACCAGACTGGGCAAAGGTTGTCCGCCCCCTCTACAAAAAAGGGGACTGGGCAAACCCGGACAACTGGCGCCCCATAGTCTGTGCGGTCACGGAGGTCAAAATCGTCTGGACCATCCTCCTGCGCCGCATCCGCCCCCACCTGGACCCCCACATACCAGCGAGCCTCTCGGGGGCCATCCCAGGCCGGTCCCCACACGAGGCCATCTTCCTCCAGGACACCATCGCAGACATGGACCCGGTGGACCTCATCATCGCCTCCCTCGACGTCCAGGGAGCCTTCCCGAACACCCCCTGGCTCCTTCTAGAAGCGGAGTGGAAACGCCTAGGCCCCCCCTTCTACAACTTCACCTCCGACTACATCCGCACCCGCAAATACACGGTCCGCACAGGAGCAGGCCTCACCCCCTCCCTGGAGCCAGGCAGCGGGGTCCCCCAAGGGGGAGCAGAAGGCCCCTTCCTGTACCTTCTAGTGACGCTCCCCCTGGCCCTCGCAATCGAGCAGGATTACCCGGCCTACGCACCCTACCCCCTCCTCTCCCCCCTGGTCGGCTTCGCGGACGACACCAACCTCAGCGTCGCGCACACCCCACACGACCCCCATGCCCCAGACCCCGGGCCAACGGTCACCCAACAGGCCAACGACTTACTGGACGTGACCGTCTCCTACCTCTCCCACAACAACCTCATTGTCCACCCCACAAAGTCAGTGGCCATGATCAAGGGGTCTGCCACATCTCCCACCCTAGGGCCACAAGGGCCCCCCATGCACGTCGTGACGACCACCACCCACCTGGGGGTAGTCCAGGCCGCCAACCCTGAGGACGCCACCCTCTCTCCCAAGTTGCAATCACACCTCGCCCATCTCCCCAGATATGCGTCCCCGACCACCAAGGCCCTCTCCCTGTCCCACCAGAGCCTGGCGTACTACCTCACCGGGGTCTTGAACGCCTCCATAGGCTTCCAAGCACTCCACCTGACACACCCCACCACCGCCCTCCAGCCGGCCACACGCGCCGTGACCAAGGCATGGGCAGCACACGGGGGCTGGCCCACCTCCATACCCACCCGCGCCATCCGAGCGGCATGGCCCCACTATGGAGACACCATAGGGGACGAGGTGAAAGCGGCCTACACCAGACACACCGCCCTCCTCCTTCACCGCATGACCCACAACCACTCACCGGAGGTCCGCGAGGTCACCGCCATCCGCCTCCAAGCCGCACAACGGGCCCGCAACACATGCCCGCGCTGGGTACTCCACCAGACGGGCATGCCCACCAACATGAACACGCGCCTGTGGAACCACCTGCAGCTTCTCCTCCCATCCCCACACCACGCCATACTCACCAACCACACGTGCCCAGAGGAAAGGCCACTAGCGGTCCTCTGCGGGGACCTCCACAATTACCCCAAGGGCACCATCCACACCATAGACCTTGTCGGGGCCTCCATCACCGTAGTATACGTCACTCTCCCCCAAATGCGGGTCCTGCACCACAGCGGGGCACACCACACCCCCTTTCTACAGCTTCCCGAATGGCCACAATACCGCCTCTTCCACCAGTACCTCACGCAGACGGCACGAGCAGCTGGACACACTCTACCGGGCAGCAAAGATGTGCGCACAGCTTACCGAGAATTCACAAAGCAACACCCGCGACCCATCCCAGCGACACCGCCCTACGCACCCACCGGATCGAAACACGAACCCGTCCCCCCGGTGACGGGCCCAGTCCCACCACTAACCCTACTACTGGCCCCGAATGAAGCCAAACCCACGCAGACCACCGTCATCCACCACAGGGCAAAATGGCGCATACCGAAACACCACATGACCGCCCGAGACCTACCAAAGGTCCCCCAAGATTCCCAGAGCATGCCACGCACATGTTGGGCCTGTGACCCCGAGGCACCAACCACACCATGGCCCGTACTACACCTCATAGCACGCCACCAGACCCACCCCACAACCCACCTACCACCACAGGCCTACGCATGGATAGCCCCATGGTTCCACCGAACCGACACTAACCCCACGGTAGCATGGAACCCCGACCACGCGCCCAAATGGCTCTTCACCACTACACCCACATGCCCCCGCCCCGACCCGGCAGGGGTCGCCATCCGTTACAGCATGTACGAGCCAGGCAGAACGGGCAAGCACGAGCACCCCTACTATCCGCTCCACCACTCCTGCCACACACCGGAGCACCGAACACAAACCCTCACATGCCACGACCTAAACCCCGACACAGCCTACATCCTCCACTACATCTACTCCTACCTCACACAAGGACAGCCGGAGCAGGGACTCATAGCCCTGTCCCCCCAAGCGAAGCACATCATCTCCAAAGGAATAGGGGTGTACGCCACCCCCATCCTGCATCCCACAACCCCAGTAGCCCACCTCGCCACGGGCCTTGCCATATACGCCTACCTGCCCATGAACCCATGCCGCCTCCCACAACCATCACCGGCGGACCGGCTCTTCTTCACCGACGCCTCAGGCGAATCCGCCCTCACGCCCATCACCGGGGGGGCCACCCTGCAGCTAACCCACACCGGGGGACACTACCACATGGACCACCACACGGGCCACACCACCTATGGGGCCTCTTCCCACGGGGAGCTAGGGGCCATGGCCGACGCCATCACCGAGGTCGCGGCCCACCTACCCGCCCACTCCCCGCACATCGTCCGGGTCTGGTTCGTGGTAGACGCCACTGTCGACACGCACCTGCTCCTGCGCGTAGCAAGGCAACCACTTCACAAAGCAACCGCGACGAGCCTCGGCACCCAGGCACTGCTACTCTGGAAAGCGCTACGCAGCCTTCCCCCCTACGTCCAACTCCACATCGTGAAACAAGAGTCCCACTGACACCAATACGGAAATGGTAAGGTCGACAACCAGGCAGTACACCAGCGCACAACACACCTACCAGCCCTCCAGATCCCTGACCTCGGCCGCAACCACACACACCTCCAACACGTGCCCCCTGTACCCGAGCCCCATCAGACCCCGGACTGGGTACCAGAGGACGCCCCCTATTCCTCCCACGACAGAGCGTACCACTACCCCAACCCCATCCAACATCTCGCCCGCGTGCTCGGCGACGCAGACAGCCGGGCGCACATCCAGGAGCTCCAGGACAGACTGCAAGTCCCCCTCTACCACTCAGCGCTCCGCCCAGCAAACGTCCCAGCCCACCTCCAAAAACGACGCATCCAGCCCCTCAGGGAGCAACTGCCATTCCTCACCAGGGTCGCCAGATGGCTCGCCCGCAAGCACATCCACGTCCCCGACGAACACACCCGTTGCCCATGCGACCACACCACCCCGGAGGACTGGGAACACTTCAAGAAATGCCCCCTCCATACAGACAGGGACACCCTAGTGGGCTGGTCCCCGGCGGAAACCCTGCGACAACACGAAGGATGGCCAACCCACAGCCACGCACACAAGGCCACCGAACACCTCTTCCGGGACCCCCTGATCAAAGAAGCCACCATGAGAGGGGCAGTGACACAGGCCCTGGACCGACACCTCACCAAACACACGGAAAGCCCCATGGAGGCAGCAGCACACCTCCAGCTAGAAGCAGTCCGCAGAGCAGCGGCCCAAATGGTACACCGCAAACACCTCCTGCTAACACACGCGGAGCAACTCACCGACCCCACCGCCAGGGAACACATGCAGCGTCTCATCCATTACCATGCCGTGCATGACCCAGACGTCCACTAACCCGCTCTGCGCCCCGCACGCGCCCCCCGTCTCCATCCACAGGTCTCCAAGGCACCACCACAGCGCCCCGAGACCCGTCTCACACCCAAGAAGCCACCCGGCACCGCCCAGTCCGGCCGAGCCCAGCCAGGGCCAACCATCCATCGACGTAGACGCGCAAGACCCCGGCAGCCCATCCAGCCCAGCCCCCCCGGACCCGGGGCAACCCCCCCTCACACCGGCCACCATCCGCGACCCGGACCTCCTCCGAGCAACCCTCCAAGACAGGGCCCCGACCACCCCCCTGGGCTGGTACCGCCTACAAGAGGACTGGACCAAGCTCACCGTCAAAGCCCTCCGGGACCTGACCACCCCAGGCAGCGGCCTCCACGAGACCATAGTAGACCTTGTGCTCTGGCGAGCCCGCAAACACACCCGGGGCCAGCCCATCTGGATCCCCCCCATCGAGTGGGGCCAGGCCCTGACGCACGACACCGGCATCAACGTCACGCGTCAAGGGACCGTACGCCTACGACGGGCCCCAGCGGAGACGGACCACCCAGCGGACCCGAACCACCCGGAGCAGTGGGAACAGGCCACCGCGCCCTACCGCGCCACCGCCCTCCGCGCCGCCGGCCTCCGCACCCCGGACGACGACCTCCCCCCCCCACCTACAGACAGTGACCACCCCCCGCCGGAGGTCTGGGTTACAGTCCTCGAGCGCGGCCACTACTACGTGATAGCCGCTACGGCTACGTCCCCCGGCCCGCAATGGATCATCCAGGGGACAGACACCATGTTCCCCCCGGAGACCGCCCCACCAGGGGCAGTGGGAGACCCCACCACCCAGCACAGGATGCTCAGGGGTGTCCTCCAGCCAGGGGACACGCCCCCAGCCCGCGCCCTGGCCCAAATCACCTCAGGGAAGGCGGGCTACCACCTGGGATTGGCCATGCTCTGCCTAACCCACTGGATCCAGCGCCGCTGGCCACCCACGGGGACCGTGCCCTGGGTTTGGGCCATCCCCACCGCCCACACACAAGTCGAGGCAGGCCCGGACACACGACCAAACCCCCCCCCCCAGACCGCAGCAGTCCCTCACCTGCGGGTACCACGCCATCCACAGGGTCCTCAACCGCGCGGGTCTTAGCTTAAAGCTAGCATGCCCCCTTCCCACCACCGACCAAGAGGTCCACCAGATACGAAAGCTCGTCTGCGAAATCCTTGCCGCGGCAGCAGAAGACGGCAAGCTTCTCCTCCAAACCGCCCGGCCTACAACTGCCCACGCAAGCGCGCGGCAAGCGGACACATACTACGACACAGCACACCCCGCCGCACAATCCCCGCCCATGCCCCCCCCCTCTTGCTGCTCAACCGGAGACCCACACACGCCCACCATCGCGCGCACCGCCGGGCCCCGCGACACGGGCCTCCCCCACCCGCCCGAACACCAGCACACGCCCGCCACACAACCACCCAGCGGACACCCTTCACCGCCCCCCACACTCGACAACCCACACACACCCGCCGAGGGGAGCCCCGCGCCCCGCGGCACGCCCACCCCACCCAGTGGCCCGCCCACGCCTCCCACACACATCCCAGAGGGCCCAGGCCCACCCCCCCCGGCCCCTCAATGCAGCCCACGCGAACTGTTCCCCCCCACGGACACCAACCCACACAACCTCCCACATTGCAGGACCCGGGCCCAGCCGAGCCCAGAAAGAGAAGGCCGCAGCCCCGCGCCTCCCTCCCCCGCCGCTGCCGACCAGATCGGCCCGCCGGGCCGCCAGGTCACGACCGGGCCCCCCCAGCCGCCCGCCCCCAACCTACAGCCCGAGGACATGCCCTCCATCCTCCCCGCCGTGGCCGCAGCAGAAGCCGCCGCCCACAAGCCCGCCCGCATCACAGCCCAACCCGCGTCCACCACCTCCTCCTCATCCTCAGCCTCGTCCACCTCCTCCACCTCATCCTCCGACCCCCCCCTCCCCGCCAAACTCATCCTCAAGGCCACGGCGAAAGCCAAAGCCGCGGCCGCACGCACCGACCCCCCAACCCCCACACAGGCGACTCAGGCACCCCGGCAACCCACCGGGACGACCCCCGACCCGACATCGGCGCCCTCACACCTCCGGACAGAGGTACTCCTCAACCTGGAACCGGACCCCAACCCCAAACCCGACCTCAAACCCAAACCGGACCCCAACCCCAAACCCGACCCCAAACCCAAGCCGGCGCCCACGCGAGCACACACAACACCGCAGACGCAACGACACAAACCCACCCGACACCACCCCCGCCCGGGCCCTCGCCCAAGCCAGGACCCCCCACCCACTGCAACGCGCGCCCCCCTCCCGCCGGCACCCACCACCACCGCAGAGACGGCCACCCAGCACGACCCCGTCCAAGCCCTCGTCCGCATCCCCGTCACCAAGCGCCCCGTCATCCATCCCCCACAAACCACCACCACCGCCGGCCAAACCGACCCAGGGACGTGAGACCCCTCGACCACCGTCACCGTCAAGCCCGGCCCCCAACCCTTCCCCCATGCCCACCACATAGTGCAGCTCCGGGGACTGCCCACGATGCCCAACCCCCCAACCCCACAAGGGGGACCGGAAAACCCACAAGGGGTCCATGGGCCATACCCGCAACACCAACCCCACCACTACCCACACCACCACCACCAGCGGCCCCACCACCACCACTACCAACACCACCCCCACCACTACCACTGCCCACCGCCCTACCCCACCGGGCCACAACCCCCCGTGCACGAACAGCACCAGCGGACGGGATGGCAGCCACCGAGCGCCCCACCCGCATACCCCACCTACCGCCAGGAGCCACCCCCCCCGTACCAGCCACCACCCCCGTACTAGGAACCGTATCCGTACCCCCCCGGCCACCATCCGATGGCCGAAGGGGCCCCATGGACGACAGGGGAACCTCCCCCCCCCCCCCCCAGTACCAGGCGGCACCGCGCGAGGCCCCCCAGGGGCCGCCGACGCTTCCGGACTGGCCCGACTCGAGCGATGAGGCCCGGTCCCGCAAACGGCGGCGCTCCCGCCCCCCCCCCGCACGGCACACTCGCCCACGGCGCCCACACTCCCACCGCGCCTCAACCACCCACTCGCGCCGCTCCCGCTCCCCCAGGTACCACCACGACCCCCCGGGACGCCGCTCCCGTCGCTCCCGCTCCCCCGGGCACCACCACGAGCGCCACCGCCGCCCCATGTCCCCCTCCCCCTCCCCCCACCGGCCAAACAAGACCCCCACCCCCAGACCCCGCCACCACCACTCCCGCTCCCCCTGACGCAGCCAGGCACGCAACTGCCGCCCCACGTCCACCTCCCCCTCCCCCCACACGCCCCGCCGGGCTCCCCGTTCCCCCCGCCACCCGTACCCATCCACCACCCCCAGCCCCTGCCACCACCACTCCCGCTCCCCCGGACGCCACCGAGCGCGCCACCGCCGCCCCATGTCCACCTCCCCCTCCCGCTCCCCCCTCCACCCGTACCCGTCCTCCATCCCCAGCCCCCCCCGCCGCCGCTCCCGCTCCCCCAGGCACCGCCACCCCCGCCACCACCGCGGGTCCACGTCCTCCCCCCGCCGCACCACGACCACGGGCACGGACCCCTCCCCCCCCCGGGCCCCCGCCTACCTCGCCTGGTGGTCTCCCCCCGCTCTGCAGGAGCTCCGCCGCTTGGTGAAGTGGGCCGGAGGAGCGGGAAGGCAAGAAGGGGTGCACGTGGTGCATACCTTCGAGGAGGTGCGCACCCGCACCCCCGCAAACCCCAACGAGGCCGCCCCGGAGGCCATCATGCCGCAAGCGGCATGGGAGGCCCTCCTCCGCGATGCGGTCAAGGGCCTCCGCCCCCCCTACACCCCCCAAGCCCTCCGCCAGTGGCTCCAGACCACCCACCCCCAGGCCTGGGCCGCCGGCGCCCCCTCCCCACCCCGCCCCTCCCGCCACCACCACACCAGGAAGGGGCAGGACAAGGGCAAGGGAAGGGCAAGGGGTACCAAGGAGCACTCAGGCAAGAGGGCACGGAAGGGCCCCAAGTGGGGGCAGGCACACGCAGGGACAGGACGCCAGAAGCGACACCACATGGGGGCAGGAAACCACCCAAGAACCAGGAAGGGGCGGGAACGGGGACTAAGACACGGAGGAAAAGGGCACCACGGCAGGCACCACGACCCACACCCAGGAAGGGCACACCCCGACGGGGGGACCAGCGCCGCCCCAGCCCCACCAAACACCCCAACATACACCACCGAAGCAAACATCGGATGCCATGCGGATCACACCAGCGCACGCCCACCGGCCACCGGAAACCACACGGAGAACGGAGGGCACACCTACACGGGGAGAACGCACAGAGGAAGCCGCAGGGAACGCCGCCGCACGGCGCACCACCACGCCCTCACCGCCAGGCGACGACCCCGGCCACCACAAAGGCCACCTCACAGGCACCGGAAGAGGACGAAGGCACCGCCGCGGCACCCACGAATAGGGACGGAAACCCCCAGAGGACACGGGACCAAGGCACAGGCCCCCAGGGAGGGCAACCCCACGGACCGTCACGCGACCACGCCTTTGGCTATAAGGGCCGGGCTGCGTTACCGTCGCGGTTCGACGCAGAGTATTGCTAGGCACTTGGATTGACGGCCGGGGGCTTGATCTCAGCTGGTCTCACGTCTGTGAGGGCGTCCGTCACCAACCTGTTGCGTCCAGTGGAGGAATGGCACTGCGGCGGCACGCCGATCCCGTCCATGATGAATTTCAAGCGCCGCAAGGGGAAGTGAAAGGCTGTGATCGCGAAGGCCTTGGTGCTGCTGGACGGTGCCCCCTTCAAGGCCTTCTCCGAGCGCCGTGAAGACTGGAAGTGCCAAGATTACTACCGGTGCCCCGGACCCCTGCAGTTCAGCACCGGAGATATGGACATCCCCCTGACCCTGAAGTATGAGCTCATGCCTGCCGGCGGCACCGACCCGGACGCTCATGTCCCTGCCAGCGCAGCCGAGCTGCAGTGCAGGCCTTTCGCCACTCAAACGGCGTTCGGAAGCCACCTCCACCGTCCGACTCCTGATTTCTGTTTGTCTGCCTTGGAGAAGGAACGCCTTTCCTACACCCCGAGTACGCCTGCCTGTCTGCGAGGCCCGGTGAAGATTGAGTCCATGGGTGAGAGTCAGCATGCACGCCCCAAGGACACCGTGATCATTCAGCAGAATTTCCCGAAGACCTACCCGACCCACGAACCCGAGCGGCACGCCCAAGCCCCCACAGCATGGACCCAGCGAGCCACCCACACCTAACCGCACCCACCAACCACCAGCCGGCCACACTCCGGCCCGCACTCCGCACCACGACACAGGCCAGGCTGACCTCCACTGACCCACCGCGGCACCACGCGAGATCACGGCACACCGCACCACAGCGCGCCACAGTGCAACGCACCACAGCACAACGCGACGCGACGCGGCACAGAGCGGCATAGCACGACACAACTGACCCTAACCTGAGGGACTAACCGAAGCCAGCCACCGCACACCCTGGAAGGCGCCGCGCCACCACGCCACGCACCAGCACCGCAGGCCACACACGGGGCCACAGCGCGCCAGGCGACAACGGTGGCGGACCACCCAGAAGATTACAGCCGGCACCGCAGAGGGGAAAGGACACGAACAACCCCAGCCCCCTAACCCAAAACCACAAGCAGCCGCCTGGCGCAGCCGCCCAGCCGGCAGAGCCAGGACCTAACCCGGCAAGAAGGGGCGCCGAGCCCAAGTGTACAAAGCCCACCCGACCCATGGGGCCGGAACGCGGCCACACAGAACGCAACTGAAGACAGCAGCCCGGAAGACAACACTGAATGCAGGCCAGTGCGTGCGCCAGCCCAGGGAAGGCAGAGGGAGGAACAGGCAAGCCCCGCCCCCCAAAAAAAAAAAAAAGGAGGGGGGTGGGGGAAAAGGCACGAATACAGCCCACAGCCGCCAAACCGCCCGCCAACACCACCACAGGCGGCCAAGCCCCCCCCCAGAAGGCACCGAAGACAGGACCTCCACAGAGGCACAGGGGGACCACCCACCCAAAACAGACAACACCAAGCCAGTAACAGCGGACCATGGGGAAAAGGGACACGGAAAAAAAAAAAAAGAGCCACCAGCCCAGCTCGAAAGAAAGGGGATGGAGGGACAGGGGACACAAAGCCCGAAAAAAAAAAAAGAAAAAAATAAGAAAAGAAAAAACCAAAGCGCAAAAAACACACCCCGACAACCCAGCCAAGAAGGGCTGGGCACAGGCGAGACCCGGGCCCAGCACACACGCCCACACCGCACGCCAGAACCAGAAACGGCGGGGGGCAAGCGGGGCGCCCACGAAACCACACACGTCCCAAAAGCAGGCCGAAACCGAAGCCCAACCACGAACACCACAAACAGCCGACACTAGAGGGACAACACCACAAACTGTGCCCAAACACACCCACCCAAGACCCCAGCCAGGACGTGCGGGGTTAACAAAACCCGCACCCAACTTCCAACCGGACCCAAACACAAACGCCACACAACAGTAGGAAACCCAGTGCCCACAGCCCGGGCACTGAGGCAGCCCGTGCCATGCAGGTGACCCGGCCAAACGAGATCCGGAGACCGGGGGTAAGGCTGCATCCTAAGGCCTGCGCTGCTTTGCGACTCGAGGCGGAGCGTGCGACACCCAAGCGCCTCGGAACCCTAGTACCAAGAACGTGCATGCACGCCTTGGGAACGGGATACGCCAGGAACTCCGGTGAACCCCTTGGGTTCCGCCCAAAGGAGGGGACGTGCGCAAGCACGGGGGCACACCCTCCTGGCGAGACAAGCATGTCACGCTGGCGGCGATCAGCCCTCCCGGCGTAGCCCGGGGCCGCTTTGTTGGGGGCCAACAGTCAGGTCTAGCGGGAAGTAGGCCGCCTCCCCTCTGCACGCGCGGAGCCTCTTCCTGTTCGTCACAGGGGCGACGCCAGGGGGAACCATGGGGCGCCTCTCCACGACCGAGTGCACCTACCTACCTACCTACCTACTCTTGTTCACCGGTGTGCCAGGCCGTGGTATCTCGTCCCTTTGTTGCCCTCGGTGCACGCGCGTGTGCGGTGTCCTGGCCCTCGTGGCGCCCGTTCACCGGTGTGCGCGCTGTGTGCGGTGCGCGTGTGCCATTGGTGGTTGTGTCCCTCTTCCTCCCCCCCCTGAAAGACAGGGGCGCGCGTACACTGCAGGCACAGGCACGGGCACCTGGTGCGGCGGTGCAATAGTGTTGTGTCCTCTGGCGTGTGTCGTCGGTGCTATGGCGGCGGAAAAGTAGGGAAAAGTATCCAAACTCAACCCACACCACAGAGCAGGTGGACAACCCACCTCTCAGGTATGCCAGTGTCATCTCACACGCATGCATTGCGTTTGTGTTGGTTGCTTCGTTAAAACGTTAGGGTTGTCAACGCTGTGTTCGTTGGGGGTTCGGGTGCTCATCTCCTTTGCTCTGCACAGGTCAAAACAGGAATGAAAGGTATGCGATGCGAATGGAGCGCGCAGCGCGCACGTAGGGTTAGAATATACGCTGTGCTCGCGATGCATGTGCCTAATTGAGGTATTCACACGCTGTGACGCTTTCCCTGTACCCCAATTCATCCTTGATCTCTCTTCACAGGTAAGAAAAGAAAGTGTTTGCTCGTGTGTAGCCGTAGCGTTAAAGTAGGGTTGCTTAAAACACTTAGGCTTGTTTATAACTCGCAATAGGGTTGTTTTGCGTTCGCTTCACTTCAACATTCACAGGATGCATGGTGAGTAAGGTAGGTTAGCCCAGGAGGAGCTCACCTCCTGGTTGAGTCAGTGGTTATTGCTCCGCCTCCTCTCCCGGCATGCGTGCACACAATGCATTAAAGGGTAGGCCACGCGAAATGCGCACGGTAAACCTTGTTTAGGTTACCCAGGGGCTCCTCGGTACGTTCTTTAAGAGAACCTGAGGAGTCTCTTAACGCTTGCTTGCTTGACAGGGGTTGTTTGAGGACAGCGTATTATAGGTCACACTGAGAAGCGTATAATACGTGGAGTGTGGCTTGGTTCCTCAGCCGCAAACACCCCTTTATTGGCCTCTGTTGCACAGGTGGGAGAGGTTCAGGGTGATTGGTGCACGCAGCAGCTGCCTTCGGCGGCTATCCCATTTTTCTGCCCCAGCTAAACAGGGGCGCTGGTCAAACAATCAATTGACTGCACCTCAGCCCGGAGTGGCGTGGGCAGTTCGACTCCATCGACATCCGCGCTGTGCACGCAACAAGAGCACCCCTTCCCTCCAAGCCCTAGCAGGGAAACGTGTTCTGACGTCCCTGTTAGGCCACAGTTGTTTAGCAGCGCTGTGTTCTTTTGTCTTCTTCACAGGAGGGTCATTAGGACCCGAGACTTCATTGACAGCAACACCAAGTAGCGTGTGTAGGGGTTAGGGTCAGCAGGCCTGGCAGGAGTTGAGTGCAGGTGATGAGTGCTCACCCTGCCTTCGAAGGCTGGTGCTGGCGTTAGTGAGTGTAGTGTAGTGGTGTCTCCTGTCCCGCGTGCTTTTCCTCGTGGGCAGGGGAGTGCGTTAGCTTTAGGCCCTCAGCAAAAATGGGCGTTTTGTATGCCCTTAGCACACTTGGCCACCCGTCCCCTCTAGTAGGTAGGGCTTTTGCCGTCTTCCCCCAAGGATAGGCGCCAGCACAGAAATTGGGCGCCAGAGGAGTGGTAATAGTACCTGATTAGGACCTTCGGTCCGACGTCAGCGAAGCCCGGTCTCCGGGAGCCACGCCGGGGAGAGAAGTGAGACACACACAGACATACGTAGCACACATAGGGGTATGGTAAACCCTGTAAGGAACGGTAGAACCCCATGGGTCTGGACCAGTCAGGGTTCCTAACTGTGGGCTCGCTTGTCCCGGAGGAGGGAAGACACACCCTGCCTCATAACACCTTGCTTGTCATTCCCCCCTGGTGTAGTAAGCCACCGTTCTTCGTTGGCTCCCCAAGGTCATTACATCAGGGCAGTCCCCATGCAACACATGGTCAACAAGGCATACACCCGCTGGGTGGCTGCAATCCTGATAAGCGGCCACCTGGCCCACCCTGGAAACCATAGGCATGGGTCTGCAGGGCACAGACAGGGTCAGTGCAGTGCTCAGTAAGCAGTAGTCTGTGAAAAACCAATGGCCTTCGGCCAGGGAGTGGTTGTCACGGGGGGCTGACGGTCCTGTCCTGCGATGCAATGCGGGGCAACTGTGACAACTGCTCTTACACCCATACACAGGCACGTCTGCAGAAGAGTGCTCACTGCACCTGTCAGTAGACTGACACAGGGAAATTAGTTTCGCTTTTTACGCTGGGACATAGTCTCAGCACGGGTTAGGAGCTGCCCCTCGTTGTTCTCAACGAGGTAGGTGCGGAAGATGGGGTTGATACTCCAGTCTGGTTGTATGAAGGCTGACATAGGCTCCCAGGTCGCCTCAGATAACCCATAGCCATCCCACAGGGTTAGGAATTTCCAGCCCTGTTTATACTCGTGGCAAGCAATACCTGCAACCACGTAGTAACCATCGACTGCCATCTCATCGGCAGTCATCTCTTGGAGTTCGTCTGCCTCCTCTGGACTGGCAGCGTTCTCTAGGTCTCTACGCTCGACCTCACTGTCGCTGAGGCGCCACTCACCCCAAAACAAATCGTCAGGGGAGTGATAGTGCCTCAACTGTTAAGGTGCACACACCAGTTCACCACCTAGACGTGGACTGCACCTGACATGGATCCTGGATCCATTTATCCTGATGATATGATAGGGTCCAAAATAAAGGTCCTGTAGGCAGTTACGTGGCCAGCAGGGTAGGCGTGAATGGTGTACCAAAACAAGGTCACCAACCTTGAAGCTGGCAGGTCGCCGTAGGCGGTTCCATCGGCTCAGCTCACGGTCACGAATGTGTCTCAGGTTAGTCCCAGCCTGGTTAGCCAGAGACTGCTTGTGTTCCAGCCAATCTCCCACAGGGCTCTTGAAGTCCTCAGGAAAGGGGGTTTTGAAGAACCAAGCAGGTCGTCCTCCATGGAACAGTTTGTGGGGGGTGAAACCCGTAGAAGAGCTCCGCTGTGAGTTCATGGTCAGCACTGCCCAGGGCACTAGGCGTACCCAGTCCTTGATACGCTCCTGTTTCATCAGGATTCTTAAGTTTTGCTCCACCACACGGTTCTGTCTCTCACAGAGAGGGTTAGACGTGTGGGTATAGGGCACTCCTGTGGTTACCTCCACGTTGAGGACATTTAGCACTCGTTTGTACCAGCCAGTGTCACAGCGGATGCGTACATCCTCATCAGAGTGGACCTGCTTAGGTGCTCCATAGTGACGCATTCCCGTGGGGGGCCTGGCCACCGGACGCTGCGGTGGACACGCACAAGTGAGCAGGCAGGCAAAGCACTACGCTCAGAGGGGCGTCATTGCTCGTGTCATGTGACAAAGCGTTTCAGGATCCTTGCCACTCTGAAACAAGGGAACAAAAGTATGTACAGCAACACATCAGGATATGTACACATGGGGTTAAGACTGGACTGGGGTAAGGGCATCACAGGACAATAGACACTCAGTCCCAACTCATATCCCAATCCCAGGTCCGACCCTCTCAGTGGCTGGTGTGGGCGGGGGCTCAAACACAACCCATGCCCTGCTCAGTCCGGACCCTGAAACCCTGCCAGTAGGGGGGGTGTCCCGCCCTGCCACAGGCGAGTTCCAGGGAACCAAATGGCTCCAAGGCCAACCGACAGTGGCTCCTCATCCTCCCTCCACGGCAGGTCCAGACTCCCCTCTGAGCGAGAGATATGGCCCCGCCATTATCCCCTAGGAGTTGGTAGCTGAAAATGGGCTGTTTCAGCCCAAACTGATATTAGCTCAAAAAATCTCCAAAATTGACCCCTCGTCCGGACCCGCCAGAGGTAGGGACGACGCAAGTGACCCTATGCCCTTCGAGTACCAACTTTATGGAGCCCTCACCCAACCTGGTTCCCTCTGAGGTCCCGGCATCAGGGCACCACAGAATCGTCAAGTGGGGTCATGATGCCAAAATCACCAAAGTTGGCGTCATTCCCACGCGTGGCTCGCCCGGCCAGGGTAAGGCCAATGACTCACAGGGTGGGAGGCAGGACCTAGGACCTACGTCTGAGTGTACAACTTGAAATTAGGTCCGGGTTCCTCATGGGCATAAAGATATGGGGCCGCCAATTGACCACACGGGGGGGTGAAATTGGGGTCCCAAAAGGGGGTCATTTTGGCTGCTCGAAATGAACCAAAATTCGGGGGTGCTTCTAATAGTATATCTCCACGCTGGCTTGGAGATCGGATCCGCCATTCCATACGCCATCCACCAGGAGTCCAACAGAGACTTCCATGCCCTTGGATCCCAAAGATCTCGATGCCACTTGGCGTGGTGACAATCCCGATTGGGTCCACAAATGCAAAAATGGCAAAATTGTCCACACTCACTTTGGGCTAGCACCCTAACGAAGGTTGCTCAGCTTCGCCCACGTGGTGTGTGAACCATGGGGACGAATGTCCATAACACCCATGTCATATATGGTCCATTGGTCCATGAGTCCGGCGTGCACGAGGTGGCTGAACATGGTGCACGGCGGGCAGAAAATGTGGAAAATTGCTCAAAATGGCCGAAAATGCGCACACTCATGGTTGGGGCAAATGAGGCACATGCCCGACTTGGACCAGAGTGTGCCATAGGATGGGTATCAAGTCATATGTGTCCAACATATCTTTTGGGCGTCGCCCAACTCCTCCGGTTTTGGGAATGGCAGGGTCGCCAAGTGAGCCCATGATTTGGGATGGTTCCAAATCGCCAACTTGACGGCCGCGATGTGCCAAGCCCAAGAGGAGTTATTCGCCGGGTTCAAGATATGTTGGGCACCGAAGTATGTACCCCCATAACATACTTGGATCATGATGTCCATTGGGCGCAACGTTGAGATACACGGTCGCCACTTGGCATCATGACGGGCAAAAAACAGCAATATTGGCGAAAAAACACCCAAAAGTGCCTTGAAAGGCGCACAAATATAATATAATATCTTCGGCTTGGATTGAGTAATCGACCAATCCTTCTAAACACAATGACTTGACACCAATGACCTTCGATTCCACATATGTGCTCCACTTGGGGCGCTTTGGAAGGTCGCGCGCGCTGCCTCCCAAGTGGGCACATGCAAAAATGGAATATTGCAAAAAACACACCTTGCTCGCAACGCATCGCTTCGGGAGCCCTCCACAAGCGTCCCTTCACGAAGGTTAGGCTTGCGAGTGTTGGTTAGGAGTACAATGAAGTACCTC
Source organism: Eutreptiella sp. 'Long Island Sound 2002' (assembly GCA_964036045.1). Taxonomy (NCBI): domain Eukaryota; phylum Euglenozoa; class Euglenophyceae; order Eutreptiales; family Eutreptiaceae; genus Eutreptiella; species Eutreptiella sp. 'Long Island Sound 2002'. The sequence goes on along the minus strand of OZ038380.1, from coordinate 64,120,386 downwards.
GTGCGATATGCGGTCCATTGGCGGGTTAGTCTTGGAATGGTGCACCCGCCAAATGGGCACGCGATATGACACCAAATATGGCATACAACCCTATCCACGCCTTCTACACCCAACCTAGTGGCCTAGAACCAAAGTATGCCTATATTCTAATATAACTTTGGTCCCTTAACACTTGGTCCAAAATCGACCTCCTTTCCGGAAAGCCGAATTTTAGCATGCACGCAAAATATATTGCCAATATGTATATGGAGATCATATATGCACTATCCGGGGAAGACAAGTGATATGCCCCGGATGTAGAGGCACGCAAGGGTGGGACAAACGCCAACTCAACATACTTGTACACGTACTTGGACGCCAAGTAGGTGAAAAAGTGCACTTCTTGGAGAACACTCAAAATAAATAACCCTTCGGGCCTATTGAGTTGGGATCCTTTGGCCTCATCCTATGCCTATGGGGGGCAAAACCTCATACACAGTGCCTATGAGGCACGTTAGTTCGTCCTTGGGCGCTTGAACGCTCATAACCCTTGTTATTCCACTTGGGCGTTGAAAGCGCCTTCGGTCGCCCAGATTTTGTGGGAAATATCTGGGACGCGATCCGTTATATCAAGGAAAAAATTGCGGATCACTCGAAGACTGTTTCAGTCTTAACTTCAAGAGTCCACGGAACGGGCGACGACGGGCGGCGTGACTGCGGCAATTTCACGACAATTGGAAATCGCGGTAGAAATCGGGTATTTCACCGATTTCCGACCGAAAATCGCCTAAGACAATAAAGTTATGGTAAATCTACATTGATTCAATGGTTAAGGATCGGATTCGAGGTCCCGCGGATTAGAGAACCGGGATATCCCGCTGACAGCCGGTGTCAACGGCTTCGGCACGGGTGTGACGGCTCACAGGCCTCCGGGCCATGGGCCATAGGTTCTGGGTACCGCTTCACCCCCCTGCTTAGAGCAAACCCTGGGGGGGGCTCGATAACACCCAAGCATGGCAGCGGGTACCCAGGACCATCCCCTGAAGGGGGGGGTGTCACATCCTCACTTCAGGCTGATTCGCAGGTTAGGCTGTCAAATCCCATAGTAAGACAGGTACGGTGCTGTAGCTGTTAGTAGCTGCAAGTATAGTATCAAGTATCAAGTCCCGGGTCCTGGCGGCGATTGTTCGGCATCATAAGGACCCGTTAACCCATACCAGGCGCACCGGGTGCCGGCTGCGACGGTCACCACCACAGTGGCAGTGGCATACACGGCCAACACAGGCGACACACGACGACCGACGTGGTCCCACAGGTCGAAAGCGACCACAAAGATCCATCAGGCTACCCCAGGCTTCCCAAGGCCGCAGGCTGGGGGAGAGTCCCCACGGGTCTTTCCTCGGGCGCACCATGTCCATATCCACGACGCGGCTCCAGACTGGTACAGCCGAACGAGCTCCTCTATAAGGGACCGGGCATCAAGGCCGTCATTTCCCTCGCCCTATTACCACGAAGGCCATGCATGAGGGAGTCCTCATGCAGTGTGGGCGGAGGCGTCGACTCCTCAAACCACCAGTTTCCCAGGCAGACTGACCGAGGTCAGGAACACCGGAGGTCGCCACCCGACTGCAAGTGCTTCTGCGAGTCGGTAGGCTCACACCGGGACTGATAGTGGCGGACCGCTGGGAGTGTAGTCAGGCAACTGGGCTTCCCGCCTGGCGCCATCAGGATCTCCACATCACAGCCACTAGGGCACACGGTATCACAGGCACTCAAACAGAAGAATCTGTACTTAGGTACTGGTCCAGGCCGGACCTTATGTTAGAGCATGTAAACGGCGACTGAAGGCGCCTTCGTATTCCGATTTGTGTCCAATCCGGGGGAGAAAACAGTCCATATCTCGGTGATGGACTGACAACACTTAACATACAAATGCACATATCCTGGGGAACAGAAAAATAAGCAAGAAGCGGGGTAAATAGGCGTGTAAACACACTCTGGATAGAGCGCCAAACCACGCCCCGGTTAGGATAAGGCATATGCAGGAGGGTGGACAGGAAAACGCCTGAGTTCAGGCCATATATAGTCTGCAGACACACGTCGACTGGTCTGGATTCCGCAAGTGCCATGGAACCAGACCACACACCAAAAAATCGCAATGCCAATGACAGCGGCATCCGTTGCACAACGTCGTATGGGCTTCAAGGCCCCAAGATCTCAGAAAATGTGAAGGTCAGTCGCCCTACCTGGTTTCCCAAGGATTCAGCAGGGGGGGAGTGACGAATAAAAGTTGAAGAGAGGGGCCATCCTCTTCTGGATTCAGCAGGGGGGGGTATATGGCCACTCTGATGGCAGGTCACCGGAAGATGGAGGAGAGCAAGCAAGTGAGGGACGATTCGTCGACTACACAAGCGCTAAAAACGCATCAGGGGAGAGCTCAGGGCACTGATCAGGCGCCCCTGGCTGCAATCGCCCGGGTGAGTGCTGCCAAGTCCGAGAGATGGATCTTGGTTCTGTGCTTGCGGATGTACTCCATGAAGGGAGTGTTAATCCGCGGCACGAACGAGGAGACGGGTTCCCAGGTGTCGTGGGACGGCCCATAGCCTCGCCAACGAACCTTGAACTCCAGGCCTCCGGGTGCCGAGGCGTTCGGACGCTGGGCCAGGATCTTCTCGACTGTTCAGTCGTCCTGCTCAGCATAGTCGTCGTCGGAATCTGCCTCATGTGCGGCATAGTCCAGGGACACGGTTTGGCCACGGAGGTCGGGTTCCCGCACACGGAGTTGACTCTCGTGGCGCTCCTGGAACTGTCCGTGACCCACCTTGATGCGCTAGGCGTCCTCACCAATCCTGCGGACCACCTCTCCGGGTGTGAACCAGGTTTTGGTTCGGTGGGTGCCCATGCGGCGGGGTCTGATCGCCCACACCGGGTCTCCCACCCTGAACTTCTGCGCTGTCGAGCTCGGGGCGGACTTCTGACGCTCAGCATGTTCCTTCTCGAGCTGCTGGCGGATGTCACGCGCCGTTGCCTCTTGCCGCGCGAAGAATTCCTTGGCGTCCATGGCCATACCATCACCAGACAGGGCGAGTCCCCGACCCAGGGGGTCCCTGCCGAACAGAATCTGGTGAGGGGACAAACCACCCGGAGTGGGGGTGTCATGATGGGCCTTCAGAGCGGGCCACATCTCCTCAAACCAGTTTCGATGTGGATTGGTGATGTGAATCTTGCGCAGCTTCTCGAACAGCTGCCGTCCAGCCACTTCAGCTCGGCCGTTAGACCGGCTGAGATAGGCGACGCTCTTGGCATGACGTATTCCCATGAGGGAACACATAGCCTTGAACCAGCCACCAGTAAACTGTGGCCCTCGGTCAGTGCAAATGGTGCGGGGGATGTCAAAGACGGTCAGCCAATGGCGAATCATCATGACTGCCACTTCCTTGGCAAGCAACCCCTTTTTGCGTGCCGGAACAGCTACTACGTAGCCACTGTGGCGATCCACACAAAGAACCATACAGTCAAAGGTCTCCTTGCCAATGTGGACTTCGGGCATGGAGAAGACGTCCATGGCCACGCTCTCCATGGGCTGGTCAGGAACCGGGGTCCATTGGGCTTCCCCCTTGACGTTCCGGTTATCGGGATTGCAGGCCTGACAGACCGAGCAACCCTTCCTGACCTTCTTGATGGCGGTGTAGAGATTGATCTGGTCGATCTCGAACCGGCGCTGCATGTCAAGGGCTTGATTCTTGACCCCTGGGTGCAGCATGTGGTGGTGCCAAGCTTCACATAGCTCGAGCACTCGGGGCTCTGGTACTAGCAGCTTACCGTTCCGGTAGAGCTTGCCATCCCCCTCAGTCAGCCCCTTTGGCAACTTCTGCCCGTCATCAGGGTCGGTCACAGCCCTATACTCGGCCGCAAAGGCCTCAGACTTAGCGTAGTCGTCGGTCCAGTCGTCCTGGAGGCAAGATTCAGGGAAGAGGTGCTTGTTGGACTCAGCTCCATCAGGGCCGAGTACTCTGACCGCTCTGCTCATCCTTGTTCCGAGGGAGCATCCGCAGCCATGACGACGAAGCATTTAACACCCTCCTCCTCCATCAGGCGCTCCATTTCGATGATCCTTTTGGCTTCAGCGGTCTCAGCCTCATCGCCATGGGCAGACACATCTGTCATGCCGTTGCTGGCGGGATATGCCCACCTACTGAGACAGTCCGCCACGGTGTTGTCCTTACCAGGAACATACACAACCGTGAGGTCGAACTTGGCCAAGGTCTCATGCCATCTTGCCCGTCGGGAGGCGGGACCAGAGGGGGTGTCCACGTGCTCCTTGTGCCACGACTGCAGACTCTGATGGTCCGTGCAGACGGTGACGGGATGGAGGGCTATGTACCCAGCCCAATTTTTCTGAGAGCCCTGACAATGGCATACGCCTCCTTTTCTCGGGGCGTCAACGTCCGTCTCTGGCCTTCCGCCAGGACTCGGCTGCAGAAGGCCACGGGCACGTGCCTCCCATCGTCAAGCACTTGTTCCAACACAGCGCCAACGGCGTAGTCGGAAGCGTCGGTGCGCAGGACGAACCCTCGGTCAGGATCCACGAGGTGCAGACCCACAGCGGATAGCAGCGCCTGCTTCATCCCCTCAAAGGCACGGTCGGACTCTTCAGTCCAGACCAGAGCCTTCTTGGACCCCTTCTTGGTCTTCTCTCGGTTGCCCTTGAGCATGGTCGTCATGGGGGCTGCATACTCGGCATACATCTTGATATACCCCGAGTGGTAGTTGCAGAACCCCAGATACGCCCGTAGCTCAGAGACCGTTTTGGGCTTTTCCCAGTGCTCGATCGCAGCCACCTTGCCAGGTACGGGCTTTCGCTGCCCGTTCCCGACTACGTGGCCAGCGAAGACCACCTCACTTACCGCAATGGTGGCCTTGTCACTGCTGCCCGTGAGTTTGTGCCGAACCAGAAGGTCCAGCACTCGAGTGACGTCCCTCTCATGTGCCTCCAGGAGCTCGTCAAAGCTCATACTAGGGTCCCCGGACGCGATGATCACGTCGTCCACGAAGGGGTCCGCACAGTCACGCACCGGCTCAAGCAGGTTCTCCAGCATCCGCTGAAAAGCCGCATTGCCGTTGGTAACGCCCATGGGCATCACCTTCCACTGGAGAGGTCCAAGTGGGGTGCTCATGGCTGTGCAGGCACGGGACTCCTCGGCGAGGGGCATCTGATGATAACCATGTTTCAGGTCAATCACGGTGAAGATCCTCCGCCGGTGTTGTTTTTGCAGCATATCCTCAATGAGGGGCAGCGTATAGCTGTCATGCTGCGTTTGGGCGTTTAGGCCGCGGTAGTCGACCACGAGCCGCCACTCACCGGCCACCTTCTTGGGGACGACGAAGCACGGAGAGGCCCAGTCGGAGTGGCACGGCTCTAGCCAACCTCTCTCGATGAAGTCACGGAGGATCTTCTCCATGGCCTCCTTCCTCTCGCCCCTCAGGGCAAAATCCCGGTGCCGATACACACGGGGGTCCTGCTTCAGTGGTATCTTGGCCTCGCCATACGGTCCACGCACCGGTGGGGGAAACACAGGCTTTCCGCTGAAGAAGGTGTCACCATACTTCTGCTTCAGCCTGGCCCTCAACGCCTGGATCTTGGGGCAATCATCGGACTCCGCCTTGGCTTTCCCGGGCACCTGGACCACTGAGCTTACTTGAGGGGTAGCGACCCCGCTCGGCTTCGGCTCAGGTGGTCTTCCCAGGTGGCCCAAAGGGCCATCTCTGGTCTTGCCTCGGAACAGGTCGCCGTAGGTGGGTGGATTACCGCTGATTGGCTCGTCCTGGCTAGACAGGTGGTCCAGCACTCTCTTCACGAAGGTATTTCCATCATAGGAACCGGAGACGATGGAGTGCACTTCCCACCAGGCTTTGTCCTGGCCCTTGCCCTCACGCTGGCTTCCCCAGTCGTGAGAGGGTTGATCCATATACCCCTGAACCAGATCCAACTGCTCTTCAGTGAGGGGGTCTTCCGATTCTCCGATGTCAACAGGGGAAACCGCGAAGCATTGCCGCCATGGCTCCGCTACGATGCGGTTGACACACACGAAATCCGTGGTGTCGGCCTGATCAAGGCCCCCATCCACATAGTGGAATGCTGTTGGCCATCTCTGGGGTGGCATGGGCTGTCCCTTAGCGTCCTGATAGACACTCTCTCCAGCCGGTAGGACGACCTTGTTCAAGGTCATGTTGGTCAATGAGACTACCCAATGTCGGGTACTTTCCTCCTCGGTGCATCCCATAGGAACAACCAGCACTGCCTTGGAGCGGTCCTTGCGTATCTTCGCTACCGCCCTTGGAATGTCCCATCGGGGGCAATGGATCCACATCAAGCCCTGATGCGGACCCCAGTGCTTCTTCCACGCGGAGTCCTGGGCGCTCCAGTACTTCTCACATACCCGAAGATGGGCGGAGGTTCCTGAAGAGAACGCACCCAGGGCCAGATCCGGAGCTCCCAGGTCCGCAACCACTCGGCTCGCCACTTCCGGCATTACGCCGTACTCCTGGTTTGCTGGCCCAGTTGGCTCAGTGCCCAGCGCGGCTACTTCGAGCTGATTGCGTTCGGGGTGGATCCATTGGCATTCCACATGGTGCTCAGGTGACGAAAGCCACGAGAGCTGGTCGTCCTGGTACAGGGTCATGGAGGCCTGGGCCGGGAGGACGCCGGAGTCCGTCTCCATCATGAAGTCGTACCCAACGATCATGTCCCAGTCCATCTCGGCCTCGTAGAAGCGACCTTGCAGGAGGATTTCCTTGCCGAGGTCTGGGCAGCTCAGCTCACGATGGTTCAGGAACTGCAGCCCAATGGCCGCTTCCTTCGTGCCTCCCACCATGTACTGGCCGTTCGCCACCTTCAGCCTGACAGGTTTCCGACTGTCGGTCCAACACTCTGGCGGAAGTAGGCCAGCCTTGACCAAGCTGACCTGAGCTCCCGTGTCGACCAACACGTCGAAGACCTTCTCCCCTTCCTCGCATAAGGCACGGACCTTAAGATGCAACTGCCGCTCACGCCCAACTCGGCGCACGGCGTGCAAGCTCAGGATCTCCGGTCGTTCCAGAAGCTCGACAAGCGACTGGTGCAGGTCGTGGACAATGGGCTCAGGCTGCCCATCTGCAGCATCCAGCTGCCCTCCGGGTGATCCTCCAATACTCTCGGATAGATCTTGAAGCACATCGAACACATTCCTGGTCGCGAAGGATGGACGGGTGCAAGGGTTCGTGCCTTCACTTGCCCTCACCCCGCCACCGCGACTGGGTGCCGGACCGGGCCTTCCGCCCGCGGCAGTCCCTTTGTGCTTACCGACTCCCGACTGGGATGGTGTGGCGCTTCCCACGACACCATCCTGCGACCGCCCCAGCTGGGGCCCTTGGCTGCAGGGGCTCCGCTAGGGGGCGTCGGTTGTGGAAGTAGGGGTATTCTCCTCCGCATCAACCTCGTTGACACCCTTCTTCCTTCCCCTATTCCTAGGCTTCTTGTCCTTGTCCTTGTTCTGGTCGTTCTCCTTGTTCTCCTTGTTCTTGTTGTCCGACCTGGGGACCCAGTTCCTCTTGATCTCCTGGATCTCCTTGGCCAACTCGGTCCCCACCGACATCAGCTTGGAGAGCTCGTCCTTGTCGACCTCCACTTTGGCCTCCCGGATACCCGCAGGTGCACGCTTCCCCGACCTGTGCCCCTTCTTGTAGGCCTCCGTGTCAGCCTGGTGGATGGGGCATGTTCGGTGGTCATGGTTGAAGCCTTTCTTCCCCCCATAACACACGAAACAGCCCTGAGGGTGAGCTCGTATGAACTCCCCAAAGGACAGCGGAGGGTCGCCAATGCGGCGAGGGTCCCTCTTCTCCTTCTTCTTCCAACCCGGCTGCAGGGGCTTCCAGCTTCCCTGTTTGCTCCCCGCGCTCAGGTTGTTGGCCACGAAGGCAGAAACGGCCATCTCGGCGGGCTCATCGTCGTTGTCATCTTCGACGAGAGTCTCATCGCCGTCGGCTCCCGCTGGGTTCATGGCAGCTTGCCCGCCAGACCCCTCGCCAACGTAGTTGACGTCACGGTCGCCAGGCCTCAACCCGTGGGTGTGGTGGAGGTTTCGGTACTCCTTGAGTACCTCCTCTCCAACCCACTGCAGGATCTCGTCGCAGCTCATCCGCGCCGGAATGGCCTGCAGACGGATGGTCTGGCCGCTCACGTCACACTCGTCAAGGCGCCACATCGCGGTCTTCTCGCGATCGCCCGAGACGGTGATGAGGAGAGCGTTCCGCAGGGATTGCCGTTTGACATCCCGGGCCACGTTCTTCCTCGTCCAAGCCAGCATGTTTGTATGATACTCTTTGGGGAGCATCATCTTGACCGTGTGGTTGGACTTGGCCCTCTTGGCTTCCTCCTTGGTGACCCTCTTGATGCATGCTTCCGGCAGCATGGAGAGCAGGCGAGCCTGCTCGTCACCCTCGTTCCAGTCCTCCACGTTGTGGCGGAAGAGGGTGTATTGCCCTCCGAAGTCCCGCCAGTCCCATAGGCGGATCTCCCGTCCATCATGCTGAAGCTTGATGGACTTCCACCGCTTGGCAGCCACCTGCGGAGCGTCCACCCGCTCCTGCTCGTTGAGCCACTTCTTGGCTTCCTTGAGGGTCTTGATTTTCCCCTCCTTAGTCGCCACGAAGTATAGCTCTTGGAGCACTTCCGGCAGGCGGTACCTGAACCGTCTGAAGACATATTTCTCTGCATCTGCGGGATCCATGTCCTCAGTGACGGTCACCCCCCAATCGTCCGGCTTCTCCAAGAAGCGGTCGAGGTTGAGGGGGTTGCCATCGTACATGGGGGGCTTGATGTCCTTCAGGTCTTCCCACAGGGCGGCATCCGCGGCCTTAGAGACCATGAACGCCGGCCGCGAGGTCAACCGAGGTTCCCATCGGCCTCTCCCACGGACTCCCACGGCTGCCACTTCCATCTCCTCCCCGGTATTCGCGTGGCCACGCCGTGGTTCCTCCATGTACGCTGAACCTAGATGTTCACGCCGTACTCCTTCCATGTATGCCTCCTCATCACGGCGCCGGCGGCTGCGTTCAGCGGCCTCCCGTCGTACACCACGGGGCGGGAAAATGTCGAACTCCTCCAGGTCCAGGTCCAGGTCCTCACCTCCGCCGACATTCCACTCCACGTCTCCTCTGGGGACCTCATCCCTGCCTCCACCATAGCGTCCACCAGCCATTGGGATTGGGTCCGGGGCTGGTGCGGGGCGTCGGGGGCGTACCGGTGTCCGCGTTGGAGCACGGCGGTTGTGGTACTCCGCGCTGAGCCACTCATCACGCCAATCCTCACTGCCACTGCCGGGCGGCACGCGCTCGTTGCGGCGGCCCGCGCTGTGGTGAGAGGGGGCGGTGAGAGAGGGGGCACTGGTGCTGGGACGACTCCTGGGGGCTCCGCCGGGGGCGTGGGTTCTGCCTGGACCTGGTCCGGGTCCCCAGCCGTCGTCCGACGAGCCAGACTCCAGGGGTGGGTGGTCGCTGCCGACGCTCCCACGGGCTTCCAGCACGTCCAACCTCTGCTGCAGGCCGCTGATGACCTTGTTCAGCTGCCTGGTCTCGGCCCTGGCGATGTCCAGCTGCCTTTGGGTGGCGGTGGCGACGTTGGCGCTCTTGACCATCTTGATCTTGGCGATGTCCAGCTCTCTCTGTGCGCGCGCGGCGACCCTGGCGATGCGAGTCATCTCGCCCTTGCCCGTGTCAATCTCGCGCTCGAGAGACTGGACCCTCCTGCGGAGGTAGACAATCCACCGCCGGGTGGCATCCGGGTCGCCGTCCCCTGGTGGGTTGTCGGGGTCCCCAGGGGCCCCTCCAGGAGGGCCTCCGCCGGCTCCGCCCAGTCCAGGGGGTCCTCCCCCGCCCGGTGGTCCGCCTCCAGGGGGTCCACCTGGTGGGCGTCCTCCAGGGGGTCCTGATGGTCCTCTGCCAGGGGGTCCCGGTGGGTCTCCGCCGGGTCGCCTCGGTGGGTCCGAGGATGGGGGCTTCTTCGTGTAGTCGAAGTCCATGTCCTCATCCTCGTCCATGTTGCCCCACCTGGGCGTCTCGGTCTCGGAAGACTCCGAGCTCCGGTAGGGAGGAGGGCGATCCTCACCCTCACCTTCCGGCTCCATGGGGACGTCTCCGCCTCCTCCGCCAGCCACTCCTCGGCGATGTCGGCGGCCTCGTTCATCCCCGTCGCTGGCGGTGAAGAAGGGGTCACTGTCGTGGGGGTGTCCGCCCGCTGGCCTCCGTGGCCTCTCGGGGGTCTTCCCCTTACCCTTCCTCCGTCGGTAGGCAGTGGGGCCACTGCTCCCACTGCTGCCTGTGTCGACCTCGTCCAGCGTCATCTTGGAGGAGGCGTCCCCTTCGAAAAGCTTTCGAAGGGTCTCCACTGGGGATCCTCCCCGGGGAGTCTCGCGGCCGAGCTTGGCCTCCGCCTCCTCCATCGCGGCGGCTGTGGCTGCGGCAGCTCGTCCTTTGGCTTCCTCCCAAGCACGAGCCGCCTCGGCTTCCCAGGCCTGCTGCAGCCGAGCCTTCTCCGCTTCCAACGCCGCCAACTCCGGCTCGGTCTTGGCCCTCTCCTCAGCGACCTTCCGTCGCGGGGCCTCGATGGCGTCCTTCTTGGCGGCGTCCGCCTGGGCCTTAGCCGTTGCCTCGGCGTGGGCCCTTTCTTCCGCCTCCTTCTTTGCCCTCTCTTGGGCAAGCGCCTCTTCCAGCGCCTTCACCTCGGCCTCCTTGCATACAATGGCCTCCTGCGTCAGGCGGGCTTCCTCGTCGGCTGCCGCCACCTCACCCTTGACCTGGGCAGTCGCTGCCTCATGGGCGGCTGCGGCCGTGAGTCCGGCCGCAATGGCCGCCATGGTCGAGGCGTGGATGGCCATGCCATGCGCCCACTCCGCAGCCTCCTGCTGGGCGATGCCGACGGCGCCCTCCATGGCAGCGCTCTGCTGCGTGGCCCGTTGCCGGGCAACCCGAAGGTTGCAGGGCACCCCACAGGCGCGCTCACAGGCGCGCGCCACGTCCCTTTGGTCGGGAGCGACGCTGCTGCTGGAGCTGGCCTGGTCTGCCGGCATCCTCCCGCGGTGGGCCGACTCCACGTCGCTGCTGGGGCCTGACTTCCTCAGGAGCAGCTGACGGGGCTTGGCCTTGGCATGCTTGGCGACTCGGATGAAGTCGCCGAGGGTGGTGTGGCCGGGGTGGTGACCGCCACTGGCCCGTTGGGGACTTGGGGCTGGGGTTCCGCCTTTGGCGCCTTGGGCGGCTTCGGCGGCCAGGGAGTCCTGGTACTCCCGCCACTTCTGGTCCCGCTTCCTCTCCCCGGCGAACCGCTTCTCCTTTCCCGGAGACGCGCTGTTGCTGCTGCCCTGCAGCCTGCGCTCGCTCCCCGGTTCCGGGAAGTTCTTCTCGATCATGTCCCACATGGAGACATTGATCGTGGCGCCCGACGGGTACTCGTTGGGCTTCTCTTCCTCCTCAATCCCGTCGGGGCGCAGCCCTTCGCCGGGCCTGTCTGGCCGGGTCCAGACCCTCCAGCGCCTCTGGCGGAAGCGGAAGGCAAACCCTTCCACCCGCAGCCAGTCTTCGACTGCCTGCAGGCGGTTGGGGCCCATGTCCTCGCGGAGCTCGAAGCTCCCGGGCATGCCGCCTTCCCACTGGGGGTGGCTGTAGCGGTAGTGCTGGTCCCACACCAACCCACGCAGTAGGCGCACAGCATGGGGGTGGGGCCGCGGCCACGTCTTATCCGCCTCTTGCCCGTTTACCATGGCAGCGGGGGGCGTACTTGGTCTTGAAGTCCTTGGTGGGCTCTCGTTCCGCTCAACGGACTGGTCCTGGTGGTGGTTGTTGAAGCGGTTGACGTAGCACTGGACTGGGAGTGCGGCCGGTGCTGGTCGGCCAGTGGTTGTGGAAGTGGTTGCTGTAGCTGGGAGTGCGGCCTTGCTGGTCGGCCGAGGGAACTCGTTGATGACGGAGTTCCGGTCCCTGCACTTCCTTCACGGACTCGGCGCTGTCGCTGGGCGGCGCTGCGAGCCGCTGCGCTGCGCTGCGAGCTGCTGCGCCGCGCTGCTCGGGGTTGGTGGCCCCGAGTGGCACGCGAGGGATGGGTAACCCCGCGGCGGTGAAACGCTTTTGCTGCGTTCCCGTGGGGGGCCTGGCGACGGGACGCTGCGGTGGACACGCACAAGTGAGCAGGCAGGCAAAGCACTACGCTCACAGGGGCATCATTGCGCTCGTGTCATGTGACAAAGCGTTTCAGGATCCTTGCCACTCTGAAACAAGGGAACAAAAGTATGTACAGCAACACATCAGGATATGTACACATGGGGTTAAGACTGGACTGAGGTAAGTGCATCACAGGACAATAGACACTCAGTCCCAACTCATATCCCAATCCCAGGTCCGACCCTCTCACTGGCTGGTGGGGGCGGGGGCCCAAACACAACCCATGCCCTGCTCAGTCCGGACCCTGAAACCCTGCCAATAGGGGGGGTGTCCCGCCCAGCCACAAGCGAGTTCGAAGAAAACCAAGCAGCTCCAAGGCCAACGGACAGTGACTGCCTATGCTGCCTTAACAGCAGGTCCCAAATCCCCTCTGAGCCAGAGATATGGCCCCGCCATTATCCCCTAGGAGTTGGTAGCTGAAAATGGGCTGTTTCAGCCCAAACTGATATTAGCTCAAAAAATCTCCATAATAGACCCCTTGTTCGGACCCGCCAGAGGTAGGGACGAGGCAAGTGACCCTATGCCCTTCGAGTACAAACTTTCTGAAGCCCTCACCCAACCTGGTTCCATCTGAGGTCCGGGCATCAGGGCACCACAGGTTCGTCAAGTGGGGTCATGATGCCAAAATCACCAAAGTTGGCGTCATTCCCACGCGTGGCTCGCCCGACCAGGGTAAGGCCAATAGCTCACAGGGTGGGAGACACGACCTAGGACCTACGTCTGAGTGTACAACTTGAAATTAGGTCCGGGTTCCTCATGGGCATAAAGATAAGGGGCCGCCAATTGACCACACGGGGGGGTGAAATTGGGGTCCCAAAAGGGGGTCAATTTGGCTGCTCGAAATGAACCAAAATTCGGGGGTGCCTCCAATGGTATATTTCCACGCTGGCTTGGAGATCGGATCCGCCATTCCATACGCCATCCACCAGGAGTCCAACAGAGACTTCCATGCCCTTGGATCCCAAAGATCTCGATGCCACTTGGCGTGGTGACAATCCCGAATGGGTCCACAAATGCAAAAATGGCAAAATTGTCCACACTCACTTTGGGCTAGCACCCTAACGAAGGTTGCTCAGCTTCGCCCACGTGGTGTGTGAACCATGGGGACCAATGTCCATAACACCCATGTCATATATGGTCCATTGGTCCATGAGTCCGGCGTGCACGAGGTGGCTGAACATGGTGCACGGCGGGCAGAAAATGTGGAAAATTGCTCAAAATGGCCGAAAATGCGCACACTCATGGTTGGGGCAAATGAGGCGCATGCCCGACTTGGACCGGAGTGTGCCATAGGATTGGTATCAAGTCATATGTGTCCAACATATCTTTTGGGCGTCGCCCAGCTCCTCCGGTTTTGGGAATGGCAGGGTCGCCAAGTGAGCCGATGATTTGGGATGGTCCCAAATCGCCAACATGACGGCCACGGTGTGCCAAGCCCAGGAGGAGTTATTCGCCGGGTTCAAGATATGTTGGGCACCGAAGTATGTACCCCCATAACATACTTGGGTCAAGATGTCAATTGGGCGCAACGTTGAGATACACGGTCGCCACTTGACATCATGACGGGCAAAGAACAGCAATATTGGCGAAAAAACACCCAAAAGTGCCTTGAAAGGCGCACAAATATATTATAATATCTTCGGCTTGGATTGAGTAATCAGCCAATCCTTCTAAACACAATGACTTGACACCAATGACCTCCGATTCCACATATGTGCTCCACTTGGGGCGCTTTGGAAGGTCGCGCGCGCTGCCTTCCAAGTGGGCACATGCAAAAATGGAATATTGCAAAAAACACACCTTGCTCGCAACGCATCGCTTCGGGAGCCCTCCACAAGCGTCCCTTCACGAAGGTTAGGCTTGCGAGTGTTGGTTGGGAGTACAATGAAGGACCTCATGCGATATGGGGTCCATTGGCCGGTTAGTCTTGGAATGGTGCACCCGCCAAATGGGCACGCGATATGACACCAAATATGGCATACAACCCTACCCACGCCTTCTACACCCAACCTAGTGGCCAAGAACCAAAGTATGCCTATATTCTAATGTAACTTTGGTCCCTTAACACGCATGCAAGTGCTTTGGTCGAAAATCGACCTCCTTTCCGGAAAGCCGAATTTTAGCATGCACGCAAAATATATTGCCAATATGTATATGGAGATCATATATGCACTATCCGGGGAAGACAAGTGATATGCCGCGGATGTAGAGGCACGCAAGGGTGGGACAAACGCCAACTCAACATACTTCTACACGTACTTGGACGCCAAGTACGTGAAAAAGTGCACTTCTTGGAGAACACTCAAAATAAATAACCCTTTGGGTCTATTGAGTTGGGATCCTTTGGCCTCATCCTATGCCTATGGGGGGCAAAAACCTCATACACAGTGCCTATGAGGCACGTTAGTTCGTCCTTGGGCGCTTGAACGCTCGTAACCCTTGTTATTCCACTTGGGGGTTCAAAGCGCCTTCGGTCGCCCAGATTTTCTGAGAAAAATCTGGGACGCGAGCCGTTATATCAAGGAAAAAATTGAGGATCACTCGAAGACTGTTTCAGTCTTAACTTCAAGAGAAATCGTATTACAGCATAATCTAATGCAGTCCACGGAACGGGCGACGACGGGCGGCGCGACTGCGGCAATTTCATGACAATTCGAAATCGCGGTAGAAATCGGGTATTTCACCGATTTCTGACCAAAAATCGCCTAAGACAACAAAGTTATGGTAAATCTACATTGATTCAATGGTTAAGGATCGGATTCCAGATCCCGCGGATTAGAGAACCGGGATATCCCGCTGACAGCCGGTGTCAACGGCTTCGGCACGGGTGTGACGGCTCACAGGCCTCCGGGCCATGGGCCATAGGTTCTGGGTACCGCTTCAATAGGGTTTGGCCAACCCAGCGGGTACCGCCAACCACCAGCCACCGCATGTCCCCTCTGCGTTCGCCAGCGGCTACCACAGACAGCCCTGCCCTGCAACCCAGACCACTGGGTCTGCCTGGGAGCCGCGCACCGCCTCACCCACTGCCCCCACTGCGGGGACCTCAACCCCCGCCACCGCGAACGGCCCGCGGCCCCAGCCGCACCCCCCCCCCGCCAACCACCCCAGCTTTTTCGGGTACCTCACCGACACTCTCCGGGACCAACTGGGAGGGTACTACGTGGCGGACGCGGCGGACCACGCATGGGCCATAGCCGTGGCCGCGGGCAACACACCCCTGCCCCCCCACAGCCCACCCCTACGCCACAGCGGAGGCGGCTTGAACGTGGCGGCCCGCCACATCCTCCTCGCCCTATACCTCCACCACCGAGACCTACACCTCCCAGACCCACAACTCCCGGCCCCCCAAGCAGCAGCCCTGACGCCGGAAGCGTGGGCCGACACGGCAGCAGAGGAGATAGCAGCCTACCTCCGAACCGCGTGCTGCCGGTTCGCAAACGCCCTCGGCCGACGGAAGGGAACACCCTACCCCCTCAGCGCACTCCTCTACCCGGCACACCACCCCCAGCCCGCACAACAGACGCCCCCGGAGGGCTGGGCTTCTTTTCGGGACGCCCACCTGGCCGCCCCCGACGAGGCCACCGCCACGCGGATGGGCCTCACGGACCAGGAGGCCTACGTCAGAGGCCTCAAGACGAGCCTCCAAGAGGCACACCGCTGGCGCGCCCGCTCCCCGTCGCCCCCACGGGGACAGGGGGGTTCACCCGCCCCCGACAGCCACCAGGCCAAGAAGACCACGGGGCACCGGCACCAGGGGGCCCGCCAACGCGCCCGCCAGCAGGGCGCGACGCCCCGACCAAGGCCCGGGTCCAGCCACACCGCACCGCCCCACGCCCAGACCCCCGGGGCACACCAACAACACCACCACCACCAACGCCCACCACCACCACCGTACCGCAGCACCCAAACCCTGCAGCCCAGTCAGCCACCACCACCCACACACGTCCACACCATGCCAGGACCACCGTACGCGCAGAGCCAGGGGACATGGCACCACCAACACCACCACCGCGCCCCCGTCCCTCCCAGCCCCTACCCCCTAATGCCCCCAAGCTACAGCGACCCCGACCAGCTACATCCCCACCACGCCCCAGCACAACCAGGCCCCGCCGAACCACCCACCCCACATAGCGCACATCACCGCACCACACCATCACGTGTTCCACCACCACCAGCCCCTGCCACCACACCCACCAACGCCGGGGTACCACACACAACCGGCACACCCTCCACACCACCACCACGCGGTCCAACACCACCCGCCGCCCCCGCTACACGGGTCCACGACATACGAGCCACGGTACACCCCCATGGACCCGCGAGGAGCCGCGCACGCACACCAGCAACACCAGGGCCTAGTAGGAGCGCCCCACCACCACCAACAGCCCCCGCACCCACACCCCATACCAGCGAGCACCATCCACCAGCAGCCACCCATCACATACGGACCACAGCCCCACCCGGGGGCTCATGCGGTCGCCTCCCACCCGCACCCCGGCACCGCAACCAGTCAAGAACCGCAAGGGCCACACGGCGCACACACACAACACCCACACGACCCACAGGGACGCCCGGACCCCCAGCCGGCACAACACCCACCCCCGCCCCCCCCACCCCACCACCACCAGCAGCCCCCCCACCCACACCCCATACCAGCGAGCACCATCCACCAGCAGCCACCCATTACATACGGACCACAGCCCCACCCGGACGCTCATGCGGCCGCCTCCCACCTACAGCCCGGCACCAAAACCAGTCAAGAACCGCAAGGGCCACACGGCGCACACACGCAACACCCACACGACCCACAGGGACGCCCAGACCCCCAGCCAGCGCAACACCCACCCCCGCCCCCCCCACCACCAACAGTGCCACCCCCGCACCACCCCCCCCCGCCCCCCCCCCCGAGACCAGGCCACGGACACAACACGCGGCAGCCAGCACCAGCCAATCGACGTCGATGCCCCCGCCGACACACGCCACCGCGAATCCCCCCTCCCGCGACCACCGCAAGAGACCCCATCACCGGACCCCACGCGCGACAACGACGACCACCCCCCCCAACCCACAGCACCCCCCCCATCACACCCCGCACCACCAGTCGCCGCACCGGCCGAACCCTACGCCCTACACAACCCCGCAGCGGTACGGCAGCACCTCCGGGGACTCGGGGAACAGGACGTCGTGCTGTACCTCCGCACCTCCGGCACCAGCACCCCCATCCGGGCGGCCATTCTGGTCCAGGCGGCCACCCTGGGGGAAGGCGTCAGAGACTTCCTCTTCGACGCCTTCCTCCACGTCGCCCGACACGAGCGCCCCCCACGCGCCACCCCAGACGGCCAGAGCCCGCCCCCCACGGGGAGCCGGATCTGGGTGCCCCCCATCGACTGGGGGCGACACCTGGTCGGACACCCCGTGCCGGAGCGGGACAGCACCCGGGGCCGCACCCGCTACCGCGAGCCCAACATGGCCCACCCCCCACCCGACGCCACCCCCGACAGCACCAAAGAGTGGGAGCGGGAAACATGGGTAGCCCGGATGGCCTCCCTAAGCAACTTCCGGCACCACGTCCCGGGGGACATCCCCACCCCCGACGAGCAGCAGCCAGCCCCCTCCACGTACATGACCCTCATGTACAATCTGCACTACACCCTCTCCACCACCACCTACGACGCACCCACAGACCACTGGGTGGTACACGGCACCGACTCCCTCCTCCCCGCCGACTACACCCCCCCCCCCCACACAACCCAGGCCCCGACACGTACGCCAGGGGGGACGACCCGGACGACCCCCACATCTGGGGCACGTGGGAACCCGCATCCCTGGACACGCTGCTCCCCATCCGCAGCGGCTGCCAGGGCCTTGGTAGGGCAATGTATTGCCTCGCCAAGTGGACCCAACGGACCTGGGGGATCTGCACGGACCGATGGGTGTGGGTGGTCACGCTGCGCCCCCAGCAGAGGGAAGCCCCCCGAAACCGCGAGGGACCCACCCCCCCACGCCCCACCACCCCACAACTATGCCCGTACATGGTGGCAGCCCGCCTCATGGCGCTGCTATGGCCGGGCCCCCACACCGCCACCCAAAACTACCCCCACCTCACAGAGGAGGACATGCCCGGCATCCAGCGATGCTTCTTCCGGACCCTCGACTACCTCCAGCAAACACACCACCACGTCCTGGAGCAGAGATGGCCACCCCCCGGGTAACCCACGTGCCCGCGCGGCCGGGACAACGCCACCACGCCAGCACCAGCACGCACGGATCACCAGGGAAAACGCGCGCACACGCCCGATGCCCGAACCTGCACCCTCGTTCTCGCTACTTACAGGACCCAGCATCATACGCCCGCCCCCGAGGCCCGAGACCCTCCGCCGTCTCCCGCGGCCCTCTCCTCCGCCTCCGACTCCACAACCTCCACCACCACGACCACCTCATCCACCACCACCACCACGTCCTCGTCCAGCACTCCACCCCCCAGGCCGCGGGGGACACCTCCCAAACGGGCCTCCAAACCCGCCCCCACCGCGAGCAGCCCCGCCGCCGCCAAAGCCCACGCCCCGGCGAAGCCCACGCCCACGACCCAGCCGAAGCCCAAGACCGCCGCCAAACGGCGACCCGCAGCCAAGCCCAAACCCAAGCCCAAACCCGGCGCCACGACGGCAACGCGAGCCCGGCCCCCCGAGGATGTCCTCTACGACATCCGGCCCCAGCCGTCCCAGGCCCGAAGGCAGCAGCGCCCAGCGCGGCGCCCCCCCACCGTCACCGACGCCACCGCCACCACCTTCATGGCGGAGCGCGCCGCGGCCGAAGCGCGACGCGCCTCGTCCCACCACCTCCCAAAGCCCGCACCCCAGGCCCACGGACCGCCCCCGACCAAGCCGGAACAACGCCAGGGTCCACCAGCAGCGCCCCCGCCCCCCTACCGGCCCCCGATGACAGCCCACATGCAACGCATGCCCCACTACCGCCGCCGCCGCGAATCCCCGCCCAACCCCGAGGCGGAGACCGTACGCGCCCACCTGCGGGTCCAGATCCGCGTGCACCCCCACTCCCCACGCACCCCCACGGAACAGGACTACGAGGAATCCCCCAGGCCCGCCGCCGCCGCCGGTCCCCACGACCCCGTCACACCCACCCACGCCCACTCCTCCGCCCACGACCGCAGGCCCGCCCAGGAACAGTGGTGGCAGCGCTGGACCCACACGCAGCTCTGGGAGCTGCGGAAGTGGGCCCGGGGAGAGCCCTCCCTCGAGGGCCTGGTCCATCGGCCCCGCAAGGGGTCGGTGGAGAACGGCCGCCTCCGGCCGGCGGGGGGGTGGATGCCGCAGGCCGCATGGGAAGCCATGCTGGCCGATGCGCTCCACCCCCTGGGAGTCCACCCCCGCAACCTCCCCGCGCCCCATGACCACCCGTACGTCCTCAGGCGCCTGCGGGAGACCCTCCAGGAAACGCGGCGAGACGGCATCCGCCTGTGGGACATCACCCAAAGCCCAGCCCCGCACGCACACACCCCCTCACCACCCCACAAGCGTCGGCGCACCGACACAGGCGACACCCACAGCACCCCAGGAGCCCTGCGCGCCACACAACACGACGCGCCAGACCCCCCGGCCAGCGGCGCCGCCATCTAACCCCGTTACCCAGCACACCACCACCACGGGGCGCCACGCCAGGCCCCGCCCAGAAGTCACCAAACGAACCGGACGCCGAAGGAAGCCAACGCACACGACAACGAGCACCACTACGCCCAAAGGCGCCGAACCCGGACCCGATACCGTGGGCTCCTCCCCACCCTCAGCACGACAGACACGTCACTGACGTCACTCCTCCGCCGTGCCCCCTCCCACGCCACCGCCCCGCCCCCCCCCCCTCCCGCCACACGTCCCCACGCCGCCCAGCACCCGGCCCCACACACTGCGCCACAGCATCGCCTCACAGTAGACCGCCGTCCTGTGGTCCCGCCCCCCCCAACACCGCTCCCGGGGCCGCACCCGGCCCACGTCGTGTTCACCCCCACGTCGCGGGCCGCGGACATCCTCCCGCTCCTCGCCGCCACCCCTTCCGGGCATCGCATACTGCTTGCCGCCAACCCCTCGGTCCTCAGTGAGGTCCCCATCGAGCACGCCGACGCCCTGCACGTGCGCCCGCTGCTGCCCAACCTGCACGCTGCGTACGCCCCCGGCACGCCCGTCGACCCCTCCGTGTGGGACTCCCAGTGAGGCCACCGGCCAACGGCCGGCCCGCACGCACCACCCCGCACTCGCCTCGGGCACACGACCCCGTGGACGCCGCTACCCACACGCCCGGCCCCGCGCAACCGCCTAACCGAGCCAGAACTCAAGCACAAATCAAACCCGAGCCACACGCCGAAACCGCTAACCCTTGACTCCTAACCAAACCCGCCGAGGGAACAACGTAACCACAGCCCACACCCACAGCCCACACAGCCGCCTAACCAGCCAGCACCAGAAGCAAAGAGACACCTCACCAAACCCACCCTGACCCAAGCCTAACCGAGCCGAAGCCCCAACACAAACCAAACCCGAGCCGCATCCCGAAACCGTCAACCCTTGACTCCAAACCAGGCCCGCTGAGGGAAATACGTAGACACAGCCCACAGCCACAGCCCACACAGCCGCCTAATCAGCCAGCACCAGAAGCAAAGAGACACCTAACCAAACCCACCCTGACCCATACCCGTGTACATCAGGACACGCGAGCCGCACCCCTGGGGTGCGACCGCCGCCACAGCACCGACGACACACGCCAGAGGACACAACGCTATAGCACCGCCCCACCAGCTGCCCATGCCTATGCCTGCAGTGTACGCGCGCCCCTGCTTTCCTCTTTTTTGTTTTTACTTTTTCTTTTTTTTTTTTTTTTTTTTTTTCCAAAGAAAAAAAAAAAACAAAAAAAAACGAAAATTAGGGGGGGAAGAAGAGGGACACAACCACCCATGGCACACGCGCACCGCACACAGCACACACACCGGTGAACAGGAGCCCAGTGGCCCAGGACACCGCACATGCAACACAACACACCGAGCGAGCACACCGGTGAACAGGAGGTAGGTAGGTAGGTATCTTCGGGAGCTCGGGATGCCTCCTTTGACGGTGCAGGAAGAAGGTCTTACCAAGGGGACGTCCTGTCCCTCCCACTGCCCTATGGTAGGTGCCTCTTGAGCCGCTCCCGCATGTGCTTGGGAAGGCATTGTCGCGGCCACCCGGTCCATGTGTCTCAGGTGGGAGGGTGTCCCCACATGTGTCCATGGGTAGGGCCACATGCCCCCTCCTTTGGGCGGCAGCTGTGGCACGCCCGTCGACCCCTCCGTGTGGGACTCCCAGTGAGGCCACCGGCCAACGGCCGGCCCGCACGCACCACCCCGCACTCGCCTCGGGCACACGACCCCGTGGACGCCGCTACCCACACGCCCGGCCCCGCGCAACCGCCTAACCGAGCCAGAACTCAAGCACAAATCAAACCCGAGCCACACGCCGAAACCGCTAACCCTTGACTCCTAACCAAACCCGCCGAGGGAACAACGTAACCACAGCCCACACCCACAGCCCACACAGCCGCCTAACCAGCCAGCACCAGAAGCAAAGAGACACCTCACCAAACCCACCCTGACCCAAGCCTAACCGAGCCGAAGCCCCAACACAAACCAAACCCGAGCCACATCCCGAAACCGTCAACCCTTGACTCCAAACCAGGCCCGCTGAGGGAAATACGTAGACACAGCCCACAGCCACAGCCCACACAGCCGCCTAATCAGCCAGCACCAGAAGCAAAGAGACACCTAACCAAACCCACCCTGACCCATACCCGTGTACATCCGGACACGCGAGCCGCACCCCTGGGGCGCGACCGCCGCCACAGCACCGACGACACACGCCAGAGGACACAACGCTATAGCACCGCCGCACCAGCTGCCCATGCCTATGCCTGCAGTGTACGGGCGCCCCTGCTTTCCTCTTTTTTGTTTTTACTTTTTTTTTTTTTTTTCTCCAAAAAAAAAAAAAAAAAAACAAAAAAAAAAAACGAAAATTAGGGGGGGAAGAAGAGGGACACAACCACCCATGGCACACGCGCACCGCACACAGCACACACACCGGTGAACAGGAGCCCAGTGGCCCAGGACACCGCACATGCAACACAACACACCGAGCGAGCACACCGGTGTACAGGAGCCAGCTGGCCCAGGACACCGCAGACGCACCACAGCAAACCGCGCGGGCACACCGGTGAACAGGAGCCCAACGGCCCAGGACACTGCACACACTTAGGGCGGCCGAGGGACAGGAAAGAACCAATACCCCATGGGTCGGACGCACTGGGGCGACCCAGCCGACCCACCGGGCCAGTGGCAGGAGCGGTACTCCAAGGCCACTGGTCCGAGCCCGGCCAGGCTGCATCGGGGACCATGGCAAACGTCACCCGGAGCCATGGAAGCAACCGGTGACAGGCGAGCCGGTACACAGTCCAGGAGGGGGTCACCTGCCAAGCAGAGTGGCCCCGCAACTCAAGCCACAAGGGTGAGGCGGTCGTACCGTAGACAAGCGGGAGCAATACCCCTTGTGGTGAGAGATACTCCACACGGCTGGGCAGCCCCCAAGAGCTGCCGCCCAAAGGAGGGGGCATGTGGCCCTACCCATGGACACATGTGGGGACACCCTCCCACCTGGGACACATGGACCGGGTGGCCGCGACAATGCCTTCTCAAGCACATGCGGGAGCGGTTCAAGAGGCACCTGACATAGGGCAGTGGGAGGGACAGGACGTTCCCTTGGTAAGACCTTCTTTTTGCAATGTCAAAGGAGGCATCCCGAGCTCCCGAAGATACCTACCTACCTACCTTCAATAGGGTTCGAACCATTGTTGGACCAACATTTTCACAGTCTGCTCACCTGTGATTTTCTTATTGCAAGGGAACACACGGGTGAAGCGTGATAGGCCACAGGTGACCACTAGGCAACTATCATAGCCGCCGAAGCGTGGTAGGCCGTGGATGAAATCCACGTAGAGAAGGGAGTTAGCACAATAGGGTATGGGTAAGCTGGAGATCAGGCCCCTATCCCTACTGTCGCTCTGCTTGCTGGCATGACAGCCACAAGCATCCACAATGGTCTGCATACGCGACCTCAGTTCAATCAGGGTTAGACTAGAGGGGAAACACTCACGGAAGAAGTCCACTGAGCAATTAGCGCCAGTGTGACAAGAACTGAGATGGGACCACTGTAGGCACCCATCCGGTCGTGCCTCAGGCACCACAATTTGGTCCTCGTAGAAGAGGTACTGATTATCTTTATACTACTGGTGCCCATCAATGACACAGGGTTCGAGACCAGTGCTGAGGGTTTGGAGAATTTCTTGATACTCTGACTGATAGTTGGTTAGACTCCAACCCTCCAGGATTCCAGCAGTGCGCATGGACAGGTCAAGCTGGATATCCATACGCTGGAAAGCCTCTCTGGCGAGCGCCTCAGAGCTCTCACCTATAAGCGCATCGAAGTTGTTGCGCGATATATAGTCGGACAGTTCATTCTTTCTTCCGGGGATATGATGCACTGTCAGCCTGAACTGGCTCAGGTAAGTCCACCACCGCTTTAGCTTTGCTTTCTGTGGTGGTGGGCCCTTCTGAAAAGACTTTACAGGCTCCTGGTCACACAGCCAGACAATAGGGTTAGATCCCAGGAGTAGGGATTGTGACGAAAGCACCAACGTACCGGCCAGGATTTCCTGGTCATAGGTGCTGTAATTGGAACGCGCTTGGTTCCATTTCCAATTCCAGTGTCCCAGTGGCACCAGTCGCCACTCACTGGTAGGATAGTCATGTTTCAACGAACCATCACGGTTCAGTCCACTAGTACGATAATGGCAGTGGGTTAGTTCAGCGGGGTTAAGCTCCTGCCATTGGTAGATCGTACCACCCCCCCCTACATCACTGGCATCAGTGATCAGGACTATCTCGCCCCTAGCGCGGGGTACTCCCAGGCAGTTGGAGGAGGCAATCTTCTTCTTCAACTCCTGGAAACACTCTTCCTCTCTGGCGGTCCACCTCCAGGGAGTAGTTTTCTTGATTAGGTCAGTGAGGGGGGCAGAGGAGTAAGTGAAATTGTGGATGTGACGCCGATAGAAATTACAGGCGCCCACAAAACACCTCACGTCGTGTAGACCCTTCTTAGGGTCATCGCGAATCTGCATGTCCTGTTGGGGCAGCATCTTAAACGCGGCTGGTGAACACCAACCATACCCCACGTCGAAACCCAAATATTCCATCTCCTCTTTCATAAACTCACATTTTTCGAGTTTGATTCGGAGATGGTCTTCTTGACAGACAATGAGAAATTCACGGAGGAGAAGGACATGGTCCTCTTGGGTATTAGTACCCAAACTCACGTCGTCGATGTGAGCCTCCATTTCTGCACCCTGAGAAATCAACTCCTGTACTAGAGGCCTGCGCCTCAGTATGTACAAAATTTTGTTCATTAGCTCCTGGAAGAGCGCTGGGGCATCAGCCACCCCAAAAGGCATAACCTTCCATTTAGAGACACGGCCCTTAGGGGTTATAAAAGCCAGCAGCTCCTGAGCTGCGGCGGTTAGGTCCACCTGCCAGAAACCAGAGCGTTTGTCCATTTTGGTCTTGTACCTGCATTTGGCAATACGCTCCAGGGTATTTTCCATGTTAGGAATACTCCCTGAGTGGTTCTGGGTTTTCTTGTTGACCTCACCATAGTCTACAACCAGTCGTAGGGCAGTGGACCCTGGTTTGGCAACCAGGAAACAGGGAGTGCAGTGATGGGGGTAGTCTCCCTTCTTATATTCTTCAACAAGGCCAGCATCTATGCATTCCTGGATCCCGCGCTCGATTTCTTCAACCTGTTCCTGTGGAGCGGGATAGGGACGACGCCTCACTCGCGTCTTTTCAAATTCTGGTTTCAATTTCAGGTCCATCTGGACCAGTTTTTTACAAGTGACGGGAGGCGGCAAGGCGCCGAACACCTCCTCATAGGTTATCAGCAGTTTCTTCAGTCGGGGGTCAAGGTTAAGACTTTCGAGTTTCTGCAGGAAATCCTCCTCAGCATGGAGGTTGCTCCTTCCATGTTCTTTCTTTTTCTGCCGATCAGCAGTTTCGGCAGGCACAGAACCATCGTCCCACTCAGGGGAACATTGCTGCCCATAGTGCAGAGAATACACTAGCGGTATCCGGGGATCAGGCAGCGTATAGGAATCATCGTCCTCCTCAGACCAGATGGAGGATTTCCAGGTCTGTCTGAGGTATTGCAGCCGCTCTTGGCGCTCAATACCTTCGGCCTTCAGGTACAACAGCCGCCGGAGTTCCTGAGTGTCATGCTCAGACAATGGCATGGTATTAGAAGCAGGCCGCGCCAGAGCATCAGCACTCCGGGCCACGGGTTCACCTGTGTGCATAGGCTGCATGTGTAGCACTGGCTTCCCAACAGGGGAAGTGGGTTCAGAGGTTGACTCTAGATCTACCTCCTCTAGCAACAGCTGGGCTAGGAAGGCACTGTGCTTTAGGCCAACACAGCTGGGATCAACAGGAGGAATAGTGCTGGCGATCTCAGACAGTTGGTCGTCAGCATCCTCCTTTACAGCTGCAGGTTCCAGATAGTCATCGAGAGACTCACACCCTGTAAGTGTGGCAGATAGGTGCTCAGGAGATCAATTTTTGAGATCAGAAAGGGTCAGGCCACGATTTTTGGCCATGACCTCTTTCAGTAGCACCTGGTCTAGGTCACACAGGGGTACAGGATTGAGAGGTCCATCGACGATGGACAATAAACTGGCCCACTCAGGGGCCTGCATAGCTGTGTCTGAGTCCTCAGGCACATAGATCGGGCCGTTGGGAGTTGCACTCTTCCCATGGTCATTCGATCTAGCATACGGCGCCAGTAAGCATGTTCACCAGAGCAGCCCCAGTCAGGGGTGCACATGACAACCCTTCCTCCCTCATAAGCGATTTTGGTTAGAACCTTCGCGAGCAGGGAGAAGGGAGGGTTAGCATACGCTAGGCCCATTGCTTTCCAGAAGAAACGGAAAGCATTGTTCAATTGTTTCGAGCAGTACAACTGCATGATGTGCTGTTGTTGGCTCGCAAACAATTCCACCTGGACCTCATCCAGGCTTACCTGAAGGGCCGCCAGTCCATTTTCAAGAACGTGACGGGCCAATTGGTAGTTTTCAGTACGATAGTTAGTCTTGGATGCGTAGCGCAGCCCAGACTCTCTTCGTCCTGACAGCACCAAAGGTACGGAGAATAGCCCACTGCCAAAGTCGCAGTGCAAAGAATAGGGGCGCTGGAGAGACAGCATTTTTACCTGGGGGTTTCTTCGTAGGAAGTCAGTACCAATGACGATGTCAAAGGCGTCGGTGTCCAGCACTCTGCAGTGCTGGGTCACGGTTTCGTCGCCCAGGCATATAGTCACATCGACCCCCCCAAAGGGATGGATGGTACGCCCATCCCCTACTCTTATGGCCACGGTCTTAGTTTTCTTGAAAGTCTTTGGCAGGCGCCGGGCCACTATGGAAAGTGTTGCACCGGTGTCAAGCACTGCTCGAAAAACTGGATCCCCGATTTTCACGAGGATCCAGAAAACCAAGTCCTCCTCTTCGGAGCCGCCCCCCTACTCCTCATCAGGGAACTTGACATCCACTCCTGCAGCTATGAGGGACTTGGCCATCCAGGCCAAGCGCCTCTTCTTGGAGTTATTCCCCTCAGGGGTAGCGTTATCCCCCTGGGGTTGCTTCTTGGGATCACCTGCTGCAGGAGGGGCTGTGGCAGCAGGAGAGGGTGTAGCAACGGGCGCTGATGAGCGCCTCTCGGGGTTAGGGGGTCCATTTTTGCCACCTCCCTTGCCATCTCCTTTACCACCTTTATCCCCATTCTGAGGGTTTTTGGTGGGTGTTTGGTTCTTCTGGTGTTCGGCCTCCTGACGCTTGAGTTTATCACTCTCGCGTTTCTTTATGTGACATTTGTCTTCGTAGTGACGACGTTTGCCACAATAGCCACAGGTGATGGTACACCTGAAATGGGTCTGATGGGTCACAGGTTTCCCATCCTTGGTATGCTGCTGTCCTGTCATCTGCAGCATACAGCTACTGCGGTGATCTCAGTCAGAGGCATGACAAGGCCCCCCCTTGTCATTGACAGGTTTGCAGTAGAACAGAGGGGATGTACCTGCATCAGGCTTAACCTCATTCATGGCACGTAGGTTACCCCTCCCTTTACCACCTCCATGGTTGGTGTTAGTGGGATTTTTAGGCCCTTTCCCTTCGCCACGTTCGGGGGTAGGGGTACCACTCGACCCAAGTGCTTATTTAGGAATTTCTCCATGTGGGAGTCATTCTCCCTCTGAAGAGCTAGCTGAATCAGGAGGTCCACCAGTTCATCGTACGAGTGGGTACGACTCTTCCTCTCAGAGGTAGTGCGGCAATCATCCCACGTACGTTGGGGGATCTTACTCATGAGCTACAGGTGGGGCTCAGTGGCTCCGTAGGAGTCCACGTTCATCCGCGAAAACAGAGACTCCAAGTTGCACACGTATTCAGAGATTCGCGCAGCGGATGGAAACTCAGGGAGCATAGGTAGCTCCTCTATCTGTGTGCGCACACTGAGGTCAGTCTCATAGACTGGGAACGTTTTCTCCAACCTCTGGAGTACCTCTGCCCAGGTGGAACAGGTTTTCACAATCTGTTTCACCTGACTTTGCAAAAATTTCTTTTTGCATGAGCGTTTCAGCAGTGAGCATTTGGTGGCCACATCCACATGGGATTGGCCAGTCAGCAAAAGAAACTCAGCGAATTCCTCTGCCCATTCGGGCAGATTTTTGAGGTCGAACTCCGGCAGTTCCAGCTGGATGTTCGCCTGGGCAATAGGTCTGCCCAGCTTCCCACCCCCCGTAGTTAGGCTAGAAGGTGATACGCCAACAAAAGGTGCCAGGGCTGACAGCCCTCTTTTCTCAGTCTCTGTCACAGGCAAGTCCTGTAGTTCAGCCATGGGCACTGTCCTGGCACGGGGGTGAAAGGGGCTGGGGCAGGTGACCTTAGGCAACAGCCTTGAGACCCTTGATCTCTTAAGATCTTCGGCCAGGGTACTCAGTCCGGGGGAGTGGGAGGACAACTCTGGCTTGGGTAAGGGTTCTGCAATACCCAGTTTCGCCTTAACGGCCTCCGATAGGGCCGTCACATCTGGATCTTCTGATCCAGACAGAAGTTTGGCCAGCAGTTCGGCCGTATGTTCCAGGGCACTGTAGGTTGGCCTTGGATGATGTTGTCCCTCAACTCGAGTCGGGCCTACTTCGGGAGCCCTTGGGGTTGGACAACGTGCTCTTGGATACTCAGGTCTCGGTCGTCGTGGCAGGGATGCTGTCTCCGCTCTGTCGGACGCCGGGCCAGAGTGCGTGTAGGACCCTAGGTCTGTACGTGGTCTGGATCCGTGTACTGCCAATGGCTCCTCCCCATCTTCTCCACAAATGGATTTGTAGTACTCCTCATGGAGGATGTATTCATCCATTTTCTTCCTCAGTTCTTCATATTCCTCAGGGGCTCCAATAGCTGTTGAGGATGATGCTGGACAGGCGGATCGGGAGACTGAGGCTGCTACTCGCCTGTGGAGATGATGCAGGCTGTCTCCACCGTGGGCCGCTAAGGCCTCGGTGGTAAGGATTGTATTTTCCTCCGCCCTTCTGCGATCTGGATCTCCTTGGGACCCAGATGCAACACTGAAATGTGGAGCTCGGTAAGGTGGTTGACTCATAGGGTGGGCCATGCTGCCCACTTGTACTTGGACAGTTCTTATGGGCCAGGTCCTGACGCTTGGCGTGGACATGATGAACTTGTTGTTGAGCTTTGTGTGCTGCACTTCTTCTCAGGGTCGGTTCCAAAGGTCACAAGGGACTGTCTCTGCTACCGGAAAGATGTCCTTGATTAATGCCCTAGATATTTTGATGAAATCCTGCAGGTTTTGAAGTTGAAAACCCAAACGAAAGCAGCAAGTAGAGCAAGAACAGGATGTGGATCGAATCAATGAATAGTTTTGGAATCCAGTGTAACACAGAAGGGCTGCAGATAGACAAAGCAGATACAAACACAAAGATTCAATCACAAATGGATAATACAAAAGATTTTATATGAAAACTGGACTGACTCTAGCCTCCAGGATAGCATCAAGCACCTCATGTGCACTCTTTCCGGTGAAATGGTGCTGGTTAGGAATGTGGGGCATAGATGTTGGGCCAACACAGAAAATGCCTTGGCCAAGCAACTGAATTCAGAAACAGTTAAAACGTAGAACCACAATAAGTGGTAGAAACAATTGAGTATAGGGGTCTTGGGGTGGGAGACCACTAGGCTTAACCTCCAAGGCCTAAAGCATGAAATGCCTATTTTGTTTCGGTATATCCTCCATGAAGGAAGGTACCACCGCTCCGTTGAGTGGTAGGGGTGAACTTCATGGGGGGGGCTAGGGTCACAACCCCAGTTACTTTGAGAAAGTGTACTTTAGGCTTCAAAAGAGAGATAAAACTACTTAAGTTAGCCTTAGCATCAACAAAAGGGTTTTAAGGGGGGCTTGGCCTGGATCAAGCCCTCCAAGAAAGACATGGCAGTGACTTTTTCTTACTCATCTCCCTCCAAGTGAAAAACACCTCCCTCCAGTAAAAACCACCTCCCTCCAAGTGGAAAACACCTCCCTCCAAACGAAAAACCCTCGCTTCCAGGTGAAAAATCACTCCTCCGGGTAAATAACACATCTCTCCAAGTGAACCCCTCCCTGTACGTACAGAATACTTCCTTGCAACTGAACAACACGTGTCTCCATGAGTTTTGGGTGTTTCTCTAAGCGAAAAACACCCCCTCCTGGAAAACATACCTCTCTACATGAGTCTTGGGTCTCTCTACAAGTGAAAAACACCCCCCTCCAACTGAAAAACACCCCCCTCCAAAGGTTTGGGTCTCTCTCCAAGTCAAGTAAAGTAGCAACGTCCAACAGTACAAATAAGAAATTATTACTACGGCTTCCAAAAGCCAGGGTCTTCTGAGCTGTCATGATGTTCATACTCAAAATTTTGTACAACACCGTCATAATCGAGTACATTGTGGATGTGCGCGTGAAATTGGTTACTGTATGCGATTTGCTGCTGACTCAGGCTCTCAGAAGCTCGTTCCACGGTGGTCAATGCATCAGTAAAGTCAAGAGCAGTGTTTAGCTGTTCTTTTACCGGCTAACCGGTACCCCTACCCCTACCTTTACCCCTACCCCTACCACCCTTTGTACCACCTCTTCGCTTAGTGTGCTTCTGGACGGTGGGCACCACATTTCGCCTCAAGGCTGCCGGCGCTCGAAAAGCTTATGGAGGCTGTGCGCCCGTCACACGCACGTTTATGGAAGATTCTCGCATGTCTAAAAATTGGCTCAGCTGCCACCCCTTTTCTTCAAGAAAGGCTCTTCATCCTGTCCCTGGTCAGAAAGATGAGTTGCCACGCGGTCAACATTGTTTATATACTAAGGCACGTGTTCACGTTTCGCTTTCGCTAGTAAATCTACCTAGTAAGACACCTCCGCCAAAACGGCCTAATCATCGTCCTCAGCAACATGAATTGCCACAGGTAGTTGCAATGAGAAGAGGGAGAGATGTTCCGTGTTGCGATGAGAACTGATAATGATCTCATTCGGGGCATCAAATCTTTTTAATATGAAAATTGGATTGAACAATCCAAGATGGAAGGCCACCAAAGCTGGACAGTGGTGCAAAACCACAAAAAAGTGGCGACACGGATGCCCCGCCCGGATTGCTAGGCCACAGCTGCACCAAAACTGCGTATAGGCGTTACCAACAGCAAGTAAATCGAACAAGCACACAAAGTGTGCACAATGCATATAGTTGGTTGTCAAGCTCAAGTCACGTCTTTTCACTTCAAAGACAACCTTTCTCCTTTGCATTAGGCTGGCACGGTTACTTATGGCACAAAACCTCGGTAAGTCTACCAATTTCGTATCTCCTTCTTGGTGACATTGTCAGTTATACTTCCATAAGGGTGCTACTGCGTTGGCATTTATATTTTAGGCCTCCCGTTCTCCGTCATATTCATACACCAGGTACGCAGTGGAGGCATGCATTTGCTAAATCATTCCATCAAATACCCAGTTTATGACCTTGCCTCCAACAAACATTATATGAGATGGAAAGGTTTGGTTGGCTGGTTTGTTGGCATGTTGCTGATTTACGACTTCAGTATATTCAGGTCTATAATTTCCCTTAGAGAGCAGGTGCAAAACTGATAAAAAAATGTGGTAGAAACCTCTTTTTGTACTCGGGTGGCGCTTTACACGGAAGTCTAAGGATTCAACCCTCTGTGTTGACCTGCAGCTAAAGGTGAAAACTTCAAGCTGCCACGCAACACACGATTGATCAAGACGATCTAGGGCTGATCTTCTTGAAAGGTGGTCCTTGACACTTGTGCAACGTGCATCTTGAAGGACATTCCGCTGAAAAACACGGGTAGCATCTTGATGACGACACTTTTGCACCTCACGGATGCCGCTTTGAAGTGCAATGAAAACATTGTGGTCGAGACACCCTTCTCAGGTTTCAGTCAGGTGTATATAAATGTGGAATAGACAAAGAAGATGTGCAGTGGTTGTCTGAGAGAATACCCTCGGCACAGACCCCAAAAGCTCGTAGGTGGCATCGCTGAACAACACACGAGAAGCATGGCCTGTTGCCTTCACCCATTCTTTCCACAGCCGTTCATAGTCCTCACTATTCTCCGTGCTGGGTATGCACCTGCGCCAACAAAATAGTTTGCCTATGTCCATTTATAACACAAAACAATGCGAAGGCTGAGCCGTGGCAATTTGTTTTGTATGTGTTGTCCGGGAAAGATTACATGTCCGTATTTTTTTCGCCTTCCGTACCTGCTCCGGTGTCATAAAAAACCATCTTACTTACCACCTAGGTTACGGGTCAGGAGCTTCATGGTTAAAATACCACGAGGGGTTGGATTGTTTTAACTCTTTTCACAGTTTGATCAAGCGTGCAAAGTCATTCGCGCCCGTTTGATGCTCGATGGTTGTGAAAGAGTTGCGGATATGCTTGACGGAGAACCCTTCCAGTATTGGGCCGCTGTACTTTTCCCGTACATTGACAAGAATGTCTGAAGGCGTTTCACGGTGCTCATATGCATTTTTGCGGTCCTTCCATGGTTGCTTAGGAAGGGAAGCCTCATTCAGTGGTGGGACCTCCTTCTCATTGGGCCACCGATGGTCAGAATAGCCCTAGTTACACACGGTTATCCTCCATGGCCCGGTAGAGTGGTCCCGGGTTAGCTTGACACCATGCGGACACACGGGGAAGCCGTTTCTGCTGTGTTTGCTGGTTTCGGAGGGTTTCCGTTGCTTCACATGTCCTCAAATACAACAACCCGTCCGTGCTCAAAAAGTTCCTTCTGCACGTTTGTTGATAACGCTGTTATGTATTGTTTTGTATTGTATTCCCCCGGAACATTATCAAGGTCTAGCAAAGCTTCAGTGTGAGTACCGAACGCGCACCCAACTTCATCTCCATAGACTGTAGGCACATATGAAGGGACAGGAGCCTCTCGTAGCACACTTTTCCGTGGTCGCGGGTCCGAAAGGTCACTCGATTTTACGTCACTTAGGCCTAGGTGGCAAGGGGGGCTCAAGCTTCACCCGCACAGGTAGCTCCGCTACTTGGCTCGTGCAAGGACTACAACTGCGGTTAGATTGAGGGTTGGTGTTAGCCTCTCTGGCAAAGGAAATTAATGCTGAAGCTTCACACGCTGGTACGCTGCACTCTACAGGCTCCTTCTTCACTTGGGTACACAAGGAGGTCGGCGTGTGTAGAACTCAGCGCAATGCGTCACAAAAAGTCTTTTAGTACATGCTTTGGAAAAGATTGATCATCTTTTGAGGACTGGGGGTTCCCATGGTAGAGTGCAACAGTATGACATTCTCTTGTAGAATGAAATGCTCCATACCTCTGCAGGCATGTGATCCCATGGCGGCAATGCGGGCTGAGGCTCAGGGTCCCTGTTGGCATTGGGGCTGGGCTTGTCAACTACACCACCAGGAAGACAATGAGGCAGAAAGAAGATTTAAGCGCTTATCCATAGGGCACGCCTCGTGCGCCTATGTAGCCGCTGATGGTGCATGGAGACACCGGTTTTCTCCGCAATCACAATGGCAAGCTGGGACATGCTTGCATCTATTAATAGTTTCTATCAGGTGCTTCTTGAAAGCATTTGTTACCCTACAACCTGCGTGTGCATAGTCTCCAATGCGAATATACACACTTCGGAGAAATGCTCTGCATTTATTTTTGTTTACCGTGCCCTCTATCGAAACCACCCCGGAGGCATCGGCGCAGCCCCACTAACATCCCCTCGCCCTGTGCGACCCAATGATTAGTTTTCCATCCCCGGGTAGTTTACATTGAAAATCTTGGGTCTCACTTTTCGCGCAGAATGTAGAACGCTCGTGTAGGTGGACGATTTGGGCATTTCGGTGCGCATCCTCATGTAAAGCGTGTAGACATGCGGCGTTGTCGGGGCCATCCATGCACGCCCACATCACCCATTTATGGATGTCTTCGCAGCAGAAAACCCTGAGGCCCAGCAGTTTGCAAAGGCATCCATCATAGTGACCGATGTCTGCCACACTGCTGTTGCATTGCGGCATATTAAAATCCAAATCTTCCCAGCTTCCACTGGAAGCTCCCCTAGGGTCTCGGCTATCCTGAGCTGCGTGAAAACGAGGTCTTCGAGTGTTGTTGTCGCTGCGCACCGCCGCTGGATCATGTTGGGGCCATTGATACCGCAGGTTGTCGTGGAGTCTGGTGTTAACCTTGTGCGCGATTCCGCAAAATCACAACGCGTGCATTCCCGCGGGAGGGCCGACATCTGTCCTATTGATAACCTCAATGTCCTTCGAGTGGCCCACAGTCCGATTGCACGCACTACACGAGGGTCCTCATCGTCGTGGTGCCCGGCAAGTCCGATGTACAGTCCCCCGCCACCCTGAACGACAACTGCCCCCGATCCACTAAAAGTTCCCGCTTGATGGTCTGTGTGTGGTGCCGCCGCTTTGCTCGGGCCTTCCCCATGATGGCCGTATACGGCTTGAGCTGTGGTATGCTCCCCACAAGTGCGGCAACCGCCTTTTCCATGGTTTCTTTGAAAAACTCGAGGAAATTTGATAGGCCTTCCCCTAGTCATTGACTTCCGAGCACCTGTGATCCTTGAATATTGCATGCCCCTCGTGGGTAATTGACTCCCAGGCACCTCTGATCCAGGAACTTGATAGCCCCCCCCCCTATCCATTGACCCCCAAGCACCTCTGATGCGCAAACGTGATGCCCCCCCCCCTAGCCATTGACTCTCAAGCACCTGTGATCCATTAACTTGGGACACCGCCCCCTATCCATTGACTCCCAGGCACCTCTGATCCACGAACTTAGTAGGCTCCCCCCTGGTCATTGATCCCAACCATCCCTGATCCGCCAATTGGATGGGCCCCCCCTGGTCATTGAATCCCAATCACCTCTCATCCACGAACGTGATGCCCCTCCTCCCCTAGTCATTGGCTCCCAAGCACCTCTGATCCGTGAACTTCTTAGGCCCCACCGGCTACCCATTGATTCCAAAGCATCTTTAATCCATGAACCTGATAGCCCCCCCCCCCCCTAGTCATCGACCCCCAAGCACCTCTCATCCATGAACGTGATGCCCCTCCCCTCCTTGTCATTGATTCCTAGGCACCTGTGATCCACGTACTTCATACCCCCCCCCCCTATCCATTGACTCCCAAGCACATCTCATCCACCAACTTGATAGGCCCCCGCCTAGTCATTGATCTCCAAGCACCTGTGATCCATGAATGGGATGCGCCCCCCCCTATCCATTGACTCCGAAGCACCTCTAATCCACGAACTTGATGCCCCCCCCCAAGTCACTGATTCCAAGCACTCGTGATGCACGAGCTTGATAGGCCCCCCCCCCTCCCATTGACTCCAAAGCACCCCTGATCCACCAAACTGATGCCCCCCCCCCCACTAGTCAATGATTCCCAAGCACCTATGATCCACGAAAGTCATAGCCCCCCCCCCCCACCCATTGACTCCCAAGCACCTCTGATCCACAAAGTTGATAGGCCCCTCCCCCGCAGTCAGTGACTCTCAAGCACCTCTCATTCTCGATTTCAGAAAACATTTTGGGGAAATTGTCTACCAAAAAAGGCCTAGGTGGATCAAAGAGCCTGATAGCCCCCCCACCTATTCATTGACTCCGGAACACCTCTGATCCTCTAACTTGATTTGCCCCCCATGTGCATTGATCCCCAGGCACCTCTGAGTCACAGACCCCACTAGCCATTAACTCCGAAGCACCCCTCATCCGCAAACTTGATAGCCCCCCCTCCTAGTCATTGACTCCCAAGCACCTCTGATCCACAAAATTGATAAGCCACCCCCTATCCATTGACTCCCAATCACCTCTAATCCACGAAGGGGGCCGACATCTGTCCTATTGATAACCTCCATGTCCTTTCAGTGGCCCACAGTCCGATTGCACGCACTACACGAGGGTCCTCATCGTCGTGGTGCCCGGCAAGTCCGATGTACAGTCCTCCGCCACCCTGAACGACAACTGCCCCCGATCCACTAAAAGTTCCCGCTTGATGGTCTGTGTGTGGTGCCGCCGCTTTGCTCGGGCCTTCCCCATGATGGCTGTATACGGCTTGAGCTGTGGTATGCTCCCCACAAGTGCGGCAACCGCCTTTTCCATGGTTTCTTTGAAAAACTCGAGGAAATTTGATAGGCCTTCCCCTAGTCATTGACTTCCGAGCACCTGTGATCCTTGAATATTGCATGCCCCTCGTGGGTAGTTGACTCCCAGGCACCTCTGATCCAGGAACTTGATAGCCCCCCCCCCCTATCCATTGACCCCCAAGCACCTCTGATGCGCAAACGTGATGGCCCCCTCCCCTAGCCATTGACTCTCAAGCACCTGTGATCCATTAACTTGGGACACCGCCCCCTATCCATTGACTCCCAGGCACCTCTGATCCACGAACTTAGTAGGCTCCCCCCTGGTCATTGATCCCAACCATCCCTGATCCGCCAATTGGATGGGCCCCCCCTGGTCATTGAATCCCAATCACCTCTCATCCACGAACGTGATGCCCCTCCTCCCCTAGTCATTGGCTCCCAAGCACCTCTGATCCGTGAACTTCTTAGGCCCCACCGGCTACCCATTGACTCCAAAGCATCTTTAATCCATGAACCTGATAGCCCCCCCCCCCCTAGTCATCGACCCCCAAGCACCTCTCATCCACGAACGTGATGCCCCTCCCCTCCTTGTCATTGATTCCTAGGCACCTGTGATCCACGTACTTCATACCCCCCCCCTATCCATTGACTCCCAAGCACATCTCATCCACCAACTTGATAGGCCCCCGCCTAGTCATTGATCTCCAAGCACCTGTGATCCATGAATGGGATGTGCCCCCCCCTATCCATTGACTCCGAAGCACCTCCAATCCACGAACTTGATGCCCCCCCCCAAGTCACTGATTCCAAGCACTCGTGATGCACGAACTTGATAGGCCCCCCCTCCTCCCATTGACTCCAAAGCACCCCTGATCCACCAAACTGATGCCCCCCCCCCCAACTAGTCATTGATTCCCAAGCACCTATGATCCACGAAAGTCATAGCCCCCCCCCCCCCCACCCATTGACTCCCAAGCACCTCTGATCCACAAACTTGATAGGCCCCTCCCCCGCAGTCAGTGACTCTCAAGCACCTCTCATTCTCGATTTCAGAAAACATTTTGGGGAAATTGTCTACCAAAAAAGGCCTAGGTGGATCAAAGAGCCTGATGGCCCCCCCACCTATTCATTTACTCCGGAACACCTCTGATCCTCTAACTTGATTTCCCCCCCATGTGCATTGATCCCCAGGCACCTCTGAGTCACAGACCCCACTAGCCATTAACTCCGAAGCACCCCTCATCCGCGAACTTGATAGCCCCCCCTCCTAGTCATTGACTCCCAAGCACCTCTGATCCACGAAATTGATAAGCCACCCCCTATCCATTGACTCCCAATCACCTCTAATCCACGAACTTGATACCCCCTCTCTGGTCATTTATTCGCAGGCACCTGTGATCCAGGTACTTGATAGCTCCTCCCCCTATCCATTTACTCCCAAGCACGTCTAATCCACGAACTTCATATGCCCCCTCCTCAGTCATTGACTTCCAAGCACCTGTGATCCACGAACGTCATAGGCCCCCACCTATCCAGTAACTCTTAGACATGTAATGGGTCCACAAATGTAGAGGATACTCTTATCTATTTTGCTTCCAGATTTATTGTAGATTATGCATTTTTATTATAATATGGGCTGCTGAATGGCCCGCGAAATTCGCGGACGGAAAATGGCACATGGCAGCCGCGTGTAACTGCGGTCGCCCACCAAAGCCAGACACCGGATCCAACAACAAGTGCTGATCTTATATACACCTACAATTCATACCACGCATATTTTTTGCCTTCACCTCCAGGCAGTACGACGACTTAATTGAAGCGCGACGCCTTTGACAGACGCGCACACGTGCTATTCCTACGCATGTACAGTATCATGAAATGATGAGAATGCTCGGCAGGATAGCCAGGACAGCACACCAAGAGTGCTACGCAATGTTTCTGCTTGTGGGGATTTTATTGCAAAGTTTGTATCTGACAGAGATGTACATATTTGCCTGTTTGTGTTGCTCAGGGGTGTTGTAAGCCCATGTATTGTCTCTGGCGTTGTGGACCTACGTGACAACCGGAATAACAAATCAGTACAAATACTGCAGCTTTGGTCTTTGCCGTCGCCTCCCTTGTTCCTCCTAACTATTTTCTCAAACTGTGATTTTGTCTCAGCCGGAGACCCAGCAGGAGAATCATGATATGGTCTTCAAACAATAAGTGGGGCAGCAAACTACGGCAGAAGCCAGCACCTCAAAATAGGTCCACTCCACCCCTGTTGCCACCTACATGGGCAAGCGCCGCAGAGTCGCCGGGCCCCAAGCACCAGGGCCAGGAATCACCCCAAGGTTCCCCTTCACTGCCGCTCGGACGACCCAAGGGTCCAGAACACGGAGCTACCGCCAGACAATGGCCATGTGAACCGAGCGCACCACAAAGGGTGAACTTACAAGACAATACATGCTCTATGTCTGCTGCGCTTGTTGATGGTGCTACAGAGCAGAAGCAGAGCTGCGGCGAATGCAGACGCTGTTTGATTGGCTGGTCGTGCGTCTATGCAAGGCTACACAGCCCGCGCACAACAGAATCATGTTCCTGGGATGACATCGTTGCCCGTCTTGTGAAAGAACGTGCTCAGTTTGAAAAGGAGGCAGCCGAAGTCCGAGCTCGCGGGCTCGCCACGAGTGTCACATGTGAATGTTGCTTCTTTGGTTGCCCTTTCTGTATAGTGTGGGATGAGATCGACGAAGAGAGGAACACTTATGCCGAAGAGCCAAACCATGATGGAGAAGAGACGCGCGAAGTGTTTCATATTGCAGGGCTCAGAGCGCCAGACGCCGTCCACGTGGTTTTGGAGGATTTCTGGGGAAGTCTACTGGATGTCGCCTGGAAATCTGGATCCGAGGTTGTGGAGAATCTCTGGGAAGTAACAGCGCAACAGCTGCAAGATATGTTCGGACACGTCGACTCACTGTCTGCTGCGAGGCTACTACCGAGCCCAGTCAGGTGCTGGGCTAGGATTTGTTGCAAGGTTCTTTGCGGCGAGTGCGAGCCGTGGCATGATTCTCAGGCGCTGTACGATTTTGTTTATCTTGTTCTGTATAATGTGTGGATGCAAAGTGAAGGAAACACTATGGTCTTGGGTCGTTTGGACAACGAGTTTCAGACCGCCTACCACTATGAAGAAGACGACGGAGAAGAGGCTTCTGACGGTAGCGAGCCCATTGAACTGGACGCTGACGACTACTGGGACTCCTCCATTATCGGTGAGAAAGAACAGTTAGAGTGGTGGTACCTAAAGAACAGTGGCCCTCAGTTGCAGCTGTACTACACAAATGAGGACTACTACCAAGACCAAGTCGAAGACGAAGAGGCAGAATCAGACGTCGATGCCGAAGAGGAAGAGGCAGAAGCAGACGTCGAGGCTGATCAGGATGAGGCACAACCAAAGGAATACTACTATCAAGACCACGTCGAAGAGGAAGAGGCAGAAGCAGAAGAAGATTTTTCTGAAGAAATTGACGACAACTCGGAGAACAAGGAGAGCTCAGAACACGAGCCTGAAGAGTCTTTTTCTGGAGGAGCTGACGACCCTGCAGAGAGCAAGGAAAATCGGTCCTATGGGTCTGAACTGTCCTCTCCTTTGCAGGATGTAGGACCTCTAGAGAGCCCTGATGCGTTTTCGTTTACAGCACCAGTCCCTGTGACAGCTCATTCTCTGTCTGTCACCGCTCACTCTCAAAGTCGGTGGTGCAGGTACGGCACACGGTGCTGGCGTCACAAGAAAGGACAGTGTCATTTCCGCCACAAGTAGAGTTTGTTGACTTCTGTACAGTGCATTATTGCTTCGACGACCCTTTGTACCCCTTCGCCACGACAGCTGCTCACTTCCTCCGCTCGCCATTGGACCCCTGTGCAAGCGAGGGGCAGTGCTTGCTAGTGCTGGGCCAAGCGTTCGAAGGCCGTCCAACTCTTACTAAAACTCACGGAGTGGGAAGTATTGCTGTTGACGGATAATTCCCCCTTCCTTTTTGTTTTTCCTCTTCAACTAGTGGTGCTGGGCTTGCCACGGCGCTGTCCAGGTACCAGCCCAATGGCCTGGGGGTGGCGACCAGATAGCCTTGGTTGAGTTGAACTTGAGTCCACAATTTTTTAGGGTTAATTCTTGAGAGCAGGTTGTGGTAACCTGATGTCTGTTTGCTTGTCTGAAGTTTTGATAACCTGCAGTGAACGCTTGAGGTCCTGAAGTTTCAAGGCTGGAAATTTCAGAGCATTCCTAAGTGTCATCATTGAACAACGCTGGGTGTCAGGGCTGAACATTTCGTTTCTCTCCACTCATCCTTTCCTCAAGCCATGCCATGTCGGTTCAAAATGCCTTCGTCCTGGAAAGAGGTGGTGCTGCAGTGCGTCGACAGCAATACAGGTGTACGACCCTGTATCCAGCTCCCTTGTACAAACCAGCCCTGAAGTGCCTGAAGTGCTGTTCCTCCCTTTCCTCACATGTTTGATTTGTCCAGGTCTTGGTCTGTTTGTTGGTTTGTTTTATTGTTCCTACAAGGTCAACTGTCCATCGTCGTTCTGTTTGCCCTTCCAGTGGAGACATCGTATTCAAATGAACGAAGTCCTGGTTTGTTACCTTTTGTTGGAATTTGGGGAGTACAGTACAGGTCCACAAGGTGTTTGTTTCTCTCATTTTGGTGTTCTTGAAGCAATTTTGAAGTTTGAAGTTGGATTTTGATATTTTGTTGCGAATCAGAGTCCCTGTTCCCTGGCGACGCGCTCGGACAGGGTTACGGCGCTCACAACGTGACGCTCTACGCTGCGCTGACAGCGTTTGACTGTCCTGCGCCACCTGTAACAGCTAAGTCTGTTACAATTCTTCAATTTTGCAAATTTTCAAATTTTGCTCTCTTTTTCTGTCGGCGACGCTTGTCGTCGCTTTTCGACGCGCGAGTGCGTTCGTGGCACTCGTCGACACTGGTATTGTGTGTCGACGGCTCTCTTTCAGCGTCTTGCCCAGTTTCAGGGCTTCATCCTGGCCCAGTTTGGGTTTTTAGACCTTTTTGGCCTGTTTCTGGCCAAATGTGCCATTTTTGGCAGGATCGGTCGCAAGCGACAGCTGCGACGCGTGGCGACGCCCTCTGTCGTTCGCCACGGCGCTCCTGGGGCACTCCGAGTGCGCCTGGCTGTTTTCGAGGTGAGTTTTGGGTCGATTTTGGTCATTTTTCACTCTTTGAGAGAATT
This sequence comes from Eutreptiella sp. 'Long Island Sound 2002', assembly GCA_964036045.1. Classification (NCBI taxonomy): domain Eukaryota; phylum Euglenozoa; class Euglenophyceae; order Eutreptiales; family Eutreptiaceae; genus Eutreptiella; species Eutreptiella sp. 'Long Island Sound 2002'. The sequence continues at coordinate 64,079,113 of OZ038380.1, read as the reverse complement.
TCATCTTTATGATCATCCATCACCATTTCAAGACAATCAGCCTATTTTGGCTGCTCATGTGCAGTCAACTCCTTCGCCAGAGCGAACCTGTAAGTGAGTTACGAATGGTCAGAACTTGGTAGCAACCTTTCACATCTTTCACCATCCACGCTCAGTGCATCAAGAATGACAGTTCACATGACACATGACACATGACTGGAAGAAGTGACCATGATGGTAGTTGAGCAGAGGATTAACCCACTCAATTGCTGTACATCGGCGACCCATACAATCCAGTTTTCTTCCGACTTGATGGTAGTTGAGCAGAGGATTAACCCACTCAATTGCTGTACATCGGCGACCCATACAATCCAGTTTTCTTCCGACTTGATGGTAGTTGAGCAGAGGATTAACCCACTCAATTGCTGTACATCGGCGACCCATACAATCCAGTTTTCTTCCGACAAGTCTACTTCTGTTTGGCGACTCAGATCACAGACACTGATAGATTGTACCACAGTGTCCATTTTGTTCTTGTCTGGGGACTCATAGGTATTACCAGGGTCTCGCGCTGATAGGTACTACCACAGCGGACACCACTCCACGCCACTTTAGCTCTGCACACTACCTGCGTCTGAATTAGCCATTGTATTATGGACACAAGCCGGTTGACGTGCGGCAACGCGCAACTAGTTACTCTTGCCGGAGTAGGGCTGACTTGTACTCGTTCGGAGAGACAAGAAATCCACGTGTTTGTTTGGTGGGTCTTAGCTGCCGGGTATCAGGCCGTGGCAGCACTGCAGCAAAGACCCCACAGATCCCACAACCACAGCAGGCAAAGAGGGAAAAGACCCCACAGACCCCACAACCACAGCAGAGCCGCAGAATGTTCACTTGATCCCTTTTCTCACCCGCATATACCGACATTTTTTCGCACATTCTTTCTGTCCTCCAGCCATGTATCTGTGTGCCAGCTTCAGGCGCCACTGTCGCTTGTACATACCTCAGTTTGGGTACGCCAGAGAAGATGGAGCATTCAGGAGGTTTGGAATTTCAGTTCCAATTTCAATCAGCAGTTCATCTCAGCAATCATGTCAGTGTCATTCATGTCATCAGTTTCATCCATCATTCATCATTCATCATTCAGCGCTTTATCAATTCATCAGGAGTTTATCAGCAGTCTATCGATTCATCATCATACATCATCATGCATCATCATTCATCATCATTCGCAGCATCACTCCATAAATTACTATCAATATTTACAGCTCTTTTGACTGTCATGCAGCGACAATTCCAGTGTATGCATGGCATGCTGTGATGTGTCAGGTTCATAGGTCAAACCAGAACCAGGTTGATAGGTCAAACCACAGCCGCAAAAAGAGTCACTGTTTTGTGGGACACATGTGTAGACCCGGAAGTTGATAGGTAACACCACAGCTGTCGAGGGTATACATGGACCAGCAGTGAGCTGCCAACCACTCGCTAGGGAGATAGGTGATTGAAACGCTTGACCTGCAGACAGGGTACACAGTCGGCTGGGGTGCGGCAATACCCAGTTAGTTGCGCCTGCCGGTGCAGGACTGTTTTAGGGACGCTTCAGAGTGCCCTACATTGTGACTGTGACAGTTTCTAGGTGCAAGCATGTGCCAGGTGTGGCCGACCGCATTACTCTGTGCGTATCGGCCTCACCCCCGTGGGTGCGTCCTGGTAGGGGGGTGTAACTGCGGTCGCCCACCAAAGCCAGACACCCGATCCAACAACAAGTGCTGATCTTATATACACCTACAATTCATACCACGCATATTTTTTGCCTTCACCTCCAGGCAGTACGACGACTTAATTGAAGCGCGACGCCTTTGACAGACGCGCACACGTGCTTTTCCTACGCATGTACAGTATCATGAAATGATGAGAATGCTCGGCAGGATAGCCAGGACAGCACACCAAGAGTGCTACGCAATGTTTCTGCTTGTGGGGATTTTATTGCAAAGTTTGTATCTGACAGAGATGTACATATTTGCCTGTTTGTGTTGCTCAGGGGTGTTGTAAGCCCATGTATTGTCTCTGGCGTTGTGGACCTACGTGACAACCGGAATAACAAATCAGTACAAATACTGCAGCTTTGGTCTTTGCCGTCGCTTCCCTTGTTCCTCCTAACTATTTTCTCAAACTGTGATTTTGTCTCAGCCGGAGACCCAGCAGGAGAATCATGATATGGTCTTCAAACAATAAGTGGGGCAGCAAACTACGGCAGAAGCCAGCACCTCAAAATAGGTCCACTCCACCCCTGTTGCCACCTACATGGGCAAGCGCCGCAGAGTCGCCGGGCCCCAAGCACCAGGGCCAGGAATCACCCCAAGGTTCCCCTTCACTGCCGCTCGGACTACCCAGGGGTCCAGAACACGGAGCTACCGCCAGACAATGGCCATGTGAACCGAGCGCACCACAAAGGGTGAACTTACACCGCGCATTCGATTATTGTGCGTAGAGTTAAATCTATGACATGAAGAAAACTTAGATAAAATCTACAGATTTTATAATTTTTCCAGGTGTTACAATATTCTGAGTGTTTTGTAAATGTTTCGGCATGTTTAGGACAGTTTGCTGTGTTTTGCACAGGCATGTTTGTAGATCACGTCTAGTGATCTGAAATGCTTTGGAGTATTTGGATCAGTGCCTGTGCTTCAGTGTCCATGGGAACAAGGGTCAAGGAATACACCTCAGCCAAGACCAAATTGGGTTGTATTACAATCTACAAACCTGCGTCGCAACAACCTGCCCAAGGAGAGTGATGGCACTGATGTGCATCTCGGCATAGCCGGACCGTTCACAGCGCCTCAACGGCGCTACACGTTGCGCCCTGTGTGCTGCATAACGACCTGCTCCTTTTGCGCTGCACAGTTGGGCTAAATGGGGCTGCCGTCGTGGGTGCCGGCCACTGCAGCCTTCAAGGACAGGGTTCACTCGGAGACGCGGCTGTTGGACAGCACCATTTTGGATGATCAGGGTTGTGAGTCCCTTGAGCAGTTGCTGCTTGAAGATGACTGGCGTGCGGCAGTGGACGTACGGGTGTATGAGGTCCGTCAGCTTCGCCAGGCGAGCTTGTTGGGTGATACTCCTCTTTCTGCTGTCTTCTGTGAGGCCCTGAGGCTGAATCGACCTGGCCGCAATGCGAAGACTCTGCGTGACCTTCGAGACGAGGTACAGCGCCTGCTGCAAAGGTACGGGCTTGAAGACATTGATTCCTGGAGTCCTAGACTGCGTTGCTTTGTGCTGGAGGAGCCGTCCTTGTTGAACTGGGTGTACAACTCTCGAGCCCCTTTGGTTGCGCGTGAATTGTGGCGTGAAAGACAATACTGCTTGCGAGAACCGTCGTGTCAGCTTACTGCACTGCGTGTCAGTGAGGTGGATAAAGGTGTGTTACGCCGTGACTGGTCCTGGCTTAGCGCGCACGGCGTGCTCTATGGTGGGGCTGCTGAAGTTGTTGATGCTGCTGAAGAAGCTGCTCGTCATGCGTTGGAGATTGAGGAGCGTGGCGAAGTGATGAAGTTGTTGTCTGTGGAGAAACCTGTTCGGCGTTCGCGAAGGGGTACAAGATCAGCTGCTGTGGCTGCTCGGCGGCAGCAGCAGCGCAAGCAAGCTGGCGCGATACGTCCCCTGTGTGACTGTGATCTCAATTGAGAAGGCTCTTGACAGTGCAGACGGCGTCTTGGTGGAGGCGGCCTTTGCTCCTCGCTGGAGGCGTGTTCCTGAAGTTTGCTGCGCACGAGGTGGTCTTGGTGGATGCTGCCGTTCGCTCACAGGTCCTGACTGTGTTTAACTGGAGGACAGTTTGTGCCCGGTGTGTAAGCCTTCGTTAAGAGCGAGTGGTTCTCTTTTGTTTTCGTGATTGACGTATATATGGTTGAATGTAGGCTAAATCTACTGTATGTGAAATTTCGCCTTTGCGCAGAGGTTTTTTTGTGTCTCAGCAGTGCTCTTAAAGGCACTGCCTATACGTATGCGTTGTGCAGTAGGCCTTTGTTTTGGTTGGTCGATGTCTTTTTGTACACTTTTGCAGAGACCAGTGTAGAGATTGGTTCTGACGTGGCGGAGGTCCGATAGATCAGGGTAAATGAGCTGGATGTGAAACGTGACTTGGACAACAAATGCTGTAGGATAAGAAAAAAGTATGGGTGGTTGTTTGTGGTAGTGTATGTAGGTTCAGGTTTGTTTTTGTTTTGTCTGTGGGCTTGGATATGCCCTGTTTTGCTTTGCGAGCCCTTCGCTGTGGGCTGTGGGCCTGTTGGCCTTGTTTGGGCCCTGTGTGGGCGCCTGTATTTCTTCTGTTTGTGGCACGGCTTTGCACGTGCCTCTTTGTCACTCACAGGTCTTTCCAGGTAATTTTTCTCCAGATCTTTTCTGCTTTTTCTGCTGAAAGGGGCTGCACAAGATGGGTGGGGGGATGGAGATGGGTTGAGGGGAGGCAAATTCGCCTTTGAGGTACCCCCCCCTTTCAGTGCAGCAGCCCCCTTGGGAGGTCCAGAGCCAAAAAGCCTTTTCTTGAAAAACTTCTACAACCCCTGGAGATATTTTTTTATACTCTTTACCTGCTGCAGACTTTTTGGTGGTCCGAGGACATGTAGTGGGGGGCATGGCAAGCCTTCATTATACTTTTATAAGTGGGATTGGGGTATGGGACGCCAACTACGCCCCCTCCCCCCTCCAGGTCAGCAGGTACGGCAGTGCGTGAGACGTCAGGCCCAGTGGTAGGGCAGAGAGCAGGTGGGTCAGTGGGAACCTCTGCTCTGCTGGCAGAGTTGTACTTTACATTTTTTTTTTTGGTAAAGGGTTTGGCATTTGAATTTGCAGGGTGTTCCTCAGTTCTGGTGTCTGGGTGTGAGCACTTTGCTTGGTGAGTGCGAGGTATGTGTAAGCGTGCATGGTATGGTGAAGAGATGTCGTTGCAAGGAGGTTGATACTGGACGACCTCTGGAGGAGTCGTGAAGAATTGAATATTTTTTGCTCTGACCTTTTCCTCTTTCTCTTTTGTTCGTTTGTTCAATGCTGCACAAGTACTGTGCACTGCACGTTGTGCACTGCACCTGCACTCTGTAAAGTACTGTGCACGGCACCAGGATGGTGCGAACCCAGTGGGCACAACAGAATCTGTTTGTACGATATTTTTGTGCCCATGCTCTGTGCTCTGCGCCTGTGTGTCTCTGTCATTTTGGGGTCTCCCCTAGGCAGGGTACCCTGGGCCAGGCTGCCTAGGCAGAAATTGCAGTTGGGTTTTGAAAATCATTTCGAAACTCTGGCTGGGTTTTTGCACTGACTAGGGCTGTTGGAGCTGGTTTTTATATAATGAGAAATGACTGCAAGTTACAGGTAAGCTCAGAACGATCTGCAGGATTTTTTTTCATTATATACAGGTTTTGGTGGGAGTGTGTTACCACACCTCCCAGAAAGGGAATGGGGCTTTTATAGCCTTTTGCTTCAGGCTTTTCCCCAACCCCTGAGCAGGGATTTTTTTTTGTACATTAAAACAAAAAGCCCCTGACACCTGGTGGGTTTCCATTTCAGGGCACTGCGGTGTGGCAGAAGTTTTGTTTTTGTACATAGTAGTTGTAGTAAATACCATGTCACAGGTAAAGTATAGGTTTATGCTGAAAAAGCTCAGATAGGCTTTGGGTGTATCTTACCCATTTGCCCCCATTATTCATATTTTTCAGCAACAAACTCAGCTCTGGACCCTGAGTTTGAGCTTGGTGGGGGAGTGTAATGGGTCCACAAATGTAGAAGATACTCTTATCTATTTTGTTTCCAAATTTATTGCAGATTATGCATTTTTATTATAATATGGGCTGCTGAATGGCCCGCGAAATTCGCGGACGGAAAATACCACATGGCAGCCGTGCATCGCAATTTTTGTGCGTAGATTGAAATTTTTGACATGAAGAAAACTTAGATAAAATCTACAGATTTTATAATGTTTCTAGGTTTTATAATATTCTGAGTGTTTTGTAAATGTTTCGGCATGTTTAGGACAGTTTGCTGTGTTTTGCACAGGCATGTTTGTAGATCACATCTAGTGATCTAAAATGCTTTGGGGTATTTGGATCAGTGCCTGTGCTTCAGTGTCCATGGCAACAAGGGTCAAGGAATAGACCTCAGCCAAGACGGAGTTGGGTTACATTACAAGACATGTCTGACCCACAGACTTGATAGGTCAGCCCCCGTATGTTTGAACTCCCAAGCACCTCTGATCCACCAACTTGATATCCCCCCCCCCTGATCGATATACTCCCAAAAACCTCTGATCCACATACTTGAGAGCCCCCTCCCCGGTCATTGACCCCCAAGCACCTCTGACTGCACGAACTTGATACCCCCGCCCCTAGTCATTGACTCCCAGGCAACTGTCATACTCGAACTTGATAGGCCTCTCTGTATCCATTGACCTCAAAACACCTGTGATCCGCGAACTTGATAGCCGCTTCCCTAGCCATTGACCCCAAAGCAGCTCTAATCCACCAATTTGATAGGCGCCTCCCTAGTAATTGATCCCCTTGCACCTCTGATCCACGAACTTGATGGCCTCCCCCCCTAGTCCTCGACTCCCAATCACCTCGGATCCACGAACTTGACAGCCCCTCCTTAGGCCATTGACTCCCAAGCACCTCTAATCTACGAACTTGATAGCCCCTCTCCATAGTAATTGGTCATCCTATTTCTCAAAGCCCAAGAGGAGACTGGACCTCATTTCTCTGCACAGCAGCACCCCAGCCCTGCTGCACGCCCTCAGGACGCGCTGCACCGGGGACAGGGCCCCGTACCTGAACCAGGCGCGGGCCACATACCGTGGAGAGCATCCCAGTTGGACGCGGCACTCCACCTTCTACACCCGCCTGACGAGGACCTGGAGGTGGGCGAAGTCACGGTATTCATGCAAGGCGCGGACGAGGCGCCCACCTGCCCCCGCCAAACCAACCCGGTGTACGACGGCGCCAGGCCGACTCCCCCGTACGCCGTCATGTGCGAGGCGTTCCGCAGGGAGCCCACCTGGTGCCCCGCCCTCCCGCCGGCAACGCACGCACCCCGCGGCTGGGCCAACCCAAACCTATCCCCCCCCCTCCCCAGGGCCAGGCGTGCCCACCACAGAGGGCAGGTCCTCTGGCAAAAGCGCCCGGGCACCACCCTGCTCCTCCTCGTCGTCGCGACCCGCGGGGACCCGGAGCGGGTCCTGGGGATCACCCCCAACCACCTGTACGGGGCAGCGCCCGTACCCCGCCCCCCCCTCCCGGCGCCCGCGGCGCGGGACGGGGTACACACCTTCCTGCGAACACAGGAGTTCACCGCCGTTACGGGGGTCCACCTAGTGTGGCTCCCCTCGGCACCACCCGACGACCCTCGGGGGCCCAGGGCCCTGAGCCCCGCCCCAGACTGGGAGCTGTGGCGCGACGTGTGGGCCGCGTGGCTCACCCGCCTCCCAACCCAGTACCGATGGATGGCCACCGGCCCCCGCCCGCACGGGGCTAACGCCACCGCCGCCCCCCCCTCCCCTCCCCCCCTCCCCCCTGCGGAGCACTGCACAGCACTGCCCAAGGCACAACACAGATACATCGGGAGGTAGTGGAGAGGGCACACCTGCCACCACCAATGCCTACCAGGATAACAGTGATGTCAGACTCCGATTGCTCCCCCCAGCGGGACGACTGCCACCACCGCCGGTCCCGCTCCCGCTTCCCCGTTTCGCCGGGATACGCGGAGGAGACTCTCGCGGAGCGCGAGGAGCGGCCGCTGGCGGAGGCAGCGGTGCCAGTCGGGGCGCCGGCTGGTCAGCCCCGGGCAGCCTCCGCCGACACCAGGCCATCGACCCGGGGACCTGCGCCAGCCGAGGAGACCGCTCCTGCCGCCCAGGCTGCAGGCCCTGCCGCCCCGCCCCCGGGGGGGGGCCCAGGCGCACAGGGGGCTGAGACCGCAGCCTCAGCAAGCCGCGCCGCGGCCCCAACCGCGGCCCCCGGCACGTCGCCGGCGCGGGGGGTGGCCCCGGCGCAGGCCCCGGGCGCCTCGCTGGGAGCCGCCGCAGCCGCAGAGATGGGCGCGGAGGTTGCGCAAGGGGCCGGGACCGCGGTCCGGTGAGCCGCGCCACCGCATCGGCCGCCCACGCCGCGGCCCCCGGCACACCGCGGGCGTGGGGGACGGACCCCGCGCGGGCCCGGAGCGCCTCGGCGGGGGCAGCTGCAGCCGCAGCGGAGGGCAGGGGGGTCGCCAAGTACCGCGCCCACGCCAACCCCAGCCACACCCAAGCCAGCCCCCCCAAGCCGTACCCCCCCAAGGCCGCCTTCCCCACGGGACGGACGCGGCACGTCCCCCCCCCGGCGCCCGAGCGTGCGCCGCCAGGCGTCACGCTGCCGCAGCTGCGGCGGCAAGAGGACGCCCGGCGCGTGATCCGGGAGGGGGGGGACAGCGCACAGGCGGGGCGGGTGCCGGCCACGGGAGCACAGAGCGGGGGACAGGAGGCGACAGGGGAAGTGCCCAGGGACAAACGCAGGGGGGCAGCCCTGGGCGCACGCGGCAAGGAGCGAGGGCAAAAACGCGGGCAAGGCGCCGAGGCCAGCAGCAGTGGAGGAAGACAGAGCGCGGGCAGCGGACGGCACGACGCGGGACAAGGAGCCGGGAAAGGGCAAGGGCACGGGAAGGGGCGCGAGGGGCGCGAGCAGGGCGCCAAGGCGGGCGGCCACGGTGCGCATGGAGTGGAGCGGGGCGCGGTCAGCGAGCGTGGGCGCAGCCAAGCGCATGGGCACGGGTATGGGAAGGGTACGGGCGCCGGCAGTGCAGGCCAGGATGCAGGTGACAGGGAGCGGGACCCACGGCGCGGACAGGGGGACAAAGGCGTGGGGTCCGGGAAGGGACCCAAGGGGAACGGCAAGGGTGCCGTGGGCCCCCGGGGACAGACAAGATGGGGCACTGGAGCCACGGGGGGAGGGCGGAGCGAAAGGGAGGGGGACGGGGGGCGGGGCGCCCCCGCAGCCGGACGTGCAGCCGGTGCGGTGAATCCCCCCCGGCATCCAACAAAAGCCGGCGCACCACGACCACCACGACCACCACCACCACGCCCACCTCTACAACATCGACCCCGACGCTGAAGACCTCATCCCCCCCCAACCCCCCCTGACCCCAGCACCAGCCAGCCCCCCCCACGCCGAGGGCGGAGCCGGCGTGGATGGCCGCTGCCTCGGCGGCGGGGGGGCGGGGCGCGGCGCCAGCGCCGCAGGCACAGGGGCTGCAGGGGGAGCCGGCGCGGGCAGCAGAGGGGGCCTGGCCCTGGGACCGGGACTGGGGCACGGCCCCGGACCCCCTGGGGGTTGAAGCCCAACCCCTGGTGGTCGAGGTGTACGGCCGGCTGAGCTGGGCCTGCTCGGGAACCAGCAGGGGGATGAGGAACCGGCCCTTCGATGCCGTGCTCCTCCGGAGGGACGAGGGGAACTGGGAGGTGCCCTCGGGGGGGTGGGTGGCCCCAAAGGACCCCAAGAGGGTCCTAAGGGCGGTGACCCGGTCGGCGTGGCCCAACGGGGAGCCGACGCGGCCGGCTTTCCTGGAGGGGGGGGCGGTGCTCCGCATCACGGATGCGGATGCCAAAAACTGGCTCCCCCGGGCTTTGCGCAACGCCCTCACCCACTGGCGCAACTGCTGGCGGAACCCGCCACCGCCGCAGCCCCAGCCCCCACACAAGCGACGACACAGGTGACGGCCGCGCCCCGTCGGGCCACGCGATGGGCACGAGGGGGTGGGAGGGGGACAGTGCCGCGGGAAGCCCCCCCCAGCGGAGCCGGGCCCCCCGACCCACGCCCCCCCCACCGTACAGCGCGACGGAGGGGCGCGCGCCACCTCCTGTGGGAGGGAGGACGGGGGTCACGAGCGTAAGGGGAGGCCCACGGCCCCGCAGCCCGCTAACCGCTGACCGCTGACCCGGACGGCCGCCCCCAGCACTCACCGGCCCGACCCCCCCCCCCCCCCAGCTAGCCGGCACCGCGCGGCGACGGCGAGGGGAGCAAGGGGGCCGAGCGAGGGCCTGCTCGAGGGTCCGGCACCAAAAGGGTAGAGGGAGACGGGGGAAGAGTGCGCCCCCCCAGTCGGCGGCTGGCCCCCCAGGACCGGAACCATCAGGCCACCCCCCCGCGACCGTCGGGGGGCGGCGTCAGGGAACAGGGGGGGACTGCGGAGAACCCCCCCTCCCCTCAAACCTCTCCCCCACCCTCTCCCCCCCCCCCAGTCCATGGGCGACCGGAGGCCGGCCGGAGAGACGGCGGCCCCACGCCCCCCCGGGGGGGGCGCTGCACCCAGGGGGGGGGGTGCCACAGCCATGGCGAGCGCAGCCGCGCGCCAAGCGCCCCCGGTAGACCGCCCGCTGACTCCCGCGTTCCCCGCTACCGACCGGCAACGGAACCGCGGTACCCAGGCATGTGCAAACAACGCGGCCCACCCTGATGCCAGCCTGGGGAAGGCGGGGGAGCGGACTGTGGCAAGGAGACCTCTCCCGCCCCCCCTCCGCCACACTGACCCACCAGCGGCCGACCGGGCCGCGCCCGGTGCCCACAACCACCCGGCAACCCCGACTGAACGTGCATACCCGGGGGGAGTGCGCCGGAGAAGAAGGGTGACAGGGACGGGGGCCACGGGCCAACCCAAAGGGCAGGGGGGCGGGGAGCAGCGGCGCGGCCCCCCCTCCCCTCTCCCCCCCAGTCGCCCCCCGGCCTGCGGGCCACGGGGGCGCCGGCCCTCCATCCCCCCCGGGGCCGAGGAGACGTCCCCCGTCCCCAAGGAAGGACCGTGACGCTCGGGGGGGGACGCAGCTAAATTCGCGCGCCGCGTGCCCCCGCGCCTCCCACCGCCTGCTCCCGCGGGCGTCGCGGCAGGCGGGCAAACCCGCAGCAGCGCGCAAGAACGACGCACAGGCCACGCCCGGGGGCGGCACGCGACAACGCATCGAAGCAGTATGGGGGCCACGCCCCCATGACCTGAGCATCGCCAATGACGCCCGCAATGTTGCTTGCCCAGGGAGGGCAGAGGAACGGACCGGGGCAGAACAACCCCCCGGCCCCCCGGCCCCCCGGCCACTCCTCCGGGGGGGCGGCTCACGGGCCGCCCCTCTCCCCCCCGCCAGGCTGGCCTGCTGGCGGCAGGCCGCACCTGGCGCCCGGGGCTGCCCCGGGACCCCGATCGAATGCGCACAACAGGGGGAAATGCGCCGGCGACGAAAGGGGGACTGGGCAGGGAGCCGCAGGCCGGCCCCCCCCGGAGACCGAGGAGCTGAGCCACAGCGCGACCCCCCCCTGTCCCCTTAACCCCCCCCACCGGCCCGCAAGCCACGGGGGCGCCGGCCCCCACCCCCCCCCCCCCCCCAGGCAGAGGGGATGATCCCCCCTCCCCCCGGCCCGACCGCGGTGCCCAAGAGGGAGGCCGGAGCAGGGCCGGCCCCCACGCCCCAGCCGCCTGCTCCCGCAGGAACCTAGAAGGACAAGCGAACCCGCGCTAACACACCAGGGCGCCACAGGGGCCGCGCCCGGGGACAGCAAGCGAGCACGAACCGGAGCGATATGGGGGCCACGCCCTCCATGGCCAGAGCAAAGCCAAGGACACCCGCTTTGTTGCCTGCGCAGGGAAGGCAGAGGGATGGACGGAGGCAAGGCGACCCCCTGCCCCACTGGCCCCCCCGGCCGCACAGTCGGGGGGCACGGCGCACAGGCCGCCCCCCCCCCCCACCCCACCCCCCGGCGCTGGAATGCCCCAGGCGCGCAGACCCACACCACGGGGAGCGCACAACCCGAAGCCACCTAGGAGGGAAACGGGACCGTGCCGCCCCCCCCAAAAACAAACCACACGGGGCACGGGACCGGGGCAGGACACGCGGAGTGGCACGGACCGCGTGGAACGGCCCTACCAGCGCCCAGCACCGGGACCGCGCGAGGTGCGCGCGCCACACCAACCAGGGGAGTGGGGGGGGGGCGAACGCCGCGGGAGCGCGAGCTCACACACACACAAAGGACACGCGGGGAATACCAGAAGGGCAACCGGACCGAGCCCGCAGAACGCACAGACCGCGTGGAATCCCATACCAGCGAGCGAGGGTAAGGGACACCCGGACGGGACGGCCCGCCACACACAGCGCGGGACACACGGGGCGGGAAGGGGGAAATGGGGAAGACAGGACAGCAGGTACCGGCTCAAGCCCCCCAAACCGGCCGCGAGCGCCGCGCACACACGACCAGGGCACTGCACCCGCGAAGGCAGTAGTGGCGCACCGCGCCACGCACCAGCCCCAAGGCTAGGCAGCCTCCGTGCCAGCCGACAGGGGTCCCACTGGCGACAAGCCAGTAGCACAGGCCCGGCGGCGCCGGCGCCCCGGGCGACCACACATCAGGGGGGCGACGCGGTGGGTAAGCGCCTGCAGCTACGGCCGCTAAGTGATGCACTGACCAGGGAGTGGCGAAATGGGGAAGTCGGGGAGGGACAGGGCTCCAAGCCCCGTGAACCCGGCGGACTCCGCCACCAGGCAGGAGGTGTGTCATGAAGGGCCCCCCACTAGGTCCCGGTGGGGAGGATATCACCTGGCCCGACCAGGTAGCCCCCCGGGGCCGAAAGGCGTCTAGTACCCGCAAAATCAGAACTCAAACCTCAAACCTCCCTGGTCATCCACCCCCAAGCACCTCTGACTCCACGAACTTGATACCCCCGCCCCTAGTCATTGACTCCCAGGCAACTCTCATCCTCGAGCTTGATAGGCCCCTCTGTATCCATTGACCTCCAAGCACCTGTGATCCACGAACTTGATAGCCGCTTCCCTAGTCATGGACTCCCAAGCAGCTCTAGTCCACCAATTTGATAGGTGCCTCCCTAGTAATTGATCCCCTTGCACCTCTGATCCACGAACTTGATGGCCTCCCCCCCTAGTCCTCGAACCCCAATGACCTCTGACCCACGAACTTGACAGCCCCTCCCTAGGCCATTGACTCCCAAGCACCTCTAATCTACGAACTTGATACCCCCCCCCCATAGTAATTGGCCATCCTATTTCTCAAAGTCCAAGAGGAGACTGGACCTCATTTCAAGTTCTATAATGTGGGGTCGGTGACGGGTCCCCACGCCCGCATCCGCCGCACCCACAGCCAGTGGGTAGCGGGCCCCGGCCGCACGCCCGAACGGACGAGAGGTTGGGGGTGGGAGAGCGCCCGTCCCCGGACGCCCCACACCCAGGCAAGAGGCGCCCCCCCGGGGCATCCTCATGCCGCCCCCACAGCACGCAAGAGCGCGCGCTGTGGGGTTGGTGACGGGTCCCCACGCCCGCATCCCCCACATACACAGCCAGTGGGTAGTAGGCCTCGGCCGCACGCCCGAACGGACGAGAGGTCGGGGTCGGGAGAGCGCCCGTCCCCCGACGGCACACACCCAGGCAAGAGGCGCCCCCCCCGGGCACCCTCATGCCGCCCCCACAGCGCGCAAAGCCAGCTCGCAAGAGCGCGCGCTGTAGGATTGGCGACGGGTCCCCGTGCCCGCACCCCCCACACCCACAGCCAGTGGGTAGTGGGCCCCGGCCGGGGTCAGTGCTGGGCCCCCACACCCACACGCCCGCGCCCACAGCATGTGGGTGGCGGACCCCAACAGCCCGCCCAGTGGGCGGGCAGTTCGGGGAGGGGGAGCGCCTGACCACAGACGCCCCTCACAACGGTGGAAGGCACCTCCCCGGGAACGCCCTTCCGCCACCCCCACAGCGAGCAACACCGGCCCGCAAGGGCGCAAGCTGTGGGGCCGGTGCTGGGTCCCGCGCCTGCACCGACGGCACCCGGGACACACGGGTCGCGCTACCCCGGCCGCCCGCCCCGGAGGCTGGGCGGCCGGGGGAGGGACAGCGCCTGACACCAGACGCCCCTCAAAACGGTGGCAGGCCAGCCCCCCCGGGGACGGCCCCCCACCATCCCCACGGCACGCAGCCCCCACAGGGCATGCAGGCCAAGGGGAACGTGATGGGCCCCCACAGCCACACACCCGCGCCCGCAGCACGTGGGTGGCGGACCCCAACAGCCCGCCCAGTGGGCGGGCAGTCGGGGGAGGGGGAGCGCCTGACCTCAGACGCCCCTCAGAACGGTGGAAGGCACCCCCCCGGGGGACGCCCTTCCGCCACCCCCACTGCGAGCAACGCCGGCACGCAAGGGCGCACACTGTGGGGCCGGTGCTGGGTCCCACGCCCCCACCGACCGCACCCGGGACACACGGGTCGCGGAACCCCGGCCGCCCACCCCAGAGGGCGGGCGGTCGGGGAGGGACAGCGCCTGACACCAGACGCCCCTCAAAACGGTGGCAGGCCACCCCGCCCGGGGACGGCCCCCCACCATCCCCACGGCACGCAGCCCCCACAGGGCATGCAGGCCAAGGGGACCGTGATGGGCCCCCACACCCACACACCCGCGCCCGAAGCACGTGGGTGGCTGACCCCAACAGCCTGCCCAGTGGGCGGGCCTTCGGGGGAGGGGGAGCGCCTGACCTCAGACGCCCCTCACAACGGTGGCAGGCCACCCTGCCCGGGGACGGCCCCCCACCACCCCCACGGCACGCAGCCCCCACAGGGCATGCAGGCCAAGGGGACCGCGTTGGGCCCCCACACCCACACGCCCGCGCCCACAGCACGTGGGTAGTGGACCCCAACAGCCCGCCCAGTGGGCGGGCAGTCGGGGGAGGGGGAGCGCCTGAGATTAGACGCCCCCCGCAACAGTGGAAGGCACCCCCCCCAGGGACGCCCTTCCGCCACCCCCACGGGGGGCGCACAGCCCCAAGCTAGGTAGGGGGGAACCGGGACCGGACGGCCCCCCCCCAAGCACGCCAGACGGAGCAAGGGACCGGGGCAGGACACACGGAGGCGCACGGACCACGTGGAACGGCTCTACCAGCGCCCAGTGCCGGGACCGCGCGAGGTGCCCACGCCACACCACCCAGGGGGGGGGGAGCGGACGCCGCGGGAGCGCGAGCGCACACACACGCAAAGGGCACGCGGGGACTACCAGAAGGGCAACAGGACCGAGCTCGCTGAACGCACAAACCGCGTGAAATTGCGTACCAGGGAGCGAGGGTAAGGGACACCCGGACGGGACGGCCTGCCACACGCAGCGCGGGACACGCGGGGCGGGAAGGGGGAAACGGAACAGACACAACACCAGGTACCGGCCCGAGCCCCTCGAACCGGCCGTGAGCGCCGCGCACACACGGACAGGGCACTGCACCCGCCAAGGCAGTAGTGGCGCACTGCGCCACGCCCCGACCCCTAGGCTAGGCAGCCTCCGCGCCAGCCCAAGGGGGTCCCACTGGCGACAAGCCAGTAGCACGGGCCCGGCGGCACCGGCGCCCCGGGCGACCACGCATTAGGGGGGCAACGCGGTGGGTAAGTGCCCGCGGCCACGGCTGCGAATTGATGCACTGACCGGGGAGTGGCGAAACAGAAAAACCGGGGAGGGACGGGGCTTCAGGGCCTGTGAACCCGGGGGACTCCGCCACCAGGCAGGAGCTGCGTCTTGGAAGGCCCCCCACTAGGGCCCGGTGGGGAGGATATCACCTGGCCCGACCGGGTGGCCCCCCGGGGCCGAAAGGCGTCTAGTACCCGCAAAATCAAACGTCAAACCTCAAACCTCTAATCCACCAATTGGATAGGCGCCTCCCTAGTAATTGATCCCCTTGCACCTCTGATCCACGAACTTGATGGCCTCCCCCCCTAGTCCTCGACTCCCAATCACCTCTGATCCACGAACTTGACAGCCCCTCCCTAGGCCATTGACTCCCAAGCACCTCTAATCTACGAACTTGATAGCCCCCCCCCATAGTAATTGGCCATCCTCTTTCTCAAAGTCCAAGAGGAGACTGGACCTCATTTCAAGTTCCATACTTAGATATTGGTCTTAGCTCCCACCTCCTATCCCATCAGCCACAGGATCAACCGTGGCTGTCGAAGCAACACATTAGGTTCACCCCAATGTTGCCTATCTTTGTCATTTTTGCACCCTGAATCGGGTGTCATTACGCCTTGAATCTGTTTGAGAGTCGGAAAAGAGATGGGTTCAGAAACTCAAGCAACGTTCTCCCTTTCCAATATGTTGAGACTGATCTCGCCTGCCATGTGTGCTTGGTGTCCGACTGCGATTCCGTTGTCACATGGGATCCGGCACTTTTGTTGCTTTTCTTATGTTGATGGCATCTGCTTGCTTCCGTATTATCGTCGTGTACATCCGCCACTGACTACCCTCCACACACCGAAGTGATCTTCATCAACTTGCTGCAGCGTGTTTGTGTCACTGTCAAAGGGTGTGCAAAAGTTCAGAAGAGGGTTGTCGTTTTGTGATGCAGTGGGGAAAACCCAGGGAAGACCAAGCCAAAAGGCAATACCATGTCAAAATGAAGCCAAGCAACCGCAGACCCGTCCGACCAGAGACCCATCCACCCAAACATGCGTCAACATTGTGTGCACAACCATTGATCAAGACACCGTGGAAGACATAGAGGGCATTACTTGAATAACTGGCAGAGCTGCTGCACCAGAAACTCAGCATTTCGTCCATTAGGCGGTCTGGATGCATTTGGAAGACGAGATTGCGCAGTTGAATGCTGCAGTGGCAGCAGCTGCTGTTGCTCAGGCCATCTGTAGAGCTGCGGTTGTTCAGGCCATCCATAGATCTGTGCTAGAACATTGGAGGAACTAGCTGGCGGCTGCTGCCGTTCTAACAAGGCAGGTGCTTGTGCAGGCCTTGGCACCTTCTTCTACTGTTACTGCTGCTAGGCTTGCTGCCCAGTGAAAGAACTCACTCGTGCCAGAATAGTAAGAGAAAGTCACTGCAATGTCTTTCTTGGAGGGCTTGATCCAGGCCAAGCCCCCCTTCAAACCCTTTTGTTGATGCTAAGACTTACTTAAGTATTGTCATCTCTCTTTTGAAGCCTAAAGTATACTTTCTCAAAGTAACTAGGGTTATAACCCTAGCTTCCCCATGAAGTTCACCCCTACCACTCAACTGAGCGGAGGTATCTTCCTTCATGGAGGTTATACCAAAATAAAGTAGGCATTTCATGCCTAAGGCCTTGGAGGTTAAGCCTAGTGGTCCCCCACCCCAAGACCCCTATACTCAGCTGTTTCTACCACTTATTGTGGTTCTACGTTTTAACTGTTTCTGAATTGATTTGCGTGGCCATGTCATATTCTGTGTCTGGCCTAACTCTTTTGCCCCATATTCCTAACCAACACCATTTCATCCAAATGAGTACACATGAAGTGCTTGATGCTAACTTGGAGGCTAGAATCAGGCCAGTTTTCACTTAAAATCATTTGTGTTATCCATTTGTGATTGAATCTTTGTACATAAGCCTGCTTTGTCTATCTGCAGCCCTTCTGTGACATACTGGATGTCAAAACTATTCATTGATTCGATCCATATCCTGTTCTTGCTCTACTGACTGCTTTGGTTTGGGTTTTCAACATCAAAACCTGCATGATTTCATCAAAATCATTAGGGCACTAATCAAGGACATCTTTCCGGTAGCACAGGCAACCCTAGAAAACCTTTGGAAC
Organism: Eutreptiella sp. 'Long Island Sound 2002'; assembly: GCA_964036045.1. Classification (NCBI taxonomy): domain Eukaryota; phylum Euglenozoa; class Euglenophyceae; order Eutreptiales; family Eutreptiaceae; genus Eutreptiella; species Eutreptiella sp. 'Long Island Sound 2002'. Next base: position 64,061,550 of record OZ038380.1, on the reverse strand, counting down.
GGACTCTGAGGAGTACACAAGCCAAAACCAGAAACAAAATGTCCACACCATCAGTACAGATGTCTGCCAGGACCTGGCCAATTCGGAGTGTACAAGTTCAACTTGGCAACAGTGGGCACACCTCAATGAGTGAGCCCAAGCTCAGAGCCGCACCTGGGTCTCAAGAAGATCCAGTACACAGAAGGGCGGAACAAGAAGCGCCCAGATTACCCACAGAGGCCTTAGCGGCCCGTGGTGACAGCCTGCAGCATCTCCGCCGAAGAGTTGCTGCATCTACCTCCCAATCTGTATGCCCTGCTTCTTCTTCAACGGCTACCCCAGCTGCAGCACCTGAGGAAGAAGGGGAATTCAGAAGGAGAATCAACGAATATATTCTTCACGAGGAGTACTACAAGTCCGTGACAGGCGAAGATGGAGAGGAACCACTAGACGCCCTGGGATCCCCACCGTACACGGACATGGGTTTCTACCCTTACTCCGGCCCACCTAGCGACCTGGCCGACATAGTGTCTCTACCAAGGCGACCGAGAGGGCCAGTATGGCGTCCGGAGCTGCCAATCACTAGCAGGAGCCCTGAAGTGTGCCCTGCATATGTGACAGATCCCCATGTACCAGAGCCAACTCATGGGGCCCTGGACCGTATGGCCGAACTACTGGCCAAATTACTGTTCGGGTCCGAAGACCCTGATGTGACAGCCCTTTCTGAGGCTGTCAAAGCTAAATTGGGTATCACTGAACCCTTACCCCAGCCAGCACTGGCCTCACCCTCAACCGGACTGAGCATGTTGGCTTAAGATCTCAAAAGATCAAGGGTGTCCAGGTTGCTACCCAAGGTCACTTGCCCCAGCCCTTTTGGTCTGCTGATCGAGCTAGCCCTTGAGAGGGACAATGACTCCCACATGGAGGAATTTCTCAAGAAACACCTGGGTTGAGGTGGTACCCCTACCCCCGAACGTGGCGAAGGGAAAGGACCTAAAAATCTCACTAACGCCAACCATGGTGGTGGTAAAGGAAGGGGTAACCTGCGTGCCATGAATGAGGTTAAGCCTGAAGCAGGTACACCCCCTCTGTTCTTCTGTAAACCTGTCAATGACAAGGGGGGACCTTGCCATGCCCCTGACTGCGACCAGCGCAGTAGTTGTATACTGCAAATGAAACGACAGCAGCACACTAAAGATGGAAAAACCGTGACCCATCAGGACCATTTCTGGTGTACCATCACCTGTGGTTACTGTGGCAAACATTGTCACTACGAGGACGAATGTGACATAAAGAAACGAGAGAGTGACAAACACAAGCGGCAGGAGGCTGAACGCCAGAAGACCCAAACACCCACCAGAACTCCCCAGAATGGGGATAAAGGTGGTAAAGGAGGTGGCAAGCAGGGTGGCAAGGGTGGAACCCCAAACCCCCAGAGGTGCTCATAAGCGCCCGCTACTTCTCCCTCTCCTGCCGAAGGTGACCCCAAGAAGCGTCCACAGGGGGATAACGACTTTCCTGAGGGGAATAACTCCGAGAAGAGGCGACTGGCCTGGATGGCCAAGTCCCTCATGGCTGCAGGGGTGGATGTCAAATTCCCTGCTGAGGAGTAGGGGGGCGGCTCCGAAGAGGGGGACTTGGTTTTCTGGATCCTCGTGAAGATCCGGGATCAAGTTTTTCGAGCAGTGCTTGACACCGGCGCAACACCTTCTGTAGTGGGCCGGCGCCTGCTAAAGACTTTCAAGAAAACTAAGACAGTGGCCATAAGAGTAGGGGATGGGCGTACCATCCATTCCTTCGGGGGAGTGCATGTGACTGTTTGTCTTGGCGATGAAACTGTGACCCAACACTGCAGAGTGCTGGACACTGACGCCTTTGACATCGTCATTGGTACCGACTTCCTGCGAAGAAACCCGCAGGTAAAAATGCTGTCTCTCTAGTGCCCCTATTCTCTGCAATGCGACTTTGGCAGTGGGCTCTTCTCCGTACCCTTGGAGCTGTCAGGACAAAAAGCGTCTGGGCTGCGCTACGCAGCCAAGACTAACTATCGTACTGAAAACTACCAATTGGCCCGTCTTGTTATTGAAAATGGACTGGCGGCCCTTCAGGTAACCCTGGATGAGATCCAGGTGGAATTGTTCGCGAGCCAACAACAGCACATCACGGAGTTGTATTGCTCGAAACATTTGAACAACGCTTTCCGTTACTTCCGGAAAGCAATGGGCCTAGCGTATACTAACCCTCCCTTCTCCCTGCTCGCGAAGGTTCTAACCGAAATTGCTTATGCGGGAGGAAGGGTTGTCATGTGCACCCCTGACTGGGGTTGCTCAGTGGAACACGCTTATTGGCGCCGTATGCTAGACCGAATGACCGTGGGAAGCGTGCAACTCCCCGACAGTCCCATTTACGTGCCTGAGGACTCGAACACCGCTATGCAGGCTCCTGAGTGGGCCAGTTTCTTATCCATTGACGATGGATCCCTCAATCCTGTACCCCTGTGTGATCTGGATCAGGTGCTACTGAAGGAGGTCATGGCCGAAAGTCGTGGCCTGACCCTTTCTGATCTCAAAGAACGATACCGTGCAGCCGGTGAGGTGCATCCCCCCCGGCATCCAACACCCACCACCACCACCACCACCACCACTACCTCTACAACATCGACCCCGGCGCCGGCGAGCTGATCCACCCCCAACCCCCACGACCCCAGCACCAGCCAGCCCCCCCCGCGCCGAGACCGGAGCCGGCGCGGATGGCCTCGGCGGGGGGGGGGGGGCGGGGCGCGGCATCGGCGCCGCAGGCACAGGGGCAGCGTGGGGGGCCGGCGCGATGGGCAGAGGGGGCCCGGCTCTGGGACCGGGACAGGGGCACGGTCCCGGACCCTCTCGGGGATGAAGCCCTCCCCCTGGTGGGGGAGGTGTACTGGTGGTTGTGCTGGGCCAACCAGGGGACCACCAGGTGGTTGAGGAACCGGCCCTTCGATGCCGTGCTCCTCTGGAGGGACGGAGGAAACCGAGAGGTACCCCTGGGGGGCTGGGCAGCCCCAGAGGACCACGGGAGGGTCCTCAGGTCAGTGATTTGGGCGGCGTGGCCCGACAGGGTGCCCAAGTGGCCGGCCTTCCTGGAAGGGGGGGCGGTACTCCGCATCACGGATGCGGACGCCAACAAATGGCTCCCCCGGGCCTTGCGCAGCGCCCTCGCCCACTGGCGCTACCGCCGGCGCAACCCGCCAGCGCCACAGCCCCAGCCCCCACACAAGCGGCGGCGCAGGTGACGGGCCAGACGGCGGACGCGAGAAAGTGGGGGGGGGAGCTGGGCCCCCCGACCCACGCCCCCCCCACGGTACAGCGTGACGAAGGAGCGGGCGCCACCTCCCGCGGGAGGGAGGGCGGAGACAACGAGCGCGGGGGGGAACCTACTGCCCCGCAGCCCGCTAACCGCTGACCGCTAACCCTCACGGCCGCCCCCGGCCGGCCAGCGCCGCGCGACGATGGCGGGGGGGACGAGGGCCCCAGCGAGGGCCTACACGAGGGTCCGGCTCTAGGTAGAGGGGGGTGGGGGAAGGGTGCGACCCCCCAGCCGATGGCTGGCCCCCGGGGCCGGCGCTGCCAGGCCACCCCCCCCTCGGCCGTTAGGAGGCGGCGCCAGGGGACCAGAGGCCCCCCCCCACTCCCCCCCCCCCCCTCCATGTCAGGCCCAAGAGCGGACGGAGGCAGACCGAAGAAACGGCGGCCCCGTACCCCCCCCGAAGAGGCCGCTGCACCCAAGGTTTGGGGGCACCACGGCCGAGGCAGGCGCCCGCACGCCCTGCCCGCTGCCGGCCGACGGCGGACCGGCGGCGCCCAGGACGGCGCAAACAGAGCGGCACTCTCAGAGGCCGGCCCGTGGAAGACGGGGGCGCGAACCAGGGCGCGGGGTTTCCCCCCCCCTCCCCCCCCCCTCTGCCGCACTGACCCGTTGGCGGCCGACCGGACCGCGCTCCACGCCCGCGGCCGCCCGGCAGCCCCCACGGCACGAGTATACCCCGGGGGGGCACGCCGGAGACAACAGATGGCAGGCCGACGCCCGACGGGGCGGGGGGGCGGGGGGGCGGCCCCCCCGGCCCCCCCTCCCCCTCGCCCCCCCCCCCCAGCTTGGGAGCCACAGGAGCGACCCTCCGCCCCCCCGGAGCCGAGGGCGCGCCCCCCCTCCCCCAGAAGGGACCGCGACGCGGGGGGGCGGGGATGCGGGTGGACCGGCACACCGCGCGCCCCGGCCCCCCCAGCCGCCTGCTCCCGCGGGGGTCGCGGCCGACAGGCAAGCCCATACCAGCGCGCTGGAGCAATGCGTGGACCAAGCTTGGGGGCGGCGCACGGCGGCGCACCAGAACAGTATGGAGGCCGCGCCCCCAATGACCCTCCCATGACCACAGCCCACTCAGGGAGGGCAGAGGGGGGGTTCAGGTCTGCAGGGGGCCCCGGGGGAGCGGTCCACGGGCTGCCCCTCATCCCCCCCCACCTCGGGGCGGCCCTGCGACCCGGACCGCACGCGCACGCCAGAGGGGAGTGCGCCGACAGCACGAGGGGGGCCAGGATGGGGTACCGCGGGCCACCACCCAGAGGGGGAGCAGGGAGGCCGCGGCGCGACCCCCCCCCCCCACCCCCCCACCTGCCCGCAAGCCGCGGGGGACCCGGCCCCCACCCCCCGAGGCAGGGGGGATGGTGCCCCCTCCCCCCGCCCGAGAGAGGAGCCGGAGCGCGGCCCGCCCCCCCGCCCCAGCCGCGGGCTCCCACAGGAACCGGGGAGAACAAGGGAGCCCGCGCCAACGCGCCACGACGCCGCACAGATCGCGCCCAGTGAAGGCGGACGAGCACGAACCGGAGTGGTATGGGGGGCCACGCCCCCCCATGGACAGAAAAACGCCAATGACACCCGCTTTGTTGCCTGCCCAGGGAAGGCAGAGAAACAGAACGAGGCAGAGCGACCCCCCGCCCTACAGGCCCCCCCCCGGCCGCGCAAACGGGGGGCACGGCGCACGCCTCCCCCCCCCCAGGCCCGCCCCCCGGTACACGAACGCTACGGACCCGCCTGGCGGCACGCAGCCCCCACAGGTCGTGCAGGCCAAGGGGACAGAGTAGGGCCCCGACACCCGCACGCCCGCGCCCACAGCACTCGGATAGCGGACCCCAACAGCCCGCCCAGTCGGCGAGCAGTTGGGGCAGGGGGAGCGCCTGACCCCAGACGCCCCTCGCAACAGTGGAAGGCACCCCCCCCGGGGACGCCCTTCCGCCACCCCCACGACCCCAAGCCAAGTAGGAGGGAACCGGGACCGGACCGCCCCCCCCAAGGCACGCCAGACGGAGCAAGGGACCGGGGCAGGACACGCGGAGGGGCACGGACCAAGTGGAACGGCTCTACCAGAGCCCAGTGCCGGGACCGCGCGAGGTGCCCACGCCACACCACCCAGGGGGGGGGGGAGCGGACGCAGCGGGAGCGCGAGCGCACACACACGCAAAGGGCACACGGGGACTACCAGAAGGGCAACCGGACCGAGCTCGCGGAACGCACAGACCGGGTGGAATGGCGTACCAGCGAGCGAGGGTAAGGGACACCCGGACAGGACGGCCCGCCACACGCAGCACGGGACACGCGGGGCGGGAAGGGGGAAACAGGAGAGACACAACACCAGGTACCGGCCCGAACCCCCCGAACCGGCCGCGAGCGCCGCGCACACACGGACGGGGCACTGCACCTGCCAAGGCAGTAGTGACGCACTGCGCCACGCCCCAACCCCTAGGCTAGGCAGCCTCCGCGCCAGCCCAAGGGGGTCCCACTGGCGACAAGCCAGTAGCACGGGCCTGGCGGCGCCGGCGCCCCGGGCGACCACGCATTAGGGGGGCGACGCAGTGGGTAAGTGCCCGCAGCCACTGCTGCGAATTGATGCACTGACCGGGGAGTGGCGAAACGGGGAAGCCGGGGAAGGACGTGGCTCCGAGCTCTGTGAACCCGGGGGACTCCGCCACCAGGCGGAGGGCCCCCCACTAGGACCCGGTGGGGGGGATATCACCCGGCCCGACCAGATGGCCCCCCGGGGCCGAAAGGCGTCTAGTACCCGCAAAATCAAACCTCAAACCTCAAACCTTCACGTACGTGGGACAATTGCCGCACTACCTCTGAGAGGAAGAGTCGGACCCTCACGTACGACGACCTGGTGGACCTGCTGATCAAGCTAGCCCTTGAGATGGACAATGACTCCCACATGGAGAAATTTCTCAAGAAACACCTGGGTTGAGGTGGTACCCCTACCCCCGAACGTGGCGAAGGGAAAGGACCTAAAAATCCCACTAACGCCAACCATGGTGGTGGTAAAGGAAGACGTAACCTGCGTGCCATTAATGAGGTTAAGCCTGAAGCAGGTACACCCCCTCTGTTCTTCCGTAAACCTGTCAATGACAAGGGGGGACCTTGCCATGCCCCTGACTGCGACCACCGCAGTAGTTGTATACTGCAAATGAAACGACAGCAGCACACTAAAGATGGAAAAACCGTGACCCATCAGGACCATTTCTGGTGTGCCATCACCTGTGGTTACTGTGGCAAACATCGTCACTACGAGGACGAATGTCACATAAAGAAACGAGAGAGTGACAAACACAAGCGGCAGGAGGCTGAACGCCAGAAGACCCAAACACCAAACAGAACTCCCCAGAATGGGGATAAAGGTGGTAAAGGAGGTGGCAAGGGGGGTGGCAAAGGGGGTGTACATATGAATGGCACAGGCGAAGCTGAAAGGACGGCCAAAGAGCACGACGAAGTACCAGATGATGGGTGGTGCATGTAACGCTGCCAGGGCAGGGCAGGGAAAGTGGCACCGAATATGAAAATTTTTTTTTACAGCGGTCAAACCACTTATCATTACTTTTCTCCCCCACGGTAGGGGGACTGCGCACACCCCGTCGGTGGAAAGGCCCCGTTGGTCCCCCTTGATGCGTCCCCGTGCTCCTCATGAAAGCTCCAGGGTGCTGTTCCAGCTCGGTGGTGCGGTGATCGTGCTCGTGCCTGCCTGCCTGCTGTCCCCCGTATCGTGCCGCGTTTCGCGGGTCATGTGGCTGGTGTGTCTGTGTCGCATTGCTGAGTTTGGCGGTTAGGATGGTTAGGGCGGCTCGGCTCGTGCTTTGGTGCCGGGACGTTCCGTCCGGCGTGGCGGGCTGGGCTCGGCGTAACACATCCGTGCCTGCTGGCAGGGGGTCGCCGTGGCCCCGTGCGGCGAGCCTGTGGTCCCTTTGGTGCCCCGGGTGTGGTTTTGGAGGACAGGAATACCGGGCAGTGTTGCAGCCCCCCTCCCGCTTCTTGACGCTGTTAGCTTTCTGCGGGGAGTGTGTCCCTCCCACCATTCCCGCAGGTTACATGTGCCGAATCCCCCCCAGCGTCCCAGGTGATTAACCTTCCCGGAGGAGGTGTGCGCCGGTCCCCGCGGTGCACGCATCCCTTGATTCTCGCCTCGGTAGGTAACATTCTGGACGATTGTTCGATAACATTCCCGTGGTCATCGGCCCGGCCGCCGGTCCCGCGTGTTTGGCTGGCCCCTTGGCCCGGCCCCTTGCGGATCCGGTTCGCTGGAGAGGAGGATCAGGTCGAAGGAGGGGTCCGGTTTTGGCGCCGCCCCTTTCTCTGTGGCAGGCGGGTTACGGGGGTCCGGGAAGCGTGGCCCCCGCCCGGGGGACGTGGGAGGAAGTCGTTGGGTTGTTGTTCGTGCTTGACACCATGGGCTGCTAAGGCTAGACTCTACTCTGTGGGTGTCCGTTGCACGTGCCGGGTAGGTTGACGTCTTTCCCGTCGATGTGCCCGACCGACAGGTGTTGTTGGAGTGTGTTGCGCTGCCGCGCGTTGTCGGATTGTACGAGGGGGTTCTTTTGGGCGAGGCTGGCTCGCCCGGGGTTCTCGCGGTTGACTGCTGACTCCGCAGCCGTTGGTGTGACGTCCATCGCCGGGTCCTCTGGTGGGAGGAGTTGATCCCGCGGCCGTCGTGTCGTCCCCTCCCTTGCGTATGGCCGGTGCAGGACTCGCGTCGCGCGTGTGTGGCGGTGCTTCGTCGCTGTAGGTCCTGTGGCCGGCTGCGGTTCAGGGCCCTGGGGGGTTTCCCACGCGTTGCACAAGGGCGCTGCAGAGGGCACTGAAGATTTCGTGCACAAGGACCGCGCCTGCCGCCTGGGCGCCGTCTCAGAGCGAATGGTGGGCTGCATTTGCTGGCCCAGCGCCAGAGCCCGGATCTGGTGGATCGCAAAGACGGGGCACAGGTTTGGTGCAGTGGGGGTCTCTGCCATCCGTTCCGGGATGGCCTCCAACTGCTGCCGGCCGTCGAGGTAGAACCTCCACGCCGCTGACCACGCCCTGGTGTGTGGCCAGCGGCGCTGCGCCCACCGCCAGAGGCAGTACAGGGCATGGCCTGGGTGCCAGGTGCCGGCCGTCCCCGACACGATGGCGGTCAGGGGGTCCGGGAGCTGGGCGTTGCGCAGGGGGGTGGGGCTGTCCGCCAGGGCCGTGGTCGCAGGGAGCATGGAGTCGACGGCTCCCAAGCTCCAGTGGCTCTCCTGCCGGTCCGGGATGATCCGCACTTGGTAGTAGTCGCCATTCTCCAACACGATCATGGCGATGGTGCTGGGGTTGCCATTAAGTTCAGCCCGCAAGGAAGGGGGCCTCGTCCACCCCGCGGTGTACCCCCCCCGAGATCGTTGTAAGGGTTTGCTGCATTGCGACATGTGCCTGAGCACTGACTGTCGCTTGGGGGGCCCATCATCATCCAGTGTGAGTCCGAGGTGATGACCCGCATACTCCACATATTGACGTGTCGTTTCGACTGACTGGGCGTAGTCCCGTCTGTTTGGACTTTTTAGGTTGTTGCCAGGCACCTTTTTTCTCCGATGGTATAATGCTTGTAGTACGTCAGTGTTGTTAGATTCCTTCTTGAGGATTGTGCTGGGAACGTCAGGTAGTGATGTGCTGAAGGGGGCATGGGAACCAACCTTGAGTAGTGGTCCGGCGGTGTTTTTTTCACATTTGTGGTGTGTCACTACATCCATTGGAATACGTCACCCCCCCCCCCCGACATAGACATGCAGATTTGAATTTGATAAGTGCTATGGTGGGGTCTTGCGTGCTGCCCTTTGGTCGGGATTTGTTGTGGGGTTGCTTATGGTGGGGGGAGCGAAACTAGTAGATCCACCCATCTCCCACCCCCCTGCCCTCGGTGACGCTACATGATGGGCTTTGACGCCTTGTAGTGTTGGTGGCTGAGATGGGCATAGGTTATTGCTCTACCAGGGTGGTCCGCCATACTATTGTGGGTTCCATGGCCTACAATGGGAGTCGGGGATGGCATAGGCGTGGCCGTCCCATCGTGGTTTCCTCCAAGCGCCACCCTGCCCCCAGTTTTTTGTATCAAGTAGCAAGTGCACACCTTGCCCCCCTCCCCCCCTTACCCTCTATCTTCAATCCCTTCAGGTATGGAGAGTTCCATTGTCGTGCGGGTTTGTCAATTGTCTTGTGTCCTCTGGTTGCGTCGGTTACCCGGACGCAAGGCACCGGCCTCTTAGGGCCGTGGCGCGTCAAGGGGCCCGCTCATACCCTGTTCTTGGGATGACCTTCTCTCATTCTCCATTACCTTGTGATAGGCTTACCGATCCATATTTGGGCGAGGGCATAACACACCCCTTCCCCCGCATTTTCTTTGCATTCTTGCTCCACACCTACCATCGAGGTCCGGCCCACTTGAGGCGCGTATGGCCGAAAGGAGAGGCGTTGCTTGGGGTGTGCAATCCCTCCCCCCCTACTCCCCTACCCCTACTCCCTCCCTTTTCCTTACGATGGTTGTGAAGAGCTAATTGTTTGGAGGTACCAACATGTGAATTCTGATGCTTTCATGGTTGTTTTTGTTTGAAGGTATTTAAGCTAGTAGACCTGCCTGCTTGGCCGTTTTGTCAGTAACTAGACAGGCAACGCATGTTACATGTGTGTGGGCATGGTTATACGAAACGTGCACCCTAGATGAAACGTGCAGCCAATAGTTAGTTTTGTCTAGTATAAAACGTTTGGACATACATCCTCTTATCTCAATTGTTGTTGTTCATTAGTGGCGTTGTCGTGTGGTATTGGTAATTTTTCTCCCCTCCACAGAGGAGCATGGTTCATGACCAGCCCCCCCCCTCGCTACCCCCCGGCCAAACTAACATCACACACCTATGTCCGTAATTCAAGTGCCGTGTTTTGACGTGTTGGTGATTTGGCACGACGGTTTAGGTCTTGTGGGATAGTTGAAGCGAGAGGGTTGTGGGTAGACACAATTTTTCGTTTACCTCAACCCCTAAGGGTCCAACGTTTTTTGCTTTATTCAGCTATTTCAATTGAACGATTGTGTAAAGCTAGCTAACAATATTTTCGTTGCCATGACAATTTTTGGAGGATTTTCGTATTTCACATGCGCCGCTTTTGTTTAATGAGCTTTTTTTTTCTTTGTTAAGGAATTCGGGAAGGGCCCTTTGCTAACATGGCTATGTGCCATGTGTCCCCCCCCCCTCCATACCAAGGCGGGCTCCCGGCGCAATGCAACAACCCCCATTGGGTCGTGGCGCGTCCGGGAGTCCAAATGCAAGATACAAGGTTGGTTAGCCTCCTTTCCCTATGGTGACCTTGCATGTGCTAACCATCCTTTTGCCTTACCTCATCCGAAACCATCCACCTCCCCCGAAACGGGTTCCCCCCCCTCCCCCCTCCCCAAACTCTCTTTACTGTGATGAGTCGTTCACTCATAACCTAGCCCCGGCCCTCCGACATGTTTTGGCGGTTGTGGCGTTGCTTGGTGATGAGTGGTTGGAGTACAAGTGATCCCCCCCTCCCAGTTTTTTCCTGCTTAGGTACAGATTGAGTAGGTGAACTTCCGAGGGCTGCAGACGGGCGTAGCTGGCTACAGTGGGCCTGAACATGGTTCCACAATTTGCTTCCGGTCCAAAGCAGTCACGAGAATTTTACAAAACTATTTCTTGATCTGTTTTGCAACTTTGGTGACATTCCTGGTCGGACCCATGAAATCAGCCAGCCTGCCAGCCAGCGAGCCTCCACCCCCCCCCACCTTCCCCTATCTTACCCTAGCATGTATGTAGAGCTTGTGGGGATACAATGCATAAAGCCTTCTCTTTTCTTGTTCCATTAGAATTTTTTATCAACATTACTTCGGCTGTCCCCACTCCCCTTTTTCAACCAAAGTAATATTTTGTGAAGGGAGTGCAATAGACCACTAAAGAGTCGGCGAATTAACCTTTACTCTCGTGACTTCTTCACCTATTGGGATGGGATTATGGGTTTGATAACAGGCGCCGTCCGGAGCACGTGCACAGGAAGAGGGACGCGTGCGCTGAGCAATAGTGAATTGTAAGTCGAGATTTAGATCGAGATCTGGGATTTGGGTAATGGGAATGTCGATTTTAAGGTAGTTCAACGATTACGACACACTCAGAATTTGTTACGGTGATAATTCAGATAATTTGGTATGCTCAGATGTGTAGTTTGTACTCATATGTTTGCCTGTAGAGCCCATGACAGGCATATGACAGTTTGGATCCTCCGGTGGGTTTCGGAGTTAAAACAAGCTTATGAACGAGTTCGTCATTGCCTTGTGCCTTGCTCTTGGAATCAGGGTCATAGAGGAATCCACTGTGGGATTACACGCGTTTGATTTGGCAATTGGGTGTAGGGATAGTTCTCAATCAATGTCGGAAATTTTCACTTCAAGTGCATGCATGCTTTCGTCGGTGATGGCTAGGCGAAAGTCGCTCTCCATATGCATGCTCCCATGGGTCATTGCTAGGCTATGCGCTCGGGATTGCGTTTTGGTGAGGTCAGGATCTCCCTCCTGGGCCATGGATTGGTTAGGTTATTTCTCTTCGGCCATGGTCCGGTTGGGTTATCTCTCTTCGGCCGTGGTTTGGTTAGATTCTCCCTCCTGGGCATGGATGGTTGAGGGTCTCTCCCTCACAGCATGGACTAGGGCGGGACCATCTCTCTCAAGGCCTGGATTGGGGCGGGACCATTTCTCTTGGAGGCGGGACAATCTCTCCTTAGGATAGGACAATCTCACCATGTGTCAGATGTGCTTTCTTTGGACCCGGGATATATCTCCATGCACTCTCTCTGCGGGCCGGGTCTAGGTTTCCTCATGAGACCCGGGGCATCTTCTTACCCAAGCACTCTTGCCTAATCTCTCGACAAGTAGCATGCATTGAATTGGTTCGGTGTCATACGAACATGCAATTAGGCAATATTGGTTTTGCACGTCCATGTGTGGATGGTTTCTGGTGCACATGACGGTGCTGGTTGCCTATGCCATCGGGTCCCCAGCAATTAGGCACGAAGTGGTGGGACGGAGTGTCATGTCCAAGGGTGTGAGGGCATGAGGTGTATGTCGTGTGTTGGCTTCACATTGCTCAGGCCATTGGTTCGCAATACCCTAACCGTCGGAGCCCAGCAATTGGCATGCAGCATATACTAAACAGGTGAGGTTTGGTGGGCTGCCCCTTCTTGATGTGTTGTTCGCGAGCAGCAAGTAAACCCGCCAAGTATATTCACTTGCTGGCCATTGTGTATGTTATTGCTAAGTGATAGGCACCCGGCGTCCGGTGTGAAGTACGAAGGCATTGCCAGCATGACAATATATGGAATGGGTCACACATGCCAGGTGTCAGGTATTGCTTGGAGGTCACCCTCCCGACTCATATTTGGTGATCCTCATTGCAAGGTTTGTACATGTGATCATTGATGATTCATGAGTGTGGACAAGTCATGTATGTGGCCATGCCGTATTTTCTGTTCATGGAGGCCATGGTGTCACACTTGATCCACGGTGGGACATTCCTCATATTTGGAGCTCATGTTTCTCAATTCCAGTTTTTGCCGTCTTGTAGGTAAGGGTGAGGATGGGCCATGTGGTCCACGCTCATGTGAAATCCGATGATGCCATTGTGTTGTGTGTCATTTCTTTGTGTTCCGCCATGTGCCATATGGACGTCATGGATGTCATTTTGTCGCGCATGACCTCCATGTCATTTTCCTTAATGTGGTGAATCGAGGTTGTTAGCATGGCGTTTCATGTCCGTGATTCGAATGTGCATGGTATATAAAACCGATTCTTGGAGTAGGGATACAACATCGTCTTCATTAATCGCATACTCTATTCCAGGGCTTCACTTATACTTCTGTTTCTGCCTCTCCCTTTGCCCGACATTGTCTCATTTGTTTGCCTCTCCATGATCATGTCCATTTATTGATGTGGATACATTCAACCCAATTTGGCAATCAATTATTGGGAATCCATTGGTCAAGCTCATTCTACTTCATTGATCAAGTGTTCGGATTTTCTTGCAAGGGTTGCCAACGGGTGTACCTACGGGATTTGTTTGGATTCTGTGGTCAGGGGTTAAAAGGGTACTTGCAGAAATTTTGGATTTTGGGTTTTAGAAAGCATGGAATCACTGGTGAGGTCAAGGACGATGGGCGTCACGGGAACTAGGGCATAGGCGGTAGCGCTCGCACTATGGCAGAAGCTGGTCCTACAGACCTTGTTTATGGTAGCAGAGGAGTACCTGCCGCCTACCGCCACCCGGGGAGCTTGGGCCCTCATGAGCCCTGGCCCAGTGGACCCCGGGTCAGCATTGTTGAAGCCCGAGAAGAAAGAAGAAAATCGGTGAGAAGAGCGGGTGCCGCGGGAACATCGTCACCTTTTGAGAAGGATCATGTGGAAAATGTTGTCATCTCCGATTACCCACTGAGGAATTCAACGAGGTCACGAGTTGCAGGGGCGGCTCAAAGACTAGGCGCGACCGCAAACGCGGCTCGCCGAAACCATCCAAGGGGGATGCGGAAACGGTGATGGAAATGACGCCGAGCCCCGTCTGCCGGATGTTCAGTGCTCCGTTGGACTCTCAGGGATATCATTCTTGTTACCCTTCGGATGATGCCGGCGCAGAGCCAGATTTCCCGGCGGTGCGGTCGCATACCGCCCCAATTCCTGAACTTGCTCATGATACAGAACAAGAATCATTGCCGCGAAAGGCAGCCACCACAATTGTCCCGAGGCACGCGGGCGATACTGAGGAAGTGAGGATGGACACTGACGGGACAGGCGACACCCTCATGGGTGGAGGCGAAGAGCGTGGAGCTCCGGGGAAGCTGCCACGGGATCGTGAAGGAAATGACCGCAATCCTCACGAGGACATCAAGAAGACGGCGTGTAGGCAAGCGGGGGGTGGAGATCACTGCCATTGCCACCATGTGGACTTCCTCATCGGAAGTTATCCCCGGTTGGGCAACGATGCCCCTATTCAGAAGATCGACAAGTTGGATCCTCTAGAATCCTTGAGGACCCAACCATCTTCGACAAAGATCTGAAGATAATTCGATTACATCGAGAGGACTACGAGCCCAAGTTGGAGAGCATGTTGGTACAGCAGCAAGGCGTGGTGCACTACATGATCAAGTACTTGGAGACAGTCGAGAACAGGATGAGGGAGTTGGGGAAGCGTGGAGGAATCGCAAATCCCGTCCCGAGACCAGGCCCTGACCTGCCACGGGATCCTGCCCCAGAGTCGTTGCAGAGACGGGTGACGACCTTGAGGACAGCGGCAGAAGGAGTGGCGCCCATGGAGGGTCCCATGGAATCGGCGCCTTATGGGCCGCCACAGGTTGACACCTCGCTATTGAGCCACATCGCACTATTGTCGGCAAGTGTCATGCTGGGGGAGAAGACGCCGGAAAAAGGGTCGGGGATTGGTACGCCCAAGCGGGATGCCCGTGAGGAAACAGTTGAGATCAACATGAGTAGTCCTCCAGCCACGGCGACGTTGGACACCAGCGCTGCCTATGCGGCACGTGTGGACGAAGAAGCCTTGAGGTCAGCGGCTCGCCGAGATGGTTCAAGTGCAGGAGCGGAAGATCCATGGGTGATGGACCCGTGGTCGGGAATAGGGACTATGGGAGGTCCGAGCGTGGGAGAAGCTGTGCCCTGGTCGCGTGAAGACATTGAAATCAGGGGTATATATCCCCACTCCCCGGGCAATGGAAGTTCGGCAGGAATCCGCCTCTGGAGCATCATCGCTTCGGATGTTCGGGATGCCATGAGGCTCCAAGACCTTCGCGGTGTGAAAATTCCCTACCGCAACGCCAATCCTGCCAACCTGGACATCTTCATCCTCGACTGGGGAGATTTTGCAGAGGAAGTCGTGGGTGAGATGCGGCAGGATGCCCGTGACAAGTGGGCATGTCGCACTTTCCAACACCGTTTGGCCTCGGAGCTAAAGGCGGATTTAGGTGATCAAATTCGGGAGAAGAGGATCAGCACAGGGGAGCAATGTCTCGATGGCTTGGAGCAGTAAGAAAGAGTTGATGCTCCAATCCAAACGTTGGAAGAGATTCGGTCAATACCCCTCAAGTTGGAGCGTGGAGAATTGCGATTGAGGGATTGGTGGAAGTATCTCCGAAAGTACCGCCGGCTTCCGAAGCAAGTGGAAGATTGGTCAAAATCAAGCGAGATTGGCCATCTCTTACGAGATGTACTGCCATCGTACTCCAAGAAGCGTGTGGAGGACAAAGAAAAGAAACGGGCAAAGAAGCACTTGGCTGTACGCATTATGTCGCCGGAAGATCAGCATCCTCGTATCATGGAATATTTCCGAAGGAACCTCGGAGAGCCCGACCGGATGATCTCCATGAAAAATACGGTCTAAGTGGAGGTGTTCGGGGACACGGCCGGAGGACGTTTGCTGAGGCTCAACAACGTCAAGTGGAGACGTGGGGAGACCCTGCGGATGCAGATGATCCCAGCTCGCATGAGCCTGGACTGAATAGTCCAATACGTGAGCGTGGAATTGAAGATTTGATTCCAAAAACGAGGCTAACATTAAGGACCGTCACGGCTATGGAAATCGCGAGCGCCGTGACGATCGGAATAATCGCGCCATCCAGGAAGATCCAACCGTCCGCGGAGACGCAAGTCAAGATCCAGGGTCCGAGGATGGAAAGACGTCGTCCGGCGTGGAGTACATAACTCAGGAGGATCATGAAGATTCACACTTCTTCGCGTTCTGGCCCACAACACGAAAGCGTATGGTCATGACAAGGGCAAGTGGACGAAAGCACCACCCCGTCAAGTAAAGGAGCCGCGGAGAATTGGAAATTACCCGTTGAGCTTTACCGAGTACCGGCAAGAAAAATGGTCGGTGCTGGGTCTGCTATGGGAAAGGGCCATCCCATAAGCACGACCACAAAACGTGCAAGGTGTACGAGGAGGACAAGCGGGCATAGTTCCAAGCCCACCTGAAAAAGGTCCCCAAGGAGAAGCAGATTAATGAATGGAAAAGTAGACAAGCTGATGGAGGTTGACATGTAGGATCAAGCCATAGTGGCGAGCAGCGGATTCAGCAAATTAATGAAGTTGCCAAGTCGCTAGGGAAGGCCACGAAGGACTTGAAAAATTTGCGGGAACGAATGAGAAGTCAAGGCCCAGGTGATTTGCAGCATGATGGTGCTGCGGTAAACCCGACCTAGAGAAGCCCCCACAGGAATGGGACACCAGAGGTCTCTCCGCCACAAATCAGCAGAATCGAACGAAAGAAGATACCCATGGTACCAAAGAGGGCTCCGGAAGAGCCAAGAAAGCTGAACTTTGCAGGTCCCGGCCCATGGAACACCCTTCCAAGGGAAGTACATACGAATTTGGGTCGCACACAAATAAATGATGGAGAGACCACGGAGAGCCCCGTGGATGGGCATGACCAACCCAAAATATACACCATCAGGGTTCATACGCTCGAAGTATTGATGCATCCAAGCGTACTAGAGTTGCATGCCGTGAGAGTTGTTCATACTGCACATGGCGACGAACGGCAATTGCAATTGAACCTGCGAGTACGGTGTGGAAAGAAAGAGCCGATTGCGGATATATTGGTGGATACGGGTGCCCAAGTGAGCTTAGTTCGGAAGGGATTATTTTCGGAAGAATTGCTGAAGCCTAACCGAAGAACGGTGCGCTTGAAGTTCGCGAATGGCAAAATTATGGGTGGGGGTACGCATGAAGCCACTATTGGCATGGAACTTTGGGAACATGAGTGCTTGAAGCGACCTGATTTCTCGAAGCGGATCGTACTTTCCGGGAATTCTTATGCCGCGGATATTTCCCATTTGGATATTATTATGGGGTATGATTTTATGGTGAGCAACGCCATTGGAGCTCTTCCTCACCGTGCAACGTTGGTTCGAGAGGACAAGGAGCGTCTTACTTGGCTATCCACGGACCATGCCCCAGGATTATCTCAGTGGAAGGGAGATGAGGAGGAAAGAATGGTGCGGGCGTTCAAGACCGTGAGTACCAGTTTCAATGGGGACCGCGGACGTCATCTCATGGAATATGGCATGGCGCGACAAGTGTACAATCGCATGGTTCAACGACTTGGAGGCCAAAAACCCGAGACAGACGTATTTGCTTCCTGGGATGGCCCGCAGCAAGGAAGTGTACGACGCATTGGCACAAGAGTGACTGTGCGTGGTTAAAGCATTGGGGATTGAAGGAGTGGGGGCCCATGTACTGGCCTGGTGCTCAAGAAAACGCCAGACGTACGGTGAACAAGATTATTGCGGATAGAGCAATGGGTATCCTGGTTGTGACCGGCATAGGATCCAGCTCATGTCCGTTGGAGGATCTTAAACCAACTTTGGACTCCATCACCCTAAACGAGATGCAATTGGGACCTGAGGAGCAGTTCTTCATCCACGCCAAGGGTATACCAATGCGAGCCCCAAGACAAGCATGGGGTATCCAGGCTTTCTTGGTTGATGGTTCACAATGCCAACCCACTGGTGATGAAGCGTTTATCAGGAGGATAGAGGCCGTGCCAATGAGGGTCATGTTTGAAGAAAAGAGTGAGCCTACGAAGAGTGTTGATGTACTCTCCCACTCGGAGATCGACCAGGTTGTCGTCTACATGCGGATGGATATGCATGACCGAGTGGCTGCTGGAAGGGAGCGAGCCCAGGCCAAATCACTCCATTGGTGGAACAACCGGGAGTTGGTGACCGGGAAGTTTGGAAAGGATGAGTTTGTGGCAAGAGTTATTGACCATTTGGCCGACCAATACGATGGTCCCATAGGGTCCGACCCTCCGACATGGAGTTTTTCAAGAGTGGGTGATGGATTCGGCAAATTTCAGCCCGTGGCCCAAAACCTTCGAAGATTCTCAGTGGGAACGGCCGCCCACGTCGATGAACAGGGCATATCAGACGAGAAGATGTCCGACGTGGATGCACAAGAGGCATACACCGCGGTGAAGTTGGTAGTTTCAATACCCCGGTTAGCGGCAGAAGAAGCCAAGGAGAACCCAAAAGTAGCCGAGCTCAAGAATAGACTTATTGGAGCCTATCCGCGGCTATTTAGTGGAGTTGCCAACAAGAATCCTCCGGAATCGCGGGAAGTTTGGTACGGCCAAGATCAAGCTGAGACCAAACCCGAAAATTTATCGTCACCGGGAATATCAACTCCAAGGAGAACGAGCGGAAGCGATGAAGAAGTTCTTGATGGAATTTCTTGAGCGTGGTTGGATTCAACCCTCCGATAATGAGTGGGCAAGCCCGGCCTTCATCGTTCCAAAGAAGGAGAAGGGTGAATGGAGATTGGTTGTCGATTACAGGGGATTGAACAAACAAACCGTGCATGACTCGTATTCGTTACCGCCGATTGACTCCATCCTACGAAAGCAGCAGAAGAAGCGCATCTTCACAGTGTTGAACCTGAAGCACGGGTACCACCAAATGCCGCTGCATGAGGACTCCAGGCCATGCACAGCGATCTCCACTCCGCTGGGGCCCATGCAATGGAAGGTAGTTCCCATGGGAGCCAAGAATGGGAATGCTGCCTTTCAACGCATGATGGAGGATCTCCTACATTCCGTTCGAGATTGTGCCGACCCGTTTGTTGATGATGTCATTATTGGGTCGGGCACCGAGAAAATGACCAACGAGGAGCTCATCGAGGCGCATGAGAAGGACTTCCGCCGAGTATTGGGGGTCTTGGACAAGCACAGCATGGTGTGCAAGCCCACAAAGTCCTCACTCTTTGTCAGAGAAGTGGAGTTCGCTGGACATGTGGTTGGGCATGGGCAACGCCGACCCATGCCCCGGAAAAAACCCCAAACCATCAGTGAAATCCGGTCCTTCATGGGATTTTGCAACTATTATTCGGGATATGTTCGAATGTATGAGGATCTCTCTAGGCCTCTCCACAAGATGCAACAGGTGGGCAAGTCCGATGGTCGCAAGGGAAGCAAGAACAAATTGGCATGGACAACGGAAGCCGAAGAAGCCTTCGACAAGTTGAGGGAACGACTATTGGGTCAATTGGGTCTTGTCTTGGTGGTCCCGGACAAGGGATTTGTGCTGCGCACGGACGCCTCGGTCTATGCCGTGGGCGCAGTCCTCGAGCAAGTCTGGTGCGATAGAACGCATGTCCCGGTGGCCTTTTGGAGTCGAGTCCCCGCGGAAGGCGAAAGTCGGACGTGGACCGTGAGGGAGAAGGAGACTTATGCCATTGTGTGCGCGCACCAGAAATGGTTGGGCCACATCGGACTTCAACCCGTGGTGGTATGTACCAATCATCAATCACTTCAGAGTTGCCACAAGGAGCAGAAGGATACTCCCTCGGGTCCAGCGGCAACGCGAGCCCGATGGCACGAGACCTTTGCAAATTTCAACTTGAGCGTCGTCCATCTCCCCGGAAAGGACAACACTGTAGCCGATCGCCTCAGTCGTTGGGCCTATCCCGCGGGCAAGGCTTGGATGGACATATCCAGCCATGGAGACGCCGAGGAAACGGAGGAGGCCAAACGCATCATTGAGCTCGAGAAGGCCAGGGAAGAGGGCGACACCAAGTGCTCTGTGGTCATGGCATCCAAGGCGGAGTTGAGTCAACGACGGGATGCCCGAGTTGGGGTTCTGATGGAAGAGATTTTGGAAGAATGTCTCATGGCGCCCGTTGAGTACGTGGAGTCGGTGCTCATGGAGGATTGGTCGCAGGATTCTGCCGCCTCGGAGCATTGGAACAAGTATTGGAACGCCGTGAGTGTCCCCTCGGGCGATGAGTTGCTCTAAGGCTTGACGGAGGACGGAGACAAGCTCTTCCTCAGCGACAACCTATTGGTGCTGGAAAATCGGGTCGAGGCGCTCATAGACCATTGGCACAACCCCCAACTTATGCATCCGGGCCGCGACAAGATGCAACAAGATCACAAATGGAGGTTTGAGTTCCCTCCCGGATACTACGCAATCTTACATCGTTATTGCAACGATGGTGCCGTGTGTAGGCCCAGCAAAAGCCCGAACCACTCCACAGCGGGGAATCCGGTTTATACGGCGATCCCCAAGGCACCGATGCGCTCCATTGCCATGGACGTGTTTGCCATGCCCGAGGTCACAGTTGAGGGGGAAAAATATGATTGTATTCTTTCCACTGTGGACTGACAAAGCGGGTACATCGTGGCGGTTCCGGGTAAGAAGTCCAAGAAGAAGGACAAGAAAGACAAGTGTGGAGCGGGTCTCCAAGCGAAGACCGTTGCCCAAGGCATGATTTGGCATTGGCTGACCATCTTCGACGTCCCTGCTGTCATTTGCAACGACCAGGGGAGTCAATTTGTGGGCTCCTGGTTTAAGATCATGTGCAAGCACATGGGTATTCGGCATGCCAAGACCGTGGCGTATCAAAGCCGGTCAAACGGCCGCGCGGAGGTCGCCGAGAGGCAAATGTTTGAGAAGTTCTGCCAACTGCACATCGAGGAGCCGGGTAGGAATTGGTTTCACTCTCTTCGGAGGGTTTTACAAGCCTTCCATGACTTACCGGGGCCTATGGGATTGTCCCCGCACCGCATTTCATTCCTACGGGATCGAGTGTCTTGAACTCTCCCGTGGATGAACCATGGCAAGGTTGCTCGGGATGCGAACGCCATGATGAGTGAAGCGGATGCCACAGCAGCCAAGGTGTGCAAGTCCTTTCATCATGAGCATGAGCGGAGGGCCAAGTACCTCAAGGAAAGCAAGATCCACAAGTACTGCCTCAGAGACACCGTTTGGGTCGAGTGCCATCACAAGGACGTGCTAACCCGCCATCGCCAACAATCGTGGTATATCCGAGGGATTATCGTGCGCAAGATCGGGCAAGGCGTGTATGCCGTCCACGTGGGAGACAACAAAATCCTGGATCGGGACCATACACAACTCCGACCACGGGCGCCGGATCCCAGCAGGCGAGCAGTGACATTTGAGTTCACGGCGGGAGACCTGGACTCCGACGATGACGTTGAGGAGGATGACTATACCGCGGAGCCAATCCTAACGGACAAGCCGGACCCCGCCATGCCCGGGGAGGTTATACAAGGTTCGTTGGAAAGAATTTGCGGCTTTGCGAGACTGGTGGGAACCTCCGAGCAGTTCACTGCCGAGGTATACCACGGTGTGGCTGGAGTATCTCAAGAAAAAGGGGATCAGTCTAGATGTCACGGATGTCTTGGTGCATTTTATCATGCACGAACGGGATTGAGTGTCTCTCTCTTTACCATTGACACAATTTTTTTTGCTTAATTTGCCGCAGGGATGCACATACCATGGCTCAATACCTCCCAAGTACCCCCCATCCAATTTCCTTGACATGAGGTGGGCATATGGAACCAAGATCTGTCTTAGATTGTGTTCATTTTTTCTTTGTGTGCACAATCGGTCGCCGCTTGCTCAGAAGATTCCTACGGATCATGAATTGTCATGAACCACTCATCTTCGCTATTTATTTTGGCGGAGGCTTTGGTAAGTGCATTGGCGGGAGCAACACCCCCGCTATATGGAATCATTTGTGGACTTCTGGGTTGGAATTCCAGATTTTGCAGGGGATATGAAGTTGATATTTATTTGCTTTGCTCTCCTTACCAACGTCGTGTTGTCGGGCTTTGTTTTTGCTACTCTTTCGTGCAACGTGACATATTCCGAAGTTGCCGGACGCAATGGGGACCACCGGATGTGCTAAAGTCCTCCCGGAGTGCCATTTCTATTTTGAGCGCAGCACGTTCTATTTTTGGAACACTTCCTCTATTTTTAGTAACAGAAATTCTATTTGTAGAACCTGGTGCTATCGGCTCTGTTTCGCGTTCGGTCTGAATCTGCAGCCACCAGGAAGCTGTTGCCGTCGCATTCGTGAAAACGGTTTCCCTCCAGGGTCCCTCAGTTTGGAGATCTCAATTCTTCGCCTGCGCTATTTTTAGTAACACATTTTACTATCTTTAGTAGAAAACTGTTTTGTCAATTCTCCGCATTTTGGGCACCTTGGGACCATCTGACCAGATCCAGGACCATTTTTCCGCGAGCCGGACGCGACGGCGACGTTTGTTCGACCTCATCTTGCACCTGGAGTCCTTTGACTCCGAAAATTGGTTGAAAAAAAGTTTTTTATTCGGAAACGTTTTTTTGCGAAAAAAAAGAAAAAAACATTTTTCTCTACATTGTTTGTGTCTACGCTTGTCATGATGCATGATGACCCCCCCCCAAAACGCCAATGTCTCCCGGAGTTCGTCCATTACTCTCATGTCTCTTGGTGGGACAGCGGGTCATGTGAGGAGTTCATGCTGTGCATGTCAAGCTTCATGTATCTGTTTGTGGTCTTTTTATGTAGATCGGTCGAAGACGTTGCTTTTCTCTATCTTTGATCTGCTGGGCCTATGCTTTTAGGTCTAGTGGTGACAGGAGGGAGTTCATTCTTTTGAATTCTTCCCCCCCACCAATTACTTGGGCGGGTGGCCACGGTGTATGTGGTACCCTGCCACAATCAGAGGGGCCCCAAGGCCCCCAGGGCTCCCGTCCTGTTTTTGTCTTTCCGAGCAGGTGACAATGCTCTGGGAAGGGGGGTGAAGCCTTTTAGGATCCCAATTGGCTGCAGTCTTCTTTTTTTCAGCGCTTTTCGCGATTTCAGCGATTGTGGATATAATTTCATGAGAATTCCGAAATCATATTATTTATAAACCACCAGATGAAGGATTTAACATTTTTTATTCGGACCAGGCCTGTTGTGTGTGCGCTCGCCCTTCTTGTGTTCCTGCTGGCGTCCGCGTGCTCTGTGTTCCTCAATGCGGGCCGATGGTTTGAAAATTCTTCCCAATGGGTGCTAATAGTGATAGTTCTACACTGTTACGGAAATGGAAACGAATCCGAAGCTAGGGCGACTCCAATGGATGATAGAAGGCCCGGAGTTAAGGATCTGGCTAAACCCAGGTGTGGTGCCTCCGCCCACACCGGCTGTCGACCTTGGGTGCATCACTGCACTTGGGAAGAGACCGGTGTACGTTAATGGGCGCATCTGCTTCGGCAGTGCCACGCCTACCAGCATGGGGGACCACGAGTCCCCTGAAGCTGGAGGAGCCCTAGTGGAAGTGAGGTGGAAGTGGATGTGGCTGAGGTAGGCGCACCAGAAGGGAGAGAATAAACCCGGTCTTTGCTCCGCAAGGCAAAGCAATTCTTCATTCCTTGGCTTATCATTTGTTTGCTTTGCATGTGTCATGACAACTTGATCTCCCATGGAATTGAAGAGGGTCAATCTTTGGTGATTGTGTGTGTTGAACATGGTCTGTGCACGTGCAATGGGTGAACATGCTGTAGCAGGAGGCTGCACCGGTCGCCCCTTTTCCCTCGAAGATGTCGTTTACCCGGCTCCTTGACAGTTTTGCCAGCTCATGGAAAATCTTCTTGCCCGATTTTGTTGTCCACAATCCCCTGCCATGGTTTCCCTCAAACCCCGAAAAGCGAGTATTTGCACTGTTTCGAAAGCCCGTAACACCTTGAGGGACTGCGACTACAATCTCTGTGGACACGGAGTACAAGGCATGCGGGCGGACACGAAAAAATGGCAAAAGAATACCCACGGCTCCTGCTGTTCAGCGTTCACGTCGTCGATTCACGAGCCACTGCCCGCTCCATGCCCCGTGCTAGAAGCACGAAGCTTTTCACCTTCTTTGCATCCTAAAATACAACAAAAGAAAGGCTCACGACGCTGGCAGCGTGAATGCACTCATATATAGCATGCACGAATGCCGCTCCTGGAGATTAGACTGTCGCTGAACACTTATATAATCAGAAATCTCAATTTTTATAATAAAATCTGAAATGCACAGAAAAAATCCCTGCAGATCTCTGACTACAGGCTTTCCTTACGTCACGCAGCGCAGTCAAATGCGACTGCGGTTCTCCTGCGGGGCGAGGCGGACAGGCGGCGCTCCTGCATCCGCGTCACCTGTTTTTTGGGACCAAGTCGTTAGGGATCAAATCATGAGGGACAGAAATCGAAATTCTGTTAACGTGTGAAAGTCTCCTTGATGTCGAAGCGCTTGTGATCGGGAGAGGGGGCATGGGAACAGGCAAATTCAATAATGTTGAAGCACTCGATGTTGTCATTGTAGTCCAGTCGAAAAATGGAGCGGTGGTGGCGGAGTGGTGATCGATGAGTGTAGAATAAGGTACAGTGATGATTTGTGTCGTGTGAATGTGGTGCAGGGTGCAAGGTGGTGTGTTAGTGTTTGTATGGTGGTGATGTGCAAGTGCGACTGAAGGGGAACTATGTCGTTCCTTAGAGAGCTTCTTTGATTGATTCATTCTTGGAAATTGGTTCGTTCTTGGAAATTGAGATGGATTGTTTACCTGAACATGCGGGTTGAGAGGTTGGTGGGGAAAGAGAGTGACGGGAGTAGCTGTGAGAAAGGTTGGAGGCGCGATGAGGGCAAAAAGCGAGGTAGGTAGGTAGGTAGGTCGACTCGGGACTGGGGTTGCCCCGCAGGGGGGACTTACCAAGGGGCTTTTGCTCACCCACCCACGGCCCTATTTCACGTGCCCCCACAAAGCGGCTCCCCCACATGGGGGAACGGCGCGGTCGCCGCGAGCAGTACCCTACAGCGGGTTCTGCCCGGAGAGGTAACCCATGTTCGACCGAAGTCTCACATTCCTCTCCTTCGGGCGGATGATACGTGGGGGAGGGTCCCACCGCACATCCTCATCAACCTCCGGATTCCCGGGCCCAGGGGCCCGGAGCCAGGCCAAAGGCCCTGTCCTGCAGGCACCCCCATCTGGGTTGGTTTTCAGTAGGTGTGAGGCGACTTGAAGAAGCACGTGCTACGGGACTCGCATGCCGTGGCGCACACTCACATCTCCTGACTCGGTGGAGCTTGCGCTCTCCCGGGGGGCCGGGGGTTCGAAGTAGGCCGTTGTGGCCGGTTGGTTGGTCGTATGGTACTGTTGCGGTGTAGTTTGTTAATGTAGGTTGGTCGGTTGCGTGATGGTAGAGCCAAGTTTTGTTCGTGGGCATGGTCGTCCGCGGGCGCGGCGCACCACTGTGTCACCAACCCTTTGGACGCTGTTCCCCTTTCGACCCGTGCACGCCTGGCTGGTTTGGTGTTGGCCGGCTTGCGTGTGGTCTGTTTACGGTCAAGTGGCGGCTGCAGCTGCGGTGTTGTTGGTTCGCGGTCGTCTTGGCCGCCTCATGGTCGGCTTGGTTTGCTTGGATTCCATTGCGCTGCTGCCGGTGGCCGTTCCGCCGCATGTTGTTTATGCAGCTGGCATGTCCGTGTCGGTGCTGGCGAGTGGCGTCGTGGTTTGTCCAAGTGTAGTGTTGTGTAGTTTGTTACCGTTGGTTGGTCGCGTTTGTGTTGGCAGCGTTGTGGTGTTCTGCTGTGTTCGTGGGTACGATCGTCGGTGGGCGCGGCGCACCACGGTGTTGCCAACCTGTTGGGCGCTGTTTCCGTTTCGACCCGTGCACGCCTGGCTGGTTTGGTGTTGGCCGGCTTGCGTGTGGTCTGTTTACGGTCAAGTGGCGGCTGCAGCTGCAGTGTTGTTGGTTTGCGGTCGTCTTGGCCGCCTTATGGTCAGCTTGGTTTGCGTGGGTTCCATTGCGCTGCTGCCGGTGGTCCTTCCGCCGCATGTTGTTTATGCAGCTGGCATGTCCGTGTCGGTGCTGGTCAGTGGCCTCGTGGTTTGTCCAAGTGTAGTGTTGTGTAGTTTGTTACCGTTGGTTGGTCGCGTTTGTATTGGCAGCGTTTTGGTGTTCTGCTGTGTTCGTGGGTACGATCGTCGGTGGGCATGGCGCACCACGGTGTTGCCAACTTGTTGGGTGCCGTTTCCGTTTCGACCCGTGCACGCCTGGCTGGTTCGGCGTTGGCCGGCTTGCGTGTGGTCTGTTTACGGTCAAGTGGTGGCTGCAGCTGTGGTGTGGTTGGTGCGTGGTTGTCCTGGCCGCCTCATGGTCGGCCGGGTTCGTGTGGGTTCCGTTGCCTTGCTGCTGGTGGTCTTATCGTCAAATCCTGCCCGTTTAGCCAGCACGCTTGTGTCCGCGTCGGTTTGTGGCGTCTTGGTTTGTACAAGTGTCGTGTAGTGTAGTTTGGGAACGTTCGTGTGCCGCGTCCGCAGCGGTAGAGTCGCAGTGTTCCTCTGTGCTTGTGGCCATGGTGGTCGGGGGGCGCGGCTCGCTACGGTGTCGCTAGCTCGTTGGTCGTCGCTCTCGCACCAGCCCATGCACGCCCGGCCAGCTTGGCGCTGGTCGGTGCGCGCGCAGTCAGTTCACGGTCACGTTGCGTCCGCTGTAGTGGTTCTGGCGGTGTGTGGTCGTGTTAGTCGCCTCTTGGTTGCTGTGTTCGGCGTTTGTTCCTTGTCGTCGCAGCGGGCGTTCGCGCAGTCGGATTTGTTGTGTGCGGATGTGCCGCTTGCTGCGATGTTGGTCGGTGCCGGGTGTGTAGGGCCGGCACGGTACGTTTGTACTGTGCGCCGCCCGCCCGCCGCGGGGGAGAAAAGCCATGACAAGTGGTCGGACCGCTGTAAAAAAAGTTTTTCCCCCTGTCGGTGCCCTGTTCCCTGCCCCGCCCTGGCAGTGTTGCATGCACAATCCATTATCCGGTATTTCGCGGTGCTCCGTAGCCGTACTTCCAGTTTCGCTTGTGCCACTCATATGTACACCCTCCGTCGGTGGCAAGGCCCCGCCGGTCCCCCTCGGTGTGTCCCTGTGCTCCCCATGGAAGCCCCAGGGCGTTGCTCCAGCTCGGTGGTGCTGTGCTCGTGCTCGTGCCTGTCTGTCTGCCGTGCGCCTTTTTGTGTCGTGCGTTGCGGGTCATTTTGGTGGCGTGTCTGTGTCATGGTGCCGGGTGTGGTGGCTAGGATGGTTAGGGTGGTTCGGCTTGTGCTGTGGTGTCGGGACGCTCCGTCCGACGTGGCGGGTTGGGCTCGGCGTAACACACCCGTGCCTGTTTGCAGGGGGGTCGGCGCGGCCCCCTGTGGTGACCTTGTGGCCCCCCGGATGCCCCGGGTAGGGTTGTGGAGGACAGGAGTACCGGGTAGTGTTGCAGCCCCCCTCCCTCTCATGGACGCTGTTAACTGTCTGCAGGGGGTGTGCCCCTCGTACCATTCGCATAGGTTATACGTGTCGTAACCTTACGCGTCCCAAGCGCTCAACTCCCCGGCGGAGGTGCGCGCTGGTCCCTGCAGTGCACTTATCTCCGGATGCTCGCCCTGGACGGTAATACTCTGGCTGGTGGTTCTTTAACATTCTTGTGGTTATCGGCCCGGCCGCGGGTTCCGCGTATTTGGCCGGGCCCTTTGCCCGGCCCCTTGTGGATCTGGCTCGCGGGAGAGGAGGGTGAGGCGGGTGGACTGGTCCGGGCGTGGCGCCGCCCCGTTCCCTGCTGCAGGTGGGTCGTGGGGTCCGAGAAGTGTGGCCCTCGCCCGGGATGTTGTAGGAGGAAGTCGTGGGGTTTCCGTGCGTGCTTGACACCACGGGTTGCAAAGGCTGGCCTCCACGCTCCGGGCATCTGTTGCATGTGTCCGGCATGTTGACGTCGGTCTCGTCGGTTTGTCGGACCGTCAGGTGTTGCTGGGGTGTGTTGCGCGGCTGTGTGCCACCGAGTCGTTGCGGTAGGACCTGTCGCCAGGCGCGGCTCAGGGTCCTGGGGCGGCGCCCCATGCGTCGCACCGGGGCGCCGTGGGGGTTACTGAAGTTTGCGTGCACAAGGGCTGGGCGTGCCGCCCGGGTCTCCGCCTCAGTGCGGACGGCGGGTTGCCGTCAATCGCCCAGCGTCAGTGCCTGGATCCGGTGGCGTGCGCTGTTCGACAACACCCCCGTGGTCATCGGTTCGGCCGCGGGCTCCGCGTGTGTGGCTGGCCCCTTTGCCCGGCCCCTCGCGGACCCGTTACGTGGGAGGGGAGGGTCAGGTGGGATGGCGGTCCCGGGTGTGGCGCTGCCCCCTTTTCCTTATTGCAGGCGGGTCGCTGAGGTCCGGGAAGTGCGGCCCTCGTCCGGGGGATGTGGGAAGAGGTCGCTGGGGTCGTATTTGTGTCCGACACCGTGGGCTGCTAAGGCTAGCCTCCACTCCTTGGGTGTTCGTTGTGCGTGCTGGGCAGGTGGACGCCGTCCCCGCTGGTGTGTCCGGCCGACGGGTGGTGCCGCAGCATGTTGCGCGGCCGCGCGTTGCTGGGTTGTACGAGGGGTCGTGTTGGGCGAGGTCTGCCCGGTCGGGGTCGTTGTGGTTCGTGGCTGACCCCGCTGCTGCTGGCGCGACAGTCATCGTCCGGCCCTCTGGTCAAAGGAGGCGGTCCCGGGTCCGCCGCGCCGTTTCTTCCCTGCGCGTGGCTGGTGTGGGACTCGTGCCGTGCGCGTGCGGCCGTGCGTCGTTGCTGCAGGTCCTGTGGTTGGTCGCGGGTCAGGGCCCTGGGGGGTTACCCGTACGTTGTACGAGGGCGCTGCAGAGGGCACTGAAGATCTCGTGCACCAGGGCCACGTGCGCCGCCCGGGCCTCCGTCTCAGTGCGGATGGCGGGCTGCAGCTGCCCACCCAGCGCCAGTGCCCGGATCTGGTGGATCGCGAAGACGGGACATAGGTTGGGCTCAGTGGGGGTTTCCGCCGTCGGTTCCGGGATGGCCTCCATCTGCTGCCGGCCGTCGAGGTAGAATCTCCACGCCGCTGACCACGCCCTGGTGTGCGGCCAGCGGCGCTGCGCCCACCGCCAGAGGCAGTAGAGGGCGTGGCCTGCGTGCCAGGTGCCTGCCGCCCCCGACACAATGGCCGTCAGGGGGTCCGGGGGTTGGTTTGGGAGCAGGGGGGTAGGGTTGTCCGGCAGGCCCGTGGTCGCCCAGAGCATGGAGTTGAAGGTCTCCAGGCTCCAATGGTTGTCCTGCGGGTGCGGGATGATCCGCACCTGATAGTAGTGGCCATTCTCCAACACGATCATGGCGATGGTACTGGGGTCACGTTCGCGCGGCGGGGGTGCTGCGCGTGTCCTCTCCGGGTAGTGCGCCGTCAGGTTCGTGAGGTTGTGCCCCCTGCTACGGGCGGTCCCGCTTTCCCATGCCTCCAGGCCTTCGTGCGGTGGGATACGGAGGTCGTCGGGTCTCGGTGGTGGGGCGGCCCGCTCCCGGCCTCCGGTGGTGGCTGCGGGCCTGGGGTCTGTCGGTGGCGCAATGAGCGTGTGTACCCAGCCCAGGTGTGGGACCCACACGCCCCCTTGGGCCGGTTGGTGGGTGTTGAACCACCGGATCCATGCTTCAAGGAGGTCGTCAGAGACCTGTGTCCCGGGGGTGACGAGCGCCTGGAGCTGTCGCACAAAGGTTTGGGTTGTCGGGGCATGTGGCAGGGGGACTACGGCGAAAAGCCTGTTCGGGACGACGTTACGGAGGTATTCCCGGAGGGTGGCCACCAGCTGGCTCGAGGGCGTGGAAGCGTGGATGTCGTAGAGCGCCTTCAGTTCCGCGTCGTCGAAGGGATCCGTGCCCCGTTGCTGTGGCGGTCGGGGTGGCGGGGGGGGGATGACCACCCAGTCTTGGTCCAGTGCCGCGTCAGCCGGGGAGGGGTGCCGTGAGATGGCGCCCGGTTGTCCCCCAGGCACGTACTCCGTGGGGGGTTCCCGTTGCCGGGGCATCGAGCAGGGCGTGGCGGTGGGCAGCGGGCCAGCGGGCTCCTGGGGGCTGGAGGTCCCCGTCATCTCTGTGTCCGCCCTTGGTCCGCTCGCGTCGTGTCCCGGCTGCCGCGACGTGCCCTCCGTGGCCTGGCGGCTTCTGGACTGCGGGGAGGACTGCCCCCCCGCCCCTTGCGTAGGGCTGGGGTCGGGCCCGGGCTCCCTTGGTCGCGTGTCCGTGGCGTGTGGTCCTCTCGGTAGCGGATCGGCCGCTGACCCCGGGAGGGAGGCGGCAGATGAGCTGCACGTTTCGCCCGCCGTCTGGCGAGGGTCCGCTTGAAGCGTTGCCTGCCGCTCGCGCTCGGCTGGCGTGAGAATGGTGGGGATGTGCGTCCGCTCGGTGCGGGGCCTCTTGGACCGGCGTCTGAGGTCGGAGGTCGATGATGTTCGCCGAGATAGGGGGTCGCGGGGGCCCCCGTGGTCCCTGTCCATATCCTCATTGAAGACGACTCGTCGCGCTGCGGGGGGCGGTGTGCGGCTGCGGCGACGGGATCGGCCAGGGTGCCTCGTTTCTTGGTGCTGCTTCGGCGTGTCCCCTTGCACCCTCGAGGCGTGGGGACTGCCCGGGCTCCTCCGTGGGGCGAACAGCCGCAGGGGGCTGCTGTATGTGCCAGAGGGGGAACCCCTACCGGGTGGTGGACCCCGTGGGTGTTCCGGTGAGTTTCGGCGCGCCGCCTGTCCGGGGGGCCCCGGGACGTCTTGGGACCGCGGCCGCCGGTGGCCTGAGGCGTGTCCCTGGTGGCCCGGTGATCCAGGGATGTTCCAGATATTATGGTCCTGCATGGCCGCACGGATGCGCAGGGCGGCGCGCTGGTGCCACCGCCAGTGCAGTCTGTTCATTTCATCTGGGCTGTAGGCTCCCATATGCGCCATGAGCCAGGTGGCCACAAAGCGCCATTGGTTGGGGCGGTGCATGCCGGCGGGGGGCGTGTGCCCTGTCCTATGACCAAACGTGACGTCTGCCATGGTGCGTGTTCCCTCCGCGAGGTGGCGAGACCACGAAGAAAGTACCCATCGTATGCGGACCGCCAGCTCGAGCTGCTCCCCTGTGACAAGCCTGGGGATCCAGAAGCTTAGGTCTTGGGTCGCTTCTTGCTCTGCTTGTTCGCTGGGGTGGCCGGCGTCACCCTCCAAGCGTGCATAGTCCAGGTGTCCCCGCCCCCAGGGCGGGGCGGCCCCCGGCGGTGGGGCGACAGGCTCAATCGCGGTGTTGGTGGCCGCTTCCACGCGCGTGCCCTCACCCGGGGCGTTGCGGTCGTCCGTAGTCCGGTCTGCCGCGCCGCTCGCGGTCGTCCGCCCCTTGCCCGTAGCGGCAATCTGGCCCAGGGTGGTGTAGTCGCGCTGGAGGTGCGCTTGTCGTGGCGGCGTGATGGGACTATCGTCCGCCTGGTCGCGTTGCGGTTCCGGGTGGACACGTGGCATCTCCGGTGCTGGGAACGCCCGGGGGTCATCCCTGCAGGAGTCCATGAAGGCATCGAAGGAGTCGTCGTCGCGGTTGTGCCCGCTGGGTGACGTTCCTCCTTCGTCCGCGCGCTGGGGCGTGTCATGTTTGGTTTCCCGGTCCTCTGACCCAGCGCTGGTTTCCGGTGGATCTCACGGCAGCGCCTCCCCTGGCGTGCTTGTGTCTGCGCGGGCCGCCAGGTGTGCCCGGGGGGTGGCGCCCGCGTGATCCGTGGTCGAGGGCCGGTGGGGGCCGTCCGCACACCCGGTGTCCGGAGCTGGCCCCTCGGGTTCTGTGTCAGGCTGGACATCTGCCAATGCCTCGTCTCCTCCGTGTGCCGTGTCGTTCGTCAGGTTGGCACTCCGCACTGATGTCGGGTCCGTTCCCCCGCCAGGTTCCCCCATTGGTGCTGGTGTCGGCGTTCGTTGCGGGGGTCTCTGCAGTCCTTCCGCGTCCACCGCGGGCGCGTCGCGCTGCGGTTGGGTCGGCGGTGTAGGCGGTTCGGCGCCATCGTCCGCCGGCGGCGGTGCCCCCTGGGCGTGGCCTCCCGCCACGGGTGGCGGCTTGGGTAGGCCCCCCGGGTCCGCGGGCTGCAGGGCGTCCGCCGGGGCGGCGGTGCGTGGCGGATCCGGGCTGGGGCCTGGGCCGGGGGCCGGGCGGCCGGGAGATGACGGTTCTGCCGGTCGTGCCGGTGTTCTGGTTGGTGGGGCCTGGTGCTGCTGGGGCACCGACCCGCGGTGCGTTGTGGCCGGTAGGTCCTCCGTGCCGGACGTTGCTGAAGCCCGGGGGGTTAGGCCCCCGATGGGGCCGTGGGCCTGGGGCCGCCTGGCGTCGGAGGGCCGGGCGGTGGTGGCGTCGGTCGGGGTAGCGGTGTGTGTCCGTGTGGGGAGGTTGTCGGTCGGCGTGTACGTTGGGTCCGCTGACGGCCGGTCAGGTGCGCCATGGTGCGGGCGGGGTTCCGGGTGGGCCTGTGTTGTTGCCGCTTGGCTGGCCGCCGGCCGTGGGCCGTGCGCAGGCGCGACAGGTGGTGTTAGGGGTTGCGGGCTCCCTGTGGGGCTCGTGGCCGGTACCCTGTGCGGGTCTGCTGTGCCGGGGGGCTGCCCGGGCTGGGCACCCACCGCCCCCGTATTCGTGGGGCCGGGTAGGGCTCTGCTCCTGGCAGGTGATGCTAGGTGTCCCCGGCTCCCTGTGGCCGCGTGGTGTTGTGTTGGTTGTTGTTGCGCCGCCCGTTTTGACGCACGCTCTTGTCGGGGGCTCTGTGGTGTGCCGGCCCTAGATGGTGCCGGACGGCCTGTAGTCCGCGTGGCGTCGGCGGCGTGTTGTTGGTGTGGTTCGGCGGCGGGTGTGGGGGGGGCGGAGGTGGATGGGTCGGGGGATGTGGAAGACGTCGCGGACGACGTTCGGGCCGGTACGTTCGTGGCCCTAGTCGCTGTCGTGGCGCGGCAACGGGGCGGGGGGGTGGTGATGGTTGCGGTGGTTCTCCGGGGGGAGTAGGATGATCTGTCGAGCCGGGTACCTCTGGCCATCATCCTGGCCACCGCTGCATTGCCGTATGTGCCCGGTTGTGGTGGCGGGACGTGCGGCTGCAGGGTGCGCTGTATCAGCAATTCGAGGCTGCGTGGAGGGAGTATGCCCCTCCATGTGAGGTAGGCGGCCATCAGCCTCTTGGTCGCCCCCCGGGTCATGGCCCCGCCGCGCTGGAAGAAATCCCCCCCCTCGGCGCCATGGGCGCCGCGGGCGATGCCCATCGCCCATTCCGCGTCTCCCACCAGCCAGCCGAAGGCGATCGGGAGGCGGGTGGTGAGGGTGACGACCATGTTGCGGTTGTTGTTGTCGTTCGTGGGGCTGACGTAGCCCCAACTGCCGGGCAGGTTGCCAATGGGGGGCAGACTGCCCCGTGGTGCGTCGTTGTAGTCCTCGTGGTCGGGGACGTAAACCCTGGGGTCCGGGTCCGGGTCTGGCAGCGCCCAGGTTGGTGCGCGCCAGGGGGGGCGGGGGGGGGGGGTGTCGCTGGGTCCTCGTCGGTGAGGACGTCCAACCACTCGGCGTCGGCGCTGTCCTCCCCCGCGCCGTCGTTCCAGACGTTTTGCCGGATCAGAGTCCGCAGCGTCTGGAGTGTGAGGTCTTCGTCTTACGTTTCGCGCGGCAGCGGTGCCGTGCAGAGTCGGTGCGGTCGCCGGCAGAGTGGGCACGACCACAAGTTCGCGATGCACGGGCTGCAGAACCAGTGCAGCTGCTCCGTGCCGCCGCAGCCGAGGTCATGCCTGCGAAGGGGGTTGCCGTCGTCGTCGTTCACCTCCATGCAGACCCCGCATGGGTTCCCCGGCCGTGGATGCGGTGCTTCACCTTCGGGCATCCTGAGGAGAGGTGTCGTTCGCAGGACGATCGGGCCACTACAGGGGAGGGGGCGCGTGCGCTCCGGGCGGTGCTCCGGTAGGTGCCTGGCTGTTGCCGCGGGCCCGTGCGTGTGGCTAGTCGCTAGGTTGCGCATGTTGGTAGTGGATGAGGAGATTATAGTACGTGCGGCGGTCGCGGGATGTTTGTTGTGCTTCCTGTGTGTATACTTGGACACAGTGCTGCAGCTGTGCGTCTGCCCTTTTGACGGCGGTGAGCTGCATGTGAAGTATTGTGGCCCTGGGTTCTGGGGCGTGGTCGGCGACGACCCTGTAAAGCTGGAGTGGCACCGCTCCTCTGAGCACTGCCTCCTTGATTTCCAGCTGCCGCATCAGGCGTCGAACCTCATTTGCCGGTGGCGTGGCCGGGCCCCATCCGGCGTGTTGTGTGATGGTGTTCTCCGGTGCCCACGTGGCCAGGTGGTTGTCCCCTTGGGCTAATGGGCAGCGTTTGAAGTGTTCCCATGTTTCTGGCTGTTGGAGATGGCAGGGGCATATGGTGTATTCCGGGAGTATGTCTATACCTCGCCGGGCATACCAGCGTGACAACCTGTCTAGAAGGGGTAGCTGCTCGAGCAAGAGCTGGGCACGTCGTGTCTGCAGGTGCACCGGCATTAGGGATGGGTCCAGAGCCGAGAAGTACAATGCGGTGCGCATTTCGTGTTGGAGACGGCTCAAAAGGGCGTTGTCGGCTTGACTGCCCCGAATGTGCGCCATGGTGCGGATGGGTTGTGGGTAGTGGTATGCCCTCCCCGTGTCGTTATAGATGCGATCGTCTGGCACCCAGGCTGGATGTTCCCCGGGGCGTGGGATGGGTGGCAGGTGCTGGAGGTGTGTGTGCATGTGGTCTCGTAGCGGTGGGTCCTCGCCGTCCGGCATGTGCTCTGCAAGCTGGTTGTGGGCGTGCAGGTCTATGTGTTCATTGCCCAGGCTATACCGATGAGATTCTTGTTTGACGAGATGCAGGACGACGTGTTTGGGAAGGCGCCTCAGGGCTGTCCAGAGGTGTAGGGCCTGGGTACCCAGGCTAGAGTCAGTCGCCTTGTGCAGGGGTTGCCGCGCCAGCCTGCGGACAATTGGGAAGTCCACCGCTGCGTCCACTACTACCCACACATGGTGTGTCTGGTCACGCGGCGCTTGGTGGGTGTCATTGACGGCGTCCACGACGATCGCCAGCGTCTTGAGTTCTCCGTGAGAGGAGGCACCGAAGATGGTAGCCCCCGTGAGTAGGCGTTCGTGCAGTCGGTTTGTCGTGTCCACTTCCAACTCTAAAGCCGCCCCCCCCGGCCGCCGGGGTGAGGCGAGTAGTGCCGGAGGCATCCGCGAAGATGATCGTGGTGTGGTTGTCCGGGTGGGGCAGGCGGCACGGCATCGTTGGTTGGTAGGCATGGATGTGTGCCCCCTGTTCCGTGGTGGCCCACGGCGTGTTGGTGTCCAGTCGGAGTCTCCGGGTAGCATACACCCCCATTTTTGGGACCAAGTCGTTAGGGATCAAATCATGAGGGACACAAATCCAAATTCTGTTAACGTGTGAGAGTCTCCTTGATGTCGAAGCGCTGGTGATCGGGAGAGGAGGCATGGGAACAGGCAAATTCAAAAATGTTGAAGCACTCGATGTTGTCCTCGTAGTCCAGTCGAAAAGTGGAGCGGTGGTGGCGGAGTGGTGATCAATGAGTGTAGAGTAAGGTACAGTGATGATTTGTGTCGTGTGAACGTGGTGCAGGGTGCAAGGTGGTGTGTTAGTGTTTGTATGGTGGTGATGTGCAAGTGCGAGTGAAGGAGAACCTTGTCGTTCCTTAGAGAGCTTCTTTGATTGATTCATTCTTGGAAATGGGTTCGTTCTTGGAAATTGAAATGGATTGTTTACCTGAACATGCGGGTTGAGAGGTCGGTGGGGAAAGAGAGTGACGGGAGTAGCTGTGAGAAAGGTTGGAGGCGCGATGAGGGCAAAAAGCGAGTTGTGGCGAGCGTTGAAGAAGTTGGGAGTTGAACAACGGAAGCGAGTGCAAAATTTGAATGACGGATGTTGTGAAACATACCGAGAATTGCAGAAACGAGAATGAGAGCAGGGAAGAAAACGCTTTGATCGACACACAATAAACGCATTTATGTCGATAAGAGATTCGATTAGAGTCGGTGGAAGTGGAGAGCTCGACGCCGATGTCGCAATTAATTGATGAGAGAAAGCATGGGTGTGGGGGAGTATGGGAGGGGAGAACCTGGTTGAAGTAGAGATTTGCGAATGGGTTTAGCCACGTGGGCCCTTGTCTCCTGATTTCGTTGTGGGGGTCGCACGCGCTGGCGTCCTGTGCCAGAACGAAATACAAAGATAAGTAAAACACGACGGAAAAACTTTGTAAATAGCTGAAAATAAAGCTGATTGGCATAGAAAACGGCTAGACGAAAAAGCGCGCTGCAGAACGCGTTAAAACGCAGCGAAAGATTTTTCGGCCTGGAATAGGTGAAGAGTTAACGCCGTAAGCACCGTAACTAACGTACGAGTAGAACGCCGTGCGCCACGCCCGCTAACACGCCGTATGCGTAAAGAAAAACGCTCCGCAAGCAACGCGTAAAAACCGAAAAATATTTTTCTGGGAAGCTACGCCCCTGAACTCACGCCCTCTCGCTTTGTTTTCTTCTCCATGTACCTCCTCCCCCCCTTCTCCACCCAATCCCCGCCGTTTTCGCCCTCCGAATCGCTGCAGGCGAACCAAGTCAAGACGAACTCAAGCAAGGACGACGCCATCAACTCAAGCGACGACAAACAAGACGACAGCGACGAGCAAAGGGACAAGATTCTTCAAGGACGTGAACAACCATCACAGAGACGGACGCGGGGTAACACAGGGTGATAATTGATGTTTTTTGTGCGTGCCAGCAGGGAGGGAAAGGGCACCACAGCACACAAACGCCACCACGACACAAAAACCAGCACAGACAACCAACAGCACAACACAGCACAGCACGGCGCCGCACGACAGGCCACAGCAGGGCAAAGCAAGCACGAACAGCACCGCAAAACGACAGCAGAGCACGACAGCACAGCACCACATGACAGCACAGCACCACAGCACACGATACAGGGAAGCAGGGCCCCACAGCCAGCACAGCAAGGCACAGCAACGCACAGAGCGGAGAGGACAGGGAACGCACAGCACGAGGGAAAAAGCACCACAGCACGCAGACACCACCACCGGGCAAAAAACAGCACGGCGAACCAACAGCACAACACAACACAGCTCGACAGGCCACAGGAGGGCCAAACGAGCACCAACAGCACCGCAACACGACAGCAGAGCACAACAGCACAGCACCACGCGACAGCACAGCACCACAGAACACGACACAGGGAAGCAGGGCACCACAGCAAACCACACCAACTACAGGGAAGCGGACCACGCGGCCAGACAGGGATACCAACACCGAAACACGCCACCAGCAGACAACCAAGGGCCACCAGACCCAGCAAGGCACCACAACACACCAAAGGAAAGAGCACAACACACAGCAGCGCACCACAGCACCAGGCGCCAGCAACAGCACGCACCACACGAACAGCACAACACAAGCGCACCAGCACAGAAAAGCACAGCACCGCACAGAGCGGAGAGGACAGGGAACGCACAGTAGGGCACCCCAGGACACACACAGCACAAAGCAGAGCGGCGAACAACAGCGCGCACCACCACACCACGACAAAACACACACAGCACAGAGCACACAGCGCGGCAGAACACCGCAAAACACAGCGCCACGAAGCACAGGGCCCAAGGGCGACGGGCAGCGCCAGAAGGCACGGCACAACAGGCAGCGGCACCAAACGAGCGCAACAAAACAACACGGCACACAACAGCACAACACCGGGCGGCACAACGCGCAGCAGCGCGGCGCAGCACCGCACCCAGGGACACACAGCACAGAACAGCACACGGCACACAGCACCGAGCGGAAGCGACAAAAACCGCGAGACACAAAAGGGGGTGGAGGGGGCAGCAACAACCAGGGAGCAACCAACGTCCAAGCCGGAAGCACGAAAGAGGCGAGAGCGCACGGAGTGCCGAGAAGCTAAAGGCCAACAAAGCAAACAACGCACAGCGCCGAGGCCCAGGGCACCCGGGGCCGGAAACCAGAGAAAGCCAGAGACAACGGGGGCGCACAACACAGTGGAAAAAAAAAGGGGGAAAGCACGGACCACCGAGCGGCAGCGACCAAACCGCGAGACACAAAAGGGGGGGGGGGGGCAGCAACCATCAGGGAGCAGCCAACGGCGAGGCGGGACACACAAACGAGGCGAGAGCGCACGGAGAGCCGGGCAGCGGGAGGTTCACAAAACAAGCAAAACACAGCGCCAAGGCCCAGGGCACCCGGGGCCGGAAGCCAGAGAAAGCCAAAGACAACGGGAACGCACAAAAGGAGAGGAGAAAAAAAAAAGGCACAAAAGGGGAGGGGGGGGGGGGGGCAACCACCAGGGAGCAGCCAACGGCCAAGCGGAAGACACAAACTAGGCGAGAGCGCACAGAGAGCGAAGAGGCGGGAGGCAAAAAAAAAACCACAAAGCACAGCGCCAAGGCCGAGGGCACCCCGGGCTGGAAACCAGAGAAAGCCAGAGACAACGGGGGCGCGGAAAAGGGGAGGAAAAAAAAACCAAATGTAAGGCACCGAGCGGCGGCAACAAAAACCGTGAGACACAAAAGGGGGGGGGCAACCACCAGAGAGCAGCCAACGGCGAGGCGGGCAACACAAAGGAGGCGACACCGCACGGAGAACCGAAAAGCGCGCGGCCAACATAACAAACACCACACAGCGCCAAGGCCCAGGGTGCCCGGGGCCGGAAACCAAAGAAAGCAGGGGACAAAGGGGGCGCGGGGAAAAAAAACGACGGAAAAAAAAAGCAAAAGGGGGCAGGGGAGCGCAAACAAAGGACAACGCAAGGGGCAACCCCAGCCTGGAGGGAGCGGAGCAAAGCAGAAAGACAAAGCGGCCAAAGGTAAAGGCCAGGCGCACCAGAACGCGCCCGGGAGTCCCGCCCGTCCAACCCGGCCAGTACGGACAAGCACACGCACACACGCACAGGACCCCGGCGTGGCGTCCTCCGACCCGCAGGGGGAGGTGTCAGCGTCCACACAAAACAGCCCCGGTGCACCGGCCGAGTCCCCCGTCGAACGACGGACAGTACAGAAAACCGGACGCGTTAGTGACCGGGTCCACACACGCCAACCACCGCAGCGCACGCAGCCCAAGACGGACGCCGCAGGAACCTGCCAGGGACAATCCCATCCGGGGGCCCCAAACAGGTACGATGCGGAGCGAGCCTGGCGCCTCTGCCTCGGCGGGGGCCAGGGGCAGGCACAATCAGCCCGTTTCTCGGCCGGCCTCCGCGTGCCCCGTGCAGCCACCCAGTAAAGCCGGGGGCGCAAGCCCCCGGGGTGGGGAAAGGCACCACGGCGTTGGGAAAGCGGACCAGAGCACCGAGGGCGACCGGACCGGACGAGGCACGGCGCACCATGCGGGGCCACGAGGCACGCCAGATAGGCACGCCGCCCGCCACAACCAAGGCACACGGACAGGTGCCAAGCAGCGACGGCCGCCGAGTGCCGCGAACCCGGAGAGCGCGCACAACACGCGACAAACCACGCCACGAGGGCAGGTGCCAAGCAACACCAGCTGCCGTCCAGACAGACGTGTGCGCGCCCGGCAGCGAATCCAGCCCCGGCCGGCTACGGAACAGCCGCCGTCCGGATGGACGCGTATGCGCCCGGAGGGTACCCAGCCCCTGCCGGCTAAGAATAGCCACTGTCCAGATGGACGAGTGAGCGCCCCGCAGCAACGCTCCGCACACGCAACCCACAGCACAACACACCGAGCGAGCACACCGATGAACAGGAGCCAAGTGGCCCAGGACACCGCACCGCACACCGGGCGAGCGCACCGGTGAACATGAGCCAGGGGGCCCAGGAACCCGCACACGCAACACAACACACCGCGCGGGCACTGCGGTGAGTAGGAGCCAAGTGGCCCAGGACACCGCACATGCAAAGCAACGCACCGAGCGGGCACACCGGTAAACAGGAGCCAACTGGCCCAGGACACCGCACACGCATCACAACACACCGAGCGGGCACACCGGTGATCAGGAGCCAAGTCGCCCAGGACACCGCACAAGCAAAACAACGCACCGAGCGGGCACGCCGGTGAACAGGAGCCAAGTGGTCCAGGACACTGCACACGCAACATAACAAACCACGCGGGCACACTGGTGAACAGGAGCTAAGTGGCCAAGGACACCGCACAAGCAAAACAACACACCGACCCTGCACACCTGTGACCAGGAGCCAAATGGGCCAGGAGACCGCACAAGCAAAACAACACACCGAGCGGGCGCACCGGTGAACAGGAACCAAGTGGCCCAGGACTCTGCACACGCAAAGCAACGCAGCGAGCAAGCACACCGGTGAACAGGAGCGAGGTGGCTCAGGACATCCCACAAGCAAAACAACACACTGAGCCGGCACACCGCTGAACAGGAGCCAAGTGGCCCAGGACACCGCACACGCAACACAACAAACCACGCGGGCACACCGGTGAACAGGAGCCAAGTGGCCCAGGACACCGCACACGCAAAGCGACGCACCGAGCAGGCACACGGGTGAACAGGAGCCAAGTGGGCCAGGACACCGCACAAGAAAAACAACACACCGAGCGGGCACACTGGTGAACAGGAGCCAAGTAGCCCAGGACACCGCAAACGCAACAAAACAAACCACGCGGGCACACCGGTGAACAGGAACCAAGTGGCCCAGGACACCGCACACGCAAAGCAACGCACCGACCCTGCACACCGGTGATCAGCAGCCAAGTGGCCCAGGACACCACACAAGCAAAACAACACACCGAGCGGGCACACCGGTGAACAGGAGCCAAGTGGCCCAGGACACCGCACACGCAAAGCAACGCACCGAGTGGGCACACCGGTGAACAGCAGCCAAGTAGCCCAGGACACCGCACAGGCAACACAGCACACTGAGCGGGCACACCGGTGAACAGGAGCCAAGTGGCCCAGAACACCGCACACGCAACACAACACGCGGAGCTGGTACACCGGTGAATGGGAGCCACGTGGCCCAGGACACCGCACAAGCAAAACAACGCACCAAGCGGGCAAACTGGTGAACAGGAGCTAAGTGGCCCAGGACACCGCACACGCAACACAACACGCCGAGTCGGCACTCCGGTGAACAGGAGCCAAGTGGCCCGGGACACCACACAAGCAAAACAACACACCGAGCGGGCACACCGGCGAACAGGAGCCAAGCGGCCCAGGAAACCGCACAAGCAAAACAACGCACCAAGCGGACACACCGCCGAGCAGGAGCCAAGTGGCCCAGGACACCCACAAGCAAAACAAGGCACCAAGCGGGCACAATGGTGAACAGGAGCCAAGTGGCCCAGGACACCGCACACACAGGCAACACACCGAGCGGGCACACCGGTGAACAGGAGCCAAGTGGCCCAGGGCAGCGCACACGCAAAGCAACGCACCGAGCAGGCACACTGGTGAACAGGACCCAAGTGGCCCAGGACACCGCACAAGCAAAGCAAAGCTGCGAGCAGGCACACCGGTGAACAGAAGCCAAGTGGCCCAGGACAACGCACAAGCAAAAGAACACACCAAGCCAGTACACCGCTGAACAGGAGCCAAGTGGCCCAGGACATGTAATGGTCTTGTCCTTGGTTTGATTTTGATCATCCTTGTCGAAATCCTTCATTTTGATCTATCTCTTTCTAATGTCTGCGAAGCACTCAAGAACAATAACCAAAACTTAATATCATCCCGTCAATCTGTACAAACATTTTGAATGTAAAATACATACCTAAATTCTGCTTTCTGATATGCCTACTTTATTCTGATCTGGCCTATGCTACGCATGCGCGACACACACGATCGCACTAGCGATCTTTACTCTATGTCCTATTACACTCCCTTCCCAAGCTATTTGCTCGGGTCTACCTCAGCAAATGGCTGACGAAGGGAAATAGACACTCAGACCTTTACACTAGTGTGGGGGGGGGGGGGGGCTGAGCTGCTGTAGACAGCCCAGAGCAGGGTGTCAAACAAAAAAATTAAACACACACCCGAAAAAACAATTTTACTGTGGCGTGCTGCAGGACTGAAGTACACTGCAGCCCTACATACTAGTTAGCGCGGGGGTGGGGGTGGAACTGTGGGCCTGGACTAGACTGCAACCTACAATACTAACCCGCCTACAAACAGAAACTGCCTGCAGCAATGGCTAAGCAGGCAATGCAGCATCAAAAGCCCCTTGGAAAACAAAAAACAAAAGAGGGGGCTGTCAGAAAATCTTTAACAATTTTCTGCATGCCCGTAAAAAGGTTAGCTAATGTACAAAATCCCTGCCTGCCGTGCAGCATACACAGCAAGTGGACTGGTGGTTCCATTGTTGATCTCAGTCGTGCACTGCAAAAGGAAAAACCTGAAATACTCTACAAAACCCATTAACCTGCACCTGATTGGACCTCAGTCCTGCCCCGAATTCAGGACCCTTCATTGATATCCACTTGCTGGTGCTGCAAAGACAAAGAGGAACTGAACATGCATATCATATAAAAAAAACGACGACGTGTCAATCGTCAGTCACACCTGGAAACAGTCTTTATCCAACACTGCTGATACCCACTTCCCTTACATTGCTCACCTCCTGACCTGCACGACAGACACCAAAGAGTTAGAAGCTACAAACACGCAAACGACAACTATGCTAATGCGCACGATGTATAAAAACGCAAACGAAACCACTGACATTCAACCTGAAAAAGTTTTATCATTATATCCTGTTCTGTAACGCGTAACCGTACTTCTGTAATCGATAATAAGAACTAAACAGGCTGAATTCAAGCAAATTGCGTGAGCGCATTGATGCCCCGCACGCACGCACAAATGCTCACACCAACCATACTTGAAAAGAATGAAAAAGACACTTCAAACACAACACAAAAATACATCACAGAACAAAATCAAAACTAAGAAACAGACTGGAAGAAAAAAGACTGGGCAACACACAAAAACTGAACAAGAGGAATTAAAAGACATACACTCCAATCACGGGTCATGTGGAAAAAATATTCGGAGAGCCTACACAGAAAAATAAAACTGTCAAGCTGCCCGAGGCAGCGGTAACACTCCTGTCCACCTACGCCCCCGCAGGCAAACAGAGTCCGTGGCCAATCACCCGCCTGACCCGAGTAGGCGCCACCCCCAGAAACAGAATTGCCCTTCAACTCAAGGTGGAGTGTCCTGCCGTACAAACCCAAGGCCAGGACTAGGAAAAATAAAGGGCTTAAGAAGGCGCCCAAAGGCCTACGAGACTTATAAGGCGCCTCGAGCGGGATTAGCTATGCCTACAGTGGGGGTTACTGTCTCACCTAAACGAGTGCTCGCTAAGCACAGGACCAACCAAACAACAAACTGCCACTCACCGGCTAAAAACAGAAGAAGTAGAAGTAGAGACTACCAACAACACAAACAGAAAATGAAAGACACAAAGAGGAAGCAGAAGCACCCAAACTGGGTCTCGCGTTTCCGCCGAAGGCGAAGGAACGCAACTGCAACCAAACAAACAAGCCCAAAAAGATACAAGAAAACACCGAAATGAGAAAAACTGACAAAAATTGCCAAAACAAGAAAAAGAAGGCAAGCCTGTCTATACATATGCATATACAAACACACTGAAAGTTGAAAAACTCACTCACTGCACACAGAACACATACCCAAAATGTACATTCAACTCATTTGAATCCTGGATTCTTGGCTGTTCAACCTGCAAAGGCAGGAGCACAAAAGCCAGGGCGACAGAGACACAAACAAACGAAGCGAACACACAGCAGGCATGCAACACACAACACACCTGTAAACAGGACGTGTCCGCGTGTGCTCACCTTTCGTGTTCCCTTGTGTTGCTCTTGTTCCACCTCTGCACAAACACAGACACACAGATTCACGGAGCAGTACCAAAAAAATAAACCCGTGACGAGGAAGCCAAACACGGTGAAGACAAAGCAGGCATGCAACAGTCGCCGTACCTGAAAGGTGTGCGTTGTTGCTCACCATACCCG
Source organism: Eutreptiella sp. 'Long Island Sound 2002' (assembly GCA_964036045.1). Lineage (NCBI taxonomy): Eukaryota > Euglenozoa > Euglenophyceae > Eutreptiales > Eutreptiaceae > Eutreptiella > Eutreptiella sp. 'Long Island Sound 2002'. The sequence goes on along the minus strand of OZ038380.1, from coordinate 64,017,586 downwards.
CATCCCACTGCTCTCGTGCTGCCGCTCCCGCTACATGCTTGCGATGCTCTGCACCTGCAAAGCAGGAGTGGCACACAAAACGCAAAGCAGTGTCAAATTTTAATAATACAGTGACAACGGTCGCTGAAGCGAACGAAGCAAACGACACAAAATGCAACACGACGCAAATTAAAAGGCTGGAAAGCAGCCAACAGCAAAATTTACCTACTGTCACTCTCCGTCGTCCCTTGTCAAAGTCCACAGGCGCCTTCTCAGAAAGTGCCGCCGGCGCCACCGCGGTCCAAAGCAACGTGGGCGCCTCACTCTTTACGACGGCGCTGTGAAGGGGCTGTCAAGGGGCTGTCCCACCAGATCTGGCGCTAACCAAGGCGCTGTAGGCGCCCCATTCCTGCTGACGGCGGTGACCAACGCGCTGTAGGCGCCCCACTCCTGCTGACAGCGGTGACCAATGCGCTGTGGGCGCCCCATTCCTGCTGACGGCGGTGACCAACGCGCTGTCTCGCCCTCCTGGCGCCCAACAAAGTGCCGTTATTGATGAAGGAGCAGTCAACTCCTTCTGGCGGCGCTCCTATCAGCGCCCTACTTCTGCTCCTGGCGGTCTGCACGGCGCAGTCGTTGATGAAGGCGCTGTCAGCACCTCACTCCTGCTGGCGGCGCTCCCATTATCTCCGTCCTGCCTCTGCTCATTACGGTTTGTACAGCGCAGCCGCTCACAGCGCTGTAGGCGCTGTGCAATTGCCCTTGGCGCCGCTGTGGATCCTTGGCGCCGGACTCGTCCAACGTCGCAGCAAGCACGCACAGCATAAGCAAGACCTCTTTTTCGATTGACGGGATTGTAATGGTCTTGTCCTTGGTTTAATTTTGATCATTCTTGTCGAACTCCTTCATTTTGATCTATCTCCTTCTAATGTCTGCGAAGCACTCAAGAACAATAACCAAAACTTAATATCATCCCGTCAATCTGTACAAACATTTTGAATGTAAAATACATACCTAAATTATGCTTTCTGATATGCCTACTTTATTCTGATCTGGCCTATGCTACGCATGCGCGACACACGCGATCGCACTAGAGATCTTTACTCCGTGTCCTATTAAAGACACCGCACAAGCAAAGCAACGCACCAAGCGGGCACACCGGTGAACAGGAGCCAAGTTGCCCAGGACACCACACACACGTGCACACGTAGGGCGGTCGAGGGACAGGAAAGAACCAACACTCCATGGGTCGGGCGCACTCGGGCAACCCAGCCGATTCACGGGGCCAGCAGCAGGGGCGGTACCCCAAAGCCGCTGGTCCTAGCCCGGCCAGTCTGCATTGGGGACCATGGCAAACGTCACCCGGAACGATGGAAGCAACCGGTGACAGGCGAGCCGGTACATAGTCCAGGAGGGGGTCGCCTGCCAAGCAGAGAGGCCCCGCAACTCCAACCACAGGAATGAGGCGGTCGTACCGTAGACTAGCGGGAGCAATACCCCTTGTGGTGAGAGATACTCCACACGGCTCGGCAGCCCTCAGAGCTGCGGCTTAAAAGAGAAGGCATGTGGCCCTACCCATGGACACATGTGGGAACACCCTCCCACCCGGGACACATGAACCGGGTGGCCGCGACAATGCCTTCACAAGCACATGCGGGAGCGGCTTAAGAGGCGCCTGACATAGGGCAGTGGGAGAGACAGGACGTCCCCTTGGTAAGACCTTCCTCCTGCATTGTCAAAGGAGGCATCCCGAGCTCCCGAAGATACCTACCTACCTGGTACTCTCGCCCCTCCTCGTCGCATATCTGCGCGCACACGACGTTGTCCTTCCCCTGCAGCCGTATCTCCTGGCATGCCACCACGTCCGGGTCTACCTCGTGTAGCCTCATCTGCTGCCACGCTGCCTTGTCCCCCATATACAGTGACGCCGGGTCATTATGGGTGTACAACTTCATGTGTTGCCACCTGCCCTCCCCGTCTTCCCGCACCTCTTTGCGTTCAATCGGGCGTCGCCCTTTTCCACCGCTCTTTCCGCCTCGCCGTCGCCCGGGGCGTATCTTCGCCACCGCCGCCGCCCTCCGCCTCGTTAATTGTCACTTCCGCTTCTTATTCTTCCTCCCTGCCAACACCTCCTCACCTCCCAGCTCTCGTGCCTGCTGTTCCGGAACCAGCTGCCCTTGTATCTCCATCTCTCTGCCTTGCAGGCATACCCGTATTGTCCGCACAAAGTGCGTGGGAAGTGGAGGATGTATTTCGAGACGGTGGAGGAGATGATCTAACAGCAGGATCTCACAGGGCGTTTGACGAAGGCAGCCACCATGCAGTGGGAGGATCAGGGGGAGGAGGACGAGGAGAGACTGCCGTACCTGGTGGAGAGATACACCATCACCCCTTCCCGCTCCGCTCCCGGCTCCTCGCTACAGCCTATGGATTCCTCTCAGTACCTGACTCCCCTCGCTCGCTTCCTATCTGGCCACCCATCCTCATCCTCCCCTCGCGGCAGCCTCTCTGATGGCTCCTGCCCGTCCTCCTCCCGTCCCTGCCTGCTTCCGCCCCCTTCCCTGCACTCCCCTGCCCCCCCTCCGCTGACTCGCTCGTCCTCTCCTTCCCTCACAGCACTCTCCCGCCCTCCGCCGTCCGCCGCCCCCTCCCTCTCTTCTACCCCTTCCCTGTCCTCCTCTAGTTCCACCCGCCCGTCCGCCTGCTGCCCTGGCTTCCGACCTTCCTCATCCCTTGCCGGTCCTTCCTCTCCGCCTTCCTGTTCCCCCACATCCCCGTCCCCCACTATGCACCTCATTTGTCCTCCCCTTCCTTTCCGCAATCCCGTCCACTTACTTGGCCTCCCCCCCTCCGGGTCTTACTCCCGCTCCGGGCACTGCTTCCGCACCCCCTCCACGAGCCTCCTCGCCCTCTCCAAAGCCTGTCTCCTGGTCTCCTCCTCCGCACCTGGAGGTACTATCCACTTCGGCTGTTCCCTTTCCCTGCTGTTGGTCACCCACTAAAGCGCCAACCGGATCTGTTCCTTGATGTCCACCTCTTCCTCGGCCTCTGCGCCCCTGCCCATCTGCGGGTCCAACGCTCTTAGGATGGCCCTCTCATGTATCTCCTCTGCTCTCTTAACCCGTACCTCCTCCGCGTCTCCGACCCACCGCATGAGTTGCTGTTCGACTCTTTTTAACGGGGCCATAGTATACACAACCGCCATGCGCCTGTCCCCCCTGGGTTCCATGACCCACCATGTGTGCCCATCCTGTACCAGGTCGGTTACCCTCCCGGTCCGCAGCTCCTGTGGCACTCGGTTGGAGGGACACTACTTGTACAGTGTGTCCCTTGGTCCTCCCAATCGCCCCGTCGTAGTCCAACATGGCCATGACCTTTCGGACCTAGTGCATTTCCGTGTCCGAGTCCCATTCTCCGGCCATTCCCCTCCTGCCATTCCCCTGCTGCGGCGCATCGTTTCCCCGACATACAGCACCATCGCCAAGACCTGCCTTGTGGGCCCCCACACCTCCACTGTTCTGCTTGTGGTGTCCACACATGCCGCGACTTGCGCATCCCGCTGCATCTGCATCCACAGCAGCGCCTGCTTAGGCTCCACTTTCCGTGTCGTAAGCACCTGTGCCTTCGCCTGCCTCTCGCCTGCCTCCGCACCCTCCCCTGCCGTCCTGCTCCGACCATCCGCGTATCCCACCCACATGTGTTTGACTTGTTGGAAGTACAGCAGGGGTGCCCCGTCATCTTCCCCCATCTGTAGCCACAGGGGCCCTTCTCTCCTGGGCTGCCGAACTCTGATCCCATGGTATCCTCCCTTGGGTTCTTGCGGTACATCCAGCCTGCACAGTCACCTGGCGATTGTGCATTCCGGCCTGCACTTGTCCTCCACCGCCTCCGATCTGGCCTTCATGTGGTACCTTCCCTTGCTCACTGCCTGCCGTACGATCTCACCCCTACACGCCTTAATGCGCTCCTCCAGTCCCGGTTGCACCTCTCCATTTTCTATCAATACATTTTGCACGGTGTCGCCTTCCCCCTCAGCCTCTGTGCCCATCTCTCAAGCATGTCCTTTCTGTCCCTTCCGTCCACCACTATGTCCAGCCCCTCCACTGCTTCCTCCTTCTGGCGCTTCTCTTTTTCTTGCTCCGCCCTGCTTAGTTCCGTAGCGTCCTCCCCATCCGCCTTTCCCTGTCCCTTGTAAACCTCAGCATGTAGCGGCTTCCTCCACGTGGGCTCCGCCGTCCACTGGATCACCGGCTGTCCCTGCCAGTCCCCCAAGGTGTACACCTGTACTGCCTGTCCTTCCCGGCCGGGCTCAATGCGGACCTCCATGCCCTCCGCCGCCGCTGTGGTGACCAGGACGTTAGGCACCAGTACATTGTACTGGTACCTTGCCCCTTGCCCGTGGTGTACCTCAACTTCCACCGTCCGCCTGTCTCCCACTCCGTCATCTGGGAGGAGGATTTGGACTGCCTGTCCCCTTCACTGTGCTGCCACCGGCCCATTCGTTGACGCGGGGAATATCACCTTTGTGTCCTCCCATGTCATCCATTCTCCCCTGCTGTACCTCGCGCGCAGAATGGCGCCCACCGTTCACGTCCCCTGCTCTGCTCCTCCTGTCTCCCGCACCCATCCTTCCGCCACCTTGGCGAAGCCTGATACCTCGTTGCACTTTGTGCACCCCGTCCGCTGCTGTTTGTTCGCCTTTCCCGTCCACCGCGCTAAGTGCCCAGTATAGGCACTTGCCATCCCCCGGTATGACCTGTCGCCTCGCCCTGCCCCGCATTTCTTCGGGCCATTCCTGCCCGTCTTGTGCACTGTCAAGTACCTGGTGCACCGCCGCTGCCACCTCATCCGCGTCACTCCTGGGACCCCTGACCCCCCACAGAATTGCATAGACTCATCGCCTGGTCCACCGGATTCCTGCGTCCAGTGGGGTTCCGTCCCCAGGTTCCACCAATTGCCTGTACCCCATTCTGCTTTTCGTCTGTCTGTACACCGCCACTTTGTATCCCACCTCCGTCGCCCATGCTTCCACCTCCGGTGGCCCTCCCATCCTTCTCCCCTGCCGCGTTCTCTGAATGTACTTCTGCCACGATAACTCCTCCCGTGGCAGGCATTCTTCCATCGCGCCTGACTTCTGTCTACTCTCCACCCTGGTCGCCACTCCTTGCCTTATCTTTTGCAACTCTTCCTCACTGCTCGGCCTGCCCTCCAGCGCACAGGATATGACCCACAGGGAGTCTACGTCCCTCCCGTACATGTCTTCCACTAGCACCCCGTCTTCTGTCCTTTCTGGCGCTCCCTCCAAGGTATCCTCTCGCCTCTTGCATGCCCACACCGCCTTGCGCTGCTGATCCATCTCGTTCCCTTCCGTACTCCCCACACGCCCCACGCCACAAGTCAACGGCCGGCTATCGCTGGACGTCACACTGTGCCCTCTTTTGCTTCCCACGTTCGCCCGAGCAGGCACACCCCTGCGTATGCCTTCTCCGTCACCTTCTCTTGCTGCACTTCCTTTCACTTCTCCCTCCTGCCCCCACACCACCTCGTACACCCTCGTCTTCTTCCACAGTCTTCCTAAACTTACTCCTTCCTCCTCTCCATACACCTGTATCTTCCTGTAGCCCGCTCCATCTTTCGTCTCCCTCTACACCTTCATCCTGTATCCACCTTGCCTCTCCCATGCCTCAACCTCCGACGCCCCCCCCATCCTTCTCCCTTGTACAATCTTCTGTATGTACACCTGCGGAGCCGTTTCCCCTGGTGGCAGGGGCTTTTGCAGCTCCCCGGCTTTCCATCTCTCTGCGACGGTGGCGAATACCTTATCTCGCACTCTCTTCGCATCCTCGCGGGTACCTTGGCCTCCTTGGATCACATTCATCGCTCTCCATAGAAAGTCCATTACGTCGCCCTCCATACTCTGTGCCACGACACCTGCTTGGATCCGTTCTTGCTCCCTGTCAAACGCCCGCTCGCTTTGCGCCCATGCGCACGCAGTTCCTCTCCGCTGTCCTTCACTTTCGGTGTTCTCTGTGTCTCCCATCGTCTTTAGGCTATCAACTGACTCCTTGCTCCGCACGCTGACCTTCTCTTTGTCCTTGGTCATTGTGTGTCTCCTGCGTAAAGATGAGCATGCCTCGCCCCCACTGCCCCCCTTGGTTCCCTTCCACATCCACCTCCCGTCGCCCTCCACACCTGCTCTCCCTCCTGCCCGCTTCGGACAAAGAGAAAACATCCCCGGCGTCCGGGGGTGCTTGTGTACCTATGTGGCCCCTCGAGGACCTGATGCAAGAGTACCGTCGCCATGACCCTTGAACGAGGCTTATCTTCAGGCATGCCCCACGAGCGCTGCTAGTGGGAATGGAAACCACGACTACGGCTCGTGAAGCCGGGCGTCCAGCCGCTGGGGTACTCCTCAGTTGACACCATCCCTCACGGCTTCGCCTTATACTCCTTTCCGCCTCCGCTTTTTATGTCTCTCTCGCCTTCCCCTCTGTGCCTTTGCTCGTCCCCTCCACTCTCCCCTCTCTTGCTTTTCCTTCTGCCTCAACCCCGCCCCGACCAGGCCCGTTCACTCTGTGGTCGCCTGCCTCTACCTCTCCTCCTCTCTTGGCCTTCCTCTCCGGCTCCTGGCACTGGGTCGCTCTGCCCTGGACACTCCAGCCCGAGGGCTCTCCCCTCCGGCTGGTCCCCCAATTGCTGTGCCGTCTCCTTCTCGCAGTGACCGTCTTTTTTTCACCTGCCTTATCTTGGCCTTCATCCCCTTCCCCTGCGCTGTTGTCCCTGACCTCGCTTTCGCTCCTGATCGCCCTGGATGACTCCGCGCCTGTCCGCTCTCCCTTGATGCTCTCTCTTTCCCGCTTCATGCATTGCCGGGTGTCTCTTTCCGGTACGATCAATCGTCCCTTTCACTTCTCGCCTCTCTTGCCATGGCTTTCTTCTCCTCTCTCCCGTCTTGGTCCCATTTCATTGTGCGCCTTGGCTACTTGTTCTTGTCGCCTCCTCCTCCGTATGGATCCCCGGATGTTCCACTCCGGGGTTACTCACTCGCTTAATCCCCGGATGATGTATTCCAGGGTTTCTGCCCACTGCCCTCTGGATGCTCCTGTCCGGTGGGCACTGTTGCTTGCCTGCTCAATCTTCCCCGGATGTTCTAGTCCGGGCTCCTTGCGCTGGTCTTCCTGTCTCTTCGGCCCCCTGGATGCTTCCGTGCAGGGGCCGCACTTCCCGCGGTCTCCCTCCCCTCTCCAACCCACTTGGCCCCATTTCTTGCTCTTGTTCACGATATCCTTGACTGCCCTCCTGCTTGTTCTTGCCGCTGCCGTCTCCTCCTCCTTGTGCAGCCCCCCCGGGCGTTCCAATCCAGGGCTACCCGCTTCTTCCCCGGATGTTGCAGTCCAGAGGTTCGGCCCCCCGGATGTTCCAGTCCGGTCCGCCCTGTTGCCGGCCTCTTCGTTCTCTCCCGGATGCTCCAGTCCGGGCTGCCCCTTTTTCTCCTTGCATTGCCGGGTGCCTCCATCCGGGCCGTTCATTCGTCCCCTTCTCTTCTCGCCTCACCCTCCGTCTTGGTCCCATTCCTTGCTCTTGATCTTTTTTGCCTTGGCCGCTTGTTCTTGCCGCCTCCTTCTCCCTGCACAGCCCCGGACGCTCCAATCTGGGGCCACTCGCTTCGTTCCCGGATGATCCTGTCCAGGGTTGTTGTCCACTGCCCCCCAGATGTTCCAGACCAAAGGGCCCTGTTGCCTGCCTCCTTATTCTTCCTCGGATGTTCCAGCCCGTGCTCCTGGTGCTTGTCTTCCTTTCTCTGCGGCCCTCCGGATGCTCCAATCCAGGGGGCTCTGGTGCTTTGTTGCTTGATTCTGGTCTGTCCCGGATGTTCCAGTCCGTGGCACCGGGCCAACAGTCCTTCTCCTTCTTCCTTAGCCGGTTGTCTCCTTCTGTGCCGCTCTGTCGTCCCCTTCTCTTCTCACATCACTGATCAAGTTCTTCTTCTCCTCTCCCCTCCACGTGGTCCCGTTCCTTGCTCTTGTTCATGTTATCCTTGACTGCCCTCCCGCTTCTTCTTGCCGCCGCCGCCTCCTCCTCCTTGTGCAGCGCCGGAGGGTCCCAATCCAGGGCTACTCGCTTCTTCCCCGGATGTTCCAGTCCAGGGTTTCTGCCCCCGGGATGTTCCAGTCCGGGTGGCCCTGTTGCCAGCCTGTACATTGTTCCCCGGATGCTCCAGTCCGGGCTCCTTGCGCTTGTCCTCTTGTCTCTTCTTCTTCCCGGATAATCCAGTCCAGGGGGCCCCGTTGCTGTGTGGCTTCTTCCTGGCCCCGGATTTTTCAGTCCGTGGCACTGGGTCCACTCCCCCGGAGGATCCAGTCCGGGGGCTGTGCACCACTCTGCCCTGGATGTTCCAGTCCGGGGTGTCATATTATCCGTCCTTGTTGACACTGGCCGGTAGTGGTGGTGTGTGTGTTTTCTTTTCTTTTCGCGCGCCCATCGCTGCTCCTCTTCCCCCGCTCTCCCCGCTCTGCTCTGCGTTCCCTCGTGTTCTCCTCCCTTCACCTTCCTCTCTTTCTCGCTTCCCTCTACCCCGCCCTTTCCCTCTCTCCCTCTGTCCCCTCTCCTCCGTTCCCTGGGCTCCCTTTTCCTCCCTTTGCAGTGGCTTTGCTGGGGCACGCACTCAAGCTCCCAGTCTCTATGCGTGCATGTTGCTGTGTTTTGGGGCGGTCACACACGCACAAACACGTTTTCCGGTTTTCTCCTCTGTTCTTTGTTCTTTCCTGCTTTCTCATTGTTCTCTTGCATTGCAATCTCCTTCAACGCATGTCCTCTTGTTCCCTCTTCCTTTCCCTCGTGGCATGCACTTTGTGGTGCTTTGGGGCGCGCACTTGTGTTCCTCTACTCCATGCTTGCTCCCTTCCGCATGTCCGTGCTCTCCGGTTCTCTTGTCCCTTCCCCCTTCCAACGCACTTTTTATTCGTTTGGGGCACACATCCCAGCTCCTCTTCCTAAACATGCACTTTGCCACCTTCCCGTTCCTTGTTCCCTTGTTCCCCTCGTTCACGTACCCCCATGGGTAAGAGCGTTGTCTTAATGCATACATGCCACAATTTCAATTTCCAATTTTCACCAGTTCATTTGCGACTTATTATTATTGTTGCTTTTATGCATTCATGACACATGCTATTTACCTACTTACTCGTTGGGTCGTGGACTCCTTTTACTAGACGACGCCCAAGAGTAAGTGTGTCCTCTTAATGCCTTCATGACACATGCTACCCATTCTTTCTGTTGTGGGGTCTTTGCATTTGGCGACACTCAAGAGTATGCGTGTTGTGTTAACGCACTTATGACACATGCTATTTATTCGTTGGGTTGTGAACTCCTTGTACTTGGCAACGCCCAAGAGTAGGCGTGTTGTCTTAATGCAATCATGACACATGCTACTTATTCTTTGTGTTGCGGACTCTTTCTTCTTGGCGACGCCCAAGTGTAAGCGTGTTGTCTTAATGCATTCATGACACATGCTACTTATTTGTTGCGTTGCGGACTCTTTGTTTCTGGTAACGCCCAATACGGGGCGTGTGGTGCCTTCCCTTTCCCTTGTGCGCACTTTGTGTGTTGTTGGAGCTCGCACTCAAGCACTAATTCCCTAACTGCGGGCACTTTGCTATTGTTTTGGCGCCTGCACAAGTCATTTCACTTGTTTTCTCTCTTTGTTCACGTTGCGTTGCTGTGTGTGGTAGATGTTTTGCCGCCCTCGCCAAACAGTGGCGCAAAATTGCTGGGGGGGTTTCTGAGGTCGGTAAAATGGATTTCTCCATGCTTTTATTTGTTTCCTGCGTCGTTTTTCTGTTTTTTTGTTTTTTTTCACTGGCGCCCGTGCGATTTTCCCCTCCGGGATTGGAGCATCCTGTATAGCAGCGGGTGCCAGCAGTGCGCCACTCGTGCCTCAACACCCTTGCACCACCCAAGGTATTCTAGGATGTGATGACTGCAATCCCTGAAAGGGTGATACAGTACGCTACCCCGTTCATCGCCGACGACTTAGAAACCGCGCGCGACCTGAACCACGTCACCACTCAGGTCGCGAGGCATAGGGCGCGGTAAACCTTCCACCCCTCCCCCGCCAGCCTGCAGGACGACGAGGTCCTGGGACAGACGGGCGTGCCAACACGGTGCTGACAAGCTGCGTTCCGTCTCGTGGGCATGCTTGTCCACCACGGTGCTGATTTTGTACACGCAGAGGCAGGCAGATTGTTCTCGCACATCGCAGGGGCCCATGCCATGTGCCCCGAGGTGCACTACCCCAACCCGAGTTTGCCATTCCTGGCGGGGGGCAACTGAATCCATCACATACTCTGCAGTCCGGCCGCCCTAGAAGTAAGGCCCTCTGACCTCATCGCGTCTTCTAGAGCGGCCCACATCCGTGTTCAATGCCCGCCGGGCCACACGATCACCATGCGCACCGTCCACCTCCGGCACCAAGAAACCTGCCCGCTCACATTGCCAGACGTATTACCCTGGCACGGACCCCACGGGCCGAGCTATCCCTTTGCAGACAAAGAGAACCCATGGCCGGTGGCGCTGCTATAATATTTCAACCAATACGCGGGAGGAGCATCTCCACGATTGCCGCAAAGAGCAAGGACCCACAAACCCAACCGGGTAGCGTAAGGTCCTGACCTACCCTTTCCAACTTAACTGCACGAAGGACCTCCGCTTGCGGCTCGTCCAGCCCACTGGAGCTCAACACGATGTGCATACAGGCCGGCAGATGACGCCAGACGGCTTACATCTCCACTTGGGCGGCTACGGTCGCAAGGTAAACCCGACCCCCCCTACCCGCGGGGTAGCCGACCACCAACCAACGTCACTCATGTACATCTTTTGCGACCTCTTCGTAGATGTGCAACACCAAGAGCCCAACGCAAACTTGGCGTGGCCCGAACCACTACAGCCGCGGCACGACGCGCCCACGCCGGTGTGGTTGGTGACCACGGACAACCAGTGCGCCAAGGCGGTGGAGCACGCGCCACTCTCAAATGAATGGGGTGTGGTACTGGTGGCAGCAGGCCAACGCGTGCCCCAGGGGCTGCGACGCGACCCTGCCGTAATTGAGGCCTCGAGAGTGCTGACGCGTATCCCATGCCCTCCCTCCTGTGATTCATGGTATCTAACCCGATCTGCTTCCTGGTTTTATGCCCTGTGCCACTGTGAAGCCAATCAGCCGACAATTTCTGTTCCTATTACTTTCATGCAAGGTAGGTAGGTAGGTAGGTAGGTGCACTCGGTCCTGGAGAGGCGCCCCTTGGTTCCCCCTGGCGTTGCCCCTGTGACGGACAGGAAGAGGCTCCGCGCATGAAGAGGGGAGGCGGCTTACATCCCGCCAGACCTGACTGGTGGCCCCCAACAAAGCGGCCCCGGGCAACACCAGGAGGGCTGATCGCCGCCAGTCCGACGTGCTTGTCCCGCCAAGAGGGTGTGTCCCCGTGCTTGCGCATGTCCCCTCCTTTGGGCGGAACCCTGGAGGTTCACCGGACTTCCTGGCGTATCCTGTTCCCAAGGCATGCATGCATGTTCTTGGTACTCGGGTTCCGAGGCGCTTGGGTGTCGCACGCTCCGCCTCCAGTCCCAAAGCAGCGCTGGCCTTAGGATGCAGCCTTACCTCCGGGCTCCGCGCTATGGACACTTGGTTTCCTATTTTTGTGTGGTGTTTGTGTATGGGTCCGGGTTGTGCTTGGGTTTGGGTTTCGGTAAGCCCGCCAGCCCTGGCTGGGTTCTTGGTTGGGTGTGTTTGGGTACGGGTTGAGGTTGCGCCCTTCTTTTCCTGGTTGGGGTTTGCGGTGTCTGTGGTTGGGCTTGGGTTTCGGCCTGCATCCCACCATTCTTGGTTGAGGTTTTGGGGCGTGCGTGGCTGTGTGCGCGCTCCGCCTGTACTCCGCCGTTCCCGGTTTGGGTGCGCGTTGTGGGCGTGTGTGCTTGGGTTCCGGTTTTGGCTGCGCCCCACCACTCTCAGGGGAGGTGTGGGGGTGTGGGAGTGTTTGTGTGCTCTTCCCGCGTGGTCCCCTGCACCTCCTGGGTGGGGGTACGGTACGGGGGTGTGTGCTTCGGCCTGGGTTGCTGCCGCGCCCCGCCACTCCTGGCTGGGGTATTGGGGCGTGTGTGTGTTTGTGGGGGCACCACCCTTGTACCCCGCCATTCCTGGGTGGGGGTGCGCGGTGTGGGCGTGCGGGCTTGGCTCGGGTTTTGGCTGTGTTCCGCCCCTCTTGGTTGGGTTGTTGGGGTGTGTGTGTATTCGTGCGGGTGCCCCGCTTGCACCCCTTCCTTTCTGGGGGGCCGCCTGTGGCGTTGGGGGTGTGCGGGTGTTGTCGTGGGTGGGGTTTGCCCCCCCCGTCCCCTTTGGTGTTTGTCCTTTTTTTTTCGAGGAGGGGGGCGCCGTCGCGTGTCGTGTCGTGGCTTTGTGGTGTCGTTCGCTGGCTGTCCTGGTCCTGGGTCTCGTGGTGTCCGTCCCCCCTTCCCCTCTCTTTCGGGCTGCGGCTTCGTGCGCTTTTTGATTTTTTTTTGCACCATCGTGGTGTGTGTCGGCGTGTTCGGGGTGTCCCTTCCTCTGGTGGGCCGCTGCTCACGGTTTGGTGTTGCCGGTTTTTGGCTGGGTGGTCCTCCGGTGCCCCTCCGGGGGGTCCCGTCCTCGGTGCCGCCTGGCTTGGGGGTTTGGCCGCCTTTTATGGCGTGGATGGGCAGTTTCGTGGCTGTGGGCCTTTCTCGTGCCCCCCCCAACTGCTTTCTTTCGGGGGGGGGTTTGCCTGTTCCTCCCTCTGCCTTCCCTGGGCTGCTGCACGCACTGGTCCGCATTCGGTGTGGTCTTCCGGTTTGCTGCTGGTGTTTGGGTTTTGCCAGGTCTTGCCCCGGCCCTGTGGGTCGGGTGGGTTATGTACAAGTTGGGCTCGGCGGCCCTTCCTGCTGGGTTAGGTTCTGGCTCTGCCGGCTGGGCGGTTGCGCCAGGCGGCTCCATGAGGCTCTGGGTTAGGGGGGCTGGGGCTTTCCGTGTCCCTTCGCCTCCGCGGTGCCAGCTTTAACTTTCTGGCGGCGGTTTTTTTGGGCTAACTGCCACCGTTATTGCCGGGCGCGCGGTGGCCCCTTGCCGGCGTGTGGCGGGCTGGTGCGGCGGCTTCCGGGGGTGTGTGGTGGCTTGTTTTGGTTAGATCTTGGGTAAAGGGCATGCACGGGCACAAATCATTACTTGGCAAGCCTCACGTAGCACAGCCGACAAACGTGATCAATTTGAAATCACATGAAAGCACGGCCGTATCACTTTATTCAACATTTATGTGTTGAAAAGTGCACATATAGCTGTTTTGGGCGTTTTTTGGCACCCTCCGGATTATTATCTTGGGTAAAGGGCAGGCACGGGCACAAATCATTGCTTGCCCAGCCTCACAGGGCACTAGGGACAAACTTGATCGATTTGAAATCTCGTGACACCACAAGGACATCATCGAAATGACCGTTTATGAACCGAAAGTGGCAAAAATGGGCAAAAATGGTCGTATTTTTGGTTTATCTGGACATCCGGTAATGCAATCGACGTGATTTCAATACAGCAACTAGATAACGTCGTATTTTACCGATTGCGTCATCTGAATCGAGGCAGATGCGCACAGATTTGGCACCAATCACCAAAACCTCGGCAACATTGGGTTGCGGGGGGCCGTAAATCGCGATCGCCGCAGTTTTTGGACGGTTCAGTTACGGGATTCCGGTACCTCATAAAATCCTAGGTGAGAGTCCCTTGCTTTGGTGTTGTGGTGTGCTGTGGTGATCCGTGCCGCGTCGTGCCGTGTTTTGCTGTGCTGCGTCGTGCTGGTCCGTGTTGTGTTGCGCTGCGCCCTGCTGGGCCGCGTCGTGTTGCGCTGTGTCGTGTCGTGGTGTGCCACTCTGTGTTGTGTTGCGTCGCGTCGTGCTGTGGCGTGCTGTGCCTTGGGGTATCTTGTCGTGGTGCGTTGCACCGTGGTGCGCTGCGGTGCGGTGTGCCGTGCTGCCCCGTGTTGTGCCGTGGTGGGTTGGTGGAGGTCAGTCCGGCCCGTGTCGTGGAGCGGAGTGCGGGTCGGAGTGTGGCTGGCCGGTGGCCGGGGGGTGCAGTTAGGCGTGGGGTGGCTCGGTCGGTGTGTGCTGTGGGGGTCTGGGCGCGCCGCTTGGGCTCCTGGGTCGGTTAGGTGTCCCCGGGGTTGCCCTCCCTGGAGTCCTGTGCTGTGGTCCCGTGTCCTCTGGGGGTTTCGAGCTCTAGCCCTGGGTGCTGTGGCCGCGCCTTCTTCCTCTTCCGGTGCCTGTGAGGTGGCCCTTGCTGTCGCCTGGGTTGTCGCCTGGCGGTGAGGGCGTGGTGGTGAGCTGCGTGGCGGTTTTCACGGCGGCTTCCTCTGTGGGTGTAGCCTATTCTCCGCGTGCAGGTGTGCCCTCCTTCCCCTGTGTGGTTTCTGGTGGCTGGTGGGCGTGAGCCGGTGTGGTCCGTACAGCGTCCGATTCGTGTTTCGGCGGTGTGTGTTGGGGGCGTGCGCCTCCGGGGGTCGTGCGGTGCCCGCTGGAGGTGGGGCTGTGTTGGTCTCTCTGTCGTGGCATGCCCTTCCTGCGTGTGGGCCCTGGTGCCCCTCGTTGTGTCTTCTTTTCCTGCGCCTCCGTCTCTGTTCTTTTCGCTTCCTGGCCCATGGCCGGTGTCCTGTTGCCATGTTGTGTCGCTCCCAGTGCCCTGTGCCTGTGGGCGCCTGCCCGTCACTTTGGGCCCTTCCTTGCCCCCTTGCCGGAGTTTCCCTTCCTGTACCTTGCCCTCCCCTTGCCCGCGCCCTTTCCCTACCCGCTGTGGCGTTGGTGGGGTGGGGGGGGGGTCTGTGGGGCGCTGATGGCCCAGGCCTGGGGGTGGGTGGCCTGGAGCCACCGGCGGAGGGTTTTGGGGGCCGTAGGGGGGGCGGAGGCCCTGGACCGCGTCGTGGAGGAGGGCCTCCCATGCCGCCTGCGGCATGGTGGTGTCCGGGGCGGCCTTGTTGGGGTTTGCGCGGCTGCAAGCGCAGATCTCCTCGAAGGTGTGCACCATGTGCACCCCTTTGCGCCTTCCCGCGCCCCTGCCCAACTTCACCCAGCGGCGGAGCTCCTGCAAGGCGGGGGCAGACCACCAGATGAGGTGGGGGGGGGGGCCTGGGGGGGGGAGGGGTCTGAGCTTGGGGTCCTAGAGTGGCGGGAGGAGGACGTGGACATATGGCGGTGGCGGGCGTGGCGGCGCCCTAGGGAGCGGGAGCGGCGGTGGCTGGAGCTGGGGATGGAGGATGGGTACGGGCGGCGGGGTGAACGGGTAGCCCTGTGGGGCTGGTGGGGAGAGGGGGAGGTGGACAGGGGGCGACAGGGGCGTGCGTGGCGGCGCACGGGGGAGCGGTAGCGGCAGTGGCGGGGGCTGCGGGTGGAGGACGGGTACGGGCGGCGGGGGAAGCGGGAAGCCCTTTAGGGGCTCGTGAGGGGAGCGGAAGGTGGACATGGGGCGGCGTTAGCGTGCGGGGCGGCGCCCGGGGGAGCGGGAGCGGTGGTGGCGGGGGCTGGGGGTGGAGAACGTGTACGGGCGGCGGGCAGAACGGGAAGCCCTGTGGGGCTCGTGGAGGGAGGGGGAGGTGGACATGGGGCCGCGCTGCCGCGTGTGGTGGCGCCCGGGGGAGCAGGAGCGGTGGGAGCGGGGCCCTGGGGGGTCTTGGTGGCGCCTTGGGGAGCGGGAGCGGCGCGAGTGAGCGGCTCAGGCGTGGTGGCGGTGTGGGAGGCGCGAGCGCCGGGGGTCGGTGCGCCGTGCGGGGGGGAGTGGATGCGCCGCCGTTTGCGGGACTGGGCCTCGTCGCGGGGCGAGTCAGGCCAGTCAGAAGGTGTCGGCGGGTCTTGGGGGGCCGCACGTGGTGCCGCCTGGTACTGGAGGGGGGGGGCGGAAAGTCCCCCGCCCTCCATGGACCCGCCGCGTACGGGTGCGGCGGCGGCGGCGGCTGGTGGTACGGGTCGTGTGATTGTCCCCGCTAAGGTGGGGCCCGGGGGGCCCCTTTGGCATGGACATGATGGCCGGGGGGATACGGTTCCTGGTGCGGGGGGGTGGCCCCTAGTGGTAGGCGAGGTATGGGGCTGGAGCGCCCGGTTGCTGCCATCCCATATGCTGGTGCTGCTCGTGCACGGGGGCTGGTGGCCCGGTGGGGTAGGGAGGTGGGCAGTGTTAGTGGTCGGGGTGGTGTTGGTGGTGGTTGTGGTGCTGGTGGTGGGGCCGTTCGTGGTGGTGATGCTGGTAGTGGTGGGGATGGTACTGCGGGTACGGCCCTAGGACTCCTTGTGGATATTCAGGTCCCCCTGGTGGGGGTGGGGGGTCGGGCATCGTGCGCAATCCCTGGGGCCGTACTGTTTGCCGGGTAGCAGGGGCGGGTCGGGGGCCGGGCTTAACGGTGACTGAGGTCGAGGGGTCCCACGTCCCTGGGTCGGTCTGGCCGGCGGCAGTGATGGTTTGTGGGGGGTGGATGACGAGGCGCTTGGAGATGGGGATGTTGACGAGCGTTTGGACGGGGTCTTGTTGGGTGGCCGCCTCCGTGGTGGCGGCGGCCGCTGGGGGGAGGGGAACTTCGGTTGTGGTGGATGGGGGGTCCTGGTTTGGGTTAGGGTTTGGGTTAGGGCGCTGTCGCTTGGGTTGCCTTCGTTGCGTTTGTGGTGTTGGGGGCTGCGTGGGGTGATGTTGGTGGTAGTGCCGTTGCTGGTGATGTGATCGTTTGGGCGCGGGCTTGGGTTTGGGGTCAGGTTTTGGGTTGGGGTCCGGTTTGAGGTTGAGGAGGACCTCGGTGCCGCAGGTGCGAGGGCGCCGGTGCCGGGTGGAGGGCTTTCTTGTTTGCGGCCGGGGTGCCTGAGTTGCCTGTGTGGGGGTCGGGGGGCCCCTGGTAGCCTGGCTTGCGGCCGCAGCTTTGGCTTTGACCGTGGCCTTGTGGATGAGGTCCGCGGGGAGGGGGGGGTTGGAGAATGAGGCGGAGGACGTCGATGAGGATGTGGACGAGGAGGAGGTGGTGGTTTTCGGGGACGCGGGTTGCGCTGTGATGCGGGCGGTTGCGGGTCTTTTGGCGGCAGCTTCTGCTGCAGCCAGGGCGGAGAGAATGGAGGGCATGTCCTCGGGCTGCAGGTATGGGCTGGGTGGCTCGGGAGGGCCGGCCGTGACCTGGCGGCCCGGCGGGCCGATGTGGTCGGCAGCGGCGGGGGAGCGAGGCGCGGGGCTGCGGTCTTCGCCTTCTGGGCTTGGCTGAGCCGGGGTCCCGCAATGTGTGGGGTTGTGTGGGTTGGCGTCCGCGGGGGGAAACAGTTCGCCCGGGCTGCATTCGGGGGTTGGGGGGGCTGGGCCTGGGTTTTCTCGGGTGTGTGCGGGGGGCAGCCCGGGGATGCGCGCGTTGGTGGGTGTGTGTGGGCCGCCGCATGGGAAGCGTGGGGGAAGGGGCATGGGCGGCGATTGCGCGGGGGGGATTGTTGTGTCGGTGTATGTGTCCGCTTGCAGCTGCGCGCTTGCTTGGTCAGTTGTAGGCCGGGCGGTTTGGAGGAGAAGCTTCCCGTCTTCCCCGGCCGCGGCAAGGATTGCGCAGACGAGCATGTGTATTTGGTGCACCCCTTGGTCAGTGGTGGGAAGAGGGTATGCTAGCTCCGGGCTAAGGCCGACGCGACTGAGGATCCCTTGGATGGCGTGGTATCCGCAGGTGAGGGAGTGCTGTGGCCTGGGGGGGGGGGGGTCCTTCCGCGTGTCTGGGCCTGCCTCGATTTGTGTGTGGGCGGTGGGGATGGCCCAAATACAGGGCAGGGTCCCCGTGAATGGCCAGCGGCGCTGGATCCATTTGGCCAGGCAGGGCATGGCAAGTCCCAGGTGGTAGCTTGACTGCCCTGAGGTGATTTGAGCCAAGGCGCGGGCTGGGGGTTTGTTCCCCGGCTGGGGTACGCCCCTGAGGACTCTGTGCGGGGTGGTGGGGTCCCCAACTGCCCCTGTTGCAGCGGCCCCTGGGGCGAGCATGCTGTCTGTCTCTTTGACGAGCCATTTTGGGCCGGGGGACGTTGCTGTAGCGGCCACTACGTAGTAGTGCCTGGGCTCGAGGACTGTAACCTAGACCTCCGGCGGGGGGTGGTCGCTGTCTGTCTGTCGGGGAGGGAGGTCGTCGTCTGGGGTGCAGAAGCCGGCGACGCGGAGGGCGGTGTCGCGGGTTGGTGCGCTCGCCTGTTCCCATTGTTCCCGGTGGTTCAGGTCCGCTGGGTGGTCGTTCTCCGCTGGGGCTTGTCGTGGGCGTATGGTCCCTCAGCGTGTGACGTTGGTGTCGGTGTCATATGTCAGGGCCTCGCCCCATTCGACGGGGGGGATCCAGACGTGCTGGCCTAGGGCGTCTTGGCAGGCTCGCCAGAGTACGAGGTCCACGATGGTCTCCTGGAGGCCGTTGCCTGGTATTGTCAGGTCCCAGAGGGCTTTGACGGTGAGCTTGGTCCAGCTCTCCTGTAGGCGGTACCAGCCCAGGGGAGTGCTCAGGGCCCTGCCTTGGAGGGTTGCTCGGAGGAGGTCGGGGTTGCGGATGGTGGTCGCTGTGAGGGGGGGGTACTCTGGGTCCGGGGGGGGGCCGGCTGGGTTGGTTGCCGGGGTCCTGCGCGTCCACATCGACGTATGGGGGGCTCTGGTAGGGCTCGGCGGGGCTAGGCGGTGCCAGGTGGCCTCGTGGGTGAGAGGCGGGCTCTGGGGCGGTCTGCTGGTGTCTTGGAGGCCTGTGGATGGAGATGGGGGGCTATGTGTGGGGCGCGAAATGGGTCAGTGGACTACTGGGTCATGCACGGCATGGTAATGGAAGAGACGCTGCATGCGTTCCCTGGCGGTGGGGTCGGTGAGTTGTTCCGTGTGTGTCAACAGGAGGTGTTTGGGGTGTACCATTTGGGCCGCTGCTCTGCAGACTGCTTCTAGCTGGAGGTGTGCTGCTGCCTCTATCGGGCTTTCCGTGTGTTTGGCGAGGTGTCGGTGTAAGAACTGTGTTACAGCCCTTCTCATGGTGGCTTCCTTGACCAGCAGATCTCTGAAGAGGTGTTCGGTGGCCTGGTGTGCGTGGCTGTGGGTTGGCCAGCCTTTGTGTTGCCGTAGAGTTTCTGCCGGGGACCAGCCCACTAGTGTGTCCCTGCCCGTATGGAGGGGGCATTTCCTGAAGTGTTCCCAGTCCTCTGGGTTGGTGTGGTCGCACGGGCAGCGAATGTGTTCCTCCGGGACGTGGATGTGCTTGCGGGCGAGCCATCTTGCGACCCTGGTTAGGAATGGCAGTTGCTCCTTGAGGAGCTGGATGCGTCGTTTCTGGAGGTCCGCTGGGACGTTTGCTGGGTGCAGTGCCGAGTGGTAGAGGGGGACTTGCAGTTTCTCCTGGAGCTCTTGGATGTGTGCTCGGCTGCCTGTGTCACCGAGCACGCGGGCGAGATGTTGGATGGGGTTGGGGTAATGGTATGCTCTGTCGTGGGAGGTATAGGGGGCGTCCTCTGGTACCCAGTCCGGGGTCCGATGGGGCTCCGGTTTTGGGGGGTATGTGTTGGAGGTGTGTGTGGTTTTCACCGAGGTCGGGGACCTGGAGGGTCGGGAGGTGCGTTGTGCGCTGGTGTACTGCCTCTTTGCCGACCTTGCCATTTCCGTATTGGTGCCTGTGGGAGGTAGGTAGGTAGGTAGGTATCTTCGGGAGCTCAGGATGCCTCCTTTGACATTGCAGGAAGAAGGTCTTACCAATGGGACGTCCTGTCCCTCCCACTGCCCTATGTCAGGTGCCTCTTGAGCCGCTCCCGCATGTGCTTGGGAAGGCATTGTCGCGGCCACCCGGTCCATGTGTCCCAGGTGGGAGGGTGTCCCCACATGTGTCCATGGGTAGGGCCACATGCCCCCTCCTTTGGGCGGCAGCTCTGGGGGCTGCCCAGCCGTGTGGAGTATCTCTCACCACAAGGGGTATTGCTCCCGCTTGTCTACGGTATGACCGCCTCACCCTTGTGGCTTCAGTTGCGGGGCCACTCTGCTTGGCAGGTGACCCCCTCCTGGACTGTGTACCGGCTCGCCTGTCACCGGTTGCTTCCATGGCTCCGGGTGACGTTTGCCACGGTCCCCGATGCAGCCTGGCCGGGCTCAGACCAGTGGCCTTGGAGTACCGCTCCTGCCACTGGCCCCGTGGGTCGGCTGGGTCGCCCCAGTGCGTCCGACCCATGGGGTATTGGTTCTTTCCTGTCCCTCGGCCGCCCTACGTGTGTGCAGTGTCCTGGGCCGCTGGGCTCCTGTTCACCGGTGTGCCCGCGCGGTTTGCTGTGTTGCGTCTGCGGTGTCCTGGGCCACCTGGCTCCTGTTCACTGGTGTGCTCGCTTGGTGTGTTGTGTTGCATGTGCGGTGTCCTGGGCCACTTGGCTCCTGTTCACCGGTGTGCGCGCTGTGTGCGGTGCGCGTGTGCCATGGGTGGTTGTGTCCCTCTTCCTCCCCCCCTAATTTACGTTTTTTTTTGTTTTTTTTTTTTTTTGTTTTTGGGAAAAAAAAGAAAAACAGGGGCGCGCGTACACTGCAGGCACAGGCATGGGCAGCTGGTGTTGCGGTGCAATAGCGTTGTGTCCTCTGGCGTGTGTCGTCGGTGCTGTGGCGGCGGTCGCGCACCAGGGGTGCGGCTCGGGCGTCCTGATGTACACGGGCTTGGGTCAGGGTGGGTCTGGTGAGGTGTCTCTTTGCTTCTGGAGCTGGCTGGTTAGGCGGCTGTGTGGGCTGTGGGTGTGGGCTGTGGTTACGTTGTTCCCTCGGCGGGCCTGGTTAGATGTCAAGGGTTAGCGGTTTCGGGGTCTGGCTCGGGTTTGATTTGTGCTTGGGTTCTGGCTCGGTTAGGCAGTTGCGACGGTAGCGGGCCTGGATTCGGTGCCTTTGGGCGTAGTGGTGCCCGTTGTCGTGTGCGTTGGCGTCCTTCGGCGTCCGGTTCGTTTGGTGACTTCTGGGCGGGGCCTGGTGTGGCGCCCCGTGGTGGTGGTTTGCTGGGTAACGGGGTTAGGTGGCGGCGCCGCTGGCCGGGGGGTCAGGCGCGTCGTGTTGTGTGTGCCGTGGGTGTCGCCGGTGTCGGTGCGCCGACGCTTGTGGGGTGGTGAGGGGGTTTGTTTGTGCGGGGTCGGGCTTTCAGTGATGTCCCACAGGCAGATGCCGTCTCGCTGCGTCTCCTGGAGGGTCTCCGGCAGGCGCCTGAGGACATACGGGTGGTCCTGGGGCGCGGGGAGGTTGCGGGGGTGGACTCCCAGGGGCCGGAGCGCATCGGCCAGCATGGCTGCCCATGCGGCCTGCGGCATCCACCCCCCCGCCGGCCGGAGGCGGCAGTTCTCCAGCGACCCCTTGCGGGGCTGATGGACCAGGCCCTCGAGGGAGGGCTCTCCCCGGGCCCACTTTCGCAGCTCCCAGAGCTGCGTGTGGGTCCAGCGCTGCCACCACTGTTCCTGGGCGGGCCTGCGGTCTTGGGCGGAGGAGTGGGCGTGGGTGGGTGTGACGGGGTCGTTGGGACCGGTGGCGGTGGCAAGCCTGGGGGATTCCTCGTAGTCCTGTTCCGTGGGGGTGCGTGGGGAGTGGGGGCGCGCGCGGATGTGGACCCGCGGGTGTGCGCGCACGGTCTCCGCCTCACGGTTGGGCGGGGACTCGCGGCGGCGGCGGTAGTGGGGCATGCGCTGTATGTGGGCTGTCATCGAGGGTTGGTAGGGGGGCGGGGACGCTGCTGGTGGACCCTGGCGTCGTCCTGGCCTGGTCGGGGGCGGTCCGTGGGCCTGGGGTGCGGGCTTTCAGAGGTGTTGGCACGAGGTGCATCCTGCTTCGGCCGCGGCGCGCTCCGCCATGAAGGTGGTGGCGGTGGCGTCGGTGACAGTGGGGGGGCGCCGCGCTGGGCGCTGCTGCCTTCGGGCCTGGGACGGCTGGGGCCGAATGTCATAGAGGACGTCCTCGGGGGGCCGGGTTCGCGCTGCCGACGTGGCGCCGGGCTTGGACTTGGGTTTGGGCTTGGCTGCGGGTTGCGGTCCTGGCGCGCTGACGGGTTTGGGTGGCTGTTTGGCGGCAGTCTTGGGTTTCGGCTGGGTCGCGGGTGTGGGCCTCGTCGGGGCGTGGGCCTTGGCGGCGGCGGGGTTGCTCGCGGTGGGGGAGTGTTTGGGGGCCTGTTTGGGAGGTGTCCCCCGCGGCCTGGGGGCTGGAGTGCTGGATGAGGACGTGGTGGTGGCGGTGGATGAGGTGGTCGTGGTGGTGGAGATTGTGGAGTCGGAGGGGGAGGAGAGGGCTGTGGGAGACGGCGGAGGGTCCTGGGCTTCGGGGGCGGGCGTATGATGCTGGGTCCTGCAAGTAGCGAGAATGAGGGTGCGGGGTCGGGCACCGGGCGTGTGCGCGCGTTTTCTCTGGTGATCCGTGCGTGCTGGTGCTGTTGTGGCGGCGTTGTCTCGGCTGCGCGGGCACGTGGGTTACCCGGGGGGTGGCCATATCTGCTCCAGGACGTGCGGTTGTGTTTGCTGGAGGTAGTCGAGGGTCTGAAAGAAGCATCGCTGGATGCCCGGCATGTCCTTCTCTGTGAGGTGGGGGTATTTTTGGGTGGGGGTGTCTGGGTCCGGCCACAGCAGCATCATGAGGCGGGCTGCCACCATGTACGGGCAGAGCTGTAGGGTGGTGAGGTGTGGGGGGGTGGGTCCTCTGCGGTTTGGGGGGGCTTCCCTCTGCTGGGGGCGCAGCGTGACCACCCACACCCACCGGTCCGTGGGGATCCCCCAGGTCCGTTGGGTCCACTTGGCAGGCAATACATCGCCCTACCAAGGCCCTGGTTGCTGCTGCGGATGGAGAGCAGCGTGTCCAGGGATTTGCGTTCCCACGTGCCCCAGATGTGAGGGTCGTCCGGGTCGTCCCCCCTGGCGTACGTGTCGGGGCCTGGGCTGTGTGGGGGGGGGGCGTAGTCGGCGGGGAGGAGGGAGTCGGTGCGGTGTACCACCCAGTGGTCAGTGGGTGCGTGGTAGTTGGTGGTGGAGAGGGTGTAGTGCAGATTGTACATGAGGGCCATGTACGTGGAGGGGGCTGGCTGTTGCTCGTCGGGGGTGGGGATGTCCCCCGGGACGTGGTGCCGTAAGTTGCTCAGGGATGCCATCCGGGCTACCCATGTTTCCCGCTCCCACTCTTTGGTGCTGTCGGGGGTGGCGCCGGGTGGCTGGTGGGCCATGTTGGGCTCGTGGTAGCGGGTGTGGCCCTTGGCGTCCACCCGCCCCGGCACGGGGTGTCCGACTAGGTGTCGCCCCCAGTCGATGGGGGGCACCCAGATCCGGCTCCCCGTGGGGGACGGCCTCTCGCCGTCTGGGGTGGCGCGTGGGGGGCGGTCGTGTCGGGCGACGTGGAGGAAGGCGTCGAAGAGGAAGTCTGGGACGCCTTCCCCCAGGGTGGCCGCCTGGACCAGGGTGGCCGCCCGGATGCGGGTGCTGGTGCCGGAGGTGCGGAGGCACAGCACGACGTCGTGTTCCCCGAGTCCCCGGAGGTGCTGCCGTACCGCTGCGGGGTTGTGTAGGGCGTAGGGTTCGGCCGGTGCGGCGGCTGGTGGTGCGGGGTGTGATGGGGGGGGGGGTCGTGGGTTGGGGGGAGTGGTCGTCGTTGTCGCGCGTGGGGTCCGGTGATGGGGTCTCTTGTGGCGGTCGCGGGAGGGGGGATTCGCGGTGGCGTGTGTTGGCGCGGGTATCGACGTCAATTGGCTGGTGCTGGCTGCCGCGTGTTGCGTCCGTGGCCTGGTCTCGGGGTGGGGGCTGGGGGGGGTGGAGTGCAGGTGGCGCTGTTGGTGGTGGGGGGGGCGGGGGTGGGTGTTGTGCTGGCTGGGGGTCTGGGCGTCCCTGTGGGTCGTGTGGGTGTTGCGTGTGTGCGCCGTGCGGCCCTTGCGGTTCTTGACTGGTTGTGGTGCCGGCGTGTGGGTGGGAGGCGGCCGCATGAGCGTCCGGGTGGGGCTGTGGCCCGTATGTAATGGGTGGCTGCTGGTGGATGGTGCTGAGCGGTATGGGGTGTGGGTGGGGGGGCTGCTGGTGGTGGTGGGGTGGGGGGGGCGGGGGTGGGTGTTGTGCTGGCTGGGGGTCCGGGCGTCCCTGTGGGTCGTGTGGGTGTTGCGTGTGTGCGCCATGCGGCCCTTGCGGTTCTTGACTGGTTGTGGTGCCGGGGTGTGGGTGGGAGGCGGCCGCATGAGCGTCCGGGTGGGGCTGTGGGCCGTATGTAATGGGTGGCTGCTGGTGGATGGTGCTTGCGTTGTATGGGGTTTGGGTGGGGGGGCTGCTGGTGGTGGTGGGGCGCTCCTACTAGGCCCTGGTGTTGCTGGTGTGCGTGCGCGGCTCCTCGCGGGTCCATGCGGGTGTACCCTGGCTCGTGTGTCGTGGGCCCGTGTAGCGGGGGCGGCGGGTGGTGTTGGACCGCGTGGTGGTGGTGTGGAGGGTGTGCTGGTTGTGTGTGGTACCCCGGCGTTGGTGGGTGTGGTGGCAGGGGCTGGTGGTGGTGGTATACGTGATGGTGTGGTGCGGTGATGTGCGCTATGTGGGGTGGGTGGTTCGTGGGGCCTCGTTGTGCTGGGGCGTGGCGGGGATGTAGCTGGTGGGGGTCGCTGTAGCATGGGGGCATTAGGGGGTAGGGGTTGGGAGGAACGGGGGCGTGGTGGTGGTGTTGTTGGTGCCATCTCCCCTGACTCTGCGCGTATGGTGGTCCTGGCATGGTGTGGACGTGTGTGGGCGGTGGTGGCTGACTGGGCTGCAGGGTTTGGTCGCTGCGGTGCGGTGGTGGTGGTGGGCGCTGGCGGTGGTGGTGTTGTTGGTGTGCCCCGGGGGTCTGGCCGTGGGGTGGTGCGTTGTGGCTGGACCTGGGCCCTGGTCGAAGCATCGCGCCCTGCTGGCGGGCGCGTTGGCGGGCCCCCTGACCTGTCTTGGTCTTCTTGGCCTGGTGGGTGTCGGGGGCGGGTGAACCCCCCTGTCCCCGTGGGGGCGACGGGGAGCGGGCGTGCCAGCGGTGTGCCTCTTGGAGGCTCCTCTTGAGGCCTCTGAAGTAGGTTTCCTGGTCCGTGAGGCCCATCCGCGTGGCGGTGGCCTCGTCGGGGGCGGCCAGGTGGGCGTCCCAAAAAGACGCCCAGCCCTCCGGGGGCTTCTGTTGTGCGGGGTGGGGGTGGTGTGCCGGGTAGAGGAGTGCGCTGAGTGGGTAAGGTGTTCCCTTCCGTCTGCCGAGGGCGTTGTTGAACTGGCAGCAGATGATTCGGAGGTAGGCTGCTATCTCCTCTGGTGCTGTGTCGGCCCACGCTTCTGGCGTCAGGGTTGCTGTTTGGGGGGCCGAGAGTTGTGGGTCTGGGAGGTGTAGGTCACGGTGGTGGAGGTATAGGGCGAGGAGGATGTGGCGGGCCGCCACGTTCAAGCCGCCTCCGCTGTGGCGTACGGCTGGGCTCTGGGGGGGCAGGGGTGTGCTGCCCGTGGCCACGGCGATGGTCCATGCGTGGTCCGCCGCGTCCGCCACGTAGTACCCTCCCAAGTGGTCCCGGAGGGTGTTGGTGAGGAACCCGAAGAAGCTGGGATGGCTGGCGGGGGGGGGTGCGGCTGGGGCCGCGGGCTGCTCGCGGTGGTGGGGGTTGAGGTCCCCGCAGTGGGGGCAGTGGGTGAGGCGGTGCGCGGCTCCCAGGCAGACCCAGTGGTCTGGGTTGCAGGACAGGGCTGTCTGTGGTAGCCGCTGGCGACCGCAGAGAGGACATGCGGTGGCTGGCGGTTGGTGGTACCTGTGGACAGACGGCGGCATGGGGGGATGGGGGCTGGTGGCGCGCGCATGCTGGTGGGAGTGTGTGCGGTGCCTGTGGTGCCCGTGTGTGCTGTGCCAGTGCTGTGCTCGGTGGACGGTGTGTAGACGTGGTGGGAGTTCCGTGTTGGTATGTCACGGGGTAGGTTCTCATGGTTGGTAGAACAGGAGTTTGAGGAGGTGGGCTTGGTCTGTTGGGGGCAGGGTTGCTGCATGCTGCAGATATTTGTGGGTGCGGTATGTGAGCTGCTCCGCCGTCTTGGCAACGGCCGTCCGCTGCATGTGCGCCGCCGTGGCCTGGGGGTCCTCCGCGTGGGTGCGTAGCAGAGTGTAGACGGCAGTGGGGACGAGTCACCTGCGGACTGCCTCGAGTACCTCCGTCTGCTTGAGGACGGTGGTGAGTTGCTGGGTTGCCGGGGACTGCGTCAGCCATCCGGCGTGCTGTGCGATGGTGTGGGTTGGGTTCCAGTCTGTGAGGGTGTCCAGTCCTCCGTACAGGGGGCACACCTTGAAGTGGTCCCAGGTTTCTTCTTCCGCGTGGCTGCAGATGCATTTGGTGTATCCTG
This sequence comes from Eutreptiella sp. 'Long Island Sound 2002', assembly GCA_964036045.1. Classification (NCBI taxonomy): domain Eukaryota; phylum Euglenozoa; class Euglenophyceae; order Eutreptiales; family Eutreptiaceae; genus Eutreptiella; species Eutreptiella sp. 'Long Island Sound 2002'. Next base: position 63,991,261 of record OZ038380.1, on the reverse strand, counting down.
CGGGGACGTGGATCGAGCGGCGCGCATACCATCGGTGGTATCGGGTGAGGAGGGGAAGCTGTTCGAGGGCTAGTTGGAGTCGGGGCTTTTGTAGGTGTGCTGGGAGGCTATCCGGGCGCAGGGCGGAGTAGTACAGGGGGGTGTGGACGGAGTCTTCGAGGCGTCGGAGGAGTTCGGTGTTCGCTGGGTGGCCCAGTGTGGTGGCCAGTTGCTGGATGGGTGTGGGGTAGTGGTACTGCTTGTCTCGATCCGTGTACGGCGTGTCCTCGGGCATGCATTGGGGGGGCTGTGTGGCCAGGGGTATGGGGGGCAGGTGCTGCAGGTGGCTGTGGTGTGGGGTGTCCAGTCGCACGTGTTCGAGCCCTGGGGTGTGGTTGGTGTTCTGGTGTTTGGCCTGCGTGTCTGCGCGTCCATTGCCGTATGCGTAGCGGTGCGACTCCTGTTTGACGATGTGTAGGGCGTCCTGGGGGTGCATGCCCTTGAAGGCCATCCATAGTCCCAACGCTTGTGTGGTGAGGCCGTACTCGAGTGCTTTTTGGAGGGGCAGGTCCGCAAGGCGCCTGGTGAGGTGGATGTCGACCGTGGCGTCCACGACTACCCAGATGTTGCGGGGCCGGATCGTCGTGGGTGGCGGTGTGGCGGTGACGGCGTCTGCCATGGTGCGCAGCTCGCCGTGGGAGGACGCCCCAAAGATGGTGGCCCCGGTGTGGTGTTCCACGTGGAGGCTGTCCGCGTGCCGGGTGATGCGCACGGAGGCGCAACCGACCGTGGGGGTGCGTTGCTGGGTGCCGGATGCGTCAGTGAAGTAGATGATGTCGGTGTCGCTGGGTATGGGTAGGCGGGCGATTGCTGTGGGGTGATAGACGTAGATGGGGTTCCCCTGGGCGGTTCTGGCGGTGATTTGCGTGGGTTGCAGTAGTGGCGCTGCATAGACGCCTATCCCCTGGGTGATGATGGCCTGGGCGCGTGGGGTGAGGCGGAGGAGGCCCCTGTCTGGGCGCCCCTGGGTGATATACGCGTACATCAGCTGGAAGAGGTATCCCGTATTGGGGTGGAACTTCTGGCACTTGATGGTCTGTCGCCGCTCCTTGTCGTCTTCGTCGCCGCGGAGGGTGGGGCATTTGTGCTGTAGGGGGCGCATGGGTGCCACCTGAGGTCCCGCGCGGTGCGGGTCGCAGCGGTCGTACTCTATGGCCACGCTGTCCGGGTCTGCCCGCTCGTTGGTGAACGTCCATGTCGCCGTGGGTGTTTGGGTCCAGGCTACGTGCGCCGGGTGGTCTGGGGGTACCGTGTGAAACCAGGGGGAGAGCCATGTCTGCTGGTCGGCGGTGGCGGCGGCGGTGGGGGTGTGGTAGTGGGTGGAGATGAGGTGCAGCAGGGGCCACGGAGTGTGGAGGGCTGCCGGGCCGCAGTGCCAACATGTGCGTGGTATGCCCTGGTCACTGTGTCTGACCGATGGTACATCGGTCTCCGGTGCATTGTGTTTGGGGACGGACCAGGGGGCATGGTGTCGCTGGACAGTGCGGGTAGCATGTTTGTGGCCGTTTGGTGCTAGTAGCAGGATGGTGGGTGGTGTCCAGCCTTCGGCTGACGGGGTGGGCTCCCCCTGCGTCGTGCCGCCGTCGTTGGGGGTCTCGTGCTCGCTCGGGCGGGGCCGGGGTGCTGGCGCTGGAAGGCTGTGTACGCGGTGTCGATGTCCTTGGGCCCCGGCATGTCGCGCCCTGCCTTCGTAGCACATGCGCGGAGGTACGCTTGGAAGACGTGGCGTGCTGGCCATTGTGGGTCGGAAAGGAACGGGGCGTGGTGGGCGTCGCATTGGGCCATGATCTTCATCTGTGTTGGGGTGATATACACTATGGTGACGGTGGCCCCCACGAGGCGCAGGGTGTCCACCTCGCCTGCCAAGTGTCGGTGGATGTCGGTGTGTGTGGCCACGAGTGGCCCCTGTTGATCGCAGTGGTGGTTTGTCAGGATGCCGTGTGTGTGGTGTGGTAGGAGGAGTTATAGCTGGGCCGAGATGCCAGTGCCCACGGAGTTGGAGACGCCGTGTTGCGCCAGTATGCACCGGGGCCAGGTGTTGCGGGCCATTTGCGCTTCTTTTATGCGTATGGCTGCCGCCTCGCGAACTTCTGGTTGGTGGTTGTGTGTTACCCTGTGTAGGAGGTGCGCTGCGTGTTTGGCATAGGCCATGTCGACCAGGGCGCCTGTATTGTCTCCGTAGTAGCGCCAGTGGGCCATCATGGCCTCCTTGGAGAAAGACGTGGGCCAGCCTCCGTGTTGCGCCCATGCCTTCGTCACTTGCTGTCGAGCGTGGCGTAGGGCGTCTTGGGGGCGCGGGAGGTGCAGGGCTTGGTACCCGATGGCCGCGTTGAGCACCGCTTCCATGAAGTACGCCAGGCCCTGCGTAGACAGGAGGCCCCCCCTGGCAATTTGGGGTAGCCGGGCGAGGCGCTCTTCTAGCTTGCTTGGGAGTGTGATGTGGTGGTGCCGCGTGGCCTGTGTGACTCCCAGGTGGACTGTGGTGTCTTCCAGGTGTAGGGGTTCGCCTTTCCGGATGTGGGGGGTGGGGGTCTTGGCGTCGGCCAGCCCGACCGATTTGCGGGGGTGCACTAGGAGCTGGTGGGCGTCTAGGTAGGTTGTGGTGAGTTGGAGAATGGCGGACGCTTGCTCGGTGGTCGTTGGTAGCCCTGCGTTCTCAGGGTCGCGGTGGCGGGTGGCCGTAGTTAGGAGGTTGTTGTCCGCAAAGTTGATGAGGGGGGACCGTAGCGGGTATGGGGCGTACCCCGGGTACACCCGTGCTAGCTCGAATGCCAGTGGCAGGGTGACGAGGAGGTAGAGGAAGGGGCCTTCGGCGCCTCCCTGGGGGACCCCGCTGTCTGTGCCGGTCCAGGGGGTGAGGCCTGCGGCTGTGATGACAGCGTAGAGTCGGGTCTGGATGTACCCGGTCATGAAGGATAGGAATGGGAGGCCCATGGCATCCCATACCTCCGTGAGGAGCCGGTGTGGGGCGTGGGGGAACGCGCCTTGGACATCGAGGGAGGCGATAATCATCTCGTAGGGGTTCATGTCCAGTGCGGTGTACTGAACGAAGATGGCCTCGTGGGGGGACCTGCCGGCCATGGCTCCCCACATGCTGGCGGGCACGTGGGCGAAGACCGCTGGCGCGATGCGGCCTAGGATGAGCGTCCACACCAGCTTGACCTCGGTGGTGGCGCAGACTATGGGCCGCCAGGTCCCCTGGCTGCGCCCAGTCCCCCTTTTTGTAGAGGGGGTGGACCAGGTTGGCCCACTCAGGCGGGATGGGCGTGGCGCCCGTGACGATGTCCCACAGGCGGGCTGCCAGGCAGCGTTTGACGGGCAGGGTGAGACGTTGGTACGCTTCGGCCGGCGAACCGTCGACGCCGGGCACGACCCCCTTCTTCAGGCGGTCTAGGGCGCGTTGCAGTTCTGAGATGCTGAAGGGGTCGTGTTCGATGGCGCGCCGCTGTTCCCGGTTGAAGACCCTGGGCACATGCTCGCGGATGGTGTTTCTGGTGTGGGGGTCGAGCTCGGGGAGGGCGTCCCCGTGTTGTGCCTGGAAGCTGTCCAGGACTGCCTGGAGGACGGCGTCGAGGTCATTGGTGAGGCCTCCTTCGGGGCTTGCGCACCGCGTGGATGGTACGGCGCCCCGTGTCCTCCAGGATGCGGCTGACGTACCGTAGGGACTTGTACGGCGTGTCGTTTCTGCCGTATCTTTCGCGTTCCTGGGCTGCGGCCGCTATGCGGTGGGCGTGCCATTCCTGGAGTTGGTGGCGGCGGGTGGTGAGGAGCGCACAGAGGTGGGCGTCCCGGTCTCGTGCCTCCGGTGTGCTGGGGCGCAGCAGGGTGGCGAGTTCCCCTTTCGTGGTCCAGATGTGATTGACGAGTTGTTGGAGGGTGAGGTCTGGTGGTGCTCCCGTGTGGTTGGTGTCACGCTCCATGCCGCATGCTTGTGCCGCCCGGCGCATGGCGGTGGTGAGTGTCGGTGCATCCGCGCGGCGCAGGATGGCGTGTAGGGCCCTGTTATACCTGTGCCAGGCGCCGTGGTCGTCCTCGGCCGGGAACTGCAGTGTGGGTGGGAGGGTGTCGTCTGGCAGGGTGGCCGCGGGTGGGGGTAGGTTGGGGATGATGAGGTCGATGTAGAGGGGCTGGTGGCCCGTGCCTGTGGGCGGGAGGTCCCCGTAGGCGGCTTCGTGAACGCGCACCGTGGTTGGGTCCCCGTAGCACGTGTCGATGCGGGATGGGTGGGTGCCGGCTTGGTGGGGGTAATGGGAGGGTGTGCCGGTGAGTCCTGCGGTGAGGTCGGTGGGGCCCAGTTGGTGCATGGCGTCCCGGACAGCTGTGTCGGTGGCTGTGGGTGGGCTGGTGCGGTCGTCGTCGGTGGGGGCGGCGTTTAGGTGGCCTATGATGATGGTGGGTGCCAGGAGGGAGAGTCGGCGGTACGCCAGGCTCAGGGTGTCCAGGAAGTCCTTGGTCTCCTCCCCGAATGGGACGTGCGTGAGTAGCACGTTTAGCTGCCATCCGGGCCCCACGCACTCGTACGCCCCGAGGCGACCATCCACTCCGAGGTCGGGGTGGGCATGCACCGTGACCGACGTCTTGTGGTAGAGGGGCACCCCCCGTTCCCAGTGGGCGTGATACTTGTTCCCCTCCGGGTCCAGGATGGGTGCTGGTTCGGGTTGGTCCGCTCTGCGGAGGGCTTGCTTCAGGAACCCCAGGAGGTCTGCGCCTCGGGGGTGCGGCCCGGGCATGGCTTGCAGTGTGGCGGCCTTGGTGGGGTCGTAGGTGACCGCGGGCTCGTTGAGGATGTTGATACAGGCGTGGGCTTCCGCAGGTGCCGGTTTCTGGGGACCGGTAGTTGGGGGGGCGGGCCGTGTCCGGCCCTGGCCCCGTCAGGCGTCGAGGAGGTCGATGACGCCCTGAGCTGCGGGTGCCTTGCGGTTCCGCGTCTGGGGCTGGGGTAGGGCCCATGCATTGTGGACTTCGCCCGTGTACTCGGTGCCGGTGAGGTGCTCCGCGTCGGGGGTGCACAGCTGCATGGGGACCATCTCACGACCGGTTCGGTCTCGCCAGAGTTCGATGGTGCACCCCACCTTCTTGTCGTCCGGGGTGGCCGGGTCCCACTTGACGTGGATCTTGAACCCCTGGTGGTCCCTGGTGACGAGGTACCGGTGCTTGACCTCCCCTGCGGCCCATATCCACTTGGAGGGGCCCGCGACCGTGGCGTACTCGAAGGGCAGCTGCACCCGGGTACCGATGGCGTATTCGGGATACAGGGCAGCGGCTTCCTCTTTGGTCCAGCTCTTCGACTTGGCCCTTGGCTTTGGCGCGGGTTTGGCCTGTTTGGGGGCCTTGCGCCTCTGCGCACCTTGGCGGCGCCGGGCAGCTGGTTGTCCCCGTTGGGGAGGTGCGCCCTGGGGCTGCTGTACGGGTGCGTGGCCCGGTGCAAACACGGGGTGTTCGCGGGCGGCTGGGACGTCAGGCTTGGACGTGGGGACGGGGTCCTTCAGCTGGAACACTTGCTTGGTCATGAGGCCAAGCACTTCCCCAGCCTCCTGTAGGGCGTCAGGCGGGTCCGTTGGCCAGGTGAGGAGCCGGTGCCCGGTGCCTGCCCAGTGGCGGCGCATGTGGGCCGTGTAGCGGGTGGCGTGGCGTGTCCACGCTGGGGTGCGTTCCGGGGGGAGGGGGCCTTCTGGCGCCCCCTGTGCCCAGTACAGGTCGTAGTGCAGCGCTTCCCAGGCTGCCTCTGAGGCGTGGGGGATGCGTGCGGCGAGTCGCAAGCGGTTCCCTCCGCGTGGTGGGGGTGGGACTTCGTCGTCGGGGGCGTGTGCCGTTGCCCGTCTGACCTTGCCGTCGTCGTCCCATTCCACCGTCCACCAGGCGTCCCGGTGTTTGAGGATGTGGACCTCCGTGGTGGTCGGGGGGGCGTCCATGGAGTCCCAGCTGACGAGCTGGATGGGGCGGACCGCAGGGTGGGTCTTCGGGGGTGCTCGCATGTTGAGGATTTGGTGGATGTCCTCGGCGGTAGGGCCTGTGTCGGGGGCGTCCTGCGCTGCTTGGGCTAGCGGTGGGGAGGGGCGGTCCTCTCAGAGGCGGGAGGCGGACGCCATGGCGTACATGGCTGCAATCAGGACGTGTTCCGTCAGCCCTTCCACCATGAGGTGGTTTTCCCCCTCCAGGTCTCGGGGGATGGTGGCTTCCGCCTTTAGGGTGAGGAGTGCGATGGCGCGTTTGGGTCCAGGTGTGGCGTGCGTCGGCTCATCTGGCGGGCGTCCGTCAAATGGGGTGTGGGGGGGGCGCTTCTGGAAGGGGGATGGTCCCACCGCCAGGTGCTCGACAAGGTGTAGCGGTATGGCGTGGTGGCGGTCCGCTGCAGGCAGGAGGTAGGGGTGTGGGTCCCAGGGTATCGTGCCGAGGTATATGCCCCCCCTGTAGGTAGGGGTGGGCAGGGGTTGCTGCAGAGCGCCTGCGCATGGTAGCGCACACCAAGGGTTGCAGTTGGTGCATTGGGCTGTTATGGGGTGCGGTACCGCGTATACGGTGAAGGGCCCTACCGCGCGCTGGATGTGGCGGGGGATGATGGTGCGGAGGTCCGCCACCCGTGCCGTGCGGCTTTCGCCATAGTATATCCAGAGCGTGTCCTCCAGTGCCATTTTGGGGCGTAGCTTGCGGGCCAGTAGGTTCAAGGTGCTTTTGTGGGTGGCCTCGGTGACGGTGCCGGGTCCAGCGTTAATGCGTGGGAGCAGGTGGTCTTGGTGGTGTGCCGCGGCCCGTCTGCGGGCGGTGTGGAGGGCGGTGCTGTCGGCGGGAGGGGGCGCGTGGTGGGTAGGCCTTTTGCGCGGGGTCCGGGCGACGTGTAGGGGATGCTTCCATGCCGGGCGCGGGTGGTGTTGCGGTGGCTGGAGGCCAGGGTAGGTGGTGAAGGTGTATATGGTGACAGGGGAGCGCTCATGCGTGGCTTGGAGGTAGTAGTGGTCGCGACCCGTGTTGTAGGTGACGATGATGTTTGGCGTTGGTATGTCGTAGTGGAGTGCGGTATTGGGGAGTTGTTTGGTGATGCGTGCCGTCGCGTCCCCCGTTTTGGGCGCGGTGTCGTGGGGCACGAGGATGTGGACTGCCCACGCATCGTGGGCGGGGAGGTCGGGGTCCGGTAGGGTGGGATGAATGGGGCGTCCCCGGAAGTGTGCGAAAGCTCGGTTGTGGCGTGCCGCCGTTTCCTTGATGATGGACGGTGCCAACTGGGGTGGCGCCCCAACTTGCTGGGCCATGGCGGCAACGGCGTGGGCAATTGCTGTGAGGTTTGGGCCGATGCCAGGCTTGTCTGCCGGTGGCTGCAGGCCCCCTTCTGGTGCGGGGTGGTGCCACCATACGGTGTAGCTCTTTTGTGTGTTATCGTGGGGGGTGTGCACGAGGCCCTGGTGGTTGGAGATGGCGGTCTTGAGGGCTTCCGCTGCCTCACGGTGGAGGGTGCGCGTGTAGGCCCAGACTCCGGTGGGGGGGGGCGCCCCGGTGTGGGATTCGGCCGTGGTGGGGGCCGGCTCGAGGGTGTGACTGGTGAGGAAGGGTCTGTGCAGCCCTTCGTGCCGGGAGGCGCACACGTGTGCCCACCTGTCCGCCAATCCCCGTTGGGCGCTTCCTGTGTCTGCCCCTGTGGGCAGTCGCACGATGACCACGTGCCAGGGGTGTGACCCCGGTACTGCGGTGGGGGGTGTGGTGTGCTCGTGAGCGTGCAGCCATACTGCGGTGTCTGCGTTCGCCGTCACGTAGTCCTCTCCCTCCGCTGTGTGGACATTTTCGACGGCGGCCCCTCCCTCTAGGGTGAGGGGGAGGTGTGTGCCGGAGGGCTGCGCGTGCGTCTCCGCGTCCCGGAGCCACAGGTACGTGAGCGCCACAGTGCCGGGGAGGATTTCCCCCCACGTGAAGGTGCCTTCGGGTGATGTCCACTGCAGGGGCAGTGTGCGGCGTCCCCGCGAGTCGTTGGTGGCATGGTAGTCGTGGGGGAGGTGACTTTTGGTGAGCCGGTGTGGCATGCGTTCGGTGGTGGCTGTGGGGGGGTCCCAATTACATTCCTCCGGGGGGGGTGCGTCTGCGTCGTCCTCCTGAGGCTGGGCCAGCGGCAGCACCTGTGCATTGGGTGTGGCGTCGGGAAATCCGCTGTGCGTGAGGATGTAGAAGCCCTCGGGGGTGAGTTGGAGGACGATGTCCCACTTCGCCGTTTGCTCTGGGGACCACTGGTGGGGCCCGTCCTGCGGTCGGTGGAGGGTGCCCTGATGGCCCCATCTCCAGCTGTGGTAGGCGAGGAGGCTGAGGACGGTGTCTTGCTCCGGGTCCTCCACGCTTTCCACGTATGCCGTCATGTCGGTGACGTCGACGGCGTACTCGTCCTCCCATTCTTGTGAGGGGGTGCCTGGTGAAGCCGGTTCGGACACCCGTGGCCATCTTGGGGTCACTTTGGGTGTGTATCTATGTGCCGGCAAGCCGCCATTGGCTGATATCATACTCTCCCATCCACCTGAACTAACCCGATGTGATAGTGTGATAGGTTTGGCCATTCCAGCTATGAGCGGCCATATTCAGTACCTAGGCGCCGCCAGCGGAGATTTATATATCGGAATATCAGGAATCAACAGGGTTTTATTATCATAATGTTTCCGTAATTTTTCAGCCTTTCGTTCTGATGGTCAATGTATCGGCGACCGTCAGTTGGCTCGCGATTTTGTGTTAACCGATTGGTTAACTGTTATTTCCAGATATTTTGGCGGATACTCCGTTGAAGGGTCAGATTTCATCAGCAAAGGGTTCGTTGCTTCCGCAATTTTCTGAAAAAGCACCCGAAATTTTAATCTGAATTTTTCGCGATGTCGACATTGGATTTTCGACTTCGACATCGCCGCACTTGATTTGGACTTCTTCGAGTGGTCATACTCTTTTCCCTATGCCTGAATCAGGTTTCCCTTATACTTGCCACCCATTTGACTTGGAGATATAAGGGAAACAAAAGTGAATCGTGGGACCACTTTGAAGGACCATATCTACGCGCGAGTGTGAGGAAAGAGAATAAGGAAGGTTGGGTTGCAAGCGCCTCAGTCTCAAGTTAATTGAGGAAGCATCAAACGCCTTTGGTGCGCACACATGCCCGGTGTAGCAAGGGAAAAGGGTCAAGAGGGTAGAAAGGGATATATAACTCTTGGACCGTGCAACCGAACATTTTATTGCGACTTTCGAGTGTACCGCATGAGTGTTGGGGTTGCATAGCAACTTTTCTTGGGTTCCTACGTATTTTTAACGTGAAGTTATGTCCATGGAGGGACATGGCATATCATGGTGGGAGCCACTTTTGAGGGTATGTTTTATATGCATGGTATATGTCTCGATATGCTCACGCCCATGTTATATATCTTCGTGTGGCCGAAGAGATGGGGAGCCATACGTGACAAGGGTTTTGCCCATGTCCCAATTGTGGAATTCAAAGCGCTAGACTAAGTCTACCGCATATGTATTGTTCATGGTATGTTTGGCAAAGAGATCCATGAGTGCACTCCCATTTTCATGGGGCATGTTGATATGAGTGGCGAAGGTATCTCCATGCGCCCGATTGGGGATCCAAGTGGGGGAATTGTTCGCAAATGGTTCCAATCATTTGTGTATTGAACCATGAGCGGATATCATGGGTGAGCATAGAGATATATTATCATGACAACTTTGCATTTGGTCATATTTTCATGTTTTTGACATCAATTTTTGCTCATTTTTGCATTTTGTGTACTTACCTGGTCGGCAAACAGCAAGAAGCCTATGGGGAGTCGAACTATGGTATGTTGTTCATATGTTGGCATATGCTTTGGAGTTGAACACCACCATATGCCGGATCGGGTACTCCATTGGGCTTGGCGCACGAAGGATTATAAAAATTGGTCTCAAGATCATGGGCTGACTTGGGCAGTGCGTGGCGTCCATATCCGAAGGGGTTTCGAGGGTGAAATGGGGATGTACATGGGCATTCGCCTTTGGTCTCTATCCTCCATGAATACTAGACTTCGATTCCATGCATGCTTTGAGCCTTCGGATAAGTAGTAACCTCAAATTTGAGCATATATTTGATATATGGCCAATATGGTGTGAATTGGCAGTTTTTTGGCATGTTATGAGTTCAAACTCATGGGGCATATCTCCAAGCCCATTCGACTCCAAGTCCAACCAAGGTTATGTCAGGGTAGGGCATGGTCCTGAGTGCCACTCTAGGCCATGACACGCCACCTCCCCTATTGGGCTAGGATTTGGAGGCTTGGGAGTGAACACATTTTTGGGGTTTGTGTAGTGACTTGTGACACATGGCATTCAGCCATCTCATTTGACCTGGTTCAGGGCAATATGTTGGTGAGTCAAGGGAAGGTCTTGAGTCCAGGGAATGAGGGGTTTATGATTGTGAATGTGTATGTTTACCTCTTTCCCCAACTTTGCTTTATTTGTGTTCATATGCCAATTTCAGGGCTTTCTTCCTTGGTGCAATTCTTGTACATGCCCGCCACCGTGAGACGACCGGTGTGCTGAACGGAAGCCCGCAGCCTGATTTGGATTGTGAATTGGGTTATTGCTGTATTTGCGGGATCTGGTTGCCATTCAGGGTTGAAGGGGGATTTTATTTTCTATATTTTTGGATTTGGAACCTTGGATTTTGAGCAATGCAATCGTTGATCAGGAGCAAATCGGCAGGGGTTACAGGCGGAAGGGGCACAGCGGGGGCCGGTCCTGGTAGGGACCTTCTTTATGTTAGCAGAGGCTTACCTGCTGCCCCTACCAACCGCCGACCCGGGGACTTGGGCCCTTACGAGCCCTGCCCAAGTACGCCCCGGGTGCGTATTGTGGACTCGGTGGAGACCACGCCGGAGATTGGAGCCATAGAAGATCCGAGACGTTCAAGAGCATGGCGAACTCCGGAGGTTGAAGCCCGAAGAGAAGTACGACATTCGGGAAGAGGAGGACGTGACATGGAGGACCTGGTCTCCATGTGTGAGCGTCGCTGCCGAAAGGCATGCAACCTCCGCGCCGCCGCGGAGGACTCCGATGAGGCTTGCCATTCAGGCAGCAGTGGAGGACGGGCCCGGCGATACCGGAAACGCGGGTCACCCAAGTCCGCGGCAAGGGACGCCGGGGCTATGGACACGGACCCCAGCCCGGTCAGGCTGTGGGAATCCGAGGGGCACTCCGAGGGCTATCGGACAGCCTACGAGCCACCTTCGGAGTCGGAGATGTCCGCGCCGATCGCCAGGGCGCATACAGCCCCCGAGCCCGCCCTGAAGCACGACGCCGAGGGCTTGGAGAGGCCAGCCAGGGCCCGGACGGCACCTGTGCCCCGACACACGGGACCAGAGACGGACGCCATAGGCGATACGCCCATGGGCGATGAGTCTGAAGTGCCGGGAACCGCGGGTTGCGCTGAATCCGGCGGAAATCACGCTGCGTGCCACTGCGAGCACGTGTCCTTCCTCATGGGCAAGTACCCGAAGATGGGGATGGACGCCATCGTGCATCGCCTTGACCGCCTGGACAACGCCAAGGACGGTCTAGAGGAGGACGTCGCGGGGATCCTCGACGACCAGTCAGCCGCGGAGAACCACATGGAGGAGCTGCGAGCGGATCAGGCCCTGTACCGGGAGAATCTGGAGCTGGCCCTGCAGAAGCAGCAGCAAGTGGTGGACAGCCTCCTCCACTTAGTGGAGGACATGTCGGGACGCCTGAAAAGGCTAGAGGAGCGACAGCCCCTCGCCTCGGGTCCGGAGCTCCCGGCAAAGCCGGCCGCGGTAGAGCTGGTGGAGCGGGTTAAGACCCTCAGGAGCGCCATGGCGAAACCCATGGGCGGCCCTGCAGAGGCACCATACGCGCCTCCGCGTGTTGACCCGGGTGCGCTGCCGTTTGTTCCCATGTTCAGCGAATCCACAATGCTCGGGGAACACACGGCACCGGCTGGGTCCATGCGGGAAGGGCACGTAACCACGGACCCGAGGAGCCTGACGGTACAGATGTCCCATGCCGCCCAGGATGTACCGATCACGACGAATATGGTAGTCTATGCAGAAGAGAAGATCGAGATCCAGAACCAGACCATGCAGGGGCGAAACATGGGAAGCGCCGACTGACATGGTCGAGGCCATCCAAGCGGAAACCTGTGGGCGAAGGACCCCAATACGGGGATATGGACGGCCGATGGAGCAAGTCCTTCCCGCATTCCAAACCCCATGGGTTCAGGCCCAACTGGACCGCACTCCATGGAGGAGAGGGATGTACGGGGAGTGTACTCACACCCCCCCGCCACAGGTGGTATCCGTCTCGGTGGAGTGGTGGCTGGAGACGTCGGAGACGCCATCAGGATTGACGACCTCAGGGGAATCAAAATCCCCTATTACGACGGGAACCCGTCCAACCTGGATAACTTCATCCTGGACTGGGAGGACTTCGGCGAGGAGGTCGTCGGCGAGATGCGGGGAGCGCCGCGGGACAAGTGGGTATGCCGGACATTCCCACACCGGCTGGCGCAGGACCTGAAGGAGGAGCTGCGGGATCAGATCCGGGAAGGATTGATCTGCACGGAGCAGGCCTGCCTCCAGTGGCTGGAGGATGAGGAGCGGGTGGACGCTCCTAACCAGAAGCTGGAGGACCTGTGGTCCATTCCGCTGCCGCTGGACCGCGGTGAGTTGCGGGTCCGGGAGTGGAACCGGTATCTGCGGAAGTACCGCAGATGCCTCAAGCTGGTGGAAGACTTGAACGAGGCCAGTGAGATCCGCCACTTGCTGAAGGACGTCCTCCCCGGCAACTGGAAGAGACGAGTGGAGGACGAGGAGAAGAAGAGGGCGAAGAAGCGCGTGGCGGTGAGGATTATGGCGGCGGAGGATACCCATCCGGGTATCATGGAGTTCTTCAGGAGGAACCTGGGCGAACCCAACCGGATGTTCAGACTGAAGAACGCCGTGTACGTGGAGGTGTTTGGAGACTCCATGGGGCAAAGGTTGCTGCGCCTCAACAACGTGGAGTGGAGGCGCGGGGAGCCGCTGAGGATGCAAGTCATCTTCGCCCGCATGAGCCTGGACGAGATCGTGAAGTACATCACGGTGGAGCTGAAGCTCAATGCGAAGAACGAGGCCCACGTGCAGGATCGACATGGTCATGGACAACGAGGCCATCGAGAAGACCGCCATCATCGGGAGATCCAGGAGGACACGGCCAACTCTGCGGAGGATGGTAGTGGCAGTGGTCAAGATCACTGGTCCCGGGAGGATCACGAGGAGGCCCATTTCTTCGCGTTTGTGGCGCACAACGTGAGGAACCATGGGCAGGATCGGTCCAGATGGAGCCAGGTGGGACCCAGGAAGAACAGAGAAGGACCAAGGAGGATCGGGAACCCACCGCTCTCGTTCCGAGAGTACAGGTCTCAGCACGACGGGTGCTGGGTCTGTTATGGCAAGGGAAAGAACCATGCACACGACCACCGTCAGTGCAAGGTGTATGAGGCGGACATAAAGGCCTACTTCGCAGCCCGGCCCGAGAAGAAGCCCAAGGAGCAGCGGATTTCCGACTGGAAGGCGAAGGGCAGAGACGGGTGAAAAGGCCAAGGCAAAGGCCAAGGAAAAGGCGGAGGAAGAGGCTATGGTAGTGGACCTGGCCAAGACCGACGAGTGAGGTCGATCGAGGAAGTTGCTGAGGACATGTTGAGGACGTTGGAGGAACTCAAAGCCCAGCAACCTGGTGGACAAAGTCCTGGCGGATCGCAGCCGGAAGGGGCTGCGGGAAGCCAAGTCTAGAGGAGCCCCCACGGGAGTGGGACCTCGGAGGTCTCTCCTCCGAAAATCAGTGGAATCCCAGAGAAAGCGAAGGCACATCGGGTGCCGAAGAAGGCTCCGGAAGAGCCAAAACCACTGAGTTTCGCCACTCCCAACCCCTGGAGCGCCCTGCCAAGGGGAGTACATGTGGGTACGGGACATGGCAAGAAGGAAGGAGACACCACGGAGAGCCCCGTGGACGGGCAGGACCAACCCAAGATCTACACCATCCGTGACCATACCCTTGAAGTCCTGATGCACCCGGACGTGCTAGAGTCGCATGCCGTGGGAGTCGTCCATACACCTCATGGCGACGAGCGGCAGTTGCACTTGAAAGTGCGAGTACGGTGCGGACGAGAGGAGAAGGTGGTGGATGTGTTGGTGGATACGGGTGCCCAGGTGAGCCTGGTCCGGAGAGGGTTGTTCAAGGAGGAATTCCTGCAGCCCAGCCGGAGACCGGTCCGCCTGAAGGTCGCCAATGGAGAGATCATGGGTGGTGGCACCCATGAGGCCACTATCAGTATGGAATTCTCGGAACATGAGCGCTTGAACCGCCCTGATCAGGCGAAGAGAAGCACTCTATCCGGGAACTTCTATGTGGCCGACATTACTGATTGGGATATGATCATGGGGTATGACTTCATGGTGGCAAATGCCATTGGAGCCCTTCCCCATCGTGCAACGCTGGTCCGGGAGGATGATGAATGCCTAACATGGCTGTCCACGGACTATGCATGCGGATCATCCCAATGGAATGCTGAGGAAGAGGATCGGATCGTCCAAGCGGTGCAAGCTGTGGGTGGCAAGTCCAGAGGAGACCGTGGAGTTCAGCTCACGGAGTATGGAATGGCGCCGCAAGTGTACGCCAGGATGATCCAGACGCTGGGAGCCGAAGCGCCCGAGACGGACGTCTTCGCTTCCCGGGATGCCCCACTTTTGCGGAAGTGTAGGAGGCATTGGCATCGAGGAGACTCAGCCTGGCATAGGCATTGGGGTTTGAAGGAGTGGGGACCCATGTATTGGCATGGCTCCCTGGACAATACCAGACGTACGGTGGAGAAGATCATAGCGGATAGGGCGAAGGGGATCCTGGTCATAACCGGCATAGGATCCACCCCATGTCCGCTGGAGTGTCTCAAGTCGACGCTGGACTCCATCACCCTGAACGAGATGTCATTCGGGCCAGAGGAGGAGTTGTTCATCGACGCCAAGGGTGTATCAATGCCCTCCCCGGGTCAAGCGTGGGGTACCAAGGCTTTCCTGGTGGATGGGGCGCAAGCCCAGCCCACGGGTGATGAAGCATTCATCCGTAGGGTGGAGGCGGTGCCCATGAAGGTCATGTTTGAGCCCAAGGAGGGGACGGATCAGCCTATTGATGGCACTGACGTCCTGTCCCACGCCGAGATCGACGACGTCGTCAACTACATGCGGATGGGGATGCACGACCGTCTCGGTGGAGTAGTGGCTGGGGACGTCGGAGACGCCATCAGGATTGACGACCTCAGGGGAATCAAAATCCCCTACTACGACGGCAACCCCTCCAACCTGGATGACTTCATCCTGGATTGGGAGGACTTTGCCGAGGAGGTCGTCGGCGAGATGCGGGGAGCGCCGCGGGACAAGTGGGTATGCCGGACATTCCCACACCGGCTGGCGCAGGACCTGAAGGAGGAGCTGCGGGATCAGATCCGGGAAGGATTGATCTGCACGGAGCAGGCCTGCCTCGGGTGGCTGGAGGATGAGGAGCGGGTGGACGCTCCTAACCAGAAGCTGGAGGACCTGTGGTCCATTCCGCTGCCGCTGGACCGCGGTGAGTTGCGGGTCCGGGAGTGGAACCGGTATCTGCGGAAGTACCGCAGATGCCTCAAGCTGGTGGAAGACTTGAACGAGGCCAGTAAGATCCGCCACTTGCTGAAGGACGTCCTCCCCGGCAACTGGAAGAGACGAGTGGAGGACGAGGAGAAGAAGAGGGCGAAGAAGCGCGTGGCGGTGAGGATTATGGCGGCGGAGGATACCCATGCGGGTATCATGGAGTTCTTCAGGAGGAACCTGGGCGAACCCAACCGGATGTTCAGACTGAAGAACGCCGTGTACGTGGAGGTGTTTGGAGACTCCATGGGGCAAAGGTTGCTGCGCCTCAACAACGTGGAGTGGAGGCGCGGGGAGCCGCTGAGGATGCAAGTCATCTTCGCCCGCATGAGCCTGGACGAGATCGTGAAGTACATCACGGTGGAGCTGAAGCTCAATGCGAAGAACGAGGCCCACGTGCAGGATCGACATGGTCATGGACAACGAGGCCATCGAGAAGACCGCCATCATCGGGAGATCCAGGAGGACACGGCCAACTCTGCGGAGGATGGTAGTGGAAGTGGTCAAGATCACTGGTCCCGGGAGGATCACGAGGAGGCCCATTTCTTCGCGTTTGTGGCGCACGACGTGAGGAACCATGGGCAGGATCGGTCCAGATGGAGCCAGGTGGGACCCAGGAAGAACAGAGAAGGACCAAGGAGGATCGGGAACCCACCGCTCTCGTTCCGAGAGTACAGGTCTCAGCACGACGGGTGCTGGGTCTGTTATGGCAAGGGAAACAACCATGCACACGACCACCGTCAGTGCAAGGTGTATGAGGCGGACATAAAGGCCTACTTCGCAGCCCGGCCCGAGAAGAAGCCCAAGGAGCAGCGGATTTCCGACTGGAAGGCGAAGGGCAGAGACGGGGGAAAAGGCCAAGGCGAAGGCCAAGGAAAAGGCGGAGGAAGAGGCTATGGTAGTGGACCTGGCCAAGACCGACGAGTGAGGTCGATCGAGGAAGTTGCTGAGGACATGTTGAGGACGTTGGAGGAACTCAAAGCCCAGCAACCTGGTGGACAAAGTCCTGGCGGATCGCAGCCGGAAGGGGCTGCGGGAAGCCAAGTCTAGAGGAGCCCCCACGGGAGTGGGACCTCGGAGGTCTCTCCTCCGAAAATCAGTGGAATCCCAGAGAAAGCGAAGGCACATCGGGTGCCGAAGAAGGCTCCGGAAGAGCCGAAACCACTGAGTTTCGCCACTCCCAACCCCTGGAGCGCCCTGCCAAGGGAAGTACATGTGGGTACGGGACATGGCAAGAAGGAAGGGGCGACCACGGAGAGCCCCGTGGACGGGCAGGACCAACCCAAGATCTACACCATCCGTGACCATACCCTTGAAGTCCTGATGCACCCGGACGTGCTAGAGTTGCATGCCGTGGGAGTCGTCCATACACCTCATGGCGACGAGCGGCAGTTGCACTTGAAAGTGCGAGTACGGTGCGGACGAGAGGAGAAGGTGGTGGATGTGTTGGTGGATACGGGTGCCCAGGTGAGCCTGGTCCGGAGAGGGTTGTTCAAGGAGGAATTCCTGCAGCCGGGCCGGAGACCGGTCCGCCTGAAGGTCGCCAATGGAGAGATCATGGGTGGTGGCACCCATGAGGCCACTATCAGTATGGAATTCTCGGAACATGAGCGCTTGAACCGCCCTGATCAGGCGAAGAGAAGCGGTCTATCCGGGAACTTCTATGTGGCCGACATTCTTGATTGGGATATGATCATGGGGTATGACTTCATGGTGGCAAATGCCATTGGAGCCCTTCCCCTTCGTGCAACGCTGGTCCGGGAGGATGATGAATGCCTAACATGGCTGTCCACGGACTATGCATGCGGATCATCCCAATGGAATGCTGAGGAAGAGGATCGGATCGTCCAAGCGGTGCAAGCTGTGGGTGGCAGGTCCAGAGGAGACCGTGGAGTTCAGCTCACGGAGTATGGAATGGCGCCGCAAGTGTACGCCAGGATGATCCAGACGCTGGGAGCCGAAGCGCCCGAGACGGACGTCTTCGCTTCCCGGGATGCCCCACTTTTGCGGAAGTGTAGGAGGCATTGGCATCGAGGAGACTCAGCCTGGCATAGGCATTGGGGTTTGAAGGAGTGGGGACCCATGTATTGGCATGGCCCCCTGGACAATACCAGACGTACGGTGGAGAAGATCATCGCGGATAGGGCGAAGGGGATCCTGGTCATAACCGGCATAGGATCCACCCCATGTCCGCTGGAGGGTCTCAAGTCGACGCTGGACTCCATCACCCTGAACGAGATGTCATTCGGGCCAGAGGAGGAGTTGTTCATCGACGCCAAGGGTGTAGCAATGCCCTCCCCGGGTCAAGCGTGGGGTACCAAGGCTTTCCTGGTGGATGGGGCGCAAGCCCAGCCCACGGGTGATGAAGCATTCATCCGTAGGGTGGAGGCGGTGCCCATGAAGGTCATGTTTGAGCCCAAGGAGGGGACGGATCAGCCTATTGATGGCATTGACGTCCTGTCCCACGCCGAGATCGACGACGTCGTCAACTACATGCAGATGGGGATGCACGACCGTGTGGCAGCCAAGAAGAGGCGGGCCATGGTCACATCTCCGCATTGGTGGGATGACAGGATGTTGGTCACCGGCAAGTACGAGAAGGACGAGTTCGTGGCGAGGGTCATGGATCACATCGCGGACCAATACGATGGTCCGGTTGGGTCGGACCCACCAACATGGGATTTTCCAAGAATGGGTGCCGATAGCGACAGTCACCAGCCCGATGCCGCAAATTTCCGAAGATTATCGGTGGGAAGAGCTCCCCACGACGATGAAGACGGCATATCGGAAGAGGAGAAGTCGGAATCGAACCCGGAAGAGGCCTATACCGCAGTGCGGTCGGTTGTATCTATACCGAAGCAAGCGGCTGAAGAGGCCCAGGAGAACCCGAAGGTCGCCGAGCTGAAGGAGAGGCTGATCAATGCCTATCCGCGGCTATTCAGTGGCGTTGCCAACAAGAACCCTCCAGATCGTGGGAGGTTTGGTACAGCGAAGATCAAGCTGAAGTCGAACCCGAAGATCTATCGTCATCGGGAGTACCAACTTCAGGGCGATCGGGCCGAGGCCATGAAGAAGCTGTTGGCCGAGTTCATTGAGCGGGGATGGATGGAACCCTCCAACAGTGAGTGGGCCAGCCCAGCCTTCATCGTGCCCAAGAAGGAGAAGGGCGAGTGGAGGTTGGTGGTTGATTACAGAGGTTTGAACGAGCAGACCGAGCACGACTCGTACTCGCTTCCCCTGATCGACTCGATCCTCCAAAAGCAACAGAAAAAGCGGATTTTCACGGTGTTGGACCTGAAACACGGTTATCACCAGATGCCGCTACACCGGGACTCCAGGCCCTGCACAGCGATGTCGACGCCGCTGGGGCACATGCAGTGGAAAGTGGTGCCTATGGGTGCCAAGAGAGGCAACGCCGCTTTCCAGCGCATGATGGAGGACCTACTCCCTCCAGTCCGGGATTGTGCCGATCCCTTCGTGGATGACATCATTATCGGGTCTGGCACGGAGAACAGGACTGAGGATGAGCTCATCGATGCGCATGAGAAGGATCTGCGCCGAGTGCTCAGCGAGTTGGACAAGCACAACATGGTGTGCAAGCCCACCAAAGCCTCACTCTTCGTGAAGGAAGTGGAGTTCGCGGGTCACGTGGTTGGTCACGGGCAACGCCGTCCCATGCCTGGGAAGCTGGCGTCCCTGCACCACTGGGAGAAGCCCCAGACCATCAGCGAACTCCGGTCCTTCATGGGGTTCTGCAATTACTATTCGGGCTACGTCCGGATGTATGCAGAACTCTCAGGGGCCGCTGCACAAGATGCTGCAGGTGGGGAAGTTCGATGGCCGGAAGGGGAGCAAGAAGAAGCTTGCCTGGACCCCTGAGGCTGAAGATGCGTTCAACAGCCTGAAGGAGCGACTCCTGGGGCAGTTGGGGCTGTTCCTGGTGGACCCGGACAAGGGATTCGTGCTACGGACAGACGCCTCGGACTATGCCGTGGGGGCAGTCCTCGAGCAAGTCCGGGACGACGGGACTCTTGTTCCCGTGGCGTTTTGGAGCAGGATCCTGGCCGAGGGCCAACGCCGAACATGGACCGCGAGGGAGAAGGAGACATACGCCATTGTATGTGCGCTCAGGAAGTGGTCTGGCCACATCGGACTGCAGCCGGTGGTGGTTTGCACGGACCACCAGTCCCTACAGAGCTGGCACAAGGAGCATGTCGACACCCCCTCAGGACCAGCGGCTAGGAGGGCCCGATGGCACGAGACATTCGCCAAGTTCGACCTCAGCGTCGTGTACGTCCCGGGGAAGGACAACACTGTGGCAGATTGCCTCAGTCGCTGGGCCTACCTCGCGGGCAAGGCGTGGATGGACATATCCAGTCATGGCGACGCCGAGGAGACCGAGGAGGCCAAGCGCATCATCGAGATGGAGAAGGTCATGGAGCAAGAGGGGGTCAAGTGTTTTGTGGTGATGGCAAACCGTACAGACCTGGCCAAGTTCCGGGGCGCCCGAGTCCAGGCCATTCGAGAGGAAACCCTCGAGCAATGGATGGTGGCCCCTGTAGAGCTAGTCAGGTCGGTGCTCACAGAGGACTGGTCGGATGACTATGCGGCCTCCGAGCACTGGAGCAAGTACTGGAATGCCGTGAGCGCCCCGTCGGACGACGAATGGCCCGAGGGCTTGACCGAGGATGGCGACAAGTTGTTCCTCAAGGACAAGCTGCTGGTGCCCGAAAACCGAGTGGAGGGGCTCATTGACCATTGGCACAACGCCCAGGTCATGCACCCTGGCCGAGACAAGATGCAGCAGGACCTGGAGTGGCGTTTCAAGTTCCCTGCGGGGTACTACGCCATCCTGGATAGGTACTGCAGCGACTGTGCCGTGTGTCGGGCCACGAAGAGCCCTAACCACTCCACAGCGGGCAACCCGGTGTACACGGCTATACCGGAAGCCCCTATGCGGTCCGTATCCATGGATGTATTCGCCATGCCTGAGGTCACCGTGGAAGGAGAGACCTACGACTGTGTCATCCTGGCGGTGGATAGGCACAGTGGGTATATCGTGGCGGTCCCTGGCAAGAAGTCCAAGAAGAAGGAAAAGAAGGACAAGCATGGAGTGGGGCTGCAGGCCAAGACCGTCGCTAATGCCATGATCAGGCATTGGCTGACGATTTTCGATGTCCCAGCTGTCATCTGCAGCGATCGGGGCAGTCAATTCGTGGGGACGTGGTTCAAGACGATGCGCAAGCACATGGGGATTCGGCATGCCAAGACCGTGGCATACCACAGCCGGTCGAATGGCCGGGCTGAGGTGGCCGGGCGGCAGATGTTCGAGAAGTTCCGCCAGCTGCACATTGACGAACCGGGCCCGAACTGGTACAATTCGCTGTGGAGGGTACTCCAAGCGTATCACGACCTTCCGGGGCCCACTGGACTGTCGCCCCATCGCATCCTGTTCCTACGGGATCGAGTGTCACACACTCTCCCGTGGTTGAACCATGGCAAAGTGGCCCGAGATGCGAACGCCATGATGGCTGAGGCGGACGACACGGCGGCCAAGGTGTGCAAGGCACTACAGAACGAGCATGACAAGAGGGCCAAGTACTTCAAGCAGGGAAAAGTCCAAAAGTATGCTCTCCAAGACACCGTGTGGGTGGAGCGCCACCACAAGGATGTCCTGTCCAGGCATCGGCAGGCATCTTGGTATGTGCCGGGGGTAATCGTGCGGAAGGTCGGGCAGGATGTGTATGCAGTTCGTGTGGGGGATAACAAGATCCTGGACCGCGACCACACCTAGCTTCGTCCCCGGGCACCAGACCCCAGCACCGTCACCTTCGAGTTCACGGCCGGCGATGTGGACTCGGACCACGAGGGTGAGGACGACGACTTCACCGCTGAGAAGATCCTGGCGGACAAGCCGGACCCGGGGACGCCTGGGCGTAGGCTTTATAAAGTCCGTTGGAAGGGTTTCGCCGCATCCAGGGATTCGTGGGAGCCTCCGAGCAGTTTTGTGCCGAGGTACACCACGGTCTGGATGGACTACCTAAAGAAAAAGAGTATTTCTTTGGATGTCAAGGACGTGTTGGTCCATTTGGTCGCTGCTGTAGCACCGTAATGGATCCCCCCTTGGCATTTTGTTTGTTTCTGTGATTGAGGAGACGGGTGAGGGCGTTCATCCGGGGATTCTTCGCCCTTGCTTGGCCATATACCCCCTTCACTCGATCTCGACGTATATATTTCATCGTGGTATACGTATTTAGATCGATAGACGACGTTTTTCTATCTTTGATCCCCTTGGTCCATGTTGTAGATCAAGAGGAGACCGGATATGGCGTAGGGCACCGATTGTCAGTGTCCTCACCCCTCCCATGGGGCATGGGGGACGCCTACGACGTGTGTGCGGCCTCCATGTGTCCTTGGAACATGGAGGGGGGAGTTGGAGCCCACTGGGGTCCTCCCGTCCTCTCTTCAATGACTTCCGAGCGATAACAACGCTCTGAGAAGGGGGGTGAAGCCGGTTCGGACCCCCGTGGCCATCTTGGGGTCACTTGGGGTGTGTATCTATGTGCCAGCAAGCCGCCATTGGCTGATATCATACTCTCCCATCCACCTGGACTAACCCGATGTGATAGTGTGATAGGTTTGGCCATTCCGGCTATGAGCGGCCATATTCAGTACCGAGGCGCCGCCAGCGGAGATTTATATATCGGAATATCAGGAATCAACAGGGTTTTATTATCATAATGTTTCCGTAATTTTTCAGCCTTTCGTTCTGATGGTCAATGTATCGGCGACCGTCAGTTGGCTCGCGATTTTGCGTTAACCGATTGGTTAACTGTTATTTCCAGATATTTTGGCGGATACTCCGTTGAAGGGTCAGATTTCATCAGCAAAGGGTTCGTTGCTTCCGCAATTTTCTAAATAAGCACTCGAAATTTTAATCTGAATTTTTCGCGATGTCGAAATCGGATTTTCGACTTCGACATCGCCGCACTTGATTTGGACTTCTTCGAGTGGTCATACTCTTTTCCCTATGCCCGAATCAGGTTTCCCTTATACTTGCCACCCATTTGACCTGGAGATATAAGGGAAACAAAAGTGAATCGTGGGCCCACTTTGAAGGACCATATCTACGCGCGAGTGTGAGGAAAGAGAATAAGGAAGGTTGGGTTGCAAGCGCCTTAGTCTCAAGTTAATTGAGGAAGCATCAAACGCCTTTGGTGCGCACACATGCCCGGTGTAGCAAGGAAAAAGGGTCAAGAGGGTAGAAAGGGATATATAACTCTTGGACCGTGCAATGGAACATTTTATTGCGACTTTCGGGTGTACCGCATGAGTGTTGGGGTTGCATAGCAACTTTCCTTGGGTTCCTACGTATTCTTAACGTGAAGTTATGTCCATGGAGGGACATGGCATATCATGGTGGGAGCCACTTTTGAGGGTATGTTTTATATGCATGGTATATGTCTTGATATGCTCACGCCCATGTTATATATCTTCGTGTGGCCGAAGAGATGGGGAGCCATACGTGACAAGGGTTTTGCCCATGTCCCAATTGTGGAATTCAAAGCGCTAGACTAAGTCTACCGCATATGTATTGTTCATGGTATGTTTGGCAAAGAGATCCATGAGTGCACTCCCATTTTCATGGGGCATGTTGATATGAGTGGCGAAGGTATTTCCATGCGCCTGATTGGGGATCCAAGTGGGGGAATTGTTCGCAAATGGTTCTAATCATTTGTGTATTGAACCATGAGCGGATATCATGGGTGAGCATAGAGATATATTATCATGACAACTTTGCATTTGGTCATATTTTCATGTTTTTGACATCAATTTTTGCTCATTTTTGCATTTTGTGTACTTACTTGGTCGGCAAACAGCAAGAAGCCTATGGAGAGTCGAACTATGGTATGTTGTTCATATGTTGGCATATGCTTTGGAGTTGAACACCACCATATGCCGGATCGGGTACTCCATTGGGCTTGGCGCACGAAGGATTATAAAAATTGGTCTCAAGATCATGGGCTGACTTGGGCAGTGCGTGGCGTCCATATTCGAAGGGGTTTCGAGGGTGGAATGGGGATGTACATGGGCATTGGCCTTTGGTCTCCATCCTCCATGAATACTAGACTTCGATTCCATGCATGTTTTGAGCCTTCGGATAAGTGGTAACCTCAAATTTGAGCATATATTTGATATATGGCCAATATGGTGTGAATTGGCAGTTTTTTGGCATGTTATGAGTTCAAACTCATGGGGCATATCTCCAAGCCCATTCGACCCCAAGTCCAACCAAGGTTATGTCAGGGTAGGGCATGGTCCTGAGTGCCACTCTAGGCCATGACACGCCACCTCCCCTATTGGGCTAGGATTTGGAGGCTTGGGAGTGAACACATTTTTGGGGTTTGTGTAGTGACTTGTGACACATGGCATTCAGCCATCTCATTTGACCTGGTTCAGGGCAATATGTTGGTGAGTCAAGGGAAGGTCTTGAGTCCAGGGAATGAGGGGTTTATGATTGTGAATGTGTATGTTTAGCTCTTTCCCCAACTTTGCTTTATTTGTGTTCATATGCCAATTTCAGGGCTTTCTTCCTTGGTGCAATTCTTGTACATGCCAGCCACCGTGAGACGACCGATGTGCTGAACGGAAGCCCGCAGCCTGATTTGGATTGTGAATTGGGTTATTGCTGTATTTGCGGGATCTGGTTGCCATTCAGGGTTGAAGGAGGATTTTATTTTCTATATTTTTGGATTTGGAACCTTGGATTTTGAGCAATGCAATCGTTGATCAGGAGCAAATCGGCAGGGGTTACAGGCGGAAGGGGCACAGCGGGGGCCGGTCCTGGTAGGGACCTTCTTTACTTGAGGGGGGGGGGCGGTGGTGTACCCCTGGAGTCCCGGCCCCGTGACGTCGGGCAGGTCGTGCTCGAGGGACGCCCGGTACTCGGCGGGCCCGTTGCTGGCTTCGTGGGTGGGCCGGTGGCGCCGCAGGGCGTTGGACAGGTGCGTCCAGGGCGCCCGCTGGCGGGGGGGGGGGGGGCGGGGGGGCATTTTGCGGGCTGGGGTCCGCGGGGCCGCTTGCTGCGGGCTCGAGCTCCGGCGGAGTGAGGTCCATATGATGCTCCGTGTCCTACGTGTGTTGGAGTTCCAGCTCTAGCAGGCTGTCGATGTCCAGGGCCATGGGGTCATCGTGCGTGTTCACGTGTTGGGGTGCTGCTTCATGGCACGGTGGGCGTGTGATGCTGGTGTTCGGGGCACGTGCGGCGGCCGGTGCGGGGTCGTGCGCCGGTGTCCGGGGAGGCGCGCCGTTTGGCGTGGTTGTGGTGTGTGGCTGCTCGCTGGTGGCTGTCCTGGCCGGTGGTGTTGCCTCTGTGTGCGGTTCGGGTTGTGGCCGGTGGTGGGCGTTGAGCTGGCGTGAGGTGTGGGGGGTTTCCAGGGGTGGGGTGCGGAGTCGGCGTGGCGCGGCTTCGTTCCTGTGTTGGTGCCTGTGGGACTATTGTTTCACGATGTGAAGTTGGACGTAGGGGGGAAGGCTGCGAAGTGCTTTCCAGAGTAGCAGTGCTTGGGTCCCGAGGCTCGTTGCGATGGCTTTGTGGAGTGGTTGTCTTGCTATGCGCAGGAGTAGGTGTTTGTCGACAGTGGCATCCACCACAAACCAGACCGGGACGATGTGCGGGACGTGGGCGGGTAGACGGGCCGCGATTTCGGTGATGGCGTCGGCCATGGGTCCCAGTTCCCCGTGGGAGGAGGCTCCGTAGGAGGTGTGGCCCGTGTGGTGGTCCATGTGGTAGTGTTCCTCGGTGTGGGTTAGCTGCAGGGTGCCCCCCCCCCGGTGATGAGCATGAGGGCGGATTCGCCTGACGCGTTGGTGAAGAAGAGTTGGTCCGCCGGTGAGGGCTGTGGAAAGCGGCATGGGTTCATGGGCAGGTAGGCGTATATGGCGAGGCCCGTGGTGAGGTGGGCCACGGGGGTTGTGGGCTGCAGGATGGGCCTAGCGTACACCCCTACTCCTCTGCAGACGATGTGTTTCGCTTGGGGGGACAGGGCTATGAGTCCCTGTTCTGGCTGTCTCTGGTAGAGGTAAGAGTGGATGTAGTGGAGGATGTAGCCTGTGTCCGGGTTAAGGTCGCGGCATGTGACGGTTTGTGTTCGGTGCTCCGGTGTGTGGCAGGAGTGGTGGAGCGGATAGTAGGGGTGCTCGTGCTTGCCCGTTCTGCCTGGTTCGTACATGCTGTAACGAATGGCAACCCCTGCCGGGTCAAGGCGGGGCCAGGTGGGCGTTGTGGTGAACAGCCATTGAAGTGTGTGGTTGGGGTTCCACGCAACCGTGGGGTTCGTGTCGGTGTGGTGGAACCATGGGGCTACCCATGCGTAGGCTTGTGGTGGCAGGTGTGTTGTCGGGTGGGTGTGCTGGTGTGCTCTGAGGTGCAATATGGGCCACTGCTTGGTGGGTGCCTCGGGGTCACGGGCCCAAATTGTGCGTGGCATGCTCTCGGAGTCGTGGGGGACCTTCGGTAGGCCACGAGCAGTCATCTGGTGCTTCGGTCTGCGCCATTTTGCCCCGTGGTGGATGACGGTCGTCTGCGTGGGTTTGGCTTCATTTGGGGCCAGTAGAAGGGTTAGCGGTGGGACTGGGTCCGTCGGCGGGGGGACGGGTTCGTGTTCCGAGCCGGTGGGTGTGTAGGGCGGTGTCGCTGGGATGGGTCTGGGGTGCTGCTTTTTGAAGTCCCGGTAGGCTGCTTCCATGTCTTTGCTTCCTGGTAGACTGAGTCCCGCTGCTCGTGCCGTCTGCGTGAGGTACTGGTGGAAGAGGCGGTATTGAGGCCATTCGGGAAGTTGTAGGAAGGGGCTGTGGTGTCCCCTGCTGTGGTGGTGGACCCGCATTTGGGGGAGGGTGACGTATACTACGGTGATGGAGTCCCCGACAAGGTCTATGGTGTTGATGGTGCTTTTGGGGTGATGCTGGAGGTCCCCGCAGAGGACCGCCAGGGGCCCTTCCTCCGGGCACGTGTGGTTGGTGAGTATGGCGTGGTGCGGGGAAGGGAGGAGGTGCTGCAGGTGGTTCCACAGGCGCGTGTTCATGTTGGTTTGCATGCCTGTCTGGTGGAGTATCCAGCGTGGGCATGTGTTGCGGGCCCGTTCTGCGGCTTGGAGGCGGATTGTGGCGACTTAGCGGACCTCCGGCGAGTGGTTGTGGGTCATGCGGTGAAGGAGGAGGGCGGTGTGTCTGGTGTGAGCCGCCTTCACCTCGTCCCCTATTGCGTCCCCATAGCGGGGCCACGCCGCCCGGATGGCGCGAGTGAGTATGGAGGTGGGCCAGCCCACGTGTGCTGCCCATTCCTTGGTGACGGCGCGTGTGGCCTGCTGGAGGGCGGTGGTGGGGTGTGTCAGGTGGAGTGCCTGGAAGCGCAAGGAGGCGTTCAAGACCCCGGTGAGGTAGTACACCAGGCTCTAGTGGTATAGGGAGAGGGCCCTGGTGGTCGGGGTTCGGGCTGATGAGGCTGCTTGATGGTAGCGAAATGCATACCCGTTAGTGTTTGAGACGCTCGGAGTTCATTACGAACAGTACATTATTGGCTGAGGCTTCTTGCTTTGCTATCGTGTGCTGAGGGCATAGAAGCATAAATTGAGTTTCAAATTGACGCAACTTTCATTTTAAAACAAGTGGTTACCTTCTTGCGTGCGGCATGCCTAACACTCGTCGTGGAGCGCGTTCTACCTATCAATGGGATCTCAAATTGGTGCCTCAGCCTTGCCGTCCACTCGTGGTGCAATACCTTAAGAAAGTGCAGCAAGTTCAACGCAAACTTGTGGCGCTTCGCAAATTGGAATGGGCAAAGGACAATCTGTTTGTGCCCAAAAAGACAATGTTTAGGGATGGCAAAAACATCGTGCATCAAGTGATTGAAGAAGAAGCACAACGCAAACTGTATTCCCAAACATTTGATGTCAGGCTTAAATTTGTTCAACGAGAAATCGACACGTGCAAGAAAGAGTCCAATGATGCATTCCTTGTCGCCAAAAAAGCGCTTGAGGACTACAAGACAAGCCTTGCCAAGGTTACGGCGGACTGGATTGTTGGGGACCATGATACGGATATTTATCGTGCGGCGGTTGAACAAATTTTGGAAGCTTCGGTGAACATTCAAAGTCGGTTTGAACTTCAATTCCAACGATGGGAAGAGCGCCAAAAAGCCAAAATGGTGTGTATCCAAACAAAGGTACAAAATGCCAAGGTGGTCAAAAAAGCTTTTCTCGAGGATGCACAAAAAGACAAACCCCTCATGGAACAAATTTCTGATTTGCGGCTTGCTTTGAAACAAGTGTTGAGCTCATCTTCTCATTCTCATTCTCATTCTCAATCACACCAGTCAAAAAAAGGCAACACCGTCGGCCCGGTGGTGGTACCGGTTCCGCAAGCGCCTCAAGCTCTCACAGTGCTCGGAGCGCTCGCTCAAATCATGCAAACTCCACACCAAGCCGGCGGAGCTCAAGCCACGGAAGCAAACGAAGCGTCTCATCAAGGGGATCCCCTCACACCTCGGTATCCTTCGCTTTGAGCCCCCGATATCAACAAAACAAGAGAAAGAAACACCGCAAGACCCGCAAGCGCCCCAACCAAGGAGAATTGAGACGTCACAAGAGCCCAAGGAGGTGAAACGTTTGCCACGTTGGCGCGAACGCAGGAGGTTGTACGATGGCAAGCGCCGTCGCAAGCGACTACTCGCATCGCTTCATATCATTTTGCATGTCTCTTCTCTTCCCCAGTATCTAGAGGGTGATGTTGCCATTTCATTACCCCCCTATATTCAATTTTTGATCACACTTGGCCCCAAGTTTACGCCACACATGTCTTCCTCGGTGGCCTACCAATAATTCTAGCGCCAAGTGTTTGATGAGCTGCACAATTTGGAGCATGTATTGTTGTGGAATGCATTTTTTCTACAGAAAAAAGAGGACAATGAACGTCCCAACTTCTATGAAACTTTGCCATACAAGCATCTCCACCACAAAAAAGGAACGCCATTTGCTGAAAAACTGAAAGAAGAATGTGGCAACGCCGCATTTTCCATCGAGTCATGCATTTCTTATGTTCGTGACTCCATGATATGTGCTTTCTCCTCTTCCCGCCCCTCTGAACTACCGCGCCGCGGTGTTGGTTTGTCCTTATCTATGGTGAGACCATTTTTGAAGGATTGGCTGATTGTGAGTGGTGATAAAGATTGTTCGTTCACGGTCATGTCAGTTGCGGCGTACCAGTTGAAGTACGCCACCAACTAGATAGCAAATTACCCCACGGCACATGCCGCTATGTGAAACTTGGTTCTACAAAAGATGACCTAAGCTGGTGGTTAGAAAAGGCAAAGCACTGGGTTGATCGCGTTCATGATGCTATGATTACACTCTTGCCACAGGATTTGGTTGATTTCATTGACGCTTTCCTGCACCTCTGATCGATGCCACGCTTCCCCAATTTTTACTTGTTGTGCAAGTCCCATGAGGGCCTAAACTATGGGCCTAAAATATGGGCCTAAAATAGGGCCTAAAATATGAAGGCGCGAGCGCTTTTTTTTCTCCTCAACAATGTTATCGCACTCTCAAAATGATGAGGCCAGCAACTGCAACTAAGCGCCGCGCTAGTGGCAAATACCACTACAGAAGACAATCATTTCAATTACTCGAAGACCCGATATCGCCAGATCACGGTAACCTAAATTGTCGACCTCGGATATCATTCAGACACTCTCAAAAGCGCTAACGCTGTTGCCAGAAGACTCGCTGTTAGAAGTCTTAGTAATGACCCTGAAAGCAGCTTCCAAACACTTAGCAAAGAATAAAACCTGTCCGTTCCAAAACTCATGCCACTTTGGAGATCGCTGCTGGTATATTCACACTCGAAATCCCTATGTTCCTTCACCTTCCTTTTCGCAAAGACACTATGTCGCTCAGACTCAACCACCACACCAACCAGTCGCAGAGCGTTCAACAACGACTGCCAAATCCGACCAAGGTATCTCTCCTACCTGCCCTGCAGTCACTGGACCAGTCGATCTATATATTCCAAAAACTACCTCCTCATCCACAGCGCTCCAAACTCGAGCTACAACTCCACGCCAAGCGCAGCCTTCAGAGCCCACTTCACCACCAAGCAGCAATGTCTCAATCAATGTAATTCAAGAACAATCGACAACATCGCCGTCTGTACTCCGAAGCAATGCAGGAAGCACAAGCTCCGCAAATGGCAGCTGGCACGAAGTACATAAAAAACTGCACCCTTGAGTCATTTGGGACAAAGAGCGAACCGATCATCAACTCACTTGCAAGGACTGTTCGGAAAAATTCCGCCTCTCTCCTGATACCATCAACTGGTTCTTATCAAGATCACTCAATGTTCCACTGCATTGCGAATTGTGCCGTGCTCGCAGAAAACAACACGCTCCATCAAAAGAACCGACACCAGCCAAGATCATCGAATATCAAAGTTCAGTCAACACTCTCAAATGAACATCGCCACTGTCAACACGCAGTCAAGAGTCACCTAAAACTTCCTCCTTGTCGCACTCAGAGACATCAAGTCGCGATGAATCCAAACACGGCAACGACAAAAATTGCAACGAGATGAACAAGTTACCAGCAACAATGTCTGAAGATGACCCTCAAACAGAAGATGAGGACGACGGAAACAAATTCGAGACCAAGAAACCGAGGATGAAGACAACGGAAGCGAATCTCAAACCGAAGGAAGCGCACCTCGAGACCGAGAATCCGAAGGCACGCACAACTCCATACCAAGGTTAGAAGATGACTCCGAAGAAGAGGACCACGGCTACCACGCTGACAAGCCACAAACCGATGCCCAGAGAGACTACGAATTCATGGGAGGCAACGATACTGAATTCTTCGAACATCAGAAAAACCATCCAGCACACGACCAAGCAGAGATCCCTAGCAAGTACTGTTCATTAAACGATTGGGGATTTGAAGATCAAAGATTACTCCAAAAACTGCAACAAGCGATACACGATGACAATCACAACTACGCCTTTTGGGATGCTTGGCAATTCACCAACGACTCACTTGAAGAATCGAAGCCATTCTCTGCACGACATGCCGAACTACTTCTCAGACGCCGTAAATACACTATCTCTCAGTCAATCTGATACATTAGAATTCAAGACCAACACCCAGCACAGCTGTACTTCAAGCTTCCATCGCCGCAGACACCATAAGACACTGTGGGATGCTGTGATAAGTGGTTTCTTTGCATCAATCGTCCAGTGCATGCCCTGCAGGGTGGAGTGAGGATATGGTTGGTTTTTCTTTGCTTTTTCGTATTCTTTTTAACATTGGCACAACAAGGCATTTCCACCACGACCACATTGCTAGAAATACAAACATAACGACAGGATGTTCTGAGCAGCAGGATTTTCAACTGAGGTTTCAGGTCCCTGCAGCCAGCCACTGTGTGGCCTCCTAGAACGTTTGCAAGCCTCTGGTGCCATTAGGGCAGTGCATTGCACTTTCAACTTTTCGGGGCAGGAATTCAGATACTCAGTGTTTTTCCGGCACTTCAGTGTTCATTTACTCTGTAAATTAGGGAAATGGCGGATTAGCATGGGGGACTCCTATGTCCCCAGCACTGAACTCAGTTTGTTGTTACACTTTGGGCGGGAAACCGCCATGCCTCAAAGAAGGGCCCAAAATATGTCCAAGGCCGTTGGCCAAGTAGACCTATTGTTGGCATGGTGCAATGGGCCACATCGGCCTCTTCCATTGTCCTTTCTGTGCCGGGTTCATTGTTTCTTCGATTGGATCGTGCTATGGACCCATTCTTCGGCCCATTGGTGGATACATTAGACTTTGTTGCACGTTTGCATGCATTTGATGATAAGTACTCATTTTCCTCGGTTGAGTTTACGGTGACGGTGATTCATTTCTCCAATATGTACTCTAATTTTCTAGGGCCGGATGTGCGTGATGCATGGCGTTTTTGGAAGGATAGGTTCATTGAGCATCGCTCCGTGTGTCAATTTACTGCCCAAGAACTATCATTAGCCTTCTGGCTTTTTCAACTGCTTACCGTGGGGCTGTTTGAGCAATGTGCTGAGGCCCTCCCATTCCTTGATATTATACATTGTGGTGCGTTAACGTTGGGGGAGTTTCTACTTGCTTGTGTTTTCGGTCACACATTGTTCGTCGCTCCAGGCCAAGGGCTATATGGTCAGCACTTTGGTTTCCCAATGGGAACAAATGCAGCGCCCCCCTTCGCCAATTTGATGGATCGTTATTACGAAATTTTGTGTCCTCTCCCAGGCGTGCGTGGGTTTATGCACAATCGTTTCATCGATGATTTGTTCCTTCTCCATCCGGTGGCGTGGGCGCCACATGTGGTGGCTCACCTACAGCGAGTGTACCCCCGCACCTGCCCTTTGAAGTACAGCACTTTTGCAAACAAGAACATGTTGACTTCTTGGATGTATTTGTGATATCCCTTCGGGGGGAGCTGAGGTATTGCACTAATTTTAAGAGGACCAACTATGGGGTGTACATGCCATGGCGAAGTAAAAATCCGCGTACGCATAAGCTGTCATGGATTGAGGCCGAGAGAGCGCGCTACCTTCGCACCAATTCACATTCGGTGTATTTTGATGTGGTGTCGGAGCACCTCTCCTTGTGTTTGGCTCCCTTGCAATACCCTTGCTGTGCGTTTGAATCTTTGCCTTTGTCATGGAGCATGAAGCCCTGTTATATGAATCGAAAGGAGCGGGCGGCGCCCGACAGCTCTATACATGTCTTGCGTGCGCCCTTTCATGCCTCCATGGATTTTTTGCTGAGTCGGTTGTTGAGGTGAGTGCAGCGCCGCTTGACTACACACATTCCGAGTGTCCGTTTGTTTGTCACTTACAAGCCTATGCCCAACATGCGTGCGGTGTGGCATCGCCTTGCTATGAGCACACTCAGGGCGTCCGGGGAGGGTGGGAGTGTGGATAATGTTTCCCCGGAATTGACTGTACAAGATCTTATTGCTGTGGGCCTGTGTGATTTGGCACGCGCGTGACCAACATCAAAATTTGTAAGTTGCTGTCGCCTTTGTTTGCCAGTCGCATCGCAATTTGTGTAATTGGTCGCCAATTATTCTGTTTTGTGCATACAATCTACTGTTTCTTTGTGTAGTCCATGTTTGGGCTGATAAGGCTGCTTGATGGCAGCGAAGTGCATACCCGTTAGTGTTTGAGACGCTCCGAGTTCTGAAGCCGGTTCGGACCCCCGTGGCCATCTTTGCGTCACTTGGGGTGTGTATCTATGTGCCGGCAAGCCGCCATTGGCTGATATCATACTCTCCCATCCACCTGACCTAACCCGATGTGATAGTGTGATAGGTTTGGCCATTCCGGCTATGAGCGGCCATATTCAGTACTGAGGCGCCGCCAGCGGAGATCTATGTATCAGAATATCAGGAATCAACAGGGTTTTTTATCATAATGTTTCCGTAATTTTTCGGCCTTCCCTTCTGATGGTCAATGTATCGGCGACTGTCAGTTGGCTCGCGATTTTGCGGTAACCGAATGGTTAACTGTTTTTTACAGATATTTTGGCGGAAACCCCGATGAAGGGTCAGATTTTATCAGTAAAGGGTTCGTTGCTTCCGCAATTTTCATATTATACACTCGCAAAATTAATCCGATTTTTTCAGACTTTCAGAATCGGATTTTCGACTTCGACATCGCCGCACTCGATATGACGAATCTCGAGTGGTCCGACATTTTTCCCCGATCACGAATCAACCTTCCTTTTGTTATGCGCTTTGTTTTGCTTAGAGATATAGGCGAAACAAAGTTGATTCGTGAGGCCACTTTGAAAGATCATATCTCCGGCTCACCGCGAGTAGTCCCAATTTCGAGAATTGGGTTCGAACCGCATTGGTCTCAACTTAATTTAGCCAGCATCAAACGGCTTTGGTGTGGACACATGCCCGGTATAGCAAGGGATAATGGTGAAGAGGGTAGAAAGTGATATATAACTCTTGGACCGTGCAACCGAATATTTTAATGCGACTTTCGAGTGTACTGCATGAGTGTTGGAGTTGCATAGCAACTGTTCTTGGGTTCCTACGTATTTTTAACGTGAAGTTATGTCCATGGAGGGACATGGCATATCATGGTGGGAGCCACTTTTTGAGGGTATGTGTTATATGCATGGTATGTGCTTCGATATGCTCACGCCCATGTCATATATCTCTGTTTGTAGGAAGATATATGGAGTCATACGTGGCAAGGGCTTCGCCCATGTCTGAATGGTGAACTCCAAAGCGCTAGACTAAGTCTACCGCTCATATAGTGCATGTGGGAGGGCTTACAGAGCGACCCACAAGCGCCAATATCAATTTTCCCATTTTCATGGTGCGTGTTGGGAGGAGGTTCGAAGGTGTCCTTATGCGTCCATATGGGGATACAAGTGGGGGGATTGTTTGCAAATGGTCCCAAGCAATTGTGCTTTGAGTCATAGGTTGACACCATGGGTGAGCGAAGTTATATACTATTGTAATTATCTTGAATTTGGCATTATTTGCATGTTTTTGACCTCATTTTATGCTCATTTTTGTGTTTTATGTGCTCAACTGGTCGGCTAACAGTAAAGTGCCTAGAGATCCGTGAACTATGGTATGTTGCTTATATGTTGGCATATGCTTCGGTGTCGTACCTCATCATATGCCGGATCACATGGTCACTTTGGCTTGGCACACGAGGCCTCACGAAATTAGGTCTCAAACTCATGGGATGAGTTGTGAAGCATGTCATGTACATAACTGGAGGGGTTTCGGAGCCTATGATGGAATATTCTTGGGCATGGACCTTTGGTCTATATCACCCTTGTATATTACTTTCAGGTTTGACACATGCATGGAGCATTTGAATATTTGCCGTATGCATTTTTTGAGTATATAATTGAATTTTGGGCATTACGGTGTGATTTGTCTGACTTTGCCATGTTGTGAGGTCATCTTCATGGAACAGTTCTCCAAGCCCATTCAACTCCAAGTAGAAACAAGGTTATGTCAGGGTAGGGTATGGTCCTGAGTGCCACTCTAGGCCATGACACGCCACCTCCCCTATTGGGGTAGGATTCATAGGCTTGGGAGTGAACACATTCTTGGGGTTTATGTAGTGACTTTTGACACATGGCATTCAGTCATCTCATTTGACCTGGTTGACCTGGTTGGTGAGTCAAGGGAAGTTCTTGAGTCCAGGGAATGAGGGGTTTATGGCTGTGAATGTGTATGTTTACCTCTTTCCCCAACTTTGCTTTATTTGTGGTCATATGCCCATTTCAGGGCTTTCCTCTTTGGTGCAGTTCTTGTACATGCCCGCCACCGTGGGACGACCGGTGTGCTGAACGGAAGCCCGCAGCGTGTATTCGATTGTGGATTGGGTTCTTGCTGTATTTGTGGGATCTGGTTGCTATTCAGGGTTGAAGGAGGATTACATTTTCTATATTTTTGGATTTTGGACCCTGGAATTTGAGGAATGCAATCGCTGATCCGGAGTAAATCAGCAGGAATAACAGGCGGAAGGGGCACAGCGGGGGCCGGTCCTGGTAGGGACCTTCTTTATGGTAGCAGAGGCGTACCTGCTGCCCCTACCTACCGCCGACCCGGGGACTTGGGCCCCTATGAGCCCTGCCCAAGTACGCCCCGGGTGCGTATTGTGGACTCGGTGGAGACCACGCCGGAAGTTGAAGCCCGAAGAGAAGTACGACGTTCGAGAAGAGGAGGACTTGACATGGAGGACCTGGTCTCCATGTGTGAACGTTGCTGCCGAAAGGCATGCAACCTCCGCTCCGCCGCGGAGGACTCTGAGGAGGCCTGCCATTCAGGCAGCAGTGGAGGACGGGCCTGGCGCTACCGGAAGCGCGGGTCACCCAAGCCCGCGGCAGGGGACGCCGGGGCTATGGATACGGACCCCAGCCCGGTCAGGCTGTGGGAATCCGAGGGGCAGTCCGATGGATATCGGACCTGCTTCCCCTCGGAGTCGGAGGAGATGTCCGCGCCGACCGCCAGGGCGCATACGGCCCCCGAGCCCGCCCTGAAGCACGACGCCGAGGGCTTGGAGAGGCCAGCCAGGGCCAGGACGGCACCTGTGCCCCGGCACACGGGACCAGAGATGGACGCCGTGGGCGATACGCCCATGGGCGATGAGTCCGAGGCGCCGGGAACCGCGGGATGCGCCGGATCAGGTGGAAAGCAAGCTGAGTGCCACTGCGAGCACGTGTCCTTTCTCATGGGCAAGTACCCAAAGATGGGGATGGACGCTATCGTGCACCGCCTCGACAGCCTGGACAACGCGTAGGACGGCCTAGAGGAGGACGTCGCCGGGATCCTGGATGACCAGTCGGCCGCGGAGAAAGACATGGAGGCGCTGCGAGCGGAACGGGACCGGTACCGGGAAAATCTGGAGCTGGCCCTGGAGAAGCAGCAGCGAGTGGTGGACAGCCTCCTCCACCTGGTGGAGGACCTGTCGGGACGCCTGAAAAGGCTAGAGGAGCTGCAGCCCCTCGCCTCGGGTCTGGAGCTCCCGGCAAAGCCGGCAGCGGCAGAGCTGGTGGAGCGGGTTAAGACCCTCTGGAGCGCCATGGATAAACCCATGGGCGGTCCGGCAGAGGCACCCTACGCGCCTCCGCGTGTTGACCCGGGTGCGCTGCCTTTTGTTCCCATGTTCAGCGAATCCACAATGCTCGGGGAACAAACCGCACCGGCTGGGTCCATGCGGGAAGGGCACGTAACCACGGACCCGAGGAGCCTGACGGTACAGATGTCCCATGCCGCCCAGGATCTACCGATCACTACGACTGCCCATGCAGTTTATGCGGAAGAGGAGATCCAGAGCCAGACCATGCAGGGGCGAACCATGGGAAGCGCCGATGGACATGGTCGAGGTCATCCAGGCGGAAACCTGTGCGCGAAGGACCCCAATACGGGGATATGAACGGCCGATGGAGCAAGTCCTTCCCGCATTCCAAACCCTATGGGTTCAGGCCCAACTGGACCGCACTCCATCGAGGAGAGGGATGTACGGGGAGTGTACTCACCCCCCCCGGCCAAAAGTGGTATCCGTCTCGGTGGAGTAGTGGCTGGGGACGTCGGAGACGCCATCAGGATTGACGACCTCAGGGGAATCAAAATCCCCTACTACGATGGCAACCCCTCCAACCTGGATGACTTCATCCTGGATTGGGAGGACTTTGCCGAGGAGGTCGTCGGTGAGATGCGGAGAGCGCCGCGAGACAAGTGGGTATGCCGGACATTCCCACACCGGCTGGCGCAGGACCTGAAGGAGGAGCTGCGGGATCAGATCCGGGAAGGACTGATCCGTACGGAGCAGGCCTGCCTCCAGTGGTTGGAGGATGAGGAGCGGGTGGACGCTCCGAACCAGAAGCTGGAGGACTTGTGGTCCATCCCGCTGCCGCTGGACCGCGGTGAGTTGCGGGTCCGGGAGTGGAATTGATACCTGCCAAAGTACCGAAGATGCCTCAAGCTGGTGGAGGACTGGAATGAGGCCAGCGAGATCCGCCACCTGCTGAAGGACGTCCTCCCCGGCAACTGGAAGAGGAGAGTGGAGGACGAGGAGAAGAAGCGAGCCAAGAAGCGGGTGGCGGTGAGGATTATGGCGGCGGAGGATACCCATGCGGGTATCATGGAGTTCTTCAGGAGGAACCTGGGCGAGCCCAACCGGATGTTGGGACTGAAGAATGCCGTGTACGTGGAGGTATTTGGAGACTCCGTGGGGCAAAGGTTGCTGCGCCTCAACAACGTGGAGTGGAGGCGCGGGGAGCCGCTGAGGATGCAGGTCATCTTCGCCCGCATGAGCCTGGACGAGATCGTGAAGTACATCACGGTGGAGTTGAAGCTCAATGCGAAGAACGAGGCCCACGTGCAGGATCGACATGGTCATGCACAATGAGGCCACCGAGAAGACCGCCATCATCGGGA
Organism: Eutreptiella sp. 'Long Island Sound 2002'; assembly: GCA_964036045.1. NCBI lineage: Eukaryota > Euglenozoa > Euglenophyceae > Eutreptiales > Eutreptiaceae > Eutreptiella > Eutreptiella sp. 'Long Island Sound 2002'. Next base: position 63,953,570 of record OZ038380.1, on the reverse strand, counting down.
GATCCAGGAGTACACGGCCAACTCCGCGGAGGATGGTAGTGGAAGTGGCCAAGACCACTGGTCCCGGGAGGATCACGAGGAATCCCATTTCTTCGCGTTTGTGGCGCACAACGTGAGAGAACATGGGCAGGATAGGTCCAGATGGAACAAGGTGGGACCCAAGAAGAACAGAGAGCCAAGTAGGATCGGGAACCCACCGCTCTCGTTCCGGGAGTACAGGTCTCAGCACGACGGGTGCTGGGTCTGTTATGGCAAGGGAAACAACCATGCACATGACCACCGTCAGTGCAAGGTGTATGAGGCGGACAAGAAGGCCTACTTCGCCGCTCACCCCCAGAAGAAGCCCAAAGAGCAGCGGATTTACGATTGGAAGGCGAAGGGCGGAGACGGGGGAAAAGGCCAAGGCAAAGGCCAAGGAAAAGGTGGAGGAAGAGGCTATGGTGGTGGATCTGGCCAATACCGACGAGTGAGGTCGATGGAGGAAGTTGCTGAGGACATGTTGAGGACGTTGGAGGAACTCAAAGCCCAGCAACCTGGTGGACAAATTCCTGGCGGATCGCAGCCGGAAGGGGCTGCGGGAAGTCAAGTCTAGAGGAGCCCCCACGGGAGTGGGACCTCGGAGGTCTCTCCTCCGAAAATCAGTGGAATCCCTGAGGAATCAGAGGCACATCGGGTGCCGAAGAAGGCTCCGGCAGAGCCAAAACCACTAGGCTTCGCAACTCCCAACCCCTGGAGCGCCCTGCCAAGGGAAGTACATGTGGGTACAGGAAATGGCAAGAAGGAAGGAGCGACCACGGAGAGCCCCGTGGACGGGCAGGACCAACCCAAGATCTACACCATCCGTGACCATACCCTTGAAGTCCTGATGCACCCGGACGTGCTAGAGTTGCATGCCGTGAGAGTCGTCCATACACCTCATGGCGACGAGCGGCAGTTGCACTTGAAAGTGCGAGTACGGTGCGGACGAGAGGAGAAGGTGGTGGATGTGTTGGTGGATACGGGTGCCCATGTGAGCCTGGTCCGGAGAGGTTTGTTCAAGCAGGAACTCCTGCAGCCCAGCCGGAGACCGGTCCGCCTGAAGGTCGCCAATGGAGAGATCATGGGTGGGGGCACCCATGAGGCCACTATCAGTATGGAATTCTGGGAACATGAGCGCTTGAACCGCCCTGATCTGGCGAAGAGAAGCACTCTATCCGGGAACTTCTATGTGGCCGACATTACAGATTGGGATATGATCATGGGGTATGACTTCATGGTGGCAAACGCCATTGGAGCCCTTCCCCATCGTGCAACGCTGGCCCGGGAGGATGATGAATGCCTCACATGGCTGTCCACGGACTATGCATGCAAATCATCCCAATGGAATGCTGAGGAAGAGGATCGGATCGTCCAAGCGGTGCAAACTGTGGGTGCCAAGTCCAGAGGAGACCGTGGAGTTCAGCTCACGGAGTATGGAATGGCGCCGCAGGTGTATGCCAGGATGATCCAGACGCTGGGGGCCGAAGCGCCCAAGACGGACGTCTTCGCTTCCCGGGATGCCCCACTTTTGCGGAAGTGTAGGAGGCATTGGCATCCAGGAGTCTCAGCCTGGCACAGGCATTGGGGTTTGAAGGAGTGGGGGCCCATGTAATGGCATGGCTCCCTGGATAACACCAGACGTACGGTGGAGAAGATCGTCGCGGATAGGGCGAAGAGGATCCTGGTCATAACCGGCATAGGATCCACCCCATGTCCGATGGAGAGTCTCAAGTCGACGCTGGACTCCATCACCCTGAACGAGATGTCATTCGGGCCAGAGGAGGGGTTGTTCATCGACGCCAAGGGTGTATCAATGCCCTCCCCGGGTCAAGCGTGGGGTACCAAGGCTTTCCTGGTGGATGGGGCGCAAACCCAGCCCACGGGTGATGAAGCATTCATCCGTAGTGAGGCGGTACCCAGAACCCCATGGCTAGGGTAGGGCATACAACCCGTCTCTGGTCCACTAACCCCATGTACGGAAGGGAAGACCGGTCTCCGGTCCACTAACCCCATGTACGGAAGGGAAGACGCCCGTTGACGCCCGGTGCGAGCCCGGCGGGAGCGTGTTCCGTGCCGTAAAGCCCCGCATCGGCAACCCATGCGTCGCCAGCGGAGATTTATATATCAGAATATCAGGAATCAACAGGGTTTTATTTTCATATTGTTCCCGTCAATTTTTACGCTTCCGTTCTGATATTCACTGTTTTGACAGCTGGCGGTTAGTTCGCGACTTTAGCGTAACCGCCAGTTTAACTGTTATATACAGATATTTTAGCGCAATCCGTGACGAAGCCTCTAAAGTCTTCACGAATTGCATTGATGCATCCGCAATTTTCACATTCTACACTCGCAACCTTAATCCGAATTTTCCAGGATGTCGAAATCGGATTTTCGACTTCGACATCCCTGCACTTGATTTGACCTCTTTCGAGTGGACCTACGTGCTTCCCTATGCACGAATCAACTTTCCTTTTGTCTTGCGGTCCATTTGTCTTGGAGATATGGGCAAAACAAAGTTGATTCGTGAGGCCACTTGTGAGGGTCATATGTCGTGCCGCTTGCGAGGAATGACATTGAGAAAACGTGGGATGTATTCACAATACTCCCGACGTAATTTAGAAAGCATTATACGCCTTGCGTCTCCACACGTGCGCGCTAGCATAATGGATCATGGTCAAGAGGGTAGAGTTTGCGTTATAACTCTTTGGCCATGATATTGAGTGCGTTAAGATAACTTTCGAGTGTAGCGCGTGAGTGTTGGTGTTGCGTAGGAACTTTCCTTGAGTTACTATGAGCGATTGACACAAAGTTATGCCCTTGGAGGGGCATGACATATCGTGGGGGGAGCCACCTCTTTGGGCAATATATGGTATGTGCCATGTGTTGTATTGCGTGCCCATTTGGCGGGTTCGGCTAAGAGCGATACACCCACCAATGGACCTCATATTTCACGAGGCCCTTCCTTATACTCCCCACGATCAATTGCAAGCCTAACCTTTGTGGAGGGAAGCTTGTGTGGCGATCCCAAAGCGATGCGTTGGGAGCAAGGTTTGTGTTTTGCAATTTTCCATATTTTCATGTGCCCACTTGGGAAGTAGCGCTCGTGACCTTTCAAAGCGCTCCAAGTGGAGCACATATGTGGAATCGTAGGTCATTGGTGTCAAGTCATTGTGTTTAGAAGGATTGGTCGATTACTCAATCCAAGCCGAAGATATTATAATATATTTGTGCGCCTTTCAAGGCACTTTTGGGTGTTTTTTCGCCAATATTGCTGTTTTTTGCCCGTCATGATGTCAAGTGGCGACCGTGTATCTCAACGTTGCGCTCAATTGACATCATGACCCAAGAATTTTTTGGGGATACATACTTCGGTGCCCAACATATCTTGGACCCTGCGAATAACTCATCTTGGGCTTGGCATAACGTGGCCACCATGTTGGCGATTTGGGACTATCCCAAATCATGGGCTCACTTGGCGACCCTGCCATTCCCAAAACCGGAAGAGTTGGGCGACGCCCAAAAGATATGTTGGACGCATATGACTTGATACCAATCCTATGGCACACTCCGGTCCAAGTCGGGCATGTGCCTCATTTGCCCCAACCATGAGTGTGCGCATTTTCGGCCATTTTGAGCAATTTTCCACATTTTCTGCCCGCCGTGCACTATGTTCAGCCCACCCGTGCACGCCGGACGCATGGACCAATGGACCATATATAACATGGGTGTTATGTATGTTGGTCCCCATGGCGCACACACCACGTGGGCGAAGCGGAACAACCTTCGTAAAGGTGCTAGCCCAAAGTGAGTGTGGACAATTTTGCCATTTTGGCACTTGTGGACCCAATTGGGATTGTCACCACGCCAAGTGGGATTGGGAAACTTCGAGAGCCAAGGGCATGGGAGTCACCGTTACACCCCTGGTGGATCGCGTATGGAATGGCGAATCCGATCTCCAAGGCAGCTTGGAGATATACTACTGGGAGCACCCCCGAATTTTGGCTCATTTCGAGCAGCCAAAATGACCCCCTTTTGGGACCCCAATTTCACCCCCCCGTGTGGTCAATTGGCGGCCCCATATCTCTATGCCCACGAGGAGCCCGGACCTAATTTTAAGTTCTACACTCAGATAAGAGTCCTAGGTCCTGCCTGCAACCCTGTGGGTCATTGGCCTTGCCCTGGCCGGGCGAGCCACGCGTGAGAATGATGCCAATTTTGGTGATTTTGGCATCATGACCCCACTTGACGAACCCGTGGTGCCCTGATGCTGGGACCTCAGAGGGAACCAGGTTGGGTGAGGGCTCCAAAGAGTTCGTACTCGAAAGGCATAGGGTCAGTTGCCTCGTCCCTACCTCTGGGGGGTCCAGACAAGGGGTCATTTCTGGAGATTTTTGAGCTAATATCAGTTTGGGCTGAAACAGCCCATTTTCAGCTACCAACTGCTGAGGGATAATGGCGGGGCCATATCTCTGGCTCAGAGCAGATTGGGACCTGCCGTTGAGGGAGCATGGGAAGCCACCGTCGGTTGGCCTTGGAGCTACTTGGTTCCCAGATACTCGCCTATGGCTGGGCGGGACACCCCCCCTATTGGCAGGGTTTCAGGGTCCGGACTGAGCAGGGCATGGGTTGTGTTTGAGCCCCCGCACCCACCAGCCACTGAGAGGGTCGGACCTGGGATTGGGATACGAGTTGGGACTGAGTGTCTATTGTCCTGTGATGCCCTTACCGGAGTCCAGTCTTAACCCCATGTGTACATATCCTGATGTGTTGCTGTACATACTTTTGTTCCCTTGTTTCAGAGTGGCAAGGATCATGAAACGCTTTGTCTCATGACACGAGCGTAATTGATGCCCCTGTGAGCGCAGTGCTTTGCCTGCCTGCTTGCTTGTGCGTGTCACCGCAGCGTCCCGTGGCCAGGCCCCCCACGGGAACGCGTCAAAAGCGTTTCACCGCCGCAGGGTTGGCCATCCCTCGCGTGCCACTCGGGGCCACCAATGCCGAGCAGCGCGGCGCAGCAGCTCGCAGCTCGCAGCTCGCAGCGCAGCGCAGCGGTCCGCAGCGGCGCCCAGAACATTGCCCTGAGCGACAACGGAAGCGCCGCGACCGCGAAGGAGGTGGATAGACCAGGACTCCCTCATCAGCGAGTCCTATCGGCCGACCAGCAAGGCCGCACACCCAGTCGCGTCAACCACCTCCACAACCACCGGCCGACCAGCACCGGCCGCACTCCGAGTCCAGTGCTGCAGCACCCGCCTCAACAAACACCACAAGGACTGGTTCGTTGAGTGGAACGAGTGCACACCAAGGACCTCAAGACCAACTACGCCCCCGCTGCCATGGTAAACTGGCAAGAAGCGGGTAAGACGTGGCCGCGGCCCCACCCCCATGCAGTGCGCCTACTGCGTGGGTTGGTTTGGGACCAGCTCTACCGCCACAGCCACCCCCAGTGCGAAGGCGGCATGCCCGGGAGCTTCAAGCTCCGCACGGACATGAGCCCCGACCGCCTGCAGGCCGTGGAGGACTGGCTGCGGGTGGAAGGGTTTGCCTTCCGCTTCCAGCAGAGGCGCTGGAGGGTCTGGACCCGGCCGGACAGGCCCGGCGAAGGGCTGCGCCCCGACGTGATTGAGGAGGACGAGAAGCCCAACGAGTACCCGTCGGGGGCCTCGATCAACGTCTCCATGTGGGACATGATCGAGAAGAACTTCCCGGAACGGGGGAGCGAGCGCAGGCTGCAGGGCAGCAGCAACAGCGCGTCTCCGGGGAAGGAGAAGCGGTCCGCCGGGGACAGGAAGCGGGACCGGAAGTGGCGGGAGTACCAGGAGTCCCTGGCCGCCGAAGCCGCCCAAGGCGCCAAGGGCGGAACCCCAGCCCCCAGTTCCCAACGGGCCAGTGGCGGTCACCACCCCGGCCACACCACCCTCAGCGACTTCCTCCAAGTCGCCAAGCCCGCCAAGGCGGAGCCCCGTCAGCTGCTCCTGAGGGGGTCAGGCCCCAGCAGCGACGTGGAGTCGGCCCACCGCGGGAGGATGCCGGCCGACCAGGCCAGCTCCAGCAGCAGCGTCGCTCCGGACCAAAGGGACGTGGCACGCGCCTGTGAGCGCGCCTGTGGGGTGCCCTGCAACCTTCGGGTTGCCCGGCAACGGGCCACGCAGCAGCACGCTGCCGTGGAGGGCGCCGACGGCATCGCCCAGCAGGAGGCTGCGGAGTGGCGGCATGGCATGGTCATCCACGCCTCGACCGTGGCGGCCATTGCGGCCGGACTCACGGCTGCAGCCGCCCGTGAGGCAGCCATTGCCCAGGTCAAGGGTGAGTGGGCGGCAGCCGACGAGGAAGCCCGCCTGACGCAGGAGGCCATTGCCTGCAAGGAGGCCGAGGTGAAGGCGCTGGAAGAGGCGCTTGCCCAAGAGATGGCAAAGAAGGAGGCGGAGGAAAGGGCCCACGCCGAGGCAACGGCTAAGGCCCAGGCGGACGCCGCCAAGAATGACGCCCTTGAGGCCGCGCGACGGAAGGTCGCTGAGGAGAGGGCCAAGACGGAGGCGGAGTTGGCGGCGTTGGAAGCGGAGAAGGCTCGGCTGCAGCAGGCCCGGGAAGCCGAAGCGGCTCGTGCTCGGGAGGAAGCCGAAGGGACAGCTGCCGCAGCCACCGCCGCCGCAATGGAGGAAGCAGAGGCCAAACTCCGCCGCGAGACTCCCCCAGGAGGATCACGAGTGGAGACCCTTGGAAAGCTTTTCGAAGGGGACGCCTCCTCCAGGATGACGCTGGACGAGGCCGACACGGGCAGCAGTAGGAGCAGTGGCCCCACTGCCTACCGACGGAGGAAGGGTAAGGGGAAGACCCCCGAGAGGCCATGGAGGCCAGCAGGCGAATACCCCCACGACAGCGACCCCTTCTTCACCGCAAGCGACGGGGATGAACGAGGCCGCCGACATCGCCGAGGAGTGGCTGGCGGAGGAGGCGGAGACGTCCCCATGGAGCCGGAAGGTGAGGATGAGGATCCCCCTCCTCCCTACCGGAGCTCGGAGTCTTCCGAGACCGAGACGCCCAGGTGGGGTGACGTGGACGAGGATGACGACATGGACTTTGACATCACGAAGAAGCGCCCATCCTCGGACCCACCGAGGCGACCCGGCGGAGACCCACAAGGACCCCTTGGCGGAGGACCATCAGGACCCCCTGGAGGACGCCAACCAAGTGGACCCCCTGGAGGCGGACCACCGGGCGGGGGAGGACCCCCTGGACCGGGCGGACCCGGCGGAGGCCCTCCTCGAGGATCCCCTGGGGACCCCGACGACCTACCAGGGAACGGGGACCCGGATACCGCCTGGCGGTGGATTCTCTACCTCCGCAGGAGGGTCCAGTCCCTCGAGCGCGAGGCAGACACGGGCAAGGGCGAGATGACTCGCATCGCCAGGGTCGCTGCGCGCGCACAGAGAGAGCTGGACATCGCCAAGATCGAGATGGTCAAGAGCGCCAGCGTCGCCACTGCCACCCAGAAGCTGCTGGACATCGCCAGGGGCGAGACCAGGTCGCTGAACAAGGTCATCAGCGGCCTGCAGCAGAGGCTGGACGCGCTGGAAGCCCGTGGGAGCGTCCGCAGCGACCACCCACCCCTGGAGTCTGGCTCGTCGGACGACGGCTGGGGAGCCGGACGAGGTCCAGGCAGACCCCACGCCCCCGGCGCAGCCCCCAGGAGTCGCCCCAGCGCCAGTGCCCCCGCTCTCACCGCCCCCTCTCACCACAGCGCGGGCCGCCGCAACGAGCGCGTGCCGCCCGGCAGTGGCAGTGAGCATTAGCATGATGAGTGGCTCAGCGCGGAGTACCACAACCGCCGTGCTCCACCGCGGACCCCGGTACGCCCACGACGCCCCGCACCAGCCCCGAAGCCAATCCCCATGGCTGGTGGACGTTATGGTGGACTCAGGGACGAGGTCCCCAGAGGAGACGTGGAGTGGGATGTCGGTGAAGGTGAGGACCTGGACCTGGACCTGGAGGAGTTCGACATTAGCCCGCCGCATGGTGTACGACGGGAGGCCGCTGAACGCAGCCGCCGGCGCCGTGACGAGGTGACGTACATGGAAGGAGTACGGCGTGAACATCTAGGTTCAGCGTACATGGAGGAACCGCGGCGTAGCCACAGGGATACCATGGAGGAGATGGACGTGGCGGCCGTGGGAGTCCGTGGGCGAGGCCGATGGGAACCTCGGTCGACCTCGCGGCCGGCGTTCATGGTCTCTAAGGCCGCGGATGCCGCCGTGTGGGAAGACTTGAAGGACATCAAGCCCCCCATGTACGATGGCAACCCCCTCAACCTCGACCGCTTCTTGGAGAAGCTGGACGATTTGGGGGGTGACCGTCACTGAAGACATGGATCCCACAGATGCAGAGAAATATGTCTTCAGACGGTTCAGGTACCGCCTGCCGGAAGTGCTCCAAGAGCTATACTTCGTGGCGACCAAGGAGGGGAAAATCAAGACCCTCAAGGAAGCCAAGAAGTGGCTCAACGAGCAGGAGCGGGTGGACGCTCCGCAGGTGGCTGCCAAGCGCTGGAAGTCCATCAAGCTTCAGCATGATGGACGGGAGATCCCCCTACGAGACTGGCGGGACTTCCTAGGGCAATACACCCTCTTCCGTCGCAACGTGGAGGACTGGAACGAGGGTGACGAGCAGGCTCGCCTGCTCTCCATGCTACCGGAAGCATGGATCAAGAGGGTCACCAAGGAGGAAGCCAAGAGGGCCAAGTCCAACCACACGGTCAAGATGATGCTCCCCAAAGAGTATCATACAAACGTGGTGGCTTGGACAAGGAAGAACGTGGCCCGGGATGTCAAACGGCACTCCCTGCCGAGCGCTCTCCTCATCACCGTCTCGGGCGATCGCGAGAAGACCGCGATGTGGCGCCCTGACGAGTGTGACGTGAGCGGCCAGACCATCCGTGTGCAGGCCATCCCGGCGCGGATGAGCTGCGACGAGATCCTGGAGTGGGTTGGAGAGGAAGTACTCAAGGAGTACCGGAACCTCCACCACACCCGCGGGTTGAGGCCCGGCGACCGCGACGTCAACTACGTTGGCGAGGCGCCTGGCGGGGAAGCTGCCATGGACCCAGCGGGAGCCGATGGCGATAAAGCTCTCGTCGACGATGACAACGATGATGAGCCCGCCGGGATGGCCGTTTGTGCCTTCGTGGCCCACAACGGCGCGGGGAACAACCGGGGAAGCTGGAAGCCCCTGCAGCCGGGTTGGAAGAAGAAGGAGAAGAGGGACCCTCGCCGCATTGGCGACCCTCCGCCGTCCTTTGGGGAGTTCATACGAGCTCACCCGCAGGGCTGTTTCGTGTGTTATGGGTGGAAGAAAGGCTTCAACCATGACCACCGAACATGCCCCACCCACCAGGCCGACACGGAGGCTTACAAGAAGGCGCACGGGTCGAAGAAGCGTGCCCCCGCGGGTATCCGAGAAGCCAAGGTGGAGGTGGACAAGGACGAGCTCTCCAAGCTGATGTCGCAGGGGACCGAGTTGGCAAAGGAGATCCAGGAGATCAAGAGGAACTGGGACCCCAGGACGGGCAACAAGAACAAGGAGAACAACCAGAACGACCAGAACAAGGACAAGGACAAGAAGCCTAGGAATAGGAGGAAGAAGGGTGTCAACGAGGTTGATGCGGAGGAGAACACCCCTACTTCCACGACGTACGCCCCCTAGCGGAGCCCCTGCAGCCAAGGGCCCCAGCTAGGGCGGTCGCTGGATGGTGTCGTGGGAAGCGCCACACCATGTCAGTCGGGAGTCGGTAAGCACAAAGGGATTGCCGCGGGTTGAAGGCCCGGTCCGGCACCCATTCGCGGTGGCGGGGGGAGGGCAAGTGAAGGCACGAACCCTTGCACCCGTCCATCCTTCGCGACCAAGAATGCGTTTGATGTACTTCAAGATCTATCCGAGAGTATCGGAGGATCACCCGGACCGCAGCTGGATGCTGCAGATGGGCAGCCTGAGCCCATTGTCCACGACCTGCACCAGTGGCTTGTTGAGATTCTGGAACGGCTGGGGATCCTGAGCTTGCACGCCGTGCGCCGAGTTGGGCGTGAGCGGCAGTTGCACCTTAAGGTCCGTGCCTTATGTGGGGAAGGGGAAAAGGTCTTCGACGTGTTGGTCGACACGGGAGCTCAGGTCAGCTTGGTCAAGGCTGGCCTACTCCCACCAGAGTGTTTGACCGACAGTCGGAAACCTCTCAGGCTGAAGGTGGCGAACGGCCAGTACATGGTGGGAGGCACGAAGGAAGCGGCCATCGGGCTGCAGTTCGTGAAACATCGTGAGCTGAGCCGCCCAGACCTCGGCAAGGAAATCCTCCTGCAAGGTCGCTTCTACGAGGCCGAGATGGACTGGGACATGATCGTTGGGTACGACTTCATGATGGAGACGGACTCCGGCGTCCTCCCGGCCCAGGCCTCCATGACCCTGTACCAGGACGACCAGCTCTCGTGGCTTTCGTCACCTGAGCACCATGTGGAATGCCAATGGATCCACCCCGAACGCGATCAGCTCGAAGTAGCCGCACTGGGCACTGAGCCAACTGGGCCAGCAAACCAGGAGTACGGCGTAAGGCCGGAAGTGGCGAGCCGAGTGGTTGCGGACCTGGGAGCTTCGGATCTGGCCCTGGATGCGTTCTCTTCAGGAACCTCCGCCCATCTTCGGGTTTGTGAAAAGTACTGGAGCGCCCAGGACTCCGCGTGGAAGAAGCACTGGGGTCCGCATCAGGGATTGATATGGATCCATTGCCTTCGTTGGGACATTCCAAGAGCGATAGCGAAGATTCGCAAGGACCGCTCCAAGGCAGTGCTGGCTGTTCCTATGGGATGCACCGAGGAGGAAAGTACCCGACATTGGGTAGTCTCATTGACCAACATGACCTTAAACAAGGTCGTCCTACCGGCCGGAGAGAGTGTCTATCAGGACGCTAAAGGACAGCCCATGCCACCCCAGAGATGGCCAACAGAATTCCACTATGTGGATGGGGGCCTTGATCAGGCCGACACCACGGACTTCGTCTGTGTCAACCGCATCATAGCAGAGCCATGGCGACAATGCTTTGCGGTTCCCCCTGTTGACATCGGAGAATCGGAAGACCCCCTCACTGAGGAGGAGTTGGATCTGGTTCAGGGGTATATGGATCAGCCCTTTCACGACTGGGGAAACCAGCGTGAGGGCAAGGGCCAGGACAAAGCCTGGTGGGAAGTGGACTCGATCGTCTCCGGTTCCTATGATGGAAATACCTTCGTGCAGAGGCTGCTGGATCATATGTCCATCCAGGACGAGCCAATCGGGGGTAACCCACCCACCTACGGCGATCTGTTCCGAGGCAAGACCAGAGATGGCCCTTTGGGCCACCTGGGAAGACCACCTGAGCCGAAGCCGAGCGGGGTCGCTACCCCTCAAGTAAGCTCAGTGGTCCAGGTGCCCGGAAAAGCAAAGCGGAGTCCGATGATTGCCCCAAGATCCAGGCATTGAGGGCCAGGCTGAAGCAGAAGTATGGGGACACCTTCTTCAGCAGAAAGCCTGTGTTTCCCCCACCGGTGCGTGGACTGTATGGCGAGGCCAAGATACGACTGAAGCAGGACCCCCGTGTGTATCGACACCGGGAGTTTGCCCTGAGGGGCGAGAGGAAAGAGGCCATGGAGAGGGTCCTCCGTGACCTCATCGAGAGAGGCTGGCTCGAGCCGTGCCACTCCAAATGGGCCTCTCCGTGCTTCGTCGTCCCCAAGAAGGTGGCCGGTGAATGGCGGCTCGTGGTCGACTACCGCGGCCTGAACGCCCAAACGCAGCACGACAGCTATACGCTGCCCCTCATTGAGGACATGCTGCAAAAACAACACCGGCGGAGGATCTTCACGGTGATTGACCTGAAACATGGTTATCATCTGATGCCTCTCGCCGAGGAGTCCCGTGCCCGCACAGCCATGAGCACCCCACTTAGACCTCTCCAGTGGAAGGTGATGCCCATGGGCGTTACCAAAGGCAATGCGGCTTTTCAGCGGATGCTGGAGAACCTGCTTGAGCTGGTGCGTGACCGTGCGGACCCCTTCGTGGACGACGTGATCATCGCGTCCGGGGACCCCAGTATGAGCTACGAGGAGCTCCTGGAGGCACATGAGAGGGACGTCACTCGAGTGCTGGACCTTCTGGTTCGGCACAAGCTCACGGGCAGCAGTGACAAGGCCACCATTGCGGTAAGGGAGGTGATTTTCGCTGGCCACGTAGTCGGGAACGGGCAGCGAAAGCCCATACCTGGCAAGGTGGCTGCGATCGAGCACTGGGAAAAGCCCAAAACGGTCTCTGAGCTACGGGTGTATCTGGGGTTCTGCAACTACTACTCAGGGTATATCAAAATGTATGCCGAGTATGCAGCCCCCATGACGACCATGCTCAAGGGCAACCCAGAGAAGACCAAGAAGCGGTCCAAGAAGGTTCTGGTCTGGGATGCTGATTCCGACCGTGCCTTTCAGGGGATGAAGCAGGCGCTGCTATCCGCAGTGGGTCTGCACCTCGTGGATCCCGACCGAGGGTTCGTCCTGCGCACCTACGCTTCTGACTACGCCGTTGGCGCTGTGTTGGAGCAAGTGCTTGACGATGGGAGGCACGTGCCTGTGGCCTTCTGGAGCCGAGTCCTGGCGGAAGGCCAGAGACGGACGTGGACGCCCCGAGAAAAGGAGGCGTACGCCATCGTCATGGCTCTCAGGAAATGGGCTGGGTACATAGCCCTCCATCCCGTCACCGTCTGCACCGACCATCAGAGTCTGCAGTCGTGGCACAAGGTGCACGTGGACACCCCCTCTGGTCCCGCCTCCCGACGGGCAAGATGGCATGAGACCTTGGCCAAGTTCGACCTCACGGTTGTGTACATTCCTGGGAAGGATACCACCGTGGCGGACTGTCTCATCAGGTGGGCCTATCCCGCCAGCAAGGGCATGACGGATATCTCTGCCCATGGCGATGAGGCTGAGACCGCTGAAGCCAAGAGGATCATTGAAATGGAACGCCTGATGGAGGAGGAGGGTGTAAAATGCTTCGTCGTCATGGCTGCGGATGCCCCCCTCGGAACGAGGATGGGCAGAGCGTTCAGAGTACTGGCCCCTGATGGAGCTGAGTCCGACAAGCACCTCTTCCCTGAGTCTTGCCTCCAGGACGACTGGACCGACAACTACGCCAAGTCTGAGGCCTTTGCGGCCGAGTATAGGGCTGTGACCGACCCTGACGACGGGCAGAAGTGGCCAAAGGGGCTGACTGAGGAAGATGGCAAGCTCTACCGAAACGGTAAGCTGCTAGTACCGGAGTCCCGAGTGCTCGAGCTGTGTGAAGATTGGCACCACCACATGCTGCACCCAGGGGTCAAGAAGCAAGCCCTTGACATGCAGCGCCGGTTCCAGATCGACCATATCGGTCTCTACACCGCCATCAAGAAGGTCAGGAAGGGTTGCTCGGTCTGTCAGGCCTGCAATCCCGATAACCGGAACGTCAAGGGGGAAGCCCAATGGACCCCGGTTCCTGACCAGCCCATGGAGAGCGTGGCCATGGACGTCTTCTCCATGCCCGAAGTGCACATTGGCAAGGAGACCTTTGACTGTGTGGTTCTTTGTGCGGATCGCCACAGTGGCTACGTAGTAGCCGTTCCGGCACGCAAAAAGGGGTTGCTTGCCAAGGAAGTGGCAGTCATGATGATCCGTCATTGGCTGACCGTCTTTGACATCCCCCGCACCATTTGAAGTGACTGAGGGCCCCACTTTACTGGTGGCTGGTTCAAGGCTCTGTGTTCCCTCATGGGAATACGACATGCCAAGAGCGTCACCTATCTCAGCCAGTCTAACGGCCGTGCTGAAGTGGCTGGACGGCAGCTGTTCGAGAGGCTGCCCAAGATTCACATCACCAATCCAGGTCGGAACTGGTTTGAGGAGATGTGGCCTGCTCTGAAGGCCCATCATGACACCCCCACCCCGGGTGGTTTGTCCCCTCACCAGATTCTGTTTGGCAGGGACCCCCTGGGTCGGGGACTTCCCTTGTCTGGTGATGGCATGGCCATGGACGCCAAGGAATTCTTCGCGCGGCAAGAGGCAACGGCGCGTGACATCCGCCAGCAGCTCGAGAAGGAGCATGCTGAGCGTCAGAAGTCCGCCCCGAGCTCAACAGCGCAGAAGTTCAGGGTGGGAGACCCGGTGTGGGTGATCAGACCCGCTCTATGGGCACCCACCGCACCAAAACCTGGTTCACACCCGGAGAGGTGGTCCGCAGGATTGGTGAGGACACCTACCGCATCAAGGTGGGTCACGGACAGTTCCGGGAGCGCCACGAGAGTCAACTCCGTGTGCGGGAACCCAACCTCCGTGGCCAGCATGTGTCTCTGAGCTACGCCGCACATGAGGCCGATTCGGACAAGGACTATGCTGAGCAGGACGACTATACAGTCGAGAAGATCCTTGCTCAGCGTCCGAACGCCTCGGCACCCGGAGGCCTGGAGTTCAAGGTTCGTTGGCGAGGCTATGGGCCGTCCCACGACACCTGGGAACCCGTCTCCTCGTTCGTGCCGCGGGTTAACACTCCCTTCATGGAGTACATCCGCAGGCACAAGACCAAGATCCATGTCTCGGACTTGGCAGCACTCACCCGGGCGATTGCAGCCAGGGGTGCCTGATCAGCGCCCTGAGCTCTCCCCTGATGCAGTTTGAGCGCTTGTGTGGTCGACGGATCGTCCCTCACTTGCTTGCTCTCTTACATCTTTCGGTGACCTGCCATCGGAGTGGCCATATACCCCCCCCTGCTGAATCCAGAGGAGGATGGCCCCTCTTTTTCACTTCTATTAGTCACTCCCCCCCTGCTGAATCCTTGGGAAACCAGGTAGGGCGACTGACCTTCATATTCTCTGAGCTCTTGGGGCCTTGAAGCCCATACGACGTTGCGCAACGGATGCCGCTGTCATCGGCATTGCGATTTTTGAGTGTGTGGTCTGGTCCCATGGCACTTGTGGGATCCAGACCAGTCTACGTGTGTCGCGACTATATATGGCCTGAACTCAGGCGTTTTCCTGTCCAGGTAGGTAGGTAGCCAGGTGCACTCGGTCGTGGAGAGGCGCCCCATGGTTCCCCCTGGCGTCGCCCCTGTGACGAACAGGAAGAGGCTCCGCGCGTGAAGAGGGGAGGCGGCTTACATCCTGCTAGACCTGACTGTTGGCCCCCAACAAAGCGGCCCCGGGCTACACCGGAAGGGCTGATCGCCGCCAGCGTGACGTGCTTGTCTCGCCGGGAGGGTGGGCCCCCGTGCTTGCGCACGTCCCCTCCTTTGGGCGGAACCCTAGGGGTTCAACGGACTTCCTGGCGTATCCCGTTCCCAAGGCATGCATGCATGTTTTTGGTACTAGGGTTCCGAGGCGCTTGGGTGTCGCACGCTCCGCCTCAAGTCCCAAAGCAGCGCAGGCCTTAGGATGCAGCCTTACCCCCGGGCTCCGGATCTCGTTTGGCCGGGTCACCTGGATGGCATGGGCTGCCTCAGTGCACGGGCTGTGGGCACTGGGTTTCCTACTGTTGGCTTGCGTTTGTGGTTGGGTCTGGGTTGCGGTTGGTCGTGGGTTTTCTTTACCCCTGCCCGTTGTGGCTGGGGTCTTGGGTGGGTGTGTTTGGGCTCGGTTTGTGGTGTTGTCCCTCTTTTGCCGGCTGTTTGTGGTGTTCGTGGTTGGGCTTTGGTGTCGGCCTGCTTTCGGGACCTCTGTGGTTTCCTGCGCGTTTCCCTTGCCCCCCGCCGTTTCCGGTTCCGGTGTGCGGTGTGGGCGTGCGTGCTGGGCCCGGGTCTCGGCTGTGCCCCGCCCTTCTTGGCTGGGTTGTCGGGTTGTGTTTTTTGCGCTTTTTTGTTTTTTTTTTTTCCGGTTGCTGGGTGTCCCGGTCCTGGGCCTTGTGGTCTCTCCCCCCGTCTCCTTTCTTTCGGGCTGGGCTGCTGGCTTTTTTTTTTTTTTGTCTGCTTGTTTCGGTGCCCCTTTTCCCGGTGGGCGGCTGTTCCTGGCTTGATGTTGCCGGTTTTGGCTGGGTGGTCCCCCCTGTGCTTGTTTGGGGGTCCTGTCTTCGGTGCCCTCTCGGTGGGGGGTTTGGCCCCCTTCTGTGTTGTTGGCGGGCGTTTGGTGGCTGTGGGCTGTTTTCGCCTGCCCCACCCCCCCCCCCTTTTTTTTGGGGGGGGGGGGGCCAGCCTGGCTGTTCCTCCCTTTGCCTTCCCTCGGCTGGCGCTTGCTCTGTGGCTGGTGTGTGGTGTGGTTGGTCCCTCGCCACTCCTGGCGGAGGTTCCTGTGTCCTACTCCCCTCCACCCCTGGCTGGGTTTCGCTGCCGGTGGTGGTGGGCGGTCCCCGCCACTCCTGGCTGGGGTCTGCCGGCGGCGGTGGTGTGTGGTGTGTGGCGGTGGTGTGTTGGTGGGGTTGTGGCTGGTGTGTGGTGTGGTTGGTCCCTCGCCACTCCTGGCGGCGGTTCCTGTGTGCTACTCCCCGCCACTCCTGGCTCAGTTTCGCTGCCGGTGGTGGTGGGCGGTCCCCGCCACTCGTGGCTGGGGTCCGTTGGCGGCGTTGCTGTGTGGTGTGTGGTGTGTGGCGGTGGTGTGTTGGTGGGGTTGTGGCTGGTGTGTGGTGTGGTTGGTCCCTCGCCACTCCTGGCGGAGGTTCCTGTGTGCTACTCCCCGCCACTCCTGGCTGGGTTTCGCTGCCGGTGGTGGTGGGCGGTCCCCGCCACTCCTGGCTGGGGTCCGTTGGCGGCGTTGCTGTGTGGTGTGTGGTGTGTGGCGGTGGTGTGTTGGTGGGGTTGTGGCTGGTGTGTGGTGTGGTTGGTCCCTCGCCACTCCTGGCGGAGGTCCCTGTGTGCTACTCCCCGCCACTCCTGGCTGGGTTTCGCTGCCGGTGGTGGTGGGCGGTCCCCGCCACTCCTGGCTGGGGTCCGCTTGCGGCGGTGGTGTGTGGTGTGTGGTGTGTGGTGTGTGGCGGTGGTGTGTTGGTGGGGTTGTGGCTGGTGTGTGGTGTGGTTGGTCCCTCGCCACTCCTGGCGGAGGTTCCTGTGTGCTACTCCCCGCCACTCCTGGCTGGGTTTCGCTGCCGCTGGTGGTGGGCGGTCCCCGCCACTCCTGGCTGGGGTCCGCTGGCGGCGTCGGTGTGTGGTGTGTTGCGGTGGTGTGTTGTTGGGGTTGTGGTTGGTGTGTGGTGTGGTTGGTCCCTCGCCACTCCTGGCGGAGGTCCCTGTGTGCTACTCCCCGCCACTCCTGGCCGGGTTTCGCTGCCGGTGGTGGTGGGCGGTCCCGCCATTCCTGGCTGGGGTCCGTTGGCGGCGGTGGTGTGTGGTGTGTGGTGCGTTGTTTGGGTCCCTCGCCACTCCTGGCGGAGGTTCCTGTGTGCTACTCCCCGCCACTCCTGGCTGGGTTTTGCTGCCGCTGGCGGTGGGCGGTCCCCGCCACTCCTGGCTGGGGTCCGCCGGCGGCGGTGGTGTGCGTGTTTTGCTTGGCCGGGTCGGGCGGGCCGGCCTCCCGGGCGCGTTCTGGTGCGCCTCACCTTTTCCTTTGGCCGCTTTGTCTTTCTGCTTTGCTTGGCCCCCTCCGGGCTGGGGTTGCCCCTCTCTCTTTCGCTGCTGTTGCTGTTCCCCGTTGGTTGTTTTTCTCGGCCTCCCGCTGCCTGGCTCGCGCCTCGTTTGTGTCTTCCACTTGGCCGTTGGCTGCTCTTTGGTGGTTGCTCCCCCGCCCCCCCCCCCCCCTTTGTGTCTCGCGGTTTTCGTCGCTCCTGCTTTTGGCCTTGGCGTTTTTTTTTCTTCTTCTTCTTCCTCCGTGCGCCCCCGTTGTCTCCGGCTTTCTCTGGTTTCCGGCCCCGTGTGCCCTGGGCCTCGGCGCTTGCGTTGTTTGTTTTGTTGCCCTTCCGCTTCTCGGCTCTCCGTGCGCTTGTCCCTCTTTCGTGCTTTCCGCCTGGTTGTTGGCTGCTCCCGCGTGGTTGCTGCCCCCCCCCCCCCCCCCTTTGTGTCTCGCGGTTTTCGTTCCTGCCGCTCGGTGCCGTGTGCCGTGTTGTGCTGTGCGTCCCTGGGTGCGGTGCTGTGCCGCGCTGCTGCGCGTTGTGTCGCCCGGTGTTGTGCTGTTGTGTGCTGTGTTGCGCTCGTTTGGTGCCGGTGCTTGTTGCGCCGTGCCCTCTGGCGCTGCCCGTCGCCCTGGGGCCCTGTCCTCTGCGGCGCTGTGTTTTGCGGTGTTCCCCCGCGCTGTGTGCTCTGTGCTGTGTGTGTTTTGTCGTGGCACGGTGGTGCGTGCTGTTGTTCGCGGCTCTGCCTTGTGCTGTGTGTGTCTCGGGGTGCTGTGCTGTGTCCCTGTGCTCTCCGTTCTGTGCGTTGCTGTGCTTCGCTGTGCTGGTGCGCTCGCGTTGTGCTGTTCGTGTGGTGCGTGCTGTTGCTGGCGCCTGGTGCTGTGGTGCGCTGCTGTGTGTCGTGCTGTTTCCTGTGGTGTGCCGTGGTGCGGTGCTGGGTCTGGTGGCCCGTGGTTGTCTGCTGCTGGCGTGTTTCGGTGTCGGTGTCCCTGTCTGGTCGCGTGGTCTGCTTCCCTGTGGTTGGTGTGGTTTGCTGTGGTGCCCTGCTTTCCTGTGTCGTGTTCTGTGGTGCTGTGCTGTCGCGTGGTGCTCTGCTGTTGTGCTCTGCTGTCGTGTTGCGCTGCTGTTGGGGCTTGCTTTGCCCTCCTGTGGGCTGTCGTGCTGTGCTGTGTTGTCCTGTTGGTTGGCTGTGCTGTTTTTGGCCCGGTGGTGGTGTCTGCGTGCTGTGGTGTTCTTTTCCTCGCGCTGTGCGTTCCCTGTCTTCTCCGCTCTGTGCGCTGCGGTGCCTTGTTGTGCTGGCTGTGGTGCCCTGCTTCCCTGTGTCGTGTGCTGTGGCGCTGTGCTGTCGTGTGGTGCTGTGCTGTCGTGCTCTGCTGTCGTTTTGCGGTGCTGTTTGTGTTTGCTTTGCCCTCCTGCGGCCTGTCGTGCGGCGCCAGTGTGGTCTGCGCTGTTGTTGGTGCCTCGTGCTGTGGCGTGTCCCTGTGCGTTGTGGTGTCTCCCTGGGCGTTCTGCGGTGTGGTGGTGCTGCTCTGGTGTGTCCCGGTGTCTTGCTGTGCTGTGCCTCGTCCTGTGGTGTCCTGCGCCCTGTGCCGTGTCCTGCGGTGCCCTGCTGTCCTGCGGTGCTGTGCTGGTTGGCTGTGCTGTGCGGTTGTCTGCGCTGCTGGCGCTGCCGTTTTTCCGTGCCTTTGAAAACTCTTTTTTTTTTTTTTTTTGCTTTTGAAAATAAAATAAAATTATACACGACCCAACACACTCGCGTGCAGCAAGACCATGTTCGCTGCTGTGCCTTACGTGCTACCCTTCGTTCTTGATGTTCTCGGCCTTGTTCTTGTGCGTGGCGTCGTGGAGCGTGTTGGTGTCCATTGCTAAGGGTTAACCGCGTTCCCCGAAGGGCCGCCGCCTGAGCTGCAGGGCAAGGGGAGTGATGGGCACGAGGGTGGTGAGGGAGGTGCATGAAGAATAAGAAGAAAAAGGCGGCAGGGCGCGACGTGAGGCGTCGTGGCGAGTTATGAAAAAGAGTGTGTTTACACGCCTATTACCCCGCTTATTGCTTGTCTTTCTGTTCCCCAGGATATGTGCATCTGTATGTCAGCCCATCACTGAAGTAGGGACTGTTTTTCCCCCCGACGGGATGCGAATCGACTACGAAGGCACCCTGAGTCGGCGTTTACATGTTCTTACATAGGGTCCAAGTACCTAAGTACAGATTCTTCTGTTTGAGTGCCCGTGATACCGTGTGCCCTATTCGCTGTGATGTGGAGATCCTGATGGCGCCAGGCGGGAAGCCCAGTTGCCTGACTACACTCCCAGCGGTCCGCCACTGTCAGTCCCAGTGCGAGCCTGCCGACTCGCAGACGCACTTGCAGTCGGATGGGGAAGGTTTGCCTGGGAAACTGGTGGTTTGAGGAGTCGACGCCTCCGCCCACGTTGCATGAGGACTCCCTCATGTATGGCCTTCGTGGTAATAGGGCAAGGGAAAAGACGGCCTTGATGCCCGATCCCTTAAGGAGGAGCTCGTTCGGCTGTACCACTCTGGACTCGCGTCGTGGATATGGACATGGTGCGCCCGAGGAAGGACCCGTGGGGACTCTCCCCCAGCCGGCGGGCCTTTGGAAGCTTGGGGTAGCCTGATGGATCTTTGTGGTCGCTCTCGACCTGTGGGACCACCTCGGTCGTCATGTGACGCCTATGTTGGCCGTGTATGCCACTGCCACTGTGGTAGTGACGGTAGCAGCCGGCACCCGGTGCGCCTGGTATGGGTTAACGGGTCCTTTGGATGCCGAACAATCGCCACCAGGACCCGGGACTTGATACTTGATACTATACTTGCAGTTACTAACAGCTACAGCACCGTACCTGTCTTACTGTGGGATTTGGGCAGCCTAACCTGCGAATCAGCCTGAAGTGAGGATGTGACACCGCCCCCCCCCTTCAGGAAATGGTCCTGTGTACCCGCTGCCATGCGTGGGTGTTATCGCCCCCCCCCCCAGGGTTTCCTCTAAGGAGGGGGGTGAAGCGGTACCCAGAACCCCATGGCTAGGGTAGGGCATACAACCGGTCTCCGGTCCACTATGGCCATGTACGGAAGGGAAGACCGCTCTCCGGTCCACTAACCCCATGTACGGAAGGGAAGACGCCCGTTGACGCCCGGTGCGAGCCCGGCGGGAGCGTGTTCCGTGCCGTAAAGCCCCGCATCGGCAACCGATGCGTCGCCAGCGGAGATTTATATATCAGAATATCAGGAATCAACAGGGTTTTATTTTCATATTGTTTCCGTCAATTTTTACGCTTCCGTTCTGATATTCACTGTTTTGACAGCTGGCGGTTAGTTCGCGACTTTAGCGTAACCGCCAGTTTAACTGTTATATACAGATATTTCAGCGCAATCCGTGACGAAGCCTCTAAAGTCTTCAGGAATTGCATTGATGCATCCGCAATTTTCACATTCTACACTCGCAACCTTAATCCGAATTTTTCAGGATGTCGAAATCGGATTTTCGACTTCGACATCCCCGCACTTGATTTGACCTCTTTCGAGTGGACCTACGTGCTTCCCTATGCACGAATCAACTTTCCTTTTGTCTTGCCCTCCATTTGTCTTGGAGATATGGGCAATACAACGTTGATTCGTGAGGCCACTTGTGAGGGTCATATCTCGTGCCGCTTGCGAGGAATGACATTGAGAAAACGTGGGATGTATTCACAATACTCCCGACGTAATTTAGAAAGCATTATACGCCTTGCGTCTCCACACGTGCGCGCTAGCATAATGGATCATGGTCAAGAGGGTAGAGTTTGCGTTATAACTCTTTGGCCATGATATTGAGTGCGTTAAGATAACTTTCGAGTGTAGCGCGCGAGTGTTGGTGTTGCATAGGAACTTTCCTTGAGTTCCTATGAGCGATTGACACAAAGTTATGCCCTTGGAGGGGCATGACATATCGTGGGGGGAGCTACCTTTTTGGGCAATATGTGGTATGTGCCATGTGTTGTATTGCGTGCCCATTTGGCGGCTTCGGCTAAGAGCGATACACCCACCAATGGACCTCATATTTCACGCGGCCCTTCCTTATACTCCCCACGATCAATTGCAAGCCTAACCTTCGTGGAGGGAAGCTTGTGTGACAATCCCAAAGCGATGTGTTGGGAGCAAGGTGTGTGTTTTGCAATTTTCCATATTTTCATGTGCCCACTTGGGAAGTAGCGCTGGTGACCTTTCAAAGCGCCCCAAGTGGAGCACATATGTGGAATCGTAGGTCATTGGTGTCAAGTCATTGTGTTTAGAAGGATTGGTCGATTACTCAATCCAAGCCGAAGATATTATAATATATTTGTGCGCCTTTCAAGGCACTTTTGGGTGTTTTTTTGCCAATATTGCTGTTTTTTGCCCGTCATGATGTCAAGTGGCGACCGTGTATCTCAACGTTGCGCTCAATTGACATCATGACTCAAGTATGTCATGGGGGTACATACTTCGGTGCCCAACATATCTTGGACCCGGCGAATAACTCATCTTGGGCTTGGCATACCGTGGCCGCCATGTTGGCGATTTGGGACTATCCAAAATCATGGGCTCACTTGGCGACCCTGCCATTCCCAAAACCGGAAGAGTTGGGCGACGCCCAAAAGATATGTTGGACGCATATGACTTGATACCAATCCTATGGCACACTCCGGTCCAAGTCGGGCATGTGCCTCATTTGCCCGAACCATGAGTGTGCGCATTTTCGGCCATTTTGAACAATTTTCCACATTTTCTGCCCGCCGTGCACTATGTTCAGCCCACCCGTGCACGCCGGACGAATGGACCAATGGACCATATATAACATGGGTGTTATGTATATTGGTCCCCATGGCGCACACACCACGTGGGCGAAGCGGAGCAACCTTCATTAAGGCGCTAGCCCAAAGTGAGTGTGGACAATTTTGCCATTTTGGCATTTGTGGACCCAATTGGGATTATCACCACGCCGAGTGGCATTGAGATCTTTCGGAGCCAAGGGCATGGAAGTCACCGTTGGACTCCGGGTAAATGGCGTATGGAATGGTGAATCCGATCTCCAAGCCAGCG
The DNA here is from genome assembly GCA_964036045.1 of Eutreptiella sp. 'Long Island Sound 2002'. NCBI lineage: Eukaryota > Euglenozoa > Euglenophyceae > Eutreptiales > Eutreptiaceae > Eutreptiella > Eutreptiella sp. 'Long Island Sound 2002'. Next base: position 63,930,923 of record OZ038380.1, on the reverse strand, counting down.
TGGAGATATACTATTGGGAGCACCCCCGAATTTTGGCTCATTTCGAGCAGCCAAAATGACCCCCTTTTGGGACCCCAATTTCACCCCCCCCGTGTGGTCAATTGGCGGGCCCATATCTCTATGACCACAGAGAGCCCGGACCTAATTTCACGTTGTACACTCAGATATACGTCTCAGGTCCTGCCTCCTACCCTGTGGGCTATTGGCCTTGCCCTGGCCGGGCGAGCCACGCGTGAGAATGATGCCAATTTTGGTGATTTTGGCATCATGACCCCACTTGACGAACCCGTGGTGCCCTGATGCTGGGACCTCAGAGGGAACCAGGTTGGGTGAGGGCTCCAGGGAGCTTGTACTCTAAGGGCATAGGGTCAGTTGCCTCGTCCCTACCTCTGGCGGGTCCGGACGAGGGGTCAATTTTGGAGATTTTTGAGCTAATATCAGTTTGGGCTGAAACAGCCCATTTTCAGCTACCAACTGCTGAGGGATAATGGCGGGGCCATATCTCTGGCTCAGAGGGGAGTTGGGACCTGCCGTTGAGGGAGCATGGGGAGCCACCGTCGGTTGGCCTTGGAGCCCCTTGGTTCCGAGGAACTCGCCTGTGGCTGGGCGGTACACCCCCCCCTATTGGCAGGGTTTCAGGGTCCGGACTGAGCAGGGCATGGATTGTGTTTGAGCCCCCGCCCCCACCAGCCACTGAGAGGGTCGGACCTGGGATTGGGATACGAGTTGGGACTGAGTGTCTATTGTCCTGTGATGCCCTTACCCCAGTCCAGTCCTAACCCCATGTGTACATATCCTGATGTGTTGCTGTACATACTTTTGTTCCCTTGTTTCAGAGTGGCAAGGATCATGAAACGCTTTGTCTCATGACACGAGCGCAATTGATGCCCCTGTGAGCGCAGTGCTTTGCCTGCCTGCTTGCTTGTGCGTGTCACTGCAGCGTCCTGTGGCCAGGCCCCCCACGGGAACACGTCAGTAGGGTGGAGGCGGTGCCCATGAAGGTCATGTTTGAACCCAAGGAGGGGACAGATCAGCCAATTGATGGCATTGATGTCCTGTCCCACGCCGAGATCGACGACGTCGTCAACTACATGAGGATGGGGATGCACGACCGTGTGGCAGCCAAGAAGAGGCGGGCCATGGTCACATCTCCGCATTGGTCCGATGACAAGATGTTGATCACCGGCAAGCACGAGAAGGATGAGTTCGTTGCGAGGGTCATGGATCACCTCCCGGACCAATACGATGGTCCGGTTGGGTCTGACCCGCTGACGTGGGATTTTCCAAGAATGGGGGCCGATAGCGACAGTAACCAGCCCGACGCCGCAAATTTCCGAAGATTATCAGGGGAAGTGCACCCCACGACGATGAAGACGGCATATCGGACGAGGAGAAGTCGGATTCGAACCCGGCAGAGGCCTATACCGCAGTGCGGTCGGTTGTATCGATACCGAAGCAAGCGGCTGAGGAGGCCCAGGAGAACCGGAAGGTCGCCGAGCTGAAGGAGAGGCTCATCAATGCCTATCCGCGGCTATTCAGTGGCGTCGCCAACAAGAACCCTCCAGATCGTGGGAGGTTTGGCACAGCGAAGATCAAGCTGAAGCCGAACCCCAAGATCTATCGTCATCGGGAGTACCAACTTCAGGGCGATCGGGCCGAGGCCATGAAGAAGCTGTTGGCCGAGTTCATTGAGTTGGGATGGATCGAACCCTCCGACAGTGAGTGGGCCAGCCCAGCCTTCATCGTGCCCAAGAAGGAGAAGGGCGAGTGGAGGTTGGTGGTTGATTACAGAGGTTTGAACGAGCAGACCGAGCACGACTCGTACTCGCTTCCCCTGATCGACTCCATCCTCCAGAAACAACAGAAAAAGCGGATTTTCACGGTGTTAGACCTGAAACACGGCTATCACCAGATGCCGCTACATCCGGACTCCAGGCCCTGCACAGCGATGTCGACGCCGCTGGGGCCCATGCAGTGGAAAGTGGTGCCTATGGGCGCCAAGAATGGCAACGCCGCTTTCCAGCGCATGATGGAGGACCTATTCGGTCCTGTCCGGGATTGTGCCGATCCCTTTGTGGATGACATCATTATCGGGTCTGGCACGGAGAACAGGACTGAGGATGAGCTCATCGATGCGCATGAGAAGGATCTGCGCCGAGTGCTCAGTGAGCTGGACAAGCACAACATGGTGTGCAAGCCCACCAAAGCCTCACTCTTCGTGACGGAAGTGGAGTTCGCGGGTCACGTGGTTGGTCACGGGCAATGCCGTCCCATGCCTGGGAAGCTGGAGTCCCTGCACCGCTGGGAAAAGCCTTAGACCATCAGCGAACTACGATCCTTCATGGGGTTCTGCAACTACTATTCGGGCTATGTCCGAATGTATGCAGAACTGTCGGGGCCGCTGCACAAGATGCTGCAAGTGGGCAAGTTCGATGGCCGGAAGGGTAGCAAAAAGAGGCTTGCCTGGACCCCTGAGGCCGAAAATGCGTTTAGCCGCCTGAAGGAGCGACTCCTGGGGCAGCTGGGGCTGTTCTTGGTGGACCCGGACAAGGGATTCGTGCTACGGACGGACGCCTCGGACTATGCTGTAGGGGCAGTCCTCGAGCAGATCCGGAACGACGGGTCACACGTACCCGTGGCATTTTGGAGTCGAATCCTGGCCGAGGGCCAACGTCGAACCTGGACCGCGAGGGAGGAGGAGACGTACGGGATTGACTGTGCGCTCAGAAAGTGGTCTGGCCACATCGGATTGCAACCGGTGGTGGTATGTACTGACCATCAGTCCTTGCAGAGCTGGCACAAGGGCCACGTCAACACCCCCTCGGGACCGGCAGCAAGGAGGGCCCGATGGCATGAGACGTTCGCCAAGTTCGACCTCAGCGTTGTATACGTCCCGGGGAAGGACAAACTTGTGGCAGATTGCCTCAGTCGGTGGGCCTACCCCGTGGGCAAAGCTTGGATGGACATATCCAGCCATGGAGACGCCGAGGAGACCGAGGAGGCCAAACGCATTATCGAGATGGAGAAGGCCATGGAGCAAGAGGGAGTCAAGTGCTTTGTGGTGATGGCAAACCGTACGGACCTGGCCAAGTTTCCGGGTGCCCGCGTCCAAGCTATTCGAGAGGAAACCCTCGAGCAATGGATGGTGGCCCCTGTAGAGCTAGTCAGGTCGGTGCTCACAGAGGACTGGTCGGATGACTACGCGGCATCCGAGCACTGGAGCAAGTACTGGAATGCCGTGAGCGCCCCGTCGGACGACGAGTGGCCTGAGGGCTTGACCGAGGATGGGGACAAACTGTTCCTCAAGGACAAGCTACTGGTCCCTGAGAACCGAGTGGAGGAACTCATTGACCACTGGCACAACGCCCAGCTCATGCATCCTGGTCGGGACAAGATGCAGCAGGACCTGGAGTGGCGCTTCAAGTTCCCACCGGGGTACTACGCCATCCTGGACAAGTACTGCAGCCATTGCGCCGTGTGTCGGGCCACAAAGAGCCCCAACCACTCCACAGCGGGCAACCCGGTGTACACGGCTATACCGGAGGCCCCTATGCGGTCCGTGGCCATGGATGTATTCGCCATGCCTGAGGTCACCGTGGAAGGAGAGACCTACGACTGTGTCATCCTGGCGGTGGATAGGCACAGCGGGTATATCGTGGCGGTCCCTGGCAAGAAGTCCAAGAAGAAGGACAAGAAGGACAAGCATGGAGTGGGGCTGCAGGCCAAGACCGTCGCTAATGCCATGATCAGGCAATGGCTGACAATTTTTGATGTCCCGGCTGTCATCTGCAGCGATCGGGGCAGTCAGTTTGTGGGGACGTGGTTCAAGACGATGTGCAAGCACATGGGTATTCGGCACGCCAAGACCGTTGCGTACCACAGCCGGTCGAATGGCTGGGCTGAGGTGGCCGGGCGGCAGATGTTCGAGAAGTTCCGCCAGCTGCACATCGACGAACCGGGCCGGAATTGGTATAATTCGCTGTGGAGGGTACTCCAAGCGTATCACGACCTTCCGGGACCCACTGGACTGTCGCCCCATCGTATCCTCGTCCTACGGGATGGAGTGTCACGCACTCTCCCGTGGTTGAACCATGGCAAAGTGGCCCGGGATGCGAACGCTATGATGGCTGAGGCGGACGACACGGCGGCCAAGGTGTGCAGGGCACTTCAGGAAGAGCATGACAAGAGGGCCAAGTACTTCAAGCAGGGAAAGGTCCAGAAGTATGCTCTCCAAGACACCGTGTGGGTGGAGCGGCACCACAAGGATGTCCTGTCCAGGCATCGGCAGGCATCTTGGTATGTGCCGGGGGTAATCGTGCGGAAGGTCGGGCAGGATGTGTATGCGGTTCCTGTGGGGGATAACAAGATCCTGGACCGCGACCATACCCAGCTTCGTCCCCGAGCACCAGACCCCAGCGGACGTCCCGTCACCTTCGAGTTTACGGCCGGCGATGTGGAGTCGGACGACGAGGGTGAGGACGGCGACTTCACCGCCGAGAGGATCCTGGCGGACAAGCCGGACCCGGGGACGCCTGGGGGTAGGCTTTATAAAGTTCGTTGGAAGGGATTCGCCGCATCCAGGGATTCGTGGGACCCTCCGAGCAGTTTCGTGCCGAGGTACACCACGGTCTGGATGGACTACCTGAAGAAAAAGAGCATTTCTTTGGATGTCAAGGACGTGTTGGTCCATTTGGTGGCTGCAGTAGCACCGTAATGGATCTCCCTTGGCATCTTTGTTTGTTTCTGTGCTTGGGAGACGGGTGAGGGCATTCATCCGGGGATTTTTGGGACTTGATTGGCCATATAACCCCTTCACTCGATCTCCACATATATATTTCATCGTGGTATACGTATTTAGATCGATCGACGACGTTTCTCTATCTTTGATCCCCTTGGTCCATGTTGTAGATCAAGAGGAGACCGGATATGGCGTAGGGCACCGATTATCAGTGTCCTCACCCCTCCCTTGGGGCGTGGGGGACGCCTACGACGTGTGTGGGGCCTCCATGTGTCCTTGGGACATGGGGGGGGGGGGGTCGGAGCCCATTGGGGTCCTCCCGTCCTCTCTTCAATGACTTCTGAGCGGTAACAACGCTCTGAGAAGGGGGTGAAGCCGGTTCGGACCCCCGTGGCCATCTTTGGGTCACTTGGGGTGTGTATCTATGTGCCGGCAAGCCACCATTGGCTGATATCATACTCTCCGATCAACCTGACCTAACCCGATGTGATAGTGTGATAGGTTTGGTCATTCCGGCTATGAGCGGCCATATTCAGTACTGAGGCGCCGCCAGCGGAGATTTATATGTCAGAATATCAGGAATCAACAGGGTTTTTTTATCATAATGTTTCCGTAATTTTTCAGCCTTCCGTTCTGATGGTCAATGTATCGGCGCCTGTAAGTTGGCTCGCGATTTTGCGGTAACCGAATGGTTAACTGTTATTTACAGATATTTTGGCGGAAACCCCGATGAGGGGTCAGATTTCATCAGTAAAGGGTTCGTTGCTTCCGCACTTTTCATATTATACAATCGCAAAATTAATCCGATTTTTTCAGACTTTCAGAATCAGATTTTCGACTTCGACATGGCCGCACTGGATATGACGAATCTCGAGTGGTCCGACATTTTTCCCCGATCACGAATCAACCTTCCTTTTGTTATGCCCTTCGTTTTGCTTAGAGATATAGGCGAAACAAAGTTGATTCGTGAGGCCACTTTGAAAGGTCATATCTCCAGCTCACCGCGAGTAGTCTCAATTTCGAGAATTGGGTTGGAACCGCATTGGTCTTAACTTAATTTAGCCAGCATCAAACGCCTTCGGTGTGTACACATGCCCGGTATAGCAAGGGATAATGGTCAAGAGGGTAGAAAGTGATATATAACTCTTGGACTGTGCAACCGAATATTTTAATGCGACTTTCGAGTGTACCGCATGAGTGTTGGAGTTGCATAGCAACTGTTCTTGGGTTCCTACGTTTTTTTAACGTGAAGTTATGTCCATGGAGGGTCATGGCATATCATGGTGGGAGCCACCTTTTGAGGGTATGTGTTGTATGCATGGTATGTGCTTCGATATGCTCACGCCCATGTTATATATCTCCGTTTGTAGGAGGATATATGGAGTCATACGTGGCAAGGGCTTCGCCCATGTCCCAATGGTGAACTCCATAGCGCTGGACTAAGTCTACCGCTCATATAGTGCATGTGGGAGGGCTTACGAAGCGACCCACAAGGGCCAGTATCAATTTTCCCATTTTCATGGTGCGTGTTGGGAGGAGGTTCGAAGGTGTCCTTATGCGTCCATATGCGGATCCAAGTGGGAAAACCGTTTGCAAATGGTCCCAAGCAATTGTCTTTTGAGTCATAGGTTGACACCATGGGTGAGCGAAGTTATATACTATTGTAATTATCTTGAATTTGGCATCATTTGCATGTTTTTGACCTCATTTTATGCTCATTTTTGTGTTTTATGTGCTCAACCGGTCCGCTAACAGTAAGGTGCCTAAAGATCCGTGAACTATGGTATGTTGCTTATATGTTGGCCTCTGCTTCGGTGTTGTACCTCACCATATGCCGGATCACATGGTCACTTTGGCTTGACACACGAGGCCTCACAAAATTGGGTCTCAAATCCATGAGTTGACTTGTGAAGCATGTCATGTACATAACCGGAGGGGTTTCGGAGCTTATGATGGGATATTCTTGGGCATGGTATCTTTGGTCTATATCACCCTTGTATACTACTTTCCGGTTTGACACATGCATGGAGCATTTGAATATTTGCCGTATGCATTTTTGAGTATATGATTGAATTTTGGGCATTATGGTGTGATTTGCCTGACTTTGCCATGTTGTGAGGTCATCTTCATGGAACAGTTCTCTAAGCCCATTCGACTCCAAGTCCAACCAAAGTTTATGTCAGGGTAGGGTATGGTCCTGAGTGCCACTCTAGACCATGACACGCCACCTCCCCTATTGGGCTAGGATTTATAGGCTTGGGGGTGAACACATTTTTGGGGTTTATGTAGTGACTTTTGACACATGGCATTCAGCCATCTCATTTGACCTGGTTCAGGGCAATATGTTGGTGAGTCAAGGGAAGGTCTTGAGTCCAGGGAATGAGGGGTTTATGGCTGTGAATGTGTATGTTTACCTCTTTCCCCAACTTTGCTTTATTTGTGTTCATATGCCAATTTCAGGGCTTTCCTCTTTGGTGCAATTCTTGTACATGCCCGCCACCGTGGGACAACCGGTGTGCTGAACGGAAGCCCGCAGCGTGTATTGGATTGTGGATTGGGTTATTGCTGTATTTGTGGGATCTGGTTGCTATTCAGGGTTGAAGGAGGATCATATTTTCTATATTTTTGGATTTTGGACCCTGGAATCTGAGGAATGCAATCGCTGATCCGGAGTAAATCAGCAGGGGTAACAGGCGGAAGGGGCACAGCGGGGGCCGGTCCTGGTAGGGACCTTCTTTAGTTCATTACGACCAGTACATTATTGGCTGAGGCTTCTTGCTTTGCTCTCGTGTGCTGAGGGCATAGAAGCACAAATTGAGTTTCAATTTGACGCAATTTTCATTTCAAAACAAGAGGCGGGCCACAGGGGCTGTGGGCTGCAGGAAGGGGCTCGCGTACACCCCTACTCCTCAGGAGACGATGTGTTTCGCTTGGGGGGACAGGGCTATGAGTCCCTGTTCTGGCTGTCCTTGTGTGAGGTAGGAGTAGATGTAGTGGAGGATGTAGGCTGTGTCCGGGTTAAGGTCGCGGCATGTGACGGTTTGTGTTCGGTGCTCTGGTGTGTGGCAGGAGTGGTGGAGCGGATAGTAGGGGTGCTCGTGCTTGCCCGTTCTGCCTGGTTCGTACATGCTGTAACGAATGGCAACCCCTGCCGGGTCAAGGCGGGGCCAGGTGGGCGTTGTGGTGAACAGCCATTGGGGTGTGTGGTCGGGGTTCCACGCCACCGTGGGGTTCGTGTCGGTGTGGTGGAACCTTGGGGCTACCCATGCGTAGGCTTGTGGTGGCAGGTGGGTTGTGGGGTGAGTGTGGTGGCGTGCTATAAGGTGCAATATGGGCCACAGCTTGGTGGGTGCCTCGGGGTCACAGGCCCAACATGTGCGTGGCATGCTCTGGGAGTTGTGGGGGACCTTCGGTAGGCCACGGGCGGTCATGTGATGCTTCGGTCTGCGCCATTTTGCCCCTTGGTGGATGACGGTGGTCTGCGTGGGTTTGGCTTCATTTCGGGCAAGTAGTAGGGTTAGCGGTGGGACTGGGCCCGTCACCGGGGGGACGGGTTCGTGTTTCGAGCCGGTGGGTGTGTAGGGCGGTGTCGCTGGGATGGGTCGGGGGTGCTGCTTTTTGAAGTCCCGGTAGGCTGCTTCCATGTCTCTGCTTCCTGGTAGAGTGTGTCCCGCTGCTCGTGCCGGCTGCGTGAGGTACTGGTGGAAGAGGCGGTATTGAGGCCATTCGGGAAGTTGTAGGAAGGGGCTGTGGTGTGCCCCGTTGTGGTGGAGGACCCCCATTTGGGGGAGGGTGACGTATACTACGGTGATGGAGTCCCGGACGAGGTCTATGGTGTTGATGGTGCTTTTGGGGTGATGCTGGAGGTCCCCGCAGAGGACCGCCAGGGGCCCTTCCTCCGGGCACGTGGGGTTGGTGAGTATGGCGTGGTGCGGGGAAGGGAGGAGGTGCTGCAGGTGGTTCCACAGGCGCGAGCATGTTGGTTTGCATGCCTGTCTGGTGGAGTATCCAGCGTGGGCATGTGTTGCGGGCCCCTTCTGCGGCTAGGAGGCGGATTGTGGCGACTTAGCGGACCTCCGGCGAGTGGTTGTGGGTCATGCGGTGAAGGAGGAGGGCGGTGTGTCTGGTGTAGGCCGCCTTCACCTCATCCCCTATTGCGTCCCCATAGCGGGGCCACGCCGCCCGGATGGCGCGAGTGGGTATGGAGGTGGGTCAGCCCACATGTCCTGCCCATTCCTTGGTGACGGCGCGTACGGCAGGCTGGAGCGCGGTGGTGGGGTGTGTCAGGTGGAGTGCCTGGAAGCCCAAGGAGGCGTTCAAGACCCCTGTGAGGTAGTACGCCAGGCCCTGGTGGTATAGGGAGAGGGCCCCGGTGGTCGGGGATGCATATCTGGGGAGATGGGTTAGGTGTGACTGCAACTTGGGAGGGAGGGTGGTGTCCTCAGGGTTGGCGGCCTGGATCACCCCCAGGTGGGTGGCGGTTGTCACGTATTGCATGGGGGCCACTTGTGGCCCCAGTGTAGGGGATGCGGCAGACCCCTTGATCATGGCCACCGACTTTGTGGGGTGGACGATGAGGTTGTTGCGGGAGACATAGGAGATGGTAACGTCCAGTAAGTCGTTGGCTTGCTGGGTGTCCGTTGGTCCGGGGTCGGGGATGTGGGGTTCCCGTGCGGTGTGTGTGACCGTGAGGTTGGTGTCGTCCGCGAAGCCCACAAGGGGGGAGAGGAGGGGGTAGGGTGCGTAGGCCGGGTAATCCTGTTTGGTTGTGAGGGCCAGGGGGAGTGTCACGAGGAAGTACAGGAAGAGGCCTTCCGCTCCTCCTTGGGGGACCCCGCTGCCTGGCTCCAGGAAGGGGGTGAGGCCTGCTCCAGTGCGGACTGTGTACTTGCGGGTGCGGATGCAGCCAGAGGCGAAGTTGTAGAAGGGGAGGCCCATGCGTTTCCACAGCGCCTGCAGAAGGAGCCAGGGGGTGCTCGGGAAGGCTCCCTTGACGTCGAGGGAGGCAATGAAGAGGTCCTCCGGGTGCATGTTTGCGATGGTGTCTTGGAGGAAAATGGCCTCGTGTGGGGACTGGCCCGGGATGGCCCCCCAGATGCTGGCGGGTATGTGGGGGTCCAGGCGGAGGCGGATGTGGCGCAGAAGGATGGTCCAGACAACTTTGACCTCCTTGACTGCACAGACTATGGGGCGCCAGTTGTCCGGGTTGCCCCAGTCCCCTTTTTTGTGGAGGGGGCGGACAATGTTTGCCCAGTCTGGTGGCAGGGGGGTTTGCCCCGTGACGATGTCCAGGAGGCGGTGGGTGAGGATGCGGAGGAGGTGGGCGGCGAGGTGGTACTATGCCTCCGCAGGGGGGCCATCGTAGCCTGGGGTTTTGTGTTGCTGGAGACTGTGGATGGCCCTCCGGACCTCGTGGATGGTGAAGGGGCTCTTTTCCAGTTGCCTCCTCTGGGCGTGGTTGAAGACCTGAGGGAGACGGTCGACTTTGGCCTGGGTGTCCGTGTCCAATGTGTCTTGGGTGGGCGTGTGTTGTTGGAGGAAGCTGTCTTGCGTGGCTTGGAGCACGGTAGCTGGGTGGTTGGTGAGGGAGCCGTCCTCCCGCCTGACCGTGGTGATGGTGCGGTGGCCGGTGTCGGTCATGGGGTCGTTGAGGTGGCGGATGGCCTTGTAGGGGAGTTCATGTTGCGCATACCGTTCGTGCTCTTGGGCGATGCTAAAGAAGGTCCCTACCAGGACCTGCCCCTCCTGTTCCCCTTCCACCAAAACCGGTCACTCCCAGGGTCTTGCTCCTCACCAGGGTCTGCATTTTCCCACAAAAAAATAGAAAAAAACTCCTTCACACAGATCCTTGCAATACCCAGCACAATCCAAATCCAAATCCAAACTGCGGGCTTCCGTTCAACAAACCGGTTGTCTCACGGTGGCGGGCATGTACAAGAATTGCACCAAAGAGAAAAGCCCTGAAATTGGCATATGAACACAAATAAAGCAAAGTTGGGGAAAGATGGATACGTACACATTCACAGCCATAGACCCCTCATTCCCTGGACTCAAGACCTTCTCTTAACTCACCAACATGATGCCCTAACCCAAGTCAAAAGAGATGGCTAAATGCCATGTGTCAAAAGTCACTACATAAACCCCAAAAATGTGTTCACCCCCAAGCCTCTAAATCCTAGCCCAATAGGGAGGTGGCGTGTCATGGCCTAGAGTGGCACTCAGGACCATGTCCAACCCTGACATAACCTTCATTGGACTTGGAGTCGATTGGGCTTGAAGAACTGCCCCATGAAGATGACCTCACAACATGGCAAAATCAGGCAAATCACACCATAATGCCCAAAATCAATTATATACTCAAAAATGCATACAGCAAATATTCAAATGCTCCATGCATGTGTCAAACGGAAAGTAGTATACAAGGGTGATATAGACCAAAGGTTCCATGCCCAAGAATATCCCATCATTGGCTCCGAAACCCCTCCGGTTATGTACATGACATGCTTCACAAGTCAACTCATGGATTTGAGACCTAACTTTGTGAGGCCTCGTGTGCCAAGCCAAAGTGACCATGTGATCCGGCATATGGTGAGGTACAACACCGAAGCAAATGCCAACATATGAGCAACATACCATAGTTCACGCATCTCTAGGCACTTTACTGTTAGCCGACCAGTTGAGCACATAAAACACAAAAAAGAGCATGAAATGAGGTCAAAAACATGCAAATAATGCCAAACTCAAGATAATTACAATAGTATATAACTTCGCTCACCCATGGTATCAACATATGATTCAAAACACAATTGCTTCGGACCAGTTGCAAACAATCCCCCCATTTGGATCCCCACATGGACGCATAGGGACACCTTCGAACCTCCTCCCAACACGCACCATGAAAATGGGAAAATTGGTAGTGGCGCTTGTGGGTCGCTTCGTAAGCCCTCCCACATGCACTATATGAGCGGTAGACTTAGTCTAGCGCTATGGAGCTCACCATTGGGACATGGGCGAAGCCCTTGCCACGTATGACTCCATATACCTTCCTACACACGGAGATATATAACATGGGCGTGAGCATATCGAAGCACATACCATGCATATAACACATACCCTCAAAACGTGGCTCCGACCATGATATGCAATGCCCCTCCATGGACATAACTACACGTTAAAAAAACGTAGGAACCCAAAGAAAGTTTCTCTGCAACACCAACACTCATGCGGTACACTCGAAAGTCGCATTAAAATATTCGGTTGCACGGTCCAAGAGTTATATATCACTTTCTACCCTCTTGACCCTTATCCCTTGCTACATCGAGCATGTGTACACATCAAAGGCGTTTGACGCTTCCTAAATTAAGTTGAGACCGGGCGATTCTAACCCAATTCTCGATATTAGTATTCCTCGCCGTGAGCCGGAGATATGATTCTTCAAAGTGGCCTCACGAATCACTTTTGTTTCGACTATATCCCCAAGCAAAATGAAGGACATAACAAAAGGAAGGTTGATTCGTGATCGGGGAAAAATGTCGGACCACTCGAGATTCATCATACCAAGTGCGGCGATGTCGAAGTCGAAAATCCGATTCTGAAAGTCTGAAAAAATGGGATTAATTTTGCGAGTGTATAATATGAAAATTGCGGAAACAACGAACCCTTTACTGATGAAATCTGACCCTTCATCGGGGTTTCCGCCAAAATATCTGTAAATAACAGCTAACCATTCGGTTACCGCAAAATCGCGAGCCAACTGACAGTCGCCGATACATTGACAATCAGAACGGAAGGCGGAAAAATTACGGAAACATTATGATACAAAAACCCTGTTGATTCCTGATATTCTGATATATAAATCTCAGCTGGCGGCGCCTCGGTACTGAACATGGCCGCTCATGGCTGGAATGGCCAAACCTATCACACTATCACATCAGGTTACGTCAGGTTGATCGGAGAGTATGATATCAGCAAATGGCGGCTTGCTGGCACATAGATACACACCCCAAGTGACCCAAAGATGGCCACGGGGGTCCGAACTGGCTTCACCCCCCTTCTCAGAGCGTTGTTACCGCTCAGAAGTCATTGAAGAGAGGACGGGAGGACCCCAATGGGCTCCAACCCCCCCCCCCCATGTCCGGAGGACACATGGAGGCCCCACACACGTCGTAGGCGTCCCCCATGCCCCAAGGGAGGGGTGAGGACACTGATAATCGGTGCCCTACGCCATATCCGGTCTCCTCTTGATCTACAACATGGACCAAGGGGATCAAAGATAGAGAAACGTCGTCGGTCGACCAAAATAATTATACCACAATGAAATATATATGTGGAGATCGAGTGAAGGGGGCATATGGCCAAGCAAGGCCCAAAAATCCCCGGATGAATGCCCTCACCTGTCTCCCAAGCACAGAAACAAACAAAAATGCCAAGGGGGATCCATTGCGGTGCTACTGCAGCCACGAAATTGGACCAACACGTCCTTGACATCCAAAGAAATGTTCTTTTCCTTCAGATATTCCATCCAGACCATGATGTACCTCGGCACAAAGCTGCTCGAATGCTCCCACAAATCCCTGGATGCGGCGAATTCCTTCCAACGGACTTTAGGAAGCCTCCCCCCAGGCGTCCCCGGGTCCGGCTTGTCCGCCTGGATTCTCTCGGCGGTGAAGTCGTTGTCCTCACCCTCGTCGTCCGAATCCACATCGCCGGCCGTAAACTCCAAGGTGACAGGACGTCCGCTGGGGTCTGGTGCTCGGGTACGAAGCTGGGTATGGTCGCGGTCCAGGATCTTGTTATCCCCCACATGAACCGCATACACATCCTGCCCGACCTTCCGCACGATTACCCCCGGCACATACCAAGACGCCTGCCGATGCCTGGACAGGACATCCTTGTGGTGCCGCTCCACCCATACGGTGTCCTGGAGAGCATATTTCTGGACTTTTCCCTGCTTGAAGTACTTGGCCCTCTTCTCATGCTCGTCCTGAAGTGCCTTGCACACCTTGGCCGCCGTGTCGTCCGCCTCAGCCATCATAGCGTTCGCATCCCGGGCCACTTTGCCATGGTTCAACCACGGGAGAGTGTGTGACACTCCATCCCGTAGGAACAGGATACGATGGGGCGACAGTTCAGTGGGCCCCGGAAGGTCATGGTACGCCTGGAGTACTCTCCACAGCAAATTTTACCAGTTGCGGCCCGGTTCGTCAATGTGCAGCTGGCGGAACTTCTCGAACATCTGCCGCCCGGCCACCTCAGCCCAGCCATTCGGCCGGCTGTGGTACGCCACGGTCTTGGCGTGCCGAGTCCCCATGTGCTTACACATCGTCTTGAACCACGTCCCCACGAATTGACTGCCCCGATCGCTGCAGATGACAGCTGGGACATCAAAAATCGTCAGGCAATGCCTGATCATGGCATTAGCGACGGTCTTGGCCTGCAGCCCCACTCCATGCTTGTCCTTCTTGTCCTTCTTCTTGGACTTCTTGCCAGGGACCGCCACAATATACCCGCTGTGCCTATCCACCGCCAGGATGACACAGTCGTAGGTCTCTCCTTCCACGGTGACCTCAGGCATGGCGAATACATCCATGGCCACGGACCGCATAGGGGCCTCCGGTATAGCCGTATACACCGGGTTGCCCGCTGTGGAGTGGTTGGGGCTCTTCATGGCCCGGCACACGGCACAGTCGCTGCAGTACTTGTCCAGGAGGGCGTAGTACCCCGGTGGGAACTTGAAGCGCCACTCCAGGTCCTGCTGCATCTTGTCCCGACCAGGATGCATGAGCTGGGCGTTATGCCAGTGGTCAATGAGCTCCTGCATTCGGTTCTCAGGGACCAATAGCTTGTCCTTGAGGAACAGTTTATCCCCATCCTCGGTCAAGCAATCAGGCCATTCGTCGTCCGACGGGGCGCTCACGGCATTCCAGTACTTGCTCCAGTGCTCGGATGCCGCATAGTCAACCGACCAGTCCTCTGTGAGCACCGACCTGACTAGCTCTACAGGGGCCACCATCCATTGCTCAAGGGTTTCCTCTCAAATAGCTTGGACTCGGGCGTCCCGGAACTTGGCCAGGTCCGTACCGTTTGCCATCACCACAAAGCACTTGGGCCCCTCTTGCTCCATGGCCTTCTCCATCTCGATAATGTGTTTGGCCTCCTCAGTCCCCTTGGCGTCCCCATGGCTGGATATGTCCATCCATGCCTTGCCCGCCAGGTAGGCCCATCGACTGAGGCAATCCGCCACAGTGTTGTCCTTCCCCGGGACGTACACGACGCTGAGGTTGAACTTGGCGAACGTCTCATGCCATCGGGCCCTCCTTTCTGCCGGTCCCGAGGGGGTGTCGACGTGCTCCTTGTGCCAGCTCTGCAAGGATTGATGGTCCGTACAGACCACCACCGGTTGCAATCTGATGTGGCCAGACCACTTTCTGAGCGCACAAACAATGGCGTACGTCTCCTTTTCCCTCGCGGTCCAGGTTCGGCGCTGACCCTCGGCCAGGATCCGACTCCAAAACGCCACGGGTACGTGCGACCCATCGTCCCGGATCTGCTCGAGGACTGCCCCTACAGCATAGTCCGAGGCGTCCGTCCGTAGCACGAATCCCTTGTCTGGGTCCACCAGGAATAGCCCCAGCTGCCCCAGGAGTCGCTCCTTCAGGCAGCTGAACGCATCTTCGGCCTCAGGGGTCCAGGCAAGCTTCTTCTTTCTTCCCTTCCGGCCATCGAACTTGCCCACCTGCAGCTTCCTATGCAGCGGCCCCGATAGTTCTGCATACATCTGGACATAGCCCGAATAGTAGTTGCAGAACCCCATGAAGGATCGGAGTTCGCTGATGGTCTGGGGATTCTCCCAGTGGTGCAGGGATGCCAGCTTCCCAGGCATGGGACATCTTTGCCCGTGACCAACCACGTGACCCGCGAACTCCACTTCCTTCACGAAGAGTGAGGCTTTGGTGGCCTTGCACACCATGTTGTGCTTGTCCAGCTCGCTGAGCACTCGGCGCAGATCCTTCTCATGCGCTTCAATGAGCTCGTCCTCAGTCATGTTCTCCGTGCCGGACCCGATGATGATGTCATCCACAAAGGGATCGGCACAGTCCCGGACAGGACCGAGTAGGTCCTCCATCATGCGCTGGAAAGCGGCGTTGCCATTCTTGGCGCCCATAGGCACCACTTTCCACTGCATGGGCCCCAGCGGCGTCGACATCGCTGTGCAGGGCCTGGAGTCCGGGTGTAGCGGCATCTGGTGATAACCGTGTTTCAGGTCTAACACCGTAAAGATCCGCTTCTTCTGTTGCTTTTGGAGGATGGTGTCGATCAGAGGAAGCGAGTACGAGTCGTGCTCGGTTTGCTCGTTCAAACCTCTGTAATCCACCACCAACCTCCACTCGCCCTTCTCCTTCTTGGGCACGATAAAGGCTGGGCTGGCCCACTCACTGTTGGAGGGTTCGATCCATCCCCGCTCAATAAACTCGGCCAACAACTTCTTCATGGCCTCGGCCCGATCGTCCTGAAGTTGGTACTCCCGATGACGATAGATCTTGGGGTTCGGCTTCTGCTTGATCCTCGCTGTGCCAAACCTCCCCTGATCTGGAGGGTTCTTGTTGGCGACGCCACTGAATAGCCGCGGATAGGCATTGATCAGCCTCTCCTTCAGCCCGGCGACCTTCAGGTTCTCCTGGGCCTCCTCAGCCGCTTGCTTCGGTATCGATACAACCGACCGCACTGCGGTATAGGCCTCTTCCGGGTCCGAGTCCGACTTCTCCTCGTCCGATATGCCGTCTTCATCGTCGTGGGGAGCTCTTCCCACCGATAATCTTTGAAAATTTGCGGCATCGGCCGAGTTCTTGTCGCTGTTGGCCCCCATTCTTGGAAAATCCCACGTTGGCGGGTCCAACCCAACCGGACCATCGTGTTGGTCCGCAATGTGATCCATGACCCTCGCCACGAACTCATCCTTCTCGTACTTGCCGGTGACCAACATCTTGTCATCCCACCAATGCGGAGATGTGACTATCGCCCGCCTCTTCTTGGCTGCCACACGGTCGTGCATCCCCATCCGCATGTAGTTGACGACGTCGTCGATCTCGGCGTGCGACAGGACGTCAATGCCATCCATTGGCTGATCCGTCCCCTCCTTGGGCTCAAACATGACCCGCATGGGCACCGCCTCCACCCTACGGATGAATGCTTCATCACCCGTGGGTTGGGCTTGCGCCCCATCCACCAGGAAAGCCTTGGTACCCCACGCTTGACCCGGGGAGGGCATTGATGCACCCTTGGCATCGATGAACAGCTCCTCCTCTGGCCCGAATGACATCTCGTTCAGGGTGATGGAGTCCAGCGTCGACTTGAGACCCTCCATCAGACATGGGATGGATCCTATGCCGGTTATGACCAGGATGCCCTTCGCCCTATCCGCGACGATCTTCTCCACCGTACGTCTGGTATTGTCCAGGGAGCCATGCCAATACATGGGCCCCCACTCCTTCAAACCCCAATGCCTGTGCCAGGCTGAGTCTCCTCGATGCCAATGCCTCCTACACTTCCGCAGGAGTGGGGCATCCCGGGAAGCGAAGACGTCCGTCTCGGGCGCTTCGGCTCCCAGCGTCTGGATCATCCTGGCATACACCTGCGGCGCCATTCTATACTCCGTGAGCTGAACTCCGCGATCTCCTCTGGACTTGGCACCCACAGCTTGCACCGCTCGGACGATCCGATCCTCTTCCTCAGCATTCCATTGGGATGATCCGCATGCATAATCCGTGGACAGCCTTGTGAGGCATTCATCATCCTCCCGGACCAGCGTTGCGCGATGGGGAAGGGCTCCAATGGCATTTGCCACCATGAAGTCATACCCCATGATCATATCCCAATCTGTAATGTCCGCCAGATAGAAGTTCCCGGATAGAGTGCTTCTCTTCGCCAAGTCAGGGCGGTTCAAGCGCTCATGCTCCCAGAATCCCATACTGATAGTGGCCCCATGGGTACCACCACCCATAATCTCTCCATTGGCCACCTTCAGGCGTACCGGTCTACGGCTGGACTGCAGGGATTCCTCCTTGAACAACCCTCTCCGGACCAGGCTCACCTGGGCACCCGTATCCACCAAAACATCCACCACCAACTCCTCTTGTCCGCACCGTACACGCACCTTCAAGTGCAACTGCCGCTCGTCACCATGTGGTGTATGGACGACTCTCACGGCATGCAACTCTGGCACATCCGGGTGCATCAGGACTTCGAGGGTATGGTCACGGATGGTGTAGATCTTGGGCTGGTCTTGCCCGGCCACGGGGCTCTCCGTGGTCGCTCCTTCCTTCTTGCCACGTCCCTTGCCCACATACACTTCCCTTGGCAGGGCGCTCCAGGGGTTGGGAGTGGCGAAACTCAGTGGTTTTGGCTCTTCTGGAGCCTTCTTCGGCACCTGATGTGCCTTCGCTTTCTCTGAGATTCCACTGATTTTCGGAGGAGAGACCTCCAAGGTCCCACTCCCGTGGGGGCTCCTCTAGACATGGCCTGCCGCAGCTCCCTCCTGCTGCGATCTGCTCAGACTTTGTCCACCACGTTGCTGGGCTTTGAGTTCCTCCAACGTCCTCAACATGTCCTCAGCAACCTCCTCGATCGACCTCACGCGTCGGTCTGGACCAGCTCCACCACCATAGCCTTTTCCTCCGCCTTTCCCTTGGCCCTTTCCTTGGCCTTTTCCACCGTCTCCGCCCTTTGCCTTCCAATCGGCAATTTGTTGCTCCTTGGGCTTCCTGTCGGGATGGGCGGCGAAGTAGGTCTTCTTGTCCTCCTCATAAACTTTGCAATGCCGGTGGTCATGTGCATGGTTGTTCCCCTTGCCGTAGCAGACCCAGCAACCGGTGTGCGGCGATCTGTACTCGCGGAATGAGAGCGGCGGGTTCCGGATCCTCCGCGTTTCTTGGCGGTTCTTGGTCCTGGGGTTCAGGCGGTTCAACCTGGACCTGTCCTGCCCATTCTCCTTCATGTTGTGCGCTACGAACGCAAAGAAGTGGGCTTCTTCATGATCCTCCTGGGTGGTCGCGGTCCAGAGATCTTGGCCTCTTCCACTCCCTTCCTCCGTGGTGCCGACCGTGTCCCCCTGGACCTCTCGGTGTTGGCGATCTTCCCGATGACCTCGATGTCCATGGCCTTGTCGATCCTGCACGTGGGCCTCGTTCTTGGCGTTGAGCTTCAGCTCCACCGTGATGTACTTCACGATCTCGTCCAGGCTCATGCGGGCGAAGATGACCTGCAACCTCAGCGGCTCTCCGCGCCTCCACTCCACGTTGTTGAGGCGCATCGGCCTTTGCCCCATGGTGTCACCGAATACCTCCACGTAGACGGAGTTCTTCAACCCCAACATTCGGCTGGGTTCGCCGAGGTCTCGCCGGGAAAACTCCATGATTCCGGCGTGGGTGTCCTCTGATGCCATGATCCGTACGGCCACGCGCTTCTTTGCTCTCTTCTTCTCCTCATCCTCCACTCTTCTCTTCCAGTTCCCAAGGGGGGGACGTCCTTCAGCAGGTGGCGGATCTCGCTGGCCTCATTTCAGTCCTCCACCAGCTTGAGGCTTCTTCGGTACTTGCGGATGTACCGATTCCATTCTCGGACCCTCAGTTCCCCGCGCTCCAGCGGCAGCGGAATGAACCACCAATCCTCCAACTTCTGGTTGGGGGCATCCACTCGCTCTTCGTCCTCCAGCCACTGGAGGCAGGCCTGCTCTGTCTGGATCACTCCCTCGCGGATCTGATCCCTGAGCTCCTCCTTCAGGTCCTGCGCCAGCCTGTGTGGGAATGTCCGACATACCCACTTGTCCCTTGGCGCTCCCCTCATCTTGCCGACGACCTCCTCGGCGAAGTCCTCCCCATCCAGGATGAAGTTGTCCAGGTTGGAGGGGTTGCCATCGTAGTAGGGGATTTTGATTCCCCTGAGGTTGTCAATCCTGATGGCGTCTCCGACATCCGCAGCCACCACTCCACCGAGACGGATACCACCTGTGGCCGGGGGGTGTGAGTACACTCCCCGTACATCCCTCTCCTCCATGGAGTGCGGTCCAGTTGGGCCTGAACCCATGGGGTTTGGAATGCAGGAAGGACTTGCTCCACCGGCTGTCCATATCCCCGTATTTGGGTCCTTCACCCACAGGTTTCCGCCTGGATGACCTCGACCATGTCCGTCGGCGCTTCCCATGGTTCGCCCCTGCATGGTCTGGCTCTGGATCTCCTCTTCCGCATAAACTGCATGGGCAATCGTAGTGGTCGGTAGATCCTGGGCGGCATGGGACATCTGTACCGTCAGGCCCCTCGGGTCTGTGGTTGCGTGCCCTTCCCGCATGGACCCAGCCGGTGCCGTTTGCTCCCCGAGCATTATGGATTCGCTGAACATGGGAACAAACGGCAGCGCGCCCGGGTCTACACGCGTAAGGTGCCTCTGCAGGGCCGCCCATTGGTTTCTCCATGGCGCTCCTGAGGGTCTTAACCCGCTCCACCAGCCCTGCCGCTGCCGGCTTTGCCGGGAGCTCCGGACCCAAGGCGAGGGGTTGTGACTCCTCTAGCCTTTTCAGGCGTCCCGACAGGTCCTCCACCAGGTGGAGGAGGCTGTCCACCACTCGCTGCTGCCTCTGCAGGTCCAGCTCCGGATTCTCCCGGTACCGGTCCTGTTCCGCTCGCAGCTCCGCCATGTCTCTCTCCGCTGCTGACTGGTCATCCAGGATGCCCGCGACATCCTCTCCTAGGCCGTCCTTCGCGTTGTTCAAGCGATCGAGGTGCTGCACGATGGCGTCCATCCCCATCTTTGGGTACTTGCCGATGAGGAAGGACACGTGCTTGCAGTGGCACTCAACGTGCTTTCCACCTGATCCGGCGCATCCCACGGTTCCTGGCGCCTCGGACTCCTCCGCCATGGGTGTGTCGCCCATGCTATCCCGCGTTGGCTCCGTGTGCCGGGCCACAGGCGCCGTTCTGGCTCTGGCAGGCCTCTCCAACGCCTCGGCGTCATGCTCCAGGCTGGGTTCTTGGGCTGTTTGCCCTTGTGGGCGGTCTGGCCATCTCCTCCGACTCTGAAGGGTGCTCATAAGCCGTCCGATAGCCCTCGGAGTGCCCCTCGGAATCTGCGGCTGACCACAGCCTGACCGGGCTGGGATCCGTCTCCATCGCCGTGGCTTCCGCCGTGGGTTTTGGGGACCCGCGCTTCTGGTAACGCCTGGCTCTGCCGTTGCTGCCAGTCTCCTCCAGCTCCTCCGCAGCGGAGCGGAGATTGCAAGCCTTGCGGCATTGCCTTTCATACATCGAGGCCAGGTCCTCCATGTCCAGCCCATGTCCTGCAAGGGCCCTCCGTTCTGAGCATCTTCGCTCTTCTCGCGCTTCCCAGTCCGGCGTCCACTCGACGGACTCCACGATCTGCACCCGGGGCGTCCTTGGGCAGGGCTCATGAGGGCCCAAGTCCCCGGTGCGGCGGTAGGGGGCAGGTACTCCTCTGCTACCATAAAGAAGGTCCCTACCAGGACCGGCCCCTCCTGTTCCCCTTCCACCTAAACCGGTCACTCCCAGGGTCTTGCTCCTCACCAGGGTCTGCATTTTCCCACAAAAAAATAGAAAAAAACTCCTTCACACAGATCCTTGCAATACCCAGCACAATCCAAATCCAAATCCAAACTGCGGGCTTCCGTTCAACACACCGGTTGTCTTACGGTGGCGGGCATGTACAAGAATTGCACCAAAGAGAAAAGCCCTGAAATTGGCATATGAACACAAATAAAGCAAAGTTGGGGAAAGATGGATACGTACACATTCACAGCCATAGACCCCTCATTCCCTGGACTCAAGACCTTCTCTTGACTCACCAACATGATGCCCTGAACCCAGTCAAATAAGATGGCTAAATGCCATGTGTCAAAAGTCACTACATAAACCCCAAAAATGTGTTCACTCCCAAGCCTCTAAATCCTAGCCCAATAGGGGGGGTGGCGTGTCATGGCCTAGAGTGGCATTCAGGACCATGCCCTACCCTGACATAAACTTGGTTGGACTTGGAGTCGATTGGGCTTGGAGAACTGCCCCATGAAGATGACCTCACAACATGGCAAAATCAGGCAAATCACACCATAATGCCCAAAATCAATTATATACTCAAAAATGCATACGGCAAATATTCAAATGCTCCATGCATGTGTCAAACCGGAAAGTAGTATACAAGGGTGATATAGACCAAAGGTTCCATGCCCAAGAATATTCCATCATTGGCTGCGAAACCCTTCCGGTTATGTACATGACATGCTTCACAAGTCAACTCATGGATTTGAGACCTAACTTTGTGAGGCCTCGTGTGCCAAGCCAAAGTGACCACCTGATCTGGCATATGGTGAGGTACAACACCGAAGCATATGCCAGCATATGAGCAACATACCATAGTTCACGGATCTCTAGGCACTTTACTGTTAGCCGACCAGTTGAGCACATAAAACACAAAAATGAGCATAAAATGAGGTCAAAAACATGCAAATAATGCCAAATTCAAGATAATTACAATAGTATATAACTTCGCTCACCCATGGTATCAACATATGATTCAAAACACAATTGCTTCGGACCATTTTCAAACAATCCCCCCACTTGGATCCCCACATGGACGCATAGGGACACCTTCGAACCTCCTCCCAACACGCACCATGAAAATGGGAAAATTGGTAGTGGCGCTTGTGGGTCGCTTCGTAAGCCCTCCCACATGCACTATATGAGCGGTAGACTTAGTCTAGTGCTATTGAGCTCACCATTCGGACATGGGCGAAGCCCTTGCCACGTATGACTCCATATATCTTCCTACACACGGAGATATATAACATGGGCGTGAGCATATCGAAGCACATACCATGCATATAACACATACCCTCAAAACGTGGCTCCCACCATGATATGCAATGCCCCTCCATGGACATAACTACACGTTAAAAGTACGTAGGAACCCAAAGAAAGTTTCTCTGCAACACCAACACTCATGCGGTACACTCGAAAGTTGCATTAAAATATTCGGTTGCACGGTCCAAGAGTTATATATCACTTTCTACCCTCTTGACCCTTATCCCTTGCTACAGCGGGCATGTGTACACATCAAAGGCGTTTGACGCTTTGTAAATTAAGTTGAGACCAGGGCGATTCTAAACCAATTCTCGATATTAGCATTCCTCGCGGTGAGCCAGAGATATGATTCTTCAAAGTGGCCTCACGAATCACTTTTGTTTCGACTATATCCCCAAGCAAAATGAAGGACATAACAAAAGGAAGGTTGATTCGTGATCGGGGAAAAATGTATGACCACTCGAGATTCATCATATCAAGTGCGGCGATGTCGAAGTCGAAAATCCGATTCTGAAAGTCTGAAAAAATGGGATTAATTTTGCGAGTGTATAATATGAAAATTGCGAAAGCAATGAACCCTTTACTGATGAAATCTGACCCTTCATCGGGGTTTCTGCCAAAATATCTGTAAATAACAGTTAGCCAATCAGTTACCGCAAAATCGCAAGCCAACTGACAGTCGCCGATACATTGACAATCAGAACGGAGGGCAGAAAAATTACGGAAACATTATGATACAAAAACCCTGTTGATTCCTGATATTCTGATATATAAATCTCAGCTGGCGGCGCCTTGGTACTGAACATGGCCGCTCATAGCTGGAATGGCCAAACCTATCACACTATCACATCAGGTTAGGTCAGATGGATGGGAGAGTATGATATCAGCCAATGGCGGCTTGCTGGCACATAGATACACACCCCAAGTGACCCAAAGATGGCCACGGGGGTCCGAACCGGCTTCAATGCGCTGTTGCCTGTGGACGTGCCACTGCTGCAGGTCTGCCCAGATGTGGGCTATCTGCGTCTTGCATTTGTTGACGTGGCGGAGGGTTCGGGGGGTGTCGGTGTGGAGGAGGGTCGCCAGTTGTTGCTACGCATGCCAGAGGTCATGGAGCATGTCCCCCAGGGCAGTGGGCGGTCGGTCGTCGTCACTGTGGGGGTGCTGCTGGAAACCGCAGGCGACGGCGGCTGCGCGCATGGCTGTGAGTAGGTCGGTGGGGTCCGGTTGGATGCGCCGGGCGCGGTCTATGGCCCTGTGATATTGGGACCAGGCCAGTTTGTCGTGCAGGGGGCATCTTCAGGGGGGTTGGCAGGCTTTGGTCCGCATCCTCTGGGGGGCTGGGGGGAAGGTTGGGGATGGTGAGGCGGATATGCAGGGGGCTTTGGCCCGTAGGTCTCAGCGGGAGGGGCCCGTACCGGGCCTCCGCCCGGATGATGGTGGTGGAGTCGCCATAGCATACGTCCATCCGGGAGGAGGTGGCCTCGGTTTGGTGGGGGAAGTGGGATGGTTGGCCTTCGAGGTTGGCTGTCACGTCAATGAGCCCCAGCATTTCGATGGTGTCGCTGACTGCTTGGTCCTGGGGTGTGGCCTGTCCCCCTCGGTCCGCGGGGTCGGGGGCGGTGTTCATGTCGCGGATGATGACTGTGGGGGCGAGCATGGCCATCTGGCGGTATGCTTCGGCCAGAACTTTGAGGAAGGGTTCTGTGGCATCGCCGAAGGGAACTTGATCCTTGCATTGATGCTGATGCCCATGGATTCAAGTGAGGACTTCTTGGCTGTGAGAGGCAACCTAGTGCATGATTATGATCAATGGCGAGTGTTATGGTAGGTGATGCTGTTCACAGATGCGGCGTGACTCATCAGCCAAGTTCCTCAACAGACGCTCCAAAGTTGCTCGAGTCTGCACCTTTTGTTCGCTATGGTCTTGGTACACTGCATCACGCTGTAGGCAACCTGATGGAAGGTCAGCGTGTGACCGCGCAATCCTTTCTGTGGCAATGATCAGAAAGATGTCTTTGATTAGTGCCCTAATAATTTTGGTAAAATCCTGCAGGTTTTGATGTTGGAAAACCAAACCAAAGCAGCAAGTACAGCAAGAACAGGATTTGGATCGAATCAATGAATAGTTTTGAAATGCAGTACGTTGATGACGTTGAGTTGCCATCCGTCCCCGACGACCTCGTAGACGCCTAGTCTCCCTGGGACGCTGAGGTGGTGGACGAGGTGGACGTGGATGCCGGCTCGCGCGTATAGGGGGGTCCCCTTGTGCCAGTAGCATTTGTACGCTTTCTGTTCCGGGGTATATATGGGGGTGGTGTTTGGAGGGTCGCCGCGTTGTAGGCCCTGCTCCTGGAAGGTGAGGAGGTGGGGAACCCACTCCGCCCCCTGTGCCATCAGGAACTCCTGGAGAGCGGCTGTGGCATCCTTGGAGTATTTGGTGGCCGGGTGGTTAAGGTAGAGGAGGTTGACGGTGGCCTCAGTGGGGGCGGGCTGGAGCTGTTGAGGCTTGCGCCCTCAGCCCTTGCCCCGTCAGGGAGGGGGATTGGGGCCCGGGGACTTTTTGCCTAGTTGTGGGCGCATGGGTAGGCGCGGTAGGGGGAGGCCCTGGCTCCACTCAGGGGGGAGTTCCCCGGTGTATTTGGTGCCTGTGTGGGCCTTGTTTTTGTCGGTGAGGAGCCGGATGGGCTGGGTGCTGTTGAGCTCCAAGGTGTAGCCTTCTGGTTTGTCCGGGGCGCTGTTGCCTTGATCTAGCTCCTCCTGGTGGTGCCAGATCACCCGAGTTTGCACCCTATCGTTGGGGCCCAGGTCGCGGAGGCGGTACTGGATTGTGCCTTCACACCAGATCCAGTCGCCAGTGTGGTCGTTGCGGAAGGGCTGCTGGACCTTCACGCCCTTTTTGAAATCTGGGTACGCTTCGGGTTGGGGCGGTGCTGGTGGCCGGAGGGAGGATGATGAGGATGCTTCGTCCGGGTGGGCTGGTGGTAGTGGTGGGAGGGAGGATGATGAGGATCATTGGTCCGGGTTTTGGGGGGGAGGGTCGGGGGGGGGGGGGCGGGGGGATGGGAGGTTGTTGACCTGCGGTCTTTTCTGGCTTGGTTGGGGGCGAGTGCGCCCCTTTTCCGTCTCGCTCGCTTGGGTGTGACTGGAGGTGGTGGGGCTGGGGGGGCGTGCGGTTGGAAGAAGGGGTGCATAGTCTGCTGGCCCGGATACCTTAGCCGGGGTTGTGTCGGCGTTTGCAAGGTCGCTTTCGCGTAGCTGCGGGTGAGGTTGACGAGCTTGGGTACGGTCTTCGGGCGGTTTGCTGGCCACGGCAGCGCGGCAGGGCTGTTGTCGAAAGGGTGGTGGAGGTTGTAGTTCCTCATGGCCTTGGCCTGCCTGACCCAGGCCTCCGTGGGTTCCTGTGTGTCAGGGCGGTTGGGGAATCCTTGAGCCCCGTAGAGTGCTGTGTGGAGGGCTTCCCATGGGGTGCCTTCGCTGCCTGTGAGAGTGGTGGCCTGGAGGAGTCGCTGCCAGCCTCGTGGGGGGTCTTCTGGGTCTATTTCTGGGGTGTAGGCCTGGGCCGCCATGCGGACTCTGTGTGCCCAGTGGAGGACCCACCATCTGGCGTCCGCTGTGAGGATGTGGACGGCAGGTTGCTGGGGGGCCGTGTCCAGGGTGTCCCAGGACGCGATGGCTAGTTCTATCCTGGAGGGGTGGAGGTGTGGGGTGGCCCTGCGGCTTAGGAGTTAATCGATGTGGAGGGGGGTGACGGGATCCTTTGGGCCTTGCGGTGGTGGGGGCATCCCTGGAATGGCTGTTGGAACCCAGTGGTGTTCGTGGGCGGCGAGGGTGTATAGGGCGGAGGTGATGATGTGGTGGGCTTTCCCCTCCAGGACGATGTGGCGCTCCGAGCCGAAGTCCTTTGTTAGGTGGGCTGTGGGGTGGACGGTGATGTGGGCCAGAGCGCGTTGGTGGGCCTTTTTTCCCTCGTCTGGCGCCTGCGTCCGTTTGTCCCCCAGGATGTGTTGGTGTTGGTGTTTTGGTGGGGGCAGTCCAAGGGCGAGGGACTGTACTCCGTGCAGGGGGATGGAGTATTCCCTGGACTTGTTGGGCAGGATGTATATGCCCGGGTCCCCTTGTACGGTGCTCAGGTACATGTTGCCCGTGATGTTGGGTGCCGGGAGCGGTTGGCGCAAGGGCGAGGTGCATGGGGTGGAGCAGGGCGGGTCATGGTGCTCACACCAGTGCCGGGTGATGCCGTATGGGACGATATGTAGGCCGAAGGTTCCGACGGCGCGCTGGAGTTTGTGGGGTTGGATGTTGTTGAGGCGTGCCACCGCCCGTGTGTGGGAGTGCCCTTCGCTGATCCACACGGCGTCTGCCCGTGACGCCGCTGGGTTCAGGCAGTCCGTGATGATGCCGGTGATCGTGCGGTTGTAGGTGGCATCGGACACTCTGGCGGGGGGGCGGCTGATGCGGGGGATGGTGGGGTCATCGTGGAGGGTTTGAGCCGTGCGCCTTGCATTGTGTCGGTGCTGGGCCTCCTGGGCGGGGGTGTGTACGCCTGTGTGTTTGGGATTCTTGTTGCGGTGGTCTGCCGTGTGGAAGGGGGTGGGCCAGGAGGGGGCGCGATGGAGCGTGGGATGTGGGAGGTCACCCCCTGTTGTCCACGTGTAAAAGGGTCGCGGCGGTCCCCTGCGCCTGTATGGTGTATCGCTCGTCGTGTCGGCGATGGGTGACGAGGACGTTGGGGGCCGTCAGCTCATACACCTGTGTGGTGTGGGGGCGGTGGCGGGTGACGTTGATCTTGGCGGCGTCGTTTTTGCGGGTGGTGGTGTGGGGGATGATGTAGTGGGTCGCCCATTTATCGAGGAGGGTGTGCTCCCTCATGTCTAGCTTGAGTGGGGGGTGGAGTGGCTTAGGCGATGGGGGCTTTTCTCGGGCTTTTGCGTGGGGCGCCGCTTTGAGGTTTGAGGTTTGAGGTTTGATTTTGCGGGTCCTAGACGCCTTTCGGCCCCGGGGGGCCACCTGGTTGGGCCAGGTGATATCCTCCCCACCGGGACCTAGTGGGGGACACTTCATGACACACCTCCTGCCTGGTGGCGGAGTCCCCCGGGTTCACGGGGCTCGGAGCCCTGTCCCTCCCCGGCTTTCCCATTTCGCCAGTGGCCGGTCAGTGCATCACTTGGCAGCCGTAGCTGCAGGCGCTTACCCATTGCGGCGCCCCCCTGATGCGTGGTCGCCCGCAAGGCCGGCGCCGCCGGGCCCGTGCAACTGGCTTGTCGCCAGTGGGAACCCGGCTGGCTGGCGCGGAGGCTGCCTAGCCTTGGGGTTGGTGTGTGGCGCGGTGCGCCACTACTGCCTTGGCAGGTGCAGTGCCCTGGTCGTGTGTGCGCGGCGCTCTTGGCCGGTTCGGGGGGCTTGGGCCGGTGCCAGGTGTCGTGTCTTCCCCGTTTCCCCCTTCCCGCCCCGCGTTTCCCGTGCTGTGTGTGGCGGGCCGTCCCGTCCGGGTTTCTCTTATCCTGGCTCGCTGGTACACCCTTCCATGCGGTCTGTGCGTTCCGCGGGCTCGGTCCAGTTGCCCTTCTGGTTTTCCCCGCGTGTCTTTTGTGTGTGTGTGCGCTCGCGCTCCCGCTGCGTCCGCGCCCCCCCCCCTCCCCTGGTTGGTGTGGCGCGCGCACCTCGCGCGGTTCCGGTGCTGGGTGCTGGTAGGGCCGTTCCACGCGGTCCGTGCCCCTCTGCGTGTCCTTCCCCGGTCCCGTGCACCGTTTGGTTTGCCTGGGGGGGGGGGGGGGCGGTCTTGTTTCCCCCCTACCTGGCTTAGGGCTGTGTGCTCCCTGTGGGGTGGGTCTGCGCGTCTGGGGCGTTCCAGCGCCGGGGGGTGGGCTGGGGGGGGGGCCTGTGCGCCTTTCTCCCCGACTGTGCGGCCGGGGAGGCCAGGGGGGCGGGGCGTCGCCTTGCCTCGGTCCGTCCCTCTGCCTTCCCTGGGCAGGCAACAAGGCAGGTGTCCTTGGCGTCGCCCTGGCAATGGGGGGCGTGGCCCCCATACTGCTCAGGTTCGTGCTCGCTTGCTGTCTCCGGGCGCGGTCCGTGTGGTGCCCTTGTGTGTTGGCGCGGGTTCCCTTGTCCATCGCGGTTCCTGCGGGAGCAGGCGGCTGGGGCGTGGGGGCGGGCCCTGCTCTGGCCTCCCTCCGGGGCGCCGCGGTCCTGCCGGGGGGAAGGGGCATCGTCCCCTCTGCCTCGGGGGGGGTTTGGGGGCCGGCGCCCCTGTGGCTTGCGGGTCGGTGGGGGGGTAGGGGGACAGGGGGGGGGGTCGCGCCGTGGCCCCCCACCTCCCCCTTCTTGGGGAGGCGGCCTGCGGCCCTCTGCCCAGTCCCCCTTTTGTTGCCGGCGCAACCCCCCCAGGTGTACGCGTTCGGTCATGGTCGTGGGGCAACCCCGGGCGCCGGGCGCGGCCTGCCGCCGGCAGGCCAGCCTTGCGGGGGGGGGGGGAGGAGCGGCCAATGAGCAGCCCTCCGGAGGGGTGGCCGGGGGGCCTGGGGGCCGGGGGGTCGCTCTGCCTTGGTCCCTCCCTCTGCCCTCCCTGGGCGAACAATGCGGGCGTCATTGGCGATGCTCAGGTCATGGGGGGCGCGGCCCCCATACTGCTGCGGTTCGTTGTCGCGTGCCGCCCCCCGGCATGGTCCGTGCGTAGTTCTTGTGCGCTGGTGCGGGTTCGCGCGCCTGTCAGTACCCCCGCGGGAGCAGGCGGTGGGGGGCGCGGAGGCGTGCGGCGTGCGGATCCAGCTGCCCCCCCCGGGCGTCGCGGTCCCTTCTGGGGGAGGGGGGACGTCCCCTCTGCCTCGGGGGGGATGGAGGGCCGGCGCCCCCGTGGCCCGCAGGCCGGAGGGGGGGAGTGGGGGGGAGAGGATAGGGGGGGCCGCGCCGCCGTTCCCCAGCCCCCTCCACTGGGGGGGTGGCCTGTGGCCCCCCGTCCCTGTCCCCCTTCTTCCCTGGCGCACCCCCCCTGGGTATACACGTTCGGCTGGGGTTGCCGGGCAGCCGTGGGCGCCAGGCGCGGCCTGGTTGGCCGCCGGTGGGTCAGTGTGGCGGGCGGGGAGGGGGGGGAAGGAGGTCTTTTTGCCGCGGTCTGCTCCCCCGCCTTCCCCGGGCGGCCACCAATGCGGGCCGCTTCCTCTGCGCATTCCTGGGTGCCTCGGTTCCTTTGCGGCCCACGGCGCCGGCGCAGAGCCGCCGGTCGGCATCGGGCAATGCGAGGGTGAGCGGGCGGTCGACTTGGGGTGCTTGGCGCGCGGCTGCGCTCGCCGCGGCTGTGGCGTCCCCCCCTTTCGTTCCGCAGCCCTCTCGGGGGGGTGCGGGGCCGCCGTCCCTCTGGCCAGCCTCCGGCCGCCCACGGGCCCGGGTGGGGGAAAGGGGGGGGTGGAGGGTTGGGGGGGGAGGGGGGGGTTCCCCACAGTCCCCCCCTGGTCCCCTGGTGCCGCCCCCCGACGGCCGCGTGGGGGCCAGCCGCCGACTGGGGGGGCCAGACCCTCGTGCAGGCGCTCGCCCGGGCCCCCTGCTCTCCTCGCTGCCGCCGCGTGGTGCCGGCTGGCCGGAGGGGGGGGGGGGTGAGGGCCTGCGAATGCTGGGGGAGGCGGTTTGGATCAGCGGTCAGCGGTTACCGGGCTGCGGGGCAGTGGGCCTCCCCTTTCACTCGTTGCCCCCGTCCTTTTTCCCGCTGGAGGTGGCACGCGCCCCTCAGCCGCGCCGTACAGTGGGGGGGCTGTGGGTCGGGGGGCCCGGCTCCGCTGGGGCGGGATGTCCCGCGGCACTGTCCCCTGCCCACCCTCTCACGCTCATTGCCTGGGCGAGCGGGGCGCGGCCGTCACCTGCGTCGCCGCTTGTGTAGGGGCTGGGGCTGCGGCGGCGGCGGGTTCAGCCCGCAGTAGCGCCGGTGGGTGAGGGCGTTGCGCAGAGCCCGGGTGAGCCAGTTGTTGGCATCCGCATCCGTGATGCGGAGCACCGCCCACCCCTCCAGGAAAGCCAGCCACGTCGGCTCCCTGTCGGGCCAGGCAGCCTGAATCACCGCCTGGAAGACCCTCCCGTGGTCCTCTGGGGCCGCCCGACCCACCGGGGGCACCTTCCGGTTCCCCCCATCCCTCCGGAGGAGCACGGCATGGAAGGGCCCGTTTCTCATCCCCCTGGTGGTCCCCGAGCAGCCCCAGCTCCGCCAGACGTACACCTTCACCAACATGGGGAGGACCTCACCCCCCAGAAGGTCTGGGACCGTGTCCCAGTCCCAGTCCCAGTGCCGGGCCCCCTCGGCCCCCCGCGCCGGCTCCCCCTGCGGCCCCTGTGCCTGCGGCGCCGGCGCCGAGCTCCTTCCCCCTGCCGCCGAGGCAGCGGCCATCCGCGCCGGCTCCGCCCTCGGCGCGGGGGGGGGCTGGCTGGTGCTGGGGTCGGGGGGGTGGGGGGGGGATGAGGTCCCCGGCGTCGGGGTCGATGTTGTAGAGGTGGGCGTGGTGGTGGTGGTGGTGGTGGGTGTGGTGCGCCGACATTTGTTGGATGTCGGGGGGGATGCACCGCACCGGCTGCACGTCGGGCTGCGGGGGCGCCCCGCCCCTGTCCCCCTCCCTTCGCTCCGCCCTCCCCCCGTGGCTCCCGTGCCCCTTTCTGTCTGTCCGCGGGGGCCCACGGCGCCCTTGCCCTTGCCCTTGGGTCCCTTCCCGGCCCCCAGGGCCTTTGTCCCCCTGTCCGCGCCGTGTGTCCCGCCCCCTGTCACCTGCGCCCTGGCCTGCACTGCCGGCGCCCTTATCCTTCCCTTGCCCGTGTCCATGCCCTTGGCTGCGCCCACGCTCGCCGACTGCGCCCCGCTCCACTCCATGCGCTCCGTGGCCGCCCGCCTTGGTGCCCTGTACGTGCCCCTGCGTGTCCTTCCCGTGCCCTTGCCCTTTCCCCGCTCCTTGTCCCGCGTGGTGCCGTCCGCTGCCCGTGCTCTATCGCCCTCCGCTGCTGCTGGCCTCGGTACCTTGCCCATGCCTTCGCCCTCGCTCCTTGCCGCGTGCGCCCAGGCCCGCCACCTGCGTTTGTCCCTTGGCACTCCCGCTGTCGCCTCCTGTCCGCCGCTCCGCACTCCCGTGGCCGGCAACCTGCCCCGCCTGCGCGCTGTCCCCCCCCTCCCGGATCACGCGCCGGGCGTCCTGTTGCCGCCGCAGCTGCGGCAACGTGCGCCTGGCGGCGCCCGCTCGGGTGCCGGGGGGCGGACGGGCTCCGGCTGTCCCCCAGGGAAGGCGGCCTTGGGCGGGTACCGCTTGGAGGGGCTGGTATGGGTGTGGCTGGGGTTGGCGTGGGCGCGGTACTTGGCGCTCTCCCTGCCCTCTGCTGCGGCTGCGGCGGCCCCCCGCCAGGCGCGCGGGGCCCGCGCAGGGCCCGTCCTCTGTGTCCGCGGCGTGCTGGGGGCCGCGGCGTGGCCGGCCGGGGTGGTGGCGCAGCTCGCCGGGGCCGCGGTCTCAGCTCGTTGTGTACCTTCCCCGCCCTCCTCTGCGGCTGCGGCGGCTCCCGGCGGGCCCCCCGGGGCCGGGGTCGGGGCCGCGGCGCGGCTTGCTGGGGCTGCGGTCTCAGCCCCCTGTGCGCCTGGGGCCCCCTCCAGGGGGGGGGGCGTAGTGCTTGCAGCCTTGGCAGCGGGGGCGGTCTCCTCGGCCGGCGCAGGTCCCCGGGTCGACGGCCCGGTGTCGGCGGAGGCTGCCCGGGGCTGCCCAGACGGCGGCCCGACCGGCACTGCTGCCTCCGCCAGCCGCCGCTCCTCGCGCTCCGCGAGGGTCTCCCCCGCGCATCCTGGGAAGACGGGGGAGCGAGAGCGGGACCGGCGGTGGTGACGGTCGTCCCGCTGGGGGGAGCCATCGGAGTCCGACATCACTGTTATCCTGGTAGGCATGCGTGGTGGCAGGTGTGCCCTCCCCACTACCTCCTGGTGCATCTGTGTTTTGCCGTGGGGAGTGCTGTGCAGTGCTCCGCAGGGGGGAGGGGGGGAGGGGGGGGGGGCGGCGGTGGCGTTAGCCCCGTGCGGGCGGGGGCCGGTGGCCATCCATCAGCACTGGGGTGGGAGGCGGGTGAGCCAAGCGGCCCACACGTCGCGCCACAGCTCCCAGTCTGGGGCGGGGCTCAGGGCCCTGGGCCCCCGGGGGTCCTCAGGTGCTGCTGAGGGGAGCCGCACCAGGTGGACCCCCGTAACGGCGGTGACCTCCTGTGTTCCCAGGAAGGTGTGTACCTCGTTCCGCGCCGCGGGCGCCGGCAGGGTGCAGCGGAGTACGGGCGCTGCCCCGTACAGGTTGGCGGGGGTGATCCCAAGGACCCGCTCCGGGTCCCCGCGGGTCGCGACGACGAAGAGGAGCAGGGGGGTGCCCGGGCGCTCTTGCCAGAGGACCTGCCACCTGTGGTGGGCACCCCTGGTCCTGGAGAGGGGGGGGGACAGGTTCGGGTTGGCCCAGCCGCGGGGTGCGTGTGTCGCCGGCGGGAGGGCCGGGCACCAGGTGGGCTCCCTGGGGAACGCCTCGCACATGACGGCGCATGGGGGGGTCGGCCTGGCGCCGTCGTACACCGGGTTGGTGGGGCGGGGGCAGGTGGGCGCCTAGTCCGCGCCTTCCACGAATACCGTGATTTCGCCAACCTCGAGGTCCTCGTCCGGTGGATGTAGAAGGTGGAGTGCCGCGTGCAACTCCGACACTCCTCCTGGGTATGTGGCCCGCGCCTGGTTCTGCTACGAAGCCGTGTCCCCGGGGCAGCGCGTCCTGAGGGCGTGCAGCAGGGCTGGGGCGCTGCTGCGGAGGGACATGCCGGACCCCGCGCCCGTCAGCCGCAGGGTGTCCCCCATGGACAGGGGCCGGCCTGACGGATTGGACATGCGCCACTCCATCCAGTGCCCATAGAGGGCCGCCTCCGGGCTGATGAGCCCCTGGCTGGACAGCGTTCACGATCCGGTGCATCGCCAGGAGCAGCGTAGAGGCCCCCGCTCTGTTCAGGGCGCGGAAGTCTTGGAGGGCGGCCTCGCTGAGGAAAGCCCTCGCACTGCCCGCCGGGCCGTGCTGGGCGGCAGCGTGCGCCTCGTGCGCCTCCGTTACCGCGTCCGCTACTAGGCCCCGGACGGCCGCCTCCTGCGCTGGGCGGCGGGCTCTGGCGTGCCCCGGCCCGTCCCCCCGTCGGCGAGGCATGGTGCTGCGGGCTCTGCAAAGCGCGGCGGCGGGTGGGGGTCAGGGCGCAAACACGTGCGACAGGTGCGCGGCCGATATGGGGTCCCGCAGGTGCACGTGGATCCACAGGAGGGCGGCGCCCAGGGGGCCCGCGCGTTCGTGTGGGGGGCGTGTGCTCCTCTGACGCGCCGGCCCAAAGCCTCCTCTTCCGTGCGCCTGTGCGGACCCGCGGGAGGTTCGGGCGACGGGCACGCGGCCAGATCGGAGCACTGCGGGCACCTGTTGGCGCCCGTTGGCGCTGCAGAGGATACCGTGTCGCATTCCCCGCAGAGGTGGCAGGGGTGTGGGAGGTGGGAGGGTGGCGACCAGGGGCCAACACAGC
This sequence comes from Eutreptiella sp. 'Long Island Sound 2002', assembly GCA_964036045.1. Taxonomy (NCBI): domain Eukaryota; phylum Euglenozoa; class Euglenophyceae; order Eutreptiales; family Eutreptiaceae; genus Eutreptiella; species Eutreptiella sp. 'Long Island Sound 2002'. The sequence goes on along the minus strand of OZ038380.1, from coordinate 63,896,795 downwards.
GGAGCCAGAGGTCGTCACACCTCTGGCGGAGGGGGTTCTGGAGCTCCAGGAGCCGGGCGCGGACGCGGCGCCGCTAATCCCTGTCGAGCCTCTTCTGCCGGACCTCCTGCCACGTGTCGTCGGGGAGAATCCCGTGGTCGCGGAAGGCGGCGATGAGGTTATCCCACGCCGGGCGGGGGTGCCCCCGGGGGGGGGGTTGCCATATACATGTGGCGCCCGGTGAGGTGGGGCACCAGCGTGCGCCACTGGCACTCCTCCGCAGCATCCTGGTGGACGAGGGCCAGTAGATTGCCGTCTGCAACTGCCTCCCACGCTACCCGCAGCCCGTCGCAGCTGTCTAGCTCCTGGCGCAGCGCGACTGCAGGTTCGTTGGGGAGCATGAGGAGTAAGGGCCCCAGAATGTCACCCAGACAGGACAGGGCGTCGTCGTACACAGGCCCCCCAGTTTTGAAGTGCGCCACGGTGAGCCAGGCGGCCTAGCCCCCTGGGGGGAGCCACCGGATGGTGGCCGCGTCGCGTTTCCATCTGTGTATCTCCGTGGCTCGGAGCACGTTGGCGGTGTGGAGGACGATGCGGGGGGCGATGGGCGCTTGGATGAGCGAGGAAACGTCCTTACTCCACCCCGCTTGTGGCTCCGGGGGCCCCTGCAGCTATTCCTTTGCCGCCATGTCCCACGGTAGGTCGGGGCCCGCCCCGCGGATCATGGTGGGCTGCGGCCAGGTGCGCGGCCCCACCCATCGAGCGGGATGGCGGCGTACCGTTGTGCGGGGGTCTCTGGGGCGCGCGTGGCGGCGCGCCACCGGCCCCATTCGCGCGCCCACTCCCCGCCCACTATACGGGCCTCCCATGCGGTCATGGAGCCGCGCCCGATGATCCACTGTGGGAGGGGGGCGTCTTGTAGGTGCTTCGACAAACCCCCCGGCAGGTCCCGGCACGGGTGGGGGTCCTCTTGCGGCGGGCACTCCAGGGTGCCACTCACGACGCGGAGGGAGGCTACGAAGTCCTTGCGAGGGCGCGGGGGAGGGGGCGGACAGCTGCCCTCTGCCGCCTTGAGCCATCGGTGCACCCAGGCCGCTGCGCTTAGGGGCTTGCGGAGGAGTTGCTCCTGCCGGTGATTGCGAAGCTCCCATGCGAAATCCCCCAGCCGGAGCATGTGGTGGAGGAAATTGTCCACCGAGGTCCCTCCTGGCGGGTCGTAGCGGGCTATGGCGCGGAGCTGCGCCTCCGCCGCCTCAAGCACCAGCCCAGAGCAGACACTTCTGTCCATGCGGCACCCGCAGAGGCCGACGAGGCCACTCATAGAGCCTTGTCCCCGGGCGGGAGGTGGCGGGCCGCCTCTTGCACCGCCTGGCGCTAGTGGGGACAGAGGAGCCGTGAGTGGGCGCACCCCACGTGCATGTGCATCGGGGTCTCCTCCGGGCCGCCGCAGAGGAAGCATGGCTGCGGGAGGATGGCGACGCCGGAGAGCCGCTCCTTTCGGACGCAGAGCCTGCGTTGCACCGGCGTGTGGACGTCCCTGGCGGGCAGCGCCCGGTGGTTGGTGGCCGTCGCGGTGAGGTCCCGGGCGTGGATATAGGCTGTGGCGTGGGCCGCGCCCAGAGGTGTGCGTCAGGTGTGCGTCAGCTGTGCCGGACACGCGGGGCTGGAAGGGGGAAACGGGAGAGACACAACACCAGGTACCGGCCCGAACCCCCCAAACCGGCCGCAAGCGCCGCGCACACACGGACGGGGTACTGCACCCGCCAAGGCAGTAGTGGCGCACTGCGCCACGCCCCAACCCCTAGGCTAGGCAGCCTTCGCGCCAGCCCAAGGGGGTCCCACTGGCGACAAGCCAGTAGCACGGGCCCGGCGGCGCCGGCGCCCCGGGCGACCACGCATTAGGGGGTCGACGCGGTGGGTAAGCGCCTGCAGCCACGGCTGCGAATTGATGCACTGACCGGGGAGGGGCGAAACGGGGAAGCCGGGGAGGAACAGGGCCCCGAGCCCTGTGAACCCGGGGGACTCCGCCACCAGGCAGGAGGTGCATCTTGGAGGGCCCCCCACTAGGACCCGGTGGGGAGGATATCACCTGGGCCGACCAGGTGGCCCCCCGGGGCCGAAAGGCGTCTAGTACCCGCAAAATCAAACCTCAAACCTCAAACCGTGAGTGGGCGCACCCCACGTGCATGTGCATCGGGGTCTCCTCCGGGCCGCCGCAGGGGAAGCATGGCTGCGGGAGGATAGCGACGCCGGAGAGCCGCTCCTTTCGGACGCGGAGCCTGCGTTGCACCGGCGTGTGGACATCCCTGGCGGGCAGCGCCCGGTGGTTGTTGGCTGTCGCGGTGAGGTCCCGGGCGTGGATATAGGCTGTGGCGTGGGCCGCGCCCAGAGGTGTGCGTCCTCGGTGCGTCAGCGCATGGTCCGTCTGTGCCCGCTGCGCGATCGCGCCGAGCGTTCGCATCGTGGGGGGCCGCAGGTCGAGGTGGCCGTCATAACCGGCGACTATGAGCTGGGCGTTGCTGGGGCCCCGGGGCGTGTTCTGTAGGACGGTGTCCTGGGACGCCGCCCAGTCCGCCTTGTGTAATAGGGCGTCGCTGTGGTAGGAGGTGGCTTGGGCATACCAAAACGGGTGCCCGGCGTGCTGCCCTCGCGCGCGCAGGCCGTCCGGGAGCCATCGCAGGGGCATCTGGTTGAATACCTTTGCCGCACCCGCGGGGACCCCCGTGGCCTGCTCGCGATCCGCGTGTCGCAGGAGGTGGAGGATGACTTCGGCGTCCACTGTATGGACCCATGGCCGGTGGGCGCCGTATTGCAGGGGGAGGGAGGCGGCCACCCCCTCTCCGTCGGGCACCGTGCCCGAGATGGCCACCGCCCATGTGCGGATGAGGTCAGCGGCGAGAGCGACGCTGGTGGCGTGCTTGCAGGGCCCGCCCCCCGACGCATCGGAGGAGGAGTGGCCCCAGGCCTCCGGTATTCAGTAGTACCCGGTGGGGCTGAGCGGCCCCGCGTTGAGGTTGGCGGAGTACTACCAGACTCGGGGTGGCTGGAGGTCAGTTGGTCCACGCTCAGCGCCCTGGTGTCGCCGCGGCGTACCGCCGGTTGGTCGTGTAGTCCGACCTCTGCTCCGGCGATCGTGGTTGCCCAGGACCAGAGCGCCGTCACATTTTCCCTGAGCCACGCCGGGCCTCCGCGCTGTTGTACCACCAGGTGTCCCGTGTCCTCCGGTTGGTCCTCCAGCGCGTGCACTGCCATGTGTGGGTTGTGCGGCACCTCCGTGACCACCAGCAGGGCGGTGCCGCGAAGGAGTTCACGGGGCCTGGGCTGGCTTGCCCCCATCTGCACTATCACCTACTCCGTCTGGAGCTGCGCTTGCTCAGTCGCTAGGTTGCACTGGTCGTCAGTCGTCACCAGCCATACCGGCGTCAGCGCGTGGGGCCGTGGGCACAGGGGCTCAGGCCACGCCACATCCGCGTTAGGCTCTTGGTGCTCACAGTTCGCGAGTACGTTGCGGAGGATGTACAGGGGGGCGGCCGGTGGGTGGTATGCCGCCCCCTGCGTGGGAAGGCATAGGCTGTCCCGACGGCGGTAGCCCCCGACGTGAAGGTGCAGGACGTCCGGGGTCACCCGTGGGCCAGTGTGGGCGTCCTGCTTGGCCCCCGTGGGGTGGACCAGTCTCAGGCGGGGGTGCTGCGTGCCGGTGGTGTGGAAGAGGTGGACCAAAGCGTTGCGCCACCAGGGTTGGTTGGCGGGCTCCTGCTCGCGGCGGCAATAGTGAAGGTGTTCATCGGCGCCACTTTGGTTTCGACCAGGTATTGCGGGCTCCAGGCTTCCGGGGCCCCTACCTGGGTGGCTGCCGCTGCTGCAGCCTGGAGGAGGGCAGTGGTGTTGGTGTCTGGGGGGGGGGCTCCTGGTTGGGGGGTGAGGGTGTCGTGGTCTTGATGTCTCCACCAGAGGTGTAGCCTGGTTGGGCGTTGCAGTGCGGGGTTCCGGTCTCGGCTTGCTGGATGGATAGTGCGGTCTTGACGACCTCCGCTGCTTGTGGGTTTATGGGTGTGCCATACGCCCATAACCCCGTGGTGTGTATGCCGTGTGGTGCTTGGCCTACTCCTCGTGAAGGGTGGAGGGTGTGGTGGGTGCGTGTGAGCCCTAGGTGTTCCCCGAGGAGGTCCCGACGGATGTCCTCCCACCGTTGCTGCCAGGTGTGTGTGTGGTCGTTGGGGTTGGGGTAGGTGATGACGTTGGCTTGCCATGGGGTGTACCGTCATGGATGCCGGCGATGCTTGTGGGGGTATGTGGACGGCATGGGTGGGGGCTGCTGTTATGGGGTCTCCCTCCATTGGTGTGATGGTGGCATCCCCTTGGATGGTGAGGAGGAGGTGGTGGCCGTCCGTTGGTAGTGTCCAGGTGGTGGTTGGTTTGGTGATTGAGTGGAGGCGGATTGCCTGGAGCCCCGGTGTGATTTTGTCCCACCGGAGCGTGCCGTTGTGGACCGCCCATTCTTGCGGTAGGTCCCGAAACCCGTTGCGGTCCGGGGTGGTGTGGTGTTCTGGGGGAAGCTCCATTGTGGTGATGGGGTCGGTGAGGGCCTCTTTGTGGGGGGTTTCCTGTGCGGTTGGTGGGGACGGTGCCTGGGGCATCTCGTCGTCCGGTTGTTGTGGGGCTTTCGGTTCTTGCAGTTCTGCGCTGATGGTGGCAAAGATGTCTTGGAGGGTCGGGAAGGCGGGAGGTTGGGGTGCCGGATCGTTCCAGGTGATGTGGTACTCCTCTGGTTTCCCGGGGTCTTGCTGTATTGTGATGGCGGTGGTGGCGCCGTCTTCTGGCGTCCATCGGTGCGAATTGTGGTCGAGGGGGTGGAGGGTGATGGTGTGGCGGTATTTCCAGCTGTGGAATGCAAGGAGGGCGTAGAGGCCGTGCCGGGTGTTCCCAGGCGGGAGGGGGTAGGTCGTGGCTGCCGCTTCCAGAAAGGTGTCCATGGCGCCTTTCGAGGTGTGTTCCCAGATAAGGTCGTCCTCCATGCCCCACTCGTTGTCGTTCCCTTTCTCTTGCCTCCACCCCTGGAGGGTCGCGTGGTCCGCTGGGAGCTCTCGTTGGACGGATTGGTAGTACTGTTCGGCGTCCATGGGGTGGGCCAGAGTGCTGGCTAGTGTGGCGTTGATGTCCTTTTTGGGGGGGGGGGGGATGGGCGTGGCCGCGCGGTCAGGTTCTTGTCGCTGGTGTTCCGGGTTCTGGTCCGCGGTGGCTACGGGGGATATGGAGCGGGGTCGCATGGGGTGGTCGGGTTCCTGCGGTTCCGTGGCTTGCTGTTGGGCTTGTGGGCGCGGGGCCGTGGCTGCCAATAGGTGTTGGATGGCCGGAGGACGTCGTAGTCGTCGTCCCACGGGCAGTGGGCTCCAGCGCACGTCCTGTCGGGCGAAGCGGGGGGACGGTGTGGCTGCGGTGTTGTGGGCCGGTGCATGATAGGGTGGGCGACACGTGCAGGTGGTGGCGTGCTCGCTCTGCTGTTTCGTTCTCCATAGGTTTTGACCCTTGGGGTGGTGTGGTGTGTTGCTCCTGTTGGCTCGTGATCCGTGGGGGGCGGGGCCCCGGCCGCGGGGGGGTCCGGCGAGGTTCAGTGGGTGGTCGGGGGTTTCCTGTGTGTGGGTTGCTGGTACGTGGCGTGGTTGGCGCAGGTGATGTGGTGGGGGATGGTGGTGACGCTGGTGTTGAGGGTGTTGTGCGTATTGGAGTGGGTGTTTGCGCCGCTGGCGATGCCGTTGGTGAGGGCGGTATAGGCGATAGTGCAGGTGAGGGTGGTGCATGCATCGTGTCAGTTGATGGTGAGGTTGGTGGTTCGGCCTGTTGTCCCTGTCGCTATCGCCAGCGTGCTGGCGCCTCTGGTGGTGTCGGTGATGCTGATGGTGAGGGTGGTGGTTCGGTTGGTGATGGCGGGGGTGCTGCTGGTGACGCAACGGGCGGTTGTGTTGCCGGTGGCGTTGATGGTGAGGGCGTGGGTAACGTACTAGGGCCAAATGTCGCGTTGGTGGTGAGGGTGCTGTAGATGACACGTCGGGGGTGGGGCGGATATTGTCAGTGGTGGCGGTGAAGTAGGTGCTGTGGTGGTGAGGGTGGCGTAGGGCACGCCCCGAGTGACGTTGAGGGTGGTGTTGGTGACGGTCAGGGTGTTGTGGGTTATATACTGGTTGATTCTGGTGGAGCAAGGCTGTTCTTGGACTGTGGGTAGACCCCGTCCGGTGATGGTGGTGCTGGTGGTGTCAACGTTTAGGGTGTTGATGATGCCAGACTGCCGGCGAGGTCGCTGGTGAGGGCAGGTGGTGCCATGGGCGGCGGTGCCCCTGGCGACAGCGTTGCCGATGACATCACGGGCGAGTGTGCTGCTGGTGATGCAGGTGGCGTGGGTGAGGTGGTGGTAGTGATGTGCACGATAGTTAATCGAGGTTGGAGGCGGTGATGGCGAGGGCGCTGTTCATGTCCTCCCGGCTGTCGGTGAGACCGATTGTGGGCGCAGTGTGGGTGTCGGACATATCGGGGGTCGGCGTTGTGGACGATGTCGATGGTAGGCGCTGCTTCTGGCCGTGGGTCCGCGTGCGGGGGGTCTTTGGCCTGTTGTGGGTGCTGGTGATGATCTTTGTCGTCTGGCCCTGTTGGTGTTGGGCGGCCCTTCCTGGCGGAGGGTGATATCGCTGGTGGGGTTACTGCGGGTGTTGCTGCAGGGTTTGGGTGTCGGTGAGGTTTAGGGTGTGGTGTTGGCGTGGTTGGTGGCTGTTGCCGATGGTGGGTGGTGCGACTGGTGGTCTTGGGGCGGGTGACAGCGGTAAGAGGGGCGTTGGTTGTTGGTGAGGTTGCCGTTGTTGGTGTTTCGGTTGGTGCCAGCGACGGTGCCGCTGGCTGTGTAGATGGCGGGGGGTGTAGGCGATGCCGCTGTCGTTTGTGGGAGGCGGAATGGGATGCAGAAACCGTATTCAGGTGGTGTTGCCGCCGGTGGCACGGTGATGTGGGCATCGGTTGCTGGTGTTGTTTGCGGTGGTGTTGCTGAGGGCGGTGTAGGTGACGCGCTGGGTGTTGGTGTTGTTGATGCCTGCAGTGTTGTCGGTGATGCCCCGGTTGTTAGTGCCTGCTCTGTTTGCAAGGGTGCTGCAGGGGGTGGTATGGTTGGTGTGGCGCTGGTGATGACAACGATGTGGGTGTTGTCGGTGGTGGTTCGGGGCGTGAGTTCGCGCCTGGGTGGTAGTGGTCTTGGGCCCTCGCCACTCCTGGCGGAGGGCTTGGTGGGTATTTGTGGTTGGCTGGTTTGCCGGTCTCGGTGGTGTTGGCCGCCTCTGGTGTTTGGGCATGCCCTCGCCAATCATGGCGGGGGGCGGGGGACGGTATTGTTGATGGCGGTGATGTTTGCGGTTGCAGGTGGTTAACCGGGCCATGCCTCCGGTGAGGTTCGTGCAGGTGGTGTGGGTGCGGGCGGCGTCATCGTTGACGCCAGATGTGAGGGTGGTGCCGGTGATGGTTCGTCTTATGCCGTTCGTGTGGGCTGTGTGGTTGTCGTGTTAGGCGTTGGTGGTGTCAGTGTTGGTGGTGCCCTGGATGTTGTCGTCGTTGGCAACGATGCTGGTGGTGTTTTGGCGGCTGGTGCCGGTGGTGATGCTCCGATGGTGAGGGTGCCGGGGGTGCTGGTCGCGGGTCCGCGACGTTGGCGTAGCTCCTCGCCACTCCTGGCAGAGGGTGCCGCTGGTGTTGCTGCTGGCGAGGGTGGTGGATGTGATGGTGTCGTTGATGCTGTTGGTGCTGCCTGGGGTGGTCGTTGGTGATGCTCCGGGTGATGTTGATGCTGCGGGTGGTGATGCGGATGGTGAGGGTGAGGGTGGCCGTTCCAGGTGTGGGTGGTCCCTGGGCCTTGTTTAGTCTGTGCTATTGCTACCCTTGGCTGGGGGTCCTGCTGGTGCCGGGGGGTGGTGCTGCTGGCGTTTGTTTGTCAGTCCCGCCAGCGTTCGTGGTGACGCCGGCGGTGAGGGCGCCGTAGGGGATATACTGTGCTGGGGTCGTGGTGGTGATCGTGGGGGTATTGTAGGTGACGTATCCTGGTTGCTGTCCTTCCGGGTGACGTCGTTGGCTGAGGTGGTGTGGATGGTGCTGCGGGTGTTGGCGTTGCCGGTGGTGTTGACGGTGAGGGCGTCGCGGGTGATACTTGGTGGTTGGCGTTTCTTGTGGTGGTCTGATGGTGGGCATGTTGTTGGTGTTGGTGCTGAGTGGGGCCTGCGGTTGGGTGGTAGGCGGTTCTGGGCGTAGGGTCCTGCCGCTCCAGGCAGGGGGCCTGGTGTGCGCTGGTGGTCCGCTGGTGGTTGGCTGGCTTGCAGTCCTGGTGGCGCCAGTCGTCTCTGGTGTTGGGGTAATTCCTTTGCCTATCTTGGGGTCTGCGGTTGTAGGTGCGGTACTGGTTGTTGTGGAGGGTGTCGATGCTGTGGGTGGGTGGCAGTGTTGCTGTAACGCTGCTGTCGGTGGCGCTGGTGACGCGGAATGGGCTGTCCCCCATCCGCCACTGATGTTTTCAGAGAATTGCGTCCACCAGCGTCGTCGCCGCGACTGTTGCGACGGCCTCCACGCGCAGCAAAAGACGTACTTCCACGTGGATCAAGGATAATTTAATCGAGTGAAGCGTGATTCCTGTTGTGGATTTTTGATAATAAAAGGAGCTGGTAAGCAGGTAAAGGTAGGGATACCAATGCGTTACTGCTTCGACTGCAGGTTCGACGAGATCCGTCGCATTGGTATCAGGCGATGTGAGCGCTGCACGCCTTTGGCGCTGCGTACCGTGTAGAGTAACAGTTTGTCTGTGGTCTGCTTTGCAGGCCTGTTTTTTGCTCCAGGCGAGCATGCAAAGCTCGCAGATTTATTTGTAAGCCAACGCGAGCCGTGCGCCAAGCAGCGAGCATCAGTGACCCTCACTGTAGTTACGAGCTGCAGTATCGCGGCTGCCCAGGCCATGAAGAAGGCCCTTCCTCGCAGCCCTCTCGCTACAGGCGCTGGCTGCATCGTGAAGGGATAAGAAAAGAGCTCTGCTCCAAAATGACTCCGTTGGATGTGAACACGATGAATCACATTGACGGGGTCTACGCCTTTTGTGCTGTTGCTGCTACTGTTGGTATGTTGCTGCTGCTGGTGCGGGTCTTCAAGCAGGAGCGTGCGAAACCAAGCAAGGAGCTTCGAGAAACCAAGCAGGAGTTTTGAGAAACCAAGCAGGAGTTTCGAGAAACCAAGCAGGATCAAGCGGCAAAAGCAAAAAAGGCACAAGCAGGACAAAGCTCGTTGGTGTGGCGCTGTAGAAGGCAACGTGTTCAAAAGTTTTTCTTGCGCTGATACAAGAAGGATTTCGGGGAAAAATGGTCGCGTACCCGGTACCGCTTCAAAAAAAATCTGAGCTGCGTCCGTATTCAAGACAGACGCCATTTGCAACAGCGACCGAGAACGAGCCGAAAGGGAATGGACGAAGCAGGACGAGACGCCCTCAAGTGCAGCAGAGCCGGGGACGGCGTGACGGCTCTGAGGAATGTATTGGAGCGGCTGCTCCATTGGCTGCTCCCCGCCGACTTGAAGTCCTGCGACTCAGCAAAGCGTCTCCCAACAAGGAAGCTGCGTGAGGGATGGCGTACGCAATCCTCTTAAGGAGGGAGGTGACGCGGAATGGGCAGTCCCCCATCCGCCACTGATGTTTTCAGAGAATTGCGTCCACCAGCGTCGTCGCCGCGACTGTCGCGACGGCCTCCACGCGCAGCAAAAGACGTAATTCCACGTGGATCAAGGATAATTTAATCGAGTGAAGCGTGATTCCTGTTGTGGATTTTTTATAATAAAAGGAGCTGGTAAGCAGGTAAAGGTAGGGATACCAATGCGTTAGTGCTTCGACTGCAGGTTCGACGAGATCCGTCGCATTGGTATCAGGCGATGTCAGCGCTGCACGCCTTTGACGCTGCGTACCGTGTAGAGTAACAGTTTGTCTGTGGTCTGCTTTGCAGGCTTGTTTTTTGCTCCAGGCGAGCATGCAAAGCTCGCAGTTTTATTTGTAAGCCAACGCGAGCCGTGCGCCAAGCAGCGGGCATCAGTGGCCCTCACTGTAGTTACGAGCTGCAGTATCGCGGCTGCCCAGGCCATGAAGAAGGCCCTTCCTCGCAGCCCTCTCGCTACAGGCGCTGGCTGCATCGTGAAGGGATAAGAAAAGAGCTCTGCTCCAAAATGACTCCGTTGGATGTGAACACGATGAATCACATTGACGGGGTCTACGCCTTTTGTGCTGTCGCTGCTACTGTTGGTGTGTTGCTGCTGCTGGTGCGGGTCTTCAAGCAGGAGCGTGCGAAACCAAGCAAGGAGCTTCAAGAAACCAAGCAGGAGTTTTGAGAAACCAAGCAGGAATTTCGAGAAACCAAGCGGGATCAAGCGGCAAAAGCAAAAAAGGCACAAGCAGGAAAAAGCTCGGTGGTGTGGCGCTGTAGAAGGCAACGTGTTCAAAAGTTTTTGTTGCGCTGATACAAGAAGGATTTCGGGGAAAAATGGTCGCGTACCCGGTACCGCTTCACTGGTGACGTTGTTGGTGAGGGTGCCGGCGGAGCTCCGGGTGTTGGCGCCGCTGGTGATGCTGACGGCGAGGGCGTTGTCGGTGATGCCCCAGTGGTTGGTGGTGCTCTGATGATGCCGTGGGGGTGGAACCTCGCCACTTCTGGCGGAGGGGCCCGTGGGTATCGCTGGCCGGTGCATCGGCCCTGGCGGTGTTGGTCGTGTCTGGTGTCGGGGCGCTTCTTGGTGTCGTTGATGCCGACGGTGTTGCAGGTGTTGTACCAGGTGACGCCTAGGGCGAGGGCGCTGTGGGTGGTGTTGCTGCAGTTGCTGTCGTTGGTGCTCCGGGTTGCTGTCGCCGAGGTCGTGTTGTTGGCGGTGCTGTTGTTGATGCCGGTGGTGAGGCGTTGCGGGCAATGTTACGGTTTACCGTGTGTGTGGTGTTGCTGATGTTGAGGGTGTTGCTGGTGGGTCTGGTGTGGGTCCGTGTGTGGGCGGTCATTGGCTTGTTTTCAGGTGTGGGCTGTCTCTGTTCCCAGGTGGCCGCTGGCCGGTTGCCTGGGCTCTGCAAGGGAGGGTGCGCCGTAGGTGGTGTTGGCCGCTGGTGATACCCATGGTGAGATGGTTGCAGGTGATGCTCCGGGTGATGTCGTCGGTGAGGGTGGTGTACGTGGGGCCGGTGGTGGCGACGGTGTGGATGCCGCTGGTGATGGTTTGGTGGATGGCGCCTCGTGCGATGCTTTTGTGGCAAGGGTGTTGTGGATGGTTGTCCCAGGCGTGTGGCCTTGCCTCCTCTGGTGTAGACTTGGTGGTTTGTTGATTGGTTCACCGGTTTTGGTGGCGCTGGCTGCCCCTGGTGTCGGAGATTGCCGCTGGTGACGTTGTTGGTGGGGGTGGCGCCGGCGATGGTGTAATTGATGCCCTCGGCTTGGGTGGTGTAGGTGTTGCACCTGCCATTGGTGTGCGTAGGTGTAGTGGGCCTTGTTGGGGACGGCGGCGCCGCCGGTGATGGCGATGGTGGGGGTGTTGCGCTAGGATGTTTGTTGGTGGTGTTGGCGATTCCGATGGTGTGGGTGCTGGCGGGGGCGGCTCTGGTTGCAGGTCGGTGCGTGGCGCGGGTGTGGTTGTTGGCCGGTGTTGGGTGGCTTCCTGTGTTGATTTGATGTGGGCGAGACAGTCTTAGGTGTTGTGCTGAGTGTTGGGGCTGCTGGTGTTGCCGACTGTGGGGGCGCTGCGCTGGATGCTGGCGTTGGTGAGGGTATCTCTGGTGTTGTACTGGGTGCCGTTGCCGCTGGTGTTGTCGTTGGCTCCGGGTGTTTCCGCTGGTGAGGGTGTTGCGGCTGGCGTTTGGTCTGGGTGATGTTTGTGGCGCTGCTGGTGTGGGTGTCGCAGTCAATCGTTCTGGGTGTGGGCTTGGGCGTGGTTGGTCGTTGGGTGTTGCTGGGCGTGGGCCCTCGCCACTCCTGGCTGAGGGCTTGGTGGGCAGCGCTGCTGCTTGGTCTACCCTTCCGTCCTAGTGGTGTTTTCCACGGCCCCGCACCTCTCCTGGCGGAGAGTCGTTGGGTTCTTTGGGTGTTCCTGTGTTGTATGTGTTTGTGGTGCAGGCGGTGCTCGCGCTTTTGTGTGTTGTGTATGTCTGTGGGGCTCGTGTTGGTGGCCGCCGTGGTGGTGTGTGGTGTGTGCGCGCGGATGTGTGTGTGGTGTGTTGGTGGTGCGTTTGGGTGCTTGTCCTCGCCTCTCTGGGGTTGGGTTGGAGTCTCTGTGTGGGTGCGGGGGCTGTGTGTCGTGGCTCCTCTCCCGCCCTGGCTGTTCGGCCTGGGTGTGCTTCCCCGCCACTCCTGGCAGGGGTCTGTTGGCGGTGGTGTGTTCCCCCGCCGCCCCATTTGCGTGCCCTCCCCCCTCTTTCTCTTTGCCGCAGTGCCTGGCGCGCTGTTCCCCTGGTGCCTTGTCAGGGTGTACCCGGGCTGTGGTGGGTGTGCTGTGGGGCTGGATTGGGGGGGAGAGGGGTCCTTGATGCTGGCTCGGGACCCTTCCTCTGGTGCTTCCCCTTGGGGGGGCCGATGCTTGCACTCTATGTCAGGGTGTAACTCTGTTGTACGGGCCGTCCATTTGTACCCGCTCGGTACAAACGGACCTGCTCCGTAGCCAGGTACTCCAGCCATTCCCCACACCGGGGTCGGGTACACTGTAGGTCGCAGGGGAGCCCTTGCGGGACAGTCGTGTCTCTTGCCTGCCCCGATGGACGGTGTGCCCTACCAGCAGCCCCTCGCTGGGCCCGAACCGCAGTACGTGCTGTGGGGAGTGCTCTTGGTCAGGCCCATGGGCCACATCCCCAGGCCGGTGCCACCGCGGGCCGCTGACCAACGGTCCTGGGCGTATCCCACCTTATTGCTTGTGCTCAGGTGGGGCCCATACGGTCACCGGGGGGGCCCCCAAACCCCTGAGGTTGGGCCTCTCGCCTGCGTCTCCTGTGGGCCCCTTGCGTTCCGCCCTCCCCTCTTGCTGTTTTGATTGCGGTGGTGGTTTTTCCACCACTCCTAGCTGGGGTGCGGCGGTGGTAGGGGGGGGGGGGGGCTCCTCGCCATTCCTGGCCGGAGTGCTTATGTGCGTGTCCCCGCCACTCTTGGCTGGGGGCCGCCACCGGTGGTGGCGGGTGGTCGCTCGCCACTCCCGGCTGAGGGTCCTGGGTGTGGCTCCCCGCCACTCCTGGTTGGGGTCCTGTGGTGTTGCTTGGGGGGATGGGCCTTCGCCACCCCTGGGTGAGGTCCGCTGGTTTGTGGGGCTTGGTGGTGGCAGGTGGCCTCTCGCTTCTGGCCTAGGGTGCTGGGTGGGCATTGCCTGGCCACTCCTGGCTGAGGGCCCCCTGTGTTGTCCCCTGCCACTCCTGGCTGGGGGGTTTCGCTGGTGTTGGTGGTGGGTGGCCCCTCGCCACTCCTGGCTGAGGGTCCTGGGTGCGGTTCCCCGCCACTCCTGGGTGGGGTCCGCCGGCCGCGGCGGTGGCCGTTTCCTTGCGGCTGGATGGGGGTTGGGTGGGGGGTTTCCCGTGTTGTGTGTGTTTGTGGCACGGCGCGCGCGCCTGGTATCTGTGCTGGTGTGTGTGTTGTGTGTTCGTGGTGGTGGTGTGGGTGTGGGAGTTTCTTCCGTGTGTGTTAGTGTGTGTGTGTGTGTGTGCGTGTGTGGTGTGTGGCGGTTGGTTTCCCCGGCTGGGGCTTGCTGCTCGTGTAGGTGTGGATGTGGCTGGTGTGTGCTGTGGTTGTTCCCTCGCCACTACTGGCGGAGGTTCCTGAGTGCGATTCCCCGCCACTCCTGGCTGAGTTTCGCTGCCGGTGGTGGTGGGTGTTCCTCGCCACTCCTGGCTGGGGGCGCTGGCTGCGGTTACCCACCACTCCTGGCTGGGGTCCCATGGCGGCGGTTTGTGTGGTCGCTTGTCCTTCCTGGCTGCGGGTCCTGGTTGCGGTCCCCCGCCACTCCTGGCTGGGGTGCGCCGGCCGCGGCGGTGGCCGTTTCCGTGGGGTCGGCTGGGGGGTTTCTCGTGATGTGTGTGTTTGTGGAGCGGCGCGTGCGCGTGGTGGCTGTGCTGGTGTGTGCGTCGTGTGTTCGTGGTGGTGGTGTGGGTGTGGGTGTGTCTTCCGTGTGTGTTGGTGTCCGTGTGTGTGTGTGTGTGCGTGTGTGGTGTGTGGCGGTTGCTTTCCCTGGCTGGGGCTTGCTGGTGGTGTGGGTGTGGGTTTGGCTGGTGTGTGTTGTGGTTGGTCCCTCGCCACCCCTGGCGGATGTTCCTGAGTGCGATTCCACGCCACTCCTGGCTGGGTTTCGCTGCCGGTGTCGGTGGGTGTTCCTCGCCACTCCTGGCTGAGGGTCCCGGGTGCGGTTCTCCGCCACTCCTGTTTGGGGTCCGCTGGCGGCGGTGGTGTGTGGTCGCTTGCCACTCCTGGCTGCGGGTCCCCTTTGCGGTTCCCCGCCACTCCTGGCTGGGGGGTCCGCGGGTGGTGGTGGTGGGTGGCCCCCCGCCACTCCTGGCTGAGGGTCCTGGTCGGCTGTTCCTTCGCCACTCCCGGCCCTGGGTCTCGGGTGCGGTTCCCCGCCACTCCTGGCTGGAGTCCGTGGGCCGCGGCGGTGGCTGTTTCCGCAGGTGGGGCGTTTCCCGTGTTGTGTGGGCTTCTGGCACGGCCCGTGCCCGTGGTGTCTGTGCTGGTGTGTGTGGTGTGTGTTCGTGGTGTCTGTGTTGATGGTGGTGCGGGTGTGGGTTTGCCTTCCGCGTATGTTTGTGTGTGTGTGTGTGTGTGCGTGTGTGGGGTGTTGGTGGCGTGCGGTTGCCGGTCCTTGCTTCCACCGGCTGTTACTGGTGTTGGTCGGGGTGTGGCTGGTGTGTGCTGTGGTTGGTCCCTCGCCACTCCTGGCGGAGGTTCCTGTGTGCGATTTCCCGCCACACCTGGCTGGGTTTCGCTGCCGCCGGTGGTGGGTGTTCCTCGCCACTCCTGGCTGAGGGCCCCAGGTGCCGTTCCCCGCCACTCCTGGCTCGGGTCCGCCGGCGGTGGTGGTGTGCGGTCCCTTGCCACTACTGGCTGCGGGTCCTGGTTGCGGCTCCTCGCCACTCCTGGCTGGGGTCTGCCGGTTGCGGTGGGGTGTTTTGTGGGTGGGGGTGTCCCGTTTTGTGTGTGTTTGGGGTGTGTGGGGCTGCGCGCAGTGGACGTGCTGTGTTGTGTGTTGTGTGTTCCTGGTGTCCGTGTTGTTGGTGGTGTGGTGTGGTGGTGCGGCGTGGGTGTGTCTGCCACGTGCGCTGGTGTGCGTGGTTGCGTGTGTGTGGGGTGCCGGTGGTCTGTGGTTTGTTGTCCCCGTCTCTTTCGGTTGGGGCTTGCAGCTGGTGTTTGTGTGGGTGTGGTTGGTGTGTGATGTGGGTCTGCCGCCACTCCTGGCTGAGGGATCTGGGTGCAGTGCCCCGCCACTCCTGGCTGGGGTCCGCCGTTGTGCAGTTGTGGTTGGTCCCTTGCCACTCCTGGCTGAGGGGTTTGGTTGCGGGGCCCCGCCACTCGTGGCTGGGATTCGCCGCCGGGTGTGGTGGGTGGTCCCTCGCCACTCCTGGCCGAGGGCCGCGGGCGTGGTTCCCCGCCACTCCTGGCTGGGGTCCGCCGGTTGTGGTGGTGGAGGCCCGCTCGCCACTCCTGGCTGTGGGCCCCGGGGTGCCCATCTCTTTGGCCCTGGTGTGTGTGCGTGTGCTGTGTGGCGCCTACTGTTGGTGTGGGTGGTGTGCGGGGGTCGTGCGCGGTGTGGTGGCCCTGTGTGTGTGTGTGTGTGTGCATGCGGTGTGTGGTTTGTGGGATGTGTCATACCTTGGTTGGTTCGCGTCGTCGGTCGACATTGTCGAGGCCAAAAAGCAGAAAAAGAGGTCCTGTAGATGTGTAGCAGAAATGCGTACTATGCGAAATGCGATACACATACCTCTCTATTTGTCCCATTGTGCATTTGTCTGCCTGTAGAGAGAGAGCGTGCGCAGGCCGTTGGGGGGTTGGTTGGGTGTCCGTTGGGTGCGGTGCTACCTCTCCTCTTGTGGTTCTTGTTTTTTGTTCCGTGTTGCCTTGTTGTCCTTTACCCATTTAGTCTCGTTGCGTGTTGTGCCTTGTGTCTCTTTTTTTTTTCCGTAGCGTCTTCGATAACATACCTCTTTGCCGTACCTTGCGTATTTTCCCTATAGAGAGGGCGTGTAAGGTGTGGGGGTGCGCGGGTGTGGCAGGGGGTGGGTTCTCATATCTCTCCTTTCTCCTCGGTTCGGCTTCTTTGTTTTTGGGCAGTAACATACTTGCCATACCTTGTGCATCTCCTCGTTGTCATACCTTGCGCATCCCCTACAAAGAGAGGGTTTGCATGTTGTGTGGGTGGGGCGGGGGATGGGGTTTCATACCATGTTTTTCCTTGACCTTATCTCCGTCTTCTTGTACCTTGCGGGCGTTTGGCGTCTCATGGTTGCTTGGGCGTGGGTCGTGTTTGTACGCTTGTGCGTGCATGCGTGGTCCCTTTGGCGCCCTCCTTCGAAATTTTCACATACTTGGTTTCCACATCTATGCTTACGTTCTGGGGGTGGTGCGGGGTGTATGGGCTCTTAACATGCTTGTTCGCCATACTATTGTTTTCTTCGTGGTCCGTGGCCATCCCATACCCTTTGCCTTTTTTTTTGACCTTGTCTCCGTCTTCATGTACCTTGCGGTGCTTGCAGTCTACGAAGGAATGGGGATGTGGGTGCGGTTTGTGTTTGTACGCATGCTTTAGAGTGTGCGCGGTTTCGTTGTTTTTTTTTGCGTGTGGCGTTGTCCCTTTGGCGCCCTCCTTCACAACATACTTGGTTTCTTCACCTACGCACCTGTAGTGGGGGAAGTGTGAATTGCATGGGCTCGTAACATACTTGTTTGTCATACCTTTGTTTCCCCCTGGTTCCTGGCCGTTAGCGTGTGGTCTTTCGTGGTTTGCGTGTGGTGGTGTTTCGTGCTTTCTTTGTTTTTGCTTTTGTGCCTCTCCTTTTCTTCTGTTTCCCTTTTTTTTTTTTGACGCACACACAAGTCGCCTAGCTCCTATGGCACTTACTTTGCTAGGTGTTTTGGGGCACGCAACGCTCAATTTCTTCGTCGTCGCGTCTCGCTTGTTCCTGGTTTTCTGTGTGTGTCCCAAATTTTGGGACCTCGCCAAACAGCGGCGTCAAATTTTTGGGGGGTTTCTGAGGTTGGAAAAAACGATTTCTCAGTTTTTTTTCGTTGGCTGTGCGTCTTTTTCTTGGTTTTTTTTTCCTGCTGCGATCGCGCGACTTCGAGGGACAGCTCCAAATACAGTACAAGTGCAAGTACAAGTTACTTTCATGCACTTTCGGGCATAGAATTTGAATAATTTTATTATGGAATTGCTTCCTAGTCAACAGGATAGATATCAATGCCCTCCAGAAGTTCAGTTGAGGCCTGTCCGCGCGCGCGTGCTCGCCTGGTGCTCCTGTTGCGTGCGCGTGCTCCCTGCTGCTCGGCCTGTGCTTTAATGCGGGCGGAGAGACTGAAAACCCTTCTGAACGGGTGCTAATAGAGTAAGAAAAAGTCACTGCCATGTCTTTCTGGGACGGCTTGATCCAGGCCAAGCCCCCTTAAAACCCTTTTGTTGATGCTAAGACTACCTTAAGTATTTTTATCTCTCTTTTGAAGCCTAAAGTACACTTTCTCAAAGTAACTAGGGTGGTAACCCTAGTCCCCCATGAAGTTATCCCCTACCACTCAACTGAGCGAAGGTACCTTCCTTCATGGAGGATATACCGAAATAAAATAGGCATTTCATGCTTTAGGCCTTGGAGGTTAAGCCTAGTGGTCTCCCACCCCAAGACCCCTATACTCAATTGTTTCTACCACTTATTGTGGTTCTACGTTTTAACTGTTTCTGAATTCAGTTGCTTGGCCCAGTTTTTTTTTGTGTTGGGCTGACACCTATGCCCCACATTCCTAACCAGCACCATTTCACCCAAAAGAGTGCACATGAAGTGCTTGATGCCATCTTGGAGGCTAGAGTCAGTCCAGTTTTCATATAAAGTCTTTTGTATTATCCATTTGTGATTGAATCTTTGTGTTTATACCTGCTTTGTCTATCTACAGCCCTTCTGTGTTACACTGGATTTCCAACTATTCATTGATTTGATCCACATTCTGTTCTTGCTCTACTTGCTCCTTTGGGTTTGGGATTTCACCATCAAAAACCTGCAGGATTTCATCAAAATCTATAGGGCACTAATCAAGGACATCTTTCCCGTAGCAGAGGCAAACCCTGAGAACCTTTCGAACCGACCCTGAGCAGAAGCACAAGAAAAACACACTGAACATGTCCTACCGAACCTGGCCAATCAGAAGTGTACAAGTTCCACTATCTCACCGAGTGAGTGAACCGCCACTCAGAGCAGCATCTGGGTCTCAGGAAGATCCAGAGCACAGAAGGGTGGAATTAAATACACCCAGAACAATTCCATTAACCATGGAAACCTTAGCGGGCCATAGTGAAGACAGCCTGCAAAGGCTCCGCAGGCGTGTTGAAGCTTCCATCGCCCGGTCAGCATGTCCAGCTCCGTCTTCTTCCAAACTTGGAGTTGGTCCTGAAGAACAAGAGGACCTACGAAGGAGGATGGACGAGTTCATGCTCCACGAAGAGTACCACAAGTCCACCGTAGGAGAAGATGGAGAAATACCTCTTGATGCTCTCGGGTCGCCGCCCCAAACTGAGATGGGCTCCTTCCTCTATTCTGGGCCATCTACACACATGGCGGACACAGTATCACTACCGAGACGACCAAGAGTACACGAACACCCGAGAGCAAGGCATCCAGACCTGCCGATAATGGATCCTCTTCGTCAAGAGCCCACCCATGGGGCTCTTGATCGTACGGCCGAACGTTTGGCCAAACTTCTATCCGAATCGGAAGACCCGGATGTGACAGCTCTGTCAGAGGCTGTCAAGGCGAAATTGGGTATCACTGAACCCTTACCGAAGCCAGCGCTACTCTCCACTTCACCAGGATTGAGCATGTTGGCTGATGATCTCAAAAGATCAAGGGTGTCCAGGTTGCTACCCAAGGTCACTCGCCCCAGCCCTTTTCATCCTCGCGCCAGGACAGTCCCTATTGCTGAACTACAGGACGTGCCGGTGACGGAGACTGAGAAAAGAGGGCTGTCAGCCCTGGCACCTCTTGCCGGCGTATCACCTTCTGGCCCAACTCCGGGGGGTGGGAAGACGGGCAGACCTATTGCCCAGGCGAACATCCAGCTGGAACTGCCGGAGTTCGACCCCAAAAATTTGCCCGAATGGGAAGAATAATTTGCTGAGTTTCTTTTGCTGACTGGCCAATCCCATGTGGATGTGGCCACCAAATGCTCACTGCTGAAATGCTCATGCAAAAAAGAATTTGCAAAAACAGGTGAAACAGATTGTGAAAATCTGTTCCACCTGGGCAGAGGTACTCCAGAGGTTGGAGAAAACGTTACCAGTCTATGAGACTGACCTCAGTGTGCGCACACAGATAGGGGAGCTATCTATGAGCCCTGAGTTTCCTCCCGCTGCGCGAATCTCTGAATACGTGTGCGACCTGAGGTATCTGTTTTCACGGATGAACGAAGGCTCCGACGGAGCCACTGAGCCCCACCTTTGGCTCATGAGTAAGATCCCCCAACGTACGTGGCATGATTGCCGCTCTACCTCTGAGAGGAAGAGTCGGACCCACTCGTAGGATGAACTGGTGGACCTTCTGATTGAGCTACCTGTTGACAGGGAGAATGATTCCGACATGGAGAAATTCCTCAAGGAGCACTTAGGTCGAGGGGGTAACCCTACCCCCGAACGTGGCGAAGAAAAAGGGCCTAAAAATGCCACTAACGCCAACCAGGGAGGTGGTAAAGGAAGGGGTAACCTACATGCCATGAATGAGGTTAAACCTGATGCAGGTACATCCCCTTTGTTCTACTGCAAACCTGTCAATGACAAGGGGGGGCCTTGTCATGCCCCTGACTGCGATCAACGCAGTAGCTGTATGCTGCAGATGAAGCGACAGCAGCATACCAAGGATGGGAAACCTGTGACCCATCAGGATCATTTCAGGTGTACCATCACCTGTGGCTATTGTGGCAAACGTCGTCACTACGAAGACGAATGTGACATAAAGAAACGCGAGAGTGGTAACCTCAAGCGTCAGGAGGCTGAACGCCAGAAGACCCAAACGCCCACCAAAAACCCACAGAATGGGGATAAAGGTGGTAAAGGAGGTGGCAAGGGGGGTGGCAAAGGTGGACCCCCTAACCCCCAGAGGCGCTCATCAGCGCCGGTTGCTACACCCCCTCCTGCTGCTACACCGCCTCCTGCCGCTGGTGATCCCAAGAAGCGCCCCCAGGGGGATAACGCTACCCCTGAGGGGAATAACTCCAAGAAGAGACGATTGGCCTGGATGGCCAGGTCCCTCATAGCTGCAGGGGTGGATGTCAAGTTCCCTGATGAGGAGGAGGGGGGCGGCTCCGAAGAGGAGGACTTGGTTTTCTGGATCCTCGTGAAAATCTGGGATCAAGTTTTACGAGCAGTGCTTGACACCGGTGCAACACTTTCCATAGTGGCCCGGCGCCTGCTAAAGACTTTCAAGAAAACTAAGACCGTGGCCATAAGAGTAGGGGTTTGGCGTACCATCTATTCCTTGGGGGGAGTCGATGTGACTATATGCCTGGGCGACAAAACCCTGACCCAACACTGCAGAGTGCTGGACACCGACGCCTTTGACATCGTCATTGGTACAGACTTCCTAGGAAGAAACCCCCAGGGTAAAAATGCTGTCTTTCCAGCGCCCCTATTCTTTGCACTGCGACTTTGGCAGTGGGCTGTTCTCCGTACCTTTGGAGCTGTCAGCACGAAAAGAGTCTGGGCTGCGCTACGCATCCAAGACTAACAATCGTACTGAAAACTACCAATTGGCCCTTCACGTTCTTGAAAATGGACTGGCGGCCCTTCAGGTAAACCTGGATGAGATCCAGGTGGAATTGTTTGCGAGCCAACAACAGCACATCATGCAGTTGTACTGCTCGAAACAATTGAACAATGCTTTCCGTTTCTTCTGGAAAGCAGTGGGCCTAGCGTATGCCAACCCTCCCTTCTCCCTGCTCGCCAAGGTTCTAACCAAAATCGCTTATGAGGGAGGAAGGGTTGTCATGTGCACGCCTGACTGGGGCTGCTCTGGTGAACATGCTTACTGGCGCCGTATGCTAGATCGAATGACCGTGGGAAGAGTGCAACTCCCCGACGGCCCCATCTATGTGCCTGAGGACTCAGAAACAGCTATGCAGGCCCCTGAGTGGGCCAGCTTCCTGTCCATCGTTGATGGATCTCTCAATCCTGTACCCCTGTGTGACCTAGACCAGGTGCTACTGAAAGAGGTCATGGCCGAAAATCGTGGCCTGACCCTTTCTGATCTCAAAAATCGATCTCCTGAGCACCTATCTGCCACACTTACAGGGTGTGAGTCTCCTGATGGCTATCTGGAACCTGCAGCTGTAAAGGAGGGTGCTGACGACCAACTGTCTGAGATCGCCAGCACTATCCCTCCTGTTCATCCCAGCTGTGTTGACCTAAAACACAGTGCCTTCCTAGCCCAGCTGTTGCTGGAGGAGGTAGATCTAGAGTCAACCTCTGAGCCCGCTTGCCCTGTTGGGAAGCCAGTGCTACACATGCAGCCTATGCACACAGGTGAATCCGTGGCCCGGAGTGCTGATGCTGTGGCGCGGCCTGCTTCTAATAACATGCCATTGTCTGAGCATGACACTCAGGAACTCTGGTGGCTGTTGTACCTGAAGGCTGAAGGTATTGAGCGCCAAGAGTGGCTGCAATACCTCAGACAGACCTGGAAATCCTCCATCTCGTCTGAGGAGGATGATGATTGCTATAGGCTGCCTGATCCTGAGATACCGCTAGTGTATTCTCTGCACTATGGGCAGCAATGTCCCCCTGAGTGGGACAATGGTTCTGTGCCTGCCGAAACTGCTGATCGGCAGAAAAAGAAAGAACATGGGAAGAGCAACCTCCATGCTGAGGAGGATTTCTTGCAGAAACTCGAGAGTCTTAACCTTGACCCCCGACTGAAGAAACTGCTGATAACCTATGAGGAGGTGTTCGGCGCCTTGCTGCCCCCCCTCTCTTGTAAAAAACTGGTCCAGATGGACCTGAAACTGAAACCTGAATTTGGAAAGACGCGAGTGAGGCGTCGTCCCTATCCCGCTCCACAGGAACAGGTTGAAGAAATCGAGCGCCAGATCCAGGAATGTATTGATGCTGGCCTCGTTGAAGAATATAAGAAGGGGGACTACCCCCATCACTGCAGTTTCTGTTTCCTGGTCGCCAAACCAGGGTCGACTGCCCTACGACTGGTTGTTGACTATGGTGAGGTCAGCAGAAAACCCAGAACCACTCAGGGAGTATTCCTAACATGGAAAATACCCTGGAGCGTATTGCCAAATGCAGGTACAAGAACAAAATGAACAAACGCTCTGGTTTCTGACAGGTCGACCTAACCGCCGCAGCTCAGGAGCTGCTGGCTTTTATAACCCCTAAGTGCCGTGTCGTTAAGTGGAAGGTTATGCCTTTCAGGGTGGCTAATGCCCCTGCGCTCTTCCAGGAGCTAATGAAGAAAATTTTGTACATACTGAGGCGCAGGCCTCTAGTACAGGAGTTGATTTCTCGGGGTGCAGAAATGGAGGCCCACATCGACGACGTGAGTTTCGGTACTAATACCCAAGAGGACCATGTCCTTCTCCTCCGTGAATGTTTCATCAATTGTCAAGAGAACTATCTCCGAATCAAACTCGAAAAAAGTGAGTTTATGAAAGAGGAGATGGAATATTTGGGTTTCAAAGTGGAGTATGGCTGGTGGAAACCAGCCGCGTCTAAGATGCAGCCCCTACAGGACATGCAGATTTGCGATGACCCTAAGAAGGGTCTACACGATGTGAGGAGTTTTGTGGGCGCCTGTAATTTCTGTCGGCGTCACATCCACAATGTTACCTACTCCTCTGCCCCCCTCACTGACCTAATCAAGAAAACTACTCCCTGGAGGTGGACCACCAGAGAGGAAGAGTGTTTCCAGGAGTTGAAGAAGAAGATTGCCTCCTCCAACTGCCTGGGAGTACCCCGCCCTAAGGGCAAGATAGTCCTGATCACTGATGCCCGTGATCTAGGGGTGGGTGGTACGATCTACCAATGGCAGGAGCTTAACCCCGCTGAACTAACCAGCTGCCATTATCGTACTAGTGGACTGAACCGGGATGGTTCGTTGAAACATGACTATCCTACCAGTGAGTGGCAGCTGGTGCCACTGGGACACTGGAATTGGAAATGGAACCAAGCGCGTTCCGATTACAGCACCTATGACCAGGAACTCCTGGCCGGTATGTTGGTGCTTTCGTCACAATCTGGACCCCTGGGATCTAACCCTATTGTCTGGCTGTGTGACCAGGAGCCTGTGAAGTCCTTTCAGAAGGGCCCACCACCAGAGAAAGCAAAGCTAAAGCGGTGGTGGACTTACCTGAGCCAGTTCAGGCTGACAGTTCATCATATCCATGGAATAAAGAATGAACTGTCTGACTATATATCGCGCAACAGCTTCGATGCGCTTATAGGTGAGAGCTCTGAGGCGCTCGCCAGAGAGGCTCTCGGGCGTATGGATGTCCAGCTTGACCTGTCCATGCGCACTGCTGGAATCCTGGAGGGTTGGAGTCTAACCGACTATCAGTCAGAGTATCAAGAAATTCTCCAAACCCTCAGCACTGGTCTCGAACCCCTTGTCATTGACGGGCACCAGTGGTATAAAAACAATCAGTACCTCTTCTACAAGGACGGAATTGTGGTGCCTGAGGCACGACTGGATGGGTGCCTACAGTGGTCGCATCTCAGTTCTGGTCACACTGGCGCTAATCGCTCACTGGACTTCTTCCGTGAGTGTTTCTACTCTAGTCTAACCCTGACTGAACTGAGGTCGCGTATGCAGACCATTGTGGATGCTTGTGGCTGTCATGCCGGCAAGCAAAGCGACAGTAGAGATAGGGGCCTGATTTCCAGCTTACCCATACCCTATTGTGCTAACTCTTCTCTCTACGTGGATTTCATCCCCGGCCTACCACGCTTCGGGGGCTATTATAGTTGCGTAGTGGTCACCTGTGGCCTATCTCGCTTCACCCGTGTGTTCCCTTGCAATACGAATATCACAGGTGAGCAGACTGTGAAAATGTTGGTCGAACAATGGTTCGAACCCTATGGAGCACCTAAGCAGGTGCACTCTGATGAGGATGTACGCATCCGCAGTGACACTGGGTGGTACAAACGAGTGCTCAATGCCCTCAACGTGGAGGTAACCACAGGTGTGCCCTATACCCACACGTCTAACCCTCTCTGTGATAGACAGAACCGTGTGGTGGAGCAAAACTTAAGAATCCTGATGAATCAGGAGCGTACCAAGGACTGGGTACGCCTAGTGCCCTGGGCAGTGCTGACCATGAACTCACAGCGGAGCTCCTCTACGGGTTGCACCCCCCCCAAACTGTTCCATGGAGGACGAGCTGCATGGTTCTTCAAAACCCCCTTTCCTGAGGACTTCAAGAGCCCTGTGGGAGATTGGCTGGAACACAAGCAGTCTCTGGCTAACCAGGCTGGGACTAACCTGAGACACATTCGTGACCGTGAACTGAGCCGACGGAATCGCCTACGGCGACCTGCCAGCTTCAAGGTTGGTGACCTTGTTTTGGTTCACCATTCACGCCTACCCTCCTAGCCACGTAACTGCCTACAGGAGCCTTATTCAGGACCCTATCGTATCATCAGGATAGATGGATCCAGCATCCATGTCAGGTGCAGTCCACGTCTAGGTGGTGGGCTGCTGTGTGCACCTAAACAGTTGAGGCACTATCACTCCCCTGACGATTTGTCCTGGGATGAGTGGCGCCTCAGCGACAGTGAGGTCGAGCGTATAGACCTAGAGAACGCTGCCAGTCCAGAGGAGGCAGACGAACTCGAAGAGATGACTGCCGAAGAGATGGCAGTCGATGGTTACTATGTGGTTGCAGGTATCCCTCGCCATGAGTATAAACAGGGCTGGAAATTCCTAACCCTGTGGGATGGCTATGGGTTATCTGAGGCGACCTGGGAACCTATGTCAACCTTCATACAACCAGATGGGAGTATCAACCCCATCTTCCGCTCCTACCTCGTTGAGAACAACGAGGAGAAGCTACTAACCCGTGCTGAGACTATGTCCCAGCGTAAAAAGCGAAACTAATTTCCCTGTGTCAGTCTACTCACTGTGTTCTAACCTCACAGGTGCGGTGAGCACTCTTGTGCAGACGTGCCTGTGTATGGGTGTAAGAGCAGTTGTCACAGTTGCCCTGCATTGCATCGCAGAACAGGACCGTTAGCCCCCCGTGACAACCACTCCCTGGCCGAAGGCCATTGGTTTTTCACAGACTACTGCTTACTGAGCACTGCACTGACCCTGTCTGTGCCCTGCAGACCCATGCCTATGGTTTCCAGCGTGGACCAGGTGGCCGCTTATCAGGATTGCAGCCACCCAGCGAGTGTATGCCTTGTTGACCATGTGTTGCATGGCGACTGCCCGGATGTAATGACCTTGGGGAGCCAACGAGGAACGGTGGCTTACGACACCAGGGGGGAATGACAAGCAAGGTGTTATGAGGCAAGGTGTGTCTTCCCTCCTTGGGGACAAGCGAGCCCACAGTTAGGACCCCTGACTGGTCCAGACCCATGGGGTTCTACCCTTCCTTACAGGGTTTACCATACCCCTATGTGTGCTACGTATGTCTGTGTGTGTCTCACTTCTCTCCCCGCCGTGGCTCCCGGAGACCGGGCTTCGCTGACGTCGGACGGAAGGTCCTAATCAGGTACTATTACCACCCCTATGACGCCCAATTTCTGTGCTGGCGCCTATCCTTTGGGGAAGACGGCAAAATCCCTATCTACTATAGGGGAGGGGTGGCCAAGTGTCCTAAGGGCATACAAAACGCCCATTTTTGCTAAGGGCCAAAAGCTAACGCCCTCCCCTGCCCACGTGGAAAAGCACGCGGGACAGGAGACACCACTACACTACACTCACTAACACCAACACCGGCCTTCGAAGGCAGGGTGAGCACTCATCACTTGCACTCAACTCCTGCCAGGCCTGCTGACCCTAACACCTACACACGCTACTTGGTGTTGCTGTCAATGAGGTCTCGGGTCCTTTTGACCCTCCTGTGAGAAAGCAAGAGAACACAGCGCTACTAAGCGGCTGTGGCCTAACAGGGACGCCGCTACGCGTTTACCTGTCAGGGCTTGGAGGGAAGGAGTGCTCAGTATGCGTGCACAGCGTGTATGTCAATGAAGTTGGACTGCACTCGCCACTCCTGGCTGAGTTGCAGTTTGTTGTTTGTGTGATCTGCGCAGCATATTTTAGCGCTGCTCAAAGGGACTGCACCAATCATCCTTGCCTTCCCACCTGTAAAGCAAAGGCAGATGGCCTGGGTTTGCGGCTGAGGAACCAAGACTACCTCCACGTATTATACGCTTCTCAGGTAGCCCAATAATACACTGTCCTCAAACCCAAGTGCAAGCAAGCAAGCTTAAGGAACTCCACCCGTTCTCTTATAGAACGTGGGGTGGAGCCCCTGGCCAACCTAAACAAGAGTTGTACCGTGCGCAACACGCGTGGCCTACCCTTTAATGTGCCATATGCATGCACAGGTATGCACAGGTTCTACCATTCCACTTGTTTTCTCCTAATCTTAACCAACATAACCAATCACAGCGTGACTCCAAGAGGAGGGGAGCTCCTCCTGGGCTTACCTACCTGACTCACCACGCATCATGTGAATGCCGAGGAAAATACGAGCGCAAAACAACCATACGCGCTTAAACAAACCTACGGTGAATTATAAACCACCCTAAGCGATTAATGCACTGTGTGTCATGCACGTTACCCTTGTCTTGTTTCCTGCAGAAAGAGGAGAGAAAGTGGCGCACTGCACAGCGCAAAACAAGCCTAAGCGTTTTGAGCAACCCTACTTCAGTGCTACGGCAACACAAACACGAGCAAGCACTTTCTTTTCTTACCTGTGAAGAGAAAACGAGGGTGAATTGAGGTACAGGGAAAGCGCCACAGCGTGTGAATGCCTCAATCAGGCACATGCATCGCGAGCACAGCGCATATTCTAACCCTACGTGCGCGCTGCGCGCTCCATTCGCATCGCATACCTTTCATTCCTGTTTTGACCTGTGCAGAGCAAGAGAGTGGAGCACCCGAACCCCCAACGAACACAGAGTGGACAGGCCTAACGTTTCAACGAAGCAACCAACACGAACGCAATGCATGCGTGTGAGATGCCACTGGCATACCTGAGAGGTGGGTTGTCCACCTGCTCTGTGGTGTGGGATGAGTTTGAATACTTTTCCCTAAAGTTTGTAAAAATTTTGATGCAATTCCTCTAGAACTTGAAAAACTACGGTTCATACCTTCTTTTTCAGAAGCCGTTTACGCTTGCGCAACCTTGTTTTTGAAGTCCGCTTCCGTTGCGCTTGTCTGCGACTTTGAGTTTTGGTGTAAAAATGACAATTTCTCGCGTGATTTCTTCAATTTTTAGCGATTTGACTTGTTAAATCGCTACACCTTTCGCCAAACCGCAGGAATCACTCCCTGTTGGTTACATTTTCTATTTTTTTCAGCTCCTGGCGAATTGTGTCCTCCATTGGGAGTATTGCTCCACCCTGGCCCTTGGTCAGGACGTTTACTAAAACGCTGTTTATGCAGCGATAGCCGTCCGCATTAGAGCGTTCGACTGTACCCTAGTGGGCAAGCATATGTGCTCTAGGAAGGGAGTCCTTGGTTCAAACCCCACTGCCCCCAAGTTTTTACCAAAAGTTTTCGTCGCACGCTGGCGACTTTTGAGGAATGCCCCATCGAAGGGACATCATTCACGGTACATTACACTGTTTTTCGAGGGTACTTGCAGTGTGATAGGCTTCATGAACTGATGAGGATGTTTTTGGTAAGTTTAATGCATTTTCTGAGGTAATTTTGGAAATATTTGAGCCTTTTTCCTTGGTCCTACTAGCTTAGCTAACTAGTACTCCAGGGGGGAGTAAGAAAAAGTCACTGCCATGTCTTTCTTGGAGGGCTTGATCCAGGCCAAGCCCCCTTAAAAGCCTTTTGTTGATGCTAAGACTAACTTAAGTATTTTTATCTCTCTTTTGAAGCCCAAAGTACACTTTCTCAAAGTAACGAGGTTCGTAACCCTAGTCCCCCATGAAGTTAACCCCTACCACTCAACTGAGCGGAGGTACCTTCCTTCATGGAGGATATACCGAAATAAAAAAGGCATTTCATGCTTTAGGCCTTGGAGGTTAAGCCTAGTGGTCTCCCACCCCAAGACCCCTATACTCAATTGTTTCTACCACTTATTGTGGTTCTACGTTTTAACTGTTTCTGAATTCAGTTGCTTGGCCAAGTCATTTTCTGTGTTGGCCTGACACCTATGCCCCACATTCCTAACCAGCACCATTTCACCCAAAAGAGTGCACATGAAGTGCTTGATGCTATTATGGAGGCTAGAGTCAGTCCAGTTTTCATATAAAATCTTCTGTATTATCCGTTTGTGATTGAATCTTTGTGTTTATACCTGCTTTGTCTATCTGCAGCCCTTCTGTGTTACACTGGAATTCAAACTATTCATTGATTCGATCCACATTCTGTTCTTGCTCTACTTGCTCCTTTGGTTTTGGGATTTCACCATCAAAAACCTGCAGGATTTCATCAAAATATATAGGGCACCAATCAAGGACATCTTTCTAATAGTGTTAGCCCTATCCTGTTACCGAAATGGATACCGATCGGAACCTAGGGCGAGTCCAGTGGAAGATGGAATGCCCGGGGTTAAGGATCTGGGTAAACCCTGGTGTGGTTTGATCCGCCCACACCGGCTGTCGGTCACCGACTGGTACACGTTAATGGGCGTATCTGCTTTGGCAGTGCAACGCCTACGTGTATGGGGGACCACGAGTCCCTGGAAGCTGGAGGAGTCCTAGTGGAAGAGGAGTGGAAGTGGAAGTGGCTGAGGTAGACGCACCGGAACAGAAGAAAGTACGTCGTTCG
The DNA here is from genome assembly GCA_964036045.1 of Eutreptiella sp. 'Long Island Sound 2002'. Taxonomy (NCBI): domain Eukaryota; phylum Euglenozoa; class Euglenophyceae; order Eutreptiales; family Eutreptiaceae; genus Eutreptiella; species Eutreptiella sp. 'Long Island Sound 2002'. The sequence continues at coordinate 63,867,616 of OZ038380.1, read as the reverse complement.
TTGCTCCGCAGTCCGCAAGTGAACTCTTCTCTTTCTTCTTGTGCTTTGGTTGGTCACTTTGCCACGTCCCTCCGTTGAGTTCCTCACCCTACTTATGTATCCTATGTTGCAACGGACATTATCTTCTTTGAATACTCACAAGTGTATGAATCATTGACCTCACTGTCTTGTACATTAGCTCCATTCATGCTTTGTGTTCATTACAGGAAGGTCAACAAGCATGCTTGAGTGTTGGACAATTGTGTCCTTTGATGATGCAATATATTTTGTTGCATGGTGACATGCATTCAGTTTATTCATTCAAGTGACCTTTGCACGTGCGGTGCTCCAGTGCTTGGTCAGGTTCACTTCAGCATGTCATGTGTTGGTTCATTGCTTGTTTGTTGATAAAGATCATTGAGTCGCGATTGCATTCTTCCTCGATTTTGTGGCTATTGCCTCTAAGGAGATTGCCCAAGGTGTTTGCTACTAGGGACGAGGAGGTAATTTTGTGAAGTGCTTTGAGGCGAATGTTTGGAGAATCCTTTGCATTTTGTGTCCATTTGATTGCCGTATCTTCCTAACCGCATGCATTTCCAAGAAGTAGGTCGATCTCTTGCAATCAGGTTGAACCCTGTGAGAGTGTAGACTAATGGTTTGCCTTAGGTACAACATGTCAAGGGTATCTTCTCTCGGAAGCCGGTTGGAGATGTGGTCTGCCCATGGTGTAATCAGATTCTTGGTTCCTTTGATCCTTGCCGTGTGGTTGACCAAGCGCCCACCTTTCCCTCAGAGTCGAGATCAGGTCTCTGACTCAGGTGAACTTCGGACCCACCCACTGGACTGGACCAATCGTCGCGCGCGCTGGGGTCCTGTCCCAAAAGGTTTGAGGTTTGAGGTTTGATTTTGCGGGTACTAGACGCCTTTCGGCCCCGGGGGGCCACCTGGTCGGGCCAGGTGATATCCTCCCCACCGGGTCCTAGTGGGGGGCCCTCCAAGACGCACCTCCTGCCTGGTGGCGGAGTCCCCCGGGTTCACAGAGCTCGGAGCCCCGTCCTTCCCCGGTGTCCCCGTTTCGCCACTCCCCGGTCAGTGCATCAATTCGCAGCCGTGGCTGCGGGCGCTTACCCACTGCGTCGCCCCCCTAATGCGTGGTCGCCCGGGGCGCCGGCGCCGCCGGGCCCGTGCTACTGGCTGGTTGCCAGTGGGACCCCCTTGGGCTGGCGCGGAGGCTGCCTAGCCTAGGGGTTGGGGCGTGGCGCTGTGCGCCACTACTGCCTTGGCGGGCGCAGTGCCCCGTCTGTGTGTGCGCGGCGCTCGCGGCCGGTTCGGGGGGGTTCGGGCCGGCACCTGGCGTCGTGTCTCTTTCGTTTCCCCCTCCCCGCCCCGCGTGTTCCGCGCTGCGTGTGGCGGGCCGTCCCGTCCGGGTGTCCCTTACCCTCGCTCGCTGGTACGCCATTCCATGCGGTCTGTGCCTTCCGCGCGCTCGGTCCGGTTGCCCTTCCTGTAGTCCCCGCGTGTCCCTTTCGTGTGTGTGCGCTCGCGCTCTCGCGGTGTCCGCTCCTCCCCCCGCTGGGTGGTGTGGCGCGCGCATCTCGCGTGGTCCCGGCACTGGGCGCTGGTAGGGCCGTTCCACGTGGTCCGTGCCCCTCCGCGTGTCCTGCCGCGGTCCCTTGCTCCGTCTGGCGTGCTTGGGGGGGGGGGCGGTCCGGTCCCGGTTCCCCCCTACTTGGCTTGAGGTTATGGGGGCGGCGGTAGGGCGTCCCCGGGGGGGTGCCTTCGACCGTTGCGTGGGGCGTCTGGGGTCTTGCGCTCCTCCTCCCCCGACTGCCCGTCCACTGGGTGGGCTGTCGGGGTCCGCGTTGTGGGCGCGGGCGTGCGGGTGTGGGGGCCCTGCTCTGTCCCTGTGGGGGCTGCGCGCCGCGGGGCGGGTCCATGGCGTTCTTATGCTGGGGGGCGGGCTGGGGGGGGGGGGGGCGTGCGCCGTTTCCTCTGGCTGTGCGGCCGGGGCGGGGCCCGTAGGGCGGGGGGTCGCTCTGCCTCGTTCCGTCCCTCTGCCTTCCCTGGGCAGGCAACAAAGCGGGCGTCACTGGTGTTGTGCTGTCCATCGGGGCCGTGGCCCCCCATACCACTCCGGTTCGTGCTCACCCGGCTTCTCTGGGTACGATCTGTGCGGCGTCCCGGTGCGCAGGCGTGGGCCCGCTTGTTCTTCGCGGCCCCCATGTGAGCCGGCGGCTGGGGCGGGGGGGCGGGTCACACTCCGGCTTCCCTCTCGGGCGGGGGGGGGGCATCCCCCCTGCCTCGGGGGGTGGAGGCCGGGGCCCCCGCGGCTGGCGGGCTGGTGGGGGGGCGGGGGGGGGGGGGTGTCGCGCCGCGGCCTCCCTGCTCTCGCTCCGGGCGGCGGCCTGCGGTACTTCTTTCTGGCCCTCTCCATGTCGCCGGCGCGCTCCTTTCCGGCGCGCGCGCGCGGTCGGGGCTGAAGTGCCGCCCCGGGTTTGGGGGGGGTGAGGGGCGGCCCGTGCACCGCCCCCCCGGGGGCCCCAGCTGACCTGTACCCCCCCTCTGTCACCTCGGAGTGGGCTGTGGTTACGGGAGGGTCATGTGGGGCGCGGCCTCCGTCCCGTTCCGTTGTGCGCGTTGCTCCTGCACGCCGGTGTGCGTTCGCGGGAGCAGGTCCAGCCGCCGTTGCCCTTACCGCGTCGCCGTTCCTCCTGGGGGGGGGGGGTGCCCCCCCGGCCCTGGGGGGGCGGAGGGCCGCGCCCGTGGCTCCCCAGCTGAGGTGGGTGCGGGGGGGGGGGTGGGGGGGCCGCCCCCCCGCCCACTCTCGGGCCTGTGTGGGAGGGGGGGGGGGAGGGGGGGCGCAGGATGGATGTGTGCTGGGGTTGCGTGGCTGAAACCCAAAGGCTTTGCTAAACCCTGGGTGCACGGGTTGCCACTGGGTATGGGTTGGTGGTCCAGGGGGATTATGGCAGCGATCAAAAAAAAAAGCCAGGGTGGGGGCCAGTGAGTGTGTTCCTCAGGGTCAATTAAGAGAAAGGAAGAAGTATGGGTATCTCACAGGGCTAGCATGGGTCAGGGGGGCCAGAGTGGCAATGCAGAGTCTCCTGTCTTATCCAGGGTGGGTGGCGTGGGAGTGTGTGCCACGATAGCTGAGTGAGGGGGCTGGGGAGGGGGGGGGTTTTGGCTTGACGCCATGGTGTGATGATCTCGTCTGCAGCTGGCGGCGCCTACTGGCCGATCACCATTCGCCGCCCTTCCCTTGGACCCTTTCCCTCCATAGGCGGTGGTGCCCATCAGCTTCTCACCACCCTTTGACCTTCCTCATCCTCCTTGCCCTAACCTTCCCTCTCCCCTCCCCTTTCCCTTCCCTTGGCCTTTCCCTCTGTAGGCCACCGTGCCCATCGGCCTCACCACACTCCTTCCCTTCCCTTTCCCTTGGTCGGTTGTGCCAACGGACCAAGGGGGGGGGGGGAGTGGGGGGGGCCCTTTGGTCCCCTGGCGATGCCTCCTGTCGGCCGGGGGGGGGGGGCGGCATGGCAGTCCTGGCCCCGGGGGCCAGCCATCGGCCGGGGGGTCGCGCCCTTCCCCCGCCCCCCTCTACCGAGAGCCGGATTCTCGCGCAGGCCCTCGCTGGTCGGGGGTGGCCGTGAGGGTTAGCGGTCAGTGGTTAGCGGGCTGCGGGGCAGCAGGTTCCCCCCCGCGCTCGTTGTCTCCGCACTCTCTCCCGCGGGAGGTAGCGCGCCCTCTTGCGTCGTGCCGTACCGTGGGGGGGGCGTGGGCCGGGGGGCCCAGCCCCCCCCCCCAGCTCTCCCGTACCCGCCGTCTGGGCCTCCACCTGCGCCGCCGCTTGTGTGGGGGCTGGGGCTGCGGCGGCGGCGGGTTGTGCCGGCGGTAGCGCCAGTGGGCGAGGGCGCTGCGCAAAGCCCGGGGGAGCCAGTTGCTGGCGTCCGCATCCGTGATGCGGAGCACCGCTCCCCCTTCCAGGAAGGCCGGCCACGTCGGCTCCCTGTCGGGCCACGCCGCCCGGATCACTGACCTGAGGACCCTCTCATGGTCCTCTGGGGCTGCCCACCCCCCCGGGGGTATCTCCCGGTTTCCTCCGTCCCTCCGGAGGAGCAAGGCATCGAAGGGCCGGTTCCTCGACCTCCTGGAGGTCCCCTGGTTGGCCCAGCACAACCACCCGTACACCTCCCCCACCAGGGGGAGGGTCTCCTCCCCCAGAGGGTCCGGGACCGCGCCCCAGTCCCGGTCCCATGGCCGGCCCTCCTCCGATCCCCGTGCCGGCCCCTCTCGCTGCCCCTGCGCCTGCGGCGCCGATGCCGCGCCCCGTCCCCCCTCCGCCGAGGCCATCCGCGCCGGCTCCGCCCTCGGCGCGGGGGGGGCTTGATGGTGCTGGTGTCGTGGGGGTTGGGGGGGGATGAGCTCGCCGGCGTCAGGGTCGATGATGTAGAGGTGGTGGTGGTGGTGGTGGTGGTGGTGGTGGTGGGTGTGGTGTGCCGGCATCTGTTGGATGCCGGGGGGGATGCACCTCACCGGCTGCACGTCCGGCTGCGGGGGCGCCCCGCCCTCTGCCCCCCTCCCTTCGCCCCGTCCCCCCCCCTGGGCTCCCATGCCCCGTCCCGCCTGTCCCTTGGGGCCCGCGGCGCCCTTGCCCCTGCCCTTGGGCCCGTTTCCAGCCCCCTGCCCGTGTCACGGGTCCCGCCTCCCGTCCCCCACGCCCTGGCCCGCTCGCTCTCCCACCTCCCCTCGCCCTGCTGTAAGTGCGGCTAGCCCCATCTGCTCAGATTTTCAGACATTCTGTCCAGATTGGCTACATTTTGGTCATTTTCTTTGCTTCGGCGGAATCGCCGCCTCGCAGCTCAGTCTCAGGATATTTACTATATATTTCTGATATGCCGGATTTGATTCCGCGGTCCATTTCCCGTAAATCCGCCGCGTTCCGCTATTTTAGCTGGAATCGCCATTTGCCGCTGACGCGCGCTCGCGGGCCAGATCGGCCAAACATTTTTACATAATTGGATTATTTAAATCTTTTCAGACAGTTTTGGACACTCAGATGTATTTAGAATAATTCGCATCAATTTTCTTCATAGACTGGGATTTTCTGCCGGACCACAATCAACATGGACCTTGCTTCAGTTGTTGCTGCTCTCGCCTCTGTTGGTGTCCGAGTATCCGGTTCCACCCCCAATAGCAGCATTCAGGGAGACTCCTCGCTTGCCTGCCCCACTGGTCTTGCCGGCCCCGAGCCCTCCGGCACCCACAACGACCCAGGGCAGCACTTTCATGGTAGCAGAGGCTACCTGAATGTTGTTCCTTTGGTGTCCCAACCACAGCTAGCTCCCCAGTACGGCCCCGTAGACCCCGCCACCTCCGGAGACGTAACGATTACGCTGCCGTGGTGCTGTGCGAACGAGGCCTTGAGAGGAATGCCTTGCGCAAGCCCAAATTGCCCAAGAAGGGCACAAATCAGCAGCTGTGGAGGCCCAGATTACAATCAAGATCCCAGTCGAAATTGGCCATCAAGCAGCTGGAATCTCCCAGCTTACGCTAATGGCAACGCTCCGGTGGAGCTTACGGACCTGGCAGGTACTAATACTCCTTACCAATGTCCACATTTTGAGACCATCGACGCCGACATTGACGACATTGAGATGGGTGGTCCAGGTGAGGTACCTACCTATAATCGACCAGCCTCTTGGGCACAATGGGACAACCATTTGTCTTCAGAAGTGACCCGTAACCTTGAGGCGCTTGAGGCCCTTTGTCTATTAGCCACGTCTAAGCTGATAGGACAAGAAAGAATCGCCTCTGATTTTTTATTCGAATATTTTTTCCTCCTTCAAGAAGAAATTAATACCAGGATGTGGTGGTGTTCTCAAGAAGATGACTCTTTTGCCATTTTTTTGCAGATCTGGGAGGCAAGTCCCTTCCCGAAGGAGAAGACCAAGGCACCTGTTGCCGGGCCCTCCGCCCCTCATCCCTCTGTTTCCATCCGCGACGATCTAGCCGCCGCGGTTGAGGAAGGAATTTTAGAGGCAGCCAGGCAGGCAAGCCTGGAAATTAGGGCTGAAGGAGCTCCCCAAGTGGACTCTTGGCTGCGAACCACTGAGATTAGCGGTCCGACAGCCTGCTCAGGCCCTTCAGGACACGGTATGTACTGTCCTGCCGACTGCTCTTGCAGATTACAGCGAGATACTGAGCTCCAATTGCTCAAAGATCAAATGCAACTCATCATTCAGACGCTGGGAATTAAAGATCTTTTCAAGACACACATGCGGTCTGAGGGCGCATCATCGGTGGAACAAACAACAGAACCGTCGGAGGAGGCGACAGAAATTTTTTCGATTGCTCCTTCGGTGGACTCTAAGACCACCGATGCCAGGATCAGCAGGACTAAGCTAAAGGAAAGGGTTACAATCTCTCGATCTCAGAGTAGGTCGGCGAAGGCTAGGACTGAGGCTCAGAATGCCAAGCGAACTGCCTCCCGTACTACCCTTCCTGCTGTTGATTCCAATGCAATAGCCCAGATGTTGCTCGCCCAGACCCTCGCCGGAGCTGGTGTGGCTAATGATGCCGCCAAGGTGTCTGCCGTTACGGCCGGTGTTGGGCTGGATTCACTTCTAAATCCTACTTCATTGCGACTTCGTCAGGTTGCCAAGCAACCGAAGTATAATGGAAACCCCAGGCGTTGGCCTCAGTTCCAACGGGAATTTAACTTGTGGGTTAAGACCCAAAAACGTCAAGATGATCAGTTCCTGATGGCCCTCTTCGACTGCCTTGAGGGAGCGCCGGCCAACACTTGGCTCAGGACCTGGAGTGATTGTGAGGATTCAAGTTCCCCCCTTACCTTTGATGAGGTGTGGGAACAGTTGGAGGTACGTGGATCCCGGCTGCCTGAGGACCATTACCACCAGATGTTGAAGAATTTTCCTTCATTCTCTCGATTAATCTTGCACGAAGTGCAGGACAAGAGACAGCGCTTCTGGAATCTCGTAGAAGAATCTGAACATTCAGGCGAAAAATTTTCTAGTGCCGAGCTGAAAAGTTTGATTTTTGACAAGATCCCCTCCGAAACTGCCGCCACCCTTCGGAATAAACAATCCGAAGAAAAGGTCAAGACCTGGTGGGCGGAGGTCGATGGCTTCGATGCCTCGGCCAACAGGTTTACGGTCAGGGAGGCACTTCAAAAGTGCTCCCCCACGTCGTTTTCCAAGGTGAAATTCACTGAAAACACGTGGAAAATCAAATTTAATGAACACGAGGATCGGGACTTGTTTGTCCAAGTCCTCAACAAGGGAGTAAGTTTCCACGGCCATCGCCTGAAGGCCCGGAACTGGGTGTTTTCGTTCACCCCGCAGGAACTGTGGGAAGAGGTTGAGAGGCTCGCTGACGCCGCCAATCAAAATTTCCATGAGGGTCTTGGGGGAAACAAGAATACCCAGCAAAACACCCAAAATGGGGCCCAAAAGGGCAACAAAAAGGTGAATGACACCCGGAATGTTCAGGATCATTGTAGCATCTGCCTTCTTTTAGATTCTACGAACCGAGCTAAGACGCATTCTACTGGTAATCACCGATGGTCTGCTTACGATCACAAGGTGATTGGTGAAAATGTCAGTAATTCGCAGAATTCAGACAGGAATGACAGACAGGTGCATGGTGCAAAGGGGGGAAAGGGTAATCCGACCCCCTCCGGTGGAAACAAAAATACTGGAGGCCCTGGCGGGTCCCAAGGCAAAGGAAATCGGACGCCATCCGGCTCCGGTGGGCAGCCAAACGGCCAGACAAGTCCCAATGGCAACGCCGGAGGCGGAAATCGAAATCCAGGCCAAACCCCTCAATCCGGTACAAACAAAGGAAATGCTCCAGGATCACAGGGTAAAGGTAAGGGAAATCCTTCAGGAACCCCTTTCTCTGGTAAGGGCAGAGGGCGTGGCGACGGTGGTGGTCCATCATCCGGCGGCCGTGGCCGTGGACGTGGAAAGGGCAATCATCGTGTGGATCAGGTCTCAGGTGCAGATCAGGTGTCCGATGCGGATCGAGATTACGTTGAAAATGCCTTGAATCCAGCAGATGATCCGTTCCAAGACGAGTGGGTCGACGAAGCAGGCTGTGTTCACAATGTTAACGCAGCCGCTGGAGGTCAGAACGCCTAGGGGAGCCACGAAAATCGCCCCTCCCCAGGCGATTTCAGGCATGATCCCCAGATTCCTGATCGACCATTACTTGATGTAGGGTCGCTTGTCTCCTCTCCCCTGGATCCGGCAGCGGATCCTTCTGTTGTAGTGGACGAGGTTGGTGTACAGTCCAAGCACAGGGCTCGTCAGTTTGTCACAAAGCTGTGGGTCTCTGATTGCAAGGGAAATTTCCATCTCGCCACTTGTTTGTGTGACAATGGATCAGAGGTAAATCTCCAATCCAATTCATTCTTACCCGACGACTGCGTGTTTGAATCGCCTCATCCTGTTACCCTCGAGGGAGTTTCTGGACATTCTCTCGCAGGTGGGCAACGCGGTTGTTATATATCAACTCATTTGGTCGCTCAAGACCTTTGGGAAGAGCAAAATGTGGAACAAGTTGTCCTTAAGGATGACTACTTCTATCGTGCTGACATAAAATATGACCTTTATTTGGGCCATCCTTGGCTTCGCAAGAACAGGGTAGCGCCCGTAGGTCATCGTCGTTGTTTTTTGCTGGAGTCAGGTCCCTTGGAGCGTCCTGAATTTCGTTTTTTGCACGCAGGGTTTAAAAGTGCAGAAGAATTTTTGAAGCAAAAGGTGACACCAAAATTTGGTGAAGATGTCACCATTGCAGAGGTGAATGGGAGTGCCGATTACTCCCAAGAGTTAGAATGTCTTCGTAGGGACTCCCAGCCACGACGCCCTTCGCGCTGGCACTCTTCATCCTACAGAGTTGTCGACAAATGGCGCGATGCAATTTGTGAATATTTTCATGAACACCATTCCTTTTGGCCACAGTATGATGCCTTTGCTAACCGTATGAACAAGCGCTTCGACAAGCACTTTAGCGACGCTTGGACCCATAAATGGGACAAGAAGTTGTGGATTAATCCTCCGTTTCACTTAATCCAGCAGGTCATCCACAAAATCAAGCAAGATAAAACCCAGGCAATTTTAGTTGTGCCCTTGTGGGACGACAAGCCTTGGTTTCAGGAATTACAAGACATTTGTGTAGATTACATCGAACTTCCCAGGAAGATTAAGCTGTATGCCAGGGACGACACAGGTCCCCTGCCACAGCGGTCCTGGAGTTCGCTTGCATTCCTGGTGGATGGAAAGCTTTCTGACTCTAATTCTGCTGATTCTGGTACTGATTCTTGTGTTGGGTCTGAATCTGAGGTTGAGCGTGGTACTGATGATGAATCTATTTTTTCTGATTTTTGTCCGTCAGATACCCAAGGTGATTCAAAGTCCAATGGATCCGCCTCGTCTCCCTCTTCCCCAATACGATCGACATCGAAAAGAATCTTCAGTGCACGGGCGAAGAAAAATTCCAAATCGCGCCGCAAATTCAGAGTTTTTTATGAAAAACCCCCTGTGGAAGCTTTCATGGATCCTTTCGAGGAGCTGGATCACGAAGAGAATCTCTGGGATTTCGACACACGACCCACCTATCTTCAAGAGGCAGTTGATACGGACCTGTTGAGGGACATCCGTAAGAAGATTCTTCCTGCCAAGGCCGAAGAAGTCGCCAAAGTTTTTTCGACAGTAATTGCTGGCGATCAGGTGGACACTGAATTGTGTTCCAAGTCAAGAGAAAAGATTTTTGAGGAACGGAAGGACACAACCCTTTCAGGGAAGTTGATCAAAGATCCCCCTGTCCGTGGGCAGTTCGGTGAAGCCTTCATCGAGCTTCGTGAAGGGTATAAGGCAAAAAAACAGCGCCCTTATGAAAATCATGGACACAAACATGAGATACTCAGAAAAATCATTGAGAGAAATCTCAGGGAATTTGGTTGGCTTGAGGGTTGTATGACCAGCGAATGGTGCTGTGCACCCTTCACAGTCCCGAAGCCACCGCCTGCAGACCAGAACACCATTGATGGTTGGCGAATGGTGGTTGATTTTCGCAACCTCACCGCTGAAACCAAGGCGGATTCACACCCCCTGCCCCTCATTGAGGAGGAAATCGCCAAGAGGGCAAGAGGTCGTTTGTTTTCTGTGCTGGATCTCCGTCACGGCTTTCACCAAAGGCCGTTGAGGAAGGACAGCCGACCTCTCACCTGTATGTGCACGCCATGTGGCCCAGTCCAGTGGACCGTCATGCCCATGGGCCTGAAGAACGCCCCCTCATTTTTTCAAAGAATGATGGAGGATGTGCTTTTTTCAACTCATCCTGAGCTTCGTGCCTTCGTGAGTGTGTACATAGATGACATAATCATCGCGACGGAGGGGGAGGGACTGACCGAAGCCGAGCTGGTGGCCCTACATGAGAAGCAGCTGAACCAAGTTTTGGACATTCTTGACGCTAATCAGCTGATTTGTGGGCCAAAGAAGGGAAAATTATTTTTAAAATCAGTCGAATTTTGTGGTTCTCTCCTAGAGAATGGCACCCGACGACCCAGTCCAGGGAAGCTCGTCGCTATTCAGAAGTGGAAGCGCCCTGAGACGATCACGGAGTTGAGAGGATTCCTGGGTTGTTGCAATTTTTACCACACTTTTGTGCCGAATTATGCCAAATTTGCTGCCCCCCTCACTGAATTATTGAAGGTAGGGAGAGATGCGGGCAAGGCAGGTTCAAAGGTTCGTGTCAAGTGGACTGACGAGTGCGAGGAGGCCTTCCATCACTTGAAGGCGGCCCTCTGTGAAGTCGCCACGTTGCATGTGCCCCAATTTGACCGACCCTTCTACATTAGAACCGACGCTTCTAGGTACGCGATCGGAGCTGTCCTTGAACAGGTTGATGAAGCCACCGGCGATCATTACCCTCTTGCATTTTGGTCTCGGAAGCTAGCCCCACGCCAAATGCAATGGTCGCCGCGTGAGCAAGAAACGTATGCCATAATTTGCGCTCTAAAAAAGTACCAATCGTGGGTTGGCACCCATCGAGTCGAGGTCCTGACGGATCATCGATCTCTGGAGTATTGGGCCACCGAACACATTGATACTGTCGCGAGCCCAGCTGGTCGACGGGCCAGATGGCACGAATTTCTCTCTCTGTTTGACCTCCATGTGTCGTATTTGCCTGGAAAACATAACACGGTAGCGGATGCTCTAAGCCGATGGGCTTACCCCGCTTCAGAGGGGCTGCAAAGTACCAACATCCATGGTACGGAGCAGGACCGCCATGTCATCATCGAATGGGATCAGGAAGAAAAGAAACTCATTCGACGTGCATGCATGCAGTGCGCTGTTAAACAGCACGCATTGCCGTGTCACGACATCACGGCCATCTCAGATCCGGCGCATGCCCATGAGATCTGCACCAAAACACTGAAAGTCGTGGAGAAAGTCACCGATCCCTCCTCAGGGAGTGTGAAACGGTTTGACTATACCCGACGAGTAAGTCGATTTCGGTTGATCCAAGGCATTAAGCGTCGAGATCCGGCCAAAACTCCACCCCTGCCTAAAGATTCCCTGATAATCCCTGACTGGACGTCCGATTACCTGCAGGATCCCATGTTTAAAGAGGTCTTTGGAAATCTCAAATCCAAAGATGCTCACAAGGATGGGATTTTTCCTGAGTATTGGTTGGATGGGGGGAAGCTGTGGATGGAGGGTAAATTGTGTGTGCCAGACGCCCTAGCCCCCCGAGTGTTAAACTGGTGGCACAAATGGGAGTCCCCCCACGCACATGGCCGTCGACTGTGGTCGATGATTAAGCATAGGTTGTTTGGATCGAGGCTCTACACTCATTGCATGAAACTAGCCGCCGGATGTGCCCAATGTGCTGTCTCGACGCCCCCCAGCGCGAAGAAGCACGGCCATCTGAGGCCTCATCCTATTCCGGAGCGCCTCTTTAACAGAGTCACCAGTGATTTCTTCTATCTCGGTGAGCTCAATGACGAAGAGTGCCATTGGACTAACAAAAAAGTCAATGGTGTGCTCCTTATTCAGTGCCGTCATTCCGGCTACATGCAGGTGTTGCCTTGCAACATCGAGTCGATGACTGGCAAGGCTGCCGCCAAATGGTGCGCGCAGACCTGGATGGGAGGCTGGGACGTCCCATCCGAGGTGGTGACGGATTCAGGCAAAGAGTACACCTCCGAATGGTGGAGAGAATTATGTGCTCGCCTTGGAATCCACCACCTGCGATGTGAAATCCACTCGCATCGAGCGCTGCCTGGCGAAAGAGCCGGCCGCTCAATAATAAATATGCTTCGTAAGGAGCTCGCGAGTGAAAAGGATTTCCATTGGATGGAAGTTCTCTTCGCATTGCTTCGCCGTTACCACAACACGCCTTTGTATCATGGCCTTTCTCCAAATGAAATTGTCTTTGGACGAAAGAAGTGTTGGTGGAACATGCCGTTGAATAATCCTCGCCCCTGTAAAGATGCTTCGCTGTTTTTGGACGAAGTCCAACGAGCAGATAAAACTGTGTCGAAATTAATCGAGAAGCATCAAGCTGACTGGCTTTGGGTCCAACATCAAGGCCGAAAAAACCCCCACAATTTTGAAGTCGATGATCGAGTTTGGCTTCGAAAATCCGAAACCACCCTGGACGGAGATGACAAGCTTCTTCCCTTGTGGGAGGGGCCATTCGCTGTTACAGCGCGTCTTGGTGAGAAAAGGTGGAGGATTCGTGTGGATGTCAGCAGGGAAATTGACGTTTCGGGCGATCGCCTCAAGAAAGGGATCCCCTCCCCCAAAGGATCGAGTTAAACCCCTTTTTTGGACTGCGAAACACTTGTCTGATCGGGTCATCGAAGGGGGGAAGTACGAACTCAAGAGGATTGTTGAAGCAAGACGTGACGCCAAGGGCGAATGGGAATTTCTGTGTGAGTGGAGGGGCTTTGATTCCAGTCACAACAACTGGGAACCAGCCCAATCTTTTGTCCATGGGTACACCAAGGGGTTCATCGACTTCCTCAAGAGGCACCCCGAAATTGGAGTACTCCTGACAGATTGTTTGTCGAAACCAGACAGACACGTGGAGCGCGACGGAAAACGACCTGTGGTGAATCGAGATCCAGCCTTTTACGGCCCTCAGCAGCCACATTCCAGGGCTGATCCGTCGATCCCCCCTCCTGCGGTCAGGCCAGCCCAGGAGCCAAATGAGGACCAAGCTTCAAGTTCGGCCGCTGATTTGCAGCGCCCAAGCCGTACGAGGGCCAGGCCAGACAGGTTGGTGGTCACATGTATTCCTGCTTGGCCGAATTGAGGAAGCCATCCTACCACATTCTGCTCAATCCACTGTTCATTCTTTCTGTTTATGTCATGATGTGGAGAACTGCGAATGTTTGATAATCTGACGTCAATCAATTAATTTTTCTTTGGTCTCCGTTCGGTAGCGTATCGAAAGTCGAAAACCGAAAGCCACGGAGTGTGCTGCCGTGTTCAGAAAAAACCAAACTCAGGCTTAATTCAGGCAGATTCGGGGTAATCTTGTCTCTGTTGGTCTGTGCATCTTTGGAATTTGGCTACTCGTGCAGATGGAAGCAAATGTACATAATCAAAACGCTGGCCAGCGACAGTCGCCCTTTTCAGCGACATTCACCCCTACAGGCACCCCCTGTAGTACTGGCTGCACCAGATGCGAAGCCAGGAACTCAGATCTCACCTTCATTTGCTGTGATGCTGACGCCAAAGTCCAGATTCAGATCCAGGATCCTCAAATTTGCCTTGAATTTCTCAGGTTTGTCCATCATTCTGCCACTGTTGTACGAAACCCAGACGTCAATTGTTCAGACAATCTTCATCTAGGAGCTCTAGGGACTTCTAACAGCCACCTCTGAAGTCCGTAAGCTTCGTTGTATTTTTGGCACACGCCAATGTGAGCTCAATCCGACCTGAAACTGTTGAAAATGGTGAATCCAAGTGTCTTGTGGGACTCCATCGAAAGATTAGCCTTGTCCAAGTCGATTGACACCACCGCCACTGTAAATTCGGTGTCTCTCAGTTATATACTGTCAGTAAAGCGCCTTCAGCGAACCTTCGGCGCGTTACATGCCAAGGATCCAGGGCCAGCATGTCCGATCATGATGCATCATCACATGATCCAGATTTTGATGGAATCTGTTGGATGCTCGCGAACCAACGTGCCGGAAAGCACAATTGAGCTGAATAAACGACAATATATATTAACTTTAGTCTAAACGAAAGTGTTAGTAGTTTCAGTTGTACACATTCCGCTTCATTACACCTTCATCTTAGGGAATTTGCTGATTTTAGGACAATTCAGGTTGATTTCCTTGTCATCCTCTCTGATTCCTCGAAGATCTGTTTAGATCTAAGTGAACAGAAAAACATCTTTACCTTTTGTGGTTCACTTAGGGTCTACAGACTACATCTGTATTTGTTTTCCCTCTCTGTGATTGTTTAATCTCCTTCATCTTTGCTCAAATTAACTCTCATTTTTGCTGAATCTTGTGATCATCCACCAGATGCGCCTAATCTGAAGCACATGCTGCACTTTTCAGAACGAGAAAAGCGGGATTAACACGATGTAGAGTTCGGCGAGGACACCGTAGCGTGCCCGCGACAGCGAAACTGTGCCAGAGCGCTGAGATGTCACTCCATTTCCTGATCCCCCCACTCAATCCATCAATAATCTACCTCATTCTCAACCAATGCATGGTTTGGTATCGATTCTCGATACGTTTACATGCTTTTTAGCCCTTGACCTAATGTTTTACTGCACGGAGGACTGTTCGTCACTTCTCATTCTGTCTCATTTCAGGTTCATCCAGCCTGATTCAGTGCCAATTCAGCCAAAATCAGGTCAGATCAAGCAGATTTCGCCCCATCGAGGCTACATTTCTATTTTTTTCTGGGACTTACCCGCACTACGTTCTTCGTTGAGGTAGCGACACACCCCAGTGTGTTTTTGGAGGGGGAGTGTAAGTGCGGCTAGCCCCATCTGCTCAGATTTTCAGACATTCTGTCCAGATTGGCTACATTTTGGTCATTTTCTTTGCTTCGGCGGAATCGCCGCCTCGCAGCTCAGTCTCAGGATATTTACTATATATTTCTGATATGCCGGATTTGATTCCGCGGTCCATTTCCCGTAAATCCGCCGCGTTCCGCTATTTTAGCTGGAATCGCCATTTGCCGCTGACGCGCGCTCGCGGGCCAGATCGGCCAAACATTTTTACATAATTGGATTATTTAAATCTTTTCAGACAGTTTTGGACACTCAGATGTATTTAGAATAATTCGCATCAATTTTCTTCATAGACTGGGATTTTCTGCCGGACCACAATCAACATGGACCTTGCTTCAGTTGTTGCTGCTCTCGCCTCTGTTGGTGTCCGAGTATCCGGTTCCACCCCCAATAGCAGCATTCAGGGAGACTCCTCGCGTGCCTGCCCCACTGGTCTTGCCGGCCCCGAGCCCTCCGGCACCCACAACGACCCAGGGCAGCACTTTCACCTGCCCCCTGCACCTGAGCTCCCTGCCCGCGCCCCTGCCCGCCCTTCCCGTGCCCTGGCCCCTTCCTGGCCCCCTGATCCCCCCTGCTGCTGCGCCCTTCCTGGACCACTCGCCGGGCGTCCCGCTGCCTTTGCAGCTGCGGCAGCGTGACGCCCGGCGGCGAGCGCTCGCGCGTCGGGGGGCGGACGTGCCGCTCCCGCCCCGGGGGGAAGGGCTTGGGGGGGAACGTCTTGGGGGGGCTGGTGTGGGTGTGGGTGGGGTTGGCGTGGGCGCGGTACTTCGTGCTCTCCCTGCCCACTGCTGCTGCTGCGGCGGCCGCCGGCGAGGCGTCCGCAGCCCGTGCGGGGTTCTTCCCCCGCTTGCGCGGCGTGCTGGGGGCCGCGGCATGGCCGGCCGAGGCCGTGTCGCGGCCCGCCGGGGTCGCGGCCGCAGCCCCTCGCGCGCCCTCCTCGCTCTCCTTCGCTGCCGTGGCGGCCGCCGACGAGGCGCCCGTGGCCGCGGTCGCTACCCCTCGCACGCCCTCCTCGTTCTCCTCTGCTGCCGCGGTGGCCGCCGGCGGGGCGCCCGCGGCCTGCGGGGTCCTTCCCCCGCGTTCGCGGCGTGCTGGAGGTCGCAGCCGTAGCCCCTCGCGCGCCCTCGCCGCTCTCCTTCGCTGCCGCGGCGGCCGCCGACGAGGCGCCCGTGGCCCGTGCGGTGGCAACCCCTCGCGCGCCCTTGTTGCTCTCCTCTGCGGCTGCGGCGGCCCTCGGCGATGCGCCCGGGTCCTGCGCCGGGGCCGCCCCCCCTGTCGGAGGCGTGCCGGGGGCCGCGGTCGGGGCCGCGGCGTGGCTCGCCGCGGTCTCCGCTTGCTGCGCGTCAGCGGGGCGGGGCGGCGGGGCTGGCTGCTTGGGCGGCGGGGGCAGCCGTCCCGGCTGGCCCAGGCTCCCGGGCCGGCGGCGGCGGCCCGACCAGCACCGCCGCCTCCGCCAGCCTCCGCTCCTCGCGCTCCGCGAGGGTCTCCCCCGTCCACTCCGGGGAGGAGACGGGGGAGCGGGAGCGGGACCGGCGGTGGTGGCGGTCGTCCCGCTGGAGGGACCCATCGGAGTCTGCCATCACTGTAACCCTGGTAGGCATGCGTGGCGGCAGGCGCGCCCTTCCCACTACCTCCTGGTGCATCAGTGCCGTGCCGTGGGCAGTGCCGTGTGGTGCTCTGCGGGGGGGAGGGGGGGAGGGGGTGGGGGGCTGGCTGTGGCGTCAGCCCCGCGCGGCCGGGGGCCTGCGGCCATCCACCGGCATTGGGAGGGGAGGCGGGGGAGCCCCCCAGCCCACGCGTCGCACCACAGCTCCCAGTCTGGGGCGGGGCCCAGGGCCCTGGGCCCCCGGGGGTCGTCAAGCGGTGTCGGGGACAGCCGCACCACGTGGACCCCCGTAACGGCGGTGACCTCCTGTGTTCGCAGGAAGGTGTGTACTCCGCCCCGCGCCGCGGGCGCCGGGAGGGGGGGGCGGGGTACGGGTGTTGCCCCATAGAGGTGGGTGGGGGTGATCCCCAGGATCCGCCCCGGATCCCCGCGGGTCGCGACGACGAGGAGGAGCAGGGGGGTGCCAGGGCACTCCTGCCAGAGGACCTGCCCCCTGTGGTCGGCACCCCTGGTCCCGGAGAGGGGGGGGGACAGGTCTGGGTTAGCCAAGCCGCGGGGCGCGTGCGTCGCCGGCAGGAGGGCGGGGCACCGAGTGGGCTCCCTGGGGAACGCCTCGCAGACGACGGCGTACGGGGGGGTAGGCCTGGTGCCGTCGTACACCGGGTTGGTCGGCCGGGGGCGGGCGGACGCCTCGTCCGCGCCTTCCACGAACACCGTGACCTCGCCCACATCCAGGTCCTCGTCCGGCGGATGTAGAAGGTGGAGCGCCGCATCCAGCTCGGACACTCCTCCCGGGTACGTGGCCCGCGCCTGGTTCAGGTACGGGGCCGCGTCCCCGGGGTAGCACGTCCTGAGGGCGTGCAGCAGGGCTGGGGCGCTACTGCGGAGGGACATGGCAGACCCTGCCCCCGTCAGCCGTAGGGTGTCCCCCATGGACAGGGGCCGGCCCGACCGATTGGACTCGCGCCACTCCATCCAGTGCCCGTAGAGGGCCGCCTCCGGGCTGATGAGCCCCGGCCGGACGGCGTTCACGATCCGGTGCATTGCCGGGAGTAGCGCAGGGGCCCCCACTCCGTTCAGGGCGCAGACGGCCGGGAGGGCGGTCTCGTTGAGGAAAGCCCTCGCACTGCCCTCCAGGTCACACCGTGCGGCAGCGTGCGCTTCGTGTGCCTCCGCCACCGCGTCCGCCACCAGGCCCCGGACGGCCGCCTCCTGCGCTCTGCGGCGGGCCCTGGTGTGCCCCGGCCCATCCCCCCGTCGGCGTGGCATGGTGCTGCGGGCTCTGCAAAGGGCGGCGGCGGGTGGGGGTTAGGGGGCGAACACGTGCGACAGGTGCGCAACGGATGTGGGGTCCCGCAGGTGCACGTGGATCCACAGAAGGGCAGCGCCCGCGGGGCCCGCCTTTTCGTGCGAGGGGGTGTGTGCCCCCTCGATGCGCCGGCGCAAGGCCTCCTCCTCTGTGCGCCTGCGCGGGCCTGCGGGAGGTTCGGGCCAGGGGCACGCGGCTACCTGGGCGCACCGCGCGCACCTGTTGGCGCCTGTCGACGCTGCGGAGGACACCGTAGCACATTCTCCGCAGAGTCGGCAGGTGTTTGGGAGGTGGGAGGGCGGCGACCAAGGGTCCAGATGGCGGAGCCAGAGGTCGTCCCACCTCTGTCGGAGGGGGTCCTGGATCTCCAGCAGGCGGGCGCGGACGCGGCACCGGTAGTCCTTGCCAAGCGTCTTCCGCTGGACCTCCTGCCACGTGTCGTCGGGGAGGATCCCGTGGTCGTGGAAGGCGGCGATGAGGTCGTCCCACGCCGGGCGGGGGTGCCCCTGGGGGGGGCTCGCCATGTACACGTGGCGCCCGGTGAGGTGGGGCGTCAGCGCATCCCATTGGCACCCGTTCGCGGTGTCTCTGTGGAGGAGGGCCAGCAGGGTGCCGTCCGCGACTGCCTCCCACCCCACTCGCAGCCCTTCGCAGCCGTCCAGCTCCTGGCGCAGCGCGGCTGCAATGCCGGTGGGGAGCATGAGGAGCAAGGGCTGCTGGGTGTCGCCCAGCCGGGACAGGGCATCGTCGTATACCGGCCCCCCAGCTTTGAAGTGCGCCACGGTGAGTTGGGTGGCCCCGTCCTCCGGGGGGTGCCACCGGACGGTGGCCGCAGCGTGTCCCCACGTGCGTACCTCCGTAGCCTGGAGCACGTTGGCGGCGTGAAGGACGATGCGGGGCGGGACGGGTGTCCTGACGAGTGAGGACACGTCCCCAGTCCATCCCGTTTGCGGCCCCGGGGCCGCCTGCAGCCATGCCCCCGTCGCCGCGTCCCACGGGTGGTCGGACCCCGCCCCGCGGATCATGGTGGGTCTCGGCCGGGTGTCCGGCCCCCACCACCGGAGCGGGATGGCGGTGTATCGTTGCGCAGGGGTCTCCGGGGCGCGCGTGGCGGCGCACCACCGGCTCCACTCCCGCGCCCACTCCTCCCCCACGATGCGCGCCTCCCATGCGGTCATGGAGCCGCGCCCGATGATCCACGGTGGGAAGAGGGCGTCTTGTAGGTGCCTCGAGAACCCCCCCGGAAGGTCCTGGTACGGGTGGGGGCTCTCTTGGGGCGGGCACTCCAGAGTGCCATTCACAACACGGAGGGAGGCTACGAAGTCCTTGTCAGGGCGCGGGGGAGGGGGAGGGTGGTCGCCCTCCGCCGCAGTGAGCCACCGGTGCGCCCGTGCTGCCGCGCTCTGGGGCTCGCGGAGGAGTTGCTCCAGCCGGTGGTTGCGAAGCTCCCACGCGAAGTCCCCCAGCCGGAGCATGTGGTGGAGGAAATCGTCCACCGAGGTCCCTCCCGGCGGGTCGTATCGGGTTATGGCGCGGAGCTGCGCCTCCGCGTCCTCGGGCACCAGTCCGGAGCAGAACACCTCCGTCCATGTGGCGCCTGCGGAGCCCCACGAGGCCACCCACAGGGCCTTGTCCCCAGGTGGGAGCTGGCGGGCCGCCTCGTGTACCGCCTGGCGGTAGTGGGGCCAGAGGAGCCGTGAGTGGGTGCATCCCACGTGCATGTGCACCGGGGTCTCCTCCGGGCCGCCGCAGAAAAGGCACGGTTGTGGGACGATGGCAACGCCGGAGAGCCGCTCCTTCCGGACGCGCAGCCTGCGCTGCACCGGCGTGTGGACGTCTCGGGCCCGCAGCGCCCGGCGGTTGGTGGCCGCCGCGGTGAGGTCCCGGGCGTGGACGTAGGCCGTGGCATGGGCCGCGCCCAAAGGTGTGTGTCCCCGGTGCGTCAGCGCATGGTCCGTCTGCGCCCATTGCGCGACCTCGCCGAGCACCCGCATCGTGGGGGACCGTAGATCGAGATGGCCGTCACGGCCGGCGACAATGAGTTGGGCGTGGCCAGGGTCCGGAGGCGTGTTCTGCAGGACGGCGTCCTGGGACGCCGCCCAGTCCGCCTTGTGCGGTAGGGCGTCACTGTGGTGCGAGGTGGCTCGGACGTACCAGAACGGGTGCCCGGCGTGTTGCCCTCGCGCGCACAGCCCGTCCCGGAGCCACCTCAGGGGCATCTGGTTGACCACCTTCGCTGCGCCCGCGGGGACCCCCGTGGTTCGTTCGCGATCTGCGTGCCGCAGGAGGTGGAGGATGACTTCGGCGTCCACCGTGTGGACCCATGGTCTGTGAACACCGTATTGTAGGGGGAGGGAGGCGGCCACCCCCTCCCCGTCGGGCACCGTGCCCGAGATGGCCACCGCCCACGTGCGGGTGAGGTCGGCGGCCAGAGCGATGCTGGTGGCGTGTTTGCAGGGTCCGCCCCCGGACGCGTCAGAGGAGGTGTGTCCCCAGGCCTCCGGGATCCAGTAGTATCCGGTGGGGCTGAGCCACCCCGCGTTGAGGTCCGCGGAGTGCCACCGGACGTCGGGGTGGCTGGGGGTCAGTTGGTCCACGCTCAGCGCCCTGGTGTCGCCTGGGCTGATCGCCGGGTGGTCGTGCAGCCGGATCTCCGCCCCGGCGACTGTGCTTGCCCAGGACCGTAGCGCCGTCACATGTTCCTTGAGCCACGCCGGGCCCCCACGCTGGTGCACTACCAGTTGTTTCGTGTCCTCCGGCTGGTCCTCCAGCGCGTGTACCGCCATGTGTGGGTCGTGCGGCACCCCCGTAGCCACCAGTAGGGCGGTGCCACGGGGGAGCCCACGGGGTTCGGGCTGGCCTGCTCCCACTTGCACTATTACCCACTCGGCCCGGAGCTGCGCTTGCCCCGTCGCTTGGGTGCATTGGTCGTCCGTGGTCACCAACCACAACGGCGTCGGCGCGTGGGGCCGGGGGCGCAAGGGCTCTGGCCACGCCACGTCCGCGTTAGGCTCTTGGTGCTCCCTTTCCGCGAGTACGTCGCGGAGGATGTACATGAGGGCTGCTGGCGGGTGGTACGCCGCCCCCCGCGTGGGGGGGGATAGGCCGTCCCGGCGGCGGTAGCCCCCGACGTGGAGGTGCAGGCCGTCCGGGGTCACCCGTGGGCCGGTGTGGGCGTCCTGCTTAGCCCTCGTGGGGTGGACGAGTCTCAGGCGGGGGTCCCGTGTGCCGGTGGTATGGAAGAGGTGGGCCAGGGCGTCGCGCCACCCGGGGTGGTTGGTGGGCCCCTGCTCAGGGCGGCAATAGTGGAGGTGTCCATCGGCGCATTGGTTGAGGCATTCCCGCACCGCCGTCGGCCACGGATCGTCGTTGTCGGGGAAGGGGTGGCGTGGCCCGTGGTGCCCATGCCACGGCGATGTGTGTGGCACCGTCGGGCGGCACGTGTCGCGTTGTCGCAGCTTGGCGGTGCGCAGCGTGACGATGTTGCCCGGCGGGGACTGTAGTTGGACATGGGCCGCCCTGGGGCACGCGATGGGGTTGTACATCCCCACTCCCAGGGCCGCCAGGGCCCGGGGTATGCGGTGGAGCCAGTCGCCTCCCGCCAGAGTTGCGAAATCCGGGACGGGGTAGTGCACCTCGGGACATATTCCGTGCGCGCCGGCTATCTCCCAAAATATCTTGGTGACCTCGGCGCGCACGGAGGTTGCGCGGTGGTGGACGAGTGTACCCACGAGGGCCACCGCTGCCTGCTGGCACCGCGTGGGCACCCGTGTGAGCCCCAGGGTCCGGTCATCCTGCAGGCTGTCCCGCGAGGCGTCGAAGGCGTACCGCGCCCTGTCCTTCGCGACCTGGACCGTGATGTGGTCCAGGTGGCGTGCAGTGTCGGAGTCGTCGGCGATGAAAGGGGCGACGTACTGCGTCACCCCCCCGAGGATCGCCAGGATGACGACCTGCACCACTTTCGGTGGCGCGAGGGTGTTAAGGCACCAGTGGTGCACCGCCGCCAGGCGTAGCTGGTGCTTGCGCTGCAGGGAGAACTCCCCGTCCGGCTGCAGCTGGAGTCCCAGGTAGGGGACGGAGTCCGCCGCTGGTACCCAGTACCACGGGTTTTCAAGGTGGGGGCAGAGGCGCAGCTGCAGGCCCAGGACCCCCTCCGTGGTGGCCATGGCGCACTTGCGGGGGTTGAGCTCCATGCCCATAATCCTCAGGTACGCGGCTACCGCCTCCACGCCCTCGACAAAGTGCTGCAGCTTGTGGGCCACCACCAGCAGGTCGTCGATATAGGCCTGGATGAGGCCGTGCTCGGCCCCTCCCGGCGGGCGCAGGCGGTGCCGCTGTGCCCTGAGCAGGGGCTCCAGGAGGAGTGCGTACAGTAGGGGGCTCTCGGGGTTGCCCTGCCGGACGCCGCGTAGCGGGTAGACGGGCTGCGTTAGCCCGTGTGCTGTGACGATGCGCAGCCTGGCGCACGTGTGGAGGAAGAGCAGGAGGTCGATGACGTCCGGCGGCACGGAGAGCTGGCGCAGGATGAGGTGGAGGGCGCCGTGTGGGGCGGTGTCGAAGGCCTTGCGGGCGTCAAAGGAGAAGACGTAGTAGGGCCTTCCCCGCTGGAGCTGCCGCTGCGCCATGAACAGCGGGGGGCCTGTGTTGGAGCCAGGGAGGGCCCCCTGCTGCCAGTCGCTGACCACTCCGTGCCGTGTGAGCACTTCCGTGATGCGCTGGGTGAGGGGGCCCGTGAGCAGCTATATGTCCAGCTGGCCCAGGGCTATGGGCCTGTAGTCGTCCAGTTTGGCAGAGCCCGGTACCTTGGGGCTGAGCCAGATGTGCGCGTCCCTCCAGTGCATCGGCGGCGGGCCGCCGCGGAGGATGGCCCGGTAGGAATGGACGGGGAGCCACTGTACGGGTGCCGGGAGGGCCTTGATAAAACGGGCCTCCACGTGGTTAGGACCTGGGGCCTTGCCATCGGCCTTGTCCAGGGCGGACTTCAGGTCCTGCATGGAGTACTGCTGGACCTGTGTCCAGGCCCCCTCAGGGACCCGGGGGACGTGGCGGCCGAGGACTGCCTGGAAGCCCGGGAGGTCCACCGGGCGTTTGTCATACAGTTCTCGCCAGAAGGCGCGAACTGCGAACATCACGTCGTGGGCCTCCGTGAGGAGCGTTTGGGTGTTGGGAACCCGCACGTTCCAGAGGCCTGACGGGCCTGGGGCCGCTACCTCTATGGCCCCCCGCACGGCTTTCCATCGCTGGGCGATGTCGGGGGCGTGGCGGCGCCAGAAGTCCTTGATGGCGCGCTTGCGGTCTGCCGCCAGGAGGGCACGGAGCTGGCGAATGTCCTCCTCCAGGGCGGCTGCTTGCCTCTCCAGCTCCTCCTGTAGCTGGCCCTGCGTGGTCGGGCGGAACCCGGGCGACACACCCTGCAGCTCCTCCGTGAGCCGGAGCGCCGCCTCGGACCGGATGCCATGCCTGGCCGCGTCCGCCTGGTACGCTGCCGGCGCGCGCGCTGCCAGGGTGTCATAGCGGAGGACCGCTGCCTGGAGCTGCTTTCCGCTCTCCGGGAGGTCCCCCTCCGCCGGGTCCGTTCCCGCCGGAGACGGCTGCCGGCGTCCCACCACACGCGCCAGGGCGTCATGCGTCGCGTGGAGGTGTTCGAACACCTTGTCCACCGCGGCCGCGGGCATGGACCCGTAGTCGTGCTGCTCTGCGGGACCCAGCCAGGGCGCCAGGGTGGGTTCATCCTGCGCGGCGGTGACCGCCGCCCACAGGCAGTGTTGGACGGGCGCGGTCTCGGCGTCGTACGGGAGGAGGCGGCCCTCCGTGTGGCTGTAGGGGGTGGGCATCGCCGCGCGCCCCGCTGCGCTGAGGAGACCCGGCAGGGCCAGGCGGACTGGGAGGTGGTCCGAGCCGAGCACCTGGGGGTGTGCCATGCCGCGAGCCCAGACGCTTTCCCGCAGGGACCACGGCAGGAGGGGCTCGTTGATCAGGAAGGTGTCCACCCTGTGCCGGGACGGGTGGAGCCTGGGGGTCATGTC
Organism: Eutreptiella sp. 'Long Island Sound 2002'; assembly: GCA_964036045.1. Classification (NCBI taxonomy): domain Eukaryota; phylum Euglenozoa; class Euglenophyceae; order Eutreptiales; family Eutreptiaceae; genus Eutreptiella; species Eutreptiella sp. 'Long Island Sound 2002'. The sequence goes on along the minus strand of OZ038380.1, from coordinate 63,843,630 downwards.
CTCCTCGCCGCCTGCCGCGGCCCTTCGGAAACCGCAGGCCTCCCAGCCCGTTCGGAAATGCTCCGTGGCTGGGTTGGCGGGGACATCCATGTAGATGTTGGTGTCGCCGGCGATGACCACCGGGTGCCTCCCGCCGAGGCTGCGTGCTGTGGCATACATTTGTATGTCGGCCCAGAACGCCGCCCGTCCCGCCCACGGGGAGCAGCCCGCTTGCGGCCCGTGGACGTTGATGAGGGTGAGGCCTCCCCCGTCCGTGCGGATCTCCAGGGCCGCGGCCTTCCCGGGGACAATTTCCGTGAAGCTGAGCACCTCGTGCTCCGCCACGTACTTGCTGCTGGCCGCGGTGAGGAGGCCCCCCCCTCTCGAGGTGGAGGTGGCTCCCGTCTCCGCCAGCCGGCTGCTGAAGAAGGCGGTGTACCCCTTGTCCCGGAGCGCCGCGGCCACGTGCATCTCCTGCGCCCTGGTGGCGATCCCCGTTTCCTGGAGCATGATGGCAAAGCCCCCCTCCTGGGGCAGCATGCCGGTCCTGTCCCAAAAAGAAATAAAAAGATAGGTAAAATACGACGAAAAACTTTCTGAATAGCTGAAAATAAAGCTAATTAGCATAAAAAACGCTTAGGCCAAAAAGCGCGCTGCGAAACGCGTAAAAACGCGACGAAAAAATTTTTCGACCTGAAATTAGTGAATAGTTAGCGCCTTAAACACGGTAATGCTCGTAGGACCCTAGCGCCATCCCTCTCGTTGTCTAACTAACCATAGGCACAAAGAAAAACGTGTCGCGAGCAGCGCGTAAAACTCGAAAAGTTTTTCTAAGCCGCTGTGTCCCTTTGCCCTGCTTCCCTTCCTTTTCTTTCCTTCTCCATGCACCTACCTCGCCTCCCTCGTGCCCCCCCTCATTCCTTTACGTTAGCTTAGGCAACCGGCCCTCGGAGAAAACCGGTCAACCCCTTGCAAGCAAGACCACCATCTTTGCGGCCGCGTGGCAACACGTAAGTCAGAAATTTAACCTTGGTATTGCTGCTTGCCTGCGTGCGTGAGTTGCGTTGTGTTTTATTTTCTACTGAGAAACATTTTAAGTTTTGGTTTTCAGAAGGTTTTCAAAGGTACAGAAAAACAGCAGGGGTTTTTAGCGAAGGAACAGAGGACAAAAGGAAAAACAAACACCAGCAGCGCAGACAACCGCACAGCACAGCCAGCCAGCAGAACACCGCAAGGCAGCACAGCACCGCAGGACACGGCACAGGGCGCAGGACACCACAGGACAACGCACGGCACAGCAAGACACCACGAGACACCAGAGCAGCACCACCACACCGCAGAACGTTCAGGGAGACACCACAACACACAGCGACACGCCACAGCACGAGGCACCAACAACAGCGCAGACCAAACCGGCACCGAACAACACGACGCGCAGCGCAACACAGCACCGCACACACAGGGAAAAGACACAAACCAACACCACCAGCAACGAAAAACGGACAGCAGGGCGCCAGAGCACGGCACAACATGGCAACAAAGCAGCACAGAACACAGGACACAGCACATGGGAGCGGGGCACCACAACAAAACACAGCACACAGCAGGGCAGCAAGCCACGCAGCCAGGCAGGAGCACCCGCGACAACACAGGCCAGCGGGAAACAAAGGCAAGCAACCAAACCCGGCAGCGAATAGCCAGCAACCACAGGCGACACCCCACAGCACCAGCCAGCGCAAACGAAACAACACGGCACCACAGCAGCACAACGCACGAGGGCTGGCACACCAGAGCAACGCAGTACCGCACCGCAGGACAGAATACAACCACGGGCCACAACGGGGGACCAGGAGACGGCAACAGGGGGCAGCAGCGCGGAGCAAGAACCAAGCCCATTACAGGCACCCCACACAGCACGAGGCACAACACAAAACACACCACCACACCGCAACGCGACAGGCAACAACACACACAGAACGGGCACAACCAGGGAGCATCCAACGACACAGCAACACACACCAGCACACCCCACAGCCCGGGACACACAAAGCAGCCCGAGAACCGCACAACCGGCACACCGAGGCAGGAGAAAAAAAAAAAGAAAAAAAAGAGAAAACACAAAAAGGCAAAAGCGGAAAGAGGAAAGGAAAAAACAAAAAAAAAAAAAAAAAGGGAGGGGGGGGGAATAGGACGAAGGAAAAAAAAAAGCAAAGAGGAGGGCCACGCGGGAGGACCACAGAGCGCCAAGGCGCACAGGCTTGCAACCTACGAACGCAAGAGACCAGGGGGCGCAAAAAGAAACAAAAACCGGGGGGGGGCGGAGGACCACAAGACGCCCAGGCCCAAGGCACCGCGGGCCGGAAGACACGGAACGCCGGAGACAGCAGGGGCGCGAAAGGAAAAAAAAAAAAGAAAGAAAACACCCAACAACAACCGCAAACAGGGTAACCCAAGCCCGGAGTGGGCCAAGCAAACAAAGAGCGCACCAAGACGGGCTACAGGAAAAGGTGAGGCGCACCGAAACGCGCCCGGGAGGCCGGCCCGCCCCACCCGGCCAAGAAGGACACACAAACACACACACACACAGAACCCGGGCGTGGCGTCCGCCGACCCGAAAGGGGAGGTGTTGGCGTCCACACGAAAAAGCCCCGGTGCACCGGCCCAGGCCCCCGTCGAAAGACGGACAGTACAGGAAACCGGACGCGTTAGTGACCGGATCCACACACGCCGAACCACCGCAGCGCACGCAGCCAAAGACCGAAGCCGGAGGGACCCGCCAGGGACAAGCCCATGGGGCCCCGAACGGGTAAGACGTGGAGCGCGCCCAGCGCCCTTGCCTCGGCAGGGGTCAGCGGCAGGCACAATGAGCCCGGTTCTCGGCCGGCCTCCACGTGCCCCTCGCAGCCACCCAGTAAAGCCGGGGGCGACAGCCCCCGGGGTGGGGAAAGGCACCACGGCGACGGGAGAGCCGACCGGTGCACCGAGAGCGACCGGACCGCACGAGGCGCAGCGCAACAACGCGGGGCCACGAGGCACGCCACAGAGGCACGGCGCCAGCCACAACCACGGCACGAGGACAGGTGCCAAGCCAGAACGGCCACCGGGTGCCGCAGACCTGGGAAGCGCGTACAACACACGACGAACTGTGGCACGGGAGAAGGTGCCAAGGACAGCCGGGCCCCAACGCCCGCACATCGCACCCACAGCCAGTGGGTAGCGGGCCCCGGCCGCAAGACCCAAAGGACGAGCGTTCGGGGGTGGGAGAGCGACCGACCCGGGACGCCCCGCACCCAGGCAAGAGGAGCCCCCCCCGGGCACCCTCGTGCTGCCACCACAGCGCGCAAAGCCAGCTCGCATGAGCGCGCGCTGTGGGTTTGGTGACGGATCCCCACGCCCATCCCCCGCACCCACAGCCAGTGGGTAGTGGGCACCGGCCGCACGCCCCAGAGGACGAGCGGTCGGGGCTGGGAGAGCGCCCGACCCTGGACGCTCGACGCCTAGGCAAGAGGTACCCCCCCCGGGCGCCCTCGTGCCACCCCCACAGCGCGCAAAGCCAGCTTGCAAGGGTGCGCGGGCTGGGGTTGGTGACGGGTCCCCACGCGCACCCCCCGCAGCCACAGCCAGTGGCCAGTGAGCCCCGGCCGGACGCCCCAAAGGACGAGCGGTCGAGGTGGGAGAGCGCCCGACCCTGGAAGCTCCACGCCTAGGCAAGAAACAACCCCCCCGGGCCCCCTCGTGCCACCTCCACAGCGCGCAAAGCCAGCTCGCAAGGGCGCGCAGGGTGGGGTTGGTGACGGGTCCCCACGCCCAACGCCCAACGCCAACAGCCAGTGGATAGGGGGCCCCGGCCGCAGGCCCCAAGAGACAGCGGTTGGGGTTGGGAGAGCGCCCGACCCTGGACGCTCCACGCCTAGGGAAGAGGTGCCCCCCCCGGGCGCCCTCGTGCCAGCCCTACAGCGCGCAAAGCCAGCTCGCAAAGGCGCGCGTTGTAGGGTTGGTGACGGGTCCCCACGCCCGCACCCCCCGCACCCACAGCCAGTGGGTAGTGGGCCCCGGCAGCATGCTCCAAAGAACGAGCCACCGGGGGTGGGAGAGCGCCCGACCCTGGACGCCCCACAGCCAGGCAAGAGGCGCCCCCCCAGGAGCCCTCGTGCCGCCCCCACAGCGCGCAAATCCAGCTCGCAAGAGCGCGCAGGGTGGGGTTAGTGACGGGTCCCCACGCCCGCACCCCCCACACCCACAGCCAGTGGGTAGTTGGCGTCGGCCGCACGCCCCAAAGGACGAGCGGTCGGGGTCGGGAGAGCGCCTGACCCCGGACACCCAGTGGCGAGGGCAGTTCGACTCCATCGACATCCGCGCTGTGCACGCCACCTGTGCGCCCTTCGGCTCCAAGCCCTAGCAGGGAAACGTGTCGTGCCGTCCCTGTCAGGCCACAGTAGCTTAGCAGCGCTGTGTTCTCTTGGCTTCTTCACAGGAAGGTCATTAGGACCCCACACCCACACACCCGCGCCCACGGCATGTGGGTGACGGAACCCAACAGCCCGCCCAGTGGGCGGGCAGTCGGGGGAGGGGAAGCGCCTGACCACAGGCACCCCTCACAACGGCGAAAAACATCCCCCCCGGGGACGCCCTTCCGCCACCCCCACAGCGAGCAACGCCGGCCCGCAAGGGCGCACGCTGTGGGGCCGGGGCTGGGTGCCCACGCCCGCACCAACCGCACCCGGGACACACGGGTCGCGGCACCCCGGCTGCCCGCTCCAGAGGACGGGCGGCCGGGGGAGGGACAGCGCCTGACACCAGACGCCCCTCGCAACGATGGCAGGCCACCCCCCCAGGGGACGGCCCCCCACCACCCCCGCGGCAGGCAGCCCCCACAGGGCATGCAGGCCAAGGGGACAGTGTTGGGCCCCCACACCCACACACCCGCGCCCACAGCACGTGGGTGGCGGACCCCTACAGCCCGCCCAGTGGGCGGGCAGTCGGGGGAGGGAAAGCGCCTGACCTCAGACGCCCCTCACAATGGTGGAAGGCACCCCCCCCGGGGACGCCCTTCCGCGGCCCGCACAGCGAGCAACGCCGGCCCGCAAGGGCGGACGCTGTGGGGCTGGTGCTCGGTCCCCACGCCCGCAGCGACCGCACCCGGGACACACGGGTCGCAGAACCCCGGCTGCCCGCTCCAGAGGACGGGCGGCCGGGGGAGGGACAGCGCCTGACACCAGACGCCCCTCACAACGGTGGCAGGCCACCCCTTCCCGGGACGGCCCCCCACCACCCCCGCGGCACGCAGCCCCCACAGGGCATGCAGGCCAAGGGGACAGTGTTGGGCCCCCACACCCACACACCCGCGCCCACAGCACGTGGGTGGCGGACCCCATCAGCCCGCCCGGTGGGCCGGCAGTCGGGGGAGAGACAGCGCCTGACCTCATACGCCCCCCACAATGGTGGAAGGCCCCCCCGCGGGGACGCCCTTCCGCCAACCCCACAGCGAGCAACGCCGGCCCGCAAGGGCACAAGCTGTGGGGCCGGTGCTAGGTCCCCATGCCCGCACAGACCGCACGCAGGACACACGGGTGGCGGCACCCCGGCTGCCCGCTCCAGAGGACGGACGGCCGGGGGAGGGACAGCGCCTGACACCAGACGCCCCTCACAACGGTGGCAGGCCACCCCCCCCCCGGGGACGGCCCCCCACCACCCCCGCAGCACGCAGCCCCTACAGGGCATGCAAGCCAAGGGGACAATGTTGGGCCGCCACACCCACACACCCGCGCCCACGGCACGTTGGTGGCGGACCCCAACAGCCCGCCCAGTGGGCGGGCAGTTGGGGGAGGGACAGCGCCTGACCCCAGACGCCCCTCACACTGGTGGAAGGCACCCCCCCCGGGGACGCCCTTCCGCCACCCCCCCAGCGAGCAACGCCGGCCCGCAAGGGCGCACGCTGTGGGGCCGGTGCTGGGTCGCCACGCCCGCACCGACCGCACCCGGGACACACGCGTTGCGGAACCCCGGCTGCCCGCTCCAGAGGACGGGCGGCCGGGGGAGGGACAGCGCCTCACACCAGGCGCCCCTCAGAACGGTGGCAGGCCAGCCCCCCCCCCGGGACGGCCCCCCAACACCCCCGCGGCACGCAGCCCCCAAGGGGCATGCAGGCCAAAGGGAGCGTGTTGGGTCCCCACAACCACACACCCGCGCCCACGGCAAGTGGGTGGCGGACCCCAACAGTCCGCCCGGTGGGCGGGTAGTCGGGGGAGGGAGAGCGCCTGACCTCAAACGCCCCTCACAATGGTGGAAGGCACCCCCCCCGGGGACGCCCTTCCGCCACCCCCACGGCGAGCAATACCGGCCCGCAAGGGCGCACGCTATGGGGCCGGTGCTGGGTCCCCACGCCCGCACCGCCACACCCGGAACACACGGGTCGCGGAACCCTGGCTGCCCGGTCCAAAGGACGAGCGGCCGGGTGAGGGACAGCGCCTGACACCAGACGCCCCTCACAACGGTGGCAGGCCAGCCCCCCCGGGGACGGCACCCCACCATCCCGGCACGCAGCTGCCACAGGGCATGCAAGCCAAGGGGACAGTGTTGGGCCCCCACATCCACACAACCGCGCCCACAGCACCCGGGTGGCGGACCCCAACAGCCCGCCCAGTGGGCGGGCAGTCGGCGGAGGGACAGCGCCTGACCTCAGACGCCCCTCACAATGGTGGAAGGCACCCCCCCCGGGGACGCCCTTCCCCCACCCCCACAGCTAGCAACGCCGGCCCCCAAGGGCGCACGCTGTGGGGCCGGTGCTGGGTCCCCACGTCCGCACCAACCCCACCGGGGACACACGGGTCGCGGCACCCCGGCTGCCCGCTCCAGAGGACGGACGGCCGGGGGAGGGACAGCGCCTGACACCAGACGCCCCACACAACGGTGGCAGGCCAGCCCCCCGGGGACGGCGCCCCACCACCCGCGCGGCACGCAGCCCCCACAGGGCATGCAGGCCAAGGGGACAATGTTGGGCCCCCACACCCACACACCCGCGCCCGGGGCACGTGGGTGGCGGACCCCAACAGCCCGCCCAGTGGGCGGGCAGTCGGGGGAGGGACAGCGCCTGACATCAGACGCCCCTCACAATGGTGGAAGACACCCCCCCCCGGGGACGCCCTTCCGCGGCCCGCACAGGGAGCAACGCCGGCCCGCAAGGGCGCACGCTGTGGGGCCCGTGCTGGGTCCCACGCCCGCACCGGCCGCACCCGGAACACACGGGTCGCGGCACCCCGGCTGCCCGCTCCAGAGGACGGGCGGCCGGGGGAGGGACAATGCCTGACACCAGATGCCCCTCACAACGGTGGTAGGCCACCCCCCCCGGGGACGGCCCCACACCACCTCCGCGGCACGCAGCCCCCACGGGGCATGCAGGCCAAGGGGACAGTGTTGGGCCCCCACACCCACACACCCGCGCCCACGGCACGTGGGTGGCGGACCCCAACAGCCCGCCCAGTGGGCGGGCAGTCGGGGGAGGGACAGCACCTGACCTCAGACGCCCCTCACAATGGTGGAAGGCACCCCCCCCGGGGACGCCCTTCCGCCACACCCACAGCGAGCAACGCCGGCCCGCAAGGGCGCACGCTGTGGGGCTGGTGCTTGGTCACCACGCCCGCACCGCCGCACCCGGAACACACGGGTCGCGGAACCCTGGCTGCCCGCTCCAGAGGACGGGCGGCCGGGGGAGGGACAGCGCCTATCACCAGACGCCCCTCACAACGGTGGCAGGCCACCCCCCCCGGGAACGGCCCCCCACCACTCCGGCATGCAGCCCCCACAGGGCATGCAAGCCAAGGGGACAGTGTTGGGGCCCCACACCCCCACACCCGCGCCCATAGCACGTGGGTGGCGGACCCCAACAGCCCGCCCAGTGGGCGGGCAGTCGGGGGAGGGACAGCGCCTGACCTAAGACGCCCCTCACAATGGTGGAAGGCACCCCCCCTGGGGACGCCCTTCCGCCACCCCCACAGCGAGCAACGCCGGCCCGCAAGGGCGCACGCTGTGGGGCCGGTGCTGGGTCCCCACGCCCGCACCGACCGCACCCGGGACACACGGGTCGCGGAGCCCCGGCTGCCCGCTCCAGAGGACGGGCGGCCGTGGGAGGGACAGCGCCTATCACCAGACGCCCCTCACAACGGTGGCAGACCACCCCCCCCCGGGGACGGCCCCCCACCACCCCCGCGGCACGCAGCCCCCACAGGGCATGCAGGCCAAGGGGACAGTGTTGGGCCCCAACACCCACACACCCGCGCCCACAGCACGTGGGTGGCGGACCCCAACAGCCCGCCTAGTGGGCGGGCAGTCGTCGGAGGGACAGCGCCTGAACTCAGACGCCCCTCACAATAGTGGAAGGCACCCCCCTTGGGGACGCCCTTCCGCCACCCCCACAGCGAGCAACGCCGGCCCGCAAGGGCGCACGCTGTGGGGCCCGTGCTGGGTCCCCACGCCCGCGCCGACCGCACCCGGGACACACGGGTCGCGGCACCCCGGCTGCCCGCTCCAGAGGACGGGCGGCCGGGGGAGGGACAGCGCCTGACACCAGACGCCCCTCACAACGGTGGCAGGCCACCCCCCCTGGGGACAGCCTCCCACCACCCCCGCGGCACGCAGCCCCCACAGGGCATGCAGGCCAAGGGGACAGTGTTGGGCCCCCACACCCACATACCCGCGCCCACGGCACGTGGGTGGCGGACCCCAACAGCCCGCCCAGTGGGCGGGCAGTCGGGGGAGGGACAACGCCTGACCTCAGACGCCCCTCACAATGGTGGAAGGCATCCCCCCCGGGGACGCCCTTCCGCCACCCCCACAGCGAGCAACGCCGGCCCGCAAGGGCGCACGCTGTGGGGCCGGTGCTGGGTACCCACGCCCGCACCGACCGCACCCAGGACACACGGGTCGCGGAGCCCCTGCTGCCCGCTCCAGAGGACAGGCGGCCGGGGGAGGGACAGCGCCTGACACCAGACGCCCCTCGCAACGGTGGCAGGCCAGCCCCCCCGGGGACGGCCCCCCACCACCCCCGCGGCACGCAGCCCCCACAGGGCATGCAGGCCAAGGGGACACTGTTGGGCCCCCACACCCACACACCCGCGCCCGGGGCACGTGGGTGGCGGACCCCAACAGCCGGTAGGTGGGAGATGGCCGCTCCTGAGAATCGCCGACCCTGCTCCTCAGGAGCCAGCTCCTGAGGAGCACCGACCTTGGCTCCTCAGGAGCACCGACCCTGGTGGTGCTCCTCAGGAGCACCGACCCTGATAAATGCTCCTCAGGAGCACCGACCATGTACGAGCTCCAGGGTCGGCGATTCTCAGGAGCGGTGGTTGTCTTGTTCAGCATTTTGCTCCTAAGGAGCCAGGGTCATTGCTCCCCAAGAGCTAGGGGCGGGGCTCCTAAGGAGCTAGGGTCAAAGGTTAGCTTGCTCCGCACAAGGAAGGGGCTGGCAAAAAAAAATCGAAATTTGACACTCAACTATGGTCTATGTATGGTGTCTTCCATGATGTATGCATTTAAAAGTGGAATGGATGTCATGAAATTTCATATGCTGGTTTTCCCCAGCGTATGCACCATGATTGATTACGCTATTATTTTTGACTTTGGAAACGATCTTTCACGAGCTTAGAAAAGGAAAAAAAAAAGGCTGTTGAAGCAGAAAACACCACAGCATGGTTCCGCGATTTGTATGTCGCGAAGCGCCCTGACTCACGCAGCATGAGAAATTGAATTGTCGTCCCCGGTCAAAGCTGAACCATACACACATTTTCGTTCGTACACGTCCAATTTACTCATCCGTGATTAGAAGCTCTCGCCGTGTTCAAAATTACGCCTGTCCACGATTCGTTGTAAGTGGTTGGTCAACAATGGTTGAAAACGGGATGACCAGATTGCTGGGTAAAGAACTGGTCCCAAGCCGCCACTCTACCGTTGAAATCGAAGACAGTGATGGTCAGTTTCGGAGCATGTGTGTTCATTTTCATGCGTACCATTATTATGTGGAGTTGCACGTGCCAGATATTACAACTATTGACTTGGACGCTCAGGAAAGCGGACTGGAGGGTAAGGAAATCACGCTCACCTGCCAGTAAATTTGCAATTTGAGGGGACTTCTCTCTGCTGAACCGCAAGCTGGGAGGCCAAGTTATCAAGCCTTGTAGTTGTCAAATTTACTTGCAGGCGTCCTGGATAGCTGCTTGTCCTGGATAGCTGCGTAGTCGAGTCAATGAAATTGACGAAACCAAGAGGGATCTGGTGTGCCCTGCCCTGGACTGCATTTTCGGAGGGGGAATTTGTAGAGGCCTCAAGCACACAACAGCCGCCTTTGTTTCTCAGAGGAAAAAGAACCAGGATAAGAATAAGAATACCCCCACAACTGTCAAGGAGATAGACGAGAGAATCAGGTGTTCAACTGCAGAGTTTGCGTTCAACCGAGTTGCACGGGGCGCTTTTGTGTCATACTGTGCAAATTGGCGCCTCTCTGTACTAGGACACGATCAGCATGTGGACGAGAGCCGTGGAGGAAGGTCGGATTCTTTGTGGTTGAAGCGCCAGTGCAACGGTCTTTGGTTGACAACAGCTGTACTGCGGACTCGTTGCGATGAGATCTGCTGATGTATGTTGGTGAACGTCAGTATCAGGTAGGTGAAACCAGGAGGAGCACGACAGTCAGAATGAGGCTGGAAAGCTGCACTTCGTGTTTTCAAGCACCGCTTCATTGCGGACCTTTTCCGTCGAATGCTGAGTACGTTGTTGCGCGGACACAACGGTGTTGTTCCACAACACTTAGACTTGTTGCAGTTTGTTGTTCTGCGGATTCTGTTGTCGTTTAGGAGGGGAAGGGACAGCACGTGCTGATTCATGGATTGGGCTATGATGCACTTTTATCGTTGGTGGAAATGATTGCTTGGCTGCGTTGGTTCCCCAGTTTAGCGCTTGTGCTGCACACCGCGTTTATAGTGACTGCATTGGCTAACACACATCAGACCCTGGCCTCGGGCAGGACGCCTCCCAAGTCCCACCGTCGCATGGCATCAGGGCGTTCAAACAGTTGATGGTCACCCGAGGACCAGTTGACCGGTGATGGGACCAGGATCAGGGTATTCCATGCCAAAATGGCATACGCATGGTGCTTTCCTTTCGGGCCCTTTGGACCCACTCAAAGGGAGGGGTACCACTTTTGGACTGCCCTGTGATGGGACGTGATATGTGTTTTTTTTTCCGTTGGGAGAGCCCTGCGTATGAAGTGCTGCCCCCCTTGGGCTTGTCAGCAAGACTACCCCCCCCCTTTGTATAAGCCACGCCCTTGTCCAAGCAGACCGTATTAATTTGGTACCTAATTTGATTTGGTACAAATGTAGTGCAGCCACACAAGACATGGGTTTGGTGACAAATTTGCCAGCTACATAGAGTCATGGACACATTTGTTGCCCACTTGAACCCACATAGCTCTGATTTTGGGGATATTTGTGCATTACATGCCCCTTTCGTGCACCAGCTCACCATGCAATCTTCTCTTTCTGAACCCAAGCGTCAACGGCCTTGTCCAAGCTACAGTAGGCATAGGGACCGTATTAATTTGGTATTTTGCCATAGCTTATTCAAAGGGGGGGGGGGGGGCTACTGCTTTTGCAGGGGCGGTGACATGACGTGCCCAGTCGCAGGCAGTGTTCTCAAAATCCCGAGGGTGCCGCCCTCTTCCCTTGCCCTCCCACTTGCAGAAGGCCAGCGCGCTGATGCCGCCCAAGACACAGATCTATTCCGCGGGCTGTTCGTGACTCAGAAGTCTGCAGGAAGTGAGGACTCCGCACCAGTTCTCATGTCGTTTCCAGGCGATGCCGCTGAGGTATGCCGCCTGTCTGGTCGCTTGAACTGTCGGCCTTTTCTGTTGTCGTATCCCCAGCACATTGGGGCGGGTGGCTGGGCCCACGCACGCTCTTCGCATGCCGGGCGGCGCCAATGGGCATGTGGTATGTGGTGTTGGGTGCGGCAACCTCCGGCCGTTCCGGTCGCCGGAATTATCGGGAGGTGCCGGAACATTTTGCCAGACCGTTGTGATTCTGCGAGGCTCAATTTTTTGGCGGTGAACACGCTTGCTGCTGCTGTCAACCGTTCTCGTCCACTTTGCCTGTTAACAGTTTTGTTCCTCCATCCACTGCCAGAGAGGTTGAAGTGTTGTTTTTGTGGCTCCAAGGGGGCATCCATGACTGATTTCCATGATTTGCACCTCAAGGAGCAGCAATTACTGCAACAAAAATGGGAAGAATGTGTTGACGTCAATGAGGGAAATGTCTGTGATTTGTGTGTCCGTTCTGTCAAACCTAGCAACTTTTTTTGACAACGGGATGGACCTGGACAACGGGACGAGTCATCATCCACTGAGGTTCAACCAGTCAAACCAGTCAAAACAGGCAGACCCGTCAAAAACGTCACAGTGGATGATCGCATTGAGAAATGCGGGAAAATACGGCTTGTACAGTGGGAGCAGTTTTCTGATGTGAGATCCATGTGTGCATTCGTCTTCTTGTGGCAGCCTTTGTTTGTGCATGCAAAAACGATTTTCTGGAGGAGGACAGGTGATCAAATGGGTTCAATTGAAATTGAACCAGCATCCTTCAACCGCTAGTGCAGTGCACATACCAATAGAGGAATGACTGCACCTGCCACACCACTGCCCAAGGCCCATCTAGAGACCGAGGGGTTCAATTTATTTTTGAAAATTGACAGACATTTTGGGTTTCCACATGACTCTAATGACACAGCCATCGGGGCCTGGGAACACGGAGCATGCCAGAACATGGCCAAAAAAAGATTCTTTGTTTCGCCGGAACGTTGTCGCCCGACTGTTGGGGTTTTCTCGCTGGAACGGCAGGGGGATTGGGTGTGGCCACTTTCATTCGCGTAGTGTGCACACGTTTGAAGTATTCGAGCTGCAGACAAAACGAGCCCCCCATGTTTGGGGTCACTGGGGGTGGGGGTGGGGGTGGGGGTTCGCGCACAGAGTGTGCAGAGCTGAGGTTTCCGCTGTGCTGTCTCCGAAACGGCACGTCACGCGTGATTGGGCTGCGTGGGATGATGCCACGATCGGTGTAAACGCGTGTGCGACGCCCCTCATCAGAGCTCCCTCGCGTCCACCCGTCCACCCCCTTCACACCTCCGAATGTCCGGTCGGGCGGGCCTGTCTGCCTCGGCGTGTGGGCACTACCTACCCCTCCGCGGTGCCCTGGGGAGCGGCGCCGTGCGCTGTGGCGTCCCCAAAGCGGCATTTTGGTATTTCGGTGTCGGTTGCCCCGCGTTGCCCCCCCCAATCCCCATTCCTGCCGTGGGTATGAACTATGCGATGGTGGGTAACTGACAGCACGTCCCACACGACACGGGGCGTTGCTTTACCCATGGGTTTGGGACGCATCCGGCGCATCCGAGTCACTGGGGGGCCGTCCCGCCCAGGGCCCCCGACCCAACAACCCCCCGAGCCGGGCATTGGTTTCCCTTGCGCTGCCAAAGTGCCACGGCCCTGGCCTCGGGCAGGACGCCTCCCAAGTCCCACCGTCGCATGGCATCAGGGCGTTCAAACAGTTGATGGTCACCCGAGGACCAGTTGACCGGTGTTGGGACTAGGCCCAGGGTATTCCATGCCAAAATGGCATACGCACGGTGCTTTCCTTTCGGGCCCTTTGGACCCGCTCAAAGGGAGGGGTACCACTTTTGGACTGCCCTGTGATGGGACGTGATATGTGTTTTTTTCCGTTGGGAGAGCCCTGCGTATGAAGTGCTGCCCCCCTTGGGCTTGTCAGCAAGACTACTGCTTTTGCAAGGGCGGGCGACGCGACGTGCGCCGTCGCAGGCAGTGGTCTCAAAATCCCGAGGCTGCCACCCTCTTCCCTTGCCTCCTGTGGGCAACGCTTATGGGACAATGGGGGCCACCCATTCGGATACCTGCCACCCCCCACCACCACCACCGCCAGGTCTTTTTTTACACAAATGCCACCTACCACCAGAAGCCCCTCGGTCAGCCACACCCACCCCCGCCTTCGGGGCCACGGCCCTGTTTGTCTGTTTGTGTCGACAAGTTGCAACAGAGGGCCCCAGCGTCTTGCACCCTTTTTCAGACAATCGTCGGCGCAGAATTCACGGCGTTCCAGGATTTTGTGCAACATGACCTTGTGAGTACATTGAGTGCTGCAGAGATGGACTTGACGAAGGTGGTTTCGTTTCAGTGAGCAGGGCTTCTCGAAAGGTTGTCTTCTCTTGAGAAAGCATTGAGAAAGTGCAGCTTTGCGTTGAAAATGCTGAGGCACTCACCCACTGCTGTGTGTCCAGGTGCACCATTACATATTCTATTGTGCATACCATGCCTGTGGGCTTCAGCCACCGGACCCTGGCCGGCGTGGTGCCTGTCCATGGTGCGAGTTTGGTTGTTTCCGCTGCATTGCAAGCAACAGAAAACCCCCCTTGAATTGGCCACGTTTGTGAGTACACGAAAGGTGGTATTTCCAGGAATCACATCAAAGGTGCAGTTCTGATCAATATCACGGACTTGGGATATTCTGGGGTGTTTTTTTGGTTCGGGGGAATAGGAGGTCACGTTGAGTGCTTACCGATATAACTGCATCTTCAAAAGAAGTTGTCCTCAATTTGCCAGGCCGCAACTTGCCAATGGACCCAATTTTGGCCCGGTGATCCAAACTGGGTGTAGCCCCCCATTCAGAGGCGTCTGGTTGGTAATGTTGTGCAAGGCTCACCATGGTAGGATGTGTGTGCGCCCATTTCGTGGCTCTGCCTCCCTAGAGCTTGCTGTGAACCATTTGAAAGCCATATTTTCAACCATCTTTGTGCATTTTCCGTCCTGTTTGAGTGCTGGTGGGTGGTAGGGGGCAGGTAAAGATCGCCAAAACAGTTTTCAGGCCAGGGGGCCGGGTGTCAAATCGCGTTGCCGAGGGTATTGCACCGAAGCCTGGTGCGCCTGGCGATTCGGGACACGCCACATGCCCGCCCGCTTGGGTCCCACACCCCAAGGAATTCAACGGGGCATTTTAAACGGTGAGGTGAACGTATCCCCCAGTGAGTTTGGTTGGGAACCCCACACACTGACAGCCCTTTTTGGGGATGGTTGTTCCACAAAGACCTGCACAGCATTGCATGGCGCAACCGGTGTCCCATGCCGTGTATTGGGGGTTTTTGTGGGTGGTGGCGGGCGGGGGGCAAATTTGGTTCGCTGATTGCAATTGCCGTGTGTTGAGCTAGATCTGAGGGTCAAGAGGGCTTTTGCCTTCTATGCAGACCCCTCGGTGATAGCAGGGACCTGTGTCCCGGTACTCCTGGTCAGGCGCCCCCCCCTTATGAGGCCCGACTGGCACAGACTGCTGTGCCTTTTTCAGGCCCCCATAGGTTGGCTGAAACAAGTGGAATGTTTGGACGTTCCCCCACCGAAACCTCGGCGGCTTTGGGCAAGACCTGGGTCATAACCGGTGAATGCATGCACCGACTAGGGACCCGATTGGTGCCAATCCACCACTAGGAGGGCCGTTTAGGCCTTTTGCACCTTGGTCGCCGTCCTTTGGTTCATTAGGGTCGCTCCAAGGCACCATATGTGTTTGCAAATACAATGGAAATGAATTTGTTTTCTATTTTTTCCGGGTCGTACTCACAATGACAGCCAAAAAAAAAAGCTCGCAATGCAGCAACAAAAAATATCTCTCGCATTATGGGTTTGGGATTTTGGGACTTGACTTGCAACTCGGCGCTTTCACATGTTGTAGTCCATTCTCATACCTTCCCAAACCACCGTCGCTTGGCCTTGAATGTGATCTGGGTGGCTGGCTGTGCACAGTCATGCTCATACACCCAACACATGTTGCTTCCATGTGCTCCTCCTCCTACTGCTCCTCCTCCGCCTCCTCCTCCTGCTCCTCTTCCTGCCCTCCCCTTCGTCAAGCCCCCACCCTCTCGTGCTTTGGCATCTTCTTCCGCGGTATATTGTGTCTGGACTCGGTCCGGTGGGCCCCATGTGGGGCATGGGCTGCAAGCAGAGGGCGTCACACGGCTGTGGATCAACCCGGCAATCAGTATCTGTCGATGCCGGATGGTCTCCTAAGGACTGCAGATCCTGCTGTTCTGTCAAGTGGTTGCTTGTATTTACAGGAAAGGTACCAAACAACTGCCATGTGAAACGCATTGCCCTGCACAGTCAAGCTCACTTGAGCTTGCTCTGGTGCGTCCTCAGGATGGTGGCTTCATTTGAGAGCCCATACGGAGTTGAAAAGGGGGTTGAGGTGTTGGCACTGGTTGAAATGTGTTTTGACGGCATGGGGGCAGTTGAAAAGGGGGTTTGAGGTGTTGGCACTGGGTGAAATGTGTTTTGAGGGCCTGGGGGCAATTGAAGGGGGTTTGAGGTGTTGGCACTGGGTGAAATGTGTTTTCAGGGCATGGGGGCAGTTGAAAAGGGGGTTTGAGGTGTTGGCACTGGGTGAAATGTGTTTTGAGGGCATGGGGGCAGTTGAAAAGGGGGTTTGAGGTGTTGGCACTGGGTGAAATATGTTTTGAGGGCATGGGGGCAGTGGAAAAGGGGGTGAAATGTGTTTTGAGGACATGGGGGCAGTTGAAAAGGGGGTTTGAGGTGTTGGCACTGGGTGAAATGTGTTTTTGAGGGCATGGGGGCAGTTGAAAATGGGGTTTGAGGTGTTGGCATTGGGTAAAATGTGTTTTTGAGGGCATGGGGGCAGTTGAAAAGGGGGTTTGAGGTGTTGGCAGTGGGTGAAATGTGTTTTGACGGCATGGGGGCAGTTGAAAAGGGGGTTTGAGGTGTTGGCAGTGGCTGAAATGTGTTTTGAGGGCATGGGGGCAGTTGAAAAGGGGGTTCGAGGTGTTGGCACTGGGTGAAATGTGTTTTTGAGGGCATGGGGGCAGTTGAAAAGGGGGTTTGAGGTGTTGGCAGTGGGTGAAATGTGTTTTGAGGGCATGGGGGCAGTTGAAAAGGGGGTTTGAGGTGTTGGCACTGTGTGAAATGTGTTTTGAGGGCATGGGGGCAGTTGAAAAGGGGGTTGAGGTGTTGGCACTGGGTGAAATGTGTTTTGAGGGCATGGGGGCAGTTGAAAAGGGGGTTTGAGGTGTTGGCAGTGGGTGAAATGTGTTTTTGAGGGCATGGGGGCAGTTGAAAAGGGGGTGGAGGTGTTGGCACTGGGTGAAATGTGTTTTGAGGGCATGGGGGCAGTTGAAAAGGGGGTTTGAGGTGTTGGCACTGGGTGAAATGTGTTTTGAGGGCATGGGGGCAGTTGAAAAGGGGGTTTGGGGTGTTGGCAGTGGGTGAAATGTGTTTTGAGGGCATGGGGGCAGTTGAAAAGGGGGTTTGAGGTGTTGGCACTGGGTGAAATGTGTTTTGAGGGCATGGGGGCAGTTGAAAAGGGGGTTTGAGGTGTTGGCACTTGGTGAAATGTGTTTTGAGGGCATGGGGGTAGTTGAAAAGGGGGTTTGAGGTGTTGGCACTGTCTGAAATGTGTTTTTGAGGGCATTGGGGCAGTTGAAAAGGGGGTTTGAGGTGTTGGCACTGGGTGAAATGTGTTTTGAGGGCATGGGGGTAGTTGAAAAGGGGGTTTGAGGTGTTGGCACTGGGTGAAATGTGTTTTGAGGGCATGGGGGCAGTTGAAACAGGGGTTTGAGGTGTTGGCATTGGGTGAAATGTGTTTTTGAGGGCATGGGGGCAGTTGAAAAGGGGGTTGAGGTGTTGGCACTGGGGTTGGCACTGTGTGAATTGTGTTTTGAGGGCATGGGGGCAGTTGAAAAGGGGGTTTGAGGTGCTGGCACTGGGTGAAATGTCTTTTTGAGGGCATGGGGGCAGTTGAAAAGGGGGCTTGAGGTGTTGGCAGTGGGTGAAATGTGTTTTGAGGGCATGGGGGCAGTTGAAAAGGGGGTTTGAGGTGTTGGCACTTGGTGAAATGTGTTTTGAGGGCATGGGGGCAGTTGAAAAGGGGGTTTGAGGTGTTTGCAGTGGGTGAAATTTGTTTTTGAGGGCATTGGGGTGGTTGAAAAGGGGGTTTGGGGTGTTGGCACTGGGTGAAATGTGTTTTTGAGGGCATGGGGGCAGTTGAAAAGGGGGTGGAGGTGTTGGCACTGGGTGAAATGTGTTTTGAGGGCATGGGGGCAGTTGAAAAGGGGGTTTGAGGTGTTGGCACTGTGTGAAATGTGTTTTGAGGGTATGGGGGCAGTTGAAACAGGGGTTTGAGGTGTTGGCATTGGGTGAAATGTGTTTTTGAGGGCATGGGGGCAGTTGAAAAGGGGGTTGAGGTGTTGGCACTGGGGTTGGCACTGTGTGAATTGTGTTTTGAGGGCATGGGGGCAGTTGAAAAGGGGGTTTGAGGTGCTGGCACTGGGTGAAATGTGTTTTTGAGGGCATGGGGGCAGTTGAAAAGGGGGCTTGAGGTGTTGGCAGTGGGTGAAATGTGTTTTGAGGGCATGGGGGCAGTTGAAAAGGGGGTTTGAGGTGTTGGCACTTGGTGAAATGTGTTTTGAGGGCATGGGGGCAGTTGAAAAGGGGGTTTGAGGTGTTGGCACTGGGTGAAATGTGTTTTGAGGGCATGGGGGCAGTTGAAAAGGGGGTTTGGGGTGTTGGCACTGGGTGAAATGTGTTTTTGAGGGCTTGGGGGCAGTTGAAAAGGGGGTTTGAGGTGTTGGCATTGCGTGAAATGTGTTTTTCGGGCATGGGGGCAGTTGAAAAGGGGGTTTGAGGTGTTGGCACTGGGTGAAATGTGTTTTGAGGGTATGGGGGCAGTTGAAACAGGGGTTTGAGGTGTTGGCATTGGGTGAAATGTGTTTTTGAGGGCATGGGGGCAGTTGAAAAGGGGGTTGAGGTGTTGGCACTGGGGTTGGCACTGTGTGAATTGTGTTTTGAGGGCATGGGGGCAGTTGAAAAGGGGGTTTGGGGTGCTGGCATTGCGTAAAATGTGTTTTTGAGGGCATGGGGGCAGTTGAAAAGGGGGTTTGAGGTGTTGGCAGTGGGTGAAA
Organism: Eutreptiella sp. 'Long Island Sound 2002'; assembly: GCA_964036045.1. NCBI lineage: Eukaryota > Euglenozoa > Euglenophyceae > Eutreptiales > Eutreptiaceae > Eutreptiella > Eutreptiella sp. 'Long Island Sound 2002'. The sequence continues at coordinate 63,824,643 of OZ038380.1, read as the reverse complement.
TTTCTTTTGAGGGCATGGGGGCAGTTGAAAAGGGGGTTTGAGGTGTTGGCACTTGGTGAAATGTGTTTTGAGGGCATGGGGGCAGTTGAAAAGGGGGTTTGAGGTGTTGGCATTGGGTGAAATGTGTTTTGAGGGCATGGGGACAGTTGAAAAGGGGGTTTGGGGTGTTGGCACTGGGTGAAATGTGTTTTTGAGGGCATGGGGGCAGTTGAAAAGGGGGTGGAGGTGTTGGCACTGCGTGAAATGTGTTTTGAGGGCATGGGGGCAGTTGAAAAGGGGGTTTGAGGTGTTGGCACTGGGTGAAATGTGTTTTGAGGGCTTGGGGGCAGTTGAAAAGGGGGTTTGAGGTGTTGGCATTGCGTGAAATGTGTTTTTCGGGCATGGGGGCAGTTGAAAAGGGGGTTTGAGGTGTTGGCACTGGGTGAAATGTGTTTTGAGGGTATGGGGGCAGTTGAAACAGGGGTTTGAGGTGTTGGCATTGGGTGAAATGTGTTTTTGAGGACATGGGGGCATTTGAAAAGGGGGTTTGAGGTGTTGGCACTGGGGTTGGCACTTTCTGAATTGTGTTTTGAGGGCATGGGGGCAGTTGAAAAGGGGGTTTGGGGTGCTGGCATTGCGTAAAATGTGTTTTTGAGGGCATGGGGGTAGTTGAAAAGGCGGTTTGAGGTGTTGGCACTGAGTGAAATGTGTTTTTGAGGGCATGGGGGCAGTTGAAAAGGCGGTTTGAGGTGTTGGCACTGAGTGAAATGTGTTTTGAGGGCATGGGGGCAGTTGAAAAGGGGGTTTGAGGTGTTGGCACTGGGTGAATTGTGTTTTGAGCGCATGGGGGCAGTTGAAAAGGGGGTTTGAGGTGTTGGCACTGGGTGAAATGTGTTTTGAGGGCATGGGGGCAGTTGAAAAGGGGGTTTGGGGTGTTGGCAGTGGGTGAAATGTGTTTTGAGGGCATGGGGGCAGTTGAAAAGGGGGTTTGAGGTGTTGGCACTGGGTGAAATGTGTTTTGAGGGCATGGGGGCAGTTGAAAAGGGGGTTTGAGGTGTTGGCACTGGGTGAAATGTGTTTTGAGGGCATGGGGGCAGTTGAAAAGGGGGTTTGGGGTGTTGGCACTGGGTGAAATGTGTTTTTGAGGGCATGGGGGCAGTTGAAAAGGGGGTGGAGGTGTTGGCACTGGGTGAAATGTGTTTTGAGGGCATGGGGGCAGTTGAAAAGGGGGTTTGAGGTGTTGGCACTGGGTGAAATGTGTTTTGAGGGCATGGGGGCAGTTGAAAAGGGGGTTCGAGGTGTTGGCATTGCGTGAAATGTGTTTTTCGGGCATGGGGGCAGTTGAAAAGGGGGTTTGAGGTGTTGGCACTGGGTGAAATGTGTTTTGAGGGTATGGGGGCAGTTGAAACAGGGGTTTGAGGTGTTGGCATTGGGTGAAATGTGTTTTTGAGGACATGGGGGCATTTGAAAAGGGGGTTTGAGGTGTTAGCACTGGGGTTGGCACTGTGTGAATTGTGTTTTGAGGGCATGGGGGCAGTTGAAAAGGGGGTTTGGGGTGCTGGCATTGCGTAAAATGTGTTTTTGAGGGCATGGGGGTAGTTGAAAAGGGGGTTTGAGGTGTTGGCACTGAGTGAAATGTGTTTTGAGGGCATGGGGGCAGTTGAAAAGGGGGTTTGAGGTGTTGGCACTGGGTGAAATGTGTTTTGACGGCATGGGGGCAGTTGAAAAGGGGGTTTGGGGTGTTGGCACTGGGTGAAATGTGTTTTGAGGGCATGGGGGCAGTTGAAAAGGGGGTTTGAGGTGTTGGCACTGGGTGAATTGTGTTTTGAGGGCATGGGGGCAGTTGAAAAGGGGGTTTGAGGTGTTGGCACTGGGTGAAATGTGTTTTGAGGGTATGGGGGCAGTTGAAACAGGGGTTTGAGGTGTTGGCATTGGGTGAAATGTGTTTTTGAGGACATGGGGGTAGTTGAAAAGGGGGTTTGAGGTGTTAGCACTGGGGTTGGCACTGTGTGAATTGTGTTTTGAGGGCATGGGGGCAGTTGAAAAGGGGGTTTGGGGTGCTGGCATTGCGTAAAATGTGTTTTTGAGGGCATGGGGGTAGTTGAAAAGGGGGTTTGAGGTGTTGGCACTGAGTGAAATGTGTTTTGAGGGCATGGGGGCAGTTGAAAAGGGGGTTTGAGGTGTTGGCACTGGGTGAATTGTGTTTTGAGCGCATGGGGGCAGTTGAAAAGGGGGTTTGGGGTGTTGGCAGTGGGTGAAATGTGTTTTGAGGGCATGGGGGCAGTTGAAAAGGGGGTTTGAGGTGTTGGCACTTGGTGAAATGTGTTTTGAGGGCATGGGGGCAGTTGAAAAGGGGGTTTGAGGTGTTGGCACTGGGTGAAATGTGTTTTGAGGGCATGGGGGCAGTTGAAAAGGGGGTTTGGGGTGTTGGCACTGGGTGAAATGTGTTTTTGAGGGCATGGGGGCAGTTGAAAAGGGGGTGGAGGTGTTGGCACTGGGTGAAATGTGTTTTGAGGGCATGGGGGCAGTTGAAAAGGGGGTTTGAGGTGTTGGCACTGGGTGAAATGTGTTTTGAGGGCTTGGGGGCAGTTGAAAAGGGGGTTTGAGGTGTTGGCATTGCGTGAAATGTGTTTTTCGGGCATGGGGGCAGTTGAAAAGGGGGTTTGAGGTGTTGGCACTGGGTGAAATGTGTTTTGAGGGTATGGGGGCAGTTGAAACAGGGGTTTGAGGTGTTGGCATTGGGTGAAATGTGTTTTTGAGGACATGGGGGCATTTGAAAAGGGGGTTTGAGGTGTTAGCACTGGGGTTGGCACCGTGTGAATTGTGTTTTGAGGGCATGGGGGCAGTTGAAAAGGGGGTTTGGGGTGCTGGCATTGCGTAAAATGTGTTTTTGAGGGCATGGGGGTAGTTGAAAAGGGGGTTTGAGGTGTTGGCACTGGGTGAAATGTGTTTTGAGGGCATGGGGGCAGTTGAAAAGGGGGTTTGGGGTGTTGGCACTGGGTGAAATGTGTTTTTGAGGGCATGGGGGCAGTTGAAAAGGGGGTGGAGGTGTTGGCACTGGGTGAAATGTGTTTTGAGGGCATGGGGGCAGTTGAAAAGGGGGTTTGAGGTGTTGGCACTGGGTGAAATGTGTTTTGAGGGCATGGGGGCAGTTGAAAAGGGGGTTCGAGGTGTTGGCATTGCGTGAAATGTGTTTTTCGGGCATGGGGGCAGTTGAAAAGGGGGTTTGAGGTGTTGGCACTGGGTGAAATGTGTTTTGAGGGTATGGGGGCAGTTGAAACAGGGGTTTGAGGTGTTGGCATTGGGTGAAATGTGTTTTTGAGGACATGGGGGCATTTGAAAAGGGGGTTTGAGGTGTTAGCACTGGGGTTGGCACTGTGTGAATTGTGTTTTGAGGGCATGGGGGCAGTTGAAAAGGGGATTTGGGGTGCTGGCATTGCGTAAAATGTGTTTTTGAGGGCATGGGGGTAGTTGAAAAGGGGGTTTGGGGTGTTGGCACTGAGTGAAATGTGTTTTGAGGGCATGGGGGCAGTTGAAAAGGGGGTTTGAGGTGTTGGCACTGGGTGAAATGTGTTTTGACGGCATGGGGGCAGTTGAAAAGGGGGTTTGGGGTGTTGGCACTGGGTGAAATGTGTTTTGAGGGCATGGGGGCAGTTGAAAAGGGGGTTTGAGGTGTTGGCACTGGGTGAATTGTGTTTTGAGGGCATGGGGGCAGTTGAAAAGGGGGTTTGAGGTGTTGGCACTGGGTGAAATGTGTTTTGAGGGTATGGGGGCAGTTGAAACAGGGGTTTGAGGTGTTGGCATTGGGTGAAATGTGTTTTTGAGGACATGGGGGTAGTTGAAAAGGGGGTTTGAGGTGTTAGCACTGGGGTTGGCACTGTGTGAATTGTGTTTTGAGGGCATGGGGGCAGTTGAAAAGGGGGTTTGGGGTGCTGGCATTGCGTAAAATGTGTTTTTGAGGGCATGGGGGTAGTTGAAAAGGGGGTTTGAGGTGTTGGCACTGAGTGAAATGTGTTTTGAGGGCATGGGGGCAGTTGAAAAGGGGGTTTGAGGTGTTGGCACTGGGTGAATTGTGTTTTGAGCGCATGGGGGCAGTTGAAAAGGGGGTTTGGGGTGTTGGCAGTGGGTGAAATGTGTTTTGAGGGCATGGGGGCAGTTGAAAAGGGGGTTTGAGGTGTTGGCACTTGGTGAAATGTGTTTTGAGGGCATGGGGGCAGTTGAAAAGGGGGTTTGAGGTGTTGGCACTGGGTGAAATGTGTTTTGAGGGCATGGGGGCAGTTGAAAAGGGGGTTTGGGGTGTTGGCACTGGGTGAAATGTGTTTTTGAGGGCATGGGGGCAGTTGAAAAGGGGGTGGAGGTGTTGGCACTGGGTGAAATGTGTTTTGAGGGCATGGGGGCAGTTGAAAAGGGGGTTTGAGGTGTTGGCACTGGGTGAAATGTGTTTTGAGGGCTTGGGGGCAGTTGAAAAGGGGGTTTGAGGTGTTGGCATTGCGTGAAATGTGTTTTTCGGGCATGGGGGCAGTTGAAAAGGGGGTTTGAGGTGTTGGCACTGGGTGAAATGTGTTTTGAGGGTATGGGGGCAGTTGAAACAGGGGTTTGAGGTGTTGGCATTGGGTGAAATGTGTTTTTGAGGACATGGGGGCATTTGAAAAGGGGGTTTGAGGTGTTAGCACTGGGGTTGGCACCGTGTGAATTGTGTTTTGAGGGCATGGGGGCAGTTGAAAAGGGGGTTTGGGGTGCTGGCATTGCGTAAAATGTGTTTTTGAGGGCATGGGGGTAGTTGAAAAGGGGGTTTGAGGTGTTGGCACTGAGTGAAATGTGTTTTGAGGGCATGGGGGCAGTTGAAAAGTGGGTTTGAGGTGTTGGCACTGGGTGAAATGTGTTTTGACGGCATGGGGGCAGTTCAAAAGGGGGTTTGAGGTGTTGGCACTGGGTGAAATGTGTTTCGAGGGCATGGGGGCAGTTGAAAAGGGGGTTGAAGTGTTGGCACTGGGGTTGGCACTGTGTGAAATGTGTTTTGAGGGCATGGGGGCAGTTGAAAAGGGGGTTTGAGGTGTTGGCATTGGGTAAAATGTGTTTTTGAGGGCATGGGGGCAGTTGAAAAGGGGGTTTGAGGTGTTGGCACTGGGTGAAATGTGTTTTGAGGGCATGGGGGCAGTTGAAAAGGGGGTTTGATGTGTTGGCACTGGGGTTGGAACTGTGTAAATTGTGTTTTGAGGGCATGGGGGCAGTTGAAACAGGGGTTTGAGGTGTTGGCATTGGGTGAAATGTGTTTTTGAGGGCATGTGGGCAGTTGAAAAGGGGGTGGAGCTGTTGGCACTGTGTGAATTGTGTTTTGAGGGCATGGGGGCAGTTGAAAAGGGGGTTTGAGGTGTTGGCACTGGGTGAAATGTGTTTTGAAGGCATGGGGGCAGTTGAAACAGGGGTTTGAGGTGTTGGCATTGGGTGAAATGTGTTTTTTAGGGCCTGGGGGCAGTTGAAAAGGGGGTTGAGGTGTTGGCACTGGGGTTGGCACTGTGTGAATTGTGTTTTGAGGGCATGGGGGCAGTTGAAAAGGGGGTTTGAGGTGTTGGCACTGGGTGAAATGTGTTTTGAGGGCATGGGGGCAGTTGAAAAGGGGGTTTGATGTGTTGGCACTGGGGTTGGCACTGTGTAAATTGTGTTTTGAGGGCATGGGGGCAGTTGAAACAGGGGTTTGAGGTGTCGGCACTGGGTGAAATGTGTTTTTGAGGGCATGTGGGCAGTTGAAAAGGGGGTGGAGACATTGGCACTGGGTGAAATGTGTTTTGAGGGCATGTGGGCAGTTGAAAAGGGGGTTTGAGGTGTTGGCACTGGGTGAAATGTGTTTTGAAGGCATGGGGGCAGTTGAAACAGGGGTTTGAGGTGTTGGCATTGGGTGAAATGTGTTTTTGAGGGCCTGGGGGCAGTTGAAAAGGGGGTTGAGGTGTTGGCACTCGGGTTGGCACTGTGTGAATTGTGTTTTGAGGGCATGGGGGCAGTTGAAAAGGGGGTTTGAGGTGCTGGCATTGGGTAAAATGTGTTTTTGAGGGCATGGGGGCAGTTGAAAAGGGGGTTTGAGGTGTTGGCACTGGGTGAAATGTGTTTTGAGGGCATGGGGGCAGTTGAAAAGGGGGTTTGGGGTGTTGGCAGTGGGTGAATTGTGTTTTTGAGGGCATGGGGGCAGTTGAAAAGGGGGTTTGAGGTGTTTACACTGGGTGAAATGTGTTTTGAGGGCATGGGGGCAGTTGAAAAGGGGGTTTGAGGTGTTGGCACTTGGTGAAATGTCTTTTGAGGGCATGGGGGTAGTTGAAAAGGGGGTTTGAGGTGTTGGCACTGGGTGAAATGTGTTTTTGAGGGCATTGGGGCAGTTGAAAAGGGGGTTTGGGGTGTTGGCATTGGGTAAAATGTGTTTTGAGGGCATGGGGGCAGTTGAAAAGGGGGTTTGAGGTGTTGGCACTGGGTGAAATGTGTTTTGAGGGCATGGGGGCAGTTGAAAAGGGGGTTTGAGGTGTTGGCACTTGGTGAAATGTGTTTTGAGGGCATGGGGGTAGTTGAAAAGGGGGTTTGAGGTGTTGGCACCGGGTGAAATGTGTTTTGAGGGCATGGGGGCAGTTGAAACAGGGGTTTGAGGTGTTGGCATTGGGTGAAATGTGTTTTTGAGGACATGGGGGCATTTGAAAAGGGGGTTGAGGTGTTGGCACTGGGGTTGGCACTGTGTGAATTGTGTTTTGAGGGCATGGGGGCAGTTGAAAAGGGGGTTTGAGGTGCTGGCACTGGGTGAAATGTGTTTTTGAGGGCATGGGGGCAGTTGAAAAGGGGGCTTGAGGTGTTGGCACTAGGTGAAATGTGTTTTGAGCGCATGGGGGCAGTTGAAAAGGGGACTCGAGGTGTTGGCAGTGGGTGAAATGTCTTTTGAGGGCATGGGGGCAGTTGAAAAGGGGGTTTGAGGTGTTGGCACTTGGTGAAATGTGTTTTGAGGGCATGGGGGCAGTTGAAAAGGGGGTTTGAGGTGTTGGCACTGGGTGAAATGTGTTTTGAGGGCATGGGGGCAGTTGAAAAGGGGGTTTGAGGTGTTGGCACTGGGTGAATTGTGTTTTGAGCGCATGGGGGCAGTTGAAAAGGGGGTTTGGGGTGTTGGCAGTGGGTGAAATGTGTTTTGAGGGCATGGGGGCAGTTGAAAAGGGGGTTTGAGGTGTTGGCACTTGGTGAAATGTGTTTTGAGGGCATGGGGGCAGTTGAAAAGGGGGTTTGAGGTGTTGGCACTGGGTGAAATGTGTTTTGAGGCCATGGGGGCAGTTGAAAAGGGGGTTTGGGGTGTTGGCACCGGGTGAAATGTGTTTTTGAGGGCATGGGGGCAGTTGAAAAGGGGGTGGAGGTGTTGGCACTGGGTGAAATGTGTTTTGAGGGCATGGGGGCAGTTGAAAAGGGGGTTTGAGGTGTTGGCACTGGGTGAAATGTGTTTTGAGGGCTTGGGGGCAGTTGAAAAGGGGGTTTGAGGTGTTGGCATTGCGTGAAATGTGTTTTTCGGGCATGGGGGCAGTTGAAAAGGGGGTTTGAGGTGTTGGCACTGGGTGAAATGTGTTTTGAGGGTATGGGGGCAGTTGAAACAGGGGTTTGAGGTGTTGGCATTGGGTGAAATGTGTTTTTGAGGACATGGGGGCATTTGAAAAGGGGGTTTGAGGTGTTAGCACTGGGGTTGGCACCGTGTGAATTGTGTTTTGAGGGCATGGGGGCAGTTGAAAAGGGGGTTTGGGGTGCTGGCATTGCGTAAAATGTGTTTTTGAGGGCATGGGGGTAGTTGAAAAGGGGGTTTGAGGTGTTGGCACTGAGTGAAATGTGTTTTGAGGGCATGGGGGCAGTTGAAAAGGGGGTTTGAGGTGTTGGCACTGGGTGAAATGTGTTTTGACGGCATGGGGGCAGTTCAAAAGGGGGTTTGAGGTGTTGGCACTGGGTGAAATGTGTTTCGAGGGCATGGGGGCAGTTGAAAAGGGGGTTGAAGTGTTGGCACTGGGGTTGGCACTGTGTGAAATGTGTTTTGAGGGCATGGGGGCAGTTGAAAAGGGGGTTTGAGGTGTTGGCATTGGGTAAAATGTGTTTTTGAGGGCATGTGGGCAGTTGAAAAGGGGGTTTGAGGTGTTGGCACTGGGTGAAATGTGTTTTGAGGGCATGGGGGCAGTTGAAAAGGGGGTTTGATGTGTTGGCACTGGGGTTGGAACTGTGTAAATTGTGTTTTGAGGGCATGGGGGCAGTTGAAACAGGGGTTTGAGGTGTTGGCATTGGGTGAAATGTGTTTTTGAGGGCATGTGGGCAGTTGAAAAGGGGGTGGAGCTGTTGGCACTGTGTGAATTGTGTTTTGAGGGCATGGGGGCAGTTGAAAAGGGGGTTTGAGGTGTTGGCACTGGGTGAAATGTGTTTTGAAGGCATGGGGGCAGTTGAAACAGGGGTTTGAGGTGTTGGCATTGGGTGAAATGTGTTTTTTAGGGCCTGGGGGCAGTTGAAAAGGCGGTTGAGGTGTTGGCACTGGGGTTGGCACTGTGTGAATTGTGTTTTGAGGGCATGGGGGCAGTTGAAAAGGGGGTTTGAGGTGTTGGCACTGGGTGAAATGTGTTTTGAGGGCATGGGGGCAGTTGAAAAGGGGGTTTGATGTGTTGGCACTGGGGTTGGCACTGTGTAAATTGTGTTTTGAGGGCATGGGGGCAGTTGAAACAGGGGTTTGAGGTGTCGGCACTGGGTGAAATGTGTTTTTGAGGGCATGTGGCCAGTTGAAAAGGGGGTGGAGACATTGGCACTGGGTGAAATGTGTTTTGAGGGCATGTGGGCAGTTGAAAAGGGGGTTTGAGGTGTTGGCACTGGGTGAAATGTGTTTTGAAGGCATGGGGGCAGTTGAAACAGGGGTTTGAGGTGTTGGCATTGGGTGAAATGTGTTTTTGAGGGCCTGGGGGCAGTTAAAAGGGGGTTGAGGTGTTGGCACTCGGGTTGGCACTGTGTGAATTGTGTTTTGAGGGCATGGGGGCAGTTGAAAAGGGGGTTTGAGGTGCTGGCATTGGGTAAAATGTGTTTTTGAGGGCATGGGGGCAGTTGAAAAGGGGGTTTGAGGTGTTGGCACTGGGTGAAATGTGTTTTGAGGGCATGGGGGCAGTTGAAAAGGGGGTTTGGGGTGTTGGCAGTGGGTGAATTGTGTTTTTGAGGGCATGGGGGCAGTTGAAAAGGGGGTTTGAGGTGTTTACACTGGGTGAAATGTGTTTTGAGGGCATGGGGGCAGTTGAAAAGGGGGTTTGAGGTGTTGGCACTTGGTGAAATGTCTTTTGAGGGCATGGGGGTAGTTGAAAAGGGGGTTTGAGGTGTTGGCACTGGGTGAAATGTGTTTTTGAGGGCATTGGGGCAGTTGAAAAGGGGGTTTGGGGTGTTGGCATTGGGTAAAATGTGTTTTGAGGGCATGGGGGCAGTTGAAAAGGGGGTTTGAGGTGTTGGCACTGGGTGAAATGTGTTTTGAGGGCATGGGGGCAGTTGAAAAGGGGGTTTGAGGTGTTGGCACTTGGTGAAATGTGTTTTGAGGGCATGGGGGTAGTTGAAAAGGGGGTTTGAGGTGTTGGCAGTGGGTGAAATGTGTTTTGAGGGCATGGGGGCAGTTGAAACAGGGGTTTGAGGTGTTGGCATTGGGTGAAATGTGTTTTTGAGGACATGGGGGCATTTGAAAAGGGGGTTGAGGTGTTGGCACTGGGGTTGGCACTGTGTGAATTGTGTTTTGAGGGCATGGGGGCAGTTGAAAAGGGGGTTTGAGGTGCTGGCACTGGGTGAAATGTGTTTTTGAGGGCATGGGGGCAGTTGAAAAGGGGGCTTGAGGTGTTGGCACTAGGTGAAATGTGTTTTGAGCGCATGGGGGCAGTTGAAAAGGGGACTCGAGGTGTTGGCAGTGGGTGAAATGTCTTTTGAGGGCATGGGGGCAGTTGAAAAGGGGGTTTGAGGTGTTGGCACTTGGTGAAATGTGTTTTGAGGGCATGGGGGCAGTTGAAAAGGGGGTTTGAGGTGTGGGCACTGGGTGAAATGTGTTTTGAGGGCATGGGGGCAGTTGAAAAGGGGGTTTGGGGTGTTGGCACTGGGTGAAATGTGTTTTTGAGGGCATGGGGGCAGTTGAAAAGGGGGTGGAGGTGTTGGCACTGGGTGAAATGTGTTTTTGAGCGCATGGGGGCAGTTGAAAAGGGGGTTTGAGGTGTTGGCAGTGGGTGAAATGTGTTTTGAGGGCATGGGGGCAGTTGAAAAGGGGGTTTGAGGTGTTGGCACTGGGTGAAATGTGTTTTGAGGGCTTGGGGGCAGTTGAAAAGGGGATTTGAGGTGTTGGCACTTGGTGAAATGTGTTTTGAGGGCATGAGGGTAGTTGAAAAGGGGGTTTGAGGTGTTGGCACCGGGTGAAATGTGTTTTGAGGGCATGGGGGCAGTTGAAACAGGGGTTTGAGGTGTTGGCATTGGGTGAAATGTGTTTTTGAGGACATGGGGGCATTTGAAAAGGGGGTTGAGGTGTTGGCACTGGGGTTGGCACTGTGTGAATTGTGTTTTGAGGGCATGGGGGCAGTTGAAAAGGGGGTTTGGGGTGCTGGCACTGGGTGAAATGTGTTTTTGAGGGCATGGGGGCAGTTGAAAAGGGGGCTTGAGGTGTTGGCACTAGGTGAAATGTGTTTTGAGCGCATGGGGGCAGTTGAAAAGGGGGTTTGAGGTGTTGGCAGTGGGTGAAATGTCTTTTGAGGGCATGGGGGCAGTTGAAAAGGGGGTTTGAGGTGTTGGCACTTGGTGAAATGTGTTTTGAGGGCATGGGGGCAGTTGAAAAGGGGGTTTGAGGTGTTGGCACTGGGTGAAATGTGTTTTGAGGGCATGGGGGCAGTTGAAAAGGGGGTTTGGGGTGTTGGCACTGGGTGAAATGTGTTTTTGAGGGCATGGGGGCAGTTGAAAAGGGGGTGGAGGTGTTGGCACTGGGTGAAATGTGTTTTGAGGGCATGGGGGCAGTTGAAAAGGGGGTTTGAGGTGTTGGCACTGGGTGAAATGTGTTTTGAGGGCTTGGGGGCAGTTGAAAAGGGGGTTTGAGGTGTTGGCATTGCGTGAAATGTGTTTTTCGGGCATGGGGGCAGTTGAAAAGGGGGTTTGAGGTGATGGCACTGGGTGAAATGTGTTTTGAGGGTATGGGGGCAGTTGAAACAGGGGTTTGAGGTGTTGGCATTGGGTGAAATGTGTTTTTGAGGACATGGGGGCATTTGAAAAGGGGGTTTGAGGTGTTGGCACTGGGGTTGGCACTGTGTGAATTGTGTTTTGAGGGCATGGGGGCAGTTGAAAAGGGGGTTTGGGGTGCTGGCATTGCGTAAAATGTGTTTTTGAGGGCATGGGGGTAGTTGAAAAGGGGGTTTGAGGTGTTGGCACTGAGTGAAATGTGTTTTGAGGGCATGGGGGCAGTTGAAAAGTGGGTTTGAGGTGTTGGCAGTGGGTGAAATGTGTTTTGACGGCATGGGGGCAGTTGAAAAGGGGGTTTGAGGTGTTGGCACTGGGTGAAATGTGTTTCGAGGGCATGGGGGCAGTTGAAAAGGGGGTTGAAGTGTTGGCACTGGGGTTGGCACTGTGTGAAATGTGTTTTGACGGCATGGGGGCAGTTGAAAAGGGGGTTTGAGGTGTTGGCATTGGGTAAAATGTGTTTTTGAGGGCATGGGGGCAGTTGAAAAGGGGGTTTGAGGTGTTGGCACTGGGTGAAATGTGTTTTGAGGGCATGGGGGCAGTTGAAAAGGGGGTTGAGGTGTTGGCACTGGGGTTGGAACTGTGTAAATTGTGTTTTGAGGGCATGGGGGCAGTTGAAACAGGGGTTTGAGGTGTTGGCACTGGGTGAAATGTGTTTTTGAGGGCATGTGGGCAGTTGAAAAGGGGGTGGAGGTATTGGCACTTGGTGAAATGTGTTTTGAGGGCATGGGGGCAGTTGAAAAGGGGGTTTGAGGTGTTGGCACTGGGTGAAATGTGTTTTGAAGGCATGGGGGCAGTTGAAAAGGGGGTTTGAGGTGTTGGCACTGGGTGAAATGTGTTTTGAAGGCATGGGGGCAGTTGAAACAGGGGTTTGAGGTGTTGGCACTGGGTGAAATGTGTTTTGAGGGCATTGGGGCAGTTGAAAAGGGGGTTGAGGTGTTGGCACTGGGGTTGGCCCTGTGTGAATTGTGTTTTGAGGGCATGGGGGCAGTTGAAAAGGGGGTTTGAGGTGTTGGCACTGGGTGAAATGTGTTTTGAGGGCATGGGGGCAGTTGAAAAGGGGGTTTGATGTGTTGGCACTGGGGTTGGCACTGTGTAAATTGTGTTTTGAGGGCATGGGGGCAGTTGAAAAGGGGGTTTGAGGTGTTTGCAGTGGGTGAAATTTTTTTTGAGCGCATGGGGGCAGTTGAAAAGGGGGTGAAATGTGTTTTGAGGGCATGGGGGCAGTTGAAAAGGGGGTTTGAGGGGTTGGCACTGGGTGAAATGTGTTTTGAGGGTACGGGGGCAGTTGAAAAGGGGGTTTGAGGTGTTGGCACTGGGTGAAATGTGTTTTGAGGGCATGGGGGCAGTTGAAAAGGGGGTTGAGGTGTTGGCAGTGGGTGAAATGTGTTTTGAGGGCATGGGGGCAGTTGAAAAGGGGGTGAAATGTGTTTTGAGGGCATGGGGGCAGTTGAAAAGGGGGTTTGAGGTGTTTGCAGTGGGTAAAATTTTTTTTGAGCGCATGGGGGGCGTTGAAAAGGGGGTGAAATGTGTTTCGAGGGCATGGGGGCAGTTGAAAAGGGGGTTTGAGGGGTTAGCACTGGGTGAAATGTGTTTTGAGGGTATGGCGGCAGTTGAAAAGGGGGTTTGAGGTGTTGGCATTGGGTGAAATGTGTTTTGAGGGCATGGGGGCAGTTGAAAAGGGGGTTTGAGGTGTTGGCACTGGGGTTGGCACTGGGTGAAATGTGTTTTGAGGGCATGGGGGCAGTTGAAAAGGGGGTTTGAGGTGTTGGCAGTGGCCGAAATGTGTTTTGAGGGCATGGGGGCAGTTGAAAAGGGGGTTTGAGGTGTTTGCAGTGGGTGATATTTTTCTTTGAGGGCATGGGGGCAGTTGAAAAGGGGGTGAAATGTGTTGGCAGTGGGTGAAATTTGTTTTTGAGGGCATGGGGGCGGTTGAAAAGGGGGTTTGAGGTGTTGGCACTCGGTGAAATGTGTTTTGAGGGCATGGGGGCAGTTGAAAAGGGGGTTTGAGGTGTTGGCACTGGGTGAAATGTGTTTTGAGGGCATGGGGGCAGTTGAAAAAGGGGTTTGAGGTGTTGGCAGTGGGTGAAATGTGTTTTTCGGGCATGGGGGCGGTTGAAAAGGGGGTTTGAGGTGTTGGCACTGGGTGAAATGTGTTTTGAGGGCATGGGGGCAGTTGAAAAGGCGGTTGAGGTGCTGGCACTGGGGTTGGCACTGGGTGAAATGTGTTTTGAGGGCATGGGGCAGTTGAAAAGGAGGTTTGAGGTGTCGGCAGTGGGTGAAAGGTGTTTTGAGGGCATGGGGGCAGTTGAAAAGGGGGTTTGAGATGTTGGCACTGGGTGAAATGTGTTTTGAGGGCATGGGGGCAGTTGAAAAGGGGGTTTGAGGTGTTTGCAGTGGGTGAAATTTTTTTTTGAGCGCATGGGGGCAGTTGAAAAGGGGGTGAAATGTGTTTTGAGGGCATGGGGGCAGTTGCAAAGGGGGTTTGAGGGGTTGGCACTGGGTGAAATGTGTTTTGAGGGTACGGGGGCAGTTGAAAAGGGGGTTTGAGGTGTTGGCATTGGGTGAAATGTGTTTTGAGGGCATGGGGGCAGTTGAAAAGGGGGTTGAGGTGTTGGCAGTGGGTGAAATGTGTTTTGAGGGCATGGGGGCAGTTGAAAAGGGGGTGAAATGTGTTTTGAGGGCATGGGGGCAGTTGAAAAGGGGGTTTGAGGTGTTTGCAGTGGGTGAAATTTTTTTTTGAGCGCATGGGGGCCGTTGAAAAGGGGGTGAAATGTGTTTCGAGGGCATGGGGGCAGTTGAAAAGGGGGTTTGAGGGGTTAGCACTGGGTGAAATGTGTTTTGAGGGTATGGCGGCAGTTGAAAAGGGGGTTTGAGGTGTTGGCATTGGGTGAAATGTGTTTTGAGGGCATGGGGGCAGTTGAAAAGGGGGTTTGAGGTGTTGGCACTGGGGTTGGCACTGGGTGAAATGTGTTTTGAGGGCATGGGGGCAGTTGAAAAAGGGGTTTGAGGTGTTGGCATTGGGTGAAATGTGTTTTGAGGGCATGGGGGCAGTTGAAAAGGGGGTTTGAGGTGTTGGCACTGGGGTTGGCACTGGGTGAAATGTGTTTTGAGGGCATGGGGGCAGTTGAAAAAGGGGTTTGAGGTGTTGGCATTGGGTGAAATGTGTTTTGAGGGCATGGGGGCAGTTGAAAAGGGGGTTTGAGGTGTTGGCACTGGGGTTGGCACTGGGTGAAATGTGTTTTGAGGGCATGGGGGCAGTTGAAAAGGGGGTTTGAGGTGTTGGCAGTGGCCGAAATGTGTTTTTAGGGCATGGGGGCAGTTGAAAAGGGGGTTTGAGGTGTTTGCAGTGGGTGAAATTTTTTTTTGAGGGCATGGGGGCAGTTGAAAAGGGGGTGAAATGTGTTTTGAGGGCATGGGGGCAGTTGAAAAGGGGGTTTGAGGTGTTGGCACTGTGTGAAATGTGTTTTGAGGGCATGGGGGCAGTTGAAAAGGGGGTTTGAGGTGTTGGCAGTGGGTGAAATGTGTTTTGAGGGCATGGGGGCAGTTGAAAAGGGGGTTTGAGGTGTTGGCAGTGGGTGAAATTTGTTTTTGAGGGCATGGGGGCAGTTGAAAAGGGGGTTTGAGGTGTTGGCAGTGGGTGAAATGTCTTCTGAGGGCATGGGGGCAGTTGAAAAGGGGGTTTGAGGTGTTGGCAGTGGGTGAAATGTGTTTTGAGGGCATGGGGGCAGTTGAAAAGGGGGTTTGAGGTGTTGGCATTGGGTGAAATTTGTTTTTGAGGGCATGGGGGCAGTTGAAAAGGGGGTTTGAGGTGTTGGCACTGGATGAAATGTGTTTTGAGGGCATGGGGGCAGTTGAAAAGGGGGTTTGAGGTGTTGGCACTGGGTGAAATGTGTTTTGAGGGCATGGGGGCAGTTGAAACAGGGGTTTGAGGTGTTGGCATTGGGTGAAATGTGTTTTTGAGGGCCTGGGGGCAGTTGAAAAGGGGGTTGAGGTGTTGGCACTCGGGTTGGCACTGTGTGAATTGTGTTTTGAGGGCATGGGGGCAGTTGAAAAGGGGGTTTGAGGTGCCGGCATTGGGTAAAATGTGTTTTTGAGGGCATGGGGGCAGTTGAAAAGGGGGTTTGAGGTGTTGGCACTGGGTGAAATGTGTTTTGAGGGCATGGGGGCAGTTGAAAAGGGGATTTGAGGTGTTGGCAGTGGGTGAAATGTGTTTTGAGGGCATGGGGGCAGTTGAAAAGGGGGTTTGAGGTGTTGGCAGTGGGTGAAATTTTTTTTGGGGGCATGGGGGCAGTTGAAAAGGGGGTGAAATGTGTTTTTGAGGGCATGGGGGCAGTTGAAAAGGGGGTTTGAGGTGTTGGCACTGGGTGAAATGTGTTTTGAGGGCATGGGGGCAGTTGAAAAGGGGGTTTGAGGTGTTTATACTGGGTAAAATGTGTTTTGACGGCATGGGGGCAGTTGAAAAGGGGGTTTGAGGTGTTGGCGGTGGGTGAAATTTGTTTTTGAGGGGATGGGGGCAATTGAAAAGGGGGTGGAGGTGTTGGCACTGGGTGAAATGTGTTTTGAGGGCATGGGGGCAGTTGAAAAGGGGGTTTGATGTGTTGGCACTGGGGTTGGCACTGTGTAAATTGTGTTTTGAGGGCAAAGGGGCAGTTGAAACAGGGGGTTGAGGTGCTGGCATTGGGTAAAATGTGTTTTTGAGGGCATGGGGGCAGTTGAAAAGGGGGTTTGAGGTGTTGGCACTGGGTGAAATGTGTTTTGAAGGCATGGGGGCAGTTGAAACAGGGGTTTGAGGTGTTGGCATTGGGTAAAATGTGTTTTTGAGGGCCTGGGGGCAGTTGAAAAGGGGGTTGAGGTGTTGGCACTGGGGTTGGCATTGTGTGAATTGTGTTTTGAGGGCATGGGGGCAGTTGAAAAGGGGGTTTGAGGTGCTGGCATTGGGTAAAATGTGTTTTTGAGGGCATGGGGGCAGTTGAAAAGGGGGTTTGAGGTGTTGGCACTGGGTGAAATGTGTTTTGAGGGCATGGGGGCAGTTGAAAAGGGGGTTTGAGGTGTTGGCAGTTGGTGAATTGTGTTTTTGAGGGCCTGGGGGCATTTTGAAAAGGGGGTTTGAGGTGTTGGCATTGGGTGAAATGTGTTTTGAGGGCATGGGGGCAGTTGAAAAGGGGATTTGAGGTGCTGGCATTGGGTGAAATGTGTTTTGACGGCATGGGGGCAGTTGAAAAGGGGGTTTGAGGTGTTGGCAGTGGGTGAAATGTGTTTTGAGGGCATGGGGGCAGTTGAAAAGGGGGTTTGAGGTGTTGGCACTGGGTGAAATGTGTTTTGAGGGCATGGGGGCAGTTGAAACATGGGTTTGAGGTGTTGGCATTGGGTGAAATGTGTTTTTGAGGGCATGTGGGCAGTTGAAAAGGGGGTTTGAGGTGTTGGCACTGGGTGAAATGTGTTTTGAGGGCATGGGGGCAGTTGAAAAGGGGGTTGAGGTGTTGGCACTCGGGTTGGCACTGTGTGAATTGTGTTTTGAGGGCATGGGGGCAGTTGAAAAGGGGGTTTGAGGTGCTGGCATTGGGTAAAATGTGTTGTTGAGGGCATGGGGGCAGTTGAAAAGGGGGTTTGAGGTGTTGGCACTGGGTGAAATGTGTTTTGAGGGCAAGGGGGTAGTTGAAAAGGGGATTCGAGGTGTTGGCAGTGGGTGAAATTTTTTTTGGGGGGCATGGGGCAGTTGAAAAGGGGGTGAAATGTGTTTTTGAGGGCATGGGGGCAGTTGAAAAGGGGGTTTGAGGTGTTGGCACTGGGTGAAATGTGTTTTGAGGGCATGGGGGCAGTTGAAAAGGGGGTTTGAGGTGTTTACACTGGGTGAAATGTGTTTTGACGGCATGGGAGCAGTTGAAAAGGGGGTTTGAGGTGTTGGCGGTGGGTGAAATTTGTTTTTGAGGGCATGGGGGCAGTTGAAAAGGGGGTGGAGGTGTTGGCACTGGGTGAAATGTGTTTTGAGGGCATGGGGGCAGTTGAAAAGGGGGTTTGAGGTGTTGGCACTGGGTGAAATGTGTTTTGAGGGCATGGGGGCAGTTGAAAAGGGGGTTTGAGGTGTTGGCACTGGGTGAAATGTGTTTTGAGGGCATGGGGGCAGTTGAAAAGGGGATTCGAGGTGTTGGCAGTGGGTGAAATTTTTTTTGGGGGGCATGGGGCAGTTGAAAAGGGGGTAAAATGTGTTTTTGAGGGCATGGGGGCAGTTGAAAAGGGGGTTTGAGGTGTTGGCATTGCGTGAAATGTGTTTTTCGGGCATGGGGGCAGTTGAAAAGGGGGTTTGAGGTGTTGGCACTGGGTGAAATGTGTTTTGAGGGCATGGGGGCAGTTGAAAAGGGGGTTTGAGGTGTTTACACTGGGTGAAATGTGTTTTGACGGCATGGCAGCAGTTGAAAAGGGGGTTTGAGGTGTTGGCGGTGGGTGAAATTTGTTTTTGAGGGCATGGGGGCAGTTGAAAAGGGGGTGGAGGTGTTGGCACTGGGTGAAATGTGTTTTGAGGGCATGGGGGCAGTTGAAAAGGGGGTTTGATGTGTTGGCACTGGGGTTGGCACTGTGTAAATTGTGTTTTGAGGGCATGGGGGCAGTTGAAACAGGGGGTTTGAGGTGCTGGCATTGGGTAAAATGTGTTTTTGAGGGCATGGGGGCAGTTGAAAAGGGGGTTTGAGGTGTTGGCACTGGGTGAAATGTGTTTTGAAGGCATGGGGGCAGTTGAAAAGGGGGTTTGAGGTGCTGGCATTGGGTAAAATGTGTTTTTGAGGGCATGGGGGCAGTTGAAAAGGGGGTTTGAGGTGTTGGCACTGGGTGAAATGTGTTTTGAGGGCATGGGGGCAGTTGAAAAGGGGGTTTGAGGTGTTTACACTGGGTGAAATGTGTTTTGAGGGCATGGGGGTAGTTGAAAAGGGGATTTGAGGTGTTGGCAGTGGGTGAAATGTGTTTTGACGGCATGGGGGCAGTTTGAAAAGGGGGTTTGAGGTGTTGGCAGTGGGTGAAATGTGTTTTGAGGGCATGGGGGCAGTTGAAAAGGGGGTTTGAGGTGTTGGCACTGGGTGAAATGTGTTTTGAGGGCATGGGGGCAGTTGAAAAGGGGGTTTGATGTGTTTACACTGGGTGAAATGTGTTTTGACGGCATGGGGGCAGTTGAAAAGGGGGTTTGAGGTGTTGGCAGTGGGTGAAATTTGTTTTTGAGGGCATGGGGGCGGTTGAAAAGCGGGTTTGAGGTGTTGGCACTGGGTGAAATGTGTTTTTCGGGCATGGGGGCGGTTGAAAAGGGGGTTTGAGGTGTTGGCACTGGGTGAAATGTGTTTTGAGGGCATGGGGGTAGTTGAAAAGGGGATTTGAGGTGTTGGCAGTGGGTGAAATGTGTTTTGACGGCATGGGGGCAGTTGAAAAGGGGGTTTGAGGTGTTGGCAGTGGGTGAAATGTGTTTTGAGGGCATGGGGGCAGTTGAAAAGGGGGTTTGAGGTGTTGGCACTGGGTGAAATGTGTTTTCGGGGCATGGGGGCAGTTGAAAAGGGGGTTTGAGGTGTTTACACTGGGTGAAATGTGTTTTGACGGCATGGGGGCAGTTGAAAAGGGGGTTTGAGGTGTTGGCAGTGGGTGAAATTTGTTTTTGAGGGCATGGGGGCGGTTGAAAAGGGGGTTTGAGGTGTTGGCACTGGGTGAAATGTGTTTTTCGGGCATGGGGGCGGTTGAAAAGGGGGTTTGAGGTGTTGGCACTGGGTGAAATGTGTTTTGAGGGCATGGGGGCAGTTGAAAAGGCGGTTGAGGTGTTGGCACTGGGTGAAATGTGTTTTGAGGGCATGGGGGCAGTTGAAAAGGGGGTTGAGGTGTTGGCACTGGGTGAAATGTGTTTTGACGGCATGGGGGCAGTTGAAAAGGGGGTTTGAGGTGTTTGCAGTGGGTGAAATGTGTTTTGAGGGCATGGGGGCAGTTGAAAAGGGGGTTTGAGGTGTTGGCACTGGGTGAAATGTGTTTTGAGGGCATGGGGGCAGTTGAAAAGGGGGTTTGAGGTGTTGGCACTGGGTGAAATGTGTTTTGAGGGCATGGGGGCAGTTGAAAAGGGGATTCGAGGTGTTGGCAGTGGGTGAAATTTTTTTTGGGGGGCATGGGGCAGTTGAAAAGGGGGTGAAATGTGTTTTTGAGGGCATGGGGGCAGTTGAAAAGGGGGTTTGAGGTGTTGGCATTGCGTGAAATGTGTTTTCCGGGCATGGGGGCAGTTGAAAAGGGGGTTTGAGGTGTTGGCACTGGGTGAAATGTGTTTTGAGGGCATGGGGGCAGTTGAAAAGGGGGTTTGAGGTGTTTACACTGGGTGAAATGTGTTTTGACGGCATGGCAGCAGTTGAAAAGGGGGTTTGAGGTGTTGGCGGTGGGTGAAATTTGTTTTTGAGGGCATGGGGGCAGTTGAAAAGGGGGTGGAGGTGTTGGCACTGGGTGAAATGTGTTTTGAGGGCATGGGGGCAGTTGAAAAGGGGGTTTGATGTGTTGGCACTGGGGTTGGCACTGTGTAAATTGTGTTTTGAGGGCATGGGGGCAGTTGAAACAGGGGGTTTGAGGTGCTGGCATTGGGTAAAATGTGTTTTTGAGGGCATGGGGGCAGTTGAAAAGGGGGTTTGAGGTGTTGGCACTGGGTGAAATGTGTTTTGAAGGCATGGGGGCAGTTGAAAAGGGGGTTTGAGGTGCTGGCATTGGGTAAAATGTGTTTTTGAGGGCATGGGGGCAGTTGAAAAGGGGGTTTGAGGTGTTGGCACTGGGTGAAATGTGTTTTGAGGGCATGGGGGCAGTTGAAAAGGGGGTTTGAGGTGTTTACACTGGGTGAAATGTGTTTTGAGGGCATGGGGGTAGTTGAAAAGGGGATTTGAGGTGTTGGCAGTGGGTGAAATGTGTTTTGACGGCATGGGGGCAGTTTGAAAAGGGGGTTTGAGGTGTTGGCAGTGGGTGAAATGTGTTTTGAGGGCATGGGGGCAGTTGAAAAGGGGGTTTGAGGTGTTGGCACTGGGTGAAATGTGTTTTGAGGGCATGGGGGCAGTTGAAAAGGGGGTTTGATGTGTTTACACTGGGTGAAATGTGTTTTGACGGCATGGGGGCAGTTGAAAAGGGGGTTTGAGGTGTTGGCAGTGGGTGAAATTTGTTTTTGAGGGCATGGGGGCGGTTGAAAAGCGGGTTTGAGGTGTTGGCACTGGGTGAAATGTGTTTTTCGGGCATGGGGGCGGTTGAAAAGGGGGTTTGAGGTGTTGGCACTGGGTGAAATGTGTTTTGAGGGCATGGGGGTAGTTGAAAAGGGGATTTGAGGTGTTGGCAGTGGGTGAAATGTGTTTTGACGGCATGGGGGCAGTTGAAAAGGGGGTTTGAGGTGTTGGCAGTGGGTGAAATGTGTTTTGAGGGCATGGGGGCAGTTGAAAAGGGGGTTTGAGGTGTTGGCACTGGGTGAAATGTGTTTTCGGGGCATGGGGGCAGTTGAAAAGGGGGTTTGAGGTGTTTACACTGGGTGAAATGTGTTTTGACGGCATGGGGGCAGTTGAAAAGGGGGTTTGAGGTGTTGGCAGTGGGTGAAATTTGTTTTTGAGGGCATGGGGGCGGTTGAAAAGGGGGTTTGAGGTGTTGGCACTGGGTGAAATGTGTTTTTCGGGCATGGGGGCGGTTGAAAAGGGGGTTTGAGGTGTTGGCACTGGGTGAAATGTGTTTTGAGGGCATGGGGGCAGTTGAAAAGGCGGTTGAGGTGTTGGCACTGGGTGAAATGTGTTTTGAGGGCATGGGGGCAGTTGAAAAGGGGGTTGAGGTGTTGGCACTGGGTGAAATGTGTTTTGACGGCATGGGGGCAGTTGAAAAGGGGGTTTGAGGTGTTTGCAGTGGGTGAAATTTGTTTTTGAGGGCATTGGGGTGGTTGAAAAGGGGGTTTGAGGTGTTTACACTGGGTGAAATGTGTTTTGACGGCATGGGGGCCGTTGAAAAGGGGGTTTGAGGTGTTGGCACTGGGTGAAATGTGTTTTGAGGGCATGGGGGCAGTTGAAAAGGGGGTTTGAGGTGTTGGCACTGGGTGAAATGTGTTTTTGGGGCATGGGAGCGGTTGAAAAGGGGGTTTGAGGTGTTGGCACTGGGTGAAATGTGTTTTTGAGGGCATGGGGGCAGTTGAAAAGGGGGTTGAGGTGCTGGCACTGGGGTTGGCACTGTGTGAAATGTGTTTTGAGGGCATGGGGGCAGTTGAAAAGGGGGTTTGAGGTGTTGGCACTGGGTGAAATGTGTTTTTAGGGCATGGGGGCAGTTGAAAAGGGGGTTTGAGGTGTTGGCAGTGGGTGAAATGTGTTTTGAGGGCATGGGGGCAGTTGAAAATGGGGTTTGAGGTGTTTGTAGTGGGTGAAATTTTTTTTTGAGCGCATGAGGGCAGTTGAAAAGGGGGTGAAATGTGTTTTGAGGGCATGGGGGCAGTTGAAAAGGGGGTTTGAGGGGTTGGCACTGGGTGAAATGTGTTTTGAGGGTATGGGGGCAGTTGAAAAGGGGGTTTGAGGTGTTGGCACTGGGGTTGGCACTGGGTGAAATGTGTTTTGAGGGCATGGGGGCAGTTGAAAAGGGGGTTTGAGGTGTTGGCAGTAGGTGAAATGTGTTTTGAGGGCATGGGGGCAGTTGAAAAGGGGGTTTGAGGTGTTTGCAGTTGGTGAAATGTGTTTTTCGGGCATGGGAGCGGTTGAAAAGGGGGTTTGAGGTGTTGGCACTGGGTGAAATGTGTTTTTGAGGGCATGGTGGCAGTTGAAAAGGGGGTTGAGGTGCTGGCACCGGGGTTGGCACTGGGTGAAATGTGTTTTGAGGGCATGGGGGCAGTTGAAAAGGGGGTTTGAGGTGTTGGCACTGGGTGAAATGTGTTGTGAGGGCATGGGGGCAGTTGAAAAGGGGGTTTGAGGTGTTGGCAGTGGGTGAAATGTGTTTTGAGGGCATGGGGGCAGTTGAAAAGGGGGTTTGAGGTGTTTGCAGTGGGTGAAATTTTTTTTGAGCGCATGAGGGCAGTTGAGAAGGGGGTGAAATGTGTTTTGAGGGCATGGGGGCAGTTGAAAAGGGGGTTTGAGGGGTTGGCACTGGGTGAAATGTGTTTTGAGTGTATGGGGGCAGTTGAAAAGGGGGTCTGAGGTGTTGGCACTGGGGTTGGCACTGGGTGAAATGTGTTTTGAGGGCATGGGGGCAGTTGAAAAGGGGGTTTGAGGTGTTGGCAGTGGGTGAAATGTGTTTTGAGGGCATGGGGGCAGTTGAAAAGGGGGTTTGAGGTGTTTGCAGTGGGTGAAATTTTTTTTTGAGGGCATGGGGGCAGTTGAAAAGGGGGTGAAAGGTGTTTTGAGGGCATGGGGGCAGTTGAAAAGGGGGTCTGAGGTGTTGGCACTGTGTGAAATGTGTTTTGAAGGCATGGGGGCAGTTGAAAAGGGGGTTTGAGGTGTTGGCAATGGGTGAAATGTCTTTTGAGGGCATGGGGGCAGTTGAAAAGGGGGTTTGAGGTGTTGGCAGTGGGTGAAATGTCTTTTGAGGGCATGGGGGCAGTTGAAAAGGGGGTTTGAGGTGTTTGCAGTGGGTGAAATTTTTTTTTGAGGGCATGGGGGCAGTTGAAAAGGGGGTGAAAGGTGTTTTGAGGGCATGGGGGCAGTTGAAAAGGGGGTTTGAGGTGTTGGCATTGGGTGAAATTTGTTTTTGAGGGCATGGGGGCAGTTGAAAAGGGGGTTTGAGGTGTTGGCAATGGGTGAAATGTCTTTTGAGGGCATGGGGGCAGTTGAAAAGGGGGTTTGAGGTGTTGGCAGTGGGTGAAATGTCTTTTGAGGGCATGGGGGCAGTTGAAAAGGGGGTTTGAGGTGTTGGCAGTGGGTGAATTGTGTTTTTGAGGGCCTGGGGGCAGTTGAAAAGGGGGTTTGAGTTGTTGGCACTGGGTGAAATGTGTTTTGAGGGCATGGGGGCAGTTGAAAAGGAGATTTGAGGTGTTGGCAGTGGGTGAAATTTTTTTTTGGGGGCATGGGGGCAGTTGAAAAGGGGGTGAAATGTGTTTTTGAGGGCATGGGGGCAGTTGAAAAGAGGGTTTGAGGTGTTGGCACTGGGTGAAATCTGTTTTGAGGGCATTGGGGCAGTTGAAAAGGGGGTTTGAGGTGTTTACACGGGGTGAAATGTGTTTTTGAGGGCATGGGGGCAGTTGAAAAGGGGGTTTGAGGTGTTTACACTGGGTGAAATGTGTTTTGACGGCATGGGGGCAGTTGAAAAGGGGCTTGAGGTGTTGGCACTGGGTGAAATGTGTTTTGAGGGCATGGGGGCAGTTGAAAAGGGGGTTGAGGTGTTGGCACTGGGTGAAATGTGTTTTGACGGCATGGGGGCAGTTGAAAAGGGGGTTTGAGGTGTTGGCAGTGGGTGAAATTTGTTTTTGAGGGCATGGGGGCAGTTGAAAAGGGGGTTTGGGGTGTTGGCAGTTGGTGAAATGTGTTTTGACGGCATGGGGGCCGTTGAAAAGGGGGTTTGAGGTGCTGGCACTGGGTGAAATGTGTTTTGAGGGCATGGGGGCAGTTGAAAAGGGGGTTTGAGGTGTTGGCACTGGGTGAAATGTGTTTTGAGGGCATGGGGGCAGTTGAAAAGGGGGTTTGAGGTGTTGGCACTGGGTGAAATGTGTTTTTGTATGGGGGCGGTTGAAAAGGGGGTTTGAGGTGTTGGCACTGGGTGAAATGTGTTTTGAGGGCATGGGGGCAGTTGAAAAGAGGATGAGGTGCTGGCACTGGGGTTGGCACTAGGTGAAATGTGTTTTGAGGGCATGGGGGCAGTTGAAAAGGAGGTTTGAGGTGTCGGCAGTGGGTGAAATGTGTTTTGAGGGCATGGGGGCAGTTGAAAAGGGGGTTTGAGGTGTTGGCAGTGGGTGAAATGTGTTTTGAGGGCATGGGGGCAGTTGAAAAGGGGGTTTGAGGTGTTTGCAGTGGGTGAAATGTGTTTTTGTATGGGGGCGGTTGAAAAGGGGGTTTGAGGTGTTGGCACTGGGTGAAATGTGTTTTGAGGGCATGGGGGCAGTTGAAAAGAGGATGAGGTGCTGGCACTGGGGTTGGCACTAGGTGAAATGTGTTTTGAGGGCATGGGGGCAGTTGAAAAGGAGGTTTGAGGTGTCGGCAGTGGGTGAAATGTGTTTTGAGGGCATGGGGGCAGTTGAAAAGGGGGTTTGAGGTGTTGGCAGTGGGTGAAATGTGTTTTGAGGGCATGGGGGCAGTTGAAAAGGGGGTTTGAGGTGTTTGCAGTGGGTGAAATTTTTTTGAGCGCATGGGGGCAGTTGAAAAGGGGGTGAAATGTGTTTTGAAGGCATGGGGGCAGTTGAGAAGGGGGTTTGAGGTGTTGGCATTGGGTGAAATGTGTTTTGAGGGCATGGGGGCAGTTGAAAAGGGGGTTTGAGGTGTTGGCACTGGGGTTGGCACTGGGTGAAATGTGTTTTGAGGGCATGGGGGCAGTTGAAAAGGGGGTTTGAGGTGTTGGCAGTGGGTGAAATATGTTTTGAGGGCATGGGGGCAGTTGAAAAGGGGGTGAAATGTGTTTTGAGGGTATGGGGGCAGTTGAAAAGGGGGTTTGAGGTGTTGGCATTGGGTGAAATGTGTTTTGAGGGCATGGGGGCAGTTGAAAAGGGGGTTTGAGGTGTTGGCACTGGGGTTGGCACTGGGTGAAATGTGTTTTGAGGGCATGGGGGCAGTTGAAAAGGGGGTTTGAGGTGTTGGCAGTGGGTGAAATATGTTTTGAGGGCATTGGGGCAGTTGAAAAGGGGGTTTGAGGTGTTTGCAGTGGGTGAAAATTTTTTTGAGGGCATGGGGGCAGTTGAAAAGGGGGTGAAATGTGTTTTGAGGGCATGGGGGCAGTTGAAAAGGGGGTGAAATGTGTTTTGAGGGCATGGGGGCAGTTGGAAAGGGGGTTTGAGGTGTTGGCACTGTGTGAAATATGTTTTGAGGGCATGGGGGCAGTTGAAAAGGGGATTTGAGGTGTTTACATTGGGTGAAATTTTTTTTTGGGGACATGGGGGCAGTTGAAAAGGGGGTTTGAGGTGTTGGCACTGTGTGAAATGTGTTTTGAGGGCATGGGGGCAGTTGAAAAGGGGGTTTGAGGTGTTGGCACTGGGTGAAATGTGTTTTGACGGCATGGGGGCAGTTGAAAAGGGGGTTTGAGGTGCCGGCAGTGGGTGAAATTTGTTTTTGAGGGCATGGGGGCGGTTGAAAAGGGGGTTTAAGGTGTTTACACTGGTTGAAATATGTTTTGACGGCATGGGGGCCGTTGAAAAGGGGGTTTGAGGTGTTGGCACCGGGTGAAATGTGTTTTGAGGGCATGGGGGCAGTTGAAAAGGGGGTTTGAGGTGTTGGCACTGGGTGAAATGTGTTTTTCGGGCATGGGGGCGGTTGAAAAGGGGGTTTGAGGTGTTGGCACTGGGTGAAATGTGTTTTGAGGGCATGGGGGCAGTTGAAAAGGGGGTTGAGGTGCTGGCACCGGGGTTGGCACTGGGTGAAATGTGTTTTGCGGGCATGGGGGCAGTTGGAAAGGGGGTTTGAGGTGTTGGCAGTGGGTGAAATGTGTTTTGAGGGCATGGGGGCAGTTGAAAAGGGGGTTTGAGGTGTTGGCAGTGGGTGAAATGTGTCTTGAGGGCATGGGGGCAGTTGAAAAGGGGGTTTGAGGTGTTTGCAGTGGGTGAAATTTTTTTTTGAGGGCATGGGGCAAGTTGAAAAGGGGGTGAAATGTGTTTTGAGGGCATGGGGGCAGTTGAAAAGGGGGTTTGAGGGGTTGGCACTGGGTGAAATGTGTTTTGAGGGCATGGGGGCAGTTGAAAAGGGGGTTTGAGGTGTTGGCAGTGGGTGAAATGTGTTTTGAGGGCATGGGGGCAGTTGAAAAGGGGGTTTGAGGTGTTTGCAGTGAGATTTTTTTTTGAGGGCATGGGGGCAGTTGAAAAGGGGGTGAAATGTGTTTTGAGGGCATGGGGGCAGTTGAAAAGGGGGTTTGAGGTGTTGGCACTGTGTGAAATGTGTTTTTAGGGCATGGGGGCAGTTGAAAAGGGGGTTTGAGGTGTTGGCATTGGGTAAAATTTGTTTTTGAGGGCATGGGGGCAGTTGAAAAGGGGGTTTGAGGTGTTGGCACTGTGTGAAATGTCTTTTTGAGGGCATGGGGGCAGTTGAAAAGGGGGTTTGAGGTGTTGGCAGTGGGTGAAATGTGTTTTGAGGGCATGGGGGCAGTTGAAAAGGGGACTCGAGGTGTTGGCAGTGGGTGAAATTTTTTTTTGTGGACATGGGGGCAGTTGAAAAGGGGGTGAAATGTGTTTTGAGGGCATGGGGGCAGTTGAAAAGGGGGTTTGAGGTGTTGGCACCGGGTGAAATGTGTTTTGACGGCATGGGGGCAGTTGAAAAGGGGGTTTGAGGTGTTGGCACTGGGTGAAATGTGTTTTGAGGGGATGGGGGCAGTTGAAAAGGGGGTTTGAGGTGTTGGCACTGGGGTTGGCACTGTGTGAATTGTGTTTTGAGGGCATGGGGGCAGTTGAGAAGGGGGTTTGAGGTGCTGACATTGGGTAAAATGTGTTTTTGAGGGCATGGGGGCAGTTGAAAAGGGGGTTTGAGGTGTTGGCACTGGGTGAAATGTGTTTTGAGGGCATGGGGGCAGTTGAAAAGGGGGTTGAGGTGCTGGCACTGGGGTTGGCACTGGGTGAAATGTGTTTTGAGGGCATGGGGGCAGTTGAAACAGGGGTTTGAGGTGTTGGCATTGGGTGAAATGTGTTTTTGAGGGCCTGGGGGCAGTTGAAAAGGGGGTTTGAGGTGTTGGCACTGGGGTTGGCACTGTGTGAATTGTGTTTTGAGGGCATGGGGGCAGTTGAGAAGGGGGTTTGAGGTGCTCACATTGGGTAAAATGTGTTTTTGTGGGCATGGGGGCAGTTGAAAAGGGGGTTTGAGGTGTTGGCACTGGGTGAAATGTGTTTTGAGGGCATGGGGGCAGTTGAAAAGGGGGTTGAGGTGCTGGCACTGGGGTTGGCACTGGGTGAAATGTGTTTTGAGGGCATGGGGGCAGTTGAAAAGGGGGTTTGAGGTGTCGGCAGTGGGTGAAATGTGTTTTGAGGGCATGGGGGCAGTTGAAAAGGGGGTTTGAGGTGTTGGCAGTGGGTGAAATGTGTCTTGAGGGCATGGGGGCAGTTGAAAAGGGGGTTTGAGGTGTTTGCAGTGGGTGAAATTTTTTTTTGAGGGCATGGGGCAAGTTACAAAGGGGGTGAAATGTGTTTTGAGGGCATGGGGGCAGTTGAAAAGGGGGTTTGAGGGGTTGGCACTGGGTGAAATGTGTTTTGAGGGCATGGGGGCAGTTGAAAAGGGGGTTTGAGGTGTTGGCATTGGGTGAAATGTGTTTTGAGGGCATGGGGGCAGTTGAAAAGGGGGTTGAGGTGTTGGCACTGGGGTTGGCACTGGGTGAAATGTGTTTTGAGGGCATGGGGGCAGTTGAAAAGGGGGTTTGAGGTGTTGGCAGTGGGTGAAATGTGTTTTGAGGGCATGGGGGCAGTTGAAAAGGGGGTTTGAGGTGTTTGCAGTGGGTGAAATTTTTTTTTGAGGGCATGGGGGCAGTTGAAAAGGGGGTGAAATGTGTTTTGAGGGCATGGGGTCAGTTGAAAAGGGGGTTTGAGGTGTTGGCACTGGGTGAAATGTGTTTTTAGGGCATGGGGGCAGTTGAAAAGGGGGTTTGAGGTGTTGGCATTGGGTAAAATTTGTTTTTGAGGGCATGGGGGCAGTTGAAAAGGGGGTTTGAGGTGTTGGCACTGTGTGAAATGTCTTTTTGAGGGCATGGGGGCAGTTGAAAAGGGGGTTTGAGGTGTTGGCAGTGGGTGAAATGTGTTTTGAGGGCATGGGGGTAGTTGAAAAGGGGATTCGAGGTGTTGGCAGTGGGTGAAATTTTTTTTTGTGGGCATGGGGGCAGTTGAAAAGGGGGTTTGAGGTGTCGGCAGTGGGTGAAATTTGTTTTTGAGGGCATGGGGGCGGTTGAAAAGGGGGTTTGAGGTGTTTACACTGGTTGAAATGTGTTTTGACGGCATGGGGGCCGTTGAAAAGGGGGTTTGAGGTGTTGGCACTGGGTGAAATGTGTTTTGAGGGCAAGGTGGCAGTTGAAAAGGGGGTTTGAGGTGTTGGCACTGGGTGAAATGTGTTTTTCGGGCATGGGGGCAGTTGAAAAGGGGGTTTGAGGTGTCGGCAGTGGGTGAAATTTGTTTTTGAGGGCATGGGGGCGGTTGAAAAGGGGGTTTGAGGTGTTTACACTGGTTGAAATGTGTTTTGACGGCATGGGGGCAGTTGAAAAGGGGGTTTGAGGTGTTGGCACTGGGTGAAATGTGTTTTGAGGGCATGGGGGCAGTTGAAAAGGGGGTTTGAGGTGTTGGCACTGGGTGAAATGTGTTTTTCGGGCATGGGGGCGGTTGAAAAGGGGGTTTGAGGTGTTGGCACTGGGTGAAATGTGTTTTGAGGGCATGGGGGCAGTTGAAAAGGGGGTTGAGGTGCTGGCACCGGGGTTGGCACTGGGTGAAATGTGTTTTGAGGGCATGGGGGCAGTTGGAAAGGGGGTTTGAGGTGTTGGCAGTGGGTGAAATGTGTTTTGAGGGCATGGGGGCAGTTGAAAAGGGGGTTTGAGGTGTTGGCAGTGGGTGAAATGTGTCTTGAGGGCATGGGGGTAGTTGAAAAGGGGGTTTGAGGTGTTTGCAGTGGGTGAAAATTTTTTTTGAGGGCATGGGGCAAGTTGAAAAGGGAGTGAAATGTGTTTTGAGGGCATGGGGGCAGTTGAAAAGGGGGTTTGAGGGGTTGGCACTGGGTGAAATGTGTTTTGAGGGCATGGGGGCAGTTGAAAAGGGGGTTTGAGGGGTTGGCACTGGGTGAAATGTGTTTTGAGGGCATGGGGGCAGTTGAAAAGGGGGTTTGAGGTGTTGGCACTGGGGTTGGCACTGGGTGAAATGTGTTTTGAGGGCATGGGGGCAGTTGAAAAGGGGGTTTGAGGTGGTGGCAGTGGGTGAAATGTGTTTTGAGGGCATGGGGGCAGTTGAAAAGGGGGTTTGAGGTGTTTGCAGTGAGATTTTTTTTTGAGGGCATGGGTCAGTTGAAAAGGGGGTGAAATGTGTTTTGAGGGCATGGGGGCAGTTGAAAAGGGGGTTTGAGGTGTTGGCACTGTGTGAAATGTGTTTTTAGGGCATGGGGGCAGTTGAAAAGGGGGTTTGAGGTGTTGGCATTGGGTAAAATTTGTTTTTGAGGGCATGGGGGCAGTTGAAAAGGGGGTTTGAGGTGTTGGCACTGTGTGAAATGTCTTTTTGAGGGCATGGGGGCAGTTGAAAAGGGGACTCGAGGTGTTGGCAGTGGGTGAAATTTTTTTTTGTGGGCATGGGGGCAGTTGAAAAGGGGGTGAAATGTGTTTTGAGGGCATGGGGGCAGTTGAAAAGGGGGTTTGAGGTGTTGGCACTGGGTGAAATGTGTTTTGAGGGCATGGGGGCAGTTGAAAAGGGGGTTTGAGGTGTTGGGGCTGGGGTTGGCACTGTGTGAATTGTGTTTTGAGGGCATGGGGGCAGTTGAGAAGGGGGTTTGAGGTGCTGACATTGGGTAAAATGTGTTTTTGAGGGCATGGGGGCAGTTGAAAAGGGGGTTTGAGGTGTTGGCACTGGGTGAAATGTGTTTTGAGGGCATGGGGGCAGTTGAAAAGGGGGTTGAGGTGCTGGCACTGGGGTTGGCACTGGGTGAAATGTGTTTTGAGGGCATGGGGGCAGTTGAAACAGGGGTTTGAGGTGTTGGCATTGGGTGAAAGGTGTTTTTGAGGGCCTGGGGGCAGTTGAAAAGGGGGTTTGAGGTGTTGGCACTGGGTGAAATGTGTTTTGAGGGCATGGGGGCAGTTGAAAAGGGGGTTTGAGGTGTTGGGGCTGGGGTTGGCACTGTGTGAATTGTGTTTTGAGGGCATGGGGGCAGTTGAGAAGGGGGTTTGAGGTGCTGACATTGGGTAAAATGTGTTTTTGAGGGCATGGGGGCAGTTGAAAAGGGGGTTTGAGGTGTTGGCACTGGGTGAAATGTGTTTTGAGGGCATGGGGGCAGTTGAAAAGGGGGTTGAGGTGCTGGCACTGGGGTTGGCACTGGGTGAAATCTGTTTTGAGGGCATGGGGGCAGTTGAAAAGGGGGTTTGAGGTGTCGGCAGTGGGTGAAATGTGTTTTGAGGGCATGGGGGCAGTTGAAAAGGGGGTTGAGGTGCTGGCACTGGGGTTGGCACCGGGTGAAACGTGTTTTGAGGGCATGGGGGCAGTTGAAAAGGGGGTTTGAGGTGTCGGCAGTGGGTGAAATGTGTTTTGAGGGCATGGGGGCAGTTGAAAAGGGGGTTTGAGGTGTTGGCAGTGGGTGAAATGTGTCTTGAGGGCATGGGGGCAGTTGAAAAGGGGGTTTGAGGTGTTTGCAGTGGGTGAAATTTTTTTTTGAGGGCATGGGGCAAGTTACAAAGGGGGTGAAATGTGTTTTGAGGGCATGGGGGCAGTTGAAAAGGGGGTTTGAGGGGTTGGCACTGGGTGAAATGTGTTTTGAGGGCATGGGGGCAGTTGAAAAGGGGGTTTGAGGTGTTGGCATTGGGTGAAATGTGTTTTGAGGGCATGGGGGCAGTTGAAAAGGGGGTTGAGGTGTTGGCACTGGGGTTGGCACTGGGTGAAATGTGTTTTGAGGGCATGGGGGCAGTTGAAAAGGGGGTTTGAGGTGTTGGCAGTGGGTGAAATGTGTTTTGAGGGCATGGGGGCAGTTGAAAAGGGGGTTTGAGGTGTTTGCAGTGGGTGAAAATTTTTTTTGAGGGCATGGGGGCAGTTGAAAAGGGGGTGAAATGTGTTTTGAGGGCATGGGGTTAGTTGAAAAGGGGGTTTGAGGTGTTGGCACTGGGTGAAATGTGTTTTTAGGGCATGGGGGCAGTTGAAAAGGGGGTTTGAGGTGTTGGCATTGGGTAAAATTTGTTTTTGAGGGCATGGGGGCAGTTGAAAAGGGGGTTTGAGGTGTTGGCACTGTGTGAAATGTCTTTTTGAGGGCATGGGGGCAGTTGAAAAGGGGGTTTGAGGTGTTGGCAGTGGGTGAAATGTGTTTTGAGGGCATGGGGGTAGTTGAAAAGGGGATTCGAGGTGTTGGCAGTGGGTGAAATTTTTTTTGTGGGCATGGGGGTAGTTGAAAAGGGGGTGAAATGTGTTTTGAGGGCATGGGGGCAGTTGAAAAGGGGGTTTGAGGTGTTGGCACCGGGTGAAACGTGTTTTGAGGGCATGGGGGCAGTTGAAAAGGGGGTTTGAGGTGTTGGCACTGGGTGAAATGTGTTTTGAGGGCATGGGGGCAGTTGATAAGGGGGTTTGAGGTGTTGGCAGTGGGTGAAATGTGTTTTGAGGGCATGGGGGCAGTTGAAACAGGGGTTTGAGGTGTTGGCATTGGGTGAAATGTGTTTTTGGGGGCCTGGGGGCAGTTGAAAAGGGGGTTGAGGTGTTGGCACTCGGGTTGGCACTGTGTGAATTGTGGTTTGAGGGCATGGGGGCAGTTGAAAAGGGGGTTTGAGGTGCTGGCAGTGGGTGAATTGTGTTTTGAGGGCATGGGGGCAGTTGAAAAGGGGATTTGAGGTGTTGGCAGTGGGTGAAATTTTTTTTGGGGGCATGGGGGCAGTTGAAAAAGGGGGGGGATTTTTTGGGGGCATGGGGGCAGTTGAAAAGGGGGTTTGAGGTGTTGGCACTGGGTGAAATGTGTTTTGAGGGCATGGGGGCAGTTGAAAAGGGGGTTTGAGGTGTTGGCATTGGGTAAAATTTGTTTTTGAGGGCATGGGGGCAGTTGAAAAGGGGGTTTGAGGTGTTGGCACTGTGTGAAATGTCTTTTTAGGGGCATGGGGGCAGTTGAAAAGGGGGTTTGAGGTGTTGGCAGTGGGTGAAATGTGTTTTGAGGGCATCGGGGTAGTTGAAAAGGGGATTCGAGTTGTTGGCAGTGGGTGAAATTTTTTTTTTGTGGGCATGGGGGCAGTTGAAAAGGGGGTGAAATGTGTTTTGAGGGCATGGGGGCAGTTGAAAAGGGGGTTTGAGGTGTTGGCACCGGGTGAAACGTGTTTT
This sequence comes from Eutreptiella sp. 'Long Island Sound 2002', assembly GCA_964036045.1. NCBI lineage: Eukaryota > Euglenozoa > Euglenophyceae > Eutreptiales > Eutreptiaceae > Eutreptiella > Eutreptiella sp. 'Long Island Sound 2002'. Next base: position 63,792,371 of record OZ038380.1, on the reverse strand, counting down.
GAGGGCATGGGGGCAGTTGAAAAGGGGGTTTGAGGTGTTGGCACTGGGTGAAATGTGTTTTGAGGGCATGGGGGCAGTTGATAAGGGGGTTTGAGGTGTTGGCACTGGGTGAAATGTGTTTTTGAGGGCCTGGGGGCAGTTGAAAAGGGGGTTGAGGTGTTGGCACTGTGGTTGGCACTGTGTGAATTGTGTTTTGAGGGCATGGGGGCAGTTGAAAAGGGGGTTTGAGGTGTTGGCACTGGGTGAAATGTGTTTTGAGGGCATGGGGGCAGTTGAAAAGGGGGTTTGAGGTGTTGGCATTGGGTAAAATTTGTTTTTCAGGGCATGGGGGCAGTTGAAAAGGGGGTTTGAGGTGTTGGCACTGTGTGAAATGTCTTTTTAGGGGCATGGGGGCAGTTGAAAAGGGGGTTTGAGGTGTTGGCAGTGGGTGAAATGTGTTTTGAGGGCATCGGGGTAGTTGAAAAGGGGATTCGAGTTGTTGGCAGTGGGTGAAATTTTTTTTTTGTGGGCATGGGGGCAGTTGAAAAGGGGGTGAAATGTGTTTTGAGGGCATGGGGGCAGTTGAAAAGGGGGTTTGAGGTGTTGGCACCGGGTGAAACGTGTTTTGAGGGCATGGGGGCAGTTGAAAAGGGGGTTTGAGGTGTTGGCACTGGGTGAAATGTGTTTTGAGGGCATGGGGGCAGTTGAAAAGGGGGTTTGAGGTGTTGGCATTGGGTGAAATGTGTTTTTGAGGGCCTGGGGGCAGTTGAAAAGGGGGTTGAGGTGTTGGCACTGTGGTTGGCACTGTGTGAATTGTGTTTTGAGGGCATGGGGGCAGTTGAAAAGGGGGTTTGAGGTGCTGGCAGTGGGTGAATTGTGTTTTGAGGGCATGGGGGCAGTTGAAAAGGGGGTTTGAGGTGTTGGCACTGGGTGAAATGTGTTTTGAGGGCATGGGGGCAGTTGAAAAGGGGGTTTGAGGTGTTGGCAGTTGGTGAATTGTTTTTCTGAGGGCCTAGGGGCAGTTGAAAAGGGGGTTTGAGGTGTTGGCACTGGGTGAAATGTGTTTTGAGGGCATGGGGGCAGTTGAAAAGGGCGTTTGAGGTGTTGGCAGTGGGTGAATTGTGTTTTTGAGGGCCTGGGGGCAGTTGAAAAGGGGGTTTGAGGTGTTGGCACTGGGTGAAATGTGTTTTGAGGGCATGGGGGCAGTTGAAAAGGGGATTTGAGGTGTTGGCAGTGGGTGAAATTTTTTTTTGGGGGCATGGGGGCAGTTGAAAAGGGGGTGAAATGTGTTTTTGAGGGCATGGGGGCAGTTGAAAAGGGGGTTTGAGGTGTTGGCACTGGGTGAAATGTGTTTTGAGGGCATGGGGGCAGTTGAAAAGGGGGTTTGAGGTGTTGGCACTGGGTGAAATGTGTTTTGAGGGCATGGGGGCAGTTGAAAAGGGGGTTTGAGGTGTTGGCACTGGGTGAAATGTGTTTTGAGGGCATGGGGGCAGTTGAAACAGGGGTTTGAGGTGTTGGCAGTGGGGTTGGCACTGTGTGAATTGTGTTTTGAGCGCATGGGGGCAGTTGAAAAGGGGGTTTGAGGTGTTGGCAGTGGGTGAAATGTGTTTTGAGGGCATGGGGGCAGTTGAAACAGGGGGTTTGAGGTGTTGGCATTGGGTGAAATGTGTTTTTGAGGGCATGGGCGCAGCTGAAAAGGGGGTTGAGGTGTTGGCACTGGGGTTGGCACCGTGTGAATTGTGTTTTGAGCGCATGGGGGCAGTTGAAAAGGGGGTTTGAGGTGTTGGCAGTGGGTGAATTGTGTTTTTGAGGGCTTGGGGGCAGTTGAAAAGGGGGTTTGAGGTGTTGGCACTGGGTGAAATGTGTTTTGAGGGCATGGGGGCAGTTGAAAAGGGGGTTTGAGGTGTTGGCAGTGGGTGAATTGTGTTTTTGAGGGCCTGGGGGCAGTTGAAAAGGGGGTTTGAGGTGTTGGCACTGGGTGAAATGTGTTTTGAGGGCATGGGGGCAGTTGAAAAGGGGGTTTGAGGTGTTGGCAGTTGGTGAATTGTTTTTCTGAGGGCCTAGGGGCAGTTGAAAAGGGGGTTTGAGGTGTTGGCACTGGGTGAAATGTGTTTTGAGGGCATGGGGGCAGTTGAAAAGGGCGTTTGAGGTGTTGGCAGTGGGTGAATTGTGTTTTTGAGGGCCTGGGGGCAGTTGAAAAGGGGGTTTGAGGTGTTGGCACTGGGTGAAATGTGTTTTGAGGGCATGGGGGCAGTTGAAAAGGGGGTTTGAGGTGTTGGCACTGGGTGAAATGTGTTTTGAGGGCATGGGGGCAGTTGAAACAGGGGTTTGAGGTGTTGGCAGTGGGGTTGGCACTGTGTGAATTGTGTTTTGAGCGCATGGGGGCAGTTGAAAAGGGGGTTTGAGGTGTTGGCAGTGGGTGAAATGTGTTTTGAGGGCATGGGGGCAGTTGAAACAGGGGGTTTGAGGTGTTGGCATTGGGTGAAGTGTGTTTCTGAGGGCATGGGCGCAGCTGAAAAGGGGGTTGAGGTGTTGGCACTGGGGTTGGCACCGTGTGAATTGTGTTTTGAGCGCATGGGGGCAGTTGAAAAGGGGGTTTGAGGTGTTGGCAGTGGGTGAATTGTGTTTTTGAGGGCTTGGGGGCAGTTGAAAAGGGGGTTTGAGGTGTTGGCACTGGGTGAAATGTGTTTCGAGGGCATGGGGGCAGTTGAAAAGGGGGTTTGAGGTGTTGGCAGTGGGTGAAATTTTTTTTTGGGGGCATGGGGGCAGTTGAAAAGGGGGTGAAATGTGTTTTTGAGGGCATGGGGGCAGTTGAAAAGGGGGTTTGAGGTGTTGGCACTGGGTGAAATGTGTTTTGAGGGCATGGGGGCAGTTGAAAAGGGGGTTTGAGGTGTTGGCACTGGGTGAAATGTGTTTTGAGGGCATGGGGGCAGTTGAAAAGGGGGTTTGAGGTGTTGGCACTGGGTGAAATGTGTTTTGAGGGCATGGGGGCAGTTGAAAAGGGGATTTGAGGTGTTGGCAGTGGGTGAAATTTTTTTTTGGGGGCATGGGGGCAGTTGAAAAGGGGGTGAATTGTGTTTTTGAGGGCATGGGGGCAGTTGAAAAGGGGGTTTGAGGTGTTGGCACTGGGTGAAATGTGTTTTGAGGGCATGGGGGCAGTTGAAAAGGGGGTTTGAGGTGTTGGCACTGGGTGAAATGTGTTTTGAGGGCATGGGGGCAGTTGAAAAGGGGGTTTGAGGTGTTGGCACTGGGTGAAATGTGTTTTGAGGGCATGGGGGCAGTTGATAAGGGGTTTGAGGTGTTGGCAGTGGGGTTGGCACTGTGTGAATTGTGTTTTGAGCGCATGGGGGCAGTTGAAAAGGGGGTTTGAGGTGTTGGCAGTGGGTGAAATGTGTTTTGAGGGCATGGGGGCAGTTGAAACAGGGGGTTTGAGGTGTTGGCATTGGGTGAAGTGTGTTTTTGAGGGCATGGGCGCAGCTGAAAAGGGGGTTGAGGTGTTGGCACTGGGGTTGGCACCGTGTGAATTGTGTATTGAGCGCATGGGGGCAGTTGAAAAGGGGGTTTGAGGTGTTGGCAGTGGGTGAATTGTGTTTTTGAGGGCTTGGGGGCAGTTGAAAAGGGGGTTTGAGGTGTTGGCACTGGGTGAAATGTGTTTTGAGGGCATGGGGGCAGTTGAAAAGGGGGTTTGAGGTGTTGGCAGTGGGTGAATTGTGTTTTTGAGGGCCTGGGGGCAGTTGAAAAGGGGGTTTGAGGTGTTGGCACTGGGTGAAATGTGTTTTGAGGGCATGGGGGCAGTTGAAAAGGGGATTTGAGGTGTTGGCAGTGGGTGAAATTTTTTTTTGGGGGCATGGGGGCAGTTGAAAAGGGGGTGAAATGTGTTTTTGAGGGCATGGGGGCAGTTGAAAAGGGGGTTTGAGGTGTTGGCACTGGGTGAAATGTGTTTTGAGGGCATGGGGGCAGTTGAAAAGGGGTTTTGAGGTGTTTACACTCGCTGAAATGTGTTTTGAGGGCATGGGGGCAGTTGAAAAGGGGGTTTGAGGTGTTGGCAGTGGGTGAAATTTGTTTTTGAGGGCATGGGGGCGGTTCAAAAGGGGGTGTGAGGTGTTGGCACTGGGTGAAATGTGTTTTTCGGGCATGGGGGCGGTTGAAAAGGGGGTTTGAGGTGTTGGCACTGGGTGAAATGTGTTTTGAGGGCATGGGGGCAGTTGAAAAGGCGGTTGAGGTGTTGGCACTGGGTGAAATGTGTTTTGAGGGCATGGGGGCAGTTGAAAAGGGGGTTGAGGTGTTGGCACAGGGTGAAACGTGTTTTGACGGCATGGGGGCAGTTGAAAAGGGGGTTTGAGGTGTTGGCACTGGGTGAAATGTGTTTTGAGGGCATGGGGGCGGTTGAACAGGGGGTTTGAGGTGTTTACACTGGGTGAAATGTGTTTTGAGGGCATGGGGGCAGTTGAAAAGGGGGTTTGAGGTGTTGGCACTGGGTGAAATGTGTTTTTCGGGCATGGGGGCGGTTGAAAAGGGGGTTTGAGGTGTTGGCACTGGGTGAAATGTGTTTTGAGGGCATGGGGGCAGTTGAAAAGGGGGTTTGAGGTGTTGGTAGTGGGTGAAATGTGTTTTGAGGGCATGGGGGCAGTTGAAAAGGGGGTTTGAGGTGTTGGCACTGGGTGAAATGTGTTTTGAGGGCATGGGGGCAGTTGAAACAGGGGTTTGAGGTGTTGGCATTGGGTGAAATGTGTTTTTGAGGGCCTGGGGGCAGTTGAAAAGGGGGTTTGAGGTGTTGGCACTGGGGTTGGCACTGTGTGAATTGTGTTTTGAGGGCATGGGGGCAGTTGAGAAGGGGGTTTGAGGTGCTTACATTGGGTAAAATGTGTTTTTGAGGGCATGGGGGCAGTTGAAAAGGGGGTTTGAGGTGTTGGCACTGGGTGAAATGTGTTTTCGAGGGCATGGGGGCAGTTGAAAAGGGGGTTGAGGTGCTGGCACTGGGGTTGGCACTGGGTGAAATGTGTTTTGAGGGCATGGGGGCAGTTGAAAAGGGGGTTTGAGGTGTCGGCAGTGGGTGAAATGTGTTTTGAGGGCATGGGGGCAGTTGAAAAGGGGGTTTGAGGTGTTGGCAGTGGGTGAAATGTGTCTTGAGGGCATGGGGGCAGTTGAAAAGGGGGTTTGAGGTGTTTGCAGTGGGTGAAATTTTTTTTTGAGGGCATGGGGCAAGTTACAAAGGGGGTGAAAGGTGTTTTGAGGGCATGGGGGCAGTTGAAAAGGGGGTTTGAGGGGTTGGCACTGGGTGAAATGTGTTTTGAGGGCATGGGGGCAGTTGAAAAGGGGGTTTGAGGTGTTGGCATTGGGTGAAATGTGTTTTGAGGGCATGGGGGCGGTTGAAAAGGGGGTTGAGGTGTTGGCACTGGGGTTGGCACTGGGTGAAATGTGTTTTGAGGGCATGGGGGCAGTTGAAAAGGGGGTTTGAGGTGTTGGCAGTGGGTGAAATGTGTTTTGAGGGCATGGGGGCAGTTGAAAAGGGGGTTTGAGGTGTTTGCAGTGGGTGAAATTTTTTTTTGAGGGCATGGGGGCAGTTGAAAAGGGGGTGAAATGTGTTTTGAGGGCATGGGGGCAGTTGAAAAGGGGGTTTGAGGTGTTGGCACTGGGTGAAATGTGTTTTTAGGGCATGGGGGCAGTTGAAAAGGGGGTTTGAGGTGTTGGCACTGTGTGAAATGTCTTTTTGAGGGCATGGGGGCAGTTGAAAAGGGGGTTTGAGGTGTTGGCAGTGGGTGAAATGTGTTTTGAGGGCATGGGGGCAGTTGAAAAGGGGATTCGAGGTGTTGGCAGTGGGTGAAATTTTTTTTTGTGGGCATGGGGGCAGTTGAAAAGGGGGTGAAATGTGTTTTGAGGGCATGGGGGCAGTTGAAAAGGGGGTTTGAGGTGTTGGCACCGGGTGAAACGTGTTTTGAGGGCATGGGGGCAGTTGAAAAGGGGGTTTGAGGTGTTGGCACTGGGTGAAATGTGTTTTGAGGGCATGGGGGCAGTTGATAAGGGGGTTTGAGGTGTTGGCACTGGGTGAAATGTGTTTTGAGGGCATGGGGGCAGTTGAAACAGGGGTTTGAGGTGTTGGCATTGGGTGAAATGTGTTTTTGAGGGCTTGGGGGCAGTTGAAAAGGGGGTTGAGGTGTTGGCACTGTGGTTGGCACTGTGTGAATTGTGTTTTGAGGGCAAGGGGGCAGTTGAAAAGGGGGTTTGAGGTGCTGGCAGTGGGTGAATTGTGTTTTGAGGGCATGGGGGCAGTTGAAAAGGGGGTTTGAGGTGTTGGCACTGGGTGAAATGTGTTTTGAGGGCATGGGGGCAGTTGAAAAGGGGGTTTGAGGTGTTGGCAGTTGGTGAATTGTTTTTTTGAGGGCCTAGGGGCAGTTGAAAAGGGGGTTTGAGGTGTTGGCACTGGGTGAAATGTGTTTTGAGGGCATGGGGGCAGTTGAAAAGGGGGTTTGAGGTGTTGGCAGTGGGTGAATTGTGTTTTTGAGGGCCTGGGGGCAGTTGAAAAGGGGGTTTGAGGTGTTGGCACTGGGTGAAATGTGTTTTGAGGGCATGGGGGCAGTTGAAAAGGGGATTTGAGGTGTTGGCAGTGGGTGAAATGTGTTTTGAGGGCATGGGGGCAGTTGAAAAGGGGGTGAAATGTGTTTTTGAGGGCATGGGGGCAGTTGAAAAGGGGGTTTGAGGTGTTGGCACTAGGTGAAATGTGTTTTGAGGGCATGGGGGCAGTTGAAAAGGGGGTTTGAGGTGTTGGCAGTGGCTGGATTGTGTTTTTGACGGCATGGGGGCAGTTGAAAAGGGGGTTTGAGGTGTTGGCACTGGGTGAAATGTGTTTTGAGGGCATGGGGGCAGTTGAAAAGGGGGTTTGAGGTGTTGGCAGTGGATGAAATGTGTTTTGAGGGCATGGGGGCAGTTGAAAAGGGGGTTTGAGGTGTTGGCACTGGGTGAAATGTGTTTTGAGGGCATGGGGGCAGTTGAAAAGGGGGTTTGAGGTGTTGGCACTGGGTGAAATGTTTTTTTGAGGGCCTAGGGGCAATTGAAAAGGGGGTTTGAGGTGTTGGCACTGGGTGAAATGTGTTTTGAGGGCATGGGGGCAGTTGAAAAGGGGGTTTGAGGTGTTGGCACTGGGTGAAATGTGTTTTGAGGGCATGGGGGCAGTTGAAAAGGGGATTTGAGGTGTTGGCAGTGGGTGAAATTTTTTTTTGGGGGCATGGGGGCAGTTCAAAAGGGGGTGAAATGTGTTTTTGAGGGCATGGGGGCAGTTGAAAAGGGGGTTTGAGGTGTTGGCACTGGGTGAAATGTGTTTTGAGGGCATGGGGGCAGTTGAAAAGGGGGTTTGAGGTGTTGGCAGTGGGTGGATTGTGTTTTTGACGGCATGGGGGCAGTTGAAAAGGGGGTTTGAGGTGTTGGCACTGGGTGAAATGTGTTTTGAGGGCATGGGGGCAGTTGAAAAGGGGGTTTGAGGTGTTGGCAGTGGGTGAAATGTGTTTTGAGGGCATGGGGGCAGTTGAAAAGGGGGTTTGAGGTGTAGGCACTGGGTGAAATGTGTTTTGAGGGCATGGGGGCAGTTGAAACAGGGGTTTGAGGTGTTGGCAGTGGGGTTGGCACTGTGTGAAATGTGTTTTGAGCGCATGGGGGCAGTTGAAAAGGGGGTTTGAGGTGTTGGCACTGGGTGAAATGTGTTTTGAGGGCATGGGGGCAGTTGAAAAGGGGGTTTGAGGTGTTGGCACTGGGTGAAATGTGTTTTGAGGGCATGGGGGCAGTTGAAACAGGGGTTTGAGGTGTTGGCAGTGGGGTTGGCACTGTGTGAATTGTGTTTTGAGCGCATGGGGGCAGTTGAAAAGGGGGTTTGAGGTGCTGGCAGTGGGTGAATTGTGTTTTGAGGGCATGGGGGCAGTTGAAAAGGGGGTTTGAGGTGTTGGCAGTGGGTGAATTGTGTTTTTGAGGGCCTGGGGGCAGTTGAAAAGGGGGTTTGAGGTGTTGGCACTGGGTGAAATGTGTTTTGAGGGCATGGGGGCAGTTGAAAAGGGGGTTTGAGGTGTTGGCAGTGGGTGAAATGTGTTTTGAGGGCATGGGGGCAGTTGAAAAGGGGGTTTGAGGTGTTGGCACTGCGTGAAATGTGTTTTGAGGGCATGGGGGGCAGTTGAAAAGGGGGTTTGAGGTGTTGGCACTCGGTGAAATGTGTTTTGAGGGCATGGGGGCAGTTGAAAAGGGGACTTGAGGTGTTGGCAGTGGGTGAAATTGTTTTTTGGGGCATGGGGGCAGTTGAAAAGGGGGTGAAATGTGTTTTGGAGGGCATGGGGGCAGTTGAAAAGGGGGTTTGAGGTGTTGGCACTGGTTGAAATGTGTTTTGAGGGCATGGGGGCAGTTGAAAAGGGGGTTTGAGGTGTTTACACTCGCTGAAATGTGTTTTGAGGGCATCGGGGCAGCTGAAAAGGGGGTTTGAGGTGTTGGCAGTGGGTGAAATTTGTTTTTGAGGGCATGGGGGCGGTTGAAAAGGGGGTGTGAGGTGTTGGCACTGGGTGAAATGTGTTTTTCGGGCATGGGGGCGGTTGAAAAGGGGGTTTGAGGTGTTGGCACTGGGTGAAATGTGTTTTGAGGGCATGGGGGCAGTTGAAAAGGCGGTTGAGGTGTTGGCACTGGGTGAAATGTGTTTTGAGGGCATGGGGGCAGTTGAAAAGGGGGTTGAGGTGTTGGCACAGGGTGAAACGTGTTTTGACGGCATCGGGGCAGTTGAAAAGGGGGTTTGAGGTGCTGGCACTGGGTGAAATGTGTTTTGAGGGCATGGGGGCGGTTGAAAAGGGGGTTTGAGGTGTTTACACTGGGTGAAATGTGTTTTGAGGGCATGGGGGCCGTTGAAAAGGGGGTTTGAGGTGTTGGCACTGGGTGAAATGTGTTTTGAGGGCATGGGGGCAGTTGAAAAGGGGGTTTGAGGTGTTGGCATTGGGTGAAATGTGTTTTTCGGGCATGGGGGCGGTTGAAAAGGGGGTTTGAGGTGTTGGCAGTGGGTGAAATGTGTTTTGAGGGCATGGGGGCAGTTGAAAAGGGGGTTTGAGGTGTTGGCAGTGGGTGAAATGTGTTTTGAGGGCATGGGGGCAGTTGAAAAGGGGGTTTGAGGTGTTGGCAGTGGGTGAAATGTGTTTCGAGGGCATGGGGGCAGTTGAAAAGGGGGTTTGAGGTGTTGGCACTGGGTGAAATGTGTTTTGAGGGCATGGGGGCAGTTGAAAAGGGGGTTTGAGGTTTTTGCAGTGGGTGAAATTTTTTTTTGAGGGCATGGGGGCACCTGAAAAGGGGGTGAAATGTGTTGTGAGGGCATGGGGGCAGTTGAAAAGGGGGTTTGAGGGGTTGGCACTGGGTGAAATGTGTTTTGAGGGCATGGGGGCAGTTGAAAAGGGGGTTTGAGGTGTTGGCATTGGGTGAAATGTGTTTTGAGGGCATGGGGGCAGTTGAAAAGGGGGTTGAGGTGTTGGCATTGGGGTCGGCAGTGGGTGAAATGTGTTTTGATGGCATTGGGGCAGTTGAAAAGGGGGTTTGAGGTGTTGGCACTGGGTGAAATGTGTTTTGACGGCATGGGGGCAGTTGAAAAGGGGGTTTGAGGTGTTTGCAGTGGGTGAAAATTTTTTTTGAGGGCATGGGGGCAGTTGAAAAGGGGGTTTGAGGTGTTGGCATTGGGGTTGGCACTGGGTGAAATGTGTTTTGAGGGCATGGGGGCAGTTGAAAAGGGGGTTTGAGGTGTTGGCACTGTGTGAAATGTGTTTTGAGGGCATGGGGGCAGTTGAAAAGGGGGTTTGAGGTGTTGGCATTGGGTGAAACTTGTTTTTGAGGGCATGGGGGCAATTGAAAAGGGGGTTTGAGGTGTTGGCAGTGGGTGAAATGTGTTTTGAGGGCATGGGGGCAGTTGAAAAGGGGGTTTGACGTGTTGGCATCGGGTGAAACGTGTTTTGACGGCATGGGGGCAGTTGAAAAGGGGGTTTGAGGTGTTGGCATTGGGTGAAATTTGTTTTTGAGGGCATGGGGGCAGTTGAAAAGGGGGTTTGAGGTGTTGGCAGTGGGTGAAATGTGTTTTGAGGGCATGGGGGCAGTTGAAAAGGGGATTCGAGGTGTTGGCACTGGGTGAAATGTGTTTTGAGGGCATGATGGCAGTTGAAAAGGGGGTTTGAGGTGTTGGCACTGGGTGAAACGTGTTTTGAGGGCATGGGGGCAGTTGAAAAGGGGGTTTGAGGTGTCGGCACTGGGTGAAATGTGTTTTGACGGCATGGGGGCAGTTGAAAAGGGGGTTTGAGGTGTTGGCACTGTGTGAAATGTGTTTTTGAGGGCATGGGGGCGGTTGAAAAGCGGATTTGAGGTGTTGGCACTGTGTGAAATGTGTTTTTCGGGCATGGGGGCGGTTGAAAAGGGGGTTTGAGGTGTTGGCACTGGGTGAAAGGTGTTTTGAGGGCATGGGGGCAGTTGAAAAGGGGGTTTGAGGTGTTGGCACTGGTTGAAATGTGTTTCGACGGCATGGGGGCAGTTGAAAAGGGGGTTTGAGGTGTTGGCACCGTGTGAAATGTGTTTTTGAGGGCATGGGGGCGGTTGAAAAGCGGATTTGAGGTGTTGGCACTGTGTGAAATGTGTTTTTCGGGCATGGGGGCGGTTGAAAAGGGGGTTTGAGGTGTTGGCACTGGGTGAAAGGTGTTTTGAGGGCATGGGGGCAGTTGAAAAGGGGGTTTGAGGTGTTGGCACTGGGTGAAATGTGTTTTGACGGCATGGGGGCAGTTGAAAAGGGGGTTTGAGGTGTTGGCACTGTGTGAAATGTGTTTTTGAGGGCATGGGGGCGGTTGAAAAGCGGATTTGAGGTGTTGGCACTGTGTGAAATGTGTTTTTCGGGCATGGGGGCGGTTGAAAAGGGGGTTTGAGGTGTTGGCACTGGGTGAAAGGTGTTTTGAGGGCATGGGGGCAGTTGAAAAGGGGGTTTGAGGTGTTGGCACTGGGTGAAAGGTGTTTTGAGGGCATGGGGGCAGTTGAAAAGGGGGTTGAGGTGTTGGCACTGGGGTTGGCACTGGGTGAAATGTGTTTTGAGGGCATGGGGGCAGTTGAAAAGGGGGTTGGAGGTGTTGGCACTGGGTGAAATGTGTTTTGAGGGCATGGGGGCAGTTGAAAAGGGGGTGAAATGTGTTTTGAGGGCATGGGGGCAGTTGAAAAGGGGGTTTGAGGTGTTGGCACTGGGTGAAACGTGTTTTGAGGGCATGGGGGCAGTTGAAAAGGGGGTTTGAGGTGTTGGCACTGGGTGAAATGTGTTTTGACGGCATGGGGGCAGTTGAAAAGGGGGTTTGAGGTGTTGGCACTGTGTGAAATGTGTTTTTGAGGGCATGGGGGCGGTTGAAAAGCGGATTTGAGGTGTTGGCACTGTGTGAAATGTGTTTTTCGGGCATGGGGGCGGTTGAAAAGGGGGTTTGAGGTGTTGGCATTGGGTGAAAGGTGTTTTGAGGGCATGGGGGCAGTTGAAAAGGGGGTTTGAGGTGTTGGCACTGGGTGAAAGGTGTTTTGAGGGCATGGGGGCAGTTGAAAAGGGGGTTGAGGTGTTGGCACTGGGGTTGGCACTGGGTGAAATGTGTTTTGAGGGCATGGGGGCAGTTGAAAAGGGGGTTGGAGGTGTTGGCACTGGGTGAAATGTGTTTTGAGGGCATGGGGGCAGTTGAAAAGGGGGTTGGAGGTGTTGGCACTGGGTGAAAGGTGTTTTGAGGGCATGGGGGCAGTTGAAAAGGGGGTGAAATGTGTTTTGAGGGGATGGGGGCAGTTGAGAAGGGGGTTTGAGGGGTTGGCACTGGGTGAAATATGTTTTGAGGGCATGGGGGCAGTTGAAAAGGGGGTGAAATGTGTTTTGAGGGGATGGGGGCAGTTGAGAAGGGCGTTTGAGGTGTTGGCACTGGGTGAAATATGTTTTGAGGGCATGGGGGCAGTTGAAAAGGGGGTTTGAGGTGTTGGCACTGTGTGAAATGTGTTTTGAGGGCATGGGGGCAGTTGAAAAGGGGGTTTGAGGTGTTTACACTGGGTGAAATGTGTTTTGACGGCATGGGGGCAGTTGAAAAGGGGGTTTGAGGTGTTGGCACTGTGTGGAATGTGTTTTGAGGGCATGGGGGCAGTTGAAAAGGGGGTTGGAGGTGTTGGCACTGGGTGAAAGGTGTTTTGAGGGCATGGGGGCAGTTGAAAAGGGGGTTTGAGGTGTTGGCACTGGGTGAAATGTGTTTTGAGGGCATGGGGGCAGTTGAAAAGGGGGTTTGAGGTGTTGGCAGTGGGTGACATTTTTTTTTAAGGGCATGGGGGCAGTTGAAAAGGGGGTGAAATGTGTTTTGAGGGCATGGGGGCAGTTGAGAAGGGGGTTTGAGGTGTTGGCACTGGGTGAAATATGTTTTGAGGGCATGGGGGCAGTTGAAAAGGGGGTTTGAGGTGTTTACATTGGGTGAAATGTGTTTTGACGGCATGGGGGCGGTTGTAAAGGGGATTCGAGGTGTTGGCAGTGGGTGAAATTTGTTTTTGAGGGCATGGGGGCAGGTGAAAAGGGGGTGAAATGTGTTTTGAGGGCATGGGGGCAGTTGAGAAGGGGGTTTGAGGGGTTGGCACTGGGTGAAATATGTTTTGAGGGCATGGGGCAGTTGAAAAGGGGGTTTGAGGTGTTGGCACTGGGTGAAATGTGTTTTGAGGGCATGGGGGCAGTTGAAAAGGGGGTTTGAGGTGTTTACACTGGGTGAAATGCGTTTTTAGGGCATGGGGGCAGTTGAAAAGGGGGTTTGAGGTGTTGGCATCGTGTGGAATGTGTTTTTCGGGCATGGGGGCAGTTGAAAAGGGGGTTAAATGTGTTTTGAGGGCATGGGGGCAGTTGAAAAGGGGGTTTGAGGTGTTGGCACTGGGTGAAATGTGTTTTGAGGGCATGGGGGCAGTTGAAAAGGGGGTTTGAGGTGTTTACACTGGGTGAAATGTGTTTTGACGGCGTGGGGGCAGTTGAAACGGGGGTTTGACGTGTTGGCATTGTGTGGAATGTGTTTTTCGGGCATGGGGGCGGTTGAAAAGGGGGTTCAAGGTGTTGGCACTGGGTGAAATATGTTTTGAGGGCATGGGGGCAGTTGAAAAGGGGGTTGAGGTGTTGGCAGTGGGGTTGGCACTGGGTGAAATGTGTTTTGAGGGCATGGGGGCAGTTGAAAAGGGGGTTTGAGGTGTTGGCAGTGGGTGAAATGTGTTTTGAGGGCATGGGGGCAGTTGAAAAGGGGGTTTGAGGTGTTGGCACTGTGTGAAATGTGTTTTGAGGGCATGGGGGCGGTTGAAAAGGGGGTGAAATGTGTTTTTAGGGCATGGGGGCAGATGAAAAGGGGGTTTGAGGTGTTGGCATTGGGTGAAATTTGTTTTTGAGGGCATGGGGGCAGTTGAAAAGGGGGTTTGAGGTGTTGGCAGTCGGTGAAATGTTTTTTGAGGGCATGGGGGCAGTTGTAAAGGGGATTCGAGGTGTTGGCAGTGGGTGAAATTTTTTTTTGTGGGCATGGGGGCAGTTGAAAAGGGGGTGAAATGTGTTTTGAGGGCATGGGGGCAGTTGAAAAGGGGGTTTGAGGTGTTGGCACTGGGTGAAACGTGTTTTGAGGGCATGGGGGCAGTTGAAAAGGGGGTTTGAGGTGTTGGCACTGGGTGAAATGTGTTTTGACGGCATGGGGGCAGTTGAAAAGGGGTTTGAGGTCTTGGCACTGTGTGAAATGTGTTTTTGAGGGCATGGGGGTGGTTGAAAAGCGGATTTGAGGTGTCGGCACTGTGTGAAATGTGTTTTTCGGGCATGGGGGCGGTTGAAAAGGGGGTTTGAGGTGTTGGCACTGGGTGAAAGGTGTTTTGAGGGCATGGGGGCAGTTGAAAAGGGGGTTGAGGTGTTGGCACTGGGGTTGGCACTGGGTGGAATGTGTTTTTGAGGGCATGGGGGCAGTTGCAAAGGGGGTTGGAGGTGTTGGCACTGGGTGAAATGTGTTTTGAGGGCATGGGGGCAGTTGAAAAGGGGGTTGGAGGTGTTGGCACTGGGTGAAAGGTGTTTTGAGGGCATGGGGGCAGTTGAAAAGGGGGTTTGAGGTGTTGGCACTGGGTGAAATGTGTTTTGAGGGCATGGGGGCAGTTGAAAAGGGGGTTTGAGGTGTTGGCACTGGGTGAAACGTGTTTTGAGGGCATGGGGGCAGTTGAAAAGGGGGTTTGAGGTGTTTACATTGGGTGAAATGTGTTTTGAGGGCATGGGGGCAGTTGAAAAGGGGGTTTGAGGTGTTGGCAGTGGGTGAAATTTGTTTTTGAGGGCATGGGGGCAGTTGAAAAGGGGGTTTGAGGTGTTGGCATTCGATGGAATATGTTTTGAGGGCATGGGGGCAGTTGAAAAGGGGGTTTGAGGTGTTGGCACTGTGTGAAATGTGTTTTCAGGGCATGGGGGCAGTTGAAAAGGGGGTTTGAGGTGTTGGCAGTGGATGAAATGTGTTTTGAGGGCATGGGGGCAGTTGAAAAGGGGGTTTGAGGTGCTGGCACTGGGTGAAATGTGTTTTGAGGGCATGGGGGCAGTTGAAAAGGGGGTTTGAGGTGTTGGCATCGGGTGAAACGTGTTTTGAGGGCATGGGGGCAGTTGAAAAGGGGGTTTGAGGTGTTGGCATTGGGTGAAATTTGTTTTTGAGGGCATGGGGGCAGTTGAAAAGGGGGTTTGAGGTGTTTGCAGTGGGTGAAATGTCTTTTGAGGGCATGGGGGCAGTTGAAAAGGGGGTTTGAGGTGTTGGCAGTGGGTGAAATGTGTTTTGAGGGCATGGGGGCGGTTGAAAAGGGGATTCGAGGTGTTGGCGGTTGGTGAAATTTTTTTTGGTGGGCATGCGGGCAGTTGAAAAGGGGGTGAAATGTGTTTTGAGGGCATGGGGGCAGTTGAAAAGGGGGTTTGAGGTGTTGGCACTGGGTGAAACGTGTTTTGAGGGCATGGGGGCAGTTGAAAAGGGGGTTTGAGGTGTTGGCACTGGGTGAAATGTGTTTTGACGGCATGGGGGCAGTTGAAAAGGGGGTTTGAGGTGTTGGCACTGTGTGAAATGTGTTTTTGAGGGCATGGGGGCGGTTGAAAAGCGGATTTGAGGTGTTGGCACTGTGTGAAATGTGTTTTTCGGGCATGGGGGCGGTTGAAAAGGGGGTTTGAGGTGTTGGCACTGGATGAAAGGTGTTTTGAGGGCATGGGGGCAGTTGAAAAGGGGGTTTGAGGTGTTGGCACTGGGTGAAAGGTGTTTTGAGGGCATGGGGGCAGTTGAAAAGGGGGTTTGAGGTGTTGGCAGTGGGTGAAATGTGTTTTGAGGGCATGGGGGCAGTTGAAAAGGGGGTTGGAGGTGTTGGCACTGGGTGAGAGGTGTTTTGAGGGCATGGGGGCAGTTGAAAAGGGGGTTTGAGGTGTTGGCACTGGGTGAAATGTGTTTTGAGGGCATGGGGGCAGTTGAAAAGGGGGTGGAGGTGTTGGCACTGGGTGAAATGTGTTTTGAGGGCATGGGGGCAGTTGAAAAGGGGGTTTGAGGTGTTGGCACTGGGTGAAATGTGTTTTGAGGGCTTGGGGGCAGTTGAAAAGGGGGTTTGAGGTGTTGGCATTGCGTGAAATGTGTTTTTCGGGCATGGGGGCAGTTGAAAAGGGGGTTTGAGGTGTTGGCACGGGGTGAAATGTGTTTTGAGGGTATGGGGGCAGTTGAAACAGGGGTTTGAGGTGTTGGCATTGGGTGAAATGTGTTTTTGAGGACATGGGGGCATTTGAAAAGGGGGTTTGACCTGTTAGCACTGGGGTTGGCACTGTGTGAATTGTGTTTTGAGGGCATGGGGGCAGTTGAAAAGGGGGTTTGGGGTGCTGGCATTGCGTAAAATGTGTTTTTGAGGGCATGGGGGTAGTTGAAAAGGGGGTTTGAGGTGTTGGCACTGAGTGAAATGTGTTTTGAGGGCATGGGGGCAGTTGAAAAGGGGGTTTGAGGTGTTGGCACTGGGTGAAATGTGTTTTGACGGCATGGGGGCAGTTCAAAAGGGGGTTTGAGGTGTTGGCACTGGGTGAAATGTGTTTCGAGGGCATGGGGGCAGTTGAAAAGGGGGTTGAAGTGTTGGCACTGGGGTTGGCACTGTGTGAAATGTGTTTTGAGGGCATGGGGGCAGTTGAAAAGGGGGTTTGAGGTGTTGGCATTGGGTAAAATGTGTTTTTGAGGGCATGGGGGCAGTTGAAAAGGGGGTTTGAGGTGTTGGCACTGGGTGAAATGTGTTTTGAGGGCATGGGGGCAGTTGAAAAGGGGGTTTGATGTGTTGGCACTGGGTGAAATGTGTTTTTGAGGGCATGTGGGCAGTTGAAAAGGGGGTGGAGTTGTTGGCACTGTGTGAATTGTGTTTTGAGGGCATGGGGGCAGTTGAAACAGGGGTTTGAGGTGTTGGCACTGGGTGAAATGTGTTTTTGAGGGCATGTGGGCAGTTGAAAAGGGGGTGGAGTTGTTGGCACTGTGTGAATTGTGTTTTGAGGGCATGGGGGCAGTTGAAAAGGGGGTTTGAGGTGTTGGCACTGGGTGAAATGTGTTTTGAAGGCATGGGGGCAGTTGAAACAGGGGTTTGAGGTGTTGGCATTGGGTGAAATGTGTTTTTGAGGGCCTGGGGGCAGTTGAAAAGGGGGTTGAGGTGTTGGCACTGGGGTTGGCACTGTGTAAATTGTGTTTTGAGGGCATGGGGGCAGTTGAAAAGGGGGTTTGAGGTGCTGGCATTGGGTAAAATGTGTTTTTGAGGGCATGGGGGCAGTTGAAAAGGGGGTTTGAGGTGTTGGCACTGGGTGAAATGTGTTTTGAGGGCATGGGGGCAGTTGAAAAGGGGGTTTGAGGTGTTGGCAGTGGGTGAATTGTGTTTTTGAGGGCATGGGGGCAGTTGAAAAGGGGGTTTGAGGTGTTGGCACTGGGTGAAATGTGTTTTGAGGGCATGGGGGCAGTTGAAAAGGGGGTTTGAGGTGTTGGCACTGGGTGAAATGTGTTTTGAAGGCATGGGGGCAGTTGAAACAGGGGTTTGAGGTGTTGGCATTGGGTGAAATGTGTTTTTGAGGGCCTGGGGGCAGTTGAAAAGGGGGTTGAGGTGTTGGCACTCGGGTTGGCACTGTGTGAATTTTGTTTTGAGGGCATGGGGGCAGTTGAAAAGGGGGTTTGAGGTGCTGGCATTGGGTAAAATGTGTTTTTGAGGGCATGGGGGCAGTTGAAAAGGGGGTTTGAGGTGTTGGCACTGGGTGAAATGTGTTTTGAGGGCATGGGGGCAGTTGAAAAGGGGGTTTGAGGTGTTGGCAGTGGGTGAATTGTGTTTTTGAGGGCATGGGGGCAGTTGAAAAGGGGGTTTGAGGTGTTGGCACTGGGTGAAATGTGTTTTGAGGGCATGGGGGCAGTTGAAAAGGGGGTTTGAGGTGTTGGCACTGGGTGAAATGTGTTTTGAAGGCATGGGGGCAGTTGAAACAGGGGTTTGAGGTGTTGGCATTGGGTGAAATGTGTTTTTGAGGGCCTGGGGGCAGTTGAAAAGGGGGTTGAGGTGTTGGCACTCGGGTTGGCACTGTGTGAATTTTGTTTTGAGGGCATGGGGGCAGTTGAAAAGGGGGTTTGAGGTGCTGGCATTGGGTGAAATGTGTTTTTGAGGGCATGGGGGCAGTTGAAAAGGGGGTTTGAGGTGTTGGCACTGGGTGAAATGTGTTTTGAGGGCATGGGGGCAGTTGAAAAGGGGGTTTGAGGTGTTGGCAGTGGGTGAATTGTGTTTTTGAGGGCATGGGGGCAGTTGAAAAGGGGGTTTGAGGTGTTGGCACATGGTGAAATGTGTTTTGAGGGCATGGGGGCAGTTGAAAAGGGGGTTTGATGTGTTGGCACTGGGGTTGGCACTGTGTAAATTGTGTTTTGAGGGCATGGGGGCAGTTGAAACAGGGGTTTGAGGTGTCGGCACTGGGTGAAATGTGTTTTTGAGGGCATGTGGGCAGTTGAAAAGGGGGTGGAGGTATTGGCACTGGGTGAAATGTGTTTTGAGGGCATGGGGGCAGTTGAAAAGGGGATTTGAGGTGTTGGCACTGGGTGAAATGTGTTTTGAAGGCATGGGGGCAGTTGAAAAGGGGGTTTGAGGTGTTGGCATTGGGTGAAATGTGTTTTGAGGGCATGGGGGCAGTTGAAAAGGGGGTTTGAGGTGTTGGCAGTGGGTGAATTGTGTTTTTGAGGGCATGGGGGCAGTTGAAAAGGGGGTTTGAGGTGTTGGCACTGGGGTTGGCACTGGGTGAAATGTGTTTTGAGGGCATGGGGGCAGTTGAAAAGGGGGTTTGAGGTGTTGGCAGTGGGTGAATTGTGTTTTTGAGGGCATGGGGGCAGTTGAAAAGGGGGTTTGAGGTGTTGGCACTGGCTGAAATGTGTTTTGAGGGCATGGGGGCAGTTGAAAAGGGGGTTTGAGGTGTTGGCACTTGGTGAAATGTGTTTTGAGGGCATGGGGGTAGTTGAAAAGGGGGTTTGAGGTGTTGGCACTGGGTGAAATGTGTTTTTGAGGGCATTGGGGCAGTTGAAAAGGGGGTTTGGGGTGTTGGCACTGGGTGAAATGTGTTTTGAGGGCATGGGGGCAGTTGAAAAGGGGGTTTGAGGTGTTGGCACTGGGTGAAATGTGTTTTGAGGGCATGGGGGCAGTTGAAAAGGGGGTTTGAGGTGTTGGCACTTGGTGAAATGTGTTTTGAGGGCATGGGGGTAGTTGAAAAGGGGGTTTGAGGTGTTGGCACCGGGTGAAATGTGTTTTGAGGGCATGGGGGCAGTTGAAACAGGGGTTTGAGGTGTTGGCACTGGGTGAAATGTGTTTTTGAGGGCATGGGGGCAGTTGAAAAGGGGGTTGAGGTGTTGGCACTGGGGTTGGCACTGTGTGAATTGTGTTTTGAGGGCATGGGGGCAGTTGAAAAGGGGGTTTGAGGTGCTGGCACTGGGTGAAATGTGTTTTTGAGGGCATGGGGGCAGTTGAAAAGGGGGCTTGAGGTGTTGGCACTGGGTGAAATGTGTTTTGAGCGCATGGGGGCAGTTGAAAAGGGGGTTTGAGGTGTTGGCAGTGGGTGAAATGTCTTTTGAGGGCATGGGGGCAGTTGAAAAGGGGGTTTGAGGTGTTGGCACTGGGTGAAATGTGTTTTGAGGGCTTGGGGGCAGTTGAAAAGGGGGTTTGAGGTGTTGGCATTGCGTGAAATGTGTTTTTCGGGCATGGGGGCAGTTGAAAAGGGGGTTTGAGGTGTTGGCACTGGGTGAAATGTGTTTTGAGGGTATGGGGGCAGTTGAAACAGGGGTTTGAGGTGTTGGCATTGAGTGAAATGTGTTTTTGAGGACATGGGGGCATTTGAAAAGGGGGTTTGAGGTGTTGGCACTGGGGTTGGCACTGTGTGAATTGTGTTTTGAGGGCATGGGGGCAGTTGAAAAGGGGGTTTGAGGTGTTGGCACTGAGTGAAATGTGTTTTGAGGGCATGGGGGCAGTTGAAAAGGGGGTTTGAGGTGTTGGCAGTGGGTGAAATGTGTTTTGAGGGCATGGGGGCAGTTGAAAAGGGGGTTTGAGGTGTTGGCAGTGGGTGAAATGTGTTTTGACGGCATGGGGGCAGTTGAAAAGGGGGTTTGAGGTGTTGGCACTGGGTGAAATGTGTTTCGAGGGCATGGGGGCAGTTGAAAAGGGGGTTGAAGTGTTGGCACTAGGGTTGGCACTGTGTGAAATATGTTTTGAGGGCATGGGGGCAGTTGAAAAGGGGGTTTGAGGTGTTGGCATTGGGTAAAATGTGTTTTTGAGGGCATGGGGGCAGTTGAAAAGGGGGTTTGAGGTGTTGGCACTGGGTGAAATGTGTTTTGAGGGCATGGGGGCAGTTGAAAAGGGGGTTTGAGGTGTTGGCACTGGGTGAAATGTGTTTTGAAGGCATGGGGGCAGTTGAAACAGGGGTTTGAGGTGTTGGCATTGGGTGAAATGTGTTTTTGAGGGCCTGGGGGCAGTTGAAAAGGGGGTTGAGGTGTTGGCACTCGGGTTGGCACTGTGTGAATTTTGTTTTGAGGGCATGGGGGCAGTTGAAAAGGGGGTTTGAGGTGCTGGCATTGGGTAAAATGTGTTTTTGAGGGCATGGGGGCAGTTGAAAAGGGGGTTTGAGGTGTTGGCACTGGGTGAAATGTGTTTTGAGGGCATGGGGGCAGTTGAAAAGGGGGTTTGAGGTGTTGGCAGTGGGTGAATTGTGTTTTTGAGGGCATGGGGGCAGTTGAAAAGGGGGTTTGAGGTGTTGGCACATGGTGAAATGTGTTTTGAGGGCATGGGGGCAGTTGAAAAGGGGGTTTGATGTGTTGGCACTGGGGTTGGCACTGTGTAAATTGTGTTTTGAGGGCATGGGGGCAGTTGAAACAGGGGTTTGAGGTGTCGGCACTGGGTGAAATGTGTTTTTGAGGGCATGTGGGCAGTTGAAAAGGGGGTGGAGGTATTGGCACTGGGTGAAATGTGTTTTGAGGGCATGGGGGCAGTTGAAAAGGGGATTTGAGGTGTTGGCACTGGGTGAAATGTGTTTTGAAGGCATGGGGGCAGTTGAAACAGGGGTTTGAGGTGTTGGCATTGGGTGAAATGTGTTTTTGAGGGCCTGGGGGCAGTTGAAAAGGGGGTTGAGGTGTTGGCACTCGGGTTGGCACTGTGTGAATTGTGTTTTGAGGGCATGGGGGCAGTTGAAAAGGGGGTTTGAGGTGCTGGCATTGGGTAAAATGTGTTTTTGAGGGCATGGGGGCAGTTGAAAAGGGGGTTTGAGGTGTTGGCACTGGGTGAAATGTGTTTTGAGGGCATGGGGGCAGTTGAAAAGGGGGTTTGAGGTGTTGGCAGTGGGTGAATTGTGTTTTTGAGGGCATGGGGGCAGTTGAAAAGGGGGTTTGAGGTGTTGGCACTGGGTGAAATGTGTTTTGAGGGCATGGGGGCAGTTGAAAAGGGGGTTTGAGGTGTTGGCACTTGGTGAAATGTGTTTTGAGGGCATGGGGGTAGTTGAAAAGGGGGTTTGAGGTGTTGGCACTGGGTGAAATGTGTTTTTGAGGGCATTGGGGCAGTTGAAAAGGGGGTTTGGGGTGTTGGCACTGGGTGAAATGTGTTTTGAGGGCATGGGGGCAGTTGAAAAGGGGGTTTGAGGTGTTGGCACTGGGTGAAATGTGTTTTGAGGGCATGGGGGCAGTTGAAAAGGGGGTTTGAGGTGTTGGCACTTGGTGAAATGTGTTTTGAGGGCATGGGGGTAGTTGAAAAGGGGGTTTGAGGTGTTGGCACCGGGTGAAATGTGTTTTGAGGGCATGGGGGCAGTTGAAACAGGGGTTTGAGGTGTTGGCATTGGGTGAAATGTGTTTTTGAGGGCATGGGGGCAGTTGAAAAGGGGGCTTGAGGTGTTGGCACTGGGGTTGGCACTGTGTGAATTGTGTTTTGAGGGCATGGGGGCAGTTGAAAAGGGGGTTTGAGGTGCTGGCACTGGGTGAAATGTGTTTTTGAGGGCATGGGGGCAGTTGAAAAGGGGGCTTGAGGTGTTGGCACTGGGTGAAATGTGTTTTGAGCGCATGGGGGCAGTTGAAAAGGTGGTTTGAGGTGTTGGCAGTGGGTGAAATGTCTTTTGAGGGCATGGGGGCAGTTGAAAAGGGGGTTTGAGGTGTTGGCACTGGGTGAAATGTGTTTTGAGGGCTTGGGGGCAGTTGAAAAGGGGGTTTGAGGTGTTGGCATTGCGTGAAATGTGTTTTTCGGGCATGGGGGCAGTTGAAAAGGGGGTTTGAGGTGTTGGCACTGGGTGAAATGTGTTTTGAGGGTATGGGGGCAGTTGAAACAGGGGTTTGAGGTGTTGGCATTGAGTGAAATGTGTTTTTGAGGACATGGGGGCATTTGAAAAGCGGGTTTGAGGTGTTGGCACTGGGGTTGGCACTGTGTGAATTGTGTTTTGAGGGCATGGGGGCAGTTGAAAAGGGGGTTTGGGGTGTTGGCACTGAGTGAAATGTGTTTTGAGGGCATGGGGGCAGTTGAAAAGGGGGTTTGAGGTGTTGGCAGTGGGTGAAATGTGTTTTGAGGGCATGGGGGCAGTTGAAAAGGGGGTTTGAGGTGTTGGCAGTGGGTGAAATGTGTTTTGACGGCATGGGGGCAGTTGAAAAGGGGGTTTGAGGTGTTGGCACTGGGTGAAATGTGTTTCGAGGGCATGGGGGCAGTTGAAAAGGGGGTTGAAGTGTTGGCACTAGGGTTGGCACTGTGTGAAATGTGTTTTGAGGGCATGGGGGCAGTTGAAAAGGGGGTTTGAGGTGTTGGCATTGGGTAAAATGTGTTTTTGAGGGCATGGGGGCAGTTGAAAAGGGGGTTTGAGGTGTTGGCACTGGGTGAAATGTGTTTTGAGGGCATGGGGGCTGTTGAAAAGGGGGTTTGATGTGTTGGCATTGGGTAAAATGTGTTTTTGAGGGCATGGGGGCAGTTGAAAAGGGGGTTTGAGGTGTTGGCACTGTGTAAATTGTGTTTTGAGGGCATGGGGGCAGTTGAAACAGGGGTTTGAGGTGTTGGCACTGGGTGAAATGTGTTTTTGAGGGCATGTGGGCAGTTGAAAAGGGGGTGGAGGTATTGGCACTGGGTGAAATGTGTTTTGAGGGCATGGGGGCAGTTGAAAAGGGGGTTTGAGGTGTTGGCACTGGGTGAAATGTGTTTTGAAGGCATGGGGGCAGTTGAAAAGGGGGTTTGAGGTGTTGGCACTGGGTGAAATGTGTTTTGAAGGCATGGGGGCAGTTGAAACAGGGGTTTGAGGTGTTGGCATCGGGTGAAATGTGTTTTTGAGGGCCTGGGGGCAGTTGAAAAGGGGGTTGAGGTGTTGGCACTGGGGTTGGCACTGTGTGAATTGTGTTTTGAGGGCATGGGGGCGGTTGAAAAGGGGGTTTGAGGTGTTGGCACTGGGTGAAATGTGTTTTGAGGGCATGGGGGCAGTTGAAAAGGGGGTTTGAGGTGTTGGCACTGGGTGAAATGTGTTTTGAGGGCATGGGGGCAGTTGAAAAGGGGGTTTGAGGTGTTGGCAGTGGGTGAATTGTGTTTTTGAGGGCCTGGGGGCAATTGAAAAGCCGGTTTGAGGTGTTGGCAGTGGGTGAAATTTTTTTGGGGGGCATGGGGGCAGTTGAAAAGGGGGTGAAATGTGTTTTTGAGGGCATGGGGGCAGTTGAAAAGGGGGTTTGAGGTGTTGGCACTGGGTGAAATGTGTTTTGAGGGCATGGGGGCAGTTGCAAAGGGGGTTTGAGGTGTTTACACTGGGTGAAATGTGTTTTTGAGGGCATGTGGGCAGTTGAAAAGGGGGTTTGAGGTGTTGGCAGTGGGTGAAATTTGTTTTTGAGGGCATGGGGGCGGTTGAAAAGGGGGTTTGAGGTGTTGGCACTCGGTGAAATGTGTTTTGAGGGCATGGGGGCAGTTGAAAAGGGGGTTTGAGGTGTTGGCAGTGGGTGAAATTTGTTTTTGAGGGCATGGGGGCAGTTGAAAAGGGGGTTTGAGGTGTTTACACTGGGTGAAATGTGTTTTGACGGCATGGGGGCAGTTGAAAAGGGGGTTTGAGGTGTTGGCACTGGGTGAAATGTGTTTTGAGGGCATGGGGGCAGTTGAAAAGGGGGTTTGAGGTGTTGGCAGTTGGTGAATTGTGTTTTTGAGGGCCTGGGGGCAGTTTGAAAAGGGGGTTTGAGGTGTTGGCACTGGGTGAAATGTGTTTTGAGGGCATGGGGGCAGTTGAAAAGGGGATTTGAGGTGTTGGCATTGGGTGAAATGTGTTTTGACGGCATGGGGGCAGTTGAAAAGGGGGTTTGAGGTGTTGGCAGTGGGTGAAATGTGTTTTGAGGGCATGGGGGCAGTTGAAAAGGGGGTTTGAGGTGTTGGCACTGGGTGAAATGTGTTTTGAGGGCATGGGGGCAGTTGAAACAGGGGTTTGAGGTGTTGGCATTGGGTGAAATGTGTTTTTGAGGGCATGTGGGCAGTTGAAAAGGGGGTTTGAGGTGTTGGCACTGGGTGAAATGTGTTTTGAGGGCATGGGGGCAGTTGAAAAGGGGGTTGAGGTGTTGGCACTCGGGTTGGCACTGTGTGAATTGTGTTTTGAGGGCATGGGGGCAGTTGAAAAGGGGGTTTGAGGTGCTGGCATTGGGTAAAATGTGTTGTTGAGGGCATGGGGGCAGTTGAAAAGGGGGTTTGAGGTGTTGGCACTGGGTGAAATGTGTTTTGAGGGCATGGGGGCAGTTGAAAAGGGGATTTGAGGTGTTGGCAGTGGGTGAAATTTTTTTTGGGGGGCATGGGGCAGTTGAAAAGGGGGTGAAATGTGTTTTTGAGGGCATGGGGGCAGTTGAAAAGGGGGTTTGAGGTGTTGGCACTGGGTGAAATGTGTTTTGAGGGCATGGGGGCAGTTGAAAAGGGGGTTTGAGGTGTTTACACTGGGTGAAATGTGTTTTGACGGCATGGGAGCAGTTGAAAAGGGGGTTTGAGGTGTTGGCGGTGGGTGAAATTTGTTTTTGAGGGCATGGGGGCAGTTGAGAAGGGGGTGGAGGTGTTGGCACTGGGTGAAATGTGTTTTGAGGGCATGGGGGCAGTTGAAAAGGGGGTTTGATGTGTTGGCACTGGGGTTGGCACTGTGTAAATTGTGTTTTGAGGGCATGGGGGCAGTTGAAACAGGGGGTTTGAGGTGCTGGCATTGGGTGAAATGTGTTTTCGAGGGCATGGGGGTAGTTGAAAAGGGGATTTGAGGTGTTGGCAGTGGGTGAAATGTGTTTTGACGGCATGGGGGCAGTTGAAAAGGGGGTTTGAGGTGTTGGCACTGGGTGAAATGTGTTTTGAGGGCATGGGGGTAGTTGAAAAGGGGATTTGAGGTGTTGGCAGTGGGTGAAATGTGTTTTGACGGCATGGGGGCAGTTGAAAAGGGGGTTTGAGGTGTTGGTAGTGGGTGAAATGTGTTTTGAGGGCATGGGGGCAGTTGAAAAGGGGGTTTGAGGTGTTGGCACTGGGTGAAATGTGTTTTCGGGGCATGGGGGCAGTTGAAAAGGGGGTTTGAGGTGTTTACACTGGGTGAAATGTGTTTTGACGGCATGGGAGCAGTTGAAAAGGGGGTTTGAGGTGTTGGCGGTGGGTGAAATTTGTTTTTGAGGGCATGGGGGCAGTTGAAAAGGGGGTGGAGGTGTTGGCACTGGGTGAAATGTGTTTTGAGGGCATGGGGGCAGTTGAAAAGGGGGTTTGATGTGTTGGCACTGGGGTTGGCACTGTGTAAATTGTGTTTTGAGGGCATGGGGGCAGTTGAAACAGGGGGTTTGAGGTGCTGGCATTGGGTAAAATGTGTTTTTGAGGGCATGGGGGCAGTTGAAAAGGGGGTTTGAGGTGTTGGCACTGGGTGAAATGTGTTTTGAAGGCATGGGGGCAGTTGAAAAGGGGGTTTGAGGTGCTGGCATTGGGTAAAATGTGTTTTTGAGGGCATGGGGGCAGTTGAAAAGGGGGTTTGAGGTGTTGGCACCGGGTGAAATGTGTTTTGAGGGCATGGGGGCAGTTGAAAAGGGGGTTTGAGGTGTTGGCACTGGGTGAAATGTGTTTTGAGGGCATGGGGGCAGTTGAAAAGGGGATTTGAGGTGTTGGCAGTGGGTGAAATGTGTTTTGACGGCATGGGGGCAGTTGAAAAGGGGGTTTGAGGTGTTGGCAGTGGGTGAAATGTGTTTTGAGGGCATGGGGGCAGTTGAAAAGGGGGTTTGAGGTGTTGGCACTGGGTGAAATGTGTTTTGAGGGCATGGGGGCAGTTGAAAAGGGGGTTTGAGGTGTTTACACTGGGTGAAATGTGTTTTGACGGCATGGGGGCAGTTGAAAAGGGGGTTTGAGGTGTTGGCAGTGGGTGAAATTTGTTTTTGAGGGCATGGGGGCGGTTGAAAAGGGGGTTTGAGGTGTTGGCACTGGGTGAAATGTGTTTTTCGGGCATGGGGGCAGTTGAAAAGGGGGTTTGAGGTGTTGGCACTGGGTGAAATGTGTTTTGAGGGCATGGGGGTAGTTGAAAAGGGGATTTGAGGTGTTGGCAGTGGGTGAAATGTGTTTTGAGGGCATGGGGGCAGTTGAAAAGGGGGTTTGAGGTGTTGGCAGTGGGTGAAAGGTGTTTTTCGGGCATGGGGGCAGTTGAAAAGGGGGTTTGAGGTGTTGGCACTGGGTGAAATGTGTTTTCGGGGCATGGGGGCAGTTGAAAAGGGGGTTTGAGGTGTTTACACTGGGTGAAATGTGTTTTGAGGGCATGGGGGCAGTTGAAAAGGGGGTTTGAGGTGTTGGCAGTGGGTGAAATTTGTTTTTGAGGGCATGGGGGCGGTTGAAAAGGGGGTTTGAGGTGTTGGCACTGGGTGAAATGTGTTTTGACGGCATGGGGGCAGTTGAAAAGGGGGTTTGAGGTGTTGGCAGTCGGTGAAATGTGTTTTGACGGCATGGGGGCAGTTGAAAAGGGGGTTTGAGGTGTTGGCAGTGGGTGAAATGTGTTTTGAGGGCATGGGGGCAGTTGAAAAGGGGGTTTGAGGTGTTGGCACTGGGTGAAATGTGTTTTGAGGGCATGGGGGCAGTTGAAAAGGGGGTTTGAGGTGTTTACACTGGGTGAAATGTGTTTTGACGGCATGGGGGCAGTTGAAAAGGGGGTTTGAGGTGTTGGCAGTGGGTGAAATTTGTTTTTGAGGGCATGGGGCGGTTGAAAAGGGGGTTTGAGGTGTTGGCACTGGGTGAAATGTGTTTTTCGGGCATGGGGGCGGTTGAAAAGGGGGTTTGAGGTGTTGGCACTGGGTGAAATGTGTTTTGAGGGCATGGGGGTAGTTGAAAAGGGGATTTGAGGTGTTGGCAGTGGGTGAAATGTGTTTTGAGGGCATGGGGGCAGTTGAAAAGGGGGTTTGAGGTGTTGGCAGTGGGTGAAAGGTGTTTTGAGGGCATGGGGGCAGTTGAAAAGGGGGTTTGAGGTGTTGGCACTGGGTGAAATGTGTTTTCGGGGCATGGGGGCAGTTGAAAAGGGGGTTTGAGGTGTTTACACTGGGTGAAATGTGTTTTGACGGCATGGGGGCAGTTGAAAAGGGGGTTTGAGGTGTTGGCAGTGGGTGAAATTTGTTTTTGAGGGCATTGGGGCGGTTGAAAAGGGGGTTTGAGGTGTTGGCACTGGGTGAAATGTGTTTTTCAGGCATGGGGGCGGTTGAAAAGGGGGTTTGAGGTGTTGGCACTGGGTGAAATGTGTTTTGAGGGCATGGGGGCAGTTGAAAAGGCGGTTGAGGTGTTGGCACTGGGTGAAATGTGTTTTGAGGGCATGGGGGCAGTTGAAAAGGGGGTTGAGGTGTTGGCACTGGGTGAAATGTGTTTTGACGGCATGGGGGCAGTTGAAAAGGGGGTTTGAGGTGTTGGCAGTGGGTGAAATTTGTTTTTGAGGGCATGGGGGCAGTTGAAAAGGGGGTTTGAGGTGTTTACACTGGGTGAAATGTGTTTTGACGGCATGGGGGTCGTTGAAAAGGGGGTTTGAGGTGTTGGCACTGGGTGAAATGTGTTTTGAGGGCATGGGGGCAGTTGAAAAGGGGGTTTGAGGTGTTGGCACCGGGTGAAATGTGTTTTTCGGGCATGGGAGCGGTTGAAAAGGGGGTTTGAGGTGTTGGCACTGGGTGAAATGTGTTTTTGAGGGCATGGGGGCAGTTGAAAAGGGGGTTGAGGTGCTGGCACTGGGGTTGGCACTGTGTGAAATGTGTTTTGAGGGCATGGGGGCAGTTGAAAAGGGGGTTTGAGGTGTTGGCACTGGGTGAAATTTGTTTTTGAGGGCATGGGGGCAGTTGAGAAGGGGGTTTGGGGTGTTGGCAGTGGGTGAAATGTGTTTTGAGGGCATGGGGGCAGTTGAAAAGGGGGTTTGAGGTGTTTGTAGTGGGTGAAATTTTTTTTTGAGCGCATGAGGGCAGTTGAAAAGGGGGTGAAATGTGTTTTGAGGGCATGGGGGCAGTTGAAAAGGGGGTTTGAGGGGTTGGCACTGGGTGAAATGTGTTTTGAGGGGATGGGGGCAGTTGAAAAGGGGGTTTGAGGTGTTGGCACTGGGGTTGGCACTGGGTGAAATGTGTTTTGAGGGCATGGGGGCAGTTGAAAAGGGGGTTTGAGGTGTTGGCAGTAGGTGAAATGTGTTTTGAGGGCATGGGGGCAGTTGAAAAGGGGGTTTGAGGTGTTTGCAGTTGGTGAAATGTGTTTTTCGGGCATGGGAGCGGTTGAAAAGGGGGTTTGAGGTGTTGGCACTGGGTGAAATGTGTTTTTGAGGGCATGGGGGCAGTTGAAAAGGGGGTTGAGGTGCTGGCACTGGGGTTGGCACTGGGTGAAATGTGTTTTGAGGGCATGGGGGCAGTTGAAAAGGGGGTTTGAGGTGTTGGCAGTGGGTGAAATGTGTTCTAAGGGCATGGGGGCAGTTGAAAAGGGGGTTTGAGGTGTTGGCAGTGGGTGAAATGTGTTTTGAGGGCATGGGGGCAGTTGAAAAGGGGGTTTGAGGTGTTTGCAGTGGGTGAAATTTTTTTTTGAGCGCATGAGGGCAGTTGAAAAGGGGGTGAAATGTGTTTTGAGGGCATGGGGGCAGTTGAAAAGGGGGTTTGAGGGGTTGGCACTGGGTGAAATGTGTTTTGAGTGTATGGGGGCAGTTGAAAAGGGGGTCTGAGGTGTTGGCACTGGGGTTGGCACTGGGTGAAATGTGTTTTGAGCGCATGGGGGCAGTTGAAAAGGGGGTTTGAGGTGTTGGCAGTGGGTGAAATGTGTTTTGAGGGCATGGGGGCAGTTGAAAAGGGGGTGAAATGTGTTTTGAGGGCATGGGGGCAGTTGAAAAGGGGGTTTGAGGTGTTGGCACTGTGTGAAATGTGTTTTGAGGGCATGGGGGCAGTTGAAAAGGGGGTTTGAGGTGATGGCAGTGGGTGAAATGTGTTTTGAGGGCACGGGGGCAGTTGAAAAGGGGGTTTGAGGTGTTTGCAGTGGGTGAAATTTTTTTTTGAGGGCATGGGGGCAGTTGAAAAGGGGGTGAAATGTGTTTTGAGGGCATGGGGGCAGTTGAAAAGGGGGTTTGAGGTGTTGGCACTGTGTGAAATGTGTTTTGAGGGCATGGGGGCAGTTGAAAAGGGGGTTTGAGGTGTTGGCATTGGGTGAAATTTGTTTTTGAGGGCATGGGGGCAGTTGAAAAGGGGGTTTGAGGTGTTGGCAATGGGTGAAATGTCTTTTGAGGGCATGGGGGCAGTTGAAAAGGGGGTTTGAGGTGTTGGCAGTGGGTGAAATGTCTTTTGAGGGCATGGGGGCAGTTGAAAAGGGGGTTTGAGGTGTTGGCAGTGGGTGAATTGTGTTTTTGAGGGCCTGGGGGCAGTTGAAAAGGGGGTTTGAGGTGTTGGCACTGGGTGAAATGTGTTTTGAGGGCATGGGGGCAGTTGAAAAGGAGATTTGAGGTGTTGGCAGTGGGTGAAATTTTTTTTTGGGGGCATGGGGGCAGTTGAAAAGGGGCCGAAATGTGTTTTTGAGGGCATGGGGGCAGTTGAAAAGAGGGTTTGAGGTGTTGGCACTGGGTGAAATCTGTTTTGAGGGCATTGGGGCAGTTGAAAAGGGGGTTTGAGGTGTTTACACTGGGTGAAATGTGTTTTTGAGGGCATGGGGGCAGTTGAAAAGGGGGTTTGAGGTGTTTACACTGGGTGAAATGTGTTTTGAGGGCATGGGGGCAGTTGAAAAGGGGGTTGAGGTGTTGGCACTGGGTGAAATGTGTTTTGAGGGCATGGGGGCAGTTGAAAAGGGGGTTGAGGTGTTGGCACTGGGTGAAATGTGTTTTGACGGCATGGGGGCAGTTGAAAAGGGGGTTTGAGGTGTTGGCAGTGGGTGAAATTTGTTTTTGAGGGCATGGGGGCAGTTGAAAAGGGGGTTTGGGGTGTTGGCAGTTGGTGAAATGTGTTTTGACGGCATGGGGGCCGTTGAAAAGGGGGTTTGAGGTGTTGGCACTGGGTGAAATGTGTTTTGAGGGCATGGGGGCAGTTGAAAAGGGGGTTTGAGGTGTTGGCACTGGGTGAAATGTGTTTTTCGGGCATGGGGGCGGTTGAAAAGGGGGTTTGAGGTGTTGGCACTGGGTGAAATGTGTTTTGAGGGCATGGGGGCAGTTGAAAAGGGGGTTGAGGTGCTGGCACTGGGGTTGGCACTGGGTGAAATGTGTTTTGAGGGCATGGGGGCAGTTGAAAAGGAGGTTTGAGGTGTCGGCAGTGGGTGAAATGTGTTTCGAGGGCATGGGGGCAGTTGAAAAGGGGGTTTGAGGTGTTGGCAGTGGGTGAAACGTGTTTTGAGGGCATGGGGGCAGTTGAAAAGGGGGTTTGGGGTGTTTGCAGTGGGTGAAATTTTTTTGAGCGCATGGGGGCAGTTGAAAAGGGGGTGAAATGTGTTTTGAGGGCATGGGGGCAGTTGAGAAGGGGGTTTGAGGTGTTGGCATTGGGTGAAATGTGTTTTGAGGGCATGGGGGCAGTTGAAAAGGGGGTTTGAGGTGTTGGCACTGGGGTTGGCACTGGGTGAAATGTGTTTTGAGGGCATGGGGGCAGTTGAAAAGGGGGTTTGAGGTGTTGGCACTGTGTGAAATATGTTTTGAGGGCATGGGGGCAGTTGAAAAGGGGGTTTGAGGTGTTTGCAGTGGGTGAAAATTTTTTTTGAGGGCATGGGGGCAGTTGAAAAGGGGGTGAAATGTGTTTTGAGGGCATGGGGGCAGTTAGAAAGGGGGTTTGAGGTGTTGGCACTGGGTGAAATGTGTTTTGAGGGCATGGGGGCAGTTGAAAAGGGGGTTTGAGGTGTTGGCATTGGGTGAAATGTGTTTTTGAGGGCATGGGGGCAGTTGAAAAGGGGGTTTGAGGTGTTGGCACTGGGTGAAATGTGTTTTGACGGCATGGGGGCAGTTGAAAAGGGGGTTTGAGGTGTTGGCAGTGGGTGAAATTTGTTTTTGAGGGCATGGGGGCGGTTGAAAAGGGGGTTTGAGGTGTTGGCACTGGGTGAAATGTGTTTTGAGGGCATGGGGGCAGTTGAAAAGGGGATTTGAGGTGTTGGCAGTGGGTGAAATTTTTTTTTGGGGACATGGGGGCAGTTGAAAAGGGGGTTTGAGGTGTTGGCACTGTGTGAAATGTGTTTTGAGGGCATGGGGGCAGTTGAAAAGGGGGTTTGAGGTGTTGGCACTGGGTGAAATGTGTTTTGACGGCATGGGGGCAGTTGAAAAGGGGGTTTGAGGTGTCGGCAGTGGGTGAAATTTGTTTTTGAGGGCATGGGGGCGGTTGAAAAGGGGGTTTGAGGTGTTTACACTGGTTGAAATGTGTTTTGACGGCATGGGGGTTGTTGAAAAGGGGGTTTGAGGTGTTGGCATTGGGTGAAATGTGTTTTGAGGGCATGGGGGCAGTTGAAAAGGGGGTTTGAGGTGTTGGCACTGGGTGAAATGTGTTTTTCGGGCATGGGGGCGGTTGAAAAGGGGGTTTGAGGTGTTGGCACTGGGTGAAATGTGTTTTGAGGGCATGGGGGCAGTTGAAAAGGGGGTTGAGGTGCTGGCACTTGGTTGGCACTGGGTGAAATGTGTTTTGAGGGCATGGGGGCAGTTGGAAAGGGGGTTTGAGGTGTTGGCAGTGGGTGAAATGTGTTTTGAGGGCATGGGGGCAGTTGAAAAGGGGGTTTGAGGTGTTGGCAGTGGGTGAAATGTGTCTTGAGGGCATGGGGGCAGTTGAAAAGGGGGTTTGAGGTGTTTGCAGTGGGTGAAATTTTTTTTTTGAGGGCATGGGGCAAGTTGAAAAGGGGGTGAAATGTGTTTTGAGGGCATGGGGGCAGTTGAAAAGGGGGTTTGAGGGGTTGGCACTGGGTGAAATGTGTTTTGAGGGCATGGGGGCAGTTGAAAAGGGGGTTTGAGGGGTTGGCACTGGGTGAAATGTGTTTTGAGGGCATGGGGGCAGTTGAAAAGGGGGTTTGAGGTGTTGGCAGTGGGGTTGGCACTGGGTGAAATGTGTTTTGAGGGCATGGGGGCACTTGAAAAGGGGGTTTGAGGTGTTGGCAGTGGGTGAAATGTGTTTTGAGGGCATGGGGGCAGTTGAAAAGGGGGTTTGAGGTGTTTGCAGTGAGATTTTTTTTTGAGGGCATGGGGGCAGTTGAAAAGGGGGTGAAATGTGTTTTGAGGGCATGGGGGCAGTTGAAAAGGGGGTTTGAGGTGTTGGCACTGTGTGAAATGTGTTTTTAGGGCATGGGGGGAGTTGAAAAGGGGGTTTGAGGTGTTGGCATTGGGTAAAATTTGTTTTTGAGGGCATGGGGGCAGTTGAAAAGGGGGTTTGAGGTGTTGGCACTGGGTGAAATGTGTTTTTGAGGGCATGGGGGCAGTTGAAAAGGGGGTTTGAGGTGTTGGCAGTGGGTGAAATGTGTGTTGAGGGCATGGGGGCAGTTGAAAAGGGGACTCGAGGTGTTGGCAGTGGGTGAAATTTTTTTTTGTGGGCATGGGGGCAGTTGAAAAGGGGGTGAAATGTGTTTTGAGGGCATGGGGGCAGTTGAAAAGGGGGTTTGAGGTGTTGGCACCGGGTGAAATGTGTTTTGAGGGCATGGGGGCAGTTGAAAAGGGGGTTTGAGGTGTTGGCACTGGGTGAAATGTGTTTTGAGGGCATGGGGGCAGTTGAAAAGGGGGTTTGAGGTGTTGGCACTGGGGTTGGCACTGTGTGAATTGTGTTTTGAGGGCATGGGGGCAGTTGAGAAGGGGGTTTGAGGTGCTGACATTGGGTAAAATGTGTTTTTGAGGGCATGGGGGCAGTTGAAAAGGGGGTTTGAGGTGTTGGCACTGGGTGAAATGTGTTTTGAGGGCATGGGGGCAGTTGAAAAGGGGGTTGAGGTGCTGGCACTGGGGTTGGCACTGGCTGAAATGTGTTTTGAGGGCATGGGGGCAGTTGAAACAGGGGTTTGAGGTGTTGGCATTGGGTGAAATGTGTTTTTGAGGGCCTGGGGGCAGTTGAAAAGGGGGTTTGAGGTGTTGGCACTGGGGTTGGCACTGTGTGAATTGTGTTTTGAGGGCATGGGGGCAGTTGAGAAGGGGGTTTGAGGTGCTGACATTGGGTAAAATGTGTTTTTGAGGGCATCGGGGCAGTTGAAAAGGGGGTTTGAGGTGTTGGCACTGGGTGAAATGTGGTTTGAGGGCATGGGGGCAGTTTAAAAGGGGGTTGAGGTGCTGGCACTGGGGTTGGCACTGGGCGAAATGTGTTTTGAGGGCATGGGGGCAGTTGAAAAGGGGGTTTGAGGTGTCGGCAGTGGGTGAAATGTGTTTTGAGGGCATGGGGGCAGTTGAAAAGGGGGTTTGAGGTGTTGGCAGTGGGTGAAATGTGTCTTGAGGGCATGGGGGCAGTTGAAAAGGGGGTTTGAGGTGTTTGCAGTGGGTGAAATTTTTTTTGAGGGCATGGGGCAAGTTACAAAGGGGGTGAAATGTGTTTTGAGGGCATGGGGGCAGTTGAAAAGGGGGTTTGAGGGGTTGGCACTGGGTGAAATGTGTTTTGAGGGCATGGGGGCAGTTGAAAAGGGGGTTTGAGGTGTTGGCATTGGGTGAAATGTGTTTTGAGGGCATGGGGGCAGTTGAAAAGGGGGTTGAGGTGTTGGCACTGGGGTTGGCACTGGGTGAAATGTGTTTTGAGGGCATGGGGGCAGTTGAAAAGGGGGTTTGAGGTGTTGGCAGTGGGTGAAATGTGTTTTGAGGGCATGGGGGCGGTTGAAAAGGGGGTTTGAGGTGTTTGCAGTGGGTGAAATTTTTTTTTGAGGGCATGGGGGCAGTTGAAAAGTGGGGGAAATGTGTTTTGAGGGCATGGGGGCAGTTGAAAAGGGGGTTTGAGGTGTTGGCACTGGGTGAAATGTGTTTTTAGGGCATGGGGGCAGTTGAAAAGGGGGTTTGAGGTGTTGGCATTGGGTAAAATTTGTTTTTGAGGGCATGGGGGCAGTTGAAAAGGGGGTTTGAGGTGTTGGCACTGTGTGAAATGTCTTTTTGAGGGCATGGGGGCAGTTGAAAAGGGGGTTTGAGGTGTTGGCAGTGGGTGAAATGTGTTTTGAGGGCATGGGGGCAGTTGAAAAGGGGATCCGAGGTGTTGGCGGTTGGTGAAATTTTTTTTTGTGGGCATGGGGGCAGTTGAAAAGGGGGTCAAATGTGTTTTGAGGGCATGGGGGCAGTTGAAAAGGGGGTTTGAGGTGTTGGCACCGGGTGAAACGTGTTTTGAGGGCATGGGGGCAGTTGAAAAGGGGGTTTGAGGTGTTGGCACTGGGTGAAATGTGTTTTGAGGGCATGGGGGCAGTTGATTAGGGGGTTTGAGGTGTTGGCACTGGGTGAAATGTGTTTTGAGGGCATGGGGGCAGTTGAAACAGGGGTTTGAGGTGTTGGCATTGGGTGAAATGTGTTTTTGAGGGCCTGGGGGCAGTTGAAAAGGGGGTTTGAGGTGCTGGCAGTGGGTGAATTGTGTTTTGAGGGCATGGGGGCAGTTGAAAAGGGGGTTTGAGGTGTTGGCACTGGGTGAAATGTGTTTTGAGGGCATGGGGGCAGTTGAAAAGGGGGTTTGAGGTGTTGGCAGTTGGTGAATTGTTTTTTTGAGGGCCTAGGGGCAGTTGAAAAGGGGGTTTGAGGTGTTGGCATTGGGTGAAATGTGTTTTGAGGGCATGGGGGCAGTTGAAAAGGGCGTTTGAGGTGTTGGTAGTGGGTGAATTGTGTTTTTGAGGGCCTGGGGGCAGTTGAAAAGGGGGTTTGAGGTGTTGGCACTGGGTGAAATGTGTTTTGAGGGCATGGGGGCAGTTGAAAAGGGGATCTGAGGTGTTGGCAGTGGGTGAAATTTTTTTTTGGGGGCATGGGGGCAGTTGAAAAGGGGGTGAAATGTGTTTTTGAGGGCATGGGGGCAGTTGAAAAGGGGGTTTGAGGTGTTGGCACTGGGTGAAATGTGTTTTGAGGGCATGGGGGCAGTTGAAAAGGGGGTTTGAGGTGTTGGCAGTGGGTGGATTGTGTTTTTGACGGCATGGGGGCAGTTGAAAAGGGGGCTTGAGGTGTTGGCACTGGGTGAAATGTGTTTTGAGGGCATGGGGGCAGTTGAAAAGGGGGTTTGAGGTGTTGGCAGTGGGTGAAATGTGTTTTGAGGGTATGGCGGCAGTTGAAAAGGGGGTTTGAGGTGTTGGCACTGGGTGAAATGTGTTTTGAGGGCATGGGGGCAGTTGAAACAGGGGTTTGAGGTGTTGGCAGTGGGGTTGGCACTGTGTGAATTGTGTTTTGAGCGCATGGGGGCAGTTGAAAAGGGGGTTTGAGGTGTTGGCACTGGGTGAAATGTCTTTTGAGGGCATGGGGGCAGTTGAAACAGGGGGTTTGAGGTGTTGGCATTGGGTGAAATGTGTTTTTGAGGGCATGGGCGCAGTTGAAAAGGGGTTGAGGTGTTGGCACTGGGGTTGGCACTGTGTGAATTGTGTTTTGAGCGCATGGGGGCAGTTGAAAAGGGGGTTTGAGGTGTTGGCAGTGGGTGAATTGTGTTTTTGAGGGCCTGGGGGCAGTTGAAAAGGGGGTTTGAGGTGTTGGCACTGGGTGAAATGTGTTTTGAGGGCATGGGGGCAGTTGAAAAGGGGGTTTGAGGTGTTGGCAGTGGGTGAATTGTGTTTTTGAGGGCCTGGGGGCAGTTGAAAAGGGGGTTTGAGGTGTTGGCACTGGGTGAAATGTGTTTTGAGGGCATGGGGGCAGTTGAAAAGGGGATTTGAGGTGTTGGCAGTGGGTGAAATTTTTTTTTGGGGGCATGGGGGCAGTTGAAAAGGGGGTGAAATGTGTTTTTGAGGGCATGGGGGCAGTTGAAAAGGGGGTTTGAGGTGTTTACACTCGCTGAAATGTGTTTTGAGGGCATGGGGGCAGTTGAAAAGGGGGTTTGAGGTGTTGGCAGTGGGTGAAATTTGTTTTTGAGGGCATGGGGGCGGTTCAAAAGGGGGTGTGAGGTGTTGGCACTGTGTGAAATGTGTTTTTCGGGCATGGGGGCAGTTGAAAAGGGGGTTGAGGTGTTGGCACAGGGTGAAACGTGTTTTGACGGCATGGGGGCAGTTGAAAAGGGGGTTTGAGGTGTTGGCACTGGGTGAAATGTGTTTTGAGGGCATGGGGGCGGTTGAACAGGGGGGTTGAGGTGTTTACACTGGGTGAAATGTGTTTTGAGGGCATGGGGGCCGTTGAAAAGGGGGTTTGAGGTGTTGGCACTGGGTGAAATGTGTTTTGAGGGCATGGGGGCAGTTGAAAAGGGGGTTTGAGGTGTTGGCACTGGGTGAAATGTGTTTTTCGGGCATGGGGGCGGTTGAAAAGGGGGTTTGAGGTGTTGGCAGTGGGTGAAATGTGTTTTGAGGGCATGGGGGCGGTTGAAAAGGGGGTTTGAGGTGTTGGCACTGGGTGAAATGTGTTTTGAGGGCATGGGGGCAGTTGAAAAGGCGGTTGAGGTGTTGGCACTGGGTGAAATGTGTTTTGAGGGCATGGGGGCAGTTGAAAAGGGCGTTGAGGTGTTGGCACAGGGTGAAACGTGTTTTGACGGCATGGGGGCAGTTGAAAAGGGGGTTTGAGGTGTTGGCACTGGGTGAAATGTGTTTTGAGGGCATGGGGGCGGTTGAACAGGGGGGTTGAGGTGTTTACACTGGGTGAAATGTGTTTTGAGGGCATGGGGGCCGTTGAAAAGGGGGTTTGAGGTGTTGGCACTGGGTGAAATGTGTTTTGAGGGCATGGGGGCAGTTGAAAAGGGGGTTTGAGGTGTTGGCACTGGGTGAAATGTGTTTTTCGGGCATGGGGGCGGTTGAAAAGGGGGTTTGAGGTGTTGGCAGTGGGTGAAATGTGTTTTGAGGGCATGGGGGCAGTTGAAAAGGGGGTTTGAGGTGTTGGCAGTGGGTGAAATGTGTTTTGAGGGCATGGGGGCAGTTGAAAAGGGGGTTTGAGGTGTTGGCAGTGGGTGAAATGTGTTTCGAGGGCATGTGGACAGTTGAAAAGGGGGTTGGAGGTGTTGGCACCGGGTGAAATGTGTTTTGAGGGCATGGGGGCAGTTGAAAAGGGGGTTTGAGGTGTTGGCACTGGGTGAAATGTGTTTTGAGGGCATGGGGGCAGTTGAAACAGGGGTTTGAGGTGTTGGCATTGGGTGAAATGTGTTTTTGAGGGCCTGGGGGCAGTTGAAAAGGGGGTTTGAGGTGTTGGCACTGGGGTTGGCACTGTGTGAATTGTGTTTTGAGGGCATGGGGGCGGTTGAGAAGGGGGTTTGAGGTGCTTACATTGGGTAAAATGTGTTTTTGAGGGCATGGGGGCAGTTGAAAAGGGGGTTTGAGGTGTTGGCACCGGGTGAAATGTGTTTTGAGGGCATGGGGGCAGTTGAAAAGGGGGTTGAGGTGCTGGCACTGGGGTTGGCACTGGGTGAAATGTGTTTTGAGGGCATGGGGGCAGTTGAAAAGGGGGTTTGAGGTGTCGGCAGTGGGTGAAATGTGTTTTGAGGGCATGGGGGCAGTTGAAAAGGGGGTTTGAGGTGTTGGCAGTGGGTGAAATGTGTCTTGAGGGCATGGGGGCAGTTGAAAAGGCGGTTGAGGTGTTGGCACTGGGTGAAATGTGTTTTGAGGGCATGGGGGCAGTTGAAAAGGGGGTTGAGGTGTTGGCACAGGGTGAAACGTGTTTTGACGGCATGGGGGCAGTTGAAAAGGGGGTTTGAGGTGTTGGCACTGGGTGAAATGTGTTTTGAGGGCATGGGGGCGGTTGAACAGGGGGGTTGAGGTGTTTACTCTGGGTGAAATGTGTTTTGAGGGCATGGGGGCCGTTGAAAAGGGGGTTTGAGGTGTTGGCACTGGGTGAAATGTGTTTTGAGGGCATGGGGGCAGTTGAAAAGGGGGTTTGAGGTGTTGGCACTGGGTGAAATGTGTTTTTCGGGCATGGGGGCGGTTGAAAAGGGGGTTTGAGGTGTTGGCAGTGGGTGAAATGTGTTTTGAGGGCATGGGGGCAGTTGAAAAGGGGGTTTGAGGTGTTGGCAGTGGGTGAAATGTGTTTCGAGGGCATGGGGGCAGTTGAAAAGGGGGTTGGAGGTGTTGGCACTGGGTGAAATGTGTTTTGAGGGCATGGGGGCAGTTGAAAAGGGGGTTTGAGGTGTTGGCAGGGGGTGAAATGTGTTTTGAGGGCATGGGGGCAGTTGAAACAGGGGTATGAGGTGTTGGCATTGGGTGAAATGTGTTTTTGAGGGCCTGGGGGCAGTTGAAAAGGGGGTTTGAGGTGTTGGCACTTGGGTTGGCACTGTGTGAATTGTGTTTTGAGGGCATGGGGGCAGTTGAGAAGGGGGTTTGAGGTGCTTACATTGGGTAAAATGTGTTTTTGAGGGCATGGGGGCAGTTGAAAAGGGGGTTTGAGGTGTTGGCACTGGGTGAAATGTGTTTTGAGGGCATGGGGGCAGTTGAAAAGGGGGTTGAGGTGCTGGCACTGGGGTTGGCACTGGGTGAAATGTGTTTTGAGGGCATGGGGGCAGTTGAAAAGGGGGTTTGAGGTGTCGGCATTGGGTGAAAAGGGTTTTTTCCGGCATGGGGGCAGTTGAAAAGGGGGTTTGAGGTGTTGGCAGTGGGTGAAATGTGTCTTGAGGGCATGGGGGCAGTTGAAAAGGGGGTTTGAGGTGTTTGCAGTGGGTGAAATTTTTTTTTGAGGGCATGGGGCAAGTTACAAAGGGGGTGAAATGTGTTTTGAGGGCATGGGGGCAGTTGAAAAGGGGGTTTGAGGGGTTGGCACTGGGTGAAATGTGTTTTGAGGGCATGGGGGCAGTTGAAAAGGGGGTTTGAGGTGTTGGCACTGGGTGAAATGTGTTTTGAGGGCATGGGGGCAGTTGAAAAGGGGGTTGAGGTGTTGGCACTGGGGTTGGCACTGGGTGAAATGTGTTTTGAGGGCATGGGGGCAGTTGAAAAGGGGGTTTGAGATGTTGGCAGTGGGTGAAATGTGTTTTGAGGGCATGGGGGCAGTTGAAAAGGGGGTTTGAGGTGTTTGCAGTGGGTGAAATTTTTTTTTGAGGGCATGGGGGCAGTTGAAAAGGGGGTGAAATGTGTGTTGAGGGCATGGGGGCAGTTGAAAAGGGGGTTTGAGGTGTTGGCACTGGGTGAAATGTGTTTTTAGGGCATGGGGGCAGTTGAAAAGGGGGTGAAATGTGTGTTGAGGGCATGGGGGCAGTTGAAAAGGGGGTTTGAGGTGTTGGCATTGGGTAAAATTTGTTTTTGAGGGCATGGGGGCAGTTGAAAAGGGGGTTTGAGGTGTTGGCACTGTGTGAAATGTCTTTTTGAGGGCAGGGGGGCAGTTGAAAAGGGGGTTCGAGGTGTTGGCAGTGGGTGAAATGTGTTTTGAGGGCATGGGGGCAGTTGAAAAGGGGATTCGAGGTGTTGGCAGTGGGTGAAATTTTTTTTTGTGGGCATGGGGGCAGTTGAAAAGGGGGTGAAATGTGTTTTGAGGGCATGGGGGCAGTTGAAAAGGGGGTTTGAGGTGTTGGCATTGGGTAAAATTTGTTTTTGAGGGCATGGGGGCAGTTGAAAAGGGGGTTTGAGGTGTTGGCACTGTGTGAAATGTCTTTTTGAGGGAAGGGGGGCAGTTGAAAAGGGGGTTCGAGGTGTTGGCAGTGGGTGAAATGTGTTTTGAGGGCATGGGGGCAGTTGAAAAGGGGATTCGAGGTGTTGGCAGTGGGTGAAATTTTTTTTTGTGGGCATGGGGGCAGTTGAAAAGGGGGTGAAATGTGTTTTGAGGGCATGGGGGCAGTTGAAAAGGGGGTTTGAGGTGTTGGCACCGGGTGAAACGTGTTTTGAGGGCATGGGGGCAGTTGAAAAGGGGGTTTGAGGTGTTGGCACTGGGTGAAATGTGTTTTGAGGGCATGGGGGCAGTTGATAAGGGGGTTTGAGGTGTTGGCACTGGGTGAAATGTGTTTTGAGGGCATGGGGGCAGTTGAAACAGGGGTTTGAGGTGTTGGCATTGGGTGAAATGTGTTTTTGAGGGCCTGGGGGCAGTTGAAAAGGGGGTTGAGGTGTTGGCACTGTGGTTGGCACTGTGTGAATTGTGTTTTGAGGGCATGGGGGCAGTTGAAAAGGGGGTTTGAGGTGCTGGCAGTGGGTGAATTGTGTTTTGAGGGCATGGGGGCAGTTGAAAAGGGGGTTTGAGGTGTTGGCACTGGGTGAAATGTGTTTTGAGGGCATGGGGGTAGTTGAAAAGGGGGTTTGAGGTGTTGGCACTCGGTGAAATGTGTTTTGAGGGCATGGGGGCGGTTGAAAAGGGGGTTTGAGGTGTTGGCAGTGGGTGAATTGTGTTTTTGAGGGCCTGGGGGCAGTTGAAAAGGGGGTTTGAGGTGTTGGCACTGGGTGAAATGTGTTTTGAGGGCATGGGGGCAGTTGAAAAGGGGATTTGAGGTGTTGGCAGTGGGTGAAATTTTTTTTTGGGGGCATGGGGGCAGCTGAAAAGGGGGTGAAATGTGTTTTTGAGGGCATGGGGGCAGTTGAAAAGGGGGTTTGAGGTGTTGGCACTGGGTGAAATGTGTTTTGAGGGCATGGGGGCAGTTGAAAAGGGGGTTTGAGGTGTTGGCAGTGGGTGGATTGTGTTTTTGACGGCATGGGGGCAGTTGAAAAGGGGGTTGGAGGTGTTGGTACTGGGTAAAATGTGTTTTGAGGGCATGGGGGCAGTTGAAAAGGGGGTTTGAGGTGTTGGCAGTGGATGAAATGTGTTTTGAGGGCATGGGGGCAGTTGAAAAGGGGGTTTGAGGTGTTGGCACTGGGTGAAATGTGTTTTGAGGGCATGGGGGCAGTTGAAAAGGGGGTTTGAGGTGTTGGCAGTTGGTGAATTGTTTTTTTGAGGGCCTAGGGGCAGTTGAAAAGGGGGTTTGAGGTGTTGGCACTGGGTGAAATGTGTTTTGAGGGCATGGGGGCAGTTGAAAAGGGGATTTGAGGTGTTGGCAGTGGGTGAAATTTTTTTTTGGGGGCATGGGGGCAGTTGAAAAGGGGGTGAAATGTGTTTTTGAGGGCATGGGGGCAGTTGAAAAGGGGGTTTGAGGTGTTGGCACTGGGTGAAATGTGTTTTGAGGGCATGGGGGCAGTTGAAAAGGGGGTTTGAGGTGTTGGCAGTGGGTGGATTGTGTTTTTGACGGCATGGGGGCAGTTGAAAAGGGGGTTGGAGGTGTTGGCACTGGGTGAAATGTGTTTTGAGGGCATGGGGGCAGTTGAAGAGGGGGTTTGAGGTGTTGGCAGTGGGTGAAATGTGTTTTGAGGGCATGGGGGCAGTTGAAAAGGGGGTTTGAGGTGTTGGCACTGGGTGAAATGTGTTTTGAGGGCATGGGGGCAGTTGAAACAGGGGTTTGAGGTGTTGGCAGTGGGGTTGGCACTGTGCGAAATGTGTTTTGAGCGCATGGGGGCAGTTGAAAAGGGGGTTTGAGGTGTTGGCACTGGGTGAAATGTGTTTTGAGGGCATGGGGGCAGTTGAAAAGGGGGTTTGACGTGTTGGCACTGGGTGAAATGTGTTTTGACGGCATGGGGGCAGTTGAAACAGGGGTTTGAGGTGTTGGCAGTGGGGTTGGCACTGTGTGAATTGTGTTTTGAGCGCATGGGGGCAGTTGAAAAGGGGGTTTGAGGTGCTGGCAGTGGGTGAATTGTGTTTTGAGGGCATGGGGGCAGTTGAAAAGGGGGTTTGAGGTGTTGGCACTGCGTGAAATGTGTTTTGAGGGCATGGGGGCAGTTGAAAAGGGGGTTTGAGGTGTTGGCAGTGGGTGAATTGTGTTTTTGAGGGCCTGGGGGCAGTTGAAAAGGGGGTTTGAGGTGTTGGCACTGGGTGAAATGTGTTTTGAGGGCATGGGGGCAGTTGAAAAGGGGGTTTGAGGTGTTGGCAGTGGGTGAATTGTGTTTTTGAGGGCATGGGGGGCAGTTGAAAAGGGGGTTTGAGGTGTTGGCACTGGGTGAAATGTGTTTTGAGGGCATGGGGGCAGTTGAAAAGGGGATTTGAGGTGTTGGCAGTGGGTGAAATTTTTTTTTGGGGCATGGGGGCAGTTGAAAAGGGGGTGAAATGTGTTTTGGAGGGCATGGGGGCAGCTGAAAAGGGGGTTTGAGGTGTTGGCACTGGTTGAAATGTGTTTTGAGGGCATGGGGGCAGTTGAAAAGGGGGTTTGAGGTGTTTACACTCGCTGAAATGTGTTTTGAGGGCATCGGGGCAGTTGAAAAGGGGGTTTGAGGTGTTGGCAGTGGGTGAAATTTGTTTTTGAGGGCATGGGGGCGGTTGAAAAGGGGGTGTGAGGTGTTGGCACTGGGTGAAATGTGTTTTTCGGGCATGGGGGCGGTTGAAAAGGGGGTTTGAGGTGTTGGCACTGGGTGAAATGTGTTTTGAGGGCATGGGGGCAGTTGAAAAGGCGGTTGAGGTGTTGGCACTGGGTGAAATGTGTTTTGAGGGCATGGGGGCAGTACAAAAGGGGGTTGAGGTGTTGGCACAGGGTGAAACGTGTTTTGACGGCATGGGGGCAGTTGAAAAGGGGGTTTGAGGTGCTGGCACTGGGTCAAATGTGTTTTGAGGGCATGGGGGCGGTTGAAAAGGGGGTTTGAGGTGTTTACACTGGGTGAAATGTGTTTTGAGGGCATGGGGGCCGTTGAAAAGGGGGTTTGAGGTGTTGGCACTGGGTGAAATGTGTTTTTCGGGCATGGGGGCAGTTGAAAAGGGGGTTTGAGGTGTTGGCACTGGGTGAAATGTGTTTTTCGGGCATGGGGGCGGTTGAAAAGGGGGTTTGAGGTGTTGGCACTCGGTGAAATGTGTTTTGA
This sequence comes from Eutreptiella sp. 'Long Island Sound 2002', assembly GCA_964036045.1. Lineage (NCBI taxonomy): Eukaryota > Euglenozoa > Euglenophyceae > Eutreptiales > Eutreptiaceae > Eutreptiella > Eutreptiella sp. 'Long Island Sound 2002'. The sequence continues at coordinate 63,749,645 of OZ038380.1, read as the reverse complement.
GGGCATGGGGGCAGTTGAAAAGGGGGTTTGAGGTGTTGGCAGTGGGTGAAATGTGTTTTGAGGGCATGGGGGCAGTTGAAAAGGGGGTTTGAGGTGTTGGCAGTGGCTGAAATGTGTTTCGAGGGCATGGGGGCAGTTGAAAAGGGGGTTTGAGGTGTTGGCACTGGGTGAAATGTGTTTTGAGGGCATGGGGGCAGTTGAAAAGGGGGTTTGAGGTGTTTGCAGTGGGTGAAATTTTTTTTTGAGGGCATGGGGGCAGTTGAAAAGGGGGTGAAATGTGTTGTGAGGGCATGGGGGCAGTTGAAAAGGGGGTTTGAGGGGTTGGCACTGGGTGAAATGTGTTTTGAGGGCATGGGGGCAGTTGAAAAGGGGGTTTGAGGTGTTGGCATTGGGTGAAATGTGTTTTGAGGGCATGGGGGCAGTTGAAAAGGGGGTTGAGGTGTTGGCATTGGGGTCGGCACTGGGTGAAATGTGTTTTGATGGCATGGGGGCAGTTGAAAAGGGGGTTTGAGGTGTTGGCACTGGGTGAAATGTGTTTTGACGGCATGGGGGCAGTTGAAAAGGGGGTTTGAGGTGTTTGCAGTGGGTGAAAATTTTTTTTAGGGCATGGGGGCAGTTGAAAAGGGGGTTTGAGGTGTTGGCATTGGGGTTGGCACTGGGTGAAATGTGTTTTGAGGGCATGGGGGCAGTTGAAAAGGGGGTTTGAGGTGTTGGCACTGTGTGAAATGTGTTTTGAGGGCATGGGGGCAGTTGAAAAGGGGGTTTGAGGTGTTGGCATTGGGTGAAACCTGTTTTTGAGGGCATGGGGGCAGTTGAAAAGGGGGTTTGAGGTGTTGGCAGTGGGTGAAATGTGTTTTGAGGGCATGGGGGCAGTTGAAAAGGGGGTTTGAGGTGTTGGCATCGGGTGAAACGTGTTTTGAGGGCATGGGGGCAGTTGAAAAGGGGGTTTGAGGTGTTGGCATTGGGTGAAATTTGTTTTTGAGGGCATGGGGGCAGTTGAAAAGGGGGTTTGAGGTGTTTGCAGTGGGTGAAATGTCTTTTGAGGGCATGGGGGCAGTTGAAAAGGGGGTTTGAGGTGTTGGCAGTGGGTGAAATGTGTTTTGAGGGCATGGGGGCAGTTGAAAAGGGGATCCGAGGTGTTGGCGGTTGGTGAAATTTTTTTTTGTGGGCATGGGGGCAGTTGAAAAGGGGGTGAAATGTGTTTTGAGGGCATGGGGGCAGTTGGAAAGGGGGTTTGAGGTGTTGGCACTGGGTGAAACGTGTTTTGAGGGCATGGGGGCAGTTGAAAAGGGGGTTTGAGGTGTTGGCACTGGGTGAAATGTGTTTTGACGGCATGGGGGCAGTTGAAAAGGGGGTTTGAGGTGTGCGCATTGTGAAATGTGTTTTTGAGGGCATGGGGGCGGTTGAAAAGCGGATTTGAGGTGTTGGCACTGGGTGAAAGGTGTTTTGAGGGCATGGGGGCAGTTGAAAAGGGGGTTTGAGGTGTTGGCACTGGGTGAAATGTGTTTTGAGGGCATGGGGGCAGTTGAAAAGGGGGTTGAGGTGTTGGCACCGGGGTTGGCACTGGGTGAAATGTGTTTTGGAGGGCATGGGGGCAGTTGAAAAGGGGGTTGGAGGTGTTGGCACTGGGTGAAATGTGTTTTGAGGGCATGGGGGCAGTTGAAAAGGGGGTTGGAGGTGTTGGCACTGGGTGAAAGGTGTTTTGAGGGCATGGGGGCAGTTGAAAAGGGGGTGAAATGTGTTTTGAGGGCATGGGGGCAGTTGAGAAGGGGGTTTGAGGGGTTGGCACTGTGTGAAATGTGTTTTGAGGGCATGGGGGCAGTTGAAAAGGGGGTGAAATGTGTTTTGAGGGCATGGGGGCAGTTGAGAAGGGGGTTCGAGGGGTTGGCACTGGGTGAAATATGTTTTGAGGGCATGGGGGCTGTTGAAAAGGGGGTTTGAGGTGTTGGCACTGTGTGAAATGTGTTTTGACGGCATGGGGGCAGTTGAACAGGGGGTTTGAGGTGTTGGCACTGTGTGGAATGTGTTTTGAGGGCATGGGGGCAGTTGAAAAGGGGGTTGGAGGTGTTGGCACTGGGTGAAAGGTGTTTTGAGGGCATGGGGGCAGTTGAAAAGGGGGTTTGAGGTGTTGGCACTGGGTGAAATGTGTTTTGAGGGCATGGGGGCAGTTGAAAAGGGGGTTTGAGGTGTTGGCAGTGGGTGACATTTTTTTTTAAGGGCATGGGGGCAGTTGAAAAGGGGGTGAAATGTGTTTTGAGGGCATGGGGGCAGTTGAGAAGGGGGTTCGAGGTGTTGGCACTGGGTGAAATATGTTTTGAGGGCATGGGGGCAGTTGAAAAGGGGGTTTGAGGTGTTGGCACTGGGTGAAACGTGTTTTGAGGGCATGGGGGCAGTTGAAAAGGGGGTTTGAGGTGTTTACATTGGGTGAAATGTGTTTTGACGGCATGGGGGCAGTTGTAAAGGGGATTCGAGGTGTTGGCAGTGGGTGAAATTTGTTTTTGAGGGCATGGGGGCAGTTGAAAAGGGGGTGAAATGTGTTTTGAGGGCATGGGGGCAGTTGAAAAGGGGGTTTGAGGGGTTGGCACTGGGTGAAATATGTTTTGAGGGCATGGGGGCAGTTGAAAAGGGGGTTTGAGGTGTTGGCACTGGGTGAAATGTGTTTTGAGGGCATGGGGGCAGTTGAAAAGGGGGTTTGAGGTGTTTACACGGGGTGAAATGTGTTTTGAGGGCATGGGGGCAGTTGAAAAGGGGGTTTGAGGTGTTGGCACTGTGTGGAATGTGTTTTTCGGGCATGGGGGCAGTTGAAAAGGGGGTTAAATGTGTTTTGAGGGCATGGGGGCAGTTGAAAAGGGGGTTTGAGGTGTTGGCACTGGGTGAAATGTGTTTTGAGGGCATGGGGGCAGTTCAAAAGGGGGTTTGAGGTGTTTACACTGGGTGAAATGTGTTTCGACGGCGTGGGGGCAGTTGAAAAGGGGGTTTGACGTGTTGGCATTGTGTGGAATGTGTTTTTCGGGCATGGGGGCGGTTGAAAAGGGGGTTGAGGTGTTGGCAGTGGGGTTGGCACTGGGTGAAATGTGTTTTGAGGGCATGGGGGCAGTTGAAAAGGGGGTTTGAGGTGTTGGCAGTGGGTGAAATGTGTTTTGAGGGCATGGGGGCAGTTGAAAAGGGCGTTTGAGGTGTTGGCACTGTGTGAAATGTGTTTTGAGGGCATGGGGGCGGTTGAAAAGGGGGTGAAATGTGTTTTGAGGGCATGGGGGCAGTTGAAAAGGGGGTTTGAGGTGTTGGCATTGGGTGAAATTTGTTTTTGAGGGCATGGGGGCAGTTGAAAAGGGGGTTTGAGGTGTTGGCAGTCGGTGAAATGTTTTTTGAGGGCATGGGGGCAGTTGTAAAGGGGATTCGAGGTGTTGGCAGTGGGTGAAATTTTTTTTTGTGGGCATGGGGGCAGTTGAAAAGGGGGTGAAATGTGTTTTGAGGGCATGGGGGCAGTTGAAAAGGGGGTTTGAGGTGTTGGCACTGGGTGAAACGTGTTTTGAGGGCATGGGGGCAGTTGAAAAGGGGGTTTGAGGTGTTGGCACTGGGTGAAATGTGTTTTGACGGCACGGGGGCAGTTGAAAAGGGGGTTTGAGGTCTTGGCACTGTGTGAAATGTGTTTTTGAGGGCATGGGGGTGGTTGAAAAGCGGATTTGAGGTGTTGGCACTGTGTGAAATGTGTTTTTCGGGCATGGGGGCGGTTGAAAAGGGGGTTTGAGGTGTTGGCACTGGGTGAAAGGTGTTTTGAGGGCATGGGCCAGTTGAAAAGGGGGTTGAGGTGTTGGCACTGGGGTTGGCACTGGGTGGAATGTGTTTTTGAGGGCATGGGGGCAGTTGAAAAGGGGGTTGGAGGTGTTGGCACTGGGTGAAATGTGTTTTGAGGGCATGGGGGCAGTTGAAAAGGGGGTTTGAGGTGTTGGCACTGGGTGAAATGTGTTTTGAGGGCATGGGGGCAGTTGAAAAGGGGGTTTGAGGTGTTGGCACTCGCCGAAACGTGTTTTGAGGGCATGGGGGCAGTTGAAAAGGGGGTTTGAGGTGTTTACATTGGGTGAAATGTGTTTTGAGGGCATGGGGGCAGTTGAAAAGGGGGTTTGAGGTGTTGGCAGTGGGTGAAATTTGTTTTTGAGGGCATGGGGGCAGTTGAAAAGGGGGTTTGAGGTGTTGGCATTGGATGGAATATGTTTTGAGGGCATGGGGGCAGTTGAAAAGGGGGTTTGAGGTGTTGGCACTGTGTGAAATGTGTTTTCAGGGCATGGGGGCAGTTGAAAAGGGGGTTTGAGGTGTTGGCAGTGGGTGAAATGTGTTTTGAGGGCATGGGGGCAGTTGAAAAGGGGGTTTGAGGTGTTGGCATCGGGTGAAACGTGTTTTGAGGGCATGGGGGCGGTTGAAAAGGGGGTTTGAGGTGTTGGCATTGGGTGAAATTTGTTTTTGAGGGCATGGGGGCAGTTGAAAAGGGGGTTTGAGGTGTTTGCAGTGGGTGAAATGTCTTTTGAGGGCATGGGGGCAGTTGAAAAGGGGGTTTGAGGTGTTGGCACTGGGTGAAATGTGTTTTGAGGGCATGGGGGTAGTTGAAAAGGGGATTCGAGGTGTTGGCGGTTGGTGAAATTTTTTTTTGTGGGCATGGGGGCAGTTGAAAAGGGGGTGAAATGTGTTTTGAGGGCATGGGGGCAGTTGAAAAGGGGGTTTGAGGTGTTGGCACTGTGTGAAATGTGTTTTTGAGGGTATGGGGGCGGTTGAAAAGCGGATTTGAGGTGTTGGCACTGTGTGAAATGTGTTTTTCGGGCATGGGGGCGGTTGAAAAGGGGGTTTGAGGTGTTGGCACTGGGTGAAAGGTGTTTTGAGGGCATGGGGGCAGTTGAAAAGGGGGTTTGAGGTGTTGGCACTGGGTGAAAGGTGTTTTGAGGGCATGGGGGCAGTTGAAAAGGGGGTTGAGGTGTTGGCACTGGGGTTGGCACTGGGTGAAATGTGTTTTTGAGGGCATGGGGGCAGTTGAAAAGGGGGTTTGAGGTGTTGGCAGTGGGTGAAATGTGTTTTGAGGGCATGGGGGCAGTTGAAAAGGGGGTTGGAGGTGTTGGCACTGGGTGAAAGGTGTTTTGAGGGCATGGGGGCAGTTGAAAAGGGGGTTTGAGGTGTTGGCACTGGGTGAAATGTGTTTTGAGGGCATGGGGGCAGTTGAAAAGGGGGTTTGAGGTGTTGGCAGTGGGTGACATTTTTTTTTGAGGGCATGGGGGCAGTTGAAAAGGGGGTGAAATGTGTTTTGAGGGCATGGGGGCAGTTGAGAAGGGGGTTTGAGGGGTTGGCACTGGGTGAAATATGTTTTGAGGGCATGGGGGCAGTTGAAAAGGGGGTTTGAGGTGTTGGCACCGGGTGAAATGTGTTTTGAGGGCATGGGGGCAGTTGAAAAGGGGGTTTGAGGTGTTTACACTGGGTGAAATGTGTTTTGACGGCATGGGGGCAGTTGAAAGGGGGGTTTGAGGTGTTGGCACTGTGTGGAATGTGTTTTGAGGGCATGGGGGCAGTTGAAAAGGGGGTTGGAGGTGTTGGCACTGGGTGAAAGGTGTTTTGAGGGCATGGGGGCAGTTGAAAAGGGGGTTTGAGGTGTTGGCACTGGGTGAAATGTGTTTTGAGGGCATGGGGGCAGTTGAAAAGGGGGTTTGAGGTGTTGGCAGTGGGTGACATTTTTTTTTGAGGGCATGGGGGCAGTTGAAAAGGGGGTGAAATGTGTTTTGAGGGCATGGGGGCAGTTGAGAAGGGGGTTTGAGGGGTTGGCACTAGGTGAAATATGTTTTGAGGGCATGGGGGCAGTTGAAAAGGGGGTTTGAGGTGTTGGCACTGTGTGAAATGTGTTTTGAGGGCATGGGGGCAGTTGAAAAGGGGGTGAAATGTGTTTTGAGGGCATGGGGGCAGTTGAGAAGGGGGTTTGAGGGGTTGGCACTGGGTGAAATATGTTTTGAGGGCATGGGGGCAGTTGAAAAGGGGGTTTGAGGAGTTGGCACTGGGTGAAACGTGTTTTGAGGGCATGGGGGCAGTTGAAAAGGGGGTTTGAGGTGTTTACATTGGGTGAAATGTGTTTTGAGGGCATGGGGGCAGTTGAAAAGGGGGTTTGAGGTGTTGGCAGTGGGTGAAATTTGTTTTTGAGGGCATGGGGGCAGTTGAAAAGGGGGTTTGAGGTGTTGGCATTGGATGGAATATGTTTTGAGGGCATGGGGGCAGTTGAAAAGGGGGTTTGAGGTGTTGGCACTGTGTGAAATGTGTTTTCAGGGCATGGGGGCAGTTGAAAAGGGGGTTTGAGGTGTTGGCAGTGGGTGAAATGTGTTTTGAGGGCATGGGGGCAGTTGAAAAGGGGGTTTGAGGTGTTGGCATCGGGTGAAACGTGTTTTGAGGGCATGGGGGCAGTTGAAAAGGGGGTTTGAGGTGTTGGCATTGGGTGAAATTTGTTTTTGAGGGCATGGGGGCAGTTGAAAAGGGGGTTTGAGGTGTTTGCAGTGGGTGAAATGTCTTTTGAGGGCATGGGGGCAGTTGAAAAGGGGGTTTGAGGTGTTGGCACTGGGTGAAATGTGTTTTGAGGGCATGGGGGCGGTTGAAAAGGGGATTCGAGGTGTTGGCGGTTGGTGAAATTTTTTTTTGTGGGCATGGGGGCAGTTGAAAAGGGGGTGAAATGTGTTTTGAGGGCATGGGGGCAGTTGAAAAGGGGGTTTGAGGTGTTGGCACTGGGTGAAACGTGTTTTGAGGGCATGGGGGCAGTTGAAAAGGGGGTTTGAGGTGTTGGCACTGGGTGAAATGTGTTTTGACGGCATGGGGGCAGTTGAAAAGGGGGTTTGAGGTGTTGGCACTGTGTGAAATGTGTTTTTGAGGGCATGGGGGCGGTTGAAAAGCGGATTTGAGGTGTTGGCACTGTGTGAAATGTGTTTTTCGGGCATGGGGGCGGTTGAAAAGGGGGTTTGAGGTGTTGGCACTGGGTGAAAGGTGTTTTGAGGGCATGGGGGCAGTTGAAAAGGGGGTTTGAGGTGTTGGCACTGGGTGAAAGGTGTTTTGAGGGCATGGGGGCAGTTGAAAAGGGGGTTGAGGTGTTGGCACTGGGGTTGGCACTGGGTGAAATGTGTTTTTGAGGGCATGGGGGCAGTTGAAAAGGGGGTTTGAGGTGTTGGCAGTGGGTGAAATGTGTTTTGAGGGCATGGGGGCAGTTGAAAAGGGGGTTGGAGGTGTTGGCACTGGGTGAAAGGTGTTTTGAGGGCATGGGGGCAGTTGAAAAGGGGGTTTGAGGTGTTGGCACTGGGTGAAATGTGTTTTGACGGCATGGGGGCAGTTGAAAAGGGGGTTTGAGGTGTTGGCAGTGGGTGACATTTTTTTTTGAGGGCATGGGGGCAGCTGAAAAGGGGGTGAAATGTGTTTTGAGGGCATGGGGGCAGTTGAGAAGGGGGTTTGAGGGGTTGGCACTGGGTGAAATATGTTTTGAGGGCATGGGGGCAGTTGAAAAGGGGGTTTGAGGTGTTGGCACTGGGTGAAATGTGTTTTGAGGGCATGGGGGCAGTTGAAAAGGGGGTTTGAGGTGTTTACACTGGGTGAAATGTGTTTTGACGGCATGGGGGCAGTTGAAAAGGGGGTTTGAGGTGTTGGCACTGTGTGGAATGTGTTTTGAGGGCATGGGGGCAGTTGAAAAGGGGGTTGGAGGTGTTGGCACTGGGTGAAAGGTGTTTTGAGGGCATGGGGGCAGTTGAAAAGGGGGTTTGAGGTGTTGGCACTGGGTGAAATGTGTTTTGAGGGCATGGGGGCAGTTGAAAAGGGGGTTTGAGGTGTTGGCAGTGGGTGACATTTTTTTTTGAGGGCATGGGGGCAGTTGAAAAGGGGGTGAAATGTGTTTTGAGGGCATGGGGGCAGTTGAGAAGGGGGTTTGAGGGGTTGGCACTGGGTGAAATATGTTTTGAGGGCATGGGGGCAGTTGAAAAGGGGGTTTGAGGTGTTGGCACTGTGTGAAATGTGTTTTGAGGGCATGGGGGCAGTTGAAAAGGGGGTGAAATGTGTTTTGAGGGCATGGGGGCAGTTGAGAAGGGGGTTTGAGGGGTTGGCACTGGGTGAAATATGTTTTGAGGGCATGGGGGCAGTTGAAAAGGGGGTTTGAGGTGTTGGCACTGGGTGAAACGTGTTTTGAGGGCATGGGGGCAGTTGAAAAGGGGGTTTGAGGTGTTTACATTGGGTGAAATGTGTTTTGACGGCATGGGGGCAGTTGAAAAGGGGGTTTGAGGTGTTGGCAGTGGGTGAAATTTGTTTTTGAGGGCATGGGGGCAGTTGAAAAGGGGGTGAAATGTGTTTTGAGGGCATGGGGGCAGTTGAGAAGGGGGTTTGAGGTGTTGGCACTGGGTGAAATATGTTTTGAGGGCATGGGGGCAGTTGAAAAGGGGGTTTGAGGTGTTGGCACTGTGTGAAATGTGTTTTGAGGGCATGGGGGCAGTTGAAAAGGGGGTTTGAGGTGTTTACACTGGGTGAAATGTGTTTTGACGGCATGGGGGCAGTTGAAAAGGGGGTTTGAGGTGTTGGCACTGTGTGGAATGTGTTTCTCGGGCATGGGGGCAGTTGAAAAGGTGGATAAATGTGTTTTCAGGGCATGGGGGCAGTTGAAAAGGGGGTTTGAGGTGTTGGCACTGGGTGAAATGTGTTTTGAGGGCATGGGGGCAGTTCAAAAGGGGGTTTGAGGTGTTTACACTGGGTGAAATGTGTTTTGACGGCGTGGGGGCAGTTGAAAAGGGGGTTTGACGTGTTGGCATTGTGTGGAAAGTGTTTTTCGGGCATGGGGGCGGTTGAAAAGGGGGTTTAAGGTGTTGGCACTGGGTGAAATATGTTTTGAGGGCATGGGGGCAGTTGAAAAGGGGGTTGAGGTGTTGGCACCGGGGTTGGCACTGGGTGAAATGTGTTTTGAGGGCATGGGGGCAGTTGAAAAGGGGGTTTGAGGTGTTGGCAGTGGGTGAAATGTGTTTTGAGGGCATGGGGGCAGTTGAAAAGGGGGTTTGAGGTGTTGGCACTGGGTGAAACGTGTTTTGAGGGCATGGGGGCGGTTGAAAAGGGGGTGAAATGTGTTTTGAGGGCATGGGGGCAGTTGAAAAGGGGGTTTGAGGTGTTGGCACTGTGTGAAATGTGTTTTGAGAGCATGGGGGCAGTTGAAAAGGGGTTTTGAGGTGTTGCCATTGGGTGAAATTTGTTTTTGAGGGCATGGGGGCAGTTGAAAAGGGGGTTTGAGGTGTTGGCAGTCGGTGAAATGTTTTTTGAGGGCATGGGGGCAGTTGAAAAGGGGATTCGAGGTGTTGGCAGTGGGTGAAATTTTTTTTTGACGGGAATGGGGGCAGTTGAAAAGGGGGTGAAATGTGTTTTGAGGGCATGGGGGCAGTTGAAAAGGGGGTTTGAGGTGTTGGCACTGGGTGAAATGTGTTTTGACGGCATGGGGGCAGTTGAAAAGGGGGTTTGAGGTCTTGGCACTGTGTGAAATGTGTTTTTGCGGGCATGGGGGTGGTTGAAAAGCGGATTTGAGGTGTTGGCACTGTGTGAAATGTGTTTTTCGGGCATGGGGGCGGTTGAAAAGGGGGTTTGAGGTGTTGGCACTGGGTGAAAGGTGTTTTGAGGGCATGGGGGCAGTTGAAAAGGGGGTTGAGGTGTTGGCACTGGGGTTGGCACTGGGTGGAATGTGTTTTTGAGGGCATGGGGGCAATTGAAAAGGGGGTTGGAGGTGTTGGCACTGGGTGAAATGTGTTTTGAGGGCATGGGGGCTGTTGAAAAGGGGGTTGGAGGTGTTGGCACTGGATGAAAGGTGTTTTGAGGGCATGGGGGCAGTTGAAAAGGGGGTTTGAGGTGTTGGCACTGGGTGAAATGTGTTTTGAGGGCATGGGGGCAGTTGAAAAGGGGGTTTGAGGTGTTGGCACTGGGTGAAACGTGTTTTGAGGGCATGGGGGCAGTTGAAAAGGGGGTTTGAGGTGTTTACATTGGGTGAAATGTGTTTTGAGGGCATGGGGGCAGTTGAAAAGGGGGTTTGAGGTGTTGGCAGTGGGTGAAATTTGTTTTTGAGGGCATGGGGGCAGTTGAAAAGGGGGTTTGAGGTGTTGGCATTGGATGGAATATGTTTTGAGGGCATGGGGGCAGTTGAAAAGGGGGTTTGAGGTGTTGGCACTGTGTGAAATGTGTTTTGAGGGCATGGGGGCAGTTGAAAAGTGGGTTTGCGGTGTTGGCAGTGGGTGAAATGTGTTTTGACGGCATGGGGGCAGTTGAAAAGGGCGTTTGAGGTGTTGGCACTGTGTGAAATGTGTTTTTCGGGCATGGGGGCAGTTGAAAAGGGGGTGAAATGTGTTTTGAGGGCATGGGGGCAGTTGAAAAGGGGGTTTGAGGTGTTGGCATTGGGTGAAATGTGTTTTGAGGGCATGGGGGCAGTTGAAAAGGGGGTTTGAGGTGTTTACACTGGGTGAAATGTGTTTTGACGGCATGGGGGCAGTTGAAAAGGGGGTTTGAGGTGTTGGCACTGTGTGGAATGTGTTTTTCGGGCATGGGGGCGGTTGAAAAGGGGGTTTAAGGTGTTGGCAACTGGTGAAATATGTTTTGAGGGCATGGGGGCAGTTGAAAAGGGGGTGGAGGTGTTGGCAGTGGGTGAAATGTGTTTTTGAGGGCATGGGGGCAGTTGAAAAGGGGGTTTGAGGTGTTGGCACTGGGTGAAATGTGTTTTTCGGGCATGGGGGCGGTTCAAAAAGGGGGTTTGAGGTGCTGGCACTGGGTGAAATGTATTTTGAGGGCATGGGGGCAGTTGAAAAGGGGGTTGAGGTGTTGGCACTGGGGTTGGCAACGGGTGAAATGTTTTTTTGAGGGCATGGGGGCAGTTGAAAAGGGGGTTTGAGGTGTTGGCAGTGGGTGCAATGTGTTTTGAGGGCATGGGGGCAGTTGAAAAGGGGGTTTGAGGTGTTGGCACTGGGGTTGGCACTGGGTGGAATGTGTTTTTGAGGGCATGGGGGCAGTTGAAAAGGGGGTTGGAGGTGTTGGCACTGGGTGAAATGTGTTTTGAGGGCATGGGGGCAGTTGAAAAGGGGGTTGGAGGTGTTGGCACTGGGTGAAAGGTGTTTTGAGGGCATGGGGGCAGTTGAAAAGGGGGTTTGAGGTGTTGGCACTGGGTGAAATGTGTTTTGAGGGCATGGGGGCAGTTGAAAAGGGGGTTTGAGGTGTTGGCACTGGGTGAAACGTGTTTTGAGGGCATGGGGGCAGTTGAAAAGGGGGTTTGAGGTGTTTACATTGGGTGAAATGTGTTTTGAGGGCATGGGGGCAGTTGAAAAGGGGGTTTGAGGTGTTGGCAGTGGGTGAAATTTGTTTTTGAGGGCATGGGGGCAGTTGAAAAGGGGGTTTGAGGTGTTGGCATTGGATGGAATATGTTTTGAGGGCATGGGGGCAGTTGAAAAGGGGGTTTGAGGTGTTGGCAGTGGGTGAAATTTGTTTTTGAGGGCATGGGGGCAGTTGAAAAGGGGGTTTGAGGTGTTGGCATTGGATGGAATATGTTTTGAGGGCATGGGGGCAGTTGAAAAGTGGGTTTGAGGTGTTTACACTGGGTGAAATGTGTTTTGAGGGCATGGGGGCAGTTGAAAAGTGGGTTTGAGGTGTTTACACTGGGTGAAATGTGTTTTGACGGCATGGGGGCAGTTGAAAAGGGGGTTTGAGGTGTTGGCACTGTGTGAAATTTGTTTTTCGGGCATGGGGGCAGTTGAAAAGGGGGTGAAATGTGTTTTGAGGGCATGGGGGCAGTTGAAAAGGGGGTTTGAGGTGTTGGCACTGGGTGAAATGTGTTTTGAGGGCATGGGGGCAGTTGAAAAGGGGGTTTGAGGTGTTTACACTGGGTGAAATGTGTTTTGACGGCATGGGGGCAGTTGAAAAGGGGGTTTGAGGTGTTGGCACTGTGTGGAATGTGTTTTTCGGGCATGGGGGCGGTTGAAAAGGGGGTTTAAGGTGTTGGCAACTGGTGAAATATGTTTTGAGGGCATGGGGGCAGTTGAAAAGGGGGTGGAGGTGTTGGCAGTGGGTGAAATGTGTTTTTGAGGGCATGGGGGCAGTTGAAAAGGGGGTTTGAGGTGTTGGCACTGGGTGAAATGTGTTTTTCGGGCATGGGGGCAGTTGAAAAGGGGGTCTGAGGTGCTGGCACTGGGTGAAATGTGTTTTGAGGGCATGGGGGCAGTTGAAAAGGGGGTTGAGGTGTTGGCACTGGGGTTGGCAACGGGTGAAATGTGTTTTTGAGGGCATGGGGGCAGTTGAAAAGGGGGTTTGAGGTGTTGGCAGTGGGTGCAATGTGTTTTGAGGGCATGGGGGCAGTTGAAAAGGGGGTTTGAGGTGTTGGCACTGGGTGAAATGTGTTTTGAGGGCATGGGGGCAGTTGAAAAGGGGGTTTGAGGTGTTGGCACTGTGTGAAATGTGTTTTGAGGGCATGGGGGCAGTTGAAAAGTGGGTTTGAGGTGTTGGCACTGGGTGAAATGTGTTTTGACGGCATGGGGGCAGTTGAAAAGGGGGTTTGAGGTGTTGGCACTGTGTGAAATGTGTTTTTCGGGCATGGGGGCAGTTGAAAAGGGGGTGAAATGTGTTTTGAGGGCATGGGGGCAGTTGAAAAGGGGGTTTGAGGTGTTGGCATTGGGTGAAATGTGTTTTGAGGGCATGGGGGCAGTTGAAAAGGGGGTTTGAGGTGTTTACACTGGGTGAAATGTGTTTTGACGGCATGGGGGCAGTTGAAAAGGGGGTTTGAGGTGTTGGCACTGTGTGGAATGTGTTTTTCGGGCATGGGGGCGGTTGAAAAGGGGGTTTTTCGGTGTTGGCAACTGGTGAAATATGTTTTGAGGGCATGGGGGCAGTTGAAAAGGGGGTGGAGGTGTTGGCAGTGGGTGAAATGTGTTTTTGAGGGCATGGGGGCAGTTGAAAAGGGGGTTTGAGGTGTTGGCACTGGGTGAAATGTGTTTTTCGGGCATGGGGGCAGTTCAAAAAGGGGATTTGAGGTGCTGGCACTGGGTGAAATGTGTTTTGAGGGCATGGGGGCAGTTGAAAAGGGGGTTGAGGTGTTGGCACTGGGGTTGGCAACGGGTGAAATGTGTTTTTGAGGGCATGGGGGCAGTTGAAAAGGGGGTTTGAGGTGTTGGCAGTGGGTGCAATGTGTTTTGAGGGCATGGGGGCAGTTGAAAAGGGGGTTTGAGGTGTTGGCACTGGGGTTGGCACTGGGTGGAATGTGTTTTTGAGGGCAAGGGGGCAGTTGAAAAGGGGGTTGGAGGTGTTGGCACTGGGTGAAATGTGTTTTGAGGGCATGGGGGCAGTTGAAAAGGGGGTTGGAGGTGTTGGCACTGGGTGAAAGGTGTTTTGAGGGCATGGGGGCAGTTGAAAAGGGGGTTTGAGGTGTTGGCACTGGGTGAAATGTGTTTTGAGGGCATGGGGCCAGTTGAAAAGGGGGTTTGGGGTGTTGGCACTGGGTGAAACGTGTTTTGAGGGCATGGGGGCAGTTGAAAAGGGGGTTTGAGGTGTTTACATTGGGTGAAATGTGTTTTGAGGGCATGGGGGCAGTTGAAAAGGGGGTTTGAGGTGTTGGCAGTGGGTGAAATTTGTTTTTGAGGGCATGGGGGCAGTTGAAAAGGGGGTTTAAGGTGTTGGCATTGGATGGAATATGTTTTGAGGGCATGGGGGCAGTTGAAAAGGGGGTTTGAGGTGTTGGCAGTGGGTGAAATTTGTTTTTGAGGGCATGGGGGCAGTTGAAAAGGGGGTTTGAGGTGTTGGCATTGGATGGAATATGTTTTGAGGGCATGGGGGCAGTTGAAAAAGGGATTTCAGGTGTTGGCACTGTGTGAAATGTGTTTTGAGGGCATGGGGGCAGTTGAAAAGTGGGTTTGAGGTGTTTACACTGGGTGAAATGTGTTTTGACGGCATGGGGGCAGTTGAAAAGGGGGTTTGAGGTGTTGGCACTGTGTGAAATTTGTTTTTCGGGCATGGGGGCAGTTGAAAAGGGGGTGAAATGTGTTTTGAGGGCATGGGGGCAGTTGAAAAGGGGGTTTGAGGTGTTTACACTGGGTGAAATGTGTTTTGACGGCATGGGGGCAGTTGAAAAGGGGGTTTGAGGTGTTGGCACTGTGTGGAATGTGTTTTTCGGGCATGGGGGCGGTTGAAAAGGGGGTGTAAGGTGTTGGCACTAGGTGAAATATGTTTTGAGGGCATGGGGGCAGTTGAAAAGGGGGTGGAGGTGTTGGCACTGGGTGAAATGTGTTTTTGAGGGCATGGGGGCAGTTGAAAAGGGGGTTTGAGGTGTTGGCACTGGGTGAAATGTGTTTTTCGGGCATGGGGGCAGTTGAAAAGGGGGTCTGAGGTGCTGGCACTGGGTGAAATGTGTTTTGAGGGCATGGGGGCAGTTGAAAAGGGGGTTGAGGTGTTGGCACTGGGGTTGGCAACGGGTGAAATGTGTTTTTGAGGGCATGGGGGCAGTTGAAAAGGGGGTTTGAGGTGTTGGCAGTGGGTGCAATGTGTTTTGAGGGCATGGGGGCAGTTGAAAAGGGGGTTTGAGGTGTTGGCACTGGGTGAAATGTGTTTTGAGGGCATGGGGGCAGTTGAAAAGGGGGTTGAGGTGTTGGCACTGGGGTTGGGACCGGGTGAAATGTGTTTTTGAGGGCATGGGGCCAGTTGAAAAGGGGGTTTGAGGTGTTGGCAGTGGGTGAAATGTGTTTTGAGGGCATGGGGGCGGTTGAAAAGGGGGTTTGAGGTGTTGGCAGTGGGTGAAATGTGTTTTGAGGGCATGGCGGCAGTTGAAAAGGGGGTTTGAGGTGTTGGCAGTGGGTGAAATGTGTTTTGAGGGCATGGGGGCAGTTGAAAAGGGGATTCGAGGCGTTGGCAGTGGGTGAAATTTTTTTTTGTGGGCATGGGGGCAGTTGAAAAAAGGGTGAAATGTGTTTTGAGGGCATGGGGGCAGTTGAAAAGGGGGTATGAGGTGTTGGCACTGGGTGAAACGTGTTTTGAGGGCATGGGGGCAGTTGAAAAGGGGGTTTGAGGTGTTGGCACTGGCTGAAATGTGTTTTGACGGCGTGGGGGCAGTTGAAAAGGGGGTTTGAGGTGTTGGCACTGTGTGAAATGTGTTTTTGAGGGCATGGGGGCGGTTGAAAAGCGGATTTGAGGTGTTGGCACTGTGTGAAATGTGTTTTTCGGGCATGGGGGCGGTTGAAAAGGGGGTTTGAGGTGTTGGCACTGGGTGAAAGGTGTTTTGAGGGCATGGGGGCAGTTGAAAAGGGGGTTGAGGTGTTGGCACTGGGGTTGGCACTTGGTGAAATGTGTTTTGAGGGCATGGGGGCAGTTGAAAAGGGGGTTGGAGGTGTTGGCACTGGGTGAAATGTGTTTTGAGGGCATGGGGGTAGTTGAAAAGGGGGTTGGAGGTGTTGGCATTGGGTGAAAGGTGTTTTGAGGGCATGGGGGCGGTTGAAAAGGGGGTTTGAGGTGTTGGCACTGGGTGAAATGTGTTTTGAGGGCATGGGGGCAGTTGAAAAGGGGGTTTGAGGTGTTGGCACTAGGTGAAATGTGTTTTGAGGGCATGGGGGCAGTTGAAAAGGGGGTTTGAGGTGTTTACATTGGGTGAAATGCGTTTTGACGGCATGGGGGCAGTTGAAAAGGGGGTTTGAGGTGTTGGCACTGGATGAAATATGTTTTGAGGGCATGGGGGCAGTTGAAAAGGGGGTTTGAGGTGTTGGCACTGTGTGAAATGTGTTTTGAGGGCATGGGGGCAGTTGAAAAGTGGGTTTGAGGTGTTTACACTGGGTGAAATGTGTTTTGAGGGCATGGGGGCAGTTGAAAAGGGGGTTTGAGGTGTTGGCACTGGGTGAAATGTGTTTTGAGGGCATGGGGGCAGTTGAAAAGGGGGTTTGAGGTGTTGGCACTGTGTGGAATGTGTTTTTCGGGCATGGGGGCGGTTGAAAAGGGGGTTTAAGGTGTTGGCAACTGGTGAAATATGTTTTGAGGGCATGGGGGCAGTTGAAAAGGGGGTTGAGGTGTTGGCACTGGGTGAAATGTGTTTTTGAGGGCATGGGGGCAGTTGAAAAGGGGGTTTGAGGTGTTGGCACTGTGTGAAATGTGTTTTGAGGGCATGGGGGCGGTTGGAAAGGGGGTTTGAGGAGTTGGCATTGGGTGAAATGTCTTTTGAGGGCATGGGGGCAGTTGAAAAGGGGGTTGAGGTGTTGGCACTGGGGTTGGCACTGGTTGAAATGTGTTTTGAGGGCATGGGGGCAGTTGAAAAGGGGGTTTGAGGTGTTGGCAGTGGGTGAAATGTGTTTTGAGGGCACGGGGGCAGTTGAGAAGGGGGTTTGAGGTGTTGGCACTGTGTGAAATGTGTTTTTGAGGGCATGGGGGCAGTTGAAAAGGGGGTTGAGGTGTTGGCACTGGGGTTGGCACTGGGTGAAATGTGTTTTGAGAACATCGGGGCAGTTGAAAAGGGGGTTGAGGTGTTGGCACTGGGTGAAATGTGTTTTTGAGGGCATGGGGGCAGTTGAAAAGGGGGTTGAGGTGTTGGCAGTGGGTGAAATGTGTTTTGACGGCACGGGGGCAGTTGAAAAGGGGGTTTGAGGTGTTGGCACTGGGTGAAATGTGTTTTTGAGGGCATGGGGGCAGTTGAAAAGGGGGTTGAGGTGTTGGCACTGGGGTTGGCACTGGGTGAAATGTGTTTTGAGAACATGGGGGCAGTTGAAAAGGGGGTTGAGGTGTTGGCAGTGGGTGAAATGTGTTTTGAGGACATGGGGGCAGTTGAAAAGGGGGTTTGAGGTGTTGGCACTGGGTGAAATGTGTTTTTGAGGCCATGGGGGCAGTTGAAAAGGGGGTTGAGGTGTTGGCAGTGGGTGAAATGTGTTTTGAGGGCACGGGGGCAGTTGAAAAGGGGGTTTGAGGTGTTGGCACTGGGTCAAATGTGTTTTTTGGGCATGGGGGCAGTTGAAAAGGGGGTTTGAGGTGCTGGCAGTGGGTGAAATGTGTTTTTGAGGGCATGGGGGCAGTTGAAAAGGGGGTTGAGGTGTTGGCACTGGGGTTGGCACTGGGTGAAATGTGTTTTGAGAACATGGGGGCAGTTGAAAAGGGGGTTGAGGTGTTGGCACTGGGTGAAATGTGTTTTGAGGGCATGGGGGCAGTTGAAAAGGGGGTTTGAGGTGTTGGCAGTGGGTGAAATGTGTTTTTGAGGGCATGGGGGCAGTTGAAAAGGGGGTTGAGGTGTTGGCACTGGGTGAAATGTGTTTTTTGGGCATGGGGGCAGTTGAAAAGGGGGTTTGAGGTGCTGGCAGTGGGTGAAATGTGTTTTTGAGGGCATGGGGGCGGTTGAAAAGCGGATTTGAGGTGTTGGCACTGTGTGAAATGTGTTTTTCGGGCATGGGGGCGGTTGAAAAGGGGGTTTGAGGTGTTGGCACTGGGTGAAAGGTGTTTTGAGGGCATGGGGGCAGTTGAAAAGGGGGTTGAGGTGTTGGCACTGGGGTTGGCACTGGGTCAAATGTGTTTTTGAGGGCATGGGGGCAGTTGAAAAGGGGGTTGGAGGTGTTGGCAGTGGGTGAAATGTGTTTTGAGGGCATGGGGGCAGTTGAAAAGGGGGTTGGAGGTGTTGGCATTGGGTGAAAGGTGTTTTGAGGGCATGGGGGCGGTTGAAAAGGGGGTTTGAGGTGTTGGCACTGGGTGAAATGTGTTTTGAGGGCATGGGGGCAGTTGAAAAGGGGGTTTGAGGTGTTGGCACTAGGTGAAATGTGTTTTGAGGGCATGGGGGCAGTTGAAAAGGGGGTTTGAGGTGTTTACATTGGGTGAAATGCGTTTTGACGGCATGGGGGCAGTTGAAAAGGGGGTTTGAGGTGTTGGCACTGGATGAAATATGTTTTGAGGGCATGGGGGCAGTTGAAAAGGGGGTTTGAGGTGTTGGCACTGTGTGAAATGTGTTTTGAGGGCATGGGGGCAGTTGAAAAGTGGGTTTGAGGTGTTTACACTTGGTGAAATGTGTTTTGAGGGCATGGGGGCAGTTGAAAAGGGGGTTTGAGGTGTTGGCACTGGGTGAAATGTGTTTTGAGAACATGGGAGCAGTTGAAAAGGGGGTGAAATGTGTTTTGAGGGCATGGGGGCAGTTGAAAAGGGGGTTTGAGGTGTTGGCACTGGGTGAAATGTGTTTTGAGGGCATGGGGGCAGTTGAAAAGGGGGTTTGAGGTGTTGGCACTGTGTGGAATGTGTTTTTCGGGCATGGGGGCGGTTGAAAAGGGGGTTTAAGGTGTTGGCAACTGGTGAAATATGTTTTGAGGGCATGGGGGCAGTTGAAAAGGGGGTTGAGGTGTTGGCACTGGGTGAAATGTGTTTTTGAGGGCATGGGGGCAGTTGAAAAGGGGGTTTGAGGTGTTGGCACTGTGTGAAATGTGTTTTGAGGGCATGGGGGCGGTTGGAAAGGGGGTTTGAGGAGTTGGCATTGGGTGAAATGTCTTTTGAGGGCATGGGGGCAGTTGAAAAGGGGGTTGAGGTGTTGGCACTGGGGTTGGCACTGGTTGAAATGTGTTTTGAGGGCATGGGGGCAGTTGAAAAGGGGGTTTGAGGTGTTGGCACTGGGTGAAATGTGTTTTGAGGGCACGGGGGCAGTTGAGAAGGGGGTTTGAGGTGTTGGCACTGGGTGAAATGTGTTTTTGAGGGCATGGGGGCAGTTGAAAAGGGGGTTGAGGTGTTGGCACTGGGGTTGGCACTGGGTGAAATGTGTTTTGAGAACATGGGGGCAGTTGAAAAGGGGGTTGAGGTGTTGGCACTGGGTGAAATGTGTTTTTGAGGGCATGGGGGCAGTTGAAAAGGGGGTTGAGGTGTTGGCAGTGGGTGAAATGTGTTTTGACGGCACGGGGGCAGTTGAAAAGGGGGTTTGAGGTGTTGGCACTGGGTGAAATGTGTTTTTGAGGGCATGGGGGCAGTTGAAAAGGGGGTTGAGGTGTTGGCACTGGGTGAAATGTGTTTTTTGGGCATGGGGGCAGTTGAGAAGGGGGTTTGAGGTGCTGGCAGTGGGTGAAATGTGTTTTTGAGGGCATGGGGGCAGTTGAAAAGGGGGTTGAGGTGTTGGCACTGGGGTTGGCACTGGGTGAAATGTGTTTTGAGAACATGGGGGCAGTTGAAAAGGGGGTTGAGGTGTTGGCACTGGGTGAAATGTGTTTTGAGGGCATGGGGGCAGTTGAAAAGGGGGTTTGAGGTGTTGGCAGTGGGTGAAATGTGTTTTTGAGGGCATGGGGGCAGTTGAAAAGGGGGTTGAGGTGTTGGCACTGGGTGAAATGTGTTTTTTGGGCATGGGGGCAGTTGAAAAGGGGGTTTGAGGTGCTGGCAGTGGGTGAAATGTGTTTTTGAGGGCATGGGGGCGGTTGAAAAGCGGATTTGAGGTGTTGGCACTGTGTGAAATGTGTTTTTCGGGCATGGGGGCGGTTGAAAAGGGGGTTTGAGGTGTTGGCACTGGGTGAAAGGTGTTTTGAGGGCATGGGGGCAGTTGAAAAGGGGGTTGAGGTGTTGGCACTGGGGTTGGCACTGGGTCAAATGTGTTTTTGAGGGCATGGGGGCAGTTGAAAAGGGGGTTGGAGGTGTTGGCAGTGGGTGAAATGTGTTTTGAGGGCATGGGGGCAGTTGAAAAGGGGGTTGGAGGTGTTGGCATTGGGTGAAAGGTGTTTTGAGGGCATGGGGGCGGTTGAAAAGGGGGTTTGAGGTGTTGGCACTGGGTGAAATGTGTTTTGAGGGCATGGGGGCAGTTGAAAAGGGGGTTTGAGGTGTTGGCACTAGGTGAAATGTGTTTTGAGGGCATGGGGGCAGTTGAAAAGGGGGTTTGAGGTGTTTACATTGGGTGAAATGCGTTTTGACGGCATGGGGGCAGTTGAAAAGGGGGTTTGAGGTGTTGGCACTGGATGAAATATGTTTTGAGGGCATGGGGGCAGTTGAAAAGGGGGTTTGAGGTGTTGGCACTGTGTGAAATGTGTTTTGAGGGCATGGGGGCAGTTGAAAAGTGGGTTTGAGGTGTTTACACTTGGTGAAATGTGTTTTGAGGGCATGGGGGCAGTTGAAAAGGGGGTTTGAGGTGTTGGCACTGGGTGAAATGTGTTTTGAGAACATGGGAGCAGTTGAAAAGGGGGTGAAATGTGTTTTGAGGGCATGGGGGCAGTTGAAAAGGGGGTTTGAGGTGTTGGCACTGGGTGAAATGTGTTTTGAGGGCATGGGGGCAGTTGAAAAGGGGGTTTGAGGTGTTGGCACTGTGTGGAATGTGTTTTTCGGGCATGGGGGCGGTTGAAAAGGGGGTTTAAGGTGTTGGCAACTGGTGAAATATGTTTTGAGGGCATGGGCGCAGTTGAAAAGGGGGTTGAGGTGTTGGCACTGGGTGAAATGTGTTTTTGAGGGCATGGGGGCAGTTGAAAAGGGGGTTTGAGGTGTTGGCACTGTGTGAAATGTGTTTTGAGGGCATGGGGGCGGTTGGAAAGGGGGTTTGAGGAGTTGGCATTGGGTGAAATGTCTTTTGAGGGCATGGGGGCAGTTGAAAAGGGGGTTGAGGTGTTGGCACTGGGGTTGGCACTGGTTGAAATGTGTTTTGAGGGCATGGGGGCAGTTGAAAAGGGGGTTTGAGGTGTTGGCACTGGGTGAAATGTGTTTTGAGGGCACGGGGGCAGTTGAGAAGGGGGTTTGAGGTGTTGGCACTGGGTGAAATGTGTTTTTGAGGGCATGGGGGCAGTTGAAAAGGGGGTTTGAGGTGTTGGCACTGGGGTTGGCACTGGGTGAAATGTGTTTTGAGAACATGGGGGCAGTTGAAAAGGGGGTTGAGGTGTTGGCACTGGGTGAAATGTGTTTTTGAGGGCATGGGGGCAGTTGAAAAGGGGGTTGAGGTGTTGGCAGTGGGTGAAATGTGTTTTGACGGCACGGGGGCAGTTGAAAAGGGGGTTTGAGGTGTTGGCACTGGGTGAAATGTGTTTTTGAGGGCATGGGGGCAGTTGAAAAGGGGGTTGAGGTGTTGGCACTGGGTGAAATGTGTTTTTTGGGCATGGGGGCAGTTGAGAAGGGGGTTTGAGGTGTTGGCACTGTGTGAAATGTGTTTTTGAGGGCATGGGGGCAGTTGAAAAGGGGGTTGAGGTGTTGGCACTGGGGTTGGCACTGGGTGAAATGTGTTTTGAGAACATGGGGGCAGTTGAAAAGGGGGTTGAGGTGTTGGCAGTGGGTGAAATGTGTTTTGAGGACATGGGGGCAGTTGAAAAGGGGGTTTGAGGTGTTGGCACTGGGTGAAATGTGTTTTTGAGGGCATGGGGGCAGTTGAAAAGGGGGTTGAGGTGTTGGCAGTGGGTGAAATGTGTTTTGAGGGCACGGGGGCAGTTGAAAAGGGGGTTTGAGGTGTTGGCACTGGGTCAAATGTGTTTTTTGGGCATGGGGGCAGTTTGAAAAGGGGGTTTGAGGTGTTGGCAGTGGGTGAAATGTGTTTTTGAGGGCATGGGGGCAGTTGAAAAGGGGGTTGAGGTGTTGGCACTGGGGTTGGCACTGGGTGAAATGTGTTTTGAGAACATGGGGGCAGTTGAAAAGGGGGTTGAGGTGTTGGCACTGGGTGAAATGTGTTTTGAGGGCATGGGGGCAGTTGAAAAGGGGGTTTGAGGTGTTGGCAGTGGGTGAAATGTGTTTTTGAGGGCATGGGGGCAGTTGAAAAGGGGGTTGAGGTGTTGGCACTGGGTGAAATGTGTTTTTTGGGCATGGGGGCAGTTGAAAAGGGGGTTTGAGGTGCTGGCAGTGGGTGAAATGTGTTTTTGAGGGCATGGGGGCAGTTGAAAAGGGGGTTGAGGTGTTGGCACTGGGGTTGGCACTGGGTGAAATGTGTTTTGAGAACATGGGGGCAGTTGAAAAGGGGGTTGAGGTGTTGGCACTGGGTGAAATGTGTTTTGAGGGCATGGGGGCAGTTGAAAAGGGGGTTTGAGGTGCTGGCACTGGGTGAAATGTATTTTGAGGGCATGGGGGCAGTTGAAAAGGGGGTTGAGGTGTTGGCACTGGGGTTGGCAACGGGTGAAATGTGTTTTTGAGGGCATGGGGGCAGTTGAAAAGGGGGTTTGAGGTGTTGGCAGTGGGTGCAATGTGTTTTGAGGGCATGGGGGCAGTTGAAAAGGGGGTTTGAGGTGTTGGCACTGGGTGAAATGTGTTTTTGAGGGCATGGGGGCAGTTGAAAAGGGGGTTTGAGGAGTTGGCATTGGGTGAAATGTGTTTTGAGGGCATGGGGGCAGTTGAAAAGGGGGTTTGAGGTGTTGGCACTGGGTGAAATGTGTTTTTGAGGGCATGGGGGCAGTTGAAAAGGGGGTTTGAGGAGTTGGCATTGGGTGAAATGTGTTTTGAGGGCATGGGGGCAGTTGAAAAAGGGGGTTGAGGTGTTTACACTGGGTCAAATGTGTTTTGAGGGCATGGGGGCAGTTGAAAAGGGGGTTTGAGGTGTTGGCACTGGGTGAAATGTGTTTTTGAGGGCATGGGGGCAGTTGAAAAGGGGGTTTGAGGTGTTGGCAGTGGGTGCAATGTGTTTTGAGGGCATGGGGGCAGTTGAAAAGGGGGTTGAGGTGTTGGCACTGGGTGAAATGTGTTTTTGAGGGCATGGGGGCAGTTGAAAAGGGGGTTGAGGTGTTGGCAGTGGGTGAAATGTGTTTTGACGGCACGGGGGCAGTTGAAAAGGGGGTTTGAGGTGTTGGCACTGGGTGAAATGTGTTTTTGAGGGCATGGGGGCAGTTGAAAAGGGGGTTGAGGTGTTGGCACTGGGTGAAATGTGTTTTTTGGGCATGGGGGCAGTTGAGAAGGGGGTTTGAGGTGTTGGCACTGTGTGAAATGTGTTTTTGAGGGCATGGGGGCAGTTGAAAAGGGGGTTGAGGTGTTGGCACTGGGGTTGGCACTGGGTGAAATGTGTTTTGAGAACATGGGGGCAGTTGAAAAGGGGGTTGAGGTGTTGGCAGTGGGTGAAATGTGTTTTGAGGACATGGGGGCAGTTGAAAAGGGGGTTTGAGGTGTTGGCACTGGGTGAAATGTGTTTTTGAGGGCATGGGGGCAGTTGAAAAGGGGGTTGAGGTGTTGGCAGTGGGTGAAATGTGTTTTGAGGGCACGGGGGCAGTTGAAAAGGGGGTTTGAGGTGTTGGCACTGGGTCAAATGTGTTTTTTGGGCATGGGGGCAGTTTGAAAAGGGGGTTTGAGGTGTTGGCAGTGGGTGAAATGTGTTTTTGAGGGCATGGGGGCAGTTGAAAAGGGGGTTGAGGTGTTGGCACTGGGGTTGGCACTGGGTGAAATGTGTTTTGAGAACATGGGGGCAGTTGAAAAGGGGGTTGAGGTGTTGGCACTGGGTGAAATGTGTTTTGAGGGCATGGGGGCAGTTGAAAAGGGGGTTTGAGGTGTTGGCAGTGGGTGAAATGTGTTTTTGAGGGCATGGGGGCAGTTGAAAAGGGGGTTGAGGTGTTGGCACTGGGTGAAATGTGTTTTTTGGGCATGGGGGCAGTTGAAAAGGGGGTTTGAGGTGCTGGCAGTGGGTGAAATGTGTTTTTGAGGGCATGGGGGCAGTTGAAAAGGGGGTTGAGGTGTTGGCACTGGGGTTGGCACTGGGTGAAATGTGTTTTGAGAACATGGGGGCAGTTGAAAAGGGGGTTGAGGTGTTGGCACTGGGTGAAATGTGTTTTGAGGGCATGGGGGCAGTTGAAAAGGGGGTTTGAGGTGATGGCAGTGGGTGAAATGTGTTTTGAGGGCACGGGGGCAGTTGAAAAGGGGGTTTGAGGTGTTGGCACTGGGTGAAATGTGTTTTTGAGGGCATGGGGGCAGTTGAAAAGGGGGTTGAGGTGTTGGCACTGGGGTTGGCACTGGGTGAAATGTGTTTTGAGGGCATGGGGGCAGTTGAAAAGGGGGTTGAGGTGTTGGCACTGGGTGAAATGTGTTTTTCGGGCATGGGGGCAGTTGAAAAGGGGGTTTGAGGTGCTGGCACTGGGTGAAATGTATTTTGAGGGCATGGGGGCAGTTGAAAAGGGGGTTGAGGTGTTGGCACTGGGGTTGGCAACGGGTGAAATGTGTTTTTGAGGGCATGGGGGCAGTTGAAAAGGGGGTTTGAGGTGTTGGCAGTGGGTGCAATGTGTTTTGAGGGCATGGGGGCAGTTGAAAAGGGGGTTTGAGGTGTTGGCACTGGGTGAAATGTGTTTTTGAGGGCATGGGGGCAGTTGAAAAGGGGGTTTGAGGAGTTGGCATTGGGTGAAATGTGTTTTGAGGGCATGGGGGCAGTTGAAAAGGGGGTTTGAGGTGTTGGCACTGGGTGAAATGTGTTTTTGAGGGCATGGGGGCAGTTGAAAAGGGGGTTTGAGGAGTTGGCATTGGGTGAAATGTGTTTTGAGGGCATGGGGGCAGTTGAAAAAGGGGGTTGAGGTGTTTACACTGGGTCAAATGTGTTTTGAGGGCATGGGGGCAGTTGAAAAGGGGGTTTGAGGTGTTGGCACTGGGTGAAATGTGTTTTTGAGGGCATGGGGGCAGTTGAAAAGGGGGTTTGAGGTGTTGGCAGTGGGTGCAATGTGTTTTGAGGGCATGGGGGCAGTTGAAAAAGGGGGTTGAGGTGTTTACACTGGGTCAAATGTGTTTTGAGGGCATGGGGGCAGTTGAAAAGGGGGTTTGAGGTGCTGGCACTGGGTGAAATGTGTTTTGAGGGCATGGGGGCAGTTGAAAAGGGGGTTGAGGTGTTGGCACTGGGGTTGGCAACGGGTGAAATGTGTTTTTGAGGGCATGGGGGCAGTTGAAAAGGGGGTTTGAGGTGTTGGCAGTGGGTGCAATGTGTTTTGAGGGCATGGGGGCAGTTGAAAAAGGGGGTTTGAGGTGTTGGCACTGGGTGAAATGTGTTTTTGAGGGCATGGGGGCAGTTGAAAAGGGGGTTTGAGGAGTTGGCATTGGGTGAAATGTGTTTTGAGGGCATGGGGGCAGTTGAAAAAGGGGGTTGAGGTGTTTACACTGGGTCAAATGTGTTTTGAAGGCATGGGGGCAGTTGAAAAGGGGGTTTGAGGTGTTGGCACCGGGTGAAATGTGCTTTTGAGGGCATGGGGGCAGTTGAAAAGGGGGTTGAGGTGTTGGCACTGGGGTTGGCACTGGGTGAAATGTGTTTTGAGAACATGGGGGCAGTTGAAAAGGGGGTTGAGGTGTTGGCACTGGGTGAAATGTGTTTTTCGGGCATGGGGGCAGTTGAAAAGGGGGTTTGAGGTGCTGGCACTGGGTGAAATGTGTTTTGAGGGCATGGGGGCAGTTGAAAAGGGGGTTGAGGTGTTGGCACTGGGGTTGGCAACGGGTGAAATGTGTTTTTGAGGGCATGGGGGCAGTTGAAAAGGGGGTTTGAGGTGTTGGCACTGGGTGAAATGTGTTTTTCGGGCATGGGGGCAGTTGAAAAGGGGGTTTGAGGTGTTGGCAGTGGGTGAAATGTGTTTTTGAGGGCATGGGGGCAGTTGAAAAGGGGGTTTGAGGAGTTGGCATTGGGTGAAATGTGTTTTGAGGGCATGGGGGCAGTTGAAAAAGGGGGTTGAGGTGTTTACACTGGGTCAAATGTGTTTTGAGGGCATGGGGGCAGTTGAAAAGGGGGTTTGAGGTGTTGGCACCGGGTGAAATGTGCTTTTGAGGGCATGGGGGCAGTTGAAAAGGGGGTTGAGGTGTTGGCACTGGGGTTGGCACTGGGTGAAATGTGTTTTGAGAACATGGGGGCAGTTGAAAAGGGGGTTGAGGTGTTGGCACTGGGTGAAATGTGTTTTTCGGGCATGGGGGCAGTTGAAAAGGGGGTTTGAGGTGCTGGCACTGGGTGAAATGTGTTTTGAGGGCATGGGGGCAGTTGAAAAGGGGGTTGAGGTGTTGGCACTGGGGTTGGCAACGGGTGAAATGTGTTTTTGAGGGCATGGGGGCAGTTGAAAAGGGGGTTTGAGGTGTTGGCACTGGGTGAAATGTGTTTTTCGGGCATGGGGGCAGTTGAAAAGGGGGTTTGAGGTGTTGGCACTGGGTGAAATGTGTTTTTGAGGGCATGGGGGCAGTTGAAAAGGGGGTTTGAGGTGTTGGCATTGGGTGAAATGTGTTTTGAGGGCATGGGGGCAGTTGAAAAAGGGGGTTGAGGTGTTTACACTGGGTCAAATGTGTTTTGAGGGCATGGGGGCAGTTGAAAAGGGGGTTTGAGGTGTTGGCACCGGGTGAAATGTGTTTTTGAGGGCATGGGGGCAGTTGAAAAGGGGGTTTGAGGTGTTGGCAGTGGGTGAAATGTGTTTTGAGGGCATGGGGGCGGTTGAAAAGGGGGTTTGAGGTGTTGGCACTGGGTGAAATGTGTTTTGAGGGCATGGGGGCAGTTGAAAAGGGGGTTTGAGGTGTTGGCACTGGGTGAAATGTGTTTTGACGGCATGGGGGCAGTTGAAAAGGGGGTTTGAGGTGTTGGCACTGGGTGAAATGTGTTTTTCGGGCATGGGGGCAGTTGAAAAAGGGGGTTGAGGTGTTGGCACTGGGGTTGGCAACTGGTGAAATGTGTTTTTGAGGGCATGGGGGCAGTTGAAAAGGGGGTTTGAGGTGTTGGCAGTGGGTGAAATGTGTTTTGAGGGCACGGGGGCAGTTGAAAAGGGGGTTTGAGGTGTTGGCACTGGGTGAAATGTGTTTTGAGGGCATGGGGGCAGTTGAAAAGGGGGTTGAGGTGTTGGCACTGGGGTTGGCACCGGGTGAAATGTGTTTTTGAGGGCATGGGGGCAGTTGAAAAGGGGTTTGGACGTGGGTTGAGCTGTTGGCACCGTGTGAAATGTGTTTTGAGGGCATGGGGGCAGTTGAAAAGGGGGTTGAGGTGTTGGCACTGGGTGAATCTTTCCAGCATCCAAAAACACTTTTCTCCATTTCTACCATTTCAGCGCTCGTTGAAGACCTGAAATATCGCCTGCAGAGACTCCGAGGCCTTGGGCTGCCAGTTTCATTCCTCTCTCCTTTTGACTTTCAGCTGAGCTTTCCATCGGTATTCTTGAGACAGTGTCTTTCTTTGGGTGCGAAGGGACTACAAGTACAAGACGCCATTGACGCTCCCTGCGCTCTTCCCTCAGCTCCCATGCCAACAGACCAGCCCGAAGTGCTTACCGTTGCATTGCAGGTATTGCAGCGGAAATTGAATCCCAGCAGTGAAGAAGGGATTTATGACGCGTTGATAGTGTCCGTGGACCTTCAAGAGATGGCCCCCATTGCCGGGGTCACTTTGCTTCAAGGAGACATTACAAACGTGGAAACTGCTGAACGGATTATTGGCCATTTGAAGGGCCAAAAGTCGGTGTGCATGTGCGCGGCACAGGGGATAGAGGGCCAATCTGGGGCGCAGAAGGCGCCCGTTCCCTGCCCGAGTCTACAGTGAGAGCCATCGATGTTGCAAAGGGGCCTGTGTGGGTGGGCGCGCCAGAGGATACGATGTATCTTCTGGCTCCAGCAGTGAAAAATAATGTTTTTCTGTGAAACATTTAACAGAAAATGTCCTGAACTAAACTGACATCCCAACACCAGTTCCTGTAAGGTGCACCCAACACAGGCTCCTGTAAGGGCATGTGCCCATTGCACGTACTCCCGCAGGAGACCCTGGAACAGGAGGCCAATTTGCTCCCAGATGGCGTGCAGCAGTCGACGTGGGGTGCGAACTCGAGCTACCAAGGTCGCGAATTCGGATCAATCTTGGGACTCCAATTCAGGCCGCACGCCGGGCAAGCCCGCTCTCCAAGTTGTGCTGCATGTCAGACAAGCACGTCCTCAGAGGGTTACCTCGATGGACTCTTTTATATGATACCTCATAGTCTCCGGTTGGACAACAAGTTCCTCTGAGCTTCCCCCCCCCCCCCCACACAACAACATTTCCTATCAAACAGGTGTTGCTCTGCGCACACCTGGAGCCTGGGCACATCATCTCCCGTGAAGTTGAGCACAGATTCTGCTCCATTTCGCTGCTCCACAGGAGCTGGTCGTTTGTGACGGTGCCCCTGACGTGACGGGGATGCACGATATCGACGAATACATTCAATCACAGCTGATTCTGGCGGCGCTGAATATTACGACGTTTGTCCTTGCGGATGGCGGCACTTTTGTGGCCAAAATGTTCCGAGGAAAAGGTATGCAGTGATGCAATGGCCAACAGGATCATCTACAGCGCCTGTTCTGCCGATCCCCCCCCCTCCTACCCAAACTGAAGATTGTTGCCGCCCAGATACCCGCTGCCCCGTTGCCTGTGACAGTGGATTGCAGGAGGATCACTGCGCACCAGCCCCCTTTCCGGTCTGTATGCCATGGAAACTGCGCATGCCACCCCTTCTCCGGTCAGTACACCGAGGAATTTGTGCAAGCACCCACCTGCTTTGCGGTCTGCACTCCATGGAACTGGTGCGCTAAATTGACCCTGTGCACAAATTCCATGGAGCGCCGAGTGGACTTGAGTTTGGAAAGGGAGGGGGGTTCCGCGACCAACAGCCTATCTCAAACAATTTTTTCCCGAGCATGTTCTGAACCAAAATTTCTTCCGCAGTCCACATCATTGAGGCATGAGTGTGTGTCGCCAACCAGCCCATCGCGGCACAGCACCAGTTCCACCATTTGACCCCATTCCCACACGTGGGGGTTTTGGGGGGATGCAGGGTGGCTGGGCAATGCCGTGCATGGGGCTTGGACTTCAGTGTCCAAACCAGGCCGATTTTGGTGATGCTCTGCTCGAAGGCATGTTGGTATCGGGCAGCAATTGACCAGGGGGATTCCAACCATGAATGAGATCCTTGTCCAAGGAATCATGGTGATAGTCTGAGTGCTAAGTGTGCAACATGGTGCACTTCCAGCCCGTTGCCTGAAATGGCTCTGCTAAAGTAGATGACCCTTAGTGCTCAAGAGATTCCTCAAATGGTGGAAACCCCGCTGGCTGAGGATAATGGCATCATGATGGCAGGCAGGCTACTTGGCAAAGGAAACCATCAAATCTCATGTTGCCAACCGCTGCAGCATTGCAGAAACACCTCGCATCTATTTTGAAGCACAGGTCTCCAAGGATAGGGGAAGCCTGGCCATCACACATGTCTGCCGGTCCAATGGTGTCACAGCCGACGCGAGCCGGTCCAATGGTAACACCGCCGACGCGACGTGTGTAGTCGGTCGTTCGAATCCCGTCAGGCTTTCTACGGCGCCGACGGCGTCGCTCGATACTCCTGCCAGGAATGGAACCGCCGCCCAGCGAAACTGCGCACGGCCGCACTACCGTTCAGCCACCAGGAAATCTCATGTCAGTGATACCCCTTTGCCTGCGGACGCATCTGCCACTGACAAAAAACCCAAACTGTGTGTTTCTGTCTGGTTTTAGTCATCCCCCCCAGAATACCCACTCACCCACCCACCTCTTCCTTTTGAAGGGAGCCAAGCGTTGCATCGTAGCAAAGTGAAACACCACCTGATGATGGGCCCATCGCTGTGTGCACGTGCGCCCAACAGACAAAAATCCAAATTGTTGCACTGCCTCTGCGCCATGACAAGGGTATCTGTGCTCCCTGGAGCCCCGCCATTCTGTTCTGCTTCTGCCCACAGGTGCAACATCCGGGAATTTCCATTCACCTCCTCTGGGGGTGAGGCAGTGTCAGACATTGAAGAAGACTCTGTGGAAGTGGAGGATGATGATGCAAATCGGATGCTGGGCCGCATACAGGTGAAAATTTCAGCCCCCACATGGGCAGGCATGGGAATGGCATGGGGCATGAAGATGGCAGCAGTTCCGAAGCCAAGCGTGCTCTGGAGCCAGAGAGCCCGTCAGCCTTGTGTTCAATGTGAAATTGATGTATTTTCGTTTGCGCATGGACATCATTGGACGCTTCATTCCATTCCAGTTATTATTCAATGCGTCGCCGTCCTGACAACAACCATAGTTCACTGAGACCAGTAGCCTCTGAAATGTATCAGTGTCCGTGTGACAGACGCCACCAACTATGTGAAGAGGAAATGGTCTTGCATCTTGGGCACTGCCGGGCTTCATCTTCATGTATTAATGACCCTCCGAGGTCAGGTGGGAGAAGATCTAGCTTGACGACATGTCGGTAATTTGGGTCACTATTCATGTTTTCAGCACACTCCCATATGTATCGATGTCTATAGGTTTGTAGGTGTGCAGCAATCTCAACTTCCCCCTTGAAAAGGGGGTTTGAGGTGTTGGCAGTGGGTGAAATGTGTTTTGAGGGCATGGGGGCAGTTGAAAAGGGGGTTTGAGGTGTTGGATGTGTTTTCGAGGGCATGGGGGCAGTTGCAAAGGGGCTTTGGACGTGTTGGCAGTGGGTGAAATGTGTTTTGAGGGCATGGGGGCAGTTGAAAAGGGGGTTTGAGGTGATGGCACTGGGTGAAATGTGTTTTTGAGGGCATGGGGGCAGTTGAAAAGGGGGTTTGAGGTGTTGGCACTGGGTGAAATGTCTTTTGAGGGCATGGGGGCAGTTGAAAAGGGGGTTTGAGGTGTTGGCACTGGGTGAAATGTGTTTTTGAGGGCATGGGGGCAGTTGAAAAGGGGGTTTGAGGAGTTGGCATTGGGTGAAATGTGTTTTGAGGGCATGGGGGCAGTTGAAAAGGGGTTTTGAGGTGTTGGCACTTGGTGAAATGTGTTTTGACGGCATGGGGGCAGTTGAAAAGGGGGTTTGAGGTGTTGGCACTGGGTGAAATGTGTTTCGAGGGCATGGGGGGCAGTTGAAAAGGGGGTTTGAGGTGTTGGCACTGGGTGAAATGTGTTTTGAGGGCATGGGGGCAGTTGAAAAGGGGGTTTGAGGTGTTGGCAGTGGGTGAAATGTGTTTTTGAGGGCATGGGGGCAGTTGAAAAGGGGGTTTGAGGTGTTGGCAGTGGGTGAAATGTGTTTTGAGGGCATGGGGGCAGTTGAAAAGGGGGTTTGAGGTGTTGGCACTGGGTGAAATGTGTTTCGAGGGCATGGGGGGCAGTTGAAAAGGGGGTTTGAGGTGTTGGCACTGGGTGAAATGTGTTTTGAGGGCATGGGGGCAGTTGAAAAGGGGGTTTGAGGTGTTGGCAGTGGGTGAAATGTGTTTTTGAGGGCATGGGGGCAGTTGAAAAGGGGGTTTGAGGTGTTGGCAGTGGGTGAAATGTGTTTTGAGGGCATGGGGGCAGTTGAAAAGGGGGTTTGAGGTGTTGGCACTGGGTGAAATGTGTTTCGAGGGCATGGGGGGCAGTTGAAAAGGGGGTTTGAGGTGTTGGCACTGGGTGAAATGTGTTTTGAGGGCATCGGGGCAGTTGAAAAGGGGGTTTGAGGTGTTGGCAGTGGGTGAAATGTGTTTTCGAGGGCATGGGGGCAGTTGCAAAGGGGGTTTGGAGGTGTTGGCAGTGGGTGAAATGTGTTTTGAGGGCATGGGGGCAGTTGAAAAGGGGGTTTGAGGTGTTGGCACTGGGTGAAATGTGTTTCGAGGGCATGGGGGGCAGTTGAAAAGGGGGTTTGAGGTGTTGGCACTGGGTGAAATGTGTTTTGAGGGCATGGGGGCAGTTGAAAAGGGGGTTTGAGGTGTTGGCAGTGGGTGAAATGTGTTTTTGAGGGCATGGGGGCAGTTGAAAAGGGGGTTTGAGGTGTTGGCAGTGGGTGAAATGTGTTTTGAGGGCATGGGGGCAGTTGAAAAGGGGGTTTGAGGTGTTGGATGTGTTTTCGAGGGCATGGGGGCAGTTGCAAAGGGGGTTTGGAGGTGTTGGCAGTGGGTGAAACGTGTTTTGAGGGCATGGGGGCAGTTGAAAAGGGGGTTTGAGGTGATGGCACTGGGTGAAATTTGTTTTTGAGGGCATGGGGGCAGGTGAAAAGGGGGTTTGAGGTGTTGGCAGTGGGTGCAATGTGTTTTGAGGGCATGGGGGCATTTGAAAAGGGGGTTTGAGGTGTTGGCACCGGGTGAAATGTGTTTTTGAGGGCATGGGGGCAGTTGAAAAGGGGGTTTGAGGTGTTGGCAGTGGGTGCAATGTGTTTTGAGGGCATGGGGGCAGTTGAAAAGGGGGTTGAGGTGTTGGCACTGGGTGAAATGTGTTTTGAGGGCATGGGGGCAGTTTTTCAGACGTGGGTTTCCAGCGGTGCATATCCACTTTGTGCGAATCTTGAAGGGACATGCTCACAACAGCAGCAGGAATGATGCTGCAAACCAGATGTGGCATGGGGCTGTGACTGCATAGGCCACGCCGATTGCCATCACCTCAACAGCATTTGACCTCTCTCTTTTTATCCCTTTCCGACTCGATTCGAGCGCTTTCGCGGCCTGAAGTGCCACATCAACAACCAGTCCTCAACGCTGCAGCCGGGCTTGACAGGTCAAACCCTACCCAGCGTCACCAACAGTATAAATACAAGGCAGGAGAGGCAGCGGTGGTGTTGGCAACGGGGGCCTGGCTGTTTCAAGTGACCCAAATTCCGTCTTCATCTTGCAGGTCCTGATATTGAGTACCTGGTTGTGGAACCATGTTGCTACTGCTGCGCCTCACTTGCGGCCTTACCTCACCAGGTTTCTGCATGTGCATGTGTTTCTTCTCCACCTGTTGGTAAGTCTTGGTTTTGCTTTGAAATGCACTAGAATCTTGCAAGACAGTGCTGTTGACTTGGCCATGGACAGTGGTTCTGGGCCTACTGACTTTGGCCACTGGTGGTGGCTTTGGGCCTATTGGGCTTGGCCATTTGTTGTGGTTTTTGGCCTGTGTGGGTTTGGCCATTGATCACAGTTTTGTGCCTATTGGGCTTGGCCATCGCTAGTGGTGTTGGGCCTATTCGGCTTGGCCACTGGTCTTCGTTTTGGGCCGATAGGGGTTGGCTGTTGATTGTATTTTTGGGTCTCTATGGGCTTGGCCATTGATCATGGTTTGGGCCTCTCCGGCTTGGCCACTGGTGGTGGCTTGGGGCATATTGGGCTTGGTCATTCATTGTGGTTTTTGGCCTGTGTGGGCTTGGCCATTGATCATGGTTTTGGGCCTATTGGGCTTGGCCATCGCTAGTAGTTTTGGGCCCATTGGGCCTGGCCATTGGTGTTGATTTTGGGCCTATAGGGCTTGGCCATTGATTGCGGTGTTGGGCCTTTTTGGGCTTGGCCATTGATTGTGGTGTTGGGCCTTTTTGGGCTTGGCCATTGATCATGGTTTTGGGCCTATTGGCTTGGCCATCGCTAGTGGTTTTGGGCCCATTCGGCTTGGCCACTGGTGTTGGTTTTGGGCCTATTGGGCTTGGCCATTGATTGTGGTGTTGGGCCTTTTTGGGCTTGGCCATTGATTGTGGTGTTGGGCCTTTTTGGGCTTGGCCATCGCTAGTGGTTTTGGGCCCATTCGGCTTGGCCACTGGTGTTGGTTTTGGGCCTATTGGGCTTGGCCATTGATTGCGGTGTTGGGCCTTTTTGGGCTTGGCCATGGATCATGGTTTTGGGCCTATGGGGCTTGGCCATCGCTAGTGGTTTTGGGCCCATTCGGCTTGGCCACTGGTGTTGGTTTTGGGCCTATTGGGCTTGGCCATTGATTGCGGTGTTGGGCCTTTTTGGGCTTGGCCATTGATCATGGTTTTGGGCCTATGGGGCTTGGCCATCGCTAGTGGTTTTGGGTCCATTCGGCTTGGCCACTGGTGTTGGTTTTGGGCCTATTGGGCTTGGCCATTGATTGCGGTGTTGGGCCTTTTTGGGCTTGGCCATTGATTGTGGTGTTGGGCCTTTTTGGGCTTGGCCATTGATCATGGTTTTGGGCCTATTGGCTTGGCCATCGCTAGTGGTTTTGGGCCCATTCGGCTTGGCCACTGGTGTTGGTTTTGGGCCTATTGGGCTTGGCCATTGATTGTGGTGTTGGGCCTTTTTGGGCTTGGCCATTGATTGTGGTGTTGGGCCTTTTTGGGCTTGGCCATCGCTAGTGGTTTTGGGCCCATTCGGCTTGGCCACTGGTGTTGGTTTTGGGCCTATTGGGCTTGGCCATTGATTGCGGTGTTGGGCCTTTTTGGGCTTGGCCATGGATCATGGTTTTGGGCCTATGGGGCTTGGCCATCGCTAGTGGTTTTGGGCCCATTCGGCTTGGCCACTGGTGTTGGTTTTGGGCCTATTGGGCTTGGCCATTGATTGCGGTGTTGGGCCTTTTTGGGCTTGGCCATTGATCATGGTTTTGGGCCTATGGGGCTTGGCCATCGCTAGTGGTTTTGGGTCCATTCGGCTTGGCCACTGGTGTTGGTTTTGGGCCTATTGGGCTTGGCCATTGATTGCGGTGTTGGGCCTTTTTGGGCTTGGCCATTGATCATGGTTTTGGGCCTATGGGGCTTGGCCATCGCTAGTGGTTTTGGGCCCATTCGGCTTGGCCACTGGTGTTGGTTTTGGGCCTATTGGGCTTGGCCATTGATTGCGGTGTTGGGCCTTTTTGGGCTTGGCCATTGATCATGGTTTTGGGCCCATTGGGCTTGGTCATTCATTGCCTTTTTGGGCTCGGCCATTGATCATGGTTCTGGGCCTTTTAGGCTTGGCCATTGGTCACAGTTTTTGGCCTTTTGGGCTTGGTCATTCATTGCAGCTCTGTGCTCCTGTGGGCTTGGCCATTTATCATGGTTTTGGCCCTCTCTCCACAGATCCTAGTAATGGAAGGTAGTCTGTGGGCTTGCCTTGGGCTGCTGGCAACAGATGCTCTTTTTGCGTGCTGGCTAAGAGGTGCTCCCGGTCACCATCATCAAGTTCTTTTTTGGCCTTTTTCATTACTTTGTGTCAAATCATGCATTCACCATTGATTGACCGGGCAAAAAAAAAGAAAATTCTTTCAACAATGAGGATAATGGTAATTCTGATACATTGTGTTTGGCCAGGGATAGTAGTTGCGGATCTATCAGTTTTAGCTAGTGGTACTGGTTTTGTCTTGAGTGTTGGGGACCCCTAAGCCACTTACTCATTCCTGATGTATGTCCTCACTGGTGTATGTCCTGGCGATGAGCGTCGGGGACCTCTGAGAAAGCAAGGGTGATGTAGGTGATCTAGCTGTTTTGCCCACATGGGGCCGGTTAGCCATTTCTGATTTTTGGCTGTGTTGAGCGTTGGACACCCCTGAGACAGTAGGGGTGATGTAGCTATTTTTCCGACAGGCAGACCATTTACCCAGTTGTGATATATGTTTTGCTGATGACTGTTGAGGACCCTCAGACATCGGAAGTGATGTAATATTGCCAACTTGCCCACTCTGATTTTGGTCCACGCAATGAGTGCTGGGGATACTTGCGACAACATGGGTGATGTAGCCAAGTTGCCCACATGCAAGCGATCCATCCATTTCCGATTTCTGTTCCCGCAATGAGCAACACTGATTTACCTATTTTGCCCACAGGTGGGCTACCTAGCCATTTCTGATTTAAGTTCCCACCATGAGCATTGGGGACGCCTAAGACAACACGGGTGATGTAGTGGTGTTGCGCACGTGTGCGCCACTTGGCCATCGCTGAGTTATGTCCCTGCGACGAGCGTTGGGGACCCCCGAGACAGCAGGGGTGATGTAGCTATTTTGCCCACATGTGGGCCACGTAGCCATTTCTGATTTAGTCCCCGCGATGAGCGTTGGGGACCCCCGAGACAGCACGGGTGGTGTGACTATTTTGCCCACATGCAGGCTACCTTGCCATTTGTGATTTACTCCCCGTGATGAGTGATGGGGACCCCCGAGACAGCAGGGGTGATGTAGCTATTTTGCCCACATGCGGGCCACCTAGCCATTTGTGATTTAGTCCCCGCGATGAGTGTTGGGGACCCCCGGGACAGCACGGGTGGTGTAACTATTGTGCCCACATGCGGGCTACCTAGCCATTTCCGATTTAATCCCCGCGATGTGTGTTGGGGACCCCCGAGACAGCAGGGGTGATGTAGCTTATTTTGCCCACATGCGGTCTACCTAGCCAATTGTGATTTAGTCCCCGCGATGAGCGTTGGGGACCCCCGAGACAGCAGGGGTGATGTAGCTATTTTGCCCAACTACCTAGCCATCTTTGATTTACTTCCCGCGATGAGCTTTGGGGACCCCCGAGACAGCAGGGGTGATGTAGCTTTTTTGCCCGCATGCGGGCCAACAAGCCATTCGCGATTTACTCCCCGCGATAATTGTTGGGGACCCCCGAGATAGCAGGGGTGATGTAGCTTTTCCGCCCACATGCGGGCTACCTAGCCATTTGTGATTTAGTCCCCGTCATGAGTGTTGGGGACCCCCGAGACAGCAGGGGTGATGTAGCTATTGTGCCCACATGTGGGCCACCTAGCCATTTGTGATTTACTCCCGGCGATGAGCGTTGGGGACCCCCGAGACAGCACGGGTGTTGTAGCTATTCTGCCCACATGGGGGCTACCTAGCCATTTGTGATTTAGTCCCCGCGACGAGCGTTGGGGACCCCCGAGATAGCAGGGGTGATGTAGCTATTTTGCCCACATGCAGGCTACCTTCACATGTACCACCGGTGCCCAGCACAGAACATTGAAAGAGAGACCAATATTGTCCGGTTACCGGTGGCACTTTTAGGAAATCTGTACCGACGTGCATGCGATATGCTTCGGTCCGTCGCTTGGAAGTTTTCGAAAACCCTTGGAAAGATGCTCGGAAGTTTTGGCAGCCAGATCAGCCCCCCAAAACGCAACCGATATCGGTAGGAATGTTCCATGGGCTTCCCAGCCGACCGTGCCGGGGGAGCTCGGAAGAAATTTTTTAGCCTGAACGTAGTGGAACTTTGGTTGCATGCTTGGTGCCTACCTTGCCTGCAAGATGCCATGGAGAACAGTACGTTGAAGCTAATGTTTGTCTACCCTTTGTTTGCTTTGCCTACAAAATTGCATGGAGAACACTGTGCTCAAGCTTATGACTGCTTCCCCTTTGAGCTCCTTTGTGAATTTGCACTCTTGGTTTTGACATGTGCAATTGCAGTTTGATCCTTGGTACCTGCTTTGCCTACAAACTTGCATGGAACCGATACTTGGAGTTGTGGTTTGAAATAAGGGGAGACCCCCCAGACCCGTACCTGAATGGCTGTACTGAAATAAGGGGAGGCCCCCCGATCCCTGGACCTCTGCCTACAAGGGGCGGAGGAATTTTGATCTGCCAGAGCGGGAATGAAATAAGGGGCGGCCCCCCGGTCCCGGGTCCTCCGCCCATGCAGGGTGGAACGACCTTGATATGCCGATGCAGTTTTGAAATAAGGGGTGCCCCCCCGGTCCCTGGTCTTCAGCCCAGGCAGGGTGGAAAGACATTGATGCACCGATACAGTTCTGAAATAAGGGGTGGCCCCCCCGTCCCTGCCTCTGCCATGCAGGGCGACCTCGGAACGGTCCCGAGACGATAGTGAATCAAGGGGAGGCCCCCCGGAGACGAATTTTTTTGGAACCAAGGGGGGGCGCCATCCCCCTCAGGCCCCAGATGTGTATGTATCAAGTAATGTACGTACGTTACTGAAAGAACCACAGTATTGTATAATGTACGCCTCCGGCCAACAGCCAGGGAGGGCTGGAGGTCCGGGTAAAAGCCCCGGACCCCCCAACGGCAGCCCCAAAGGTGAGCGCACCACTGGAAGGGGCATGTCTGCGGGGTAAAAACATGCGCTTAGTAAACATCTAACGTAATAAATAGTGCTTACTGCTGTAATTAATGCTTAACCGGGTAGAAGGCCCTTCTCCCGGGGCTAGTTTCGTGCGCACCCCCCAGAGCCGGACCCGACCGGCCGTGCTGAGGCGAGCCCAGCAATGGGTATGGCAGGCCAGACTTTAAGTGTTGGTAGCCACGCCTCAGCACACTCCGTGGGCTTATAAGGCCCACAGGGGCCCCAAATACCGTTTCGTTCGGGAGTTAAGCCCCGGCGGAATTTGGGGTTGTTGATGGTTAAGAGGACTCACGTTGAGTCCCGGCTACTGTTACCCCGGGGTTATGACCCCCGGTACTGCCTGCTTACTTGCCTGCTGCTGCTAAGAGATAGGAAGGGGTTAGGACCGACCCCCCCCCCCTAGCCACCCACGGCACTGGGACACCCCGACAGCGGCCGCAAGGGCTACGCGTGGGCGTCTCCCCTCCGTGAATTATTTGACACCTGCGTGAATTATTGTTTTGAATGCGTGTGTATGTGTGTATGTGTGGGCATGCGTGGGTGTCTGTATGTTTGCTCTGGGTCCCCCTGCAAGGGGGGACTCATCGGCTGGGCAGCTATACCCCTTAAACCCCTCCCCTCTGCTCTCGACCCCTTCCCCGACCCTCTGTTAAACAACCAGCACAAACAAAAGTCAGTTAAACAGAAAGGGGGCCACTGATAGCACCGCTTTCGGAAATTTTTTTTTACATTTTTGGAGAACACTTTCTTGCCTGTTAAACGGTGCTGTCTGATGGCGGGGTGCCTGGGCAGGCAGGCTTGCCTTCACTGCCCTACAGGGGGGGGGAGGAGAGGATGCCCGGGCACCCAAGGGGTCAGAGAGAGCAGGGTGGGATGTAAAAATAAAAACCTGTAAGTTCCTCTCCACCCTCCCCGCCTGGGCGGTCCACATGGACCAACCCCTCCTGGCTTCGGCTTCCAGACATTTTTAAGGACTTTAACAGCTTAGGGATGTTGCAGACAATACAATTTTCTGTGATTTGCCCTGGTGCTTTAATTAGGAATAGCCCCTGCACTGTACCGCACCACACTGCACTACACTCACTGCACTGAAACCGAGACCCCCTGAATTGACCCCGGGCTTGAGTTTCCCCCCTTTCCCCAGCCCATGCACTCCGCGTGTTCTGCACAGGTGAATTGTTTACCTGATTTTGATTCTGTTTTTTTGTGTTGTGGTTGTGAGTACTACGCACAAAAATGGCCAAGGGGTCGAATGTGCGCACCTTTCAATCGTGCGCACCACCCCAAACTCCAGCAGAAAGCTTGTACAGCTTGAATAAGGTCTGCAGCGAAACTCCTGATTCTGAGACCCAAGCTTCCGAAATTTCAAGTTTTTCCTCTTTTCCTGCCGTGGGTGTGTGGTTGGCGATGTAGTTCAGCACAGCAAAGGCGGAGAGGGGCACGAGACGTCAAATTATGCTCACCGCCAGAGACATCACATTCATGGAGGCAACTGGGCAGCGTAGCCTAACACAACACTGTATGGCCACCAGCTGTTAGGCTTCTAGGCTGTGTTTCTTGCATCCATCTGTTGCAGTTGCAAACAACATTGCCATGATGATTTTGGTTAGACATTCGAAGAAGTCACCTGTCTTTCTCAGATTGTAGTGTCCTGAACAGGGTTTGGTTTGTCCTTTCCCTCCACTTGCTCCAGGATGAGGGGAGTGAGACAACCTACTGTGCTGACACACTAGAGCTTTCCTAAATGACAGAATTCAGGTCTCCTTGTCTCCCTGTGAATTGTTTACCCCCCTCCGTGAATTATTTGACCCCTCCGTGAATTGTTTACCCCCCTCCGTGAATTATTTGACCCCTCCGTGAATTATTTACCCCCCTCCGTGAATTATTTCACCCCTCCGTGAATTGTTTACCCCCCTCCGTGAGTGAGCTCGACTATCCGCCCCCCTACAGGGGCCCACTGTTTCAGATTTTTACAACTAGGGGCTCTATGTAAAGCCCCAACCACCAGCTTTCACCACAACTTTGTTTTGTGGAATTTTACCACACCATCACAGAATTAGAAGGCTCCAAAGTGAGCTCGACTATCCGCCCCCCTACAGGGGCCCACTGTTTCAGATTTTTACAACTAGGGGCTCTATGTAAAGCCCCAACCACCAGCTTTCATCGGAACCTTGTTTTGTGGAACTTTACCACACCATCACAGAATTAGAAGGCTCCAAAGTGAGCTCAACTATCCGCCCCCCTACAGGGGCCCACTGTTTCAGATTTTTACAACTAGGGGCTCTATGTAAAGCCCCAACCACCAGCTTTCACCACAACTTTGTTTTGTGGAATTTTACCACACCATCACAGAATTAGAAGGCTCCAAAGTGAGCTCGACTATCCGCCCCCCTACAGGGGCCCACTGTTTCAGATTTTTACAACTAGGGGCTCTATGTAAAGCCCCAACCACCAGCTTTCACCACAACTTTGTTTTGTGGAGTTTTACCACACCATCACAGAATTAAAAGGCTCCAAAGTGAGCTCGACTATCCGCCCCCCTACAGGGGCCCACTGTTTTAGATTTTTACAACTAGGGGCTCTATGTAAAGCCCCAACCACCAGCTTTCACCACAACTTTGTTTTGTGGAATTTTACCACACCATCACAGAATTAGAAGGCTCCAAAGTGAGCTCGACGATCCGCCCCCCTACAGGGGCCCACTGTTTCAGATTTTTACAACTAGGGGCTCTATGTAAAGCCCCAACCACCAGCTTTCACCACAACTTTGTTTTGTGGAATTTTACCACACCATCACAGAATTAGAAGGCTCCAAAGTGAGCTCGACTATCCGCCCCCCTACAGGGGCCCACTGTTTCAGATTTTTACAACTAGGGGCTCTATGTAAAGCCCCAACCACCAGCTTTCACCACAACTTTGTTTTGTGGAATTTTATCACAACATCACATGATTAGAAGGGTCCAAAGTGAGCTCGACTATCCGCCCCCCTACAGGGGCCCACTGTTTCAGATTTTTACAACTAGGGGCTCTATGTAAAGCCCCAACCACCAGCTTTCACCACAACTTTGTTTTGTGGAATTTTACCACACCATCACAGAATTAGAAGGCTCCAAAGTGAGCTCGACTATCCGCCCCCCTACAGGGGCCCACTGTTTCAGATTTTTACAACTAGGGGCTCTATGTAAAGCCCCAACCACCAGCTTTCACCACAACTTTGTTTTGTGGAATTTTACCACACCATCACAGAATTAGAAGGCTCCAAAGTGAGCTCGACCATCCGCCACCCTACAGGGGCCCACTGTTTCAGATTTTTACAACTAGGGGCTCTATGTAAAGCCCCAACCACCAGCTTTCACCACAACTTTGTTTTGTGGAATTTTACCACACCATCACAGAATTAGAAGGCTCCAAAGTGAGCTCGACGATCCGCCCCCCTACAGGGGCCCACTGTTTCAGATTTTTACAACTAGGGGCTCTATGTAAAGCCCCAATCACCAGCTTTCACCACAACTTTGTTTTGTGGAATTTTATCACAACATCACATGATTAGAAAGGTCCAAAGTGAGCTCGACTATCCGCCCCCCTACAGGGGCCCACTGTTTCAGATTTTTACAACTAGGGGCTCTATGTAAAGCCCCAACCACCAGCTTTCACCACAACTTTGTTTTGTGGAATTTTACCACACCATCACAGAATTAAAAGGCTCCAAAGTGAGCTCGACTATCCGCCCCCCTACAGGGGCCCACTGTTTCAGATTTTTACAACTAGGGGCTCTATGTAAAGCCCCAACCACCAGCTTTCACCACAACTTTTTTTTGTGGAATTTTACCACACCATCGCAGATTTCGAAGGGTCCAAAGTGAGCTCGACTATCCGCCCCCCTACAGGGGCCCACTGTTTCAGATTTTTACAACTAGGGGCTCTATGTAAAGCCCCAACCACCAGCTTTCACCACAACTTTGTTTTGTGGAATTTTACCACACCGTCACAGAATTAGAAGGCTCCAAAGTGAGCTCGACTATCCG
Source organism: Eutreptiella sp. 'Long Island Sound 2002' (assembly GCA_964036045.1). Lineage (NCBI taxonomy): Eukaryota > Euglenozoa > Euglenophyceae > Eutreptiales > Eutreptiaceae > Eutreptiella > Eutreptiella sp. 'Long Island Sound 2002'. The sequence continues at coordinate 63,708,067 of OZ038380.1, read as the reverse complement.
CCCCCCTACAGGGGCCCACTGTTTCAGATTTTTACAACTAGGGGCTCTATGTAAAGCCCCAATCACCAGCTTTCACCACAACTTTGTTTTGTGGAATTTTATCACAACATCACATGATTAGAAGGGTCCAAAGTGAGCTCGACTATCCGCCCCCCTACAGGGGCCCACTGTTTCAGATTTTTACAACTAGGGGCTCTATGTAAAGCCCCAACCACCAGCTTTCACCACAACTTTGTTTTGTGGAATTTTACCACACCATCACAGAATTAGAAGGGTCCAAAGTGAGCTCGACTATCCGCCCCCCTACAGGGGCCCACTGTTTCAGATTTTTACAACTAGGGGCTCTATGTAAAGCCCCAACCACCAGCTTTCACCACAACTTTGTTTTGTGGAATTTTACCACACCATCACAAATTTAGAAGGCTCCAAAGTGAGCTCGACTATCCGCCCCCCTATAGGGGCCCACTGTTTCAGATTTTCACAACTAGGGGCTCTATGTAAAGCCCCAACCACCAGCTTTCACCACAACTTTTTTTTGTGGAATTTTACCACACCATCGCAGATTTCGAAGGGTCCAAAGTGAGCTCGACTATCCGCCCCCCTACAGGGGCCCACTGCTTCAGACTTTTACAACTAGGGGCTCTATGTAAAGCCCCAACCACCAGCTTTCACCACAACTTTGTTTTGTGGAATTTTACCACACCATCACAGATTTAGAAGGCTCCAAAGTGAGCTCGACTATCCGCCCCCCTATAGGGGCCCACTGTTTCAGACTTTTACAACTAGGGGCTCTATGTAAAGCCCCAACCACCAGCTTTCACCACAACTTTGTTTTGTGGAATTTTATCACAACATCACATGATTAGAAGGGTCCAAAGTGAGCTCGACTATCCGCCCCCCTACAGGGGCCCACTGTTTCAGATTTTGACAACTAGGGGCTCTATGTAAAGCCCCAACCACCAGCTTTCACCACAACCTTGTTTTGTGGAATTTTACCACACCATCACACATTTAGAAGGCTCCAAAGTAAGCTCGACTATCCGCCCCCCTATAGGGGCCCACTGTTTCAGATTTTCACAACTAGGGGCTCTATGTAAAGCCCCAACCACCAGCTTTCACCACAACTTTGTTTTGTGGAATTTTACCACACCATCACAGATTTAGAAGGCTCCAAAGTAAGTTCGACTATCCGCCCCCCTACAGGGGCCCACTGCTTCAGACTTTTACAACTAGGGGCTCTATGTAAAGCCCCAACCACCAGCTTTCATCCGAACCTTGTTTTGTGGAATTTTACCACACCATCACAGATTTAGAAGGCTCCAAAGTGAGCTCGACTATCCGCCCCCCTATAGGGGCCCACTGTTTCAGATTTTCACAACCAGGGGCTCTCTCCTAACGCTGTGCCAACCCTCCCCCACCCTCTCCCAACCCTCTCCCACCCCCTCCCAACCCTCTCCCACCCCCTCCCAACCCTCTCCCACTCTCTCCCACCCTCTCCCAACCCTCTCCCACACTCTCCCAACCCTCTCCCACCCTCTCCCAACCCTCTCCCAGCCTCTCCCAACCCTCTCCCAACCCTCTCCCACCCTCTTCCAACCCTCTCTCAACCGTCTCCCAACCCTCTCCCACCCTCTCCCAACCCTCTCCCATCCCCTCCCAACCCTCTCCCATCCCCTCCCAACCCTCTCCCACTCTCTCCCACCCTCTCCCAACCCTCTCCCACCCTCTCCCAACCCTCTCCCACCCTCTCCCAACCCTCTCCCACCCTCTCCCAACCCTCTCCCAACCCTCTCCCACCCTCTTCCAACCCTCTCTCAACCGTCTCCCAACCCTCTCCCACCCTCTCCCAACCCTCTCCCACTCTCTCCCAACCCTCTCCCAACACTCCCCCACTCTCTCCCACCCTCTCCCAACCCTCTCCCACCCTCTCCCAACCCTCTCCCACCCTCTCCCAACCCTCTCCCACCCTCTCCCAACCCTCTCCCACCCTCTCCCAACCCTCTTCCACCCTCTCCCAACCCTCTCCCACCCTCTCCCAACCCTCTCCCAACCGTCTCCCACCCTCTCCGAACCCTGTCTCAACCGTCTCCCAACCCTCTCCCACCCTCTCCCAACCCTCTCCCACTCTCTCCCAACCCTCTCCCAACCCTCCCCCACCCTCCCCCACCCTCTAACAATGGGGTAGGGTGTCTAATCTCAGTGGATTCCGGTAGCAGTAGAGGTGTTACGTGAACTGTCATGCTTGCCTTTTTGTGTGTTTCTTTGCTGAGGTGTGGGATTTGGGAACCAAGAACGGTGTAGTTCATTGTACAAAAAACCGATGGAAAAACGCCTGGAAGTTTTTGAAATCCCTCGGAAAGATGCTCGGAAGTTTTGGCAGCCAGATCGGCCCCCCAAAACGCAACCGATATCGGTAGGAATGTTCCATGGGCTTCCCAGCCGACCGTGCCGGGGGAGCTCGGAAGAAATTTTGGCTGGGACTTCCGAGATCAACCCTGCAATATGAGTCCCATTTGCTGAGCATGAATGCTGAGCATCCCCAAATATCCTGAGCAATATGCTTAGCATTTTCCTGCCATTTTTTACCTTCTATGCTGTGCGTCCCAGCACCATGTGTGCCATTTTGGATTTACTTTCCGTGATGAGCGATGGGGACCCTCCAGATAGCACGGGTGATATAGCTATTGTGCCCACATGCAGGCTACTCAACCATTTCCGATTTAGTCCCCGGGATGAGTGTTGGGGACCCCTGAGACAGCAGGGTTGATGTAGCTATTTTGCCCACATGCGGTTTACCTAGCCATTTGTGATTTAGTCCACGTGTTCAGCGTTGAGGACCCCTGAGATAGCACGGCTCACGTAGCTATTTTGCCCACATGCGGTCTACCGAGCCATTTCTGATTTGCCCCCCGTGATGCGCGTTGGGGAGCCCCAAGACAACAGGGGTGATGTAGCTATTTTGCCCACATGCAGGCTACTCTGCCATTTGTGATTTATTCCCCTCGATGAGCGATGGGGACCCCCGAGACAGCACGGGTGATGTAGCCATTTTGCCCACATGCGGGCCACCTAGCCCGTTGTTTGTCCCTGCGATGAGTGTTGGGGACCGCCGAGATAGCAGGGGTGGTGTAACTTTTCTGCCCACATGCAGGCTACCTAGCCATTTCTGATTTAGGCCCCGCGATGAGTGTTGGGGACCCCTGAGACAGCAGGGGTGATGTAGCTATTTTGCCCACACGGGGTCTACCTAGCCATTTCTGATTTAGGCCCCGCGATGAGCGTGGGGGACCCCCGAGATAGCAGGGGTGCTGTAGCTATTTTGCCCGCTTGTGGTCTACTAAGCTATTTCTGATTTAGTACCCGTGATGAGTGTTGGGGACCCCCGAGACGGCAGCGGCGATGTAGCTATTTTGCCCACATGTTGGCCACCTAGCCATTTGTGATTTACTTCCGGCGATCAGCGTTGGTGACCCCCGAGACAGCACGGGTGGTGTGACTATTTTGCCCACATGCAGGCTACCTTGCCATTTGTGATTTACTCCCCGCGATGAGTGATGGGGACCCCCGAGACAGCAGGGGTGATGTAGCTATTTTGCCCACATGCGGGCCACCTAGCCATTTGTGATTTAGTCCCCGCGATGAGTGTTGGGGACCCCCGGGACAGCACGGGTGGTGTAACTATTGTGCCCACATGCGGTCTACCTAGCCATTTGTGATTTAGTCCCCGCGATGAGCGTTGGGGACCCCCGAGACAGCAGGGGTGATGTAGCTATTTTGCCCAACTACCTAGCCATCTTTGATTTACTTCCCGCGATGAGCTTTGGGGACCCCCGAGACAGCAGGGGTGATGTAGCTGTTTTGCCCGCATGCGGGCCACCAAGCCATTCGCGATTTACTCCCCGCGATAATTGTTGGGGACCCCCGAGATAGCAGGGGTGATGTAGCTTTTCCGCCCACATGCGGGCTACCTAGCCATTTGTGATTTAGTCCCCGTCATGAGTGTTGGGGACCCCCGAGACAGCAGGGGTGATGTAGCTATTGTGCCCACATGTGGGCCACCTAGCCATTTGTGATTTACTCCCGGCGATGAGCGTTGGGGACCCCCGAGACAGCAGGGGTGATGTAGCTATTTTGCCCACATGCAGGCTACCTTGCCATTTTGGATTTACTTTCCGCGATGAGCGATGGGGACCCTCCAGATAGCACGGGTGATATAGCTATTGTGCCCACATGCAGGCTACTCAACCATTTCCGATTTAGTCCCCGGGAAGAGTGTTGGGGACCCCTGAGACAGCACGGTTGATGTAGCTATTTTGCCCACATGCGGTCTACCTAGCCATTTGTGATTTAGTCCACGTGTTCAGCGTTGGGGACCCCTGAGATAGCACGGGTCACGTAGCTATTTTGCCCACATGCGGTCTACCGAGCCATTTCTGATTTGCCCCCCGTGATGAGCGTTGGGGAGCCCCAAGACAGCAGGGGTGATGTAGCTATTTTGCCCACATGCAGGCTACTCTGCCATTTGTGATTTATTCCCCTCGATGAGCGATGGGGACCCCGAGACAGCACGGGTGATGTAGCCATTTTGCCCACATGCGGGCCACCTAGCCCGCTGTTTGTCCCTGCGATGAGTGTTGGGGACCGCCGAGATAGCAGGGGTGGTGTAACTTTTCTGCCCACATGCACGCTACCTAGCCCTTTCTGATTTAGGCCCCGCGATGAGTGTTGGGGACCCCTGAGACAGCAGGGGTGATGTAGCTATTTTGCCTACACGGGGTCTACCTAGCCATTTCTGATTTAGGCCCCGCGATGAGCGTGGGGGACCCCCGAGATAGCAGGGGTGCTGTAGCTATTTTGCCCGCATGTGGTCTACTAAGCCATTTCTGATTTAGTACCCGTGATGAGTGTTGGGGACCCCCGAGACGGCAGCGGCGATGTAGCTATTTTGCCCACATGTTGGCCACCTAGCCATTTGTGATTTACTTCCGGCGATCAGCGTTGGGGACCCCCGGGAAAGTAGCGTTGGTGTAAATATTTTGCCCACATGAGGGTCACCTGGCCATTTGTGATTTTACTCCCCGCGATGAGCGTTGGGGAGCCCGGAGATAGTAGGGGTGATGTAGCTATTTTGCCCACACGGGGTCTACCCAGCCAATTCTGATTTAGTCCCCGCGATGAGCGTTGGGGACCCCCGAGACAGCAGGGGTGATGTAGCTATTTTGCCCACATGTGGTCTACCTAGCCATTTCTGATTTAGTCCCCGTAATGAGTGTTGGGGACCCCCAAGACGGCAGGGGTGATGTAGCTATTTTGCCCACATGTGGGCCACCTAGCCATTTGTGATTTACTTCCGGCGATGAGCGTTGGGAACCCCCAGGAAAGTAGGGTTGGTGTAACTATCTTGCCCACATGAGGGTCACCTGGCCATTTGTGATTTTACTCCCCGCGATGAGCGTTGGGGAGCCCCGAGATAGTAGGGGTGATGTAGCTATTTTGCCCACATGCGGGCCACCAAGCCATTCGTGATTTATTCCCCGAGTTGAGCGTCGGGGACCCCGGAGACAGCAGGGGTGATGTAGCTATTGTGCCCACATGCGGGCTACCTAGCCATTTCTGATTTAGTCCCCGCGAAGAGTGTTGGGGACCCCCGAGACAGCAGGGGTCATGTAGCTATTTTGCCCAAATGCGGGCCACGTAGCCATCTGTTTTGGCTTCTCAGGAGCTAGGTTCGGTGCTCCTCGGGAGGCAATTTGCTCCTTAGGCGCAGGGTCGGTGCTTTTCACGAGCTTTGGCTCCTGAGGAGCCAGGGTCGGTGCTCCTAAGTAGCGAGGGTCGTTCCTCACTAGGAGCACCCCAGGGTCGGAGCTCCTCGTCAGCCAGGGTCGGTGCTCCTCAAGAGGAGGAGCCACGGGCGGCTCCTGCCAGGGGCGCCCATCTCCCACCACTCCCGTGATAGCAAGGGTGGTGTAGCTATTTTGCCCACCTGCGTGCTACCTAGCCATTTGTGCTTTACTCCCCGCAATGGGCGTTGGGCAACCCCGGGACAACAGGAGTGGTGTAGCTATTTTGCTCACATGCGGGCCACCAAGCCATTCGTGATGTAGTCCCCGCGATGAGCGTTGGGGACCTTCGAGATAGCAGGGGTGATGTAGCTATTGTGCCCACATGCGGGCTACCTAGCCATTTCTGATTTAGTCCCCGCGATGAGTGTTGGGGACCCCTGAGACAGCAGGGGTGATGTAGCTATTTTGCCCACATGCAGGCCACGTAGCCATCTGTTTGGGCTTCTCGCCAGCCAAGTTTGGTGCTCTTCAGAAGGCAATTTGCTCCTCAGGCGCGGGGTCGGTGCTCTTCAGGAGCCAAGGTCGGAGCTCCTCAGGACCCAAGGTCGGTGCTCCTCAAGAGGAGGAGCTAGGGGCGGCTCCTGCCAGGGGCGCCCATCTCCTACCACCCCCGAGATAGCAGGGGTGGTGTAGCCATTTTCCCCAGCTGCGTGCTACCTAGCCATTTGTGATTTACCCCCCGCAATGGGCGTTGGGCACCCCCGGGACAGGAGGAGTGGTGTAGCTATTTTGCTCACTTGCGGGCTACCTAGCCATTTCTGATTCAGTCCCCGCGGTGAGCGTTGGGGACACCCGAGACAGCAGGGGTGATGTAGCTATTTTTCCCAAATGTGGGCCATATAGCCATTGGTGATTTACTCCCCGCGATGAGCGTTGGGGAGCCCTGGGACAGCACGGGTGGTGTAACTATTTTGCCCACATGAGGGTCACGTTGCCATTTGTGATTTACTCCCCGCGAGGAGCGTTGGGGACCCCCAAGAAAGCAGGGGTGATGTAGCTATTTTGCCCACATGCGGGCCAACAAGTTTGTGATTTAGTCCCCGCGACGAGTGTTGGGGACCCCCGAGACAGCAGGGGTGATGTAGCTATTATCCCCACATGCGGGCCACCTAGCCATTTCTGATTTAGTCCCCGGCCGAGTGTTGGGGACCCCTCAGATAGCAAGGGTGATGTAGCTATTGTGCCCACATGCGGGCTACCTAGCCTTTTGTGATTTAGTCCCCGCGATAAGTGTTGGGGACCCCCGAGACAGCAGGGGTGATGTAGATATTTTGCCCAAATGCGGGCCACGTAGCCATGTTTTGGCTCCTCACGAGCCACGTTCGGTGCTCCTCAGGAGGCAATTTGCTCCTCAGGCGCAGGGTTGGTGCTCCTAAGGAGCCAGGGTCGGTGTTCCCAAGGAGCACCCCAGGGTTGGAGCTCCTCAGGAGCCAGCCATGCGGGCCACCAAGCCATTCGTGATTTAGTCCCCACGACGAGTGTTGGGGACCCCCTAGACAGCACGGGTGGTGTAGCTATTGTGCCCACATGCGGGCTACCTAGCCATTTCTGATTTAGTCCTCGCGGTGAGTGTTGGGGACCCCGAGACAGCAGGGGTGATGTAGCTATTTTGCCCAAATGCGGGCCACGTAGCCATCTGTTTTGGCTTCTGAGGATCCACGTTCGGTGGTCCTCAAGAGGCAATTTGCTCCTCAAGCGCAGGGTCAGTGCCCCTCAGGAGCTTTGGCTCCTAAGGTGCCAGGGTCGGTGCTCCTAAGGAGCCAGGGTCGGTGCTCCCAAGGAGCACCCTAGGGTCGGACCTCCTCAGGAGCCAGGGTCGGTGCTCCTCAAGAGGAGGAGCTAGGGGCGGCTCCTGCCATGGGCGCCCATCTCCTACCACCCCCGAGATAGCAGGGGTGGTGTCGCCATTTTCCCCACCTGCGTGCTACCTAGCCATTTGTGATTTACTCCCCGCAATGGGCGTTGGGCACCCCCGGGATAGCAGGAGTGGTGTAGCTATTTTGCTCACATGCGGGCCACCCATCTATTTTGGATTTAATCCCCGCGATGAGCGTTGGGGACCCCCGAGATAGCAGGGGTGATGTAGCTATTTTGCCCACATGCGGTCTACCTAGCCATTTGTGATTTAGTCCCTGTGATGAGCGTTGGGGACCCCCGGGATAGTAGGGGTGATGTAGCTATTTTGCCCACATGTGGGCCACCTAGCTATTTGTGATTTACTTCCAGCGATGAGCGGTGGGGACCCCCGGGATAGTAGGGTTGGTGTAAAAATTTTGCCCACATGAGGGTCACCTTGCCATTTGTGATTTTACTCCCCGCGATGAGCGTTGGGGAACCCCGAGACAGCAGGGGTGATGTAGCTATTTTGCCCACATGCGGGCCACCAAGCCATTCGTGATTTAGTCCCCGCGATGAGCGTTGGGGACCCCCGAGACAGCAGGGGTGATGTAACTATTGTGCCCACATGCGGGCTACCTAGCCATTTCTGATTTAGTCTCCGTGGTGAGTGTTGGGGACCCCCGAGACAACAGGGGTGATGTAGCTATTTTGCCCACATGCGGGCCATGTAGCCATCTGTTTTGGCTCCTCAAGAGCAGAGTTTGGTGCTCCTTAGGAGGCAATTTGCCCCTCAAGCGCAGGGTCAGTGCCCCTCAGGAGCTTTGGCTCTTGAGGAGCCAGGGTTGGTGCTTCTAAGGAGCGAGCGTCGTTCCTCACTAGGAGCAGCCCAGGGTCGGAGCTCCTCATAAGCTAGGCTCGGTGCTCCTCAAGAGGAAGAGCCACGGGCGGCTCCTGCCAGGGGCGCCCAACTCCCACCACTCCCAAGATAGGAAGGGTGGTGTAGCTATTTTGCCCACTTGCGTGCTACCTAGCGATTTGTGATTTACTCCCCGCAATGGGCGTTGGGCAACCCCGGGACAGCAGGAGTGGTGTAGCTATTTTACTCACATGCGGGCCACCAAGCCATTCGTGATATAGTCCCCGCGATGAGCGTTGGGGACTTTCGAGATAGCAGGGGTGATGTAGCTATTGTGCCCACATGCGGGCTACCTAGCCATTTGGGATTTAGCTCTGCGATGAGTGTTGGGGCCCCCTGAGACAGTAGGGGTGATGTAGCTATTTTGCCCACATGTGGTCTACCTAGCCATTTCAGATTTAGTCCCCGTAATGAGTGTTGGGGACCCCCAAGACGGCAGGGGTGATGTAGCTATTTTGCCCACATGTGGGCCACCTAGCCATTTGTGATTTACTTCCGGCGATGAGCGTTGGGAACCCCCAGGAAAGTAGGGTTGGTGTAACTATCTTGCCCACATGAGGGTCACCTGGCCATTTGTGATTTTACTCCCCGCGATGAGCGTTGGGGAGCCCCGAGATAGTAGGGGTGATGTAGCTATTTTGCCCACATGCGGGCCACCAAGCCATTCGTGATTTATTCCCCGAGTTGAGCGTTGGGGACCCCGGAGACAGCAGGGGTGATGTAGCTATTGTGCCCACATGCAGGCTACCTAGCCATTTCTGATTTAGTCCCCGCGAAGAGTGTTGGGGACCCCCGAGACAGCAGGGGTCATGTAGCTATTTTGCCCAAATGCGGGCCACGTAGCCATCTGTTTTGGCTTCTCAGGAGCTAGGTTCGGTGCTCCTCGGGAGGCAATTTGCTCCTTAGGCGCAGGGTCGGTGCTTTTCACGAGCTTTGGCTCCTGAGGAGCCAGGCTCGGTGCTCCTAAGTAGCGAGGGTCGTTCCTCACTAGGAGCACCCCAGGGTCGGAGCTCCTCGTCAGCCAGGCTCGGTGCTCCTCAAGAGGAGGAGCCACGGGCGGCTCCTGCCAGGGGCGCCCATCTCCCACCACTCCCGTGATAGCAAGGGTGGTGTAGCTATTTTGCCAACCTGCGTGCTACCTAGCCATTTGTGCTTTACTCCCCGCAATGGGCGTTGGGCAACCCCGGGACAACAGGAGTGGTGTAGCTATTTTGCTCACATGCGGGCCACCAAGCCATTCGTGATGTAGTCCCCGCGATGAGCGTTGGGGACCTTCGAGATAGCAGGGGTGATGTAGCTATTGTGCCCACATGCGGGCTACCTAGCCATTTCTGATTTAGTCCCCGCGATGAGTGTTGGGGACCCCTGAGACAGCAGGGGTGATGTAGCTATTTTGCCCACATGCAGGCCACGTAGCCATCTGTTTGGGCTTCTCGCCAGCCAAGTTTGGTGCTCTTCAGAAAGCAATTTGCTCCTCAGGCGCGGGGTCGGTGCTCTTCAGGAGCCAAGGTCGGAGCTCCTCAGGACCCAAGGTCGGTGCTCCTCAAGAGGAGGAGCTAGGGGCGGCTCCTGCCAGGGGCGCCCATCTCCTACCACCCCCGAGATAGCAGGGGTGGTGTAGCCATTTTCCCCAGCTGCGTGCTACCTAGCCATTTGTGATTTACCCCCCGCAATGGGCGTTGGGCACCCCCGGGACAGGAGGAGTGGTGTAGCTATTTTGCTCACTTGCGGGCTACCTAGCCATTTCTGATTCAGTCCCCGCGGTGAGCGTTGGGGACACCCGAGACAGCAGGGGTGATGTAGCTATTTTTCCCAAATGTGGGCCATATAGCCATTGGTGATTTACTCCCCGCGATGAGCGTTGGGGAGCCCTGGGACAGCACGGGTGGTGTAACTATTTTGCCCACATGAGGGTCACGTTGCCATTTGTGATTTACTCCCCGCGAGGAGCGTTGGGGACCCCCAAGAAAGCAGGGGTGATGTAGCTATTTTGCCCACATGCGGGCCAACAAGTTTGTGATTTAGTCCCCGCGACGAGTGTTGGGGACCCCCGAGACAGCAGGGGTGATGTAGCTATTATCACCACATGCGGGCCACCTAGCCATTTCTGATTTAGTCCCCGGGTGAGTGTTGGGGACCCCTCAGATAGCAAGGGCGATGTAGCTATTGTGCCCACATGCGGGCTACCTAGCCTTTTGTGATTTAGTCCCCGCGATAAGTGTTGGGGACCCCCGAGACAGCAGGGGTGATGTAGATATTTTGCCCAAATGCGGGCCACGTAGCCATGTTTTGGCTCCTCACGAGCCACGTTCGGTGCTCCTCAGGAGGCAATTTGCTCCTCAGGCGCAGGGTCGGTGCTCCTAAGGAGCCAGGGTCGGTGCTCCCAAGGAGCACCCCAGGGTTGGAGCTCCTCAGGAGCCAGCCATGCGGGCCACCAAGCCATTCGTGATTTAGTCCCCACGACGAGTGTTGGGGACCCCCTAGACAGCACGGGTGGTGTAGCCATTGTGCCCACATGCGGGCTACCTAGCCATTTCTGATTTAGTCCTCGCGGTGAGTGTTGGGGACCCCGAGACAGCAGGGGTGATGTAGCTATTTTGCCCAAATGCGGGCCACGTAGCCATCTGTTTTGGCTTCTGAGGATCCACGTTCGGTGGTCCTCAAGAGGCAATTTGCTCCTCAAGCGCAGGGTCAGTGCCCCTCAGGAGCTTTGGCTCCTAAGGTGCCAGGGTCGGTGCTCCTAAGGAGCCAGGGTCGGTGCTCCCAAGGAGCACCCCAGGGTCGGACCTCCTCAGGAGCCAGGGTCGGTGCTCCTCAAGAGGAGGAGCTAGGGGCGGCTCGTGCCATGGGCGCCCATCTCCTACCACCCCCGAGATAGCAGGGGTGGTGTCGCCATTTTCCCCACCTGCGTGCTACCTAGCCATTTGTGATTTACTCCCCGCAATGGGCGTTGGGCACCCCCGGGATAGCAGGAGTGGTGTAGCTATTTTGCTCACATGCGGGCCACCCATCTATTTTGGATTTAATCCCCGCGATGAACGTTGGGGACCCCCGAGATAGCAGGGGTGATGTAGCTATTTTGCCCACATGCGGTCTACCTAGCCATTTGTGATTTAGTCCCTGTGATGAGCGTTGGGGACCCCTGGGATAGTAGGGGTGATGTAGCTATTTTGCCCACATGTGGGCCACCTAGCTATTTGTGATTTACTTCCAGCGATGAGCGGTGGGGACCCCCGGGATAGTAGGGTTGGTGTAAAAATTTTGCCCACATGAGGGTCACCTTGCCATTTGTGATTTTACTCCCCGCGATGAGCGTTGGGGAACCCCGAGACAGCAGGGGTGATGTAGCTTTTTTGCCCACATGCGGGCCACCAAGCCATTCGTGATTTAGTCCCCGCGATGAGCGTTGGGGACCCCCGAGACAGCAGGGGTGATGTAACTATTGTGCCCACATGCGGGCTACCTAGCCATTTCTGATTTAGTCTCCGTGGTGAGTGTTGGGGACCCCCGAGACAACAGGGGTGATGTAGCTATTTTGCCCACATGCGGGCCATGTAGCCATCTGTTTTGGCTCCTCAAGAGCAGAGTTTGGTGCTCCTTAGGAGGCAATTTGCCCCTCAAGCGCAGGGTCAGTGCCCCTCAGGAGCTTTGGCTCTTGAGGAGCCAGGGTTGGTGCTTCTAAGGAGCGAGCGTCGTTCCTCACTAGGAGCAGCCCAGGGTCGGAGCTCCTCATAAGCTAGGCTCGGTGCTCCTCAAGAGGAAGAGCCACGGGCGGCTCCTGCCAGGGGCGCCCAACTCCCACCACTCCCAAGATAGCAAGGGTGGTGTAGCTATTTTGCCCACTTGCGTGCTACCTAGCGATTTGTGATTTACTCCCCGCAATGGGCGTTGGGCAACCCCGGGACAGCAGGAGTGGTGTAGCTATTTTACTCACATGCGGGCCACCAAGCCATTCGTGATATAGTCCCCGCGATGAGCGTTGGGGACCTTCGAGATAGCAGGGGTGATGTAGCTTTTGTGCCCACATGCGGGCTACCTAGCCATTTGGGATTTAGCTCTGCGATGAGTGTTGGGGCCCCCTGAGACAGTAGGGGTGATGTAGCTATTTTGCCCACATGCGGGCCATGTAGCCATCTGTTTTGGATCCTCGCCAGTCAGGTTGGTGCTCCTCAGAAGGCAGTTTGCTCCTGAGGCGCAGGGTCGGTGCTCCTAAGGAGCCAGGGTCGGTGCTCCCTAGCAGCACCCCTGGGTCACAGCTCCTCAGGAGCCAGGGTTGGTGCTCCTCAAGAGGAGGAGGTAGGGGCGTCTCCTGCCAGGGGCGCCCATCTCCCGACACCCTCGAGATAGGAGGGTCGGTGTAGCTATTTTCTCCAGCCGCGTGCTACCTAGCCATTTGTGATTTACTCCCCGCAATGGGCGTTGGGCACCCCCCCCCCCGGGACAGGAGGAGTGGTGTAGCTATTTTGCTCACATGCTGGCTACCTATCTATTTTGGATTTAATCCCCGCGATGAGCGTTGGGGACCCCCGGGATAGCAGGGGTGATGTAGCTATGTTGCCCAAGTGCGGGCCATGTAGCCATTGGTGATTTACTCCCCGCGATGATCATTGGGGGCCACTGAGATGGCAGGGGTGATGTAGCTATTGTGCCCACATGCGGGCTACCTAGCCATTTCTGATTTAGTCCCCGTGGTGAGCGTTGGGGACGCCCGAGACAGCAAGGGTGATGTAGCAATTTTGCCCAAAATGCGGGCCATGTAGCCATTGGTGATTTACTCCCCGCGATGAGCGTTGGGGAGCCCTGGGACAGCACAGGTGGTGTGACTATTTTGCCCACATGAGGGTCGCGTTGCCATTTGTGATTTACTCCCCGCCATGAGCGTTGGGGACCCCCAAGACAGCAGGGGTGATGTAGCTATTTTGCCCACATGCGGGCCACCAAGCCATTCGTGATTTAGTCCCCGCGACCAGTGTTGGGGACCCCCGAGACAGCAGGGGTGATGTAGCTATTTTGTCCACATGCAGGCCAACTAGCTATTTCTGATTTCGTCCCCGCGATGAGTGTTGGGGACCCCCGAGACAGCAGGGGTGATGTAGCTATTGTGCCCACATGCAGGCTACCTAGCCATTTCTGAATTATTTCCCGCGGTGAGTGTTGGGGACCCCTGAGATAGCAGGGGTGATGTGGCTATTGTGCCCACATGCGGGCTACCTAGCCTTTTCTGATTTAGTCCCCGCGGTGAGTGTTGGGGACCCCCGAGACAACAGGGGTGATGTAACTATTTTGCGCAAATGCGGGCCACGTAGCCATCTGTTTTGACTCCTCAGGAGCCACGTTCGGTGCTCCTCAAGAGGCAATTTGCTCCTCAGGCGCAGGGTCGGTGCTCCTTAGGAGCTTTGGCTCCTGAGGAGCCAGGGTCGGTGCTCCTAAGGAGCCAGGGTCGGTGCTCCCTAGGAGCACCCAAGGGTTGGATCTCCTCAGGAGCCAGGGTCGGTGCTCCTCAAGAGGAGAAGCTAGGGGCGGCTCGTGCCATGGGCGCCCATCTCCTACCAGCACCGAGATAGCAGGCTTGGTGTAGCATCTTCCCCAGCTGCGTGCTACCTAGCCATTTGTAATCTACTCCCCGCAATGGGCGTTTGGCACCCCCGGGACAGCACGAGTGGTGTAGCTATTTTGCTCACATGCGGGCTACCCATCTATTTTGGATTTAATCCCCGTGATGAGCGTTGGAGACCCCCGGGACAGCAGGGGTGATGCAGCTATGTTGCCCAAATGCAGTCCACATAGCCATTTGTGATTTACTCCCCGCGATGAGCATTGTGGACCCCCGGCACGGCAGGGGTGATGTAGCTATTCTGCCCACATGCGGGCTACCTAGAAATTTCCTCTTTTATTCCCCCGGATGAGCTTTGGGGACCCCCGGGACTCCAAGGGTGATGTAGCTATTTTGCCCAAATGCGGGCCATGTTGCCATTGGTGATTTACTCCCCGCGATGAGCGTTGGGGAGCGCTGGGACAGCACGGGTGGTGTAACTATTTTGCCCACATGAGGGTCACCTGGCCATTTGTGATTTACTCCCCGCGATGAGCGTTGCGGACCCCCGAGACAGCAGGGGTGATGTAGCTATTTTGCCCACATGCGGGCTACCTAGCCATTTCTGATTTAGTCGCTGCGGTGAGTGTTGGGGCCCCCGAGACAGCAGGGGTGATGTAGTTATTTTGCCCAATTGGGGGCCACGTAGCCATCTGTTTTGCGTCCTCAAGAGCCACGTTCGGTGCTCCTCAAGAGGCAATTTGCTCCTCAGGCGCAGGGTTGGTGCTCCGCTTTGGCTCCTGAGGAGCCACGGTCGCTGCTCATAAGGAGCCAGGGTCAGTGTTCCCAAGGAGCACCCCAGGGTTGGAGCTCCTCAGGAGCCAGGGTCGGTGCTCAAGAGGAGGAGCCAAGGGCGGCTCTTGCCATGGGCGCCCATCTCCTACCACCCCCGAGATAGAAGGGGTGGTGTAGCCATTTTTCCCACCTGCGTGCTACCTAGCCATTTGTGATTTACTCCCCGCAATGGGCGTTGGGCACCCCCGGGATAGCAGGAGTGGTGTAGCTATTTTGCTCACATGCGGGCTACCTATCTATTTTGGATTTAATCCCCGCGATGAGCGTTGGGGACCCCCGGGACAGCAGGGGTGATGCAGCTATGTTGCCCAAATGCGGGCCACATAGCCATTTGTGATTTACTCCCCGCGATGAGCATTGTGAACCCCCGGTACGGCAGGGGTGCCGTCGCCATTTTGCCCACATGCGGTCTACCTAGACATCTCCTCCTTTACTCCCCGCCATGAGCGTTGGGGACCCCCGGGACTCCGAGGGTGATGTAGCTATTTTGCCCAAATGCGGGCCATGTTGCCATTGGTGATCTACTCCCCGCGATGAGCGTTGGGGAGCCCTGGGACAGCACGGGTGGTGTAACTATTTTGCCCACATGAGGGTCACCTTGCCATTTGTGATTTACCCCCCGCGATGAACGTTGGGATCCCCGAGACAGCAGTGGTGATGTAGCTATTTTGCCCAAATGCGGTCTACCTAGCCATTTGTGATTTAGTCCCTGTGATGAGTGTTGGGGACCCCGGAGACAGCAGGGGTGATGTAGCTATTTTGCCCACATGTGGGCCACCTAGCTATTCGTGATTTACTTCCAGCGATGAGCGGTGGGGACCCCCGGGATAGTAGGGTTGGTGTAAAAATTTTGCCCACATGAGGGTCACCTGGCCATTTGTGATTTTACTCCCCGCGATGAGCGTTGGGGAACCCCGAGACAGCAGGGGTGATGTAGCTATTTTGCCCACATGCGGGCCACCAAGCCATTCATGATTTAGTCCCCGCGATGAGCGTTGGGGACCCCCGAGACAGCAGCGGTGATGTAACTATTGTGCCCACATGCGGGCTACCTAGCCATTTCTGATTTAGTCTCCGTGGTGAGTGTTGGGGACCCCCGAGACAACAGGGGTGATGTAGCTATTTTGCCCACATGCGGGCCATGTAGCCACCTGTTTTGGCTCCTCAAGAGCAGAGTTTGGTGCTCCTTAGGAGCCAATTTGCCCCTCAAGCGCAGGGTCAGTGCCCCTCAGGAGCTTTGGCTCTTGAGGAGCCAGGGTTGGTGCTTCTAAGGAGCGAGCGTCGTTCCTCACTAGGAGCAGCCCAGGGTCGGAGCTCCTCATAAGCCAGGCTCGGTGCTCCTCAAAAGGAGGAGCCACGGGCGGCTCCTGCCAGGGGCGCCCAACTCCCACCACTCCCAAGATAGCAAGGGTGGTGTAGCTATTTTGCCCACTTGCGTGCTACCTAGCCATTTGTGATTTACTCCCCGCAATGGGCGTTGGGCAACCCCGGGACAGCAGGAGTGGTGTAGCTATTTTACTCACATGCGGGCCACCAAGCCATTCGTGATATAGTCCCCGCGATGAGCGTTGGGGACCCCTGAGATAGCAGGAGTGATGTAGCTATTGTGCCCACATGCGGGCTACCTAGCCATTTGGGATTTAGCTCTGCGATTTGTGTTGGGGCCCCCTGAGACAGTAGGGGTGATGTAGCTATTTTGCCCACATGCGGGCCATGTAGCCATCTGTTTTGGATCCTCGCCAGTCAGGTTGGTGCTCCTCAGAAGGCAGTTTGCTCCTGAGGCGCAGGGTCGGTGCTCCTAAGGAGCCAGGGTCGGTGCTCCCTAGCAGCACCCCAGGGTCACAGCTCCTCAGGAGCCAGGGTTGGTGCTCCTCAAGAGGAGGAGGTAGGGGCGTCTCCTGCCAGGGGCGCCCATCTCCCGACACCCTCGAGATAGGAGGGGTGGTGTAGCTATTTTCTCCAGCCGCGTGCTACCTAGCCATTTGTGATTTACTCCCCGCAATGGGCGTTGGGCACCCCCCCCCCCCCCGGGACAGGAGGAGTGGTGTAGCTATTTTGCTCACATGCTGGCTACCTATCTATTTTGGATTTAATCCCCGCGATGAGCGTTGGGGACCCCCGGGATAGCAGGGGTGATGTAGCTATGTTGCCCAAGTGCGGGCCATGTAGCCATTGGTGATTTACTCCCCGCGATGATCATCGGGGGCCACTGAGATGGCAGGGGTGATGTAGCTATTGTGCCCACATGCGGGCTACCTAGCCATTTCTGATTTAGTCCCCGTGGTGAGCGTTGGGGACGCCCGAGACAGCAAGGGTGATGTAGCAATTTTGCCCAAAATGCGGGCCATGTAGCCATTGGTGATTTACTCCCCGCGATGAGCGTTGGGGAGCCCTGGGACAGCACGGGTGGTGTGACTATTTTGCCCACATGAGGGTCGCGTTGCCATTTGTGATTTACTCCCCGCCATGAGCGTTGGGGACCCCCAAGACAGCAGGGGTGATGTAGCTATTTTGCCCACATGCGGGCCACCAAGCCATTCGTGATTTAGTCCCCGCGACGAGTGTTGGGGACCCCCGAGACAGCAGGGGTGATGTAGCTATTTTGTCCACATGCAGGCCAACTAGCCATTTCTGATTTCGTCCCCGCGATGAGTGTTGGGGACCCCCGAGACAGCAGGGGTGATGTAGCTATTGTGCCCACATGCGGGCTACCTAGCCATTTCTGAATAACTTCCCGCGGTGAGTGTTGGGGACCCCTGAGATAGCAGGGTTGATGTGGCTATTGTGCCCACATGCGGGCTACCTAGCCTTTTCTGATTTAGTCCCCGCGGTGAGTGTTGGGGACCCCGGAGACAACAGGGGTGATGTAACTATTTTGCGCAAATGCGGGCCACGTAGCCATCTGTTTTGGCTCCTCAGGAGCCACGTTCGGTGCTCCTCAAGAGGCAATTTCCTCCTCAGGCGCAGGGTCGGTGCTCCTTAGGAGCTTTGGCTCCTGAGGAGCCAGGGTCGGTGCTCCTAAGGAGCCAGGGTCGGTGTTCCCAAGGAGCACCCCAAGGTTGGAGCTCCTCAGGAGCCAGGGTCGGTGCTCCTCAAGAGGAGGAGCTAGGGGCGGCTCGTGCCATGGGCGCCCATCTCCTACCGGCACCGAGATAGCACGGGTGGTGTAGCATCTTCCCCACCTGCGTGCTACCTAGCCATTTGTAATCTACTCCCCGCAATGGGCGTTGGGCACCCCCGGGACAGCACGAGTGGTGTAGCTATTTTGCTCACATGCGGGCTACCCATCTTTTTTGGATTTAATCCCCGTGATGAGCGTTGGAGACCCCTGGGACAGCAGGGGTGATGCAGCTATGTTGCCCAAATGCAGTCCACATAGCCATTTGTGATTTACTCCCCGCGATGAGCATTGTGGACCCCCGGCACGGCAGGGGTGATGTAGCTATTTTGCCACATGCGGGCTACCTAGACATTTCCTCTTTTACTCCCCCGGATGAGCTTTGGGGACCCCCGGGACTCCAAGGGTGATGTAGCTATTTTGCCCAAATGCGGGCCATGTTGCCATTGGTGATTTACTCCCCGCGATGAGCGTTGGGGAGCGCTGGGACAGCACGGGTGGTGTAACTATTTTGCCCACATGAGGGTCACCTGGCCATTTGTGATTTACTCCCCGCGATGAGCGTTGCGGACCCCCGAGACAGCAGGGGTGATGTAGCTATTTTGCCCACATGCGGGCTACCTAGCCATTTCTGATTTAGTCGCTGCGGTGAGTGTTGGGGCCCCCGAGACAGCAGGGGTGATGTAGTTATTTTGCCCAATTGCGGGCCACGTAGCCATCTGTTTTGACTCCTCAAGAGCCACGTTCGGTGCTCCTCAAGAGGCATATTGCTCCTCAGGCACAGGGTTGGTGCTCCGCTTTGGCTCCTGAGGAGCCACGGTCGGTGCTCATAAGGAGCCAGGGTCAGTGTTCCCAAGGAGCACCCCAGGGTTGGAGCTCCTCAGGAGCCAGGGTCGGTGCTCAAGACGAGGAGGCAAGGGCGGCTCTTGCCATGGGCGCCCATCTCCTACCACCCCCGAGATAGAAGGGGTGGTGTAGCCATTTTTCCCACCTGCGTGCTACCTAGCCATTTGTGATTTACTCCCCGCAATGGGCGTTGGGCACCCCCGGGATAGCAGGAGTGGTGTAGCTATTTTGCTCACATGCGGGCTACCTATCTATTTTGGATTTAATCCCCGCAATGAGCGTTGGGGACCCCCGGGACAGCAGGGGTGATGCAGCTATGTTGCCCAAATGCGGGCCACATAGCCATTTGTGATTTACTCCCCGCGATGAGCATTGTGAACCCCCGGTACGGCAGGGGTGCTGTCGCCATTTTGCCCACATGCGGTCTACCTAGACATCTCCTCCTTTACTCCCCGCCATGAGCGTTGGGGACCCCCGGGACTCCGAGGGTGATGTAGCTATTTTGCCCAAATGCGGGCCATGTTGCCATTGGTGATCTACTCCCCGCGATGAGCGTTGGGGAGCCCTGGGACAGCACGGGTGGTGTAACTATTTTGCCCACATGAGGGTCACCTTGCCATTTGTGATTTACTCCCCGCGATGAGCG
The DNA here is from genome assembly GCA_964036045.1 of Eutreptiella sp. 'Long Island Sound 2002'. Lineage (NCBI taxonomy): Eukaryota > Euglenozoa > Euglenophyceae > Eutreptiales > Eutreptiaceae > Eutreptiella > Eutreptiella sp. 'Long Island Sound 2002'. Next base: position 63,688,471 of record OZ038380.1, on the reverse strand, counting down.
TTGGGATCCCCGAGACAGCAGGGGTGATGTAGCTATTTTGCCCAAATGCGGGCCACGTAGCCATATGTTTTGGCTCCTCAGGAGCCAGGTTCGGTGCTCCTCGGGAGGCAATTTGCTCCTCAGGCGCAGGGTCGGTTTTTTTCACGAGCTTTGGCTTTTGAGGAGCCAGGGTCGGTGCTCCTGAGGGGCGCCCTTCGGGTCGGAGCTCTTCAGGAGCCAGGGTCGGTGCTTCCTAGGAGCAACCCAGGGTCGGAGCTCGTCAGGAGCCAGGGTTGGTGCTCCTCAAGAGCAGGAGCCACGGGCGGCTCCCGCCAGGGGCGCCCATCTCCCACCACCACCCAGATAGCAAGGCTGGTGTAGCTCTTTTCCCCACCTGCGTGCTACCTAGCCATTTGTGATTTACTCCCCGCAATGGGCGTTGGGCACCCCCGGGACAGCAGGAGTGGTGTAGCTATTTTGCCCGCATCCGGGCTACCTATCTATTTTGGATTTAATCCCCGCTATGAGCATTGGGGACCCCCGGGATAGCAGGGGTGATGTAGCCATGTTGCCCAAATCCGGGCCACCTAGCCATTTGTGATTTACTCCGCGCAATGTCCGTTGCTGACCCCCGGCACAACAGGGGTGATGTAGCTATTTTGCCCACATGCGGGCTACCTAGCCATTTCTGATTTAGTCCCCGTGGTGAGCGTTGGGGACCCCTGAGACAGCAAGGGTGATGTAGCTATTTTGCCCAAATGCAGGCCATGTAGCCATTGGTGATTTACTTCCCGCGATGAGCGTCGGGGAGCCCTGGGACAGCACGGGTGGTGTAACTATTTTCCCCACATGTTGGTCACCTGGCCATTGGTGATTTACTCCCCGTGATGAGTGTTGCGGAGCCCCGAGACAGCAGGGGTGATGTTGCTATTTTGCCCACATGCGGGCCACCAAGCCATTCGTGATTTAGTCCCCGCGCTGAGTGTTCGGGACCCCCGAGACAGCGGGGGTGATGTAGCTATTATGCCCACATGCGGGCCACCTAATCATTTCTGATTTAGTCCCCGCGATGATCTTTGGGGACCCCCCAGATGGCAAGGGTGATGTAGCTATTGTGCCCACATGCGGGCTACCTAGCCATTTGTGATTTAGTCCCCGTGGTGAGTGTTGGGGACCCCCGAGGCAGCAGGGGTGATGTAGCTATTTTGCCCACATGCGGGCTACCTAGCCATTTCTGATTTAGTCCCCGCGATGAGTGTTGGGGACCCCGAGACAGCAGGGGTGATGTAGCTATTATGCCCAACTGCGGGCCACGTAGCCATCATTTTTGGCTCCTCACGAGCCACGTTCGGTGCTCCTCAGGAGGCAATTTGCTCCTTAGGCGCAGGGTTGGTGCTCTGCTTTGGCTCCTGAGGAGCCAGGGTCGGTGCTCCTAAGAAGCCAGGGTCGATGTTCCCAAGGAGCACCCCAGGGTTGAAGCTCCTCGTAAGCCAGGTTCGGTGCTCCCCAAGAGGAGGAGCCAAGGGCGGCTCATGCCATGGGCGCCCATCTCCTATCACCCCCGAGATAGCAGGGGTGGTGTAGCCATTTTCCCCACCTGCGTGCTACCTAGCCATTTGTGATTTACTCCCCGCAATGGGCGTTGGGCACCCCCGGGACAGCAGGAGTGGTGTAGCTATTTTGCTCACATGCGGGCTACCTATCTATTTTGGATTTAATCCCCGTGATGAGCATTGGAGACCCCCGGGACAGCAGGGGTGATGCAGCTATGTTGCCCAAATGCGGGCCACATAGCCATTTGTGATTTACTCCCCACGATGAGCATTGTAGACCCCCGGCACGGCAGGGGTGATGTAGCTATTTTCCCCACATGCGGGCTACCTAGGCATCTCGTCCTTTACTCCCCGCGATGAGCGTTGGAGACCCCCGGGACTCCAAGGGTGATGTAGCTATTTTGCCCAAATGCGGGTCATGTTGCCATTGGTGATTTACTCCCCGCGATGAGCGTCGGGGAGCCCTGGGACAGCACCGATGGTGTAACTATTTTGCCCACATGAGGGTCACCTGGCCATTTGTGATTTACTCCCCGCGATGAGCGTTGGGGACCCCCGAGACAACAGGGGTGAGGTACCTATTGTGCCCACATGCGGGCCACCAAGCCATTCGTGATTTAGTCGCCGCGACGAGTGTTGGGGACCCCCGAGACAGCGGGGGTGATGTAGCTATTATGCCCACATGCGGGCCACCTAGCCATTTCTGATTTACTCCCCGCGATGATCGTTGGGGACCCCCCAGATAGCAGGGGTGATGTAGCTATTGTGCCCACATGCGGGCTACCTAGCCATTTCTGATTTAGTCCCCGTGGTGAGTGTTGGGGACCCCCCAGATAGCATGGGTGATGTAGCTATTTTGCCCAAATGCGGGCCACGTAGCCATCTGTTTTGGCTCCCCACGAGCCACGTTGGGTGCTCCTTAGGAGGCAATTTGCTCCTTCGGCGTAGAGTTGGTGCTCCTCTTTGGCTGCTGAGGAGCCACGGTCGGTGCTCCTAAGAAGCCAGGGTCGGTGTTCCCAAGGAGCACCCCAGGGTCGGAGCTCCTCAGGAGCCAGGGTGGGTGCTCAAGAGGAGGAGCCAAGGGCGGCTCCTGCCATGGGCGCTCATCTCCTACCACCTCCGAGATAGCAGGGGTGGTGTAGCCATTTTTCCCACGTGCGTGCTCCCTAGCCTTTTGTGATTTACTTCGCGCAATGGGCGTTGGGCACCCCCAGGACAGCAGGAGTGGTGTAGCTATTTTGCTCACATGCGGGCTACCTATCTATTTTGGATTTGGTCCCCGCTATGAGCGTTGAGGACCCACGGGACAGCAGGGGTGATGCAGCTATGTCGCCCAAATGCGGGCCACATAGCCATTTGTGATTTACTGTCCGCGATGAGCATTGTAGACCCCCCGTACGGCAAGGGTGATGTAGCCATTTTGCCCACATGCTTGCTACCTAGAATATCCTTCTTTACTCCCCGCCATGAGCTTTGGGGACCCCCGGGACTCCAAGGGTGATGTAGCTATTTTGCCCAAATGCGGGTCATGTTGCCATTGGTGATTTACTCCCCGCGATGAGCGTTGGGGAGCCCTGGGACAGCACGGATGGTGTAACTATTTTGCCCACATGAGGGTCACCTTGCCATTTTTGATTTACTCCCCGCGATGAGTGTTGGGGACCCCCGGGACAGCAGGGGTGATGTAGCTATTTTGCCCAAATGCGGGCCACCTAGCCATTTGTGATTTACTCCCCGCGCTGAGTGTTGCTGACCCCCGGCACAGCAGGGGTGATGCAGCTATTTTGCCCACATGCGGGCTACCTAGCCATTTCTGATTTACTCCACGCGATGAGTGTTGGGGACCCCCGAGACAACAGGGGTGATGTAGCTATTTTCCCCAAATGCGGGCCATGTAGCCATTGGTGATTTACTACCCGCGATGAGCGTCGGGGAGCCTTGGGACAGCACGGGTGGTGTAACTATTTTCCCCACATGTGGGTCACCTGGCCATTTGTGATTTACTCCCCGCAACGAGCGTTGCGGACCCCCGAGACAGCAGGGGTGATGTAGCTATTTTGCCCAAATGCGGGCCATGTAGCCATTGGTGATTTACTCCCCGGGATGAGCGTTGGGGACCCCCGAGACAGCACGGGTGGTGTAACTTTTTTCCCCACAGGTGGGTCACCTGGCCATTTGTGATTTACTCCCCGCGACGAGTGTTGGGGACCCCCGAGACAGCAGGGTCGATGTACCTATTGTGCCCACATTCGGGCTACCTAGCCATTTCTGATTTAGTCCCCGTGGTGAGTGTTGGGGACCCCCGGGACTCCGAGGGTGATGTAGCTATTTTGCCCAAATGCGGGCCATGTTGCCATTCGTGATCTACTCCCCGCGATGAGCGTTGGGGAGCCCTGGGACAGCACGGGTGGTTTAACTATTTTCCCCACATGTGGGTCACCTGGCCATTTGTGATTTACTCCCCGCGATGAGTGTTGGGGACCCCCGAGACAGAAGGGGTGATGTAGCTATTTTGCCCAAATGCGGGCCACGTAGCCATATGCTTTGGCTCCTTAGGAGCCAGGTTCGGTGCTCCTCGGGAGGCAATTTGCTCCTCAGGCGCAGGATCGGTGCTCCCCGCGACGAGTGTTGGGGACCCCCGAGACAGCAGGGGTGATGTAGCTATTGTGCCCACATGTGGGCTACCTAGCCATTTCTGATTTAGTCCCCGTGGTGAGCGTTTGGGACCCCTGAGACAGCAAGGGTGATGTAGCTATTTTGCCCAAATGCGGGCCATGTAGCCATTGGTGATTTACTCCCCGCGATGAGCGTTGGGGAGCCCTGGGACAGCACGGGTGGTTTAACTATTTTCCCCACATGTGGGTCACCTGGCCATTTGTGATTTACTCCCCGCGATGAGTGTTGGGGACCCCCGAGACAGAAGGGGTGATGTAGCTATTTTGCCCAAATGCGGGCCACGTAGCCACATGTTTTGCCTCCTCAGGAGCCAGGATCGGTGCTCCTCGGGAGGCAATTTGCTCCTCAGGCGCAGGGTCGGTGCTTTTCACGAGCTTTGGCTCCTGAGGAGCTAGGGTCGGTGCTCCTCAGGGGCGCCCTTCGGGTCGGAGCTCTTCAGGAGCCAGGGTCGGTGCTTCCTAGGAGCACCCCAGGGTCGGAGCTCGTCAGGAGCCAGGGTTGGTGCTCCTCAAGAGCAGGAGCCACGGGCGGCTCCCGCCAGGGGCGCCCATCTCCCACCACCACACAGATAGCAAGGCTGGTGTAGCTATTTTCCCCACCTGCGTGCTACCTAGCCATTTGTGATTTACTCCCCGCAATGGGCGTTGGGCACCCCCGGGACAGCAGGAGTGGTGTAGCTATTTTGCCCGCATCCGGGCTACCTATCTATTTTGGATTTAATCCCCGCTATGAGCGTTGGGGACCCCCGGGATAGCAGGGGTGATGTAGCCATGTTGCTCAAATGCGGGCCACCTAGCCATTTGTGATTTACTCCGCGCAATGTGCGTTGCTGACCCCCGGCACAGCAGGGGTGATGTAGCTATTTTGCCCACATGCGCGATACCTAGCCATTTCTGATTTAGTCCCCGTGGTGAGCGTTGGGGACCCGTGAGACAGCAAGGGTGATGTAGCTATTTTGCCCAAATGCGGGCCATGTAGCCATTGGTGATTTACTCCCCGCGATGAGCGTTGGGGAGCCCTGGGACAGCACGGGTGGTGTAACTATTTTCCCCACATGTGGGTCACCTGGCCATTTGTGATTTACTCCCCGCGATGAGTGTTGGGGACCCCCGAGACAGCAAGGGTGATGTAGCTATTTTGCCCAAATGCGGGCCATGTAGCCATTGGTGATTTACTCCCCGCGATGAGCGTTGGGGAGCCCTGGGACAGCATGGGTGGTGTAACTATTTTCCCCACATGTGGGTCACCTGGCCATTTGTGATTTACTCCCCGCGATGAGTGTTGGGGACCCCCGAGACAGCAGGGGTGATGTAGCTATTGTGCCCAAATGCGGGCCAAGTAGCCATATGTTTTGGCTCCTCAGGAGCCAGTTTCGGTGCTCCTCGGGAGGCAATTTGCTCCTCAGGCGCAGGGTCGGTGCTTTTCACGAGCTTTGGCTCCTGAGGAGCAAGGGTCGGTGCTCCTGAGGAGCGCCCTTCGGGTCGGAGCTCTTCAGGTGCCAGGGTTGGTGCTTCCTAGGAGCACCCCAGGGTCGGAGCTCGTCAGGAGCCAGGGTTGGTGCTTCTCAAGAGCAGGAGCCACGGGCGGCTCCGGCCAGGGGCACCCATCTCCCACCAGCACCCAGATAGCAAGGCTGGTGTAGCTATTTTCCCCACCTGCGTGCCATCTAGCCATTTGTGATTTACTCCCCGCAATGGGCGTTGGGCACCCTCGGGTTAGCAGGAGTGGTGTAGCTATTTTGCCCGCATGCGGGCTACCTATCTTTTTTGGATTTAATCCCCGCTATGAGCATTGGGGACCCCCGGGATAGCAGGGGTGATGTAGCCATGTTGCCCAAATGCGGGCCACCTAGCCATTTGTTATTTACTCCGCGCAATGTGCGTTGCTGACCCCCGGCACAGCAGGGGTGATGTAGCTATTTTGCCCACATGTGGGCTACCTAGCCATTTCTGATTTAGTCCCCGTGGTGAGCGTTGGGGACCCCCGAGACAGCAAGGGTGATGTAGCTATTTTGCCCAAATGCGGGCCATGTAGCCATTGGTGATTTACTCCCCGCGATGAGCGTTGGGGAGCCCTGGGACAACACGGGTGGTGTAACTATTTTCCCCACATGTGGGTCACCTGGCCATTTGTGATTTACTCCCCACGACGAGCGTTGGGGACCCCCGAGACAGCAGGGGTATTGTAGCTATTTTGCCCACATGCGGGCCACCAAGCCATTCGTGATTTAGTCCCCGCGCTCAGTGTTGGGGACCCCCGAGACAGCGGGGGTGATGTAGCTATTATGCCCACATGCGGGCCACCTAATCATTTCTGATTTAGTCCCCGCGATGATCGTTGGGGACTGCCCAGATGGCAGCCGTGATGTAGCTATTGTGCCCACATGCGGGCTACCTAGCCATTTGTGATTTAGTCCCTGCGCTGAGTGTTGGAGACCCCCGAGACAGCAGGGGTGATGTAGCTATTATGCCCACATGCGGGCCACCTAATCATTTCTGATTTAGTCCCCGCGATGATCGTTGGGGACCCCCCAGATAGCAGGGGTGATGTAGCTATTTTGCCCAAATGCGGGCCACGTAGCCTTCTGTTTTCCCTCCTCAGGAGCCACGTTCGGTGCTCCTCAGGAGGCAATTTGCTCCTCAGGCGCAGGGTCGGTGCTCCGCTTTGGCTCCTGAGGAGGCACAGTCGGTGCTCCTCAGGAGCCAAGGTCGATGCTCCCTAGGAGCACCCCAGGGTCGGAGATCCTCGTAAGCCAGGGTGGGTGCTCCTCAAGAGGACGAGCCAAGGGCGGCTCCTGCCATGGGCGCCCATCTCCTACCACCCCCGAGATCGCAGGGGTGGTGTAGCTCTTTTCCCCACCTGCGTGCTACCTAGCCATTTGTGATTTACTCCACGCAATGGGCGTTGGGCATCCCCGGGACAGCAGGAGTGGTGTAGCTATTTTGCCCACATGCAGGCTACCTATCTATTTTGGATTTAATCTCCGCTATGAGCGTTGGAGACCCCCGGGATAGCAGGGGTGATGCAGCTATGTTGCCCTAATGCGGGCCACATGGCCATTTGTGATCTGCCTTGTTGGCAATCTTGCATGCTCGATGGGTTGCTTCCTGGGGGCCGCTTTTCTTCGGAAGCGCAAATGTTCCCAAGGAGCAGACTTGGTGTTTGTCAGGATCAATCATGCAAGCATTAGTAAAGCCCCTAAGACTCCAAAAATGCAACTTTTGTCGAAGTTGTAGGTATCTTTGTTGCCACCATGCGCACCCTTTCTAGAAAATATGCAAAGTACTAAGCAAAAAGTGAAAAAATAGCATTTTTCTGTTTTGGCTCCTCAGGAGCCAGGGTTCGGTGCTCCTCAGGAGCCAATTTGCTCCTCAGGAGCAGGGTCGGTGCTCCTCAGGAGCTTTGGCTCCTGAGGAGCCCGGGTCGGTGCTCCTCAGGAGCGCCCTCAGGGTCGGAGCTCCTCAGGAGCCAGGGTCGGTGCTCCTCAGGAGCTCCCCAGGGTCGGAGCTCCTCAGGAGCCAGGGTCGGTGCTCCTCAGGAGCAGGAGCCAGGGTCGGCTCCTGCCAGGAGCGGCCATCTCCCACCACCCCAACAGCCCGCCTAGTGGGCGGGCAGTCGAGGGAGGGACAGCACCTGACCCCAGACGCCCCTCACAATGGTGGAAGGCACCCCCCCCGGGGACGCCCTTCCGCCACCCCCACAGCGAGCAACGCCGGCCCGCAGGGGCGCACGCTGTGGGGCCGGTGCTGGGTCCCCACGCCCGCACCGACCGCACCTGGGACACACGGGTCGCGGCAGCCCGGCCGCCCGCTCCAGAGGACGGGCGGCCGGGGGAGGGACAGCGCCTGACACCAGACGCCCCACACAACGGTGGCAGGCCACCCCCCCCCGGGGACGGCCCCCCACCACCCCCGCAGATCGCAGCTGCCACAGGGCATGCAGGCCAAGGGGACAATGTTGGGCCCCCACACCCACACAACAGCGCCCACAGCATGTGGGTACCGGACCCCAACAGCCCGCCAAGTGGGCGGGCAGTCGGGGGAGGGACAGCGCCTGACCTCAGACGCCCCTCACAATGCTGGAAGACACCCTCCCCGGGGACGCCCTTCTGCCACCCCCAAAGCGAGCAACGCCGGCCCGCGAGGGCGCACACTGTGGGGCCGGTGCTGGGTACCCACGCCCGCATCGACCGCACCCAGGACACATGGGTCGCGGCACCCCGGCTGGGGGAGGGACAGCGCCTGACACCAGACGCCCCTCACAACGGTGGCACGCCACCCCCCCCGGGGACGGCCCCCCACCACCCCCACGGCACGCAGCCCCCACAGGGCATGCAGGCCAAGGGGACAGTGTTGGGCCCCCACACCCATGCACACGCGCCCACAGCACGTGGGTGGCGGACCCCAACAGCCCGCCCAGTGGGTGGGCAGTCGGGGGAGGGACAGCGCCTGACCTCAGACGCCCCTCACAATGGTGGAAGACACCCCCCCCGGGGATGGCCTTCCGCCACCCCCACAGCGAGCAACGCCGGCCCGCAAGGGCACACGCTGTGGGGCCGGTGCTGGGTCCCGCGCCCGCACCGGCCGCACCCGGGACACACGGGTCGCGGAACCCCGGCTGCCCGCTCCACAGGACGTGCGGCCGGGGGAGGGACAGCGCCTGACACCAGACGCCCCTCACAACGGTGGCAGGCCACCCCCCCCGCGGACGGCCCCCCACCACTCCCACGGCACGCAGCCCCCACAGGGCATGCAGGCCAAGGGGACAGTGTTGGGCCCCCACACCCACACACCCGTTCCCACAACACGTGGGTGGCGGACCCCAACAGCCCGCCCAGTGGGCGGGCAGTCGGGGGAGGGGGAGCGCCTGACCTCAGACGCCCCTCACAGCAGTGGAAGGCACCCCCCCCGGGGACGCCCTTCCGCCACCCTCACAGCGAGCAACGCCGGCCCGCAAGGGCGCACGCTGTGGAACCGGTGCTGGGACTCCACGCCCACACCTACCGCACCCGGAACACACAGGTCGCGGTACCCCGGCTGCCCGCCCCAGAGGATGGGCGGCCGGGGGAGGGACGGCGCTTGACACCAGACGCTCCCCACAACAGTGGCGGGCCAACCCCCCCCCGGGGACGGCCCCCCACCACCCCCGTGGCACGCAGCCCCCACAGGGCGTGCAGGCCAAGCCAGGTAGGGCGGAACCCGGACCGGACCGCCCCCCCCCCAAGCACGCCAAACAGACCAAGGGACCGGGGCAGGACACGCGGAGTGGCACGGACCACGTGGAACGGCCCTACCAGCGCCCAGTGACGGGACCGCGCGGGGTGCGCACGCCACACCGACCAGGGGGGGGGGGGAGCGGACGCCGCGGGAGTGCGAGCGCACATACACGCAAAGGACACGCGGGGACTACCAGAAGGGCAACCGGACCAAGCTCGCGGAACGCACAGACCGCGTGCAATGGCGTACCAGCGAGCGAGGGTAAGGGACACCCGGACGGGACGGCCCGCCACAAGCAGCGCGGGACACGCGGGGCGGGAAGGGGGAAACGGGAGAGACACAACACCAGGTACCGGCCAGAGCCCCCCGAACCGCCCGCAAGCGCCGCACACACACGGACGGGGTACTGCACTTGCCAAGGCAATAGTGGCGCACTGCGCCACGCCCCAGCCCCTAGGCTAGGCAGCCTCCGCGCCAGCCCAAGGGGGTCACACTGGCGACAAGTCAGTAGCACGGGCCCGGCAGCGCCGGCGCCCCGGGCGACCACGCATTAGGGGGGTGACGCAGTGGGTAAGCGCCCGCAGCCACGGCTGCGAATTGATGCACTGACCAGGGAGTGGCGAAATGAAGCCGGGGAGGGACGGGGCTCCGAGCTCTGTGAACCCGGGGGACTCTGCCACCAGGCAGGAGGTGCGTCTTTGAGGGCCCCCCACTAGGACCCGGTGGGGAGGATATCACCTGGCCCGACCAGGTGGCCCCCCGGCGCCGAAAGGCGTCTAGTACTCGCAAAGTCCAACCTCAAACCTCAAACCTCAAACCCGGACGCCCCACACCCAGGCAAGAGGTGACCCCCTCGAACGCCCTTGTGCCGCCCACACAGCGCGCAAAACCAGCTCGCAAGAGCGCGCGCTGTGGGTTTGGGGATGGGTCCCCACGCCCGCAGCCCCCCCAGCCGCAGCCAGTGGGTAGTGGGCCCCGGCAGCACGCCCCAAAGGACGAGCGGCTGGGGCCGGGAGAGCGCCCAACCCCGGACGCTCGACACCCAGGCAAGAAGCGCCCCCCCCCCCCCGGGCACCCTCGTGCCGCCCCCACAGCACGCAAAGCCAGCTCGGTAGAGCGCACGCTGTGGGGTTGGTGACGGGTCCCCACGCCCGCATCCTCTGCACCCACAGCCAGTGGGTACTGGTCCCTGGCCGCACGCCCCAAAGGACGAGCGATCGGCGATGGGAGAGTGCCCGACCCCGGACGCCCCACGCCCAGGCACGAGGCGCCCCCCCTGGGCGCCCTCCTGCCGCCCCCACAGCGCGCAAAGCCAGCTCGCAAGAGCGCACGCTGTGGGTTGGTGACGGGTCCCCACGCCCACGGCCCCCGCACCCACAGCCAGTGGCTAGGGGTCCCCGGCTGCACGCACCAAAGGACGGGCGCTCGGGGGTGGGAGAGGGCCCAACCCCGGACGCCCCACACCCAGGCAAGAGGCGTCCACCCCGGGCGCCCTCGTGCCGCCCCCACAGCGCGCAAAGCCAGCTCGCAAGAGCGCGCGCTCTGGGGTTGGTAATGGGTCCCCACGCCGACATCCCCCGCACCCACAGCCAGTGGGTAGTGGGCCCCGGCCGCACACCCCAAAGGACGAGCGGTCGGGGGTGGGAGAACGCCCGACCCCGAACGCCCAACACACAGGCAAGAGGCGCCCCCCCCCCCCCGGGCGCCCTCGTGCCGCCCCCACAGCGCGCAAAGCCAGCTCGCAAGAGCGCGCTCTGTGGGGTGCCCCAAGGGGGCCACACAACCCCAAGCCATGCAGGGGGGGAACCAGACCGGGCCGCCCCCCCACCAAGCAAGCCAAACGGAGCACAGGACCAAGGCAGGACACGCGGAGGGGCACGGACCGCGTGGAACGGCCCTACCAGCACCCAGCACCGGGACCACGCGAGGTGCGCGCGCCGCACCAACCGGGGGAGGGGGGGGCTGCGGACGCTGCGAGAGCGCGAGCGCACGCACACGCAAAGGACACGCGGGGACTACCAGAAGGGCAACCAGACCGAGCCCGCGGAACGCACAGACCGCATGGAGTGGCGTACCAGCGAGCGAGGATAGGGGACACCCGGACGGGACGGCCCGCCACACAAAGCGCGGGAAACGCGGGGTGGGAAGGGGGAAACGGGGAAGACACAAAGCCCTGCACCGCCCCAGACCCCCTCGAACCAGCGGCGAGCGTGGCGCACACAAGACCAGGGCACTGCACCCGCCAAGGCAGTAGTGGCGCACCGCGCCACGCACCAGCCCCACGGCTAGGCAGCCTCCGCGCCAGCCCACGGGGGTCCCAATGGCGACAAACCAGTAGCACGGGCCCGGCGACGCGGTGGGTAAGTGCCTGCAGCTACGGCTGCTAAGTGATGCACTGACCGGGAGGTGGCGAGAAGGGGAAGCCGGGGAGGGATAGGGCTCCGAGCCCCCTGAACCCGGGGGACTCCGCCACCAGGCAAGAGGTGTGTCATGAAGGGCCCCCCGCTAGGACCCGTGGGGGAGGATATCACCTGGCCCAACCAGGTGGCCCCCCGGGGCCTAAAGGCGTCTAGTACCCGCAAAATCAAACCTCAAACTTCAAACCCCTTCGTAGATGTGCAACACCAAGAGCCCAACACAAACTTGGCTTGGCCCGAACCTCTACAGCCGCGGTACCACGCACCCACGCCGGTGTGGTTGGTGACCACGGACGACCAGTGCGCCAAGGCGGTCGAGCACGCGCCACATTCCGACGAATGGGGTGTGGTACTGGTGGGGGCAGGCCGGCCGGTGTCCCGGGGGCTGCGACGCGACCCTGCCGTAATTGAGGCCTCGAGAGTGCTGACGCGTATCCCATGCCCTCTCTCCTGTGATTCATGGTATCTAACCTGATTTGCTTCCGGGTTTTATGCCGTGTGCCACTGTGAAGCGAATCAGCCGACAATTTCTGTTTGTATTACTTTCATGCAATTTTGGGCATAGAATTTGAAGAATTTTTTTATGGAATTGCTTCCTAGTCAAAAGGATAGATATCAATGCCCTCCAGAAATTCAGTCGAGGCCTGTCCGCGCGCGCGTGCTCGCCTGGTGCTCCTGTTGCGTGCGCTTGCTCCCTGCTGCTCAGCCTGTGCTTTAATGCGGGCGGCCGACTCAAAACTCTTCTGAACAGGTGATAATAGTGTTAGCTATATCCTGTTACCGAAATGGATACGGATTGGAAGCTAGGGCGACTCCAGTCGAAGATAGAAGGCCCGGAGTTTAGGTTCTGGCTAAACCCTGGTGTGGTTCGATCCGCCCACACCGGCTGTCGGTCACCGACTGGTACACGTTAATCGGAGCATCTGCTTCGGCAGTGCCACCCCTACGTGTATGGGAAACCAGGAGTCCCTGGAAGCGGAGGAGTCCTAGTGGAAGAGGAGTGGAACTGGAAGTGGCTGAGGTAGACGCACCGGAACAGAAGAAAGTACGTCGTTCGTTGCTCAGCAGTCCGCAAGTGAAGTCTTCTCTTTCTGCTTGTTCTTTTGTTGGTCACTTTGCCACGTCCCTCCGTTGAGTTCCTCACCCTACTTATGTATCCTATGTTGCAACGGACATTATCTTCTTTGAATACTCACAAGTGTATGAATCATTGAACTCACTGTCTTGTATATTAGCTCCATTCATGCTTTGTGTTCATTACAGGAAGGTCAAGAAGCATGCTTGAGTGTTGGACAATTGTGTCCTTTGATGATGCAATATATTTGGTTGCATGGTCACATGCATTCATCTTATTCATTCAAGTGACCTTTGCACGTGCGGTGCTCCAGTGCTTCATCAGGTTCACTTCAGCATGTCATGTGTTGGTTCATTGCTTGTTTGTTGATAAAGATCATTTAGTCGTGATTGCATTCTTCCCGGATTTTGTGGCTATTGCCTCTAAGGAGATTGCCCAAGTTGTTTGCTACTCGGGACGAGGAGGTAATTTTGTGAAGTGCTTTGAGGTGAATGTTTGGAGCATCCTTTGCATTTTGTGTTCATTTGATTGCCGTATCTTCCTAACCGCATGCATTTCCAAGAAGTAGATATTCCTTTGCAATCAGGTTGAACCGTGTGAGAGTGTAGACTAATGGTTTGCCTTCGGTACAACATGTCAAGGGTATCTTCTCGTGGAAGCCGGTAGGAGATGTGGTCTGCCGATGGTGTAATCAGATTCTTCGTTCCTTTGACCCTTGCCGTGTGGTTGACCAAGCGCCCACCTTTCCCTCAGAGTCGAGGTCAGATCTCTAACTCAGGTGAACTTGGGACCCTCCCACTCCATGTGTGGTGCAAGGCAATTGCCTCTCTTCCCCCAAATGGTTAGGCAACCTCCTTCCCTCTTGGGATAGGGATACTCTCCTTCCCTCTTGGGATAGGGACATTCTACTCCCCCCACGGATAGGGATTCTCTTCTCCACCTGGGATAGGGACATTCTCCTCTCTCCATCGGATAGAGACTCTCTTCTCTTCTTGGGACAGGGCCTCCATGGATGTGCTCTCATTGGGACCGGGATATACCTCTTTGTGCACTCACTCTGCGGGCCGGGTCTACGTCTCTACATGTGTGCCGGGGCATTTGCTTATCCAATTATCTTACCCAATCTCTCTCCAAGTGCATGCATGCTCTCATGGGTCATGGTTAGGCGAAATCCTCTTTCCATACACATGCACTCCTGGATTGGGTTATGGGAAGGTCGAAATCTTCAGGGCATGGATTGGTGAGGGTCTTTCCCAGGGCAATATATATGTGCTCTCTTGAGGCGGGACTCCCTCTCTTCGGGATAGGATAATCTCCCCATGGAGATACTCTCACGGTTGTTCGAGTATACATTCTCTTGGGATTTAGTTGGGGAATGGAGGTGCCATGGCATGAGGTTGGGAGGTATTGGGGAACCAGGTCCATGTGGGACTAGGAAGGAAACCCCGGAAGATCTCTTGGTTGTTGATCCATTGATTCGGGATGCTTTGGTGTGATCAAGTATAATCTTTCCCTCTCCGTCCAGCCATTGAGCACGTGGGATTGCAGGTCTCCCGAGGGTATGAGATCAATTAATTTTTGAGGTCAAGTTCTCCATGGTCGCATGTGCATGCTGCCCGGTGAGTGCATCTTATGTCTCGCGATTGCTTTGCCATTGACCTCAAGGTTGGGTGAATCACGTGCGTTTAATTCTCCTTTGCCATGTTCCATATGGATGACCATGACCTTCAAGACCATTGACAGTTTGAGCATTTTCTTTTTGGCTAATTATCGCTGACTGCTTTGCATGTCATTGGATTTAGGTGTACATACTCTTGACTTCTTTTATGTTAGGAGGCAAAGGTTGTGCTATTGTTTGTGCTATTTTTAGCAGCAAATTTCTTTTTTTAGAATGTCACCCTACCGCCCCCGTCTCGAGATTCCTAAACGTCGGTAACCACCCAATAAGTGTGCCGGACACATTGCTGAGTTCGGGTTCCCCCGGGATCCCCTCCATTTCAAGATCCCAGTTTTAGGGTTGTTACTAAAAATGGTAGCAATTCTCAAAAATTTCTCTGGCCCGGCATTTTGACATGTAGTGGAGTTGGACAATTCCGTGGATACCCACAGCCATCCGATAGCAGTGCCTGGTCCAACGGTGCCATCCATTTCCCTCCTGCGCTCGCCTGGGCCAAATCAGCTGAAAAAATTGGTGAAAAAAAATTTCCGGGGTCGAAAAAAATATTTTTTCCGTTTTTCATTTTTTCAGCATTGGGTACCATATTTTTGGGGTCGCGGATGCAGTGGTGATAGTGGTTCGCCTCAGCGAAGCGATATGTTTGAGCACGTAGGATTCCAGGTCTCCCAAGGGTATGAGATCAATTCATTTTTGAGGTCAAGTTCTCCATGGTTGCATGTGCATGCTCGCCGCTGAGTGCATCTCATGTCCCGCGATTGCCTTGCCATTGACCTCAAGGGTTGGTGAATCATGTCAGGTTCATTCTCCTTTGCCATGTTCCATGAGGAAACCATGACCTTCAAGACCATTGAGAGGTTGAGCATTTTCTTTTTAGCCAATTATCGCTGACTGCTTTGTATGACATTGGATTTAGGTGTACATACTTTTGTCTTCTTTTATGTTAGGCGGCAAAGGTTGTACGTTTGTTTGTGTATTGCTGGCAAGCAGTCAAGATGTGGATTCTGATTGATTGTCAATGCTCTGAGTTTGTGCAGCCGCGTGCCTAGGGAAGGAGCACCCCATAGGACACTCGTCAGTGCCGCATGACCAACACATGGTGTTCCACACTCTGCACGACCTCGGCGTGGCTGCGGGAGCACCAGACGGCACTCCGGTCCTGGGCAAGTACCTTTAAAAGGGCAGAGGTCCGATTCCTCGACCACCCAACCCTCCATTCAAATAGCACACTGGCCCTTGGCGTGGACCGGCTGGTCCCCAACCACCTCGACATCCAGTGGCCACCTACGCCACTCAACGCGGGATGGTTGAAGCCCAGCAAATACTACTGGAGCCCGGAGGCCTGGTGCCCAATGTCCACCGACGCCTCGGAAGAGGAGAGGCCTGCAGACAGACCATTGAAATGGCCCTCCCGGCTAACATTAGTCGCACGTGGGCGATAGCTCTTGGAGGCACGATACCCGGTGCGGAGGGAGTAGCCGTGTCCCTCTTATTACCGTACCGCAGCGAACAGCCGTGATTCCACACGCCGGCCGAAGAAGTCATACTCTATCTCCTGCGACAGGCAGACCACAACAGCACCACGCGGGTTCGCACTAGGTTGGCAAAGACGGTCAACTAGGTGACTCTACGGTGGCTACCAGAGGAGCTGACTATACGGGGAGAGGATACGGATCATCTTTTTTGGTTTGTCCGTGCCACGTCCCACCCCAGCGACCCGCTGTTGCATAAGGTGGAATGGGCGGCATCCCAGTACACCGTCCGACGCAGCATACCACTAGCCACTCCCAGCTCTAATTTGCCAGCAACGATGGCAACCTAGAGTTGCGAGCGCCCAGAATGTGGTCATTGGGTGACGTGATACAAAGGGCACAGCATGACCAATGGTCAACACACCTTGAACACACGTCCTTTGGAACGGCCGACACCTCGGCTTTCATCCATGCCAGAGACCCCACTGCAGCAGTCACCAACCACGTGGCGCCGCTGGCGAGCGACGGCAGCATACCGGTAGAATGCAGGCCGTGCGCTGGAAAAAAGAAAATACACACCATCCAGCATGAGCGTCCGCCCCGCACCGTGCCTCTTCTGCGGAGGGAAACAGGGGACCGTAACACATCGTGCCTGCTCCGGCGGCACTGCCGCCAAGAGGAACAAGAAGCGGCCCAACACCTGCCACCCAAAGATAAGGCGCGGTGGCTGACCTGATGGCATTCCACCGGGGCGGAGGGGACGGAGGTCCTCTGCTCTAGGCTGGTCCTGGACACCGCGGAAGCACAGCTTTGCACCATAACCCGCTACGAACCCCCACTAGAAACCATGATGGCCGTCTTCCTTGGCACATACTCCGCTTGGGAGACTTTACGTGGAAGTTCAACGACCAAACGCGGCGGGTGGACTGCACTAGTGGCTCACAGCGGCAGAGGGCGCCGCACCCCTCCTTCCCCTACGCCTAAGAAGGGACTTTGTGGCCTCCCTCCACCTAGTGAACGGCATACTGGAGTGTATAATAAACCGGTCCCTATGGAAGCAGAGTAACTAGTCTATTGTATGGTCTCCCGGCTAGAGACAAATATCCCACATCCTAGCTCATCCCCGGCGTAGCCTAGGGGCTCATGCCTACACTACCAAAGAAAGCAAAAAAAGAAAATTTGAAAATATAATTTCAAAGTAAAAACCCGTGCTTCAAAACAAAAAAACTTAAACCTAATTCCGTACATATACGCACTGCCAGTGCAAAAGGCCATGTGTTGGTGGCTGCCGGACTTTGCCACCGGCCTTTGTCCCTTGCTAGGCTTAGCAATTGCCAAGCGGCCATGGTGGTGGGGTGACTCACCAAACCTTCATGTCTCAGAGAATGAAAATGTGAAAAAATACATTTGCACTATAACGCTTAACACTAACAGAGACATGCATGACACACACATAGGTACCACTAATAATCAGAAAATCTGACCCAAACAGAAAACGGGCGCCTCAGAACACCTTGCTAACAATGTAACATCCACATAGATCTAAAACCGACGAATCTATATAAACAATTTACACGACTTCAACGATTTGACATTCAAAAACGTCAAGCAGAGGCGGCAACGACAAAATCTAGGATATCACGATTTCAAACGCGCGCACACACACAGTGGGAACACAGAAGATACAACTGCAAATGTAAGCACTCAACTGACGGAAATTTATATACCGTAGACCACAACAGTCACACACGCGTCGGACCTATTGCTGAAGGTGTAAGTGAGCTATGGCGTAAACTGGACGTCCTTTTTGAACTCTCATCACAGAATATGAGTTGGGCTAGAAAGGAACGAGGTCAAACACACCAACGTCTGTCCGATAGACACGCTGGAAACGATCAGGTGGCCCGAATGGGACGTCTTTATTCCATTGTCGTCACACAATATGAGTTGGACCATAAAAGAAGACGGTCAAACACACCAACGAGCGTTGGATACACAAGCGGAAAACAATTCAGTAAGTGAAAATTAGGACAGATTGAGGTCAGTAGAATCTCAACCGTAAAGTAATCTGCAACCTCAGGACCTAGCATACAAGGGGGCAACAATTTCATACGCTTTCAATTTAGGCACCTTGCCATTTTTGCCCGTTTCAGCACGAAACATTTCAGACCTGGAGCTCTCAAACTGCTAGTTTTGACACTAAAACTACATGCAGCGTTTCTTTTTAGATAGGGCATCACAGGGCTCTTAGCGCAATTTCAAGGAAAAAAAGATTTTCCAAATAGTTACCAAAGGTTTTCCACACTTTTTCCTTTTGCTAGAAACTACCCTCTACTTTCTCACAACTATTTGCATTGTTTCCGTCTCCTTTGCCAAAGTGTTTTTAAGTCTCGTTCCTTGCTCAACTGTTTTAAACTCTTCTTCTTTGTCACTTGCCAAAATATTTTTAGCTGCATCATCTTTGGCATTACGATGCAACACCCGTAGGTTTTCTTTGGTAAAAGGCAAAACATTTTTTTCAATTCTTTCTTTTCATTCGCCTCTGCAATCAAAAAACAATGATGCCTCCGCCTCTGAACCCTTGCACACCTGCAAGCGGACTGACTGCAGTACTCCTTTCTTTTTTGAACCAGAGAATCGTAGTCGGCATGCAAGAAAAAAGCGAAAGCCTGCCCGGGCTCAGACTATGCATTGCCGCCTTAATTCTTCTTGTGTCCCCACCCTTCACATTTGTTGCACACTGTCAGAACACTACATTGAGTGCACTGAGTGTCCAAACACCGTGCCACTTGGCAAGATCTTCGAGTCTGCTGGGCTGTTTAGGGCGGTACCACTGTTGGTTGGTTGCTGAAGTGCCACAGTCTCACATAAACAGCTATAATGGTAAAGACCACATGTCCAAAAAAAATAACACGCCATTATAATCATGAGAGCAGCTATCATATGACCTGGACTAGCTGACGCCGACGTACGCACAAAGTTATGCGAACAATTCACTGCTTTCAGACTCATCGGAATCTTGCCGTACGAGAATCCGCTCGGCAGCCCTTAGCTCCCAATCAGCTGCGTGTGTTGCACATCTCTCGCTCCTTGACTGCAAACTGGCCAGAGGTGCCCTTTGCGGGGCAGCAAGTGCTGCAAGGGCTTCAGCCGCTGCAGAGGCTTCAACTGCAGCAGGGGCCTCTAGTTCGGGTTCATGATCACTTGCTTCATAGGCTGGTTCGATGACATGCTGATTGAAGAGAATGGCAAGAGCATACTGTTCCGGGGGTCCAAGCAGAATCACAGGTGGCGGCTCAGGCATGCCATCCACTAAGTTGCCGTTGAGGACCTCTCACAGCACCATTTTTCTGCACAGCACTATCTGCTGCGCTGTTCTTCTTTCTCTGCACCATGCGCTGACCGACTAAACAAGCAAGCTCTTCATTGTTCTCTGAGACATGTCGGGTGGTGTCTTGCTGGGGATCCCTTTGCTGTGGATTCGTATGCCCTGATTCCCTGTCTTGTGGCGCATTGAAGGATTCATCAACTGGTCCGGCGGATTTCAGAAGCGTCTTCTTCTTCGAAAATAAATGTACTGCAGAGGATGTGAAAATGTTCGTCGAACAATGGCTCGAACCCTACGGAGCACCTAAGCAGGTGCACTCTGATGACGATGTACGCATCCGCAGTGACACTCGATGGTACAAACGAGTGCTGAATGCCCTCAACTTTGAGGTAACCACAAGTGTGCCCTATACCCACACGTCTAACCCTCTTTGTGAGAGACAAAACCGTGTGGTGGAACAGAACCTGAGAATCGTGATGAAACAGGAACGCAGCAAAGACTGGGTACGCCAAGTTCCCTAGGCAGTGCTGAACATGAACTCCTAGAGGAGCTCCGGTACGAGTTTAACCCCCCACGAGCTGTTTCATGGAGGACGACCCGCTTGGTTCTTCAAAACCCCCTTTCCTGAGGACTTCAAGAGCCATGTTGGGGATTGGCTGCAACACAAGCAGTCTATGGCTAACTAGGCTGGGACTAACCTGAGACACATCCGTGACCGTGACCTGAGCCGACGAAATTGCCTACGGCGACCTGCCAGATTCAAGGTCGGTGACCTTGTTTGGTTCACCATTCACGCCTTCCTTCGTGGCCTCGTAACTGCCTACAGGACCCTTATTTTGGGCCCTATCGTATCATCAGGATAGATGGATCTAGGATCCATGTCAGGTGCAGTCCACGTCTAGGTGGTGAACTACTTTGTACACCTAAGCCGTTGAGGCACTATCATTACCCTGACGATTTGTTGTGGGATGAGTGGCGCCTCAGCGACAGTGAGGTCGCGCGGTCAGTCAGGTCGAGCGTATCGACCTAGAGAACGCTGCCAGCCCAGAGGAGGCAGACGAACTCGAGGAGATGACTGCCGATGAGATC
Organism: Eutreptiella sp. 'Long Island Sound 2002'; assembly: GCA_964036045.1. Taxonomy (NCBI): domain Eukaryota; phylum Euglenozoa; class Euglenophyceae; order Eutreptiales; family Eutreptiaceae; genus Eutreptiella; species Eutreptiella sp. 'Long Island Sound 2002'. The sequence goes on along the minus strand of OZ038380.1, from coordinate 63,667,991 downwards.
GCAGTCGATGGCTACTACGTGGTTGCAGGTATTGCTCGCCACGAGTATAAACAGGGCTGGAAATCCCTTACCCTCCGGGATGGGTAACGGCTATCTGAGGCGACCTGGGAACCCATGTCCGCCTTTATACAGCCAGATGGGAGTATCAGGCCCATCTTTTGCTCCTACCTCGTTGAGAACAACGAGGGACAGCTACTAACTCGTGCTGAGATTCTGTCTCAGCGGAAAAAGAAAAACTAATCTCACTGTGTCAGTCTACTGACTGTTTCCTAACCTCCGAGGCGCGGTGAGCACTCTTGTGAGGAATAGCTAGACCTACTCAGTGTGTGCCACGACAGGTTCAGAACTCCTGTAGAGCTCCAGTTACGGTGAATGTACTAACTCCCACCCTCAATTGGATTCGGCAGTCCAAACACCTACACATCTGCTGCTTGCGGAGCACTGTTCTTGCCCTGGCTGTGCCCTGCAGTCCCATGCTTATGGTTAGCAGTGTGAATCAGATGGCCGCTTATCAGGTTTGCAGCCACCCAGTAAGCGTGTGCCTTGTTGACCATTCGGTGCATGGGAACTGCCCTCATGGTATGACCTTTGGGGGAGCCAACGAAGGACGGTGGCTTTTTACTCCAGGGGGGAATGACACACAAGGTGTTATTAAGCAAGGTGTGTCCACCCTCCTTGGGGACAAGCGTGTGCACAGTTAGGACCCCTGCCTGGTCCAGACCAATGGGGTTCTACCCTTCCTTACAGGGTTTACCATACCCTAAAGGCGAAAAGACCGTTGTCCACTCACAGCCAAGGAGCTGGAGATCTTTGACAAGGAGATGGGGAAGTTCTTTAAGAATTATAAGAGCCCCATTGGCTCTGAGAGTGGCTAACCCTCTCTAATCATATTTGTTTGATTTTTCCAAGCCCTTTGTCATTTCCTGCCAGTCCTGCCAGAGTCCCAGTGATATATATTCACGAGTATGTGTTGTAAATACTTCCGTTTTCTGGCAATTCTTGCCATTGTTTGGTTGTACCATACTTATTTTTAAGGTTGTTTGAACCATAGATTTTACTTGCACCACAGTATTTTATACTTGTTTCTTTTGCTTATGTCTTCTTGCCCAAGGACTCTGTTTTTTCAGGATGGGTGTTTTTCGAAACACTGCAGCAGGAAAAACATAAAGGGCAAAGCATGAGTTACTTTTACCCCTTTGAGGTGTCTCTAAACAAAGCTCATAGAAGACTCTTAAGGAGGGGGGTGATACATATGTGGCCATGTGCTCATATGCAGGTTCATTTTTATAGGTAAATGTATCTCCGAGGAGGCAAGTAAAGCTCCAGGAGTATGCTGACACTCCAGTGCAGACGCCAGCTAGTCTCTAGTATCAGGAAATAGCTCCAACTAGGCCTGGAAACAGCTGTTTTGGTCATTTTTGTAAGGTTTTTGAGATTTCTAAAACATTTGATTGAACCTTCAAAGTAATTAGAACCAACGGCGCAGCAGCGGGCGCCGTGGTGACCGTCATTTTTCCGCCATTATTTGTTTGACAGAAAATGTCGTGAATGTGCGTAAAAGCTTCAGAAAAGCTATTTTGATATCAATTTTTAATGAATTATTGCGGATTGTTCGTGTATTTTATGGCATTTTTCAAGAAAATTGAAATAGAACAGGACAAGGATATCGACATTGCATTAAAATGAGACAGAATTAGCGACATCGGATTGGGGAATCACAGAATTTGCGTCAACATCTGTCCAGTCCATCGCGACATCGGGACATCGCGATCATGCATTTGAGAAGTCTGTTTTTGTTTGTTGTGTAATTTACTGAGTGTCTATTTATTCGATTTTGTTGCTTTGATGTATGTTATTGATTTGTTTGCAGAAACACTGGTTCATACTTTACCATTGATGGATTGTGTCTTTGGAGTCTGTGCTCTTGCTCTCACTATCGTTGCCGGTGTGTTCGCAAACGATCACGGGACATTCAAGAAAGGACTTCACGGATTTCGAAAAGTGGTTTTGTTTTTAGAACCATTGTTTCGAACGCGAGGAGACATCGGTGACAGGAAATATTCAGATCAATCACAATATGCAGCTTCATGAGCCGTCGGCGGGTGATGATTTAATTGAGTTCCTGCCATCCTTGTATAAAATTGAGAAGGCAAAGGGCGGGTTAAAGCTCGGGTCGCTCAAGTTGATGCTAGTGGAAGCCCAATGGAAAGCGGATCTGATCTACACGAAGACCATGAAACCGGGCAATCGGAAAGCGAGCAACCCGTGGGGGCCAAGGATGGAAACACTCCGAAAAGGTGCAAGCGCCGCCGACGAGAATCAGGAGTGATATCCTTGCCAATAGCCATTGGGAGCTCCGACATCGGTTCACAAGTAAACTCAACCTTGAAAAAGGCTGTGTCGAAAATGGTACGCCGCCAACAAGCAAACCAATCACAACAAGCAACGGAGTTGGAACAACGGATGACGCGGCTCGAGGAGGAGTCCAAGACGAGGCAGGTGTCCAAGGCACATTTCGAAGAGCGCATGAGGGCCATGGAAACAGCCATGAGCCAACGAACTACAGACCACTCAAGCCGAATGGCCCAGGAGCAAGAAACGGATCAAAGCACACACAGGTGTGAATATTCACAACTCAAGGGTGAGTGTAAACAGCTCCATGAACACCACAAAACATTGAATGTACGCATTGATTCGGTTCGCTCAGAAATTCAGGATTCCAAGAATAGAATCAAACAGCTTGTGCAAAGTCAAATAGAGCAGGCCATGAGTGGGTCTCTCACCGAAGTTGCGAGTGTAAGAAGTGAAATTACTTCTTTGGACCAATCGTTAGCAGGCATCCGCACACTGGTAACGGGCCTAGAGGGTGCGGAAAAGGAACTCCAACGACGGGTAACCGAGATGCGAGAAGAAATTGAGATGGTCCAAAGTGCGTTTTCAAGTAGTGGGGCTAATGTAGTTTCTCCGCTTGCTCACCAACGACAGGATGACATGTCAAAACAGATTGGCATGATCCGAAATTCCTTGACTGCGCAGGTGAAGGAATGCGTGGACGTCAGGTTGGCGGTTGATGTACATTCGAAAAGGTTTACCTCCCTTGATGAACGCTTGCGGGTAAACGAACAAAGGTTTGAGGATTGCCCCCTCCAATTGCAGGCGTTGGAAGCGAGGTTGAGGGAACTGGAGGGCAATCATGTTCTGCATGGCGATAGGCTTTGTTCATTTGATGAGCGGCTGAAACAAAGTGTAGATGGTTTTAACGCCCGTCACTTTAGTGACAACTTCCAAAGGTCTTTTGAACAGATAAGTGCACTAGAGAGCCGTTCTTTGGATGCCCAGTCATTGAAATTACAACTTGAACAAATGGGCAAGCATGTAGTGGAGTTACAAGAAACACTTGCATTCCAGAAGGCTGCTCATCAAGTGGACCCTATGCCCCCCCTTTCTGCCCCCTCCACCACCCCGGCAAATATGTTTTTGTCAGAGGTCAATGTGCAACGTTTTACGCGGCCTTGAGTCTTGTTTTTCAGACATGTGACGCCCGCATGGCTGAGTTTGCATTAAAAAAAGAGCTGACAGACATGGGTAAAGTCATGAGTGGCAACATTGAAGAGGTCAAAGTGCAAATGATGCAAAAAATCACATGTGTTGATGAAAATTTGCACAATAGGCATGAAGTGTTAACAAGCACGGTGCAATTGACTCAGGAAAAAACTGAAGCAGCCACCTTGGACGCTGTCAAGGCATCGGAGCAGGCCACGGAGCAGGCCAAGCAATCATGGCAAAGTGCCGTGGACGCTAAACAATGCCTTGCCACTTGTGCCAATGCTGTCACAAACATTTCAGAGGCCATGCAATCGGCTCAGAAGGCCGCAGAGCAGGCAAACAACAGTGCCCAAAGAGCAGCTGAGCATGTGAAACAGGTTGATGCAGATGCTAGTGCGGCAAGTGAGTCGGCACGCCAAGCAGCCCAATCCGAGGGCGAGGCGCAGCATTCTGTGAGCGATACACGTTGACATAGGGACCAGGTGGACACAATGGTTTCCAACGTTGAAAGTCAGGTACCTCAACCAGTGCAGCCAGTCGAAGTGCCACGTCCCTATGTGGCGAATGTGGGTGGACATGAGCATGGTGGAGGTGCTCAGTATCACTGACCAGACCCACCCCCGACGGGGCAGTTTTAACAACACCCTTATTCTGCTTTTCCGTTCGGAGGATACATGGGAGTTAAAATGCGACAAGTTCCTCCTCCTGCGGCGCATATGCTTGAAGCTCAGCCCCCCCCCCAAAGTCACAACGGTATTTAAAGGGACACAGAGAGTCGCCGTGGGACGCACCGATGGCCCCACCTCCAGCTGCGCAGGAGCGTGATGTCCCTTCCTACTGTGGGGACGGCAGCCAACAACCATGGCCATACCGAGGGGACTTGGGTCAACCGCAACGCCCAACAATGCTGTATGATGTACGACGCCATGACACTCCAAATTTCAATGAGTATATGCCCCCCCCTGAGACCGGACAACCCACGTTCCCTCAACAGTGGGATCAACCCATCTTGGATGAAAAATCATGGTTACAAATAGCATGGGGTTTTGATGAAGATGGATATTTTTGACCAACGAAGGCACTCCACCCGTCGGAAGATTTGGTAAAGTTGGTGCCCACAGGCTTGAGTTGGTCATGGGCGTTCACGGAGGTACGCCCTCCAGAGGATATGACGGAGCGTCTCCGGCAGGAGCGCAATCACACGTCATATCAGGGCAGGTATCCACCTTCTCTGGGCGCAATGTACAGCACGAGAGGTCATCCGTTTTTGGATGAACAAACTTTGGAACGCTTCCGCAAGATGCGTGAGGTGCCTAAATACAGGAAGGGTGACTCTTGGGATGCTTGGGAGGTCAAATTTGTAGACTGGTTTGATGATGTGGGTAAGCACATAAGTGATATGGAACAAGTGCAAGCGCTCATCTGTAGTCAACCTGCTGAGGATGAGGAAACGTGGCGCAACGCGAAGCGTGATTTTCGCCTTGATTTTTTTGGATTGTTTCGCCATATATCAGTGAATGGCCGAAGAGGTGCCAATTTGAGTGAACATTATCAGAAATGGCGGAATATGTCTTTGCCCCCCCAATGTATTTCCCCCAGAAAGTTTGTTGACTTTTATACTGAATGACAAAAGGCGGGGAAAAACGTGGATGGCGGGTTGCTTTGCTTTTTGGGCACATGAGTACCTTATGGACGTTTTGAGGGAACACCGCGACACCGAAAGACGCCGGTGTTCAAAGAGGCTATTAAGGAGATTTACCGCCGTCAGGCTAGGGCAGGTCGTCGGTATTAGCATATGGAATTATTTTTGGTTGTTAGGCCTTTTCTTTTGGGTGAAGAGGACCAACAGTTTGCAGAGCAAGGATATGCCTCAGCCAACCTGCGAGCTGTGGCAGCTTACCGTGGTCGAAGTCCTCACCGCACACAAGAGGGATCTCGTTCGCGGAGCCAAGGTCGTGGGGACTTGGATAAGTATAAGCGTGACCATTATGGTCGAGGTGCGGGGCCAGGACGCAGTCCTAGCCCGCGCAGGTCAGACAACGACCGAAACTACCGTAGTAGAGGATTTAGTAAAGGACGGGATGATCAAAGAGGCTACAGTAACGGGCGCAACGACAATAAGGACAAGGAGCGTCGCTCCCGGTCACCAGATCCACGTGATGACCGGCGCTCACCTGAGCGGTCCTACTCCCAAGATGGAGATAAGATTAATGATCAAGGGCGTGACCGTAAGGAAAAAGAGCGCGGTTACAGTCAGGACGGTGAGCGGAGCCGGGACCGAGTTCCGACTCCCAGAAAAGGTGAGCGTGACTGGAGCGGAAGCCGAAGGTGCGACGATGACCACAATCGCCACAGGAGCTCGCAAGCTGAGCAGAGGCGGCGGAGTGGTAGCCGTGCAAATAGTGCGGGGCGGCCCCGCAGCAGTGACGGGCGCAAGTCCCCCCGCTCAGGTAACCAAACACCTGATCCATGCTCTCTTTGTGGTGGTACCAACCACCATATGTCTGAATGTTGGTTTGAGCATCCTGAGAAAGCCCCTAAAAACTGGAACCCTCCCCGGCGAAATGAGGACAAGAGGGAGGAAGGCGAAAATCATACTCCTTCTTCGAGGCGGAGCGGTTCGGTACCAAGGTCAGGTTCTCTGCATCCTTCCAGAACGTTCTAGGCAGTTGCCAGGGGTTTGCAGCATGTTGCAAATGCTGACACACCACCCCCTGATACCCCGAAGGCAACCTCCGTCGTCCCTGGAGTAATTTCTGCAATGGCGGGGAAATGGGCCAGCAATTCTGGTTTGACATGGGAAAGCATTCCTCGTACCCCTCTTGTTTTCTCGGCAGGACTGAAGGAACGGGTGAGGGGGCCCCATAAGTTTCGTAAAATCTGCCCCCCTCAAAGAGAGCTCCTCACTCCAGTCCAACTGCATTTTGAGAGTTCAAATACACCCCCGGTTACAGATGTATCCTTGATTGATAGTGGCAGCCAAATCCCAGCTGTTGCGGGACCTGAATTTTCTTTGTCAAACTAGCATTGTTTAATTGCGGCCCCCCAGCCATTACAGGTTGCAGGGGTCGATAAAAGTCAGACACTACCTGGAGGTAGAGAAGGGGCCTGGGTAGATGTGTTGATGCCGGTGTCAGGTCGCCACGGTCCTGAGATTTTCCTATTCCAGTACATCTTTTTGTACAAAATGGACACCATAGGACCCCGGATTATTTTTGGATACCCAATGTTGGAGCTTTTTCAGCTTGTTTTGGTCCCTGGGGTGCCTTACTTGGTGCCACGAGACGTGCTGCGCCTTTCCCCCGCACATCTTAAGTCTATTACTCCATGGTATCACTCTACCTGTTCGGGTTGCACGCCTCAACGATGTTTGGAATGTCGCTTGATGTATTTTTGTTCTTTGCATGGATCAACCGAAAAACCCTTGTCGTCCATCCTGAAAAAACAAGGGGAGGAACACAAGTGCGATATGTGTAACGATCCACAACATCTGAATCCTAAGGGATGTAAGGTTCATTTTAAAGTGCCTAAAGAACATGCCTGCAAGGTCAATGCGGTTCTGGTTAAACCACAATCCACACCCCCCCTCCTCCCTTGCGATACGACTGTGCCTAACTCGCCACCGCCCCCAGGCACATTGCGTACACATGACCCTTACTCCTTTGGGGATGGAGTCATGTTTGATATGTTGTTGCCTATGCCATACCAAGGGTTGGATTTCAGGATGGATACGCGAGTCAACAATAGTGTGCGCATTCGATGCAGGCGAGCCCATCTAAAAGCGGGGTTGACTGAATCTTTGCCCCCTGTTTTCAAAAGCCCGACAGGAAGGGACCAAGGTTCATTTTTTCGCCCTCAGCGCAAGGTCAAACGTCTCTCTGAATACGCCCACCTCCCTTGCCGGGAAACGAATGGTTCGGTGGGAGCGGACCTTGTTGCTGCACACGACACGGTAATCCAAGCCAAGAGTAGAGCAACAGTCCCTACCGATTTAGCCGTCTTGGCTCCCGAAGGATACTATCCTAGATTAGCCCCCAGGTCAGGACTATCAAAACGGGGCATTGACCTGGGCGGAGGGGTAGTAGACTTGGATCACCGAGGGAATGTGGGTATCATTCTGATAAATTCTGGAAACCAAGACTTCATAGCCAGGAGGGCTGACCAAATTGCTCAACTCATAGCGGAGGCCTGTTGTATACCAGACATAGTGGAGGTGGATTCCCTACCTACAACAGCGCGCGGAGCAAGTGGTTTCGGCAGCACAGGCCTCACAACGCGCCCCCCTCTACACATCAAGAGTACAAGACATGATCGGCTGTGTTTCTTGTAGTCCAGAATGAGGCAGAAAATCAAAGATTCCTACCACAGGGATTTTCAATCCATTCTCTTTTCCCTTCCCCTGTTTTTGTTGAAAAGAGTCTATCATATTCATCCCATCCCTATCAATTCAATCACACCCCATTTCCTATGCCCACATATTCTTCGCACATTCCACCAACATCATGCAACTGTATTTCGCTCTTATGAAAACATTATTTTCCAAATTTTACGCCCCATACAAACATTGATCCCAATTTTTTCATGGAACGTTGCATGTGTTTTTCTGCTTTTCTACTACGCATTAGCCAAGGTGTTTTAGCAGTTGCTGCTTGGAGCAGGTTGTGTGGCGTTATTGCGCATACCCCTCCCATTTAATCCCGCGGTGGGACCTGATGGCGCTAGTTATCGGCACGTCAGTCCGGCAGCAGAGATCGCCCTACTTAATCCCGGTAGAGGCGTCAGGAACTGTTTATCAGTTGTCTGTGCGTGCCAGGATCATGGCAGACCGTTTGCTGGACAACACGCTATATGCCGAGGTGGCCCCTCAATTCCCATTCGACAATTATCCAATTATTGAACAGTTCCTCAATATTTTGTCCACATTTACACATCATTCAGCACTATCATCCCCTGCGGAGCCTAGCCCACTTCCAGGGAAAGGTAAGGGTGACAGTGGTTTCGTGAGATCCCTTTCATGGGATTCTGATTCACAGGCCGGGTCAGAGGAAATTTCCTCTGAAGCTGATACCGACGATGAGTCGCCGTCACGGACAGTCCTAAGTCAGCATCCCCCCCCTTTTGCGCCAGACTATTTTATGGGAGGATGGGGATACAACCGTGAGGAGCATCAAGATATGTCTCTGAATGCCCCAGCACCTAAAGTGGAGACATTTAGTATGGGGTCCATGTTTTGGACATCCATCTCGCCTAAGGTCTCCGACACCGCCCTTAGTTATCAATCCAGGGACACATCAACACGTATTGTGAATCCAATCACATCTATACAGCAGCAAGGCAGACGAGCACCTAAAGCAGCTTTTTCATGGCATCATGTCTACCAAAACGGCAATCTTACCGTTACAGCAAGTTTTTTTCGCAGATATCGTGAATGGTCATCTAGCAATGATATTTCTGTTACAGTTGATGCTTTTGCCAGAAATACTTCTCAATCAGTGGCGTCACGCCATTTCGGCAAGCGCAGGGGTGGTGCGCTTAGTAGGAATTGGAGTGACGATCGTTTGTGGGGACCACCCCCCCCTCATTTGTACCGCAGGACCGTCACAAAAATTTTATGGGAAGGCTGTAAGGGGTTTATGGTACTCCCCACCCTGAAACAACACAAGTGATGGTGGCTGATGGGCGGGTTTGCGGTGGACTGGGTAGAAATTCCCGCAGGCTCCAAAGGAGCTTTTTCAGAGCCCAGAAGGAGTACCCCTCACAGTACAAGAGGGTCAGTCTTTCCGATTGGTCTATTTCGACGCATCTCAATCCTCCCTCCATGATGACGATGATGACGAAAATGACCACAGGCCCCCACACCCCTATGGTGACCCAGATCAAATTCTGGGCGGAGACAAGCCGGATGATAGCGAAGGCCCCCTCGCTTCATTAAAGACAAGGAGCGCAGAAGCCTTGCAAAACACCAGCCTCTGGGAGGTGTAGTGGGTTGAAAGGGCCCACTGAATGCGGATGTCAGGTCCGTAATGAACGTGCTGGTTGTAGTATCCGGAGTGTCATCCAAAACGATCAGAAGTATCCTGATTGTGAACATTACAGGGAACAGATTTTTCAAGAATTTTCCCAATCAGTTTTTACAACAAAACAGCACAAGGATGTAACCACGGAGCAACTGGCGGCACGTGTGGATCACGGAGAGGTGCATCTGGAGCTGGAGCCAGGTGCAACAAGCTAAGTCCTGTAAAGCGGTGAGGGCCATTGGGTTGAGACAAAAAATCCTCAGGGAAAAATTCAGGAATTTCAAAATCGGGGATATCTCATTGAGGTTGACCCCAATGAGACTGAGTGGGTTAGTCGGGCATTTTTAGTGCCCAAGCCCAACGGGAAGTGGCGATTGGTTATTGATTATCGGTGGCTAAACAGCCAGTTAAAGGGTCAAAATTCTCCGCTACCCGTAATCGAGGACCAATTGGCCAATCAACAGGGGAATTTTATATGGACTTTGGTGGACATGGAAGATGGGTTCCACCAGATGCGTTTAGCCCCCTCCTCCCAACCCCTCACAGCCTTCATCACCCCCTTCGGTGTGTTTCAATGGACAGTGCTCCCGATGGGAGTCAAAGTGGGACCTCAAGTTTTTCAGCGCATGGTCGCACATGTCGTACGAGGATGCTGTCCAGCCTCCTCTCCGTACATGGATGATGTGCTGACAGGGACAGGCAAACCCCCCTTCACCCCCGAGTTCCGAAAAGGGCCAGGTTAGGGACAGTCAGGCATACGAAGAGGCATCCCGACAGACACCGGACTGCTGGACATGGCGGATGACCCAGATGAACGCAAGACGTGAATGGAACATCATTTTCATGAAGCACGCAAGGTGTTCCTTGCACTGGCCAAGGCGGGCCCTACTGTTAAACCGGCCGAATTTCATCTTTTTGTGAAACAAGACAACTACATTGGGCATATTTTAAGCAAGGGATGCAGGTACCCCGACCCCCAGAAGACAGCCGCCTTGGCCAGTTGATAAGCGGTTGACATCAAGACCCTGAAGGCTCTAAAAGGCTTTTTGGGTCTTGCAAACTGGTACAGCATTTACATTAAGGACTACGCCACCCATGCAGCCCCCTTAATGGATGTTTCAAAAGGGAAGTACCAGTATGAAGCCCCCAACCCCTCCAGGAAGGGTAAGTTGAATGGAAATGGGAAACCCATCAAACAGAAAAAGGTGAAATTAACTCCCAAGGAGCTTAACATAGAATGGACAGAAGATATGCGAAAGGGTTTTGAACAGTTGAAGTTGCCTATGGTCAACAATTGTGTTTTGTAAATCCCCTTCCCTGAAGGCTGATGGGCCACTGAGACCGATGCCAGTGATTTTGCAATCATTGGGGCTTTGAAACAACAACAATCTGCTGGGACTTGGCAGATTGTGGCATATTTTTCTAGGAAGCTCCAAGGGAGTAAAAGTTCAAAGGGAAATAAACAATTGGGTCAGCTGGGTTGGACCCCCTGAGAGAAGGAAACATACGCTTTAGTGTGTTGCCTCCTCAAATTTCAAAGTTGGATCGGCTATAATGAGGTGGATGTGTACACTGATCATTCCAGTATTGTTCAGTGGTACATGGAGGACTTGTGTACCTTGTCCGGTCCGCTTGGACACCGGGGAGGGTGGCCCGAATTTTTCAGCCTATTCAACTTGTTCATTCATTATTATCCGGGGGACAAAAATGTTTTGGCGGACACAATGTCCAGATGGGCATACCCCGCAGGGGTAGCCCAAGATACAAATTTTCATGAGTCCGACGCAGATCTCCACAGGTGGAATGAAGCAGAGCAACAAGAGTGCCGGGAACGGCAAAGAGTCTTACAGCAAAAATACCATCACGCTTTCTAGGGATGCAGGTTCGAATTCGCACGAATTCGCTGGAATTCGAATTCGCCCCGAATTCCCTCGAATTCGTGGACCCCCCTGAATTCAAATTCGAAATCAAAAATTTCAAATTTCTGTATCATATCCATTCTCCAGTTCTGAACCAAAGAATGACCACCATGCAGGTCTCTTGCTAACTTGCTACTACCTTGCCTATTCTGAATCACTTTGGGTCAACATGATTCAATGAAATCAAGGAAAATTGTCCCCGTTAATTTGAAATACACATTCAAAATTCAAGATTTCTCCAAATGCTTGCATGTACCTATCCCGTTCAGCCCCATTTACTTCCTTTCGTTTGCTAACTTGTTGCTTGTTGTCATAATTTCAAACCGCGGAAGAAATGGTCCACCTCACCACTTTGCAACATATTTGAATGAAAAGAAGAGACACAAAATTCAACTTAGCATGCACAAACATCAAGCCACACAGAAAAAATCATATGTAAATCTCTTTGATGACCATTCTCCTTCTAAGATTTGAATCACAGTGTACTATTCAGTAATTATCTTTGTTCATACCCTCTGTGCACTGTGACAGTACCTTGACATAGCCTGGTGCCTGCTGGCACCTTGATCAGACACTGTCAAATCTGCCGAATTTCAACGCTGGTAATCAGGATTTCTCCGTGTATTTGCGTCTGCTAGAGGCAAGGAAGGCACCGTTGTGAAGGGCAGGACACAGGAAACACGTCTAGGCACCAGATTGAGTCCAGAAATTTTTCGGATTTTAAAATCTCGCGACGGCTTTATCTCCGCGTTACCGTTGATTTGGACGCTAAAACAAACACCAATAGAACCACCTTCACGTGCTGCACGCAGCGGTATGCTCGAAATCTTGAAATGAATTTCGGATCTGAAAAGGAGTACCAATGGACCATTCAAGAAACAGAATCGACAATGGGATGCGGAATCAACATATTTTTCAATCTGTAATGTCAAACAATTTTTTCCGAAGCAGAATCACGCTTTGAAAATTACCTCTATTCAAAGGAGGCGCGCGCTGCCGCCGGCGCCTGTCGCCTGAGAATTCGCAGGCCGAATTCGCCCCGAATTCGCAGTACTCTGAATTTCACGCCGAATTCGCAGCGAATTCGCGCTGCAAACGAATTCGCAGCGAATTCGGCGAATTCAAATTGAATTCGCTGCGAATCTGCATCCCTAACGCTTTCGGTCCTATTGGCGAACGATTGCGAGACGACACAAAAAGGGGAGAGGGGGTTTTTACAGGTGAGGTGTTGACTATGGAGTCTCAGGAGCGTGCATTGCATGAGTTGCATAGATGCAGGATTGCCGCCACCTCACTATACAGAATTGACTCACCCCCTGAGTATTGTTTTTCACAATCAGGTACGGAAACAGTCCAGGTTAAGAAAGATGTCCTTGATTAGTGCCCCGTAGATTTTGATGAAATCCTGCAGGCTTTTGATGGTGAAATCCCAAAACCAAAGGACCAAGTAGAGCAAGAACAGGATTTGGATCGAATCAATGAATAGTTGGAAATCCAGTAGAACACAGAAGGGCTGCAGATAGACAAAGCAGGTTTAAATACAAAGATTCAATCACAAATGGATAGTAGAAAAGATTTTATGTGAAAACTGGCCTGACTCTAGCCTCCAAGTTAGCATCAAGCACTTCATGTGCACTCTTTTGGATGTAATGGAGCTGGTTAGGAATGTGGGGCAAAGGAGTTAGGCCAGACACAGATTATGACTTGGCCAAGCAACTGAATTCAGAAACATTAAAACGTAGAGCCACAATAAGTGGTAGAGACAATTGAGTATAGGGGTCTTGGGGTGGGAGACCACTAGGCTTAACGTCCAAGGCCTAAAGCATGAAATGCCTATTTTTTTTTGGTATATCCTCCGTGAAGGAAGATACCTCCGCTCACTTGAGTGGTAGGGGTGAACTTTAGGGGGCGCTAGGGTTATAACCCTAGTTATTTTGAGAAAGTGTACTAAAAGCTTTCAAAGAGTAATAAAAATACTTAAGTTAGTCTCAGCATCAACAAAAGGGTTTTAAGGGGGGCTTGGCCTGGATCAAGCCCTCCAAGAAAGACATGGCAGTGACTTTTTCTTACTCCCCCCTGGAGTACTAGTTAGCTAAGCTAGTAGGACCAAGATAAAAGGCTCAAATATTCCCAAAATTACCTTAGAAAATGCATTAAACCTATCAAAAACATTGTCATTAGTTCATAGAAGCTTATCACACTGTAGGTACCCTTGAAAAACAGTGTAATGTACCGTGAATGATGTCCCTTCGATGGGGCATTCCTCAAAAGTTGCCAGCGTGCGACCAAAACGTTTGGTAAAAATTTGGGGGTAGTGGGGTTTGAACCCAGGACTCCCTCCCTAGAGCACATATGCTTGCCCACTAGGGTACACTCGAACGCTCTAATGCGGACAGCTATTGCTGCATAAACAGCACTTTAGTAAACGTCCTGACCAAGGGCCAGGGCGGAGCAATACTCCCAATGGAGGACACAAATCTCCAGAAGCTGAAGAAAATAGTAAATGAAACTAACAGGGAGTGAATCCTGTGGTTTGGCAAAAGGTGTAGCGATTTAAGAAGTCAAATCGCTAAAAATTGACGAAATCACGCGAGAAATCGCCATTTTTACACCAAAACTCAAAGTCGCAGACAAGCGCAACAGAAGCGGACTTCAAAAACAGGGTTGCGCAAGCGTAAACGGCTCTTGAAAAAGAAGATATGAGCCATAGTTTTTAAAGTTCTAATAGAAATTTTTGCACAATTGCATCACAATGTTTACAAACTTTAGGGAAAAGTATCCAAAATCAACCCACATCACAGAGCAGGTGGACAACCCACCTCTCAGGTATGCCAGTGTCATGTCAAACGCATGCATTGCATTCGTGTTGGTTGCTTCGTTAAAACGTTAGGGTTGTCAACGCTGTGTTCCCTGGGGGTTGGGGTGCTCCTCTCTCTTGCTCTGCACAGGTCAAAGAAGGAATGAAAGGTATGCAATGCAAATGGAGGGCGCAGCGCGCACGTAGGGTTAGAATATGCGCTGTGCTCGCGATGCATGTGCCTAATTGAGGTATTCACACGCTGTGGCGCTTTCCCTGTACCCCAATTCACCCTTGTTCTCTCTTCACAGGTAAGAAAAGAAAGTGCTTGCTCGTGTTTGTGTTGCCGTAGCGCTAAAGTAGGGTTGCTTAAGACGCTTAGGCTTGTTTTGCGCTGTGCAGTGCGCCACTTTCTCTCCTCTTTCACCAGGAAACAAGACCAGGGAAGCATGCATGACACACAGTGCATTAATCGCTTAGGGCGGTTTATAATTCAGCGTAGGTTTGCTCAAGCGCGTAGGGTTGTTTTGCGCTCGTGTTTTCCTCGGCATTCACATGATGCGTGGTGAGTAGAGTAGGTAAGCCCAGAAGAAGCTCACCTCCTGGTTGAGTCACGCTTGTAATTGGTTATGTTGGGTTAAATTAGGTAAGAACAGCAGCAAATGGAGAAATTGTACATACCTGTGCATGCATATGATGCATCAAAGGGTAGGTCACGCGAAGTGCGCACGGTATGACCCTTGTTTAGGTTACCCAGGGGCTCCACCCTACGTTCTATAAGAGAACGGGTGGAGCTTCTAAATCTTGCTTGCTTGATAGGGGCGTTTGCGGACAGCGTATTATAAGGCTGACTGAGAAGCGTATAACACGTGGAGTCTGTCTTGTTTGCTCCTGCATCCGCCTTTGTTCTCCAGGTGGGGGGTCAGGGTGATTGGTGCAGTCCCACTTTGGCAGCGCTGAAATATGCCGCGCGGATCACAAAAACAAATAACTGCAACTCAACCAGGAGTGGTGAGTGCAGTCCGACTTCATCGCCATCCACGCTGTGCAGGCACGCTGAGCACTCCCTCCCTCCAAGCCCTGACAGGAAAATGCGTAGTGGCATCCCTGTTAGGCTGCAGCCGCTTAGTAGCGCTGTGTTCTCTTGCTTTCTCGCAGGAGGGTCAGTAGGACCCGTGACTCCTTCAACAGCAACACCAAGTAGCGTGTGTAGGTGTTAGGGTCAGCAGGCCTGGCAGGAGTTGAGTGCAAGTGATGAGTGCTCTCCCTGCCTTTGAAGGCCGGTGCTGGCGTTGGTGAGTGTAGTGTAGTGGTGTATCCTGTCCCGCGTGCTTTTCCACGTGGGCAGGGGAGTGCGTAGGCTTTTGGCCTTTAGCAAAAATCGGTGTTTTGTATGCCCTTAGCACACTTGGCCACCCCTCCCCTCTAGTAGGTAGGGCTTTTGCCGTCTTCCCCCAAGGATAGGCGCCAGCACAGAAATTGGGCGCCATAGGAGTGGTAATAGTAACTGACTAAGACCTTCGGTCCGACATCAGCGAAGTCCGTTCAGTCGGGAGCCACGCCTGGGAGAGAAGTGAGACACACAGAGACATACCTAGCACACTTAGGGGTAAGGTAAACCCTGTAAGGAAGGGTAGAACCCCATTGGTCTAGACCAATCAGAGGTCCTAACTGTGGGCTCGCTTGTCCCCAAGGAGGGAAGGCACACCTTACCTCATAACACCTTGCTTGTCATTCCCCCCTGGTGTAGTAAGCCACCGTTCTCTGTTGGCTCCCCAGGGTCATTACATCAGGGCAGTCCCTATGCAACACATGGTCAAAAGGGCATACACTCGCTGGGTGGCTGCAGACCTGATAAGCGGCCCCCTGGTCCACGCCGGAAACCATAGGCATGGGACTGCAGGGCACAGACAGGGTCAGTGCAGTGCTCAGTAAGCAGTGGTCTGTGAAAAACCAACCTGTCCTGCGATGCAATGCCGGACAACTGTGACAACTGCTCTTACACACATACACAGGCACGTCTGCACAAGAGTGCTCACTGCACCTGTAAGGTTAGAACACAGTCAGTAGACTGACACAGGGAAATTAGTTTTTCTTTTTGCGCTGAAGCAGAGTCTCGGCACGGGTTAGTAGCTGCCCCTCGTTGTTCTCAACGAGGTAGGAGCGGAAGATGGGGTCGATACTCCCATGTGGTTGTATGAAGGTTGACATAGGTTCCCAGGTCGCCTCAGATAACCCATAGCCATCCCACAGGGTTAGGAATTTCCAGCCCTGTTTATACTCGTCGCGAGCAATACCTGCAACCACGTAGTAACCATCAACTGCCATCTCATCGGCAGTCATCTCTTTGAGTTCGTCTGCCTCCTCTGGACTGGCTGCAATCTCTAGCTCTATACGCCCAACCTCACTGTCGCTGAGGCGCCACTCATCCCAGGACAAATTGTCAGGGGAGTGATAGTGCCTCAACTGTTTAGGTGCACACAGCAGTTCACCACCTAGACGTGGACTGCACCTGACATGGATCCTGGATCCCCCTATCCTGATGATACAATAGGGTCCAAAATAAGGGTCATGTAGGCATTTACGTGGCCAGGAGGGTAGGCGTGAATGCTGAACAAAAACAACGTCACCAACCTTGAAGCTGGCAGGTCGCCGTAGGCGGTTCCGTCGGCTCACTTCACGGTCACGAATGTGTCTCAGGTTAGTCCCAGCCTGGTTAGCCAGAGACTGCTTGTGTTCCAACCAATCTCCCACAGGGCTCTTGAAGTCCTCAGGAAAGGGGGCTTTGAAGAACCAAGCAGGTCGTCCTCCATGGAACAGTTCGTGGGGGGTGAAACCAGTAGAAGAGCTTCGCTGTGAGTTCATGGTCAGCACTGCCCAGGGAACTAGGCGTACCCAGTCTTTGGTGCGTTCCTGTTCTATCAGGAGTCCTAAGTTTTGCTCCACCACACGGTGCTGTCTCTCAAAGAGAGGGTTGGACGTGTGGGTATAGGGCACACCTGTGGATACCTCTACGTTGAGGGCATTTAGCACTCGTTTGTACCACCCTGTGTCACTGCGGATGCGTACATCTTCATCAGAGTGCACCTGTTTAGGTGCTCCATAAGGTTCGAACCATTGTTCGACCAACTTTTTCACAGTCTGCTCACTTTTGATTTTCTTATTGCAAGGGAACACACGGGTGAAGCGAGATAGGCCACAGGTGACCACTAGGCAACTATCATAGCCGCAGAAGCGTGGTAGGCCGTGGATGAAATCCACATAGAGAAGAGAGTTAGCACAATAGGGTATGGGTAAGCTGCAGATCAGGCCCCTATCACTACTGTTGCTCTGCTTGCTGGCATGACAGCCACAAGCATCCACAATGGTCTGCATACGAGACCTCACTTCAGTCAGGGTTAGACTAGAGTAGAAACACTCAGGAAAGAAGTCCACTGAGCGATTAGCGCCAGTGTGACCAGAACTGAGATGGGACCACTGTGGGCACCCATCCAGACGTGCCTCAGGCACAACAATTCCGTCCTCGTAGAAGAGGTACTGATTGTTTTTATACCACTGGTGCCCGTCAATGACACGAGGTTCGAGACCAGTGCTGAGGGTTTGGAGAATTTCTTCATACTCTGATTGATAGTCGGTTAGACTCCCACCCTCCAGGATTCCAGCAGTGCGCATGGACAGGTCAAGTTGGACATCCATACCCTGGCAAGCCTCGTTGGCGAGCGCCTCAGAGCTCTCACCTATAAGCGCATCGAAGTATTTGCGCGATATATAGTCAGACAGTTCATTTTTTATACCGGGGATATGATGAACTGTCAGCCTGAACTGGCTCAGGTAAGTCCACCACCGCTTTAGTTTTGCTTTCACTGGTGGTGGGCCCTTCTGAAGAGACTTCACAGGTTCCTGGTCACATAGCCAGACAATAGGGTTAGATCCGGGGAGTCGGGATTGTGACGAAAGCACCAACATACCGGCCAGGAGTTCCTGGTCATAGGTGCTGTAATTGGAACGCGCTTGGTTCCATTTCCAATTCCAGTGTCCCAGTGGCACCAGTCGACAGTCACTGGTAGGATAGTCATGTTTCAACGAGCCATCATGGTTCACTCCACTAGTACGATAATGGCAGTGGGTTAGTTCAGCTGGGTTAAGCTCCTGCCATTGGTAGATGATTCCAGCCCCCCCCACATCACTGGCATCAGTGATCAGGACTATCTCGCCTTTAGGGCGGGGCACTCCCAGGCAGTTGGAGGAGGCAATTTTCTTCTTCAACTCCTGGAAACATTCCTCCTCTCTGGCGGTCCACCTCCAGGGAGTAGTTTTCTTGATTAGGCTACCGAGGGGGGCAGAGGAGTAGGTAAAATTGTGGATGTGACGCCGATAGAAATTACAGGCGCCCACAAAACTCCTCACGTCGTGTAGACCATTCTTAGGGACATCGCGAATGTACATGTCCTGTAGGGGCTGCATCTTAGACGCGGCTGGTTTCCACCAGCCATATGCCACGTCGAACCCCAAATATTCCATCTCCTCTTTCAAAAACTCACATTTTTCGAGTTTGATGCGGAGATGGTTTTCTTGACAAACAATGTAAAAGTCACGTAGGAGAAGGACATGGTCCTCTTGGGTATTAGTACCGAAACTCACGTCGTCGATGTGAGCCTCCATTTCTGCACCCTGAGAAATCAACTCCTGTACTACAGGCCTGTGCCTCAGTATCTACAAAGATTTGTTCATTAGCTCCTGGAAGAGCGCTGGGGCATTAGCCACCCCGAAAGGCATGACCTTCCACTTAAAGACAGGACCCTTAGGCGTTATAAAAGCCAGCAGCTCCTGAACTGCGGCGGTTAGGTCCACCTGCCAGAAACCAAAGCGTTTGTCCATTTTTCTCTTGTACCTGCATTTGGCAATACGCTCCAGGGTATTTTCCATGTTAGGAATACTCCCTGAGTGGTTCTGGGTTTTCTTGTTGACCTCACCATAGTCAACAACCAGTCGTAGGGCAGTCGACCCTGGCTTAGCAACCAGGAAACAGAAACTGCAGTGATGGGGGTAGTCCCCCTTCTTATATTCTTCAACGAGGCCAGCATCAATACATTCCAGGATCTGGCGGTCGATTTCTTCAACCTGTTCCTGTAGAGCAGGATAGGGACGACGCCTCACTCGCGTCTTTTCAAATTCAGGTTTCAGTTTCAGGTCCATCTGGACCAGTTTTTTACAAGAGAGGGGGGACGGCAAGTTGCCGAACGCCTCCTCAGAGGTTAGCAGCAGTTTCTTCAGTCGGGGGTCAAGGTTAAGACTCTCAAGTTTCTGCAAGAAATCCTCCTCAGCATGGAGGTTGCTCTTTCCAAGTTCTTTCTTTTTCTGCCGGTCAGCAGTTTCAGCAGGTACAGAACCATCGTCCCACTCAGGGGAACATTGCTGCCCATAGTGCAAAGAATACACTAGCGGTATCTCAGGATCAGGCAGCGTATAGGAATCATCGTCCTCCTCAGACCAGATGGAGGATTTCTAGGTCTGTGTGAGGTATCGTAGCCACTCTTGGCGCTCAATAGCTTCGGCCTTTAGGTACAACAGCCGTCGGAGTTCCTGAGTGTCACGCTCAGACAGTGGCATGTTATTAGAAGCAGGCCGCGCTAGGGCATCAAGACTCCGGGCCACGGGTTCACCTGTGTGCATAGGCTGCATGTGTACCACTGGCTTCCCAACAGGGGTAGCAGGTTCTGAGGTTGACTCTAGATCGACCTCCGCCAGCAACAGCTGGGCTAGGAAGGCACTATGTTTTAGGTCAACACAGCTTGGATCAACAGGAGGGATAGTGCTGGCGATCTCAGACAGTTGGTCGTCAGCATCCTCCTTAACATTTGCAGGTTCCAGATAGCCATCGGGAGATTCACACGCTGTAAGTGTGGCAGATAGGTGCTCAGGAGATCGTTTTTTGAGATCAGAAAGGGTCAGGCCACGATTTTCGGCCATGACCTCTTTCAGTAGCACCTGGTCTAGGTCACACAGGGGTACAGGATTGAGAGATTCATCAACGATGGATAAGAAACTCGCCCACTCAGTGGCCTGCACAGCTGTGTCTGAATACTCAGGCACATAGATGGGACCGTCAGGGAGTTGCACTCTTCCCACGGTCATTCGATCTAGCATACGGCGCCAGTAAGCGTTTCACCAGAGCAGCCCCGGTCAAGGGTGCACATGACAACCCTTCCTCCCTCATGAGCGATTTTGGTTAGAACCTTCGCGAGCAGGGAGAAGGGAGGGTTACCATACGCTAGGCCCATTGCTTTCCAGAAGAAACGGAAAGCGTTATTTAATTGTTTCGAGCAGTACAACTGCATGATGTGCTGTTGTTGGCTCGCGAACAATTCCACCTGGATCTCATCCAGGTTTACCTGAAGGGCCGCCAGTCCATTTTCAAGAACGTGACGGGCCAATTGGTAGTTTTCAGTACGATAGTTAGTCTTGGATGCGTAGCGCAGCCCAGACTCTTTTCGTCCTGACAGCTCCAAAGGTACGGAGAAGAGCCCACTGCCAAAGTCGCAGTGCAAAGAATAGGGGCGGTGGAGAGACAGCATTTTTACCTGGGGGTTTCTTCGTCGGAAGTCGGTACCAATGACGATGTGAAAGGCGTCGGTATCCAGCACTCTGCAGTGTTGGGTCACAGTTTCATCGCCCAGGCATATAGTCACATCGACCCCCCCCCCAAGGAAAGGATGGTACGCCCATTGCCTACTCTTATGGCCACGGTCTTAGTTTTCTTGAATGTTTTTAGCAGGCGCCAGGCCACTATGGAAAGTGTTGCACCGGTGTCAAGCACCGCTGGAAAAACTTGATCCCCGATTTTCACGAGGATCCAGAAAACCAAGTCCTCCTCTTCGGAGCCGCCCCCCTACTCCTCATCTGGGAACTTGACATCCACCCCTGCAGACATGAGGGACTTGGCCATCAAGGCCAGTCGCCCCTTCTTGGAGTTATTCCCCTCAGGGGAAGTGTTATCCCCCTGTGGGCGCTTCTTGGGGTCACCTGCGGCAGAAGGGGGAGTAGCAGCGGGCGCTGATGAGCGCCTCTGGGGGTTAGGGGGCACACCTTTGCCACCCCCCTTGCCACCTCCTTTACCACCTTTATCCCCATTCTGGGGGTTTCTGGTGGGTGTTTGGGTCTTCTGGCGTTCAGCCTCCTGCCGCTTGATTTTATCACTCTCGCGTTTCTTTATGTGACATTCGTCTTCGTAGTGACGATGTTTGCCACAATAGCCACAGGTGATGGTACACCTGAAATGATCCTGATGGGTCACAGTTTTCCCATCCTTTGAATGCTGCTGTCGTTTCATCTGCAGCATACAGCTACTGCGGTGGTCACACTCAGGGGCATGACAAGGTCCTCCCTTGTCATTGACAGGCTTACAGTAAAATAGATCGGATTTACCCGAATAGGTGAGGAGGAAAGAAGAGATGGCGAAGCAATAGCACTACAACCGGTTTTAAGGAGTTGGCCCATATATGGGGATTGTGTAGTGCTAGCTGAGCCAGCGGGGGTGTACCTGCATCAGGTTTGACCTCATTCATGGCACGTAGGTTACCCTTTCCTTTACCACCTCCCTGGTCGACGTTAGTGGGATTCTTAGGCCCTTTCCCTTCGCCACGTTTGGGAGTAGGGGTACCACCTCGACCCAGGTGCTTCTTGAGGAATTTCTCCATGTGGGAGTCATTCTCCCTCTCAAGAGCTAGCTCAATCAGCAGGTCCACCAGTTCGTCGTACAAGTGGGTCCGGCTTTTCTTTTTGCCCATGGTTAGGCCGCTTTGATGCAATGCTTTGGGCGGGGCACCGCCATGCCTCAAGAAGAAAAAAAAAAGTGGGTCCGGCTTTTCCTCTCAGAGGTAGCGCGGCAGTCATCCCACGTACACTGGGGGGTCTTACTCATGAGCCACAGGAGGGGCTCGGTGGCTCCATAGGAGCCCACGTTCATCCGTGAAAACAGATACTCTAGGTCGCACACGTATTCAGAGACTCGCGCAGCGGAAGGAAACTCCGGGAGCATAGGTAGCTCCTCTATCTGTGTGTGCACACTGAGGTCAGTCTCATAGACTGGGAATGTTTTCTCCAGTCTTTGGAGTACATCTGCCCAGGTGGAACAGGTTTTCACAATCTGTTTCACCTGTTTTTGCAAAAATTTCTTTTTGCATCAGCGTTTCAGCAGTGAGCATTTGGTGGCCACATCCACATGGGATTGGCCAGTCAGCAAAAGAAACTCAGCAAATTCTTCTGCCCATTCGGGCAGATTTTTCGGGTCGAACTCTGGCAGTTCTAGCTGGATGTTTGCCTGGGCAATAGGTCTGCCCATCTTCTCAGCCCCCGGAGTTAGGCCAAAAGGAGAAGGAGATAGGCCGGCAAGAGGTGCCAGCGCTGACAGCCCTCTTTTCTCAGTCTCCGTCACTGGCACGTTTAGTAGTTCAGCAATTGGGACTGTCCTGGCGCGAGGATGAAAAGGGCTGGGGCAAGTGACCTTGGGAAGCAACCTGGACACCCTTGATCTTTTGATATCATCAGCCAACGTGCTTAATCCTGGTGAAGGTGAGAGTAGCGCTGGCTCCAGTAAGATTTCAGTGATACCCAATTTGGCCTTGACAGCCTCTGACAGAGCTGTCACATCCGGGTCTTCCGATCCGGATAGAAGTTTGGCCAAAAGTTCGGCCGTACGCTCCAGAGCCCCATGGGTGGGCTCTGGGGGAAGAGGATCCAGACTCTTTTCAGGAGCCATTGAAGTTATCGGCAGGTCTGGATGCCATGCTCTCGGGTGCTCGTATGCTCTTGGTTGTCTCGGTAGTGATACTGTGTCCCCCATGTCTGTAGATGGCCCAGAATAAAGGAAGGAGCCCATCTCAGTTTGGGGCGGCGACCCGAGGGCATCAAGAGGTATTTCTCCATCTTCTCCTACGGTGGACTTGTGGTACTCTTCGTGGAGCATGAACTCGTCAATCCTCCTTCGTAGGTCCTCTTGTTCTTCAGGACCAACTCCAAGTACGGTAGAAGACGAGGCCGGACAGGCCGACCGGGCGATGGAGGCTTCGTCACGCCTGCGGAGCCTTTGCAGGCTGTCTTCACCATGGGCCGCCAAGGTTTCCATGGTTAATGGGGTTGTTCTGGGCGGATTTACTTTCGCCTTTCTGTGCTCTGGATTTTCCTGAGACCCAGATGCTGCTCTGAGTGGCGGTTCACTCTTTGGCTGGGCTACACTGCCAAGTTGTGCTTGTACACTTCTGATGGGCCAGGTTCGGGCGGACAGTTGAGTAGACATGTTCAATGTGCTTTTCAGTGTGCTTTTCTTGTGTTTCTGCTCAGAGTCGGTTCGAAAGGTTCTCAGGGTTTGCCTCTGCTACCGGAACGATGTCCTTGATTAGTGCCCTATAGATTTTGATGAAATCCTGCAGGTTTTTGATGGTGAAATCTCAAAACCAAAGGAGCAAGTAGAGCAAGAACAGGATGTGGATTGAATCAATGAATAGTTGGAAATCCAGTATAACACAGAGGGGCTGCAGATAGACAAAGCAGGTTTGAATACAAAGATTCAATCACAAATGGATAGTACAAAAGATTTTATGTGAAAACTGGCCTGACTCTAGCCTCCAAGTTAGCATCAAGCACTTTATGTGCACTCTTTTGGAGATATATAAACTGGTTAGGAATGTGGGGCAAAGGAGTTACGCCAGACACAGATTATTACTTGGCCAAGCAACTGAATTCAGAAACAATTAAAACGTAGAGCCACAATAAGTGGTAGAGACAATTGAGTACAGGGGTCTTGGGGTGGGAGACCACTAGGCTTAACCTCCAAGGCCTAAAAGGGCCGACGGGAGACGCAGGCGAGGGACCCAACCTCAGGGGTTTGGGGGCCCCCCCGGTGACCGTATCGGCCCCACCTGAGCACACGCAATAAGGTGGGATACGCCCGGGACCGTTGGTCAGCGGCCCGCGGTGGCACCGGCCCTGGGGGGGTGACCAATGGGCCTGACCAAGAGCACTCCCCACGGCACGTACTGCGGTTCGGGCCCAGCGAGGGGCTGCGGGTAGGGCACACCGTCCATCGGGGCAGGCAAGAGACACACCTATCCCGCAAGGACTCCCCAGCGACCTACAGTGTACCCAACCCCGGTGTGGGGAACGGCCGGAGTACCTGGCTACGGAGCAGGTCCATTTGTACCGAGCGAGTACAAATGGACGGCCCGTACAGCAGAGTTACACCCTGACGGGGAGTGCAAGCATCGGCCCCCCCACGGGGAAACACCAGGGGAAGGGACCCGAGCCGGCGACAAGGACCCCCCCCCACCCACCACAGCCGGGAAGGCCCGGGCACGACACCAGAGAAACACCGCCCCAAGCGACACGGAAAAGAGACCGAAGGAGGAGGGCACGCAAAGGGGACGGCAGGGGGACACACCACCAACAGACCCCAGCCAGGGGGGGCGGGGAACCACACAGCCGAGACAGGGGGGGGGCCACGACACACAGCCCCCACACGAAACAGGGCCGCCGAACCACGCCCAGAAAGGCGAGGACAGGCACCCAAACGCACCACCAACACACCGCACACACGCCCGAGCGTGCACACAACACACACCCCCACAACCGCCACCGACACGAGCCCCACAAACGCACACCACACACCAAAGCGCAGGCGCCGCCCGCACCACACACGCAACACACACGAACCCAAACAACAGGAACCCAGCAACCCCCCCCGTCAGGGGGGCTGCAGGGCCGCCAGAAACCGCTAGGACACAAAGGAGGACCCACCAAGCCCGCAGCCAGGAGTGGCGAACGGCCACACCCAGTAACACCCGAACGGCCACGCCCAACACCAGGATCAGGCACTGCGACACCCACACCAGCACCGCCACCAACGCCCCAACCGGACGCCACAACACCCTCACCAGCGGACACACCCGAAACCAACGGAGGCACCATCGGCAACACCAGCGACCCCAGCACCCACCAAAACACTAGGACATAGGACACCCTCACCAACAAAAGACCAACACAAAAAGCCACCCAACACTGACCAACGACCGCACCCAGCCGATCCGGTCCCCCACCGACCCGCACCCAGAACCACCGCCACCAGCATCCACGCCATCGGAAACACCAACACCACCAAAAATCAAGCCAGCACAACAGCCTCACCAACACCGTCAGCGCCGGCACCATCGCCTGGGAAACCTACGCACACCACCGCCGGTTCCAGCACCTACATCACCCAAGCTAACGGCATCAAGCACACCATCGCCGGCAACACCCCACCATCAGCGTCGCCACCAGCAACCTCCGCGACCGGAGGACACCAAAGCCACCACAGCCGGTGAGCCAACAAACCACCAAGCCCCGGCCAGGGGAAGCGAGGGCACACGCCCGGAACCATCCACAGCAACACCCTCGCCACCAAAGCGACCGCAGGGCGGCATCCACCATGCAATCCCCGGCGGCACCCACACCACCGGCGCCACCAACACCACCCTCACCCAGGACACCACCCGGAGCATCGCCTGCACCACCTACACCAACAGCATCACCAGCAGACCACACCACCTACTGCACACCCTCCCAGACAGAGCCACAGAAACCGGCCACCGCCCTGAACACAAGCCGCTGACCACCCACACACAGACCCACGCCAACCACCAGCAGCATCAGCAACGTCCGAGACGCCGTGAACCATAGCGGCGCCCACAACGACCTCACCGACACCGACACCGGCCTCAGCAACAACAAACCAGAGCGTCAACGGCAACCGCCACGGGGACACCGCCCGGTACAACACCATCGGCATCAACGACACCAAGCGAGCCAACACGCGGGCCAGCGACACCCATGGGTACCTCCACCAGGAGTGGCGGGGTCCCACCCCCGCCGTCAGAACACCACCATCCACCAGAGCAACACCTGCAGCGCCCTCGCCTTCGACATCGCCCACAGCTCCGCCGGCGGCGCCCTCGCCAGCACCGTCACCAACACCGCGACGACCAGCCACGAGTGGCACGCCCGGAACCGCCGACCACCCAAACGCAGGCCGCGCCCAGCACCAACACCAACAACACCCACGCCAACAGACCACCACGACACACGCCAACCACCAAGTAACACCTATGGCACCCTCGCCATCGGCAACACCAACGCCACCAACACCCACGGCACTATCCACACCACCACCAACCCCACCAACGACGGGCCGAGGTGCCGTCACCTACAGCGCCCCCACCCCTACCACCACCACCACGGCCCCGCCACCTAGGGCACCCCCAGCAACGGCGTCACCAAGGACGCCAGCACGGCTGGCGAACGAACGCCACCGAGCCCTCAGCCAGGAGTGGCGAACGCCCACACCCAGCAACACCCAAACGGCCACGCCCAGACCCAGGGCCAGGAACTGCGACACCCACACCTGCACCGCCGCCAACACCCAAACCAAACACCACAACACCCTCAGAAGCGGAGGTACCCGGAACCAACAGGGACGCCGTCGGCAACACCAGCAACCCCGACACCCAGCACGACGCCTGAGACACCCTCGCCAACAACGGACCAACACAAGAAACCACCAAACGGCCAAGTTACACCCAAGGCGTTCCAACCGCGCCACCCACCGACCCGCACCCAGAACCACCACTAGCAGCAGCAGCAGCCACTGACAACCCACACACAGACCCACACCAACCACCAGCAGCATCAACAACATCAGAGACACCGTGAACCATAGCAACGCCCGCAACGACCTCACCACCGGCATCACCGACGGCACCACCAGCAGTGCGACCTCACCGACAGCAACCCGGAGCATCCCGCATCCCGCATCCCGGTAGGACGCCATCGGCAGCAAGGACACCGAGGGGGCCAAGGCCAACCCACCAGCCAACGACGCGCATGGGAACCTCCGCCAGGAGTGGCGAGGTCCCCCCTCCGCCGTCAGAACACCGCCAGGGCAACACCTACAACACCCTACAACGCCAACACACACAGCTCCCCCGGCGGCGCCCCCAGCAACACCAACACCGGCACCACCGACAGCGGCAGCACGGCGACGGCGCCACCCTAAACCGCAATCGAAGCAACACCTGTCACTAAAGACCCAAGGACAGCCGAAGGGAATATCCCAACACCAGGGACAACCGACACCACCAGGACCACAAGCCGGCCAAACACCAGCCACGAATGGCACGCCCGGAACCACCGAACACCAACACGCAGGCCACCCAGAACCAACACCAAAAACACCCACGCCACCAGACCACCACGAGACACACCACCGCCAACCCCACCAACGACGAACCGAGGTACCGTCACCCACAACACCCCTATCACCACCACCACGACCCCGGCACAGAGTAACACCTACGGCGCCCCCATGGACGACAACACCAAGGACGCCACCAGGGCTGGCGAACAAACGCCACCAGCGCCACCCACCAGGCCCCCAGCCAAGGGTAGAAACAGCAACGCCACACACCATCACACCCACCGCATCGAAATCACCCGGAGCATCGTCAACATCAACCAGGGGTCCCCACCACCCACCCAAGCAGCACAAAACACCACAGCAACACCACCACACCCTCGCCACCAGCGACACCGGCAGCACCCTCCGCCAGGAATGGCGAGGAGAAGGCCCAACAATGCGGACCCACCCAACGTCCCCGGCACCCTCACCGTCGGACCGCCACCACCGGCGCCGACCCCCAACACAGCACCGTCACCAACGCCACCGACCCCTGACGCAAAAACCACACAGCCCGCACAAACGGAACCAGCCAGAGCATCGCCGACAACACTCCCGGCCAACTCACAAGAACACCACCGAAAGCACCACCGTCGACCGAACGCCACGACAACCCCAGGGTACGGGTCCCCCTACCCACCCCCCACCATCTGCACAACCAGCGACACCATCACCAGCACCAACCGGAACACCGACAACGACAGCCTCACCAACAACCGACACCCCCCTACCGCTGCCACCCACCAGTCACGCCACCCACCGTCGATGCCACCCACCAATGCCGCACCCCGAACCACACTTACAACCGAAACCGGCACCAGCACGCCCGGCCGAGCCGTCAATGGTACCGCCGCCCATGGCACCGCCTACACTCACCACCGCCACCACCACCCCGCGCGAGGCCAGGAACCCCCGGCGTCGCCAACGGCCTCAACGAGCACCGACACCACCACCGCCGGACGGGGACTACCCACAATCCAGGAACATCTCCACCACCAACAACCAATACACCACCCGCGGCACCCCACCATCGCCAACGCCGGCACGGCACCCATCACACCTCCACCGGCGGAGGCAACGTGGGCCACACCACCCGTCAACTACAGCACCCTCGCCACCACCGCCACATCCGGCCCACAAACGTTACGCCCCAACGACCAGAAACAACACCCTCACTATCGACACCACCGACAACACCACATACGCCCATACGTCACCCGCGCCATGCTCACCAACCATCACCTCGTCATCAGAGGCACCAACACCACCGGCGACGACGACAGCGACAACAGCTGACCCACCAGCTAACCACCATCAACCATGGCCCAGCACCAACTTCATCTACGCTAACGCCCATACCACCCTCCCCAACAGCGCCGCCACCGACACAATCATCCACTCCGGCGCCCACACCACCCTCACCACCAACATCACCACCACCCCTCCAGGGTCAGGGCCCGCGGGAAACAGAACGGCAGAGCGAGCACGCCACCACCCGCACGCGTCGCCCACCCTGTCGTACACCGCTCCGCAACACCCCCCCCCCCCCCCCGCTTCCCCTGACAGGGCGTGTGCTCCAGCTCACTGCTGGGAAGACGACTACAACATCCTCCCGGCCATCCGACACCTACTGGCAGCCACGGCCCCGCGCCCACAAGCCCACCAGCAACCCACGGAACCGCAGGAGCCCAACCACCCCATGCCACCACGCTCCATATCCCCCGCGTCCATCGCAGACCGGAACGCGGAACACCAGCGAGAGGAGCCCGACCCCGGCCGCGCCGCCACGCCCCCACCGCCCCCCCCCCCCAAAGGACATCTACGCCACGCTGGCCAGCACCCTAGCCCCCATGGACGCCGAGCAGTACTACCAGTCCGTCCAACGAGACATCCCTGAGGACCACGCGACCCTCCAGGGGTGGAAGCAGGAGAATGGGAACGACAACGAGTGGGGCACAGAGGAAGACCTTCTCTGGGAAGACACCTGGAAAGGCACCGCGGACGCCTTCCTGGAGGCAGCAGCCGAAACCTACCCCAGCCCGCCCGGGGACACTAGACACGGCCTCCACTCCCTCCTAGCGTTCCACAGCTGGAAACACCGCCACACCGTCACCCTCCACCCCCTCGACCACAATCCACACCGATGCACACCTGAAGACGACGCCATAGCCGCCATCACCGTACAGCAAAGCCCCGAGAACCCGGAGGAATACCACATCACCTGGAACGATCCGGCACCCCACCCCCCCGCCTCCCCCACCCTCCCAGATGTCTCCGCAACCATCAGTGCAGAGCTCCAGAAGGCAAAAGCCCCACAGCAACTGGACGAAGAGATGCCCCAGGCACCATCACCATCAACCACACAAGACCAACCCCGCACAGAGCCCCTCACCCACCCCATTTTTTGCAATCATTGTCCACTTTTAGGCCCATACCGGGCCTACCCTCACCCACCCCATCACCACAATGCAGCTCCCCCCACAACACCGCACCACCCCAGACCGAAACGGGTTTCGAGACCTGCCGCGGGAATGGGCGGTCCACAACGGCACACTCCGATGGGACGAAATCCTACCGGGCCTCCAGGCCATCCGCCTCCACTCCATCACAGAGCCCACCACCACCTGGGCACTACCGACGGACCGCCACCACCTCCTCCTCACCGTCCAAGGCGATGCCACGATCACACCCACAGAAGGAGACCCCGTAACAGCAGCCCCCGCCCACGCCGTCCACATACCCCCGCAAACATCGTCGGCACCTATGACGGTGCATCCAGGCCCCACCCCATGGCAAGCCATCGTCATCACCTACCCCGCCCCCGATGACCACACACACACCTGGCAGCAACGGTGGGAGGACATCCGGGGGGACCTCCTCCAAGAACATCTAGGGCTCACACGCACCCACCACACCCTACACCCGATACGAGGAGTAGGCCAAGCACCACACGGCATACACGCCCCGGGAGTATGGGCGTACGCCACACCCATAAACCCACAAGCAGCAGAGGACATCAAGACCCCCCTATCCATCCAGCAAGCCCAGACCCAAACCCCGCACCGCAACACCCAACGAGGCTACACCATTTGGTGGGCATACCAAGACCATGACACCCTAACCCCCCAACCGAGGGCCCCCCCTCTAGACACCAACACCACCGCCCTCCTCCAAGCCGCAACAGCGGCAGCCACACAGGTAGGGGCCCCGGAAACCTGGGGCCCACAATACCTGGTCGAAACCAAAGTGGCGCCCCACGCGAATGGCCAAGACAAGCCCCCAACACCGAAGCCGCTCCACCCCCCACTCAAGCTAGACCCGACGGAACACACCCCCCAAGACGAATGGGCGACCCACTACATCATCCCCCACACCAACACCCGCAAAAACGACGCCGCCAAGATCACCGTCACCCGCCACCTCCCCCACACCACACAGGTGTATGAGCTGACGGCCCTCAACGTCCTCGTCACCCGTCGCGGACACGACGAGCGATGCACCATACAGGCGGAAGGGGCCGCCGCGACCACCCTGTACACATGGGCAACACGGGGGGACCTTCCACACCCCACCCTCCACCACGCCCCCTCCTGGCCCACCCCCTTCCACACGGCAGACCACCGCAACAAGAAGCCCAAACACACGGGTGTGCACACCCCCACCCAGGAGGCCCGGCACCGACACGATGCGAGGCGCAAGGCCCGCGCCCTCCACGACGACCACACCATCCCCCGCATCGGCGCCCCCCCCGCCAGGGTATCAGATACCACCCACAACCGCACGATCACAGGCATCACCACGGGCTGCCTGAACCCAGCGGCGTCGCGGGCAGACGCCGTGTGGATCAGCGAAGGGCGCTCCCAGACACGGGCGGTGGCGCGCCTCCACAACATCCAACCCCACAAACTCCAGCGCGCCGTTGGACCCTTCGCCGTACACGTCACCCCGTACGGCATCGACCACCCCCGGTGTGAGCACCATGACCCGCCCTGCTCCACCCAATGCACCTCGCCCCTGCGCCAACCGCTGCTGGCCCCCACCATCACGGGCAACATGTACCTGGGCACTGTACCGGGAGACCAGGGCATATACATCCTGCCCAACAGGTCGGGGGAACACGCCATCCCCCTCCACGGTGTAGAATCCCTCGCCCTGCGACCACCCCCACCAAAACACCAACACCAGCACATCCCGGGGGACAAACGGACACAGGCGCCAGACGGGGGAAAAAAGGCCCACCAACGCGCCCTAGCCCACATCACCGTCCACCCCGCAGCCCACCTACCAAAGGACTTCGGCACGGAGCGCCACATCGTCCTGGAGGGGCAAGCCCACCACATCATCACCGCCGCCCTGTACACCCTCGCCGCCCACGAACGCCACTGGGACCCCACAACCATCCCAGCAATGCCCCCACCACCCCAAGGCCCCAAAGATCCCGTCACCCCCTTCCACATCGATCAACTCCTAAGCCGCAAGGCCCCCCCACACCTCCAGCCCTCCAGGATACCACTAGCCATCGCATCGTGGGACACCCTGGACACGCCCCCCCAACAACCCGCCATCCACATCCTCAAAGCGGACGCCCAATGGTGGGTCCTCCACTGGGCACACGGAGTCCTCATGGCGGCCCAGGCCTATACCCCGGAAATAGACCCGGAAGACCCCCCACGGGGCCAGCAGCGACTCCTCCAAGCCACCACCCTCACAGGCCGCGAAGGCGCCCCCTGGGAAGCCCTCCACACAGCACTCTACTGGGCTCAAGGCTCCCCCAACGGCCTGGACACACCGGAACCCACAGAGGCCTGGGTCATGCAGGCCAAGGCCATGAGGAACTACCACCTACACCACCCCTTCGACGACAGCCCCGCCGCACTGCCATGGCCAACAGATCCCCCGGAGACCGTGCGCAAGCTCGCCGACATCATACGCAGCCACGCGAAAGCGAAAATGCAAACACCGGCAGAACCCCCACTGAGGGATCCAGACCAGCAAGCAACGCACCCCTTCTTCAAACCCCAAGCCCCCCCAGCCCCGCTACCTCCAGTCCCACCCAAGCGAACGAGACGACAAAGGGGCGCACCCGCCCCCAGCCAAGCCGGAAAAGCAGCGACCTGCCGACCCCCCACATCACACCCGACCCACCCGGCGAACCCAGACCAAGCATCCTCGTCATCCTCCCTCCCACCAATACCACCACCCCACCCGGACCAAGCATCCTCGTCATCCTCCCTCCCACCACTACCACCGCCCCACCCGGACCAGGCATCCTCATCATCCTCCCCCCCGCCACCAGCACAGCACCCGCCCAAAGCGTACCCAGGATTCGAAAAAGGTGCGAAGGTCCAACAGCCCTTCCGCAACGACCACACAGGCGACTGGATCTGGTGTGAGGGCACGATCCAGTACCGCCTCAAGGAACCGGGGGACAACGGGGGGCCACAGATCCGGGTGATCTGGCACCGCCAAAAGGAGCTAGACCAAGGCAGCAGCGCCCCGGACAAACCAGTCGGCTACACCCTGGAGCTCATCAGCGCCCACCCCATCCGGCTCCGCACCGAAGAGAACAAGGCCCACAGAGGCACCAAATACACTGGGGAGCTCCCCCCGGAGTGGAGCCAAGGCCTCCCCCCGCCGCGCCTACCCAAACGCCCACCAACCGGCAAAAAGTCCCCGAGCCCCAGTCCCCCTCCCTGACGGGGCAAGGGCCGAGGGCACAAGCCTCCACAGCCCCGGCCCGCCCCCACCGAGGCCACCGTCAACCTCCTCGACCTCAACCACCCGGCCGTCACATACTCCAAGGACGCCACAACCGCCCTCCGAGAGCTCCCGATGGCACAGGGGCCGGGTTGGGTTCCCCACCTCCTCACCTTCCAGGAACAAGGCCTACAGCGCGACGACCCCCCAGAAACCACCCCCATATATACCCCGGACCAGAAAGCGTACAAATGCTACTGGCACAAGGGGACCCCCCTATACGCCCAAACCGGCATCCACGTCCACCTCGTCCACCACCTCAGCGTCCCAGGGAGGCTAGGTGTCTATGAGGTCGTCGGGGACGGATGGCAACTCAACGTCATCAACACCCACGTCCCCTTCGGCGAAGCAACGGAACCCTTCCTCCAAGCCCTGGCCGAGGCATACCGCCAGATGGCCATGCTCGCCCCCACAGTCATCATCGGCGACATGAACGCCGCCCCCACCCCAGCAGACCGAGGGGGACAGGCCACACCCCAGGACCAAGCAGTCCGCGACACCATCGAAATGCTGGGGCTCGTGGACCTGACAGCCAACCTCGAAGGCCAACCATCCCATTTCCCCCACCAAACAGATGCCGCCCCATCCCGCATCGACGTATGCTATGGCGACCCCACCACCATCATCCGAGCGGAGGCCCAATATGGACCCCTCCCGCTGAGACCCACAGGCCATAGCCCCCTGCACATCCGCCTCACCATCCCCAACCTTCCCCCCAGCCCCCCAGAGGATGCGGACCAAGGCCTACCACCACCCCTGAAGATGCCCCCGCTGCATGACAAGCATGCCTGGTCCCAATATCACAGGGCCATAGACCGCGCCCGGCGCATCCAACCAGACCCCACCGACCTACTCACAGCCATGCGCACGGCCGCCGTCGCCTGCGGCTTCCAACAACACCCCCACACAGACGACGACCAACCACCCACGGCCCTGGGGGACATGCTCCATGACCTCTGGCATGCGAAGCAAAAACTGGCGACCCTCCTCCACACCGACACCCCCCAAACCCGCCGCCAGATACACCACTGCAGGACACGGATAGCCCACATCAGGGCGGACCTGCAGCGGTGGCACATCCACAGGCAACAGCGCATCGCCCAGGAACACGAACGGTATGCGCAACATGAACTCCCCTACAAGGCCATCCGCCACCTCAACGACGCCATGACCGACACCGGCCACCGCACCATCACCACGATCCGGCAGGAGGACGGCTCCCTCACCAACGACCCAGCCACAGTGCTCCAAGCCACCCAAGACAGCTTCCTCCGGCAAAACACCCCCACCCAAGACACACTGGACCCAGACACCCAGGCCAAAATCGACCGCCTCCCTCGGGTCTTCAACCACGCCCAGAGGAGGCACCTGGAAAAACGCCCCTTCACCATCCACAAAGTCCGGAAGGCCATCCACAGTCTCCGGCAACACAAAACCCCAGGCTACGACGGCCTCCCTGCAGAGGCATACTACCACCTCCCCGCCCACCTCCTCCGCGTCCTCGCCCACCGCCTCTGGGACATCGTCACGTGGCGGACCCCCCTGCCACCAGACTGGGCAAATGTTGTCCGCCCCCTCTACAAAAAAGGGGACTGGGCAAACCCGGACAACTGGCGCCCCATAGTCTGTGCGGTCACGGAGGTCAAAATCGTCTGGACCATCCTCCTGCGCCGCATCCGCCCCCACCTGGACCCCCACATACCAGCGAGCCTCTGCGGGGCCATCCCAGGCCGGTCCCCACACGAGGCCATCATCCTCCAGGACACCATCGCGGACATGGACCCGGTGGACCTCATCATCGCATCCCTCGACGTCAAGGGAGCCTTCCCGAACACCCCCTGGCTCCTTCTAGAAGCGGTGTGGAAACGCCTAGGCCTCCCGTTCTACAACTTCACCTCCGACTACATCCGCACCCGCAAATACACGGTCCGCACAGGAGCAGGCCTCACCCCCTTCCTGGAGCCAGGCAGCGGGGTCTCCCAAGGGGGAGCAGAGGGCCCCTTCCTGTACCTTCTAGTGACGCTCCCCCTGGCCCTCGCAATCGAGCAGGATTACCCGGCCTACGCACCCTACCCCCTCCTCCTCCCCCTGATCGGCTTCGCGGACGACACCAACCTCACCGTCGCGCACACCCAACACGACCCCCATGCCCCGGACCCCGGGCCAACGGTCACCCAACAGGCCAACGACTTACTGGACGTGACCGTCTCCTACCTCTCCCACAACAACCTCATCGTCAACCCCACAAAGTCAGTGGCCATGATCAAGGGGTCTGCCACACCTCCCACCCTAGGGCCACAAGGGCCCCCCATGCAGGTCGTGACAACCACCAACCACCTGGGGGTAGTCCAGGCCGCCAACCCTGAGGACGCCACCCTCCCTCCCAAGTTGCAATCACACCTCGCCCATCTCCCCAGATATGCGTCCCCGACCACCAAGGCCCACTCCCTGTCCCACCAGAGCCTGGCGTACTACCTCACCGGGGTCTTGAACGCCTCCATAGGCTTCCAAGCACTCCACCTGACACACCCCACCACCGCCCTCCAGCCGGCCACACGCGCTGGACCCAAGGCATGGGCAGCACACGGGGGCTGGCCCACCTCCATACCCACCCGCGCCATCCGAGCGGCATGGCCCCACTATGGAGACGCCATAGGGGACGAGGTGAAAGCGGCCTACACCAGACACACCGCCCTCCTCCTTCACCGCATGACCGACAACCACTCACCGGAGGTCCGCGAGGTCACCGCCATCCACCTCCAAGCCGCACAACGGGCCCGCAACACATGCCCGCGCTGGGTACTCCACCAGACGGGCATGCCCACCAACATGAACACGCGCCTGTGGAACCACCTGCAGCTTCTCCTCCCGTCCCCACACCACGCCATACTCACCAACCACACGTGCCCAGAGGAAGGGCCACTAGCGTTCCTCTGCGGGGACCTCCACCATCACCCCAAGGGCACCATGCACACCATAGACCTTGTCGGGGCCTCCATCACCGCAGTATACGTCACCCTCCCCCAAATGCGGGTCCTGCACCACAGCGGGGCACACCACACCCCCTTTCTACAGCTTCCCGAATGGCCACAATACCGCCTCTTCCACCAGTACCTCACGCAGACGGCACGAGCAGCGGGACACACTCTACCGGGCAGCAAAGACATGCGCACAGCCTACCGAGAATTCACAAAGCAACACCCGATACCCATCCCGGCGACACCGCCCTACGCACCCACCGGATCGAAACACGAACCCGTCCCCCCGGTGACGGGCCCAGTCCCACCACTAACCCTACTACTGGCCCCGAATGAAGTCAAACCCACGCAGACCACCGTCATCCACCACGGGGCAAAATGGCGCATACCGAAACACCACATGACCGCCCCAGACCTACCAAAGGTCCCCCAAGATTCCCAGAGCATGCCACGCACATGTTGGGCCTGTGACCCGGAGGCACCAACCACACCGTGGCCCGTACTACACCTCATAGCACGCCACCACACCCACCCCCTGCCCACCTACCACCACAGGCCTACGCATGGATAGCCCCATGGTTCCACCGCACAGACACTAACCCCACGGTAGCATGGAACCCCGACCACGCGCCCAAATGGCTCTTCACCACTACACCCACATGCCCCCGCCCCGACCCGGCAGGGGTGGCCATCCGTTACAGCATGTACGAGCCAGGCAGAACGGGCAAGCACGAGCACCCCTACTATCCGCTCCACCACTCCTGCCACACACCGGAGCACCGAACACAAACCCTCACATGCCACGACCTAAACCCCGACACAGCCTACATCCTCCACTACATCTACTCCTACCTCACACAAGGACAGCCGGAGCAGGGACTCATAGCCCTGTCCCCCCAAGCGAAGCACATCATCTCCAAAGGAATAGGGGTGTACGCCACCCCCATCCTGCAGCCCACGACCCCAGTAGCCCACCTCGCCACGGGCCTTGCCATATACGCCTATCTGCCCATGAACCCATGCCGCCTCCCACAACCATCACCGGCGGACCGGCTCTTCTTCACCGACGCCTCAGGCGAATCCGCCCTCACGCCCATCACCGGGGGGGCCACCCTGCAGCTAACCCACACCGGGGGACACTACCACATGGACCACCACACGGGCCACACCACCTATGGGGCCTCTTCCCACGGGGAGCTAGGGGCCATGGCCGACGCCATCACCGAGGTGGCGGCCCACCTACCCCCCCACTCCCCGCACATCGTCCGGGTCTGGTTCGTGGTAGACGCCACTGTCGACACACATCTGCTCCTCCGCATAGCAAGGCAACCACTTCACAAAGCAACCGCGACGAGCCTCGGCACCCAGGCACTGGTACTCTGGAAAGCCCTACGCAGCCTTCCCCCCTACGTCCAACTCCACATCGTGAAACGAAAATCCCACATACACCAATACGGAAATGGTAAGGTCGACAACCAGGCAGTACACCAGCGCACAACACACCTACCAGCCCTCCAGATCCCTGACCTCGGCCGCAACCACACACACCTCCAACACGTGCCCCCTGTAACCGAGCCCCATCAGACCCCGGACTGGGTACCAGAGGACGCCCCCTATTCCTCCCACGACAGAGCATACCACTACCCCAACCCCATCCAACATCTCGCCCGCATGCTCGGCGACGCAGACAGCCGGGCGCACATCCAGGAGCTCCAGGACAGACTGCAAGTCCCCCTCTACCACTCAGCGCTCCGCCCAGCAAACGTCCCAGCCCACCTCCAAAAAAGACGCATCCAGCTCCTCAGGGAGCAACTGCCATTCCTCACCAGGGTCGCCAGATGGCTCGCCCGCAAGCACATCCACGTCCCCGACGAACATACCCGTTGCCCATGCGACCACACCACCCCGGAGGACTGGGAACACTTCAAGAAATGCCCCCTCCATACAGACAGGGACACGCTAGTGGGCTGGTCCCCGGCGGAAACCCTGCGACAACACGAAGGATGGCCAACCCACAGCCACGCACACCAGGCCACCGAACACCTCTTCCGGGACCCCCTGATCAAAGAAGCCACCATGAGAGGGGCAGTGACACAGGCCCTGCACCGACACCTCACCAAACACACGGAAAGCCCCATGGAGGCAGCAGCACACCTCCAGCTAGAAGCAGTCCGCAGAGCAGCGGCCCAAATGGTACACCGCAAACACCTCCTGCTAACACACGCGGAGCAACTCACCGACCCCACCGCCAGGGAACACATGCAGCGTCTCATCCATTACCATGCCGTGCATGACCCAGACATCCACTAACCCGCTCCGCGCCCCGCACGCGACCCCCGTCTCCATCCACAGGTCTCAAAGGCACCACCACAGCGCCCCGAGACCCGTCTCACACCCAAGAAGCCACCCGGCACCGCCCAGTCCGGCCGAGCCAAACCAGGGCCAACCATCCATCGACGTGGACGCGCAAGACCCCGGCAGCCCATCCAGCCCAACCCCCCCGGACCCGGGGCACCCCCCCCTCACACCGGCCACCATCCGCGACCCCGACCTCCTCCGAGCAACCCTCCAAGACAGGGCCCCGACCACCCCCCTGGGCTGGTACCGCCTACAAGAGGACTGGACCAAGCTCACCGTCAAAGCCCTCCTGGACCTGACCACCCCAGGCAGCGGCCTCCACGAGACCATCGTAGACCTCGTGCTCTGGCGAGCCCGCAAACACACCCGGGGCCAGCACATCTGGATATCCCCCATCGAGTGGGGCCAGGCCCTGACGCACGACACCGGCATCAACGTCACGCGTCAAGGGACCGTACGCCTACGACGGGCCCCAGCGGAGACGGACCACCCAGCGGACCCGAACCACCCGGAGCAGTGGGAACAGGCCACGCGCCGCCGGCCTCTGCACCCCAGACGACGACCTCCCCCCCCCACCTACAGACAGTGACCACCCCCCGCCGGAGGTCTGGGTTACGGTCCTCGAGCGCGGCCACTACTACGTGATAGCCGCTACGGCTACGTCCCCCGGCCCGCAATGGATCATCCAGGGGACAGACACCATGTTCGCCCCGGAGACCGCCCCACCAGGGGCAGTGGGGGACCCCACCACCAAGCACAGGATCCTCAGGGGTGTCCTCCAGCCAGGGGACACGCCCCCAGCCCGCGCCCTGGCCCAAATCACCTCAGGGAAGGCGGGCTACCACCTGGGATTGGCCATGCTCAGCCTAACCCACTGGATCCAGCGCCGCTGGCCACCCACGGGGACCGTGCCCTGGGTTTGGGCCATCCCCAACGCCCACACACAAGTCGAGGCAGGCCCAGACACATGACCAAACCCCCCCCCCCAGACCGCAGCAGTCCCTCACCTGCGGGTACCACGCCATCCACAGGGTCCTCAACCGCGCGGGTCTTAGCCCAAAGCTAGCATGCCCCCTTCCCACCACTGACCAAGAAGTCCACCAGATACGAAAGCTCGTCTGCGAAATCATTGCCGCGGCAGCAGAAGACGGCAAGCTTCTCCTCCAAACCGCCCGGCCTACAACTGCCCACGCAAGCGCGCAACAAGCGGACACATACACCGACACAGCACACCCCGCCGCACAATCCCCGCCCATGCCCCCCCCCCTCTCGCTGCTCAACCGGAGACCCACACACGCCCACCATCGCGCGCGGCCCCGGGCCCCGCGACACGGGCCTCCCCCACCCGCCCGAGCACCAGCACACGCCCGCCACACACCCACCCGCCGGACACCCTTCACCGCCCCCCACACTCGACAACCCACACACACCCGCCGAGGGGAGCCCCGCGCCCCGCGGCACGCCCACCCCACCCAGTGGCCCGCCCACGCCCCCCACACACACCCCAGAGGACCCAGGCCCAGCCCCCCGGCCCCTGAATGCAGCCCACGCGAACTGTTCCCCCCCGCGGACACCAGCCCACACGACCTCGCACATTGCAGGACCCAGGCCCAGCCGAGCCCAGAAGGAGAAGGCCGCAGCCCCGCGCCTCCCTCTCCCGCCGCTGCCGACCAGATCGCCCCCCGGGCCGCCAGGTCACGACCGGGCCCCCCCAGCCGCCCGCCCCCAACCTACAGCCCGAGGACATGCCCTCCATCCTCCCCGCCGTGGCCGCAGCAGAAGCCGCCGCCCACAAGCCCGCCCGCATCACAGCCCAACCCGCGTCCACCACCTCCTCCTCATCCTCAGCCTCGTCCACCTCCTCCACCTCATCCTCCGACCCCCCCCTCCCCGCCAAACTCATCTTCAAGGCCACGGCGAAAGCCAAAGCCGCGGCCGCACGCACCGACCCCCCGACCCCCACACAGGCGACTCAGGAACCCCGGCAACCCACCGGGACGACCCCCGACCCGACATCGGCGCCCTCACACCTCCGGACAGAGGTACTCCTCAACCTGGAACCGGACCCCAACCCCAAACCCGACCCCAAACCCAAACCGGACCCCAACCCCAAACCCGACCCCAAACCCAAGCCGGCGCCCACGCGAGCACACGCAACACCGCAGACGCAACGACACAAACCCACCCGACACCACCCCCGCCCGGGCCCTCGCCCAAGCCAGGACCCTCCACCCACCGCAACCCGCGCCCCCCTCCCGCCGGCACCCACCACCACCGCAGACACGGCCACCCAGCACGACCCCGTCCAAGCCCTCGTCCGCATCCCCGTCACCAAGCGCCCCGTCATCCATCCCCCACAAACCACCACCACCGCCGGCCAAACCGACCCAGGGACGTGGGACCCCTCGACCACCGTCACCGTCAAGCCCGGCCCCCAACCCTTCCCCCATGCCCACCACATAGTGCAGCCCCGGGGACTGCCCACGATGCCCGACCCCCCACCCCCACAAGGGGGACCGGAAAACCCACAAGGGGTCCATGGGCCATACCCGCAACACCAACCCCACCACTACCCACACCACCACCACCAGCGGCCCCACCACCACCACTACCAACACCACCCCCGCCACTACCACTGCCCACCGCCCTACCCCACCGGGCCACAACCCCCCGTGCACGAACAGCACCAGCGGACAGGATGGCAGCCACCGAGCGCTCCACCCGCATACCCCACCTACCGCCAGGAGCCACCCCCCCCGTACCAGCCACCACCCCCGTACCAGGAACCGTATCCGTACCCCCCCGGCCACCATCCGATGGCCGAAGGGGCCCCCCGGGCCCAACCCCGCCAAGGACAGCCACTCAACCCATACCACCAGCCACTGCCGCCACCAGACCCCTATGTGGCGGATCCATGGACGACGGGGGACCCCCCCCCCCCCCAGTACCAGGCGGCACCGCGCGAGGCCCCCCAGGGGCCGCCGACGCCTCCGGACTGGCCCAACTCGAGCGATGAGGCCTGGTCCCGCAAACGGCAGCGCTCCCGCTCCCCCCCCGCACGGCACACTCGCCCACGGCACCCACACTCCCACCGCGCCTCAACCACCCACTCGCGCCGCTCCCGCTCCCCCAGGTGCCACCACGACCCCCCGGGACCCCGCTCCCGTCGCGCCCGCTCCCCCGGGCACCACCACAAGCGCCACCGCCGCCCCATGTCCCCCTCCCCCTCCCCCCACCGGCCAAACAAGACCCCCACCCCCAGCCCCCGCCACCACGACTCCCGCTCCCCCCGACGCAGCCAGGCACGCAACTGCCGCCCCACGTCCACCTCCCCCTCCCCCCACACGCCCCGCCGGGCTCCCCGTTCCCCCCGCCACCCGTACCCATCCACCACCCCCAGCCCCCGCCACCACCACTCCCGCTCCCCCGGGCGCCACCGAGCGCGCCAGCGCCGCCCCATGTCCACCTCCCCCTCCCGCTCCTTCCTCCGCCGGTACCCGTCCTCCACCCCCAGCCCCCGCCGCCGCCGCTCCCGCTCCCCCAGGCACCGCCACCCCCGCCACCACTGCGGGTCCACGTCCTCCCCCCGTCGCACCACGACCACGGTCACGGACCCCTCCCCCCCCCGGGCCCCCGCCCACCTCGCCTGGTGGTCTCCCCCCGCTCTGCAGGAGCTCCGCCGCTGGGTGAAGTGGGCCGGAGGAGCGGGAAGGCACGAAGGGGTGCACATGGTGCATACCTTCGAGGAGGTGCGCACCCGCACACCCGCAAACCCCAACGAGGCCGCCCCGGAAGCCATCATGCCGCAAGCGGCATGGGAGGCCCTCCTCCGCGATGCGGTCCAGGGCCTCTGCCCCCCCTACACCCCCCAAGCCCTCCGCCAGTGGCTCCAGGCCACCCACCCCCAGGCCTGGGCCGCCGGCGCCCCCTCCCCACCCCGCCCCTCCCGCCACCACCACACCAGGAAGGGGCAGGACAAGGGCAAGGGAAGGGCAAGGGGCACCAAGGAGCACTCAGGCAAGAGGGCACGGAAGGGCCCCAAGTGGGGGCAGGCACACGCAGGGACAGGACGCCGGAAGCGACACCACATGGGGGCAGGAAACCACCCAAGAACCAGGAAGGGGCGGGAACGGGAACCAAGAAACGGAGGAAAAGGGCACCACGGCAGGCACCACGACCCACACCCAGGAAGGGCAAACCACGACGGGGGGACCAGCGCCGCTCCAGCCCCACCAAACACCCCAACACACATCACCGAAGCAAACATCGGACGCCATGCGGATCACACCAGCGCACGACGACCGGCCACCGGAAACCACACGGAGAACGGAGGGCACACCTACACGGGGAGAACGGGCCACAGGCACAGAGGAAGCCGCAGGGAACGCCGCCGCACGGCGCACCACCACGCCCTCACCCCCAGGCGACGACCCCGGCCACCACAAAGGCCACCTCACAGGCACCGGAAGAGGACGAGGGCACGGCCGCGGCACCCACGACTAGGGACCGAAACCCCCAGAGGACAGGGGACCAAGGCACAGGCCCCCATGGAGGGCAACCCCACGGACCGTCACGCGACCACGCTTTTGGCTATGAGGGCCGGGCTGCGTTACAGTCGCGGTGCGACGCAGAGTATTGCTATGCACTTGGATTGACGGCCGGGGACTTGATCTCAGCTGGTCTCACGTCCGTGAGGGCGTCCGTCACCAACCTGTTGCGTCCAGTGGAGGACTGGCACTGCGGCGGCACGCCGATCCCGTCCATGATGAATTTCGAGCGCCGCAAGGGGAAGTGAAAGGCTGTGATCGCGAAGGCCTTGGTGCTGCTGGACGGTGCCCCCTTCAAGGCCTTCTCCGAGCGCCGTGAAGACTGGAAGTGCCAAGACTACTACCGGTGCCCCGGACCCCTGCAGTTCAGCACCGGAGATATGGACATCCCCCTGACCCTGAAGTATGGCCTCATGCCTGTCGGCGGCACCGACCTGGACCAACATGTCCCTGCCAGCGCAGCCGAGCTGCAGTGCAAGCCTTTCGCCACTCAAACGGCGTTCGGAAGCCACCTCCACCGTCCGACTCCTGATTTCTGTTTGTCTGCCTTGGAGAAGGAACGCCTTTCCTACACCCCGAGTACGCCTGCCTGTCTGCGAGGCCCGCTGAAGATTGAGTCCATGGGTGAGAGTCAGTGTGCACGCCCCAAGGACACCGTGATCATTCAGCAGAATTTCCCGAAGACCTACCAGACCCACCAGCCCGAGCGGCACGCCCAAGCCCCCACAGCACGGACCCAGCGAGCCACCCACGCCTAACCGCACCCCCCAACCACCAGCCGGCCACACTCCGGCCCGCACTCCGCACCACGACACAGGCCAGGCTGACCTCCACTGACCCACCGCGGCACCACGCGAGACCACAGCACACCGCACCAC
The DNA here is from genome assembly GCA_964036045.1 of Eutreptiella sp. 'Long Island Sound 2002'. Classification (NCBI taxonomy): domain Eukaryota; phylum Euglenozoa; class Euglenophyceae; order Eutreptiales; family Eutreptiaceae; genus Eutreptiella; species Eutreptiella sp. 'Long Island Sound 2002'. Next base: position 63,623,930 of record OZ038380.1, on the reverse strand, counting down.
AGCGCGCCACAGTGCAACGCACCACAGCACGACGCGACGCGACGCGGCACAGAGCGGCACAGCAGGACACAACTGACCCTAACCTGAGGGACTAACCGAAGCCAGCCACCGCACACCCTGGAAGGCGCCGCGCCAGCACGCCACACACCAGCACCGCAGGCCACACACGGGGCCACAGCGCGCCAGGCGACAACGGTGGCGGACCACCAAGAAGAATACAGCCGGCACGGCAGAGGGGAAAAGACACGAACAACCCCAGCCCCCTAACCCATAACCACAAGCAGCCGCCTGGCGCAGCCGCCCAGCCGGCAGAGCCAGGACCAAACCGGGCAAGAAGGGGCGCTGAGCCCACCGTGTACATAGCCCACCCGACCCATGGGGCCGGAACGCGGCCACACAGAACGCAACTGCAGACAACAGCCCGGAAGACAACACTGAATGCAGGCCAGTGCGTGCGCCAGCCCAGGGAAGGCAGAGGGAGGAACAGGCAAGCCCCCCCCTAAAAAAAAAAAAAAAAGGAGGGGGGAGGGGGAAAAGGCACGAAAACAGCCCACAGCCGCCAAACCGCCCGCCAACACCACCACAGGCGGCCAAACCCCCCCCCAGAAGGCACCGAAGACAGGACCCCCACAGAGGCACAGGGGGACCACCCACCCAAAACCGGCAACACCAAGCCAGTAACAGCGGCCCACGGGGAAAAGGGACACCGAAACGGAAAAAAAAAAAAAAAAAGGAGAACCACCAGCCCAGCCCGAAAGAAAGGGGATGGAGGGACAGGGACCACAAAGCCCGAAAAAAAAAAAAAAACAAAAGAAAAAACAAAAGCGCAAAAAACACACCCCGACAACCCAGCCAAGAAGGGCTGGGCACAGCCGAGACCCGGGCCCAACAGACACGCCCACACCGCACGCCGGAACCGGAAACGGCGGGGGGCAAGCGGGGCGCCCACGAAACCACACACGTCCCAAAAGCAGGCCGAAACCCAAGCCCAACCACGAACACCACAAACAGCCGACACTAGAGGGACAACGCCACAAACCGTGCCAAAACACACCCACCCAAGACCCCAGCCAGGACTGGCGAGGTTAACAAAACCCACACCCAACCGCCAACCGGACCCAAACACAAACGCCGCACAACAGTAGGAAACCCAGTGCCCACAGCCCGGGCACTGAGGCAGCCCGTGCCATGCAGGTGACCCGGCCAAACGAGATCCGGAGACCGGGGGTAAGGCTGCATCCTAAGGCCTGCGCTGCTTTGGGACTCGAGGCGGAGCGTGCGTCACCCAAGCACCTCGGAACCCTAGTACCAAGAACGTGCATGCATGCCTTGGGAACGGGATACGCCAGGAAGTCCGGTGAGCCCCTAGGGTTCCGCCCAAAGGAGGGGATGTGCGCAAGCTCGGGGGCACACCCTCCCGGCGAGACAATCATGTCACGCTGGCGGCGATCAGCCCTCCCGGCGTTGCCCGGGGCCGCTTTGTTGGGGGCCAACAGTCAGGTCTAGCGGGAAGTAAGCCGCCTTCCCTCTTCACGCGCGGAGCCTCTTCCTGTTCGTCACAGGGGCGACGCCAGGGGGAACCATGAGGCGCCTCCCCACGACCGAGTGCACCTACCTATCTACCTCTAGGTCGCACACGTATTCAGAGACTCGCGCAGCGGAAGGAAACTCCGGGAGCATAGGTAGCTCCTCTATCTGTGTGTGCACACTGAGGTCAGTCTCATAGACTGGGAATGTTTTCTCCAGTCTTTGGAGTACATCTGCCCAGGTGGAACAGGTTTTCACAATCTGTTTCACCTGTTTTTGCAAAAATTTGTTTTTGCATCAGCGTTTCAGCAGTGAGCATTTGGTGGCCACATCCACATGGGATTGGCCAGTCAGCAAAAGAAACTCAGCAAATTCTTCTGCCCATTCGGGCAGATTTTTCGGGTCGAACTCTGGCAGTTCTAGCTGGATGTTCGCCTGGGCAATAGGTCTGCCCATCTTCTCAGCCCCCGGGGTTAGGCCAAAAGGAGAAGGAGATAGGCCGGCAAGAGGTGCCAGCGCTGACAGCCCTCTTTTCTCAGTCTCCGTCACTGGCACGTTTAGTAGTTCAGCAATTGGGACTGTCCTGGCGCGAGGATGAAAAGGGCTGGGGCAAGTGACCTTGGGTAGCAACCTGGACACCACAGATCTTTTGATATCATCAGCCAACATGCTTAATCCGGGTGAGGGTGAGAGTAGCGCTGGCTTCGGTAAGATTTCAGTGATACCCAATTTGGCCTTGACAGCCTCTGACAGAGCTGTCACATCCGGGTCTTCCGATCCGGATAGAAGTTTGGCCAAAAGGTCATCCGTACGCTCCAGAGCCCCATGGGTGGGCTCTGGGGGAAGAGGATCCAGACTCTTTTCAGGAGCCATTGAAGTTATCGGCAGGTCTGGATGCCATGCTCTCGGGTGCTCGTATGCTCTTCGTTGTCTTGGTAGTGATACTGTGTCCCCCATGTCTGTAGATGGCCCAGAATAAAGGAAGGAGCCCATCTCAGTTTGGGGCGGCGACCCGAGGGCATCAAGAGGTATTTCTCCATCTTCTCCTACGGTGGACTTGTGGTACTCTTCGTGGAGCATGAACTCGTCCATCCTCCTTCATAGGTCCTCTTGTTCTTCAGGACCAACTCCAAGTACGGTAGAAGACGAGGCCGGACAGGCCGACCGGGCGATGGAGGCTTCGTCACGCCTGCGGAGCCTTTGCAGGCTGTCTTCACCATGGGCCGCCAAGGTTTCCATGCTTAATGGGGTTGTTCTGGGCGGATTTACTTTCGCCTTTCTGTGCTCTGGATCTTCCTGAGACCCAGATGCCGCTCTGAGTGGCGGTTCACTCTTTGGCTGGGCTACACTGCCAAGTTGTACTTGTACACTTCTGATGGGCCAGGTTCGGGCGGACAGTTGAGTAGACATGTTCAATGTGCTTTTCAGTGTGCTTTTCTTGTGTTTCTGCTCAGAGTCGGTTCGAAAGGTTCTCAGGGTTTGCCTCTGCTACCGGAACGATGTCCTTGATTAGTGCCCTATAGATTTTGATGAAATCCTGCAGGTTTTTGATGGTGAAATCTCAAAACCAAAGGAGCAAGTAGAGCAAGAACAGGATGTGGATCGAATCAATGAATAGTTGGAAATCCAGTATAACACAGAGGGGCTGCAGATAGACAAAGCAGGTTTAAATACAAAGATTCAATCACAAATGGATAGTACAAAAGATTTTATGTGAAAACTGGCCTGACTCTAGCCTCCAACTTAGCATCAAGCACTTTATGTGCACTCTTTTGGATGTAATGAAGCTGGTTAGGAATGTGGGGCAAAGGAGTTACGCCAGACACAGATTATTACTTGGCCAAGCAACTGAATTCAGAAACAATTAAAACGTAGAGCCACAATAAGTGGTAGAGACAATTGAGTACAGGGGCCTTGGGGTGGGAGACCACTAGGCTTAACCTCCAAGGCCTAAAGCATGAAATGCCCATTTTCTTTCGGTATATCCTCCATGAAGGAAGATACCTCCGCTCCGTTGAGTGGTAGGGGTGAACTTCATGGGGGGCTAGGGTTATAACCCTAGTTACTTTTAGAAAGTGTACTAAAACCTTCCAAAGAGTGATAAAAATACTTAAGTTAGTCTTAGCATCAACAAAAGGGTTTTAAGTGGGGCTTGGCCTGGATCAAGCCCTCCAAGAAAGACTTGACAGTGACTACTGGTTACGAAGGACTTTTCGAAATTTTTCGAACACACACTGCATGAGCATGACATGTCTGTTGCTTCGCTTCAGAACACCCTGCCAGCATGCTCTGCTTCGTGGACCCAACTTGTAGATACCTTCCGTGACCTGAAGTGGCGCAAGTCGGGTTTAGAACAGTTAATGATGATGTCAAAGGTGAAAGTGCCACCGGACGTAAGCATCTTGCACCAGGACTGGCAAGGATATTATGTCCAAGACCCCTTGTACCAGGAGTTTTGGCAAGAACTGGAGTCTGATGGTGTTGCCAGGGACGGGGATAGTAATTCATTTTTTATCCTTTACAAGGGTAAGGTGCGGTACAACACCAAAATGTGTGTACCACAAGGTATCCTTGAAAAGGTAATCAAGGGGATAAACACATATGCACACCCAGGTATTGACAAGACCGTTCAACTTTTTAATCGTAAATTTGTTGTGCCCGACCCCAAGTTCACACAGAGTAAGTTAAAAGAAACGGTCTCTGAGGTGGTTCGTCATTGCAGGGTATGCCAAACGGCCAAACACCGCAAGGGTGTCCAGCCGGATACCCTTGATCATTACCCCATCCCTGACAACATATTTGACAGCATCGCGGTGGATTTCTTGGACCTCACAGGGAATCGGGTCACGGAAGGAGAAGTAGAGTACAACTATGTGTTAGTGGTTGTATGTCGCCTGTCCGGGTATAACATAGCTATACCGTGCCATAATAACCTCACCTCTAAAGAGCTCGCGAGGATTTTTGTTCATCATATTTTCCCCCACTGGGGTCTTCCCAGTGTCATTTTTTCAGATAATGACCACTTGCTCAATGCGCAATTTCGTAAGGAGGTCTTTATGCTCTCGGGGGTTGAGCAGCACAATTCCCCAATCGACAAACCAAAGGCTAATGGCCGGGCAGAAAACGCGGTCCAACTAGTGGTCAGTAGCCTTCAGAAACTTTTGGAACAAAAGGGGACAAAAAACTGGGTTCAACTTCTTCCGTTAGCAGTATGGGCACTGAATGATACACCCGGACCGGTATCAGGGTATAGTCCGTATAGGATAGTCTTTGGTAGGTATCCTGTTTGCTTTGGCGATTGCTCCCCGACCATTCCCCAGGATAGTTGTCAAGATGCGGAAAATTTTTTCTTGAACTTAGCCGCGATAAGGAAGTTTGTTAAAGACACACTTACCAAGGTACACGCCAGGCTCAGTGAGCAATTTTTGCGTAAGCACCCGCGACAGGTCTTTAGGGCAGGAGACAAAGTCTGGATAAAAGTCAATAGGAAGGGTATGGACGAGAACTATACCAAGCTCGACACAGTTTGGAAGAGACCTGCGGAAATCCTACCGCGTGTGGGTGTAGGTCGCTACAAGGTAGCCACGGAAAAAGGGGAGAAAATCTTGCATACAGTGGACTTGAAGCCTTGTCTGGATCCTTTAGACTAGTTGCCCCCCCCCCTATCATTGGAACAGGTCCGTCAAGGACGTGGTGGAACAAGATAAGTATGTTGTGGAAAGTGTACTTAAGGATAAGATGGGGGGCACTGGGAAAAAGTGACACCGGGAACGGTATGTTAAGTATAAGGGGTATGATAAGCCGGAGTGGCAACCTGCGTCGGCTTTCATGCATGATGTCACGGATGCATGGGCAGAGTAAAACAAAGAACATGACATAGACGTCACGTTACGGGACGTCCGTCCTGATGTGTTTTTGCGTGAAGTCTGCTCATGTCCCAATTCCCCTTCTCCAACCAGCCCTTCCTGATTGGTTCATAACTGTAAGGTTTTCGTGCAACCTATATTTTCGCTTTTTTCAGTGTATTTTCCTGATATATGTGTACAAACTGAAATCGGCTATCTCAGCACTGTTTTGGACAGTGTTGGTATCAGTCAATCAGGAATTTCTGTATTTTTACACTGATGGTGTTTTCACCATTTTCTGTACAATAAAACTGAGTTTGGGTCGGCGACGGCCAGTCCTGAGATCGCGCGCGCCGATTCAGAAATTGTCGATTTCTGACGATTTTCAAGAGAATTCAATCAGTTTTACTGATAAGATTAATTCTATATCAGTTTTAGACTTAAGCGGATGTTACGGCACTATCGCGACGCTGTTCCGTGCCAGTTTTTTTGGCGCAAGTATGCCATGTTCATGAATTTTTATAAAATTGTAGGTGTCTTGAATCCTGAAGTTAAGTACACCAAATCACAGCCCATTAGTAGGGCTTTGCATGCATATGCTGATTTGGTTTCCAAACGCGTCGGTGCACCGGCACCACGCGTTGGGGGGAGACCCGTGTTCAAGTTTTAAATATGCATTGTTTTGCTCATATTTCATTGTTATATGTCCCCCTTTGTTCATATCTTCTTAGGACATGAAAGGGACCGTTTCGAAATCACTCCCGTGATTTCGTCGAATGTTGAGTATGTTGCCGTCGCCTTGTGTGGTCGCCTTTGGGGTACATTTTTGGGTTATTTGAAGGAAAACTTGGATAAGTTTCAAGGAAAACAAGTTCTAAGTCATTCATTTCCAAAAATGAAAAGAGGACCTTCACCCTGACACACATAGGGGGGCAGGATACAACTCAACGTGGGCCCTGAGATTTACTGCAGACATCAGGGCACACAGGCAGGAAAAACCAGAAATCAGAGGTCACTGACATCCAAGTCAAAATTGAAGTGACATATGGCCTTGGACCGATCTTACAAGGATAGACCAAGAGTCCAATGACCCAAATATGACCCATAGACACTGTTGGTAGGCCATGGACAAAAAGCTGGCCCAAAACTGACCTGTGGCCTAGCTTTGCCATGGACCTGAAGTGACCTCATGAAATTAGGAATTCTTGACTAAATTCCTGGTAAAATTCAAAATAGTGAACCTATGTACCAGTAAGCTTCAAGTAAATGCTCAACGTAAAGTAGAGAGCACCATTGAAACATAGGAGAAAACCCCCAGGTCTAACTCCACATAGGTTGTTTACTGTTAGCCTGTAAAGTGACCTCATGACAGGGTGGTTTTCAAGGCTCTGTATAGACCTAGTTGGAGCCATGTAAAACCACTATGCCATAGGCTTGGCAAAACGGGTTCGAATGACTCAAGTACATTATCAAGCATACCCAAACAAGTCTCAATCCCCAAGGTAGACACCTTGGACTGAATGAGGGTCAAAGAACAAGGGAATTTGACCCAAAGAACCCAACAAACCAAGTCCCTGAAGTGGACACATGAAATTTGAGATCTCTTAAAAAGCTTTAGAGATCTGGTTGCCCTGAGACGCCAGCGGTTCGAAATCCATTATACAAATCATATTCCGTGAGTAGAGAGTCAGGCCTCTCATAGGAATCAATTCTTAGGTCAAAACTCAACGATGGCTCGGAGTTATGAGCTCCACAAGTGAGCACATACACAGGGAAAAATTGGACATGCATGCTGGGCAATTTTTCCTAGGCATGAAATTTACTCAAAATTGCTTGCACAAAATTGACCGGAACGAGCGGCCAAGCGTCGACGGGTTGGACACTTGACCATATATGCATAGTAGGGACCGAGTAGGCCCCGATGGATCCAAAGTTCGAACAAAAACTCCATGGTAGTGGATCTCCATGGTCACCACAAGTGAGGACATGAAATTCAAAGGTCGAAAACGAAGTCGACCTTTTTGATGCTCAAACTCGGTACATGGCCGCAAATAATGCAAACAATGGCGAAATGCAAAGTAGACACATACGCAAACAGGCACAAACATTAATTGGGTTCAAACTCCTCACGGGCTTCGAGAACCGAGCCCGGAAAGTGAGCCCATGATTGGAAAAAATTGAGTGAAAATTGACATGAAAATGACATAGTGAAAAAAGCTTAAAATGTTTCAAAATATTTCACAAAAAGAAGACGTTTGAGGCTCGAAGCGAGTCAAACTCTTCTATATTTCGAAAGTACGCATCAAGTACGTACAAAACAAGCTTTTACTTGACTTCCGGCTCCATGATATGTTAGAGATATCATGTCCAACTTTGAGCACATGAAAAAAAGTGTGCTCAAGTAGAGGTCATTGAAATTGATCTAACACTTCATCATCGGTTCGAAAATCAATAAATAAAGATCATACATGCACTCGAGACATGCACGAACATGCATGTCGAAAAATTAGCGGAATTCGACACAATGGCTCCGCGCACCAATCTCTCAAAGTGGGTCCATACCAGGGCCAAAAATGGCTCTTTTGGGCAATGGATGGCAGCCCCACCATGGATGTCTTGACCCACCATGGTTATGAAATGAATTCCAAACGTCAAAATAAAGTGACCCAAAGTGTTTTGGGTCCGTGTACACCATGGGAAGAGATGCATACCTTTCTTTTCATGGAGCAATTCATGGTATTCTTGGAATCCTATTTTTATGACTCAAAGTCAATAAATCACTCATAACTTCAAATCTACTTGCAACTCACAAGTTTACTTAATATACAATTGAAATAGACACTTATGGCTTTCCGATGCATTTTACTTTAAAGGTTACGGAAGCAGTGGCTTAAAGATATCCTCTGCTGAAGTGACCCTATGAAATGCATAAAAATGGCATGCCATGACTAGTCAAATGAGGGGCAAGGGGAAAGAAAGGCACCGTAAGGTGCCGGCGAAGCTCCTTGACCTACTCAGCATGTTATTTTGCCTGGGCATCATGTCGATGCCCAGTTTTCGATTTTTACCTCACCGCTTTGGGGTTTTTCGATTCCATTGTATAATTATGACATTGAATGAAGCAACAGTGAAGTCAAATCACTGTCGCTGGCCTTTGTTAAATTTCCGTAAAGGCCAGTCCATGGTTTCGCGATTTTGGTCGCACGGGCGCCAACTGGCGGTAGTTGCGCGAACTGGCGCGACGCCGGTTCACGCAGGCGCCGAAGCCAAAATCCAGGTCCTGTACTTTTGCAAATTTCACGGAAATTTGCCCACAAATATGAAGGGATTTTCATTGCCTATCGATTGACGCAAAAAAACCAAAAAACTGCGCCTAGTCCCCTGAAGTTTCCCAAAGAATCAAGTTTCGGGGAACTTGGCATGAGGACTTGTTGTGGAAAACAAAGTACAGTTTGTGACCTGAAGAGGGGGGGGTAAAGGATGAGTAGTGGAGGACATAGGCGGGGGTTTTGGGGGGTTGTCTGACACCAAACACTCCCCTCCCCAGCTCAGTGTACCCACTGAGGCGGAAGAAACCACCAGGTGGTGGCAGACACAAAACATACAAAGGGATGGGACGGGTGGGTGTAAAATTGTCCTAAACGGCCAAATGTTTTTTACACTCCCCTCCCCAGACCAACACAGGATCTGAGTTGGCGCCTGCTCTCAATGAAAAACAGGTGGCCGCATCAGCTTTCCACTCCCCTCCCCAGCTCAACGCCGGGGACCAAGTTGGCGACCACTCTCAAAGAAAAAGCTACGGCCAACTGGCGAGTGGGCAAACTATGTACACAAGAACTGAGGTGACTACCTGCAGTACGGCTTCCCACTTCCACATATGTACAAGAGTGAAAGGGCCCGCTTGCCATCAGCGGGTGAAAAAATAGAAAAAGGTAGCCATTCTCAGCAATGGCGGGCAGGACAAGAGAGATGGGATAGTACACAATAAAATACTATAAACTGCCTGAAATTCAGCACCAAACACAGAAACAGATCGGGGCCTCGTCCTGTCATGGTCCTGAGCTGTTTAACGTACCCCGGTGCGGACGTATGTGCGCTGGCGGTGGGAGAGGTACCAGCAGGAAGGTGGTATTCTCATACCCCAGGTACCTCGATGCCGAAGCACTCCAACGTACCCTGCTGGCGTTCGCGGTTCCCCATAGGCCAGTCCCCCTTGACAGTGCTTGCGCACCAGTCGTATTGCACATTATACCATGCAACCGCCTGGCCTTCAATCACACGAAGGCCGAAAAATCAAGTCGCACACCCTGCTTATTCCGGGCTGTATGTCCGTTCAGACTCGGCTCTTCACAGCCATTCCCATGACCTGGCGAGCGCTGGCGGTTCACTGCATTGGCTGGCACTCTAGGTCGGAGCCACTCCAAGCCAATCCAGGTACATGACCCCAACTACTGCCCCGCATCGCCCCTGCGCGATGCATTTCAGGACTCTGAGATACCCCAGGGCGTCAAGTCCAGAGATATCCCAGGAGGAGAAGGAAAGGGAGGTACTGCAGACCTGCAGGTCCAGAGATACCTCAGAGGGAAGAAAAGAGAGAGGGAAACACCATAGATGCCACCTGACTCACTGCCCACTGTAGGCCAGAGACCGGCTCAGGGGCTGCAGGGACATCCAGGCGGATGTCAGGGGGTGGAGGATCTGCCTGATTCAGCCCCAAACTAGAAGCCAGGCAGGACAGTTTATAGACACCCTCAGGCTGGGCATCAGGACAGCAGATCAGTCGGTCCAGCCACAGCTTGATTTCCCTGAGGGAATCAGTGGACACCGTGATGTGGAGCCGCTGATTGTAGTCCAGCCAGTCTTTATTGATGTCATGCAGGAAAGCAGTGACATCATGCCATTCGGGCCTGTCAAAACCCCGGTATTTGACTTTCCACCAAGGTTTGCCGCCTTCGAAGGGCTGTTTGGACTTCTTCGCTTTCCCTCGAACCTTACCCCTATACTCATGGTCCAGGACGTCCTCGACAACATAGGAGTCGTCGTGGAGGTCCCGACGCTCAGAGTAATGATGGAGGGGGGGGTTCACACCATCCCGTCGGGGTATATAGGGCTTTAGCCTTCCCACCGACAGAATGACCTCCTTACCGTTCAGGTTTACTAAGTACGTATTCGTGGAAACCTTACGGAGGATCTCTGCAGGGCCCTGCCATATCCTGTCCAGCTTGGGATGTAGGCCAGGCTGGTCGGTTCTATTTCGCACCCATACGCGGTCTCCGTCCTTAAACTGCAGAGACGGATGTTTTTTGAGGAAGACCTGGTACTCCCGGGCATGAAGGTCAACCAACTTTGATTGGATGAGCTGGCGTTCGTCCTGAGCCCTGCGGAAGTACTCGGTCGCATCCTCCACCCCGGTATCCACGGTCAGGGGGGGTACCTCGCCAAACCCGATAGGGTCCCGGCCGAAAACCGGCCGGTGCGGTGAGTAGGGTGCGATGGGGCCCGGTAGGTCATTAAGACCCCACAGGGCAAATGGCAGGGCATAGATCGAGTCCAGCTTGCGGAACACCAAGTATAGCCGCAAAGCACTGATAATAGACTGAACTGCCCGCTCCGCACGCCCATTACTCTTTGGTCTATACACTATAGACTTGGCCTGGGTAATGCCAGCCAGACCACAAAGGGCGTCGAAGAACTCTGAGGAGATGATGGACTGGTTATCAGAATGTATCTCCCTGGGCATCCCAGTAAAAAAGGCACAATAGTGCAGAAATAGGGCGGCGGCTTTATGGCTCGTCAATCCCTCTTGTCTACATGGAATGGCCAGGATATAACCTGTCAACCGACACACGATAACCATCGCATAGTCCACCTTCACCCCTGTTTCAGGATGTTTAACTTCAGGCAGGGATACAAAGTCCATTGCCACTGATGCAAAGGGATAGGAGGGCACGGGGAAGGGCTCACATGAGTCAGGATGTGGGCCCCTTCGTGCCTTGGACTGTGCACATACCACACAGGCATCCACAACCTCCTTCACTCTGTCCCGAAGGTTATCCTCGGACAGATTTCGGACATGGAACTGTCGCTTGAACAGTTCCAGGGTTTTGGGGGTACCTGGATGTGCAAAGTAGTGCACTGCTTCTATCACCTTGCTCAGGATGGCCACAGGAACCACTGCCCTACCATCCACCCTGATATGGGGGTGTCCCCATTGTGGTTCATGCCACCGGTAGATGCCATACTCAATGTTTTTCTTGATACCCCAGTCAAGCAGGACTTTCAGGTTGGGGTCCTCAGCGTAGTATGGTTCCCAATCCTCATACAGGATACTACACGGTGGGGGCACATTGACCGATGTGACGGAAGCAATCAGGGCGTGGGGAGCATGAGGAGACTCCCTCATCACATGGGCCATACCATGGAGGTCTGGATCCTCAAAGAACTCAGGACCCACGGACTCTTCAGCCTCAGAACCATAGTCAGGATCATCAGGATGACTGTGCAGGAGGTTCAGGACACCACACGTGTTAATCTTATGGTGATCCAGGCAATCAGGACACCGAGGGGGGTCCGCAGTGAGTGGCCGATCAGCAGGAAGGGGGTCCGGAGTCACCTGGGCCCTGTATTTCGGAAAGAGCAGAGCATCAGCTGCCCTCTGGGCATCCAGCTTGTCCGGAGTGGCCGTTTCCAGGCTGGCGCACTCATAATGAACGCAGGGGTAGTGGCTGGCCGCGCGCAGATTGCTGTACCTGCTGCAGTGACCATGGCACTTGGCCGTATGGCTGCACGGGGGTCCAGACTCACTCCCTTCGCGAGATATGGACAGCCGATCAATGAGGGCATCATTTCGGGCCTTTTCTTGGGCTTCCCAGTCCTCATACCACTTGAGGTCGGCGTCCGAACCATGGAAGTTGGTGTCATCCGCCAGCCCCGCAGGGTAGGCCCACCGGCTCATCCCGTCCGCGACATCATTGTCCTTACCCGGCTTGTATACGACGACAATGTTGTACCGGGAAAGGAATTCATGCCAACGGCCGCGACGACCCAGGGGCCCAGCCATGGTACAGAGATCCTCCTTGTACCATGACTCGAGGGACTTGTGGTCCGTGAAAGCAGTGACCTTACGCCCTGATATCCAGCTCTTGAACTTGAGGAGGCAGGACACCAGTGCGTAGGTCTCCTTTTCTCGCACAGACCAGGCCCTTTGTCCGGTAAAGCCCAGGGCTTCGCCCTCAGGACCATACCGGATCTGGCCTTCGAGTTTTTTTGAGTAGAAGGCGCAAGGAGCCCAGCTACCATCAGGCAATTGCTGCTCCAACACACCGCCTATGCCAGAATCCGAGGCATCAGTGTGAATCGCATATTCACCCGTGTCATTGGGGATATACAATGCACACTTCTCGCACAGTGCCTCCTGAAAACACTTTTGTGAGGGGAGGGCCATGTGTGGATACTACCTACCTACCTAATTACCTACCTACACTATACTATACCTATACTACCTACCTACATGGCCCTCAGCCCATTCCAAGTTGCTTTCGTCATGGCTCACGCTCACTCCAAGTTGATCGGATCACATGTGGACGATATCCGGCTGTTCAACATTTACGACCCGCGGGGACACTTGCGTATCCGCAGGAACGGTTTGATTCCGGTGGTGGTCTCGATCTCGTTGTGGGAAGATAGCCATATTTGGGATGACAAGGGGCCTCCTTGGTTGGGGATCCCGCAACGAAAGGGTGATATCACCATCTTCCCCCAATTTTTGCGACATCAAATCTGGAGAATACCAGGTAAGCAGGCCACAAGGGGAGATATCACCATCCGGGGATGGTTGGACGCAAAGTTTTTTGAAAGGGGTACTATGATTGTGCAGCCGGTGATGGAAGGAGAGGCCGTATGCGTGGAGGAGACCAAACTCGCCCAGGATGGCATCCAAATGATTGATTGGGCCGGTGGATGGGTCCTGCTGATCTCGCACCGTGTGCACCACCTGAGGCGGACCCTGGACGCGGAGTTCGAGTTGGGAACCCAAACCCTGCCTGAGTCCACCGACACACCATTGAGCCACCGGGCATGGCAGGCTGGACCCTCGTTCTCCTATACTGGTCTGACGGTGTCCGGTTGCATCACCGTTCCTGCGTCTGTGTGGGAGTCGCTGGGGCGGCTCACTGCATGGATGCGGGGAGCATTCCATATCGTGCAGGTTATTTATAACCTGTATCCTGGGCAGGACTACCGGGGATGGCCCCTGGTACCACAGCACGATACGAATGTCAACTGAGGAGAGCCATCTGAAAATTTAGGTACGTGGATCTCGGTTCCGAGGAACGCTGATCCCACACTCCTGTCCATGGGGTCTCGGCTCGAACATGGGCCCTGATGCCTGACGGTCACTCCTCTTGCATCCTCTCCCTTACCGGCAGTACCTCGGCTTCCGAAGGCCCTGGTAGTACCCCCCCCCACTCCTTTTCTCAGGAAGTACTTCGGCTCAGTAAGGCCCTGGTCTTACCCCCCCCTCCTTTGTTTATGGTTACAAGGGTTCAGGTGCGGTGAGGTTGTCATATAGGCATTTAGTTGGTTTAGCCTCGGACGATTTTTAAACATCCCTGGTAAATGGCCAAGTAAGTTGTCTCGGCTTATGCCCTGGTAGCAAGGCGACCCCCCCTCATATGAAGGCAAGGTTTGAATTTTCGCCTCGGATACCCAATCAATCCCTGGTGAAATTTTAGCACACTGTCTCGGAGTACTCCCTGACAGCGACGCCCCCACCTCATATGCATTAGGTGAGTCTTGCTTGGGATGTTGTTCTCATGCAACCGATCCCTCGTAAAATCTCAGCACGTTGTCTCGACTGCGGCCCTGACAACTCAACCCCAGTCTCGGCACCACCCTGACATCACAACAAGTTCAACATTTTTTCAGAATTCCTGGCTACCATCCAGGCGGCCAGACAACCTCCTCCACCCCTCTCTACCCCTCACTTCCTTCCATATCTCCCATCCTTCCCTCCTCATCCCCATCCCGCTCTTTTGTGTTGTGTGTTTGATTTGCATTTTTCTCCCTCTCGCTATAGGTGTTAGTTCAAGGGTGGAGGTCGAGATGTTGCTGTTGCGTGCAGGGAGCCAGCAGCGGCATCGGTACAGAGGCGCGCCAGGGGGCGGCAGCAACAGCTCCGAGCGGCAACGGCGCAACGGCGCACCAACAAGCGGCGAAGGAGCCCCCCCAACAGCAACGGGCGCAGCGGCCCGGCAGCGGGCAAAGCGGCGCGTCCACGACGCCGCGTCGGAGGCCTCGACCGCGGAAGGTCCTGGCCCAAACGACAGCTGACCTCGGCCCGTAAGGCCCTGGAGGGGAAGGGTAATTTGGGAGGGGAAGGGTAATTTAGGACGGGGTCTCGACGACTAAGGTCCTGGTCAAAAAGACGGACCGCCTCGGCCAATAAGGCCCTGGCGGCACAGAGCCCGAGGATGGGCCTCGACCTATAAAGTCCTGGCCACGGTGGACAGTTTGTCTCCGCCCATAAGGCCCTGACAGCCCCCCCTCCCCCTCAAGCCCTGCCCCCCCCCTCCAGCCAAAATTTCAGGTCAGGTAAGCAAAATTTAGGTTGGTCATGTGGTGTACATGCAGGTGTACATGCAGCAGCAGTGGTGAGATCCACCTGTTCAGCATCGCGGGGTCACATGTGTGCTGTTTGCCAAGCAAGTCAAGTGGTGGGGCTGCAGAATTTTGAGAGCCCGACAGGGTCATCTTGTGAGACTCACAGGGGTTTCCAGACGGTTGCAGCAGACCTGAAATGTTTTTAGTTACTTCAACGGAGTCTCAAAGGGTCACCAGAAATTTACGGAACCAAATTTTAACCCATTTTGGATTTTTGGCGCGATTCCTGGTCGACATCAGGGATCCAGCCCGTTGGCTTACAGAATTCTGACAGCCCCCCCCCCCCACCTTCTCGAAACATGTGTTTTTCACCTCTGGAACCCGGGACGGTTATACCGGGTGCCACCCCCCCGGTTTGAAGGGTGCTGAGTGCAACGGTTGCCAACTTTTCACAGACAACCTGCTGCGACGGCCGTTCCCTCCCCTATGGGGGATATTAAGGGTAAGTCCATAGGTTTTCAGAAAAAATATCATATGGCGCGAGAATGCCTCTAGGCTGGCGCATGGGGGAGGACCCATGTTTCAAGTTTTAACCATGTTTTCAACATGTTCATGACATTGTTTGACTTGTTTGACCTTGGTTTGACCCAGAACTGACTTAGACATGTTGACCACAGCACAGTTCCTGTCGACGACAGTTGTCGATGACCTGAATCTCAGGTCACAGGGCCTGTGGTGCCCTCCTTTACTGTGATTTTTCCTAAAAATCTAACCTTAGCACATGGTTTGGTACTTAGGTATGTTTACATGTGTATTAACCTAAGTTGTTGCCTTGTTTGCCCTCTCTTCCTCTTTTAGGACACCAGATTGTGTCATGGGGCGAGCAAAGCTCGTAGAACAATTTGTATTTGCGTGGTATTACGGAATCTCTTGTGCCTACTTGGTCTTCTAATGTCTCTTAAAGAGTGCTCCCATAGCCTCCAAAATGAGTGCTCGATATGCCTCAAAAAAGAGTAAAAAAATTGGTTTGAAAGACCTCAAGCTCTTCAACATGGAGCAGATTTCAGTACCCAAGATCCAAGGGGGTACCAATACGCGTCAATATTCCTGCACGAGGCCAGCATCAATACATTCTTGGATCTGGCGCTGGATTTCTTCAACCTGTTCCTGTGGAGCGGGGTAGGGACGACGCCTCACTCGCGTCTTTTGAAATTCAGGTTTGAGTTCCAGGTCCATCTGGACCAGTTTTTTACAAGACAGGGGAGGCGGCAGGGCGCTGAACACCTCCTCATAGGTTAGGAGCAGTTTCTTCAGTCGTGGTTCAAGGTTCAGACTCTCGGATTCTGCAGGAAATGCTCCTCAGCATGGAGGTTGCTCTTGCCATGTTCTTTCTTTTTCTGCCGAACGGCAGTTTCGGCAGGCACTGAGCCATCATCCCACTCAGCGGGGCATTGTTGCCCATAGTGCAAAGAATACACTGGGGGTATGTCCGGGTCAGGCAGCGTGTAGGAATCATCGTCCACCTCAGACCACATGGAGGATTTCCAGGTCTGTCTGAGGTATTGCAGCCGTTCCTGGCGCTCAATACCTTCGGCCTTTAGGTACAACAGCCGTCGGAGTTCCTGAGTGTCATGCTCAGACAGTGGCATGTTATTAGAAGCAGGCCGCGCTAGAGCATCAGGACTCTGAGCCAGGGGTTCACCTGAGTGAGTATGCTGCATGTGCAGCACCGGCTTCCTAACAGGGGGAGTTGGTTCTGAGGTTGACTCTAGGTCTACCTGCTCCAGCAACAGCTGGGCCAGGAAGGCACTGTGTTTGAGTTCAACACAGGTAGGATCAACAGGAGGGATAGTGCTTGCGATCTCAGACAGTTGTTCGTCGGCATCCTCCTTTACAGCAGCAGGTTCCAAATAGCCATCGGGGGATTCACACCGTGTAAGTGTGGCAGATAGGTGCTCTGGAGATCGCTTTTTGGGATCAGAAAGGGTCAAGCCACCATTTTCGCCATGACCTCTTTCAGTAGCACCTGAGCCAGATCACACAGGGGTACAGGGTTGAGGGATCCATCCACAATGGATAAGAAACTGGCCCACTCAGGGGCCTGCATAGCTGTGTCTGAGTCCTCAGGCACATAAATGGGACCATCGGGGAGTTGCACTCTTTTCACATTCATTCGGTCCAGCCTACGGCGCCAATAAGCGTGTTTACCTGAACAGCCCCAGTCAGTGGTGCACGTAACAACCCTTCCTCCCTCTTGAGCGATTTTGTTTAGAACCTTCGTGAGCAGGGAGAAGGGAGGGTTAGCATGCACTAGGCCCATTGCTTTCCCGAAGAAACGGAAAGCGTTATTCAAATGTTTCGAGCAATAGAACTGCATGATGTTCTATTGTTGGCTTGCGAACAGTTCCACCTGGACCTCATCCAGGGTTACCTGAAGGGCCCCCAGCCCATTTTCAAGAATGTGACAGGCCAAGTGGTAGTTTTCAGTACGATAGTTAGTCTTCGCTGCATAGCGCAACGTAGACTCTTTTCGACCTGACAGCTCCAAAGGTACGGAGAAGAGCCCACTGCCAAAGTTGCAGTGCAAAGAATAGGGGCGTTGGAGAGACAACATTTTTACCTGTGTGTTTCTTCGTAGGAAGTCGGTGCCAATGACGATGTCAAAGGCGTCAGTGTCCAACACTCTGCAGTGTTGGGTCAAACTTTCTTCGCCCGGACAATTAGTCACATCGACATCCCCCAAAGAATGGATGGTACGCCCATCCCCTACTCTTATGGCCACTGTCTTGGTTTTCTTGAAAGTCTTTAGCAGGCGCCCGGCCACTATAGTGAGTGTTTCCCCCGTGTCAAGCACTGCTCAAAAAACTTGATCCCCCGTTTTAACGAGGATCCAGAAAACTAAGTGCTCCTCTTCAGAGCGGCCCCCCTACTCCTCAGCAGGGAATTGAACATCCACCCCTGCAGCCATGAGGGACTTGGCCATCCAGGCCAGTCACCTCTTCTTGGAGTTTGTCTCCTCAGCGGAGGCGTTATCCCCCTGTGGGCACTTCTTGGGGTCATCCTCGGCAGGAGAGGGATAAGTGTTATGGCTTCGAACAGCAGCAGCGCAACAGCGCAGCGCAACAGCGCGCATATCGCAAGTCGCAGTCGCAATCGCGCTGACAGTCTGTGAATAATAAAGAAGCATCGAATGCCAACTGTGAATGAGCGCTGTAAGATACTTCGATCTTTGAACAGGGTTTATGTCTTCGAGATTGTGTTATTATTGGTGCCCCGTCTAAAGATCCTGCGAGGTTTGTCAATTCGGATTTTGGATTTCGGATTTTGAGAAACAAAGAGGCACAGGAGTGCAGTCGAGTTCCCAAGAAACAAACCACAACAAGTGGTAGCCAGCTAGGTGGCGGGGAGGATCAATCTTCGAGATCAATCTTCGACGCCGCAACGCCGTCAACTTGATTTGGACTTCGATCTACAATGGAGCGGCCCTTCGACGACGCAGCTATGCTGCATTTCATCAGAGACAGTTTGGTTCGAAGTGATTCACCCTTGCATCACGAATTTTCGACCTCGTTAGAGAAGTTCATCGCAGAGCGCATCGCTAGTCGAGAAAGCGAGTGGTTTCCATGTCTCTCTCGTGATCTTCACAGCTGTTCGCAGAAGCTTGCGGATACTCAAGCCAAAGTTATCGAATTGGAACAACGCATCGATGTATTGCAGGCAACAGCAGCAAGTGCTACCGCAGCAACTGAACAACGCGTCGATGTATTGCAGGCAACAGCAGCAAGTGCTACAGCAGCAACTGGCCAGCGCATCGATACCTTGCAGTCCTCGACGGAAAATGCAACTCAAGCTGCTGCAAATGAGCTTCGACGCGTAGAACATGAATTGTCGCAATGTTACGCTCTTCTCAACGAATTTGTACGAACTTCGAGTCCACCACCTCCGAACAACATCCAGTTTCCGCAACCACAACAACAACAGTTTCCGCAACCACCGTCTTCTTCGAATTCGAACCAACCTCACCCTCCACAACAACCACTCCCACAGCGGCCTACCTTCGAACCGCTACCCCAGTTCGTAGTTCAACGTGCTCCTTCGCAGGACATTTTGGGACGCCGCGTCGAGCGCCTGAACAAATTGGTCAAGAGGTTCACGGGTAAACCTGGATGTGGAGAATTTCGAACATGGAAAGAAGATATATTACGAGCCTTCACTTTGTCGGACATCACCTCACCCGTCGATCAGGCAGCAACGATGTCATTCCTCCTCGATGGTGATGCCGCTGAGTACTATCATAGCCTGACGAAAGTTGTACAGGACGACTGGTTCGAGCTCATGCGTGTGTTAGGCCAGCGTTTCGACTGCATATCCCATGAGCCAGTGTATTTGTCGAGAATGTTGAGCTTGAAAGAGAGCGAGTTTCCCCGACATGCAGATTACGTTCGAGAATTTCGTACATGCGTTATCAAGTCGAAGGTCAACACGAATGAACTCCAGATGGGTTACCTCGTCAGCTCTCGATTTGTTGAAGGGTTGTCGAATGACGCTGTGCGCCGGCAGTACATCGTTGAAGTCCGTTCGAGATGGCGTTCTAATAATCCATTTGGATTCGATACCTTGGTAGAGACCATCGCGGAAGCCTACATTGCGGCTGGGTATCAACTGGAAGAAGTACAGAACGCATCGAGAACGACATCAGATCACACCCTGGGTCCTGCAGTGTCGAGACCCCTGCCTATGATGGTCCCACCTACTTCGACTTCCACGTTTCCATCGAACCCTATGCCAACGCCACACGTCACACCGATGCCGACCCCAGCTGCGGCGCCCACGGCTTCGACCGTGGCAGAGCCGATAAATTTCGATGCAATTGCCAAGCTTCGAGAAGAGTTACATGCCTACATTGGTGAACGGTTCGGACGTCAACATGGCGGACGCCAAGATGGTCGAGAAAGCAGACGTTGCTACAACTGTGGCGAACAAGGACACTTGGCCCGCGACTGTCCAAAAGGTCGACCGCCATCCCGAGGACGAGAACGCCGGGAATCACGGTCGAACACACCAAAACGAGATCAAAGTCGAGACAGCAAGGGACGGTTTCGATCCCGCTCCAAGAGCAGAGAAAGGCCTACAACGGCCTAGAAAACAATTTCGAAGACCTGGTGGGGGACGTCCTCGAGAAGAGCTGAACACCACCACCAGCACCAATAAACCCGAAAAGAATTCGACGCTTGGAAGTGTCACTGTCGAAGGAACCGAACCTGAGCATGCGTCTCTGTTCACGGTTCGAGGGCGCATTTGCGCATGGCGTGAAGACTCCTTTGACTCCAGCGTGGAACTGTTGGTCGACTGTGGAGCGACTAGTGACTTTATGTCGATGCAAACAGCAAAGAGGGCGCTACTTCCCCTCTATAAACTGAGAAACCCTGGACATGTCTTGACAGCAGGAGGTGTCCAAGTCGAAGTACGGTACTACACGCGAGCTTATGTTCGAGTTGGAGAGCTTGTATTTCGTCATCACTTCAAGGTCTTGGAGATTTTGCCGGATGTAGTGCTTGGACTACCATGGCTTCGAAGCTACAATCCAACTGTCAACTGGAAGGAGCGATACGCCGACATCCAACATGGTTCGATTTCGTACCGGTTGTCTTTTGGCGAATCACGACATTCCACCCAGCTACAGTTTCAAGCAGCTTCAAAGCTGGACCTTCTTTCGATACTTTCATCCAGTTCCTCGAAAGCGAGTCCGGTTGGGAATCCTACCCCACATGCCAACGAACACCCTGACCTACACTCGTCGACACACGTTCAGCGCAGTACTGACACGTACGATGAGTCCGAAACGGAAGATGGTATCACCGATGAGGAGTGCGGAATATGGAAATTGAGTACATTTCGTTGCCGAAACTCAAAAGAGAGATACGTCGATCTGATCTCACGGGAGATCAAGTATTTCTGTGTTGCATGCCTCGACCAGCAGTGCCGGTCGATGAAATGTATAAGATGCAAGCCAGTGATGACAATGATGACGGGCTTGACCCTGTTCGACGCAAACTACCGAGTCGATTACACAAGTGGGCGGACCTCTACGACCGGGAGAAAGCGGAATATGGAGACCTACCTCCGCATCGACCTGGAAGAGACCATCGAATACGCCTCGATTCGGAAGAAAATACACCGTGGGTACACCCTTAAAAAATGGATCCGAGCCAACTAGATGAACTTCGACGACAATTGGACAAGTTGCATCCATCTGGTCGCATCAGACCATCCTCGAGTCCATACGGAGCGGGTTGCCTACTGGTGAAGAAAGCGAATGGTAAATGGCGTATGTGCGTCGACTACCGAGCGTTGAATACACGAACTGTACGAGATCGATATCCTTTGCCATCGATCCAATCCATCTTGAGTACACTGGGGGGTTCCACCGTATTCTCAAAGATTGACCTTGTTAGTTGGTTCCACCAGATCCGAATTCAAGACGAAGATATCGAGAAAACCGCCTTCAACACACAATTTGGCGCCTTCGAGTGGGTTGTTATGCCCTTTGGCCTCTGCAATGCACCATCGACGTTCCAACGCGTCGTGAATGATGTCCTTCGAGACCACTTGGGGATCTTTGTATGGGTGTACATTGACGACATCCTCGTCTTCTCGAAGGATGCGGACGAACACCAACGACACCTCGACCTGGTACATGACCTACTCCGTGAGCACCAGCTCTTCCCCTGCATCGATAAATCCACATTCTTTCAGAGTCGAGTACCCTTCTGCGGATACATCATCGACCAAGATGGAGTACACATGGAGCCCGAAAAGATCAAGGTCATTCGAGGTTGGCCTCCACCAACTACGGTCCATGAAGTTCGACAGTTCATTGGATTGTGTGGATTTTACCAGCAGTTTGTCGAAGGTTTGCAAGCTGTCGCAGCCCCTCTGACTGCAATGTTTAAGGCAGACTTCGAGTGGGAATGGACAGCCGTCCACCAAGCTTCCTTCGACAAGCTGAAGCAGGCGATGATCAGCGCGACACATCTCACTGCTATCGACCCCCGACCGCCGTATCACCTGTACACAGACGCTTCGAAAGACTGCGTGGGGGCTACGCTGGCGCAACGATGTGCGCATGGGAAGTACAAGGGACATCTTCGACCTATTGCCTTCATGTCGCGGAAAATGCAGCCTGCCGAAATTCGATACCCGATTCGAGAACAGGAGTTGTTGGCCATCGTATTAGCCTTGAAACAATGGTTTCACCTACTTCGAGGACCGCAGCAGGTGCACGTGCACACTGACCACGAAGGTCCCCGATATCTCAAGACCTGTCCTCGACCGCTAACACCACGGCAAGCACGATGGTCCCAATTCCTCGAGGAATACAACCTGACGTTGTGGTAGGTGCCGGGCCTCGAGAATCCTGCGGCAGATGCCTGCTCTCGTTTAACTTCGCGGCAGTTGATGGAGATCGAAAATGCTACACGTACACGGGCTTTCGCAATTCCCCTGGTCGAAGACTGGGCTTCACCGGAAGGAGAACCTGTCGATGAGTTCCTACATGTACTCGAAGACACATTCTCTCATGACGAGGTGTGGCCCCAGCCGTACGACCACCTGTACGTTTCACTACGAAGCGGACGCTCCGTGGGGAACGAACTTGACGCAGATGAGCTTGCGGAACCAGCCCTCCAATTCGACACCGAACCCGCCGTCGAGCCGGAAGACCTGGAGCCGCGACCGTCGAGCGCGACAACTGCGGAGCCGGAGGACCTGAGACTGGATCCAGCACCAGCGGACGAGATCATGGCTGAGAATTCACACCAACCAAACATGCATCTCGATGAGGCTGGCAATGAGCCAGACACGTCTACTGACGCCGACGACCTCCCCGATGTAAGCATGGATCGCCCCCTTCGAGTCACCTTTGGCAATGAACTTCGATACGCACCGACCATGGCGGAACTGATTCGCTGTTGACGTCACCGTGACGGCACGTTGCAATCGGTTCCCTTGCCGAAAGTTGGGTCGAACACGCCGTACCCTTCGAGTCTTAAGGGTACACACCGCCGAGTACATCGACATTATCAGTGCAAAGACTTGACTTCGACAGCTGTGTGGGCGACAGCCTATCGGGAGGACCCCCGGACGAAACACATCTACGAAGTCGCAATTCGAAGCCCTGCGGCACGACACCAGCTTCGAGATGCCAAGTTGTCCTTCGATGATGGCAAATTCTTCCATTTGTCGATGATGGGCAAACGTGTGCCTGTCCCCCGAACGCTGGTTACGTCGATTGTGGCTATGTATCACGAGTCGGAGTTCTATGGCCACTCAGGAGTCCTTCGAACCATGGCCCTGATTAAGCGCGACTATGTATGTTCACACCTACGACACTATGTCGAGCAATACATACTAAGTTGCGATGTCTGTCAAGCGGCGAAATCAAGACGAGTCGACACCGCCGGAGTCCCAAGACCCTTGCCGGTGCCCGACACCAAATGGCACAGTGTTCCCATCGATTGGGTTTCGGGATTGCCGCCGACCACAAGGGGCCATGATGCCATCATGACTGTAGTCGACCGATTCTCCAAGCGTGGAATGTTCATCCCTTGTCGCAAGGATATGACAGCCGACGACCTCATCTATGTGTTCCTACGTGAGGTTATTCGATTGAAAGGATGCCCTCGACAAATTGTTTCTGACCGAGACAAGCTGTTCGAGTCTCAGGCGTGGAAGGAGTTGGCCCAGCGCTTCAAGATTGAGATGCATCAAACAGTGGCCAACCGCCCTCGAGGCAATGGCCTGGCGGAGCGCAGCAATCAGTCCATCCTTCAGCGCCTGCGTACACACGGCATCTTCGGCAACAACGAGTGGGATGTCGACCTCCTGTTCGCCGAAATCCAGTTCAACAACCTGACATCCAATAGTCTTCGACTATCCCCGTTCGAGATAGATGAAGGACGAACACCCCGTTTTCCATTGGATTTTCCCCGAAATGACTTCTCATGCACATGAACCATCGACCGTGAATGATTACATGCAACGAGCGGAACGTACCTTCGATTCTGTGCGTGCAATGCTTGCCGAGGAACGTCGACGCCAGATGCATGTGGTCCTGCAAATGGACCGACACGTTCGAGTGCCTGAAGTCGGTGAACGATGGTGGGTGTTGGTGCCTGAATATCGACATAAAGAGAAACTCGATGTTGTCTGGTGCGGCCCTTACAAAATACTCGAGGTACTGAACAAGGGCGAGAATGTCAAACTGGACATCCCTGCCCCCTTCGATGGGTTGCGAGTTTTCAATTGAGACAGCATAAAACCCTACGTCCATCGAGAGGGACAGCCGGTGTGGGAGTTTCCGATGCCCCCTGTCAAAACTGGAGAATCTCCTCGAATTGTCAAGATTGTGGCTAGACGTCGAGTGGGAACTGCAAAGCGCCGCACATTCCTGTACCGTTGTGAATTGGATGACGACACATGGTCTTGGGAGTCGAGCAAGGCTCTAGAGGAGGATCCTGTGTACCTTGAGTTCCTTGGAGTCCACCCTGAGTAACTGAGTAACACCCTTACTCTTCTCTGCAGCGTGGTTTTTCGAAAAACTCATGCGAGGTTCCGGGTCGAACACCGGAGCCTCCGCCTATGGTACTACATGCCGGACGCCCCGAGCTTCCTCTCAACCCCCGCCTTCTCGAGCGACATCGTCGAACGTCATCGATGTTGACGCGATCGAACCCCCAGCGAGGACGACTTCAACTTGCCGCTGCTTGTCGGTAGCATCAGCGCCAACTCGTCCAAATTGACCTCTCGATCCATTCGAACCGCCGCACTACACCCAGTCGGCATATGCTGGGAGCTCGAAAGGAAAAGGAGGCCCGTCGAAAGGAGGCAAGGGAGGTGTGTTCCCTCGCGGGAAAATTTGCGGGAATAGCGCCGAGTGGACGAACCATCATAACAGGAGGCGCCGAAAGCTTGGAAGTGCTCGAGATAGCCCTGGCCAGCTTGCCTGTTCTGGAACTGACGAAGGGAGGGACTCCACCCGACATGCCGCCGGAACTCTGTAAGCTGTACGGGCCCCCTCGCCCGGTCGATGCAGAATACTTTCGAGAGCGGTGCTCAAGCCCTGACTGGTTCGATTCTGATGATGAAGATCTTGCTTGCTACACGGGGTACGACGACTGATCTTCCTTCTTCTGTTCAGCGCCCGGATGGGTCGACAGTTCTTGGACATCGAGGCCGAACACCTGGACATCGAGGTCATCCAGAGAGGATCCGGGTACCGGAGGGCCGAAAGTCGAAGACGACTGGGTCGACCAATCCTGGCATTCGAATGCCCCGAAAACACAAGTTTCTACTCGAACGAACCAATCCGACTCCTACTACCACGACGCCGAATCCTATTACCACGACGATGACTACAACTACGACGCTGAAACCTGGCCACTCGAGTCCGACGACGAAGCAGAATATCCTTACGAACCCGCGCGGTCGACAGCACCACCCAGCTACGATTCTGTGCCGGTGCCGGAGTCGAAATGGCAGCCCTACAACATGCCGCAGTACAATCATGAAATCGAGACCATCGACGAACTTCGACACTTGGGAACGTTCGGATTGAAGCCACCCTATGGATTTGGGACACATGAAGATGATCCGATGAAGACGGAGTACACTAAGCTGGAACCATCGGTACTCACTATTGCGTCGAGTACCATGGCTGGTCTTCGAAAGCCGCACACGTTCCTGAGCGAGAAACACTATGAAGTCGTGTCGAACGCAAATGCCGCCATTGTCGAGTTGGGCAAGACCATCTGCATCGACAGTTGGGGTCGAACCGCACCATTCCCGTACGAATTGGCTCGAAGTGCCCCTGACACGTCTTTCGATGAGCATGGAAACCTTGGTGGTAAGCCAGGATACCAATGGTATACGAAAATCGAAGTGGCTTGTCAAACTTTCGAACGGCCCTCATGAAATGGCGACATTATGATGAAGAGCTCGATTATGGATTCCGACAAGGCCTCACCGAACATACCCTGCCGAGTCAAATTGCTCGACTCAACCGCATGCATCGAGAGATCTCGGGTATCGACGACCTGATAAACGTTGGGGATGGGATCGACGTGATCTTCAAGTATCGACGCTTCTGGACCCAAGAAAGGATGAGACGAGAAGCTCCCGTTGCAGTTTCGATTATGGGAGTTATCCGTGATCTTCAAAAGGTTTGCCAGGCGAACGACTGGCTCTTCGAAGATGGAGCCCCCTTCCTTGCGTACAAAGTCGATTTGCTTCTTCGCCGACACCAACTGCGCCGCCTTCGAGGCACCTCTCGACTTGGGTATAAACGATATGGGTGCGCTCCACATCGAACACAGGACCTTGCGGTCCAGCTCCAGGAATACTTTCGACTCGAAGAACAGATCGAACCCTACGCGTACAACGCCGTCGCACCAGGCGCCCCCATCGACCTTGTCCAGTTGGCGACGATCTACCAGACTGGACCCGGACGACTCGGGTACCACCACTTCGATAGGGCAATCCGACGAGTTGCTGCCCTGCACTCATCGAATGAAGAGTATGTCAATCTTTTCCCTTTCGTGGATGCCTCCGATTTGGTTCGACGCCTGGGTACCTCGACATACCTCATGTCCCCCTTCGAGGCCGGATACCAAGATGGACAACGTTGGCGTCGGACGGTCAAGTTTCGAAGGGACGTCTATGCTGACGAACGGGAGGAGATCGAGAAAACCGACTCGCCTGCGAGCGACCCGTTCCACCCGGACCCCCTCGATCACCGGGTCTTGTCGATGGAGTCGAATGCCTATCAGCACCACTTCGACATGCCGTTCTTCAAGTACCTCACGCCGATCCACGAAGACTTTAAGGCTGCACATCGACGCAAGGTCAGCTGCCGAGACCAAGTCCTCGAAGCGGTCATTGTCGACACGGCTTCGAGCCTTGTGACTGCAGAAGCGGTTCGATTCGCTCTGCAGAGTTCCCTCGCTGACGGCCACTATGTCCATCAACACCTCGGTCGACTCCAAGAAGAAGGTTCTCGAACCGACACGCTTGAGATCGTCGACCGATATGCCCTCGGCCCTGAGAAGGACGACATCAGCGCCGTCATTGTCGTACGACGACTTTCCATTGCCGACACGCCGTGGTGGCGAGTCGATACGCGAACTGGTCAGTTCTACCACAGCATGGCCGCTGGTACTGGTTCGAAGGAAACCTATCGGTGGTCTACTGGTCGACATGACGGATACTCCTTCGAGGTCACCAATCGGGCCGATCTGTGGAGTGAGGACGTTTGGAAACCGTCGAGCCTCTGGGACTTCTATTCGACCAGGGCACAAACACTGGGACCTGGACAATTTCGAGCGCTTGCCCGTGAACATGTCTTCGTATTCCAGTACAAGTGCCCCGTCGACGACCGACCTGGTGATCCCAACCTTCGATTGCTGAACCATCGATCTGGTATCCTGATTCAGAAGCGTGCCCTCGACAGTGATATCCGTCGACACTATACGGGTCATGACACCTTCAAGTTCATGGCTGGCGTCGAGACACTAAAGGAAGTGCATGAACTATGTCGACTTCCCGTGGATCGTTCGTACACGTTCACGTGGGGCACGGACTGCTGATTCGACATGTCTGGATGCCAAGTAATGGCTGGTTCGACAGTCTGGATGCCAAGTAATGGCTGATTCGACAGTCTGGATGCCAAGTAATGGCTTATTTGACAGTCTGGATGCCATTAATGGTATCGAATGCCTCCATATGTCCTGTCGAGCTGACAGATGTACAGGCCTGTTGGTCTGCTGAGCATCCAGCTTCGATGTTATGGTATGTTATGGTTCGACGTGCCCACAGCCTTGCTGCGGGTACAGCGCCCGTGCAGTGTGCCTGGCGAGGTTGTCTTCTGCAGCTTCCGCCGAAAGCCGCAGCCGTGGCAAAGTCGAACACGGCGTGTGAATGAGGCGCTGACGACGGGTGTCCCATGACTGCACCTCGGTGTGTGATCTCGACCAGAATTGGTCCACTGTTTCGACCAGGATTGGTCCACTGTTATGCTTCTGTAGCCAGCACATGTCGAGGCCCAAAAAAAAATTTTTCTGTCTGGGCCTGCTCTCATTCGACATTGTGACGCCCGCCCAGGTGAGTGAGACCTCTTCGAGTTCTCAACGGGGGGGTAGTGTTATGGCTTCAAACAGCAGCAGCGCAACAGCGCAGCGCAACAGCGCACAAATCGCAAGTCGCAGTCGCAATCGCGCTGACAGTCTGTGAATAATAAAGAAGCATCGAATGCCAACTGTGAATGAGCGCTGTAAGATACTTCGATCTTTGAACAGGGTTTATGTCTTCGAGATTGTGTTATTATTGGTGCCCCGTCTAAAGATCCTGCGAGGTTTGTCGATTGGGATTTTGGATTTCGGATTTTGAGAAACAAAGAGGCACAGGAGTGCAGTCGAGTTCCCAAGAAACAAACCACAACAGAAGTAGCGGGCGCTGATGAGCGCCTCTGGGGGTTTCAGGTTCCACCCTTGCCAACCCCCTTGCCCCCTCCTTTACCACCCCTATCCCCTAGATTGTCCTTTAAAGGCCAAAACTGTTCTACTCAACTCAATCAAGTCTACTCAATTGAATACCATAGATTTCAATTGAACAACTGCTTTCCACCATGTCTAATTCCCAATTAGTGGCACTTCATGTGGTTTCTATTTCCAAAACCATGACAACCATTTCACAGGATGTATGTCAAAAACCTACCGTTGATTTTTCAACCCTTGCGACCCTTGCATACCCTATTTTATGCATTTTTCTCACAATTGATGGAGTTGACAATTCCATTGAACAACAAGAGGATCAACACGCACAATACGATGGAATGAACACTATCATAAAAAAGTGTGAAGACCATGTATTGATGAATACACTTGTCCTACACCTTGGCATCGGCCTGGTATTGCATCCTCCGGGCTCCGCCTCCTCATATGTCTTTTCACAATCAATTGTTTTTACGGCCACAAGGCTAATGTCATCCTCCCCGGGAAGTTGCGGAGGCATGATGAGCATTCGCCAACCGGGACGGGTGGCCTTTGTCCATTCACTCCTCGGAGCATAATCTAACTCCGAGCCACGCAAAAGCATGGCATCATACCCACAACAAACAACCCACTCCTTGTCACACTCCCAATGCTTTTCCATTTCCAATTGCATGGGAACCCAAAATTCATCTAGGTCTTTAAGACGTAGAGAGGCGCTTGTTGGAGGGACCCCATCTTCCTGAACCACTCTCTCTACTTTCTTGCATTCCTCTTCCTCATGCGCATCATTGGTTGGTTCCTCTTCCTCTTCCTCTTCCTCCTTTTTTGCTTCCTCCTCAACGTTGCTTGCCACGGCTCCTTTCAAACTCACTTTGAGGCTCTAGAGAGAAAAGGCCACACCAGAGGACAAAAGCAAAGGAAATATCCATTCACATGCATGCAATACCACATAAGCAAGTAAGAGCAATGACTCACATTGTTCAAACCAACGGGAATGCAAGGCTCCGAAATTGCGCAACATCCGCTTCCCGCATGTGTTCCGGCAATGCACGCTTGGAAAACACGAGTGCCACCCTCCAACCATGCCATTGCCATGGGCCATGCAATGCATGTGAATGCAAGACAACGCCATGTTGTTGGGCGTCACACAAGTACCCCTCAACGAGGGACCCATCCTCACGCGTACCCATTGTGGGGATTGCCTTTCCTTCGTGGTGGATGATCCCCCCCTCCTCCACAAAAAAAGCCCCCCCATGGCAATTGCCCTCCTCCCCCGTCAACACGCAAACGCCCGAGACGCGGTGCTCATCATGTTCATGGCAATGCAATTGCATTGGTGAATGGCCATAACCATAAACTGCGGCTATGGCATTCCAATGGAAGGGGTGTGCGCGGAATTCTACTTGGGCATATTGGTTCAATCGGCTCACCAAAGTTGAAGAATCTTCCGTGCGACCGGTGATTTTTATGTTTTTAAATGCGGGAAATTCCACCGTTGCTCCAAAGATAGCCTTGCGGAACTTTGCACCATAACGCCTCTTGTAGGACCACTTAATCTTCATGATGTCTTGGAATAGACCTTGGCGACAAATCTCAGGAAAGGAATTACAAACCTTTCGTTCCACTCTCTCCTCGCTCCTTGAAGTCAATTTGACAATCTCATCCTTCGGTTCTACCGCGGGCTTCGGTGTTGCCTTCTTGGGAGCATCCTTCCCCTTCGGCTTCTTCGGAGCACCCATGGCCTTTTTGTCTCCCTTCTTTGGCAGCTCCTTGGGTTGTATGGCGGCAAAATTCTTCGAGGCCTTCTTGCTTAAGCGCGCACCTACGAGCGAACGAAGTGTATGTGCACCAAGTGGATGCTCCCTTGTTCCATTGAAGTAAATTCCATTCTACTTGTTCAATTGGCCATGTGGAAAGTCAATTGAACACACCTGGGATCTCTTCGGCGGTGTCTTGTGTATGCTTTGCCTTTTCAATTTCTACTCGACCACCTCATTTTCTTCATTGCGGTGACCCTTCTTCCCCTTTTTGTGGGCCTTGCGATTGGAGGGGTCGTTGGAGTGTGGGGCTTGGGGCATGATGGACTCCGGATCTTGGGGCTTGATAGACTCCGCATCCATGGGGAGTGGTTGGACATCACTCAAGGGCCTCCACCATCCAGTCTTCGCAAGGGGTCGCTTGTTGCGTTTTTCCCATTGGCTCACTCCCACTTTCCGTTCTGTGATGTGTTCCGCCAAGGCCGCAAGATTGCGTAGTCCCCAACTTGGCTTCGACAATAGTGTTGCTTCCAGATCACCAAGGTCCACGAGGGTTGCCCCTTCGAAAAGAGAACGCAATAGCTTAAAGTGTATATCCTACACCCACTCACTCCTCCACTTCATCCTCCGACTAACTATTATCTGCATCGAACCACAAATACAGCATCCACAATTTTTTGGTTCCTGCATGGCGCCCACCGCGTCTCGTTGCGTGCAATAACCGGAAGAAAAAAAGAGAGAAATATATATTGAAGAATTTCCTTCATTGCCAAACTCTCTCTATGAAAACCATCCGCTACACCAGGAGGGAGTGTAGTATCAACCTGCGTTGAGCCTCCGCAGTTAGTCATGGTTAAAAAAATCCTTTTCAAAAGGTGGTTAAGGGACTCGGCACTATCTTGACAAAATATGCCAAGCCCAAACTTACCTAGTTGAGGGAGTAGTGTGGGGCACACAAACTCAAAAAAATACAAATAGTGCAATGCACTTGTAGGAGCAATATGGGTTCCAAAGTTAGCAACCACACGTTGACAATGATGAATGGCTTCATCATTTTTTCATGTGCTATATAAGTGGCATAGGAGCCAACAAATGTCCTCAACACTCTTGTGGGCACAAGTGCCAACTATACCAAGCCATTGTGCAATAAGAGGCCATGCATGTAGCATGAGCCTCCATGTACACTCACCAGTTGGCTTGGGGGTCTTGCCTAGGGACCAGCGTACTCTACACGTTTTCAAAATTTTGTTGATAGCAATGCCCTTACTATCATGATAGTTCTCAATGGAATCCTCTATATATGTACAAATTAAACGACGTTTGGCCATGAGGCCATGGAGGATGCATTGTACAAATCGCCAACGGTCCAAACAAATGAGTGGTGGCCTCATACAACCACGTCGTGGCATACCAGGACCACCAGCCGTTTGGTATGTGGCTTCCCCAGCATTGGTACGCCAAATGGCATCGATGATGAACTTACGTTCGGCCCTTTAACAAATGGCAAATGCATATATACTAGCGATCTCCCTGTATTCCGATAATCCCAACCATCGCCGCAACCACGGCTCATCACCGCCGAACCAGACTTCGCAATGCTCCTTCTTCCCGAACCACCCAAGTGTTGCACCGTCAATGAGATCTTGCAACAACTAGACAGAGAAGAAGGTGCATTGTAAGTTGTCATGTTCAATTGAACGAGTTGAAAGTTCAATTCCTCAATTGAACAATCGGATGTGAATAGCCACGAAGGACGCATCGTGACACATACCTTGATATTTGTTTCCTAAAGGTTGGCAAGGATTGTGGCATCCTTGTCATCGCAATATTGCACACCAATGAAGAATTGGTGTGACAAGTTCCGGGCCAATTGGCCCCAATTAGCAAATGTTATGCAGAATTGGGACCGTTGATTGCCCGCAACGGGGAATGCTTCCCCACGGACAAAAAGGGTCAATGGCATGGAAGTATCCCATGCACTATGTAACACCTTATGTCGTTGTATAAATTTGACGACCTCTAGGATACTCCATGATATCCAAGTAGCTCCGTCTTGTGTAGTAAGTGTTGGAGGCTCTAGCCGCATTTCACTAAACAATTCCCTCCACTTATCGTTGACGGACTTCAACGAAGGTAAGCTTGGAGACCATTGGACACGGAGCTTTTGGGTAGATTTGTGATTGAAGTCACTTATGAACTCTTGTAGGATAGGATACCTTGAACGAGGCATACTGAAATCCACAATGAGCTCTACCGCACGTATAGGTGTGCAAAGAAGCGTACCATGGTCGTTCAACACTTCTTGTGTACAGGGTTGAACGATATTACCACCATGGGCCGTATCACGCACCTTCTTTAGAAGGTTGCGGTATCGTGGTGTTTGTATGAAAAAGTTTGCAAGCACGTCAACAAAGTCATCATCAAAGATGGAAGTTGCACGTGTTGCATTTAATAGGAAATCATGGAGTCCATGAGGGGTCATAGATGTTGCGAGAGGCCATTATCTACACATAAAAATTGAACATTAGTAGCGCACACCACGGTCAATAGTGCGCACAGCAATTTCGGGCAACACACAATTAACCTACATGAACAGGATTGTATTTTATCACCACGCACTGTGCAATCCTCAACTTTTGTGAGCTTTAAAGCTGTCTGTGGCTCTACATGACGTCTATTTGCGTCTTTTTAACTGCGCGCGCCAGCGCAAAATGTCAGCGCGCTTTGTGTTCAATTTTGTGAATGTTCAATTTTATTCGAT
Organism: Eutreptiella sp. 'Long Island Sound 2002'; assembly: GCA_964036045.1. NCBI lineage: Eukaryota > Euglenozoa > Euglenophyceae > Eutreptiales > Eutreptiaceae > Eutreptiella > Eutreptiella sp. 'Long Island Sound 2002'. The sequence goes on along the minus strand of OZ038380.1, from coordinate 63,590,896 downwards.
TCTGTTCAATGGACAGATTGAATAGGGTTGAGTTGAGTAGAACGGCTTTGACCTTAAGACGCTAATCTAGGGCCCCATTCTAGGGTTTTCTGGGGGGTGTTTGGGTCTTCGGGCGTTCAGCCTCCTGCCGTTTGTGTTTGTCACTCTCACGTTTTTTAATGTGACATTCATCCTCGTAGTGACGATGTTTGCCACAATAACCACAGGTGATGGTACACGTGAAATGGTCCTGATCGGTCAGTGTTTTAGCATCTTTAGTATGCTGCTGTCATTTCAGTTGCAGCATACAACCACTGCAGTGGTTGTAGTGAGGGGCATGACAAGGTCCTTCCTTGTCATTGACGGGCTTACAGTAGAAGAGAGGGGGTGTACCTGCTTCGGGTTTAACCTCATTCATGGCGCGCTGGTTCTCTTTCCTTTACCACCACCCTGGTTGGCGCTAGTGGGATTTTTAGGCCCTTTCCCTTCACCACGTTCGGGGGTAGGGGTGCCACCTCGACCTAGGTGTTTCTTGAGGAATTTCTCCATCTTGGAGTCATTCTCCCTCTCAAGGGCAAGCTCGATCAGCAGGTCCACAAGGTCGTCGTACGTGTCGGTCCGACTCTTCCTCTCAGAGGTAGTGCAGCAATCGTCCCACGTACGTGTAGGGATCTTACTCATGAGCCACAGGTGGGGTTCTGTGGCCCCATACGAACCCACGTTCATTCGTGAGAATAGATACTCCAGGTCGCACGCATATGCAGAGATCCGCGCAGCGGAAGAAAATTCAGGGAGCATAGGCAGCTCCTCAATCTGTGTCCATACACTGAGGGCAGTCTCATAGACCGGGAAAATTTTCATCAGTCTTTGGAGAACCTCGGCCCATGTTGAATAGGTTTGACAAACTGCTTCGGCTGTTTTTGCAAAAATTTCTTTTTTCATGAGCATTTCAGCAATGAACACTTAGTGGCCACATCCACATGGGATTGGCCGGTAAGCAAAAGAAACTCGGCAAAATCTTCTGCCATTCAGGAAGAAATTTCAGGTCGAACTCCCGCAATTCCAGCTGAATGTTCCTCTGGGCAATTGGTCTGCCACTCTTCCTAGCCCCTGGGGTTAGGCCTTAAAAAGGGGGAGGTACGCCGGCGAGGGGTGCCACGGCTGTTAGTCCCCTTTTCTGGGTCTTTGCTACAGGCACGTCTTGTAGTTCAGTGATGGGGAGTGTCCTAGCGCGAGGATGAAAAGGGCTGGGGCAAGTGACCTTGGGTGCCAATGTGGACACCCTAGATTGTTTGAGATCCTCAACAAGCGTGCCTAATCCGGGAGAGGGTGATGCCAGCGCTGGCTTGGGTAAGGGTTCAGTGATACCCAATTTTGCTTTGGCAGCCTCAGACAGGGCTGTGACATCTAGGTCTTCGGACCCAAACAGTAGTTTGGCCAATAGTTCGGCGGTACGGTCCAAGGCACCATAGGTTGTCATTGGGGAATGGGACTGCTCCACATAAGCTGGGCACACTTCAGGGCTCCTGCTAGTGAATGGCAGCTTCGGACGCCATGCTAGCGCTCTAGGTCGCCTCGGTAGAGACACAGTGTTGGCCAAGTCTGTAGGTGGGCCGGAGTAAAGGCAAACCAATGTCCGGGTATGGTAGGGATCCCAAGGCTTCGAGTGGTTCCTCTCCATCTCCCCCTCTAACGGACTTGTAGTACTCCTCATGGAGAAGATACTCGTCCATTCTCCTTCTAAATTTGTGTTGTTCCCGAGGGTCTCCAGCTGCTGTAGCCGTAGACGAAAAAGCAGGGCAGGCAAAACGGGAATGGAAATGGCAACTCTTCGGCGAAGGTGCTGCAAACCGTCACCAGGGGCCGCTAAGGCCTCAGTGGTTAAGGGTATTTGTATTTCTTCTCCGGCCGCTTCTTGTTCACCTCCCCCCCCATGGGGGGCTTTTAATTGGGGGGCCGGGGAATGGGGCCCCGCCCCCCTCTAAAAGCAGTCCTTATGCCATTGTATACAATCCGCGCGCCGAAACGAAACATACGTCAAAAGTCTACGATGCAGCCCCTCTAAATGACCGCCTCGGAGAGCTGATTCTCGCCGTCATATTTATTTGGATTCACCATGGCTGTTTTACAAAGTTGAGACCTTTGCAGGTTTGCACTTCTTTTCTAGCATCCACTAATGCCATATAAGCTAGGGATGCGATTTAAAGGTGCAATAGCAAAGTGGAGGTACCAAATAACACTATATATAAGGCACAGGCCCCAAATCTCAAGAAATCTATTTGCCATATTATTCATTTGCTGTGCACGCATGCATTTCGTAGTCGCCGGCATTTGCAATGTTTCATTTTGACTGTCCGAAGTGAAATCGGGCTACACTGCACGAAATTTCGATCTAAGACCTGATTTGTAAATGATTCTAAAAGCTGCATCTTCCTGTATAATTGAAACTCGCCGTCATTTTGTTTTAGCACCGCTTTTTGATTCGTTGATTTTCAGCGCATGCAGCCGCCTTATTGAGCTCAAAAACGAAAGGAACACCCCCAAATTGACCAAAATTGCCCCTATTTTCATCAGAATCCGATACAATAGGCCCGAGTTATGAATAGGTCAATTTTATGCTATTTGCACCCTGTGTCCCTAATCTTGCCAACTGCACCCTCCCTGTCTTTGCGCTGCTAGCTGAAACACAAGGCAAACGAGTGTTTTTGCCTTTGTTTGTCACCGCCCGGCTCCATTTTCAACATAGAAAGGTGACCCGAAAATGGCTAAAAACCATAATAAGGCTTTTATTTTGATGGTGCTTCGCACCAGCAAAGGAAAAGGTAGACCAAGCACGAAAGACGAAGAATTTATTTAATCCTACTTTTCCACAACCTCCACAACATATCGTGTAGCATTGAATCATTGAAATTTCTTCAACATGCTCATCGTTCTTTGTTATAAGTACCTAATCATGCATGTGTACATTGTGCAATCTGACTTCCACGTCCGACAGATACCCTTGAGAGGCGATCACAGCTCGCACACTGCCCTTCCCCATCTCGTGGAGCCCCCCCCCCGCTTGTTCTGCCCTTCTGCGAACTGGATCTTCCTAAGACCCAGATGCAACTGTGAGCTTGGCCTCACTCATTGAGATGGGGCCATTGTTGCCAGGTTGTACTTGTACACTCCGAATTGGCCACTTTCTGGCAAGCAGTTGTACTCATGGTGTGGACATATTGTTCCTTCTTTTGGCTTGTGTACTTCTCAGAATCGGTTCGAATGGTTCTCGGGGGTTGCCTCTGCTACCAAAAAGATGTCCTTGATTAGTGCCCTAATAGTTTTGATGAAATCCTGCAGGTTTTAATGTTTGAAAACCAAACCAAAGTAGCAAGTAGAGGAAGAACAGGCTGTGGATCGGATCAATGAATAGTTTTGAAATCCAGTGTATCACAGAAGGGCTCCAGATAGACAAAGCAGGCTGAGGTACATAGATTCAATCACAAATGGATAAAACAAATGATTTTTATGTGAAAACTGGCATGACTCTTGCTTCCCAATCAGCATCAAGCACTTCATGTGCACTCTTTTGGATGAAAAAGGAATTGGTTAGGAATGTGGGGCAAAGGAGTTAGGCCAGACACAGAATATGACTTGGCCAAGCAACTGAATTCAGAAGCAGTTAAAAAGTAGAACCACAATAAGTGGTAAAAACGGTTGAGTATAGAGGTATTGGGGTGGGGGACCACTAGGCTTAACCTCCAAGGCCTGAGGCATGAAATGCCTACTTTATTTCGGTATAACCTCCATGAAGGAAGATACCTCCCCTCAGTTGATTGGTAGGGGTGAACATCATGGGGGCCTAGGGTTAGAACCCTACTTTGAGAAAGTGTACTTTAAGCTTCAAAAGAGAGATAAAAATACTTAAACAAGTCTTAGCATCAACAAAAGGGTTTTAAGGAGAGCTTGGCCTGGACCAAGACCTCCAAGAAAGACATGGCATTGACTTTCCCTTACTTGATATGCATGCAGACAACCTCACCACGTCGGATGACACAAGGTGTTGATTTCAACTGCCTCTTGTCGCTACTCGTCCTTAGAAAAAGTTGCTTGGAATGGTCAGGTATCTGCATCATCTTTTCCTTAGGGCAATAGTACAAGGGAGTCTCATCCAAGGCCCATTACAGACCGGGGGGCATACGGTCATTTACGTTGCTGCCACTGATTCCATGTTTACTTGGTCTTTGCACGCTCTCCGTCAACAGCCGCCGCCATTCATTATTATTGATACAATGCCGCTCACTTGATGGTAGTGGTTCTATGCGGACGGCTGTGCAAGACATGATGCACACACCAGAGGGAGCAAGCACTACATGCAGGCACGAGTGGTAGACAAAATACATCTTGCGGAAGAGTAAGACTATTAAGTCTGGAACAGTCCATACTGTTCCAGAAGACGCGAGACTTGTTCACCTCCCCCCCCATGGGGGGCTTTTAATTGGGGGGACGGGGAATGGGGCCCCGCCCCCCTCTAAAAGCAGTCCTTATGCCATTATATACAGTCCGCGCGCCGAAACGAAGCATACTTCAAAAGTCTACGTTGCAGCCCCTCTAAATGACCGCCTCACAGTGCTCATTCGCACTGTCATATTTGTTTTGATCAATCATGGCTGTTTTGCAAAGTTAGGACCTTTACAAGGTTTTAACTTCTTTAATAGCATCCACTAATTCCATATAACCCAGGGATGCGATTTAAAGGTGCACTAGCAAAGTTGAGGTGCCGAACAACACTATATATAAGCCACAGGCCCCAAATCCCAAGAAATCTATTTGCCATATTATTTATTTGCTGTGCACGCGTGGATTTCGCAGTCGCCGGCATTTGCGATCTTTCATTTTGACTTTTCAAAGTGAAATCGGGCTACAGTGCACGAAACTTTGATCTAAGACCAGTTTTATAAATGATTCTAAAAGCTTCGCCTTGCTATATAGTTGAAATACCGCTGTCATTTTGTTTTGGCACTGCTTTTGGATTTGACGGTTTTCAGCGCATACGGCCGCCGTAACAAGCTCAAAAATCAAAAGAATACCCCCAAATTGACCGAAATTGCCATTCATTTCGTCAAAATCCGATACAATAGGCCCGAGTTATGAATATGTCAATTTTGTGCTATTTGCAACCTGTGTCGCTAATCTTGCCAAATGCACCCTCCATGTTTTTGCGCTGCTAGCTTAAACACAAAGCAAAGGAGTGTTTTTGCTCTTGTTTGTCACCGCCTGCCTCCACTTCCGACATAGAAAGGTGATCCGAAAACGGGTAAAAACGTAATAAGGCTTTTCTTTTGATGGTGCTTCGCACCAGCAAAGGAAAAGCCAGACCAAGCACGAAAGACGAAGAATTCATTTAATCCTACTTTTCCACAACCTCCACAACATATCATGTATCATTGCTTCATTGCAATTTTTCCAACATGCTCACCGTTGTTTGTTATAAATACTTGATCATGCATGTGCATATTGTGCAATTTGACTTCCACATCCGACAGATACCTTTCAAAGGCGAGCGCAGACCGCACACTGCCCTTCCCCATCTCGTGGAGCCCCCCTCCACTTTTTCTAGAAGACGTGATATGTCTAGTAGAACAGTAAGACACATCCCTGCATCGGAGCGGCTCATGCAGGCACCAGGCGCGAGACGCCATAACTAGAAGTAAGGTTTCTATCCGGTTTTCGTGATTAACCCATTACTCCGTCAATTGGCGATTTTGGTCGATGATTTTTAAAAAAACTGCATGGAGTCGGTTTTTTCTTAAAAACAATCGCCATCGCATCAATTATTTAATTAGAAATGCCGCTGCAAAGCGCCCCGCAAACATTGCATAGAGCTGCGCCAAAATTACATAACAGAAAATTGCTGCCAGCAGCAGGTGAACTTTTGCGCCATGCTTTCATGGTCCCATGCATTTCCGCTGGGCTAGCTTCAACCTTTACCACTTTTGAAGGCAACCTGTCAAGATACACCAACCGAAACTTGCGAGCCATACCAAGAAATCAACAAATCTAAATGGCATGCTACATGTTACGTCCTTGAACGTACATTTAGCGTCAAACTACGTGCAAAAAAAGCGCCCATAGCAGAAGTGAAGCCTGTAGCATTTGGCGATCGGCATCTGATGTCAACGAAAAAAACACCGCTCAAGGTGCAACATACATATGAGGCTTGGAATTGTAGGCAGCCAGCAACTAGGCTACCAATATGCCTTCCTTCATTGCCTTTCCTAAATCCGAGAAAGTAAAGCCAGCAGCACTGAACCAGCGCTCCGGCCCAGCCGATGTCGCCGGACACGCCACGTATTGAGAGGCCATCTTGTTCGAATAGGAAAAGTGATGGCAGTGTTGTTGCCACCAATCAATGACACAGGTGTGCATGTGAGCAACTGGCAAGGAAAAGTAATCGTCCAACTGGTGGCGAGGAAAATCATTGTTCCACTCCGGTAGTGCAACATTACCAACAAATTCTGCAGCCAACAAAGAGGTAAAACCCTTAGGTGCATCGTGTTGTGCCGCTCGCTTTGGCTGGCGAACCTTTGCAGCCTTCGATTTCCTTTTCAGGTTCCACTCTTGCCTCACACTGTTAACTTCAGCATCCCTCTCGTTATTGCTCAACAAACACAAGATTTTGAACCTTGGGTCCAGCAGCATTGCAATGGAGTACATTCGAAGAATGTGTGCAGGCAGTGAAGCAATGAGACAATCCTCAAGCGCATCACAAGAAGAGTGACGCGCAAGAACAACTTCACGAGTCATATGCGCAGGTGTAAACACCACTGCTCGATCCCATGGAGCAACAACATCCGGCTCTTTTGCCTTTTGGATGAGCATGTACGTTAATGGCAGAACAAGAGAGCGCGTTACATGCAATGTTCCTTGAATATCATTCACCACGGTTGCAGAAGGTTACAATATAGGCACCGGGTGTCCATTCACCGTCCAATCAATGTAGTCCATATGATGGTCCGCATAAGGACCATCTTCGTGTCGGGCCTCTGCTTCTTGCGCTGTCGTTTATATTCGTGTTCCTGTTGTTCACGCTCCTCATTGACTCTACAAATGAATTGCTCACGGCCGCTAAGGTGTTCCAAGGGTTCCCAAATCCGGGCTGAAACAAGGTAACATTTCCAATGAACGTGACACTCCTTCTCTGATATCCCAGTAGCCGCATTTTTTGCAATTCTATCTGCAACGATGTGCTTCTCCTCATAGGTATCAGATTGTCCATGAGGATCACCCAAATGATGGCGGTTCCAAATGGTTTGCCGGTTTGACCCTTTGGTTGTAGTTTGTGTTGTGCAGCAGGTTTGACAACTTTCTTCCCACAACGTCGCATTTCGCAAATGAAAAAAAAGATTTAAAAAAAATTTGGAAAAAAAAGTTCCAAAAAAAAACGTAGATTTGAAAAAGAAATTCGACTGCAAATTTTTTTATATTGAAAAAAAATATTTTGCTGCAGAAAAATGAAGCTACATCAGTAGTAATGTCACAGTTTGGTGACATCACTGATGATGTCACTCAGGCAGAGAAAAAAGTTCAAAAAATTCTCAATTCCAAAAAAAAATTTCATTGGAAACATGGTTTGTTTGAAAAAAGTTTTGCCTTGGAAAAAAACTTTTTCGTTTGAAAACATGACGCAGAAGTCAAAAATCAGTGAAAAAATTGTGTTTTCTAACTTTGTACATTTCGTTAAATAGTTCGAAAAGTGTGCCTTGCTAGGTGCAATCAATTATGCAATCGGTAATAACCGATCAATCGGGGAAAACCGATGAATTGGGTCGATCAAATACAATAATCGCATCCAACCGGTTATTTCAGATACAACAATAGCATTGAATAGGGTATTTTAATATAATGATCGAAAAAAACCGGTTTTTTTTGTGGTGGGGAGGTTACAAACCTTAACTACGGGTGCGCGAAGCGATAAGGAGAGAGAGTGAACAAGCGAGCGCGTCCATCCCGAAGGTGGCAGGACATGGAGACAGGCACGCAGTGCAACCCTACAACAATCACTGTTTGAAAGTTCACATCGGGATTGTGATGTCGTGTCGCGCGCGGAACCTCGGCTGCCAAATGGGAAACAAACAAGGGACTCTTCAAGAATATTTCAGCGAGTGGCTGCACACTAAGACCACCAACATTGGTGGGTGTCTGTCACAGTCCCCGTCGCATCCCGTTTCCCTTTTGGTGTGCTGCACTACACCAAACGGCATCGCACACCGCCGGACAAACTCTCATGGGTCTGATGTCACCTCCAAGGCCTTGCTCTATGAAGGTGTTCATGTATTTCACCAAAGCGGCCTCCTCCATTGCCGTCTCTGTTTATTGCTGTACCCGTCCACGTAGAGGCTGGTGCTCTTATGGTTGTTGCAGTTGCGGTCCCCGGCTCCACATTGTGACCTTCAGCGGTGTGTTTTTGCTGTGCTTCAAGCGTAAATGATTGTACTCGGCCGTTTGCGCAAGCGGAATGGCCGCAATTTTGTCACCACAGCTCTAGTTCCTCCAGTTCCACTGTCCTTGGTGTCTCAACTTCCTTGAGACAAGTAGTGCAACCTCATCTTTGAGATGCCCTGCTACTTTTTGCAGCCGGTCCTCTAGTCTGCAGCTGCCGCTCTCTGCAGACTCCCGACGCTAGCAATTGAACAGAACCGGGAGCATCTGCATAAAGTAGTGGAAACTTTTAATCACGGTAACAAAAGTTGATTCAAAACAAGCGGAGGGGGGCTCCACGAGATGGGGAAGGGCAGTGTGCGGGCTGCGATCGCCTCTGAAAGGTATCTGTCTGACGTGGAAGTGAGATTGCACAATATGCACGTGCATGATCAGGTATTTGTAACAAAGAACTATGAGCATGTTGAGGAAATTTCAATGAAGCAATGATACATGATATGTTGTGGAGGGTGTGAAAAGTAGGATTAAATGAATCTTTCGTCTTTCGTGCTTGGTCTGGCTTTTCCTTTGCTGGTGCGAAGCACCATCAAAAGAAAACCCTTATTACATTTTGAGCCATTTCGGGTCACCTTTCTATGTCGGAAATGGAGCCGGGCGGTGAAAAACAAAGGCAAAAACACTCCTTTGCCTTGTGTTTAAGCTAGCAGCGCTAGAAGAGGGAGGGTGCATTTGGCAAGATTAGCGACACACGGTGCAAATAGCATAAAATTCACATATTCATAACTCCGGCCTATTGTATCAGATTTTGACGCAATTAAGGGCAAGTTTGGTCAATTTGGGGGTGTTCTTTTCATTTTTGAGCTTCGTAAGGCGGCTGCATGCGCTGAAAACCGTCAAATAGAAAAGCGGTGCTAAAACAAAATGACGGCGGTCTTTGCACTGTACAGCAAGACTACGCTTTTAGAATCATCTATAAAACTGGTCTCAGATCGAAATTTCGTGCACTGCAACCCGATCTCAATTTCAACGGTCAAAATGAAAGATCGCAAATGCCGGCGATTGCGAAATGCACGCGTGCACAGCAAATAAATAATATGGCAAACAGATTTTTAGAGATTTGGGGACTGTGGCTTCTATAGAGTGTTTTTCAGCACCTCAACTTTGCTAGTGCACTTTTAAATCGCATCCCTAGCTTATATGGAATTAGTGGATGCTAGAAAAGAAGTTAAAACCTTGGAAAATTCCTAACTTTGCAAAACAGCAATGATTTATGAAAACTATTATTACAGCGCGAATCAGCTCTCCGAGACGGTCATTTAGAGGGGCTGCATCGTAGACTTTTGAAGTATGTTTCGTTTCGGCGCGCGGACTGTATATAATGGCATAACGACTGCTTTTAGAGGGGGGCGGGGCCCCATTCCCCGGCCCCCGAATTAAAAGGCCCCCATGGGGGGGGGGGGTGAACAAGCGGGGGAAAGATGCACGAGGTGGGGTCGCACGGATGCTCAGATGAGAACGGGGAGGACCAGGAGCACAAAGGCAAAAAGACCATTCAAAGGCGGAGAAGGAGAAAACCATGAAAACACGGGAGCAACGGCGCCAGCGCCGGCCGCTAGGCTCCGTTTTTGTGGGCCAAGCCCCACAAAAACGTAGCCTAGCGGGTGCTGCCTCTTGCCTCTTGCACAATATGGTTGCCCCGTTGGCAGAAAAGGTTTGCCAGATGGGCAGCAAGTATACATGCCAAATATGGCGAAAAAAATGGCAAAAAGCTGCCAAAAAACGCACAAAATTCACCGTAAATCATCAAAAAGGCACCTGACTTGGCCAATTAGGTTGCTTTTCTGACATTTTGGCCCGAGCCGGTCATTTTAAGGGGCTACAACATGATGTAACTTGGCAAGCAAGAGCCAATACAAAATTCAGCCCCAAATTTTCAGAGACTGCCCGAAAAGCTGCTAAAAACGGTCCTAATTCACCGAAACGACCATCATCGGCCAAAAAGAAGAAAAGTCGCGTTCTTAGAATTCCATTGCGATCATTTTAAGGGGCTGCATTGCAGGGTTTTGAGAAGGGCTGTCTTTCAGGGGGGGGGGGTCGCGTAACGTAGTAGTTGGTCACTGCTTCCGGCGCGGGGTCAGGGGCCCCCAACACCCCGACCCCCACAGAAGCCAGCCCCCTGCGGGGGGGATTTGAACAAGACTTGAACAAGCGGGGGAAAGATGCACGAGGTGGGGTCGCACGGATGCTCAGATGAGAACGGGGAGGACCAGGAGCACAAAGGCAAAAAGACCATTCATAGGCGGACAAGGAGAAAACCATGAAAACACGGGAGCAACGGCGCCAGCGCCGGCCGCTAGGCTCCGTTTTTGTGGGCCAAGCCCCACAAAAACGTAGCCTAGCGGGTGCTGCCTCTTGCCTCTTGCACAATATGGTTGCCCCGTTGGCAGAAAAGGTTTGCCAGATGGGCAGCAAGTATACATGCCAAATATGGCGAAAAAAATGGCAAAAATCTGCCTAAAAACGCACAAAATTCACCGTAAATCATCAAAAAGGCACCTGACTTGGCCAATTAGGTTGCTTTTCTGACGTTTTGGCCCGAGCCGGTCATTTTAAGGGGCTACAACATGATGTAACTTGGCAAGCAAGAGGCAATACGGAATTCAGCCCCAAATTTTCGGAGACTGCCTCAAAAGCTGCTTAAAACAGTCCTAATTCACCAAAACGACCATCATCGGCCCAAAAGAAGAAAAGTCGCGTTCTTAGAATTCGATTGCGATTATTTTAAGGGGCTGCATTGCGGGGTTTTGAGAAGGGCTGTTTTCCAGGGGGGGGGGGTCGCGTAACGTAGTAGTTGGTCACTGCTTCTGGCGCGGGGTCAGGGGCCCCCAACACCCCGACCCCCACAGAAGCCAGCCCCCTGCGGGGGGGACTTGAACAAGAAAAATAACACGCTTAAAAGCCACAAAGACGACAGAAGGCAATTGGAAACTAATTTAACCTACGTCAATTAACGTCTGCTTGATTCCCTGCCCCCGGTAATGCCACCATACCCGTAGTGGTTTTGCACCGAAAATTTCGGCCCAAAAATGGGTCTCAGACATTGGTGTCTAGGATTAAAGTGGTATGAAACTGTTGCCTCTCCTATAGTGAAAGAGGCTTAGCTCCAATTGAGTACTTGAAGGTACTTAATGTGGGTGCTCTTGCAATCGTTCAAACTCGCAGGATTTCAGCACATACCGGAAATAAAATAGACACTCAAAAAGTGTATTCAAAGTAGAGAGCAAGGGGAAGGTGGACAGGCAAAAGCTTTGCACTGATGCGGAAACGGCAAAGAAAAGCTTGCCATAACAGTCAAGTGTTCACAAAATTACTTCTCCAAAACAGTATGACATCTCCACATAGCACTCACATCACGACCAAACAAATACACCACCGAATACATCACGACCAAACAAATAATGCGCTTGGAAGAGGTTTTTTTTGCACTGAACGGCGCCTTTTGTGGCTGGCCAGGCCGTGCGCTTGGAAGAGGTTCCCTACACTCAAGTAAGCCAATCAAGGCCCCTCCAGAGGCAGGCCCAAGCAAAACTCAATGAAAACAGAGGGGCAACGGGGTACATGCAAACCATGAGGGCCCGCCACACCTGTGTGTATGGGGCTCATGGCCTACTGTTTGTGTTGCTGCCAGTCTAGAATCTAAGCGTAGGTGGCATCGTCCTCCCCAAAGCCCACGTATTGAGAAAAAAAAATCCAAATAACAACACCTGCAGTGGATTACCCAATGGATGTGCACAACCCTGCAGAACTATAGCAAAACACCAAGCCTCACATACTACAACCTACTAACTAAACGAGACACAGGATCCGCAAGCGGGTTTCGATGCCCTTGGAGCGACTAATTGACCTTAGTTTCAAAAAACAAGGTTGACTCATTTCACGGGGAGTGAATGGGGCAAAAACATTGTTACGGCCCAAAAAAAGTCCATTTTGGAGCATTTGGTAGATATTTTTGACCTACCTCTGTTTTGGTGCGCTAGCTCCTTTTTTTGTTTTCGTACAGTGCCTCATTTTTGATGCAGCATCTCCTATTTATGTAGTGTCTTTGTTTCTGGGCAACATCTAGGTATTTGTGTGGTACCTCAGTTTTCGTTCAAGGGGTGCACAAAAACACAGCAACACAGCTGTTTTCACCCAACACCTCAGTTGTCGCCGAGCACCACAGTTGTCACCTCAGTTGTCGAGTAAAATCAAGCCTTGCGCCCACGCCTTTCGGGCAGCTCTCCTTATCGTAGAATATTTCAGTTTTAATGCAATATGTCACTTTCAAACAGTTCCTTGGTTGTCGTTGACTATGAAATAGTTCTTGTTCAAATCCCCCCCGCAGGGGGCTGGCTTCTGTGGGGGTCGGGGTGTTGGGGGCCCTTGACCCCGCGCCAGAAGCAGTGACCAACTACCACATTGCGCCACCCCCCCCCCCCCGGAAGAAAGCCCTTCTCAAACCCCTTCCATGCAGCCCCTTAAAATGATAACAATCGAATTCTAAGAACGCGACTTTTCTTCTATTTGGCCGACGATGGTCGTTTTGGGGAATTAGGACCGTTTTAAGCAGTTTTTTGGGCAGTCTCCGAAAATTTGGGGCTCAATTCCGTATTGGCTCTTGGTTGCCAAGTCACATCATGTTGTAGCCCCTTAAAATGACCGGCTCGGGCCAAAACGTCGGAAAAGCAACCTTATTGGCCACATCTGGTGACGTTTCGATGATTTATGGTCAATTTTGTGCGTTTTTTGGCGATTTTGTGCCATTTTTTTCGCCATATTTGGCATGTATACTTGCTGCCCATCTGGCAAGCCTTTTTTGCCAATGGTGCAACCATATTGTGCAAGAGGCACGAAGCAGCACCCGCTAGGCTACGTTTTTGTGGGGCTTGGCCCACAAAAACGGAGCCTAGCGGCCGGCGCTGGCGCCGTTGCTCCCGTGTTTTCATGGCTTTCTCCTTCTCCGCCTTTGAATGGTCTTTTTGCCTTTGTGCTCCTTGTCCTCCCCGTTCTCATTTGAGCACCCGTGCGACCCCACCTCGTACAATTTCCCCCCGCTTGTTCAAGTCCCCCCCGCAGGGGGCTGGCTTCTGTGGGGGTCGGGGTGTTGGGGGCCCCTGACCCCGCGCCAGAAGCAGTGACCAACTACTACGTTACGCGACCCCCCCCCCCTGGAAAACAGCCCTTCTCAAAACCCCGCAATGCAGCCCCTTAAAATAATCGCAATCGAATTCTAAGAACGCGACGTTTCTCCTTTTGGGCCGATGATGGTCGTTTTGGTGAATTAGGACTGTTTTAAGCAGCTTTTGAGGCAGTCTCCGAAAATTTGGGGCTGAATTCCGTATTGCCTCTTGCTTGCCAAGTTACATCATGTTGTAGCCCCTTAAAATGACCGGCTCGGGCCAAAACGTCAGAAAAGCAACCTAATTGGCCAAGTCAGGTGCCTTTTTGATGATTTACGGTGAATTTTGTGCGTTTTTAGGCAGATTTTTGCCATTTTTTTCGCCATATTTGGCATGTATACTTGCTGCCCATCTGGCAAACCTTTTCTGCCAACGGGGCAACCATATTGTGCAAGAGGCAAGAGGCAGCACCCGCTAGGCTACGTTTTTGTGGGGCTTGGCCCACAAAAACGGAGCCTAGCGGCCGGCGCTGGCGCCGTTGCTCCCGTGTTTTCATGGTTTTCTCCTTGTCCGCCTATGAATGGTCTTTTTGCCTTTGTGCTCCTGGTCCTCCCTGTTCTCATCTGAGCATCCGTGCGACCCCACCTCGTGCATCTTTCCCCCGCTTGTTCAAATCCCCCCCGCAGGGGGCTGGCTTCTGTGGGGGTCGGGGTGTTGGGGGCCCCTGACCCCGCGCCAGAAGCAGTGACCAACTACTACGTTACGCCACCCCCCCCCCCTGGAAGACAGCCCTTCCCAAAACCCCGCAATGCAGCCCCTTAAAATGATCGCAATGGAATTCTAAGAACGCGACTTTTCTTCTTTTTGGCCGATGATGGTCGTTTTGGTGAATTAGGACTGTTTTAAGCAGTTTTTCGGGCAGTCTCCGAAAATTTGGGGCTGAATTCCGTATTGGCTCTTGCTTGCGAAGTTACATCATGTTGTAGCCCCTTAAAATGACCGGCTAGAACCAAAACGTCGGAAAAGCAACCTAATTGGCCAAGTCAGGTACCTTTTTGATGATTTACGGTCAATTTTACGCGTTTTTTGGCAGTTTTTTGCCATTTTTTTCGCCATATTTGGCATGTATACTTGCTGCCCATCTGGCAAACCTTTTCTGCTAACGGGGCAACCATATTGTGCAAGAGGCAAGAGGCAGCACCCGCTAGGCTACGTTTTTGTGGGGCTTGGCCCACAAAAACGGAGCCTAGCGGCCGGCGCTGGCGCCGTTGCTCCCGTGTTTTCATGGTTTTCTCCTTCTCCGCCTTTGAATGGTCTTTTTGCCTTTGTGCTCATGGTCCTCCCCGTTCTCATCTGAGCATCCGTGCGACCCCACCTCGTGCATCTTTCCCCCGCTTGTTCAAATCCCCCCCGCAGGGGGCTGGCTTCTGTGGGGGTCGGGGTGTGAGGGGCCCCTGACCCCGCGCCAGAAGCAGTGACCAACTACTACGTTACGCCACCCCCCCCCCCTGGAAGACAGCCCCTCTCAAAACCCTGCAATGCAGCCCCTTAAAATGATCGCAATCGAATTCTAAGAACGCGACTTTTCTTCTATTTGGCCGATGATGTTCGTTTTGGTGAATTAGGACTGTTTTAAGCAGTTTTTCGGGCAGTCTCCGAAAATTTGGGTCTGAATTCCGTATTGGCTCTTGCTTGCGAAGTTACATCACGTTGTAGCCCCTTAAAATGACCGGCTCGGGCCAAAACGTCAGAAAATCAACCTCATTGGCCAAATCTGGTGCCGTTTCGATGATTTACGATCAATTTTGAGCGTTTTTTGGCAGTTTTCTGCCATTTTTTTCGCCGTATTTGGCATGTATACTTGCTGCCCATCTGGCAAGCCTTTTTTGCCAATGGGGCAACCATATTGTGCAAAAGGCAGGAGGCAGCTCCCGCTAGGCTACGTTTTTGTGGGGCTTGGCCCACAAAAACGGAGCCTAGCGGCCGGCGCTGGCGCCGTTGCTCCCGTGTTCTCATGGTTTTCTCCTTCTCCGCCTTTGAATGGTCTTTTTGCCTTTGTGCTCCTTGTCCTCCCCGTTCTCATCTGAGCACCCGTGCGACCCCACCTCGTGCAATTTCCCCCCGCTTGTTCAAATCCCCCCCGCAGGGGGCTGGCTTCTGTGGGGGTCGGGGTGTTGGGGGCCCCTGACCCCGCGCCAGAAGCAGTGACCAACTACTACGTTACGCGACCCCCCCCCCCTGGAAGACAGCCCTTCTCAAAACCCCGCAATGCAGCCCCTTAAAATGATCGCAATGGAATTCTAAGAACGCGACTCTTCTTCTTTTTGGCCGATGATGGTCGTTTTGGTGAATGAAGACTGTTTTAAGCAGTTTTTCGGGCAGTCTCCGAAAATTTGGGGCTGAATTCCGTATTGGCTCTTGCTTGCGAGGTTACATCATGTTGTAGCCCCTTAAAATGACCGGCTCGGGCCAAAACGTCGGAAAAGCAACCTAATTGGCCAAGTCAGGTACCTTTTTGATGATTTACGGTCAATTTTACGCGTTTTTTGGCAGTTTTTTGCCATTTTTTTCGCCATATTTGGCATGTATACTTGCTGCCCATCTGGCAAACCTTTTCTGCTAACGGGGCAACCATATTGTGCAAGAGGCAAGAGGCAGCACCCGCTAGGCTACGTTTTTGTGGGGCTTGGCCCACAAAAACGGAGCCTAGCGGCCGGCGCTGGCGCCGTTGCTCCCGTGTTTTCATGGTTTTCTCCTTCTCCGCCTTTGAATGGTCTTTTTGCCTTTGTGCTCCTGGTCCTCCCCGTTCTCATCTGAGCATCCGTGCGACCCCACCTCGTGCATTCAAATCCCCCCCGCAGGGGGCTGGCTTCTGTGGGGGTCGGGGTGTTGGGGGCCCCTGACCCCGCGCCAGAAGCAGTGACCAACTACTACGTTACGCGACCCCCCCCCCCTGGAAGACAGCCCTTCTCAAAACCCCGCAATGCAGCCCCTTAAAATGATCGCAATGGAATTCTAAGAACGCGACTGTTCTTCTTTTTGCCTGATGATGGTCGTTTTGGTGAATTAGGATTGTTTTAAGCAGTTTTTCGGGCAGTCTCCGAAAATTTGGGGCTGAATTCCGTATTGGCTCTTGCTTGCGAAGTTACATTCTGTTGTAGCCCCTTAAAATGACCGGCTCGGGCCAAAACGTCGGAAAAGCAACCTAATTGGCCAAGTCAGGTACCTTTTTGATGATTTACAGTCAATTTTACGCGTTTTTTGGCAGTTTTTTGCCATTTTTTTCGCCATATTTGGCATGTATACTTGCTGCCCATCTGGCAAACCTTTTCTGCTAACGGGGCAACCATATTGTGCAAGAGGCAAGAGGCAGCACCCGCTAGGCTACGTTTTTGTGGGGCTTGGCCCACAAAAACGGAGCCTAGCGGCCGGCGCTGGCGCCGTTGCTCCCGTGTTTTCATGGTTTTCTCCTTCTCCGCCTTTGAATGGTCTTTTTGCCTTTGTGCTCCTGGTCCTCCCCGTTCTCATCTGAGCATCCGTGCGACCCCACCTCGTGCATCTTTCCCCCGCTTGTTCAAATCCCCCCCGCAGGGGGCTGGCTTCTGTGGGGGTCGGGGTGTTGGGGGCCCCTGACCCCGCGCCAGAAGCAGTGACCAACTACTACGTTACGCGACCCCCCCCCCCCGGAAGACAGCCCTTCTCAAAACCCTGCAATGCAGCCCCTTAAAATGATCGCAATCGAATTCTAAGAATGCGACGTTTCTCCTTTTGGGCCGATGATGGTCGTTTTGGTGAATTAGGACTGTTTTAAGCAGCTTTTCGGGCAGTCTCCGAAAATTTGGGGCTGAATTCCGTATTGCCTCTTGCTTGCGAAGTTACATCATGTTGCAGCCCCTTAAAATGACCGGCTCGGGCCAAAACGTCAGAAAAGCAACCTAATTGGCCAAGTCAGGTGCCTTTTTGATGATTTACGGTGAATTTTGTGCGTTTTTAGGCAGATTTTTGCCATTTTTTTCGCCATATTTGGCATGTATACTTGCTGCCCATCTGGCAAACCTTTTCTGCCAACGGGGCAACCATATTGTGCAAGAGGCAAGAGGCAGCACCCGCTAGGCTACGTTTTTGTGGGGCTTGGCCCACAAAAACGGAGCCTAGCGGCCGGCGCTGGCGCCGTTGCTCCCGTGTTTTCATGGTTTTCTCCTTCTCCGCCTTTGAATGGTCTTTTTGCCTTTGTGCTCCTGGTCCTCCCCGTTCTCATCTGAGCATCCGTGCGACCCCACCTCGTGCATCTTTCCCCCGCTTGTTCAATTCCCCCCCGCAGGGGGCTGGCTTCTGTGGGGGTCGGGGTGTTGGGGGCCCCTGACCCCGCGCCAGAAGCAGTGACCAACTACTACGTTACGCGACCCCCCCCCCCTGGAAGACAGCCCTTCTCAAAACCCTGCAATGCAGCCCCTTAAAATGATCGCAATGGAATTCTAAGAACGCGACTTTTCTTCTTTTTGGCCGATGATGTTCGTTTTGGTGAATTAGGACCGTTTTAAGCGGTTTTTCGGGCAGTCTACGGAAATTTGGGGCTGAATTCCGTATTGGTTCTTGCTTGCGAAGTTGCACCATGTTGTAGCCCCTTAAAATGACCGGCTCGGGCCAAAACGTCGGAAAAGCAACCTCGATGGCCAAATCTGGTGCCGTTTTCATGTTTTACGGTCACTTTTGAGCGTTTTTTGGCAGTTTTTTGCCATATTTTTTGCCATATTTGGCATGTGTACTTGCTGCCCATCTGGCAAGCCTTTTCCGCCAATGGGGCAACCATATTGGGCAAGAAGCAGGAGGCAGCACCCGCTAGGCTCTGTTTTTGTGGGGCTTGGCCCACAAAAACGGAGCCTAGCGGCCGGCGCTGGCGCCGTTGATCCCGTGTTTTCATGGTTTTCACCTTCTCCGCCTTTGAATGGTCTTTTTGCCTTTCTGTTCTTGTCCTCCCCGTTCTCATCTGAACACCCGTGCGACCCCACCTCGTGCAACTTTCCCCCACTTGTTCAAATCCCCCTCGCAGGGGGCTGGCTTCTGTGGGGGTCGGGGTGTTGGGGGCCCCTGACCCCGCACCAGAAGCAGTGACCAACTACTACGTTACGCGACCCCCCCCCCCTGGAAGACAGCCCCTCTCAAAACCCCGCAGTGCAGCCCCTTAAAATGATTGCAATGGAATTCTAAGAACGCGACTTTTCTTCTTTTTGGCCGATGATGGTCGTTTTGGTGAATTAGGACTGTTTTAAGCAGTTTTTCGGGCAGTCTCCGAAAATTTGGGGCTGAATTCCGTATTGGCTCTTGCTTGCGAAGTTACATCATGTTGTAGCCCCTTAAAATGACCGGCTAGAACCAAAACGTCGGAAAAGCAACCTAATTGGCCAAGTCAGGTACCTTTTTGATGATTTACGGTCAATTTTACGCGTTTTTTGGCAGTTTTTTGCCATTTTTTTCGCCATATTTGGCATGTATACTTGCTGCCCATCTGGCAAACCTTTTCTGCTAACGGGGCAACCATATTGTGCAAGAGGCAAGAGGCAGCACCCGCTAGGCTTCGTTTTTGTGGGGCTTGGCCCACAAAAACGGAGCCTAGCGGCCGGCGCTGGCGCCGTTGCTCCCGTGTTTTCATGGTTTTCTCCTTCTCCGCCTTTGAATGGTCTTTTTGCCTTTGTGCTCCTGGTCCTCCCCGTTCTCATCTGAGCATCCGTGCGACCCCACCTCGTGCATCTTTCCCCCGCTTGTTCAAATCCCCCCCGCAGGGGGCTGGCTTCTGTGGGGGTCGGGGTGTTGGGGGCCCCTGACCCCGCGCCAGAAGCAGTGACCAACTACTACGTTACGCGACCCCCCCCCCCTGGAAGACAGCCCTTCTCAAAACCCTGCAATGCAGCCCCTTAAAATGATCGCAATCGAATTCTAAGAACGCGACGTTTCTCCTTTTGGGCCGATGCTGGTCGTTTTGGTGAATTAGGACTGTTTTAAGCAGCTTTTCGGGCAGTCTCCGAAAATTTGGGGCTGAATTCCGTATTGCCTCTTGCTTGCGAAGTTACATCATGTTGTAGCCCCTTAAAATGACCGGCTCGGGCCAAAACGTCAGAAAAGCAACCTAATTGGCCAAGTCAGGTGCCTTTTTGATGATTTACGGTGAATTTTGTGCGTTTTTAGGCAGATTTTTGCCATTTTTTTCGCCATATTTGGCATGTATACTTGCTGCCCATCTGGCAAACCTTTTCTGCCAACGGGGCAACCATATTGTGCAAGAGGCAAGAGGCAGCACCCGCTAGGCTACGTTTTTGTGGGGCTTGGCCCACAAAAACGGAGCCTAGCGGCCGGCGCTGGCGCCGTTGCTCCCGTGTTTTCATGGTTTTCTCCTTCTCCGCCTTTGAATGGTCTTTTTGCCTTTGTGCTCCTGGTCCTCCCCGTTCTCATCTGAGCATCCGTGCGACCCCACCTCGTGCATCTTTCCCCCGCTTGTTCAATTCCCCCCCGCAGGGGGCTGGCTTCTGTGGGGGTCGGGGTGTTGGGGGCCCCTGACCCCGCGCCAGAAGCAGTGACCAACTACTACGTTACGCGACCCCCCCCCCCTGGAAGACAGCCCTTCTCAAAACCCTGCAATGCAGCCCCTTAAAATGATCGCAATGGAATTCTAAGAACGCGACTTTTCTTCTTTTTGGCCGATGATGTTCGTTTTGGTGAATTAGGACCGTTTTAAGCGGTTTTTCGGGCAGTCTACGGAAATTTGGGGCTGAATTCCGTATTGGTTCTTGCTTGCGAAGTTGCACCATGTTGTAGCCCCTTAAAATGACCGGCTCGGGCCAAAACGTCGGAAAAGCAACCTCGATGGCCAAATCTGGTGCCGTTTTCATGTTTTACGGTCACTTTTGAGCGTTTTTTGGCAGTTTTTTGCCATATTTTTTGCCATATTTGGCATGTGTACTTGCTGCCCATCTGGCAAGCCTTTTCCGCCAATGGGGCAACCATATTGGGCAAGAAGCAGGAGGCAGCACCCGCTAGGCTCTGTTTTTGTGGGGCTTGGCCCACAAAAACGGAGCCTAGCGGCCGGCGCTGGCGCCGTTGATCCCGTGTTTTCATGGTTTTCACCTTCTCCGCCTTTGAATGGTCTTTTTGCCTTTCTGTTCTTGTCCTCCCCGTTCTCATCTGAACACCCGTGCGACCCCACCTCGTGCAACTTTCCCCCACTTGTTCAAATCCCCCTCGCAGGGGGCTGGCTTCTGTGGGGGTCGGGGTGTTGGGGGCCCCTGACCCCGCGCCAGAAGCAGTGACCAACTACTACGTTACGCGACCCCCCCCCCCTGGAAGACAGCCCCTCTCAAAACCCCGCAGTGCAGCCCCTTAAAATGATTGCAATGGAATTCTAAGAACGCGACTTTTCTTCTTTTTGGCCGATGATGGTCGTTTTGGTGAATTAGGACTGTTTTAAGCAGTTTTTCGGGCAGTCTCCGAAAATTTGGGGCTGAATTCCGTATTGGCTCTTGCTTGCGAAGTTACATCATGTTGTAGCCCCTTAAAATGACCGGCTAGAACCAAAACGTCGGAAAAGCAACCTAATTGGCCAAGTCAGGTACCTTTTTGATGATTTACGGTCAATTTTACGCGTTTTTTGGCAGTTTTTTGCCATTTTTTTCGCCATATTTGGCATGTATACTTGCTGCCCATCTGGCAAACCTTTTCTGCTAACGGGGCAACCATATTGTGCAAGAGGCAAGAGGCAGCACCCGCTAGGCTACGTTTTTGTGGGGCTTGGCCCACAAAAACGGAGCCTAGCTGCCGGCGCTGGCGCCGTTGCTCCCGTGTTTTCATGGTTTTCTCCTTCTCCGCCTTTGAATGGTCTTTTTGCCTTTGTGCTCATGGTCCTCCCCGTTCTCATCTGAGCATCCGTGCGACCCCACCTCGTGCATCTTTCCCCCGCTTGTTCAAATCCCCCCCGCAGGGGGCTGGCTTCTGTGGGGGTCGGGGTGTTGGGGGCCCCTGACCCCGCGCCAGAAGCAGTGACCAACTACTACGTTACGCCACCCCCCCCCCCTGGAAGACAGCCCTTCTCAAAACCCTGCAATGCAGCCCCTTAAAATGATCGCAATCGAATTCTAAGAACGCGACTTTTCTTCTTTTTGGCCGACGATGGTCGTTTTGGTGAATTAGGACCGTTTTAAGCAGTTTTTCGGGCAGTCTCCGAAAATTTGGGGCTGAATTCCGTATTGGCTTTTGCTTGCGAAGTTACATCATGTTGTAGCCCCTTAAAATGACCGGCTCGGGCCAAAACGTCAGAAAAGCAACCTAATTGGCCAAATCAGGTGCCTTTTTGATGATTTACCGTCAATTTTGTGCGTTTTTTGGCAGTTTTCTGCCATTTTTTCCGCCATATTTGGCATGTATACTTGCTGCCCATCTAGCAAGCCTTTTTTGCCAATGGTGCAACCATATTGTGCAAGAGGCACGAAGCAGCACCCGCTAGGCTTCGTTTTTGTGGGGCTTGGCCCACAAAAACGGAGCCTAGCGGCCGGCGCTGGCGCCGTTGCTCCCGTGTTTTCATGGTTTTCTCCTTCTCCGCCTTTGAATGGTCTTTTTGCCTTTGTGCTCCTTGTCCTCCCCGTTCTCATCTGAGCACCCGTGCGACCCCACCTCGTGCAATTTCCCCCCGCTTGTTCAAATCCCCCCCGCAGGGGGCTGGCTTCTGTGGGGGTCGGGGTGTTGGGGGCCCCTGACCCCGCGCCAGAAGCAGTGACCAACTACTACGTTACGCCACCCCCCCCCCCTGGAAGACAGCCCTTCTCAAAACCCCGCAATGCAGCCCCTTAAAATGATCGCAATGAAATTCTAAGAACGCGACTTTTCTTCTTTTTGGCCGATGATGCTCGTTTTGGCGCATTAGGGTCGTTTTAAGCAGTTTTTCGGGCAGTCTCCGAAAATTTATGGCTGAATTCCGTATTGGCTCTTGCTTGCGAAGTTACATCATGTTGTAGCCCCTTAAAATGACCGGCTCGGGCCAAAACGCCAGAAAAGCAACCTAATTGGCCAAATCGGGTGCTGTTTCGATGATTTACAGTCAATTTTGTGCGTTTTTTGGCAGTTTTCTGCCATTTTTTTCGCCATATTTGGCATGTATACTTGCTGCCCATCTGGCAAGCCTTTTTTGCCAATGGTGCAACCATGTTGTGCAAGAGGCACGAAGCAGCACCCGCTAGGCTACGTTTTTGTGGGGCTTGGCCCACAAAAACGGAGCCTAGCGGCCGGCGCTGGCGCCGTTGCTCCCGTGTTTTCATGGTTTTCTCCTTCTCCGCCTTTGAATGGTCTTTTTGCCTTTGTGCTCCTTGTCCTCCCCGTTCTCATCTGAGCACCCGTGCGACCCCACCTCGTGCAATTTCCCCCCGCTTGTTCAAATCCCCCCCGCAGGGGGCTGGCTTCTGTGGGGGTCGGGGTGTTGGGGGCCCCTGACCCCGCGCCAGAAGCAGTGACCAACTACTACGTTACGCCACCCCCCCCCCCTGGAAGACAGCCCTTCTCAAAACCCTGCAATGCAGCCCCTTAAAATGATCGCAATCGAATTCTAAGAACGCGACTTTTCTTCTTTTTGGCCGACGATGGTCGTTTTGGTGAATTAGGACCGTTTTAAGCAGTTTTTCGGGCAGTCTCCGAAAATTTGGGGCTGAATTCCGTATTGGCTTTTGCTTGCGAAGTTACATCATGTTGTAGCCCCTTAAAATGACCGGCTCGGGCCAAAACGTCAGAAAAGCAACCTAATTGGCCAAATCAGGTGCCTTTTTGATGATTTACCGTCAATTTTGTGCGTTTTTTGGCAGTTTTCTGCCATTTTTTCCGCCATATTTGGCATGTATACTTGCTGCCCATCTAGCAAGCCTTTTTTGCCAATGGTGCAACCATATTGTGCAAGAGGCACGAAGCAGCACCCGCTAGGCTTCGTTTTTGTGGGGCTTGGCCCACAAAAACGGAGCCTAGCGGCCGGCGCTGGCGCCGTTGCTCCCGTGTTTTCATGGTTTTCTCCTTCTCCGCCTTTGAATGGTCTTTTTGCCTTTGTGCTCCTTGTCCTCCCCGTTCTCATCTGAGCACCCGTGCGACCCCACCTCGTGCAATTTCCCCCCGCTTGTTCAAATCCCCCCCGCAGGGGGCTGGCTTCTGTGGGGGTCGGGGTGTTGGGGGCCCCTGACCCCGCGCCAGAAGCAGTGACCAACTACTACGTTACGCGACCCCCCCCCCCTGGAAGACAGCCCTTCTCAAAACCCTGCAATGCAGCCCCTTAAAATGATCGCAATGGAATTCTAAGAACGCGACGTTTCTTCTTTTGGGACGATGATGGTCGTTTTGGTGAATTAGGACTGTTTTAAGCAGCTTTTGGGGCAGTCTCTGAAAATTTGGGGCTGAATTCCGTATTGCCTCTTGCTTGCCAAGTTACATGTTGTTGTAGCCCCTTAAAATGACCGGCTCGGGCCAAAATGTCAGAAAAGCAACCTAATTGGCCAAGTCAGGTGCCTTTTTGATGATTTACGGTGAATTTTGTGCGTTTTTTGGCAGCTTTTTGCCATTTTTTTCGCCATATTTGGCATGTATACTTGCTGCCCATCTGGCAAACCTTTTCTGCCAACGGGGCAACCATATTGTGCAAGAGGCAAGAGGCAGCACCCGCTAGGCTACGTTTTTGTGGGGCTTGGCCCACAAAAACGGAGCCTAGCGGCCGGCGCTGGCGCCGTTGCTCCCGTGTTTTCATGGTTTTCTCCTTCTCCGCCTTTGAATGGTCTTTTTGCCTTTGTGCTCCTGGTCCTCCCCGTTCTCATCTGAGCATCCGTGCGACCCCACCTCGTGCATCTTTCCCCCGCTTGTTCAAATCCCCCCCGCAGGGGGCTGGCTTCTGTGGGGGTCGGGGTGTTGGGGGCCCCTGACCCCGCGCCAGAAGCAGTGACCAACTACTACGTTACGCGACCCCCCCCCCCTGGAAGACAGCCCTTCTCAAAACCCCGCAATGCAGCCCCTTAAAATGATCGCAATGAAATTCTAAGAACGCGACTTTTCTACTTTTTGGCCGACGATGCTCGTTTTGGCGCATTAGGGTCGTTTTAAGCAGTTTTTCGGGCAGTCTCCGAAAATTTGGGGCTGAATTCTGTATTGGCTCCTGCTTGCGAAGTTACATCATGTTGTAGCCCCTTAAAATGACCGGCTCGGGCCAAAACGCCAGAAAAGCCACCTAATTGGCCAAATCGGGTGCTGTTTCGATGATTTACAGTCAATTTTGTGCGTTTTTTGGCAGTTTTCTGCCATTTTTTTCGCCATATTTGGCATGTATACTTGCTGCCCATCTGGCAAGCCTTTTTTGCCAATGGTGCAACCATGTTGTGCAAGAGGCACGAAGCAGCACCCGCTAGGCTACGTTTTTGTGGGGCTTGGCCCACAAAAACGGAGCCTAGCGGCCGGCGCTGGCGCCGTTGCTCCCGTGTTTTCATGGTTTTCTCCTTCTCCGCCTTTGAATGGTCTTTTTGCCTTTGTGCTCCTTGTCCTCCCCGTTCTCATCTGAGCACCCGTGCGACCCCACCTCGTGCAATTTCCCCCCGCTTGTTCAAATCCCCCCCGCAGGGGGCTGGCTTCTGTGGGGGTCGGGGTGTGAGGGGCCCCTGACCCCGCGCCAAAAGCAGTGACCAACTACTACGTTACGCGACCCCCCCCCCCTGGAAGACAGCCCTTCTCAAAACCCTGCAATGCAGCCCCTTAAAATGATCGCAACCGAATTCTAAGAACGCGACTTTTCTTCTTTTTGGCGGACGATGGTCGTTTTGGTGAATTAGGACTGTTTTAAGCAGTTTTTCGGGCAGTCTCCGAAAATTTATGGCTGAATTCCGTATTGGCTCCTGGTTGCGAAGTTACATCATGTTGTAGCCCCTTAAAATGACCGGCTCGGGCCAAAACGTCAGAAAAGCAACCTCATTGGCCACATCTGGTGCGGTTTTGTTGATTTACGGTCAATTTTGTGCGTTTTTTGGCAGTTTTCTGCCATTTTTTTCGCCATATTTGGCATGTATACTTGCTGCCCCTCTGGCAAGCCTTTTTTGCCAATGGTGCAACCATATTGTGCAGTAGGCACGAAGCAGTATCCGCTAGGCTACGTTTTTGTGGGGCTTGGCCCACAAAAACGGAGCCTAGCGGCCGGCGCTGGCGCCGTTGCTCCCGTGTTTTCATGGTTTTCTCGTTCTCCGCCTTTGAATGGTCTTTTTGCCTTTGTGCTCCTGGTCCTCCCCGTTCTCATCTGAGCACCCGTGCGACCCCATCTCGTGCAACTTCCCCCCGCTTGTTCAAATCCCCCCCGCAGGGGGCTGGCTTCTGTGGGGGTCGGGGTGTTGGGGGCCCCTGACCCCGCGCCAGAAGCAGTGACCAACTACCACGTTACGAGACCCCCCCCCCCTGGAAGACAGCCCTTCTCAAAACCCTGCAATGCAGCCCCTTAAAATGATCGCAATGGAATTCTAAGAACGCGACTCTTCTTCTTTTTGGCCAATGATGTTCGTTTTTGTGAATTAGGACTGTTTTAAGCAGTTTTTCGGGCAGTCTCCGAAAATTTGGGGCTGAATTTGTTATTGGCTCTTGCTTGCGAAGTTACATCATGTTATAGCCCCTTAAAATAACCGGCTCGGGCCAAAACGCCAGAAAAGCAACCTCATTGGCCAAATCTGGTGCCGCTTTGATGATTTACGGTCAATTTTGTGCGTTTTTTGGCAGTTTTCTGCCATTTGTTTCGCCATATTTGGCATGTATACTTGCTGCCCATCTGGCAAGCCTTTTTTGCCAATGGTGCAACCATATTGTGCAAGAGGCACGAAGCAGCACCCGCTAGGCTACGTTTTTGTGGGGCTTGGCCCACAAAAACGGAGCCTAGCGGCCGGCGCTGGCGCCGTTGCTCCCGTGTTTTCATGGTTTTCTCCTTCTCCGCCTTTGAATGGTCTTTTTGCCTTTGTGCTCCTTGTCCTCCCCGTTCTCATCTGAGCACCCGTGCGACCCCACCTCGTGCAATTTCCCCCCGCTTGTTCAATTCCCCCCCGCAGGGGGCTGGCTTCTGTGGGGGTCGGGGTGTTGGGGGCCCCTGACCCCGCGCCAGAAGCAGTGACCAACTACTACGTTACGCGACCCCCCCCCCCTGGAAGACAGCCCTTCTCAAAACCCCGCAATGCAGCCCCTTAAAATGATCGCAATGGAATTCTAAGAACGCGACTTTTCTTTTTTTTGGCCGATGATGTTCGTTTTGGTGAATTAGGACCGTTTTAAGCGGTTTTTCGGGCAGTCTACGGAAATTTGGGGCTGAATTCCGTATTGGTTCTTGCCTGCGAAGTTGCACCATGTTGTAGCCCCTTAAAATGACTGGCTCGGGCCAAAATGTCGGAAAAGCAACCTCGATGGCCAAATCTGGTGCCGTTTTCATGTTTTACGGTCACTTTTGAGCGTTTTTTGGCAGTTTTTTGCCATATTTTTTGCCATATTTGGCATGTGTACTTGCTGCCCATCTGGCAAGCCTTTTCCGCCAATGGGGCAACCATATTGGGCAAGAAGCAGGAGGCAGCACCCGCTAGGCTCTGTTTTTGTGGGGCTTGGCCCACAAAAACGGAGCCTAGCGGCCGGCGCTGGCGCCGTTGCTCCCGTGTTTTCATGGTTTTCACCTTCTCCGCCTTTGAATGGTCTTTTTGCCTTTCTGTTCTTGTCCTCCCCGTTCTCATCTGAACACCCGTGCGACCCCACCTCGTGCAACTTTCCCCCACTTGTTCAAATCCCCCTCGCAGGGGGCTGGCTTCTGTGGGGGTCGGGGTGTTGGGGGCCCCTGACCCCGCACCAGAAGCAGTGACCAACTACCACGTTACGCCACCCCCCCCCCCTGGAAGACAGCCCTTCTCAAAACCCTGCAATGCAGCCCCTTAAAATGATTGCAATCGAATTCTAAGAACGCGACGTTTCTTCTTTTTGGCCGACGATGGTCGTTTTGGTGAATTAGGACCGTTTTAAGAAGTTTTTCGGGCAGTCTCCGAAAATTTGGGGCTGAGTTCCGTATTGGCTCTTGCTTGCGAAGTTACATCATGTTGTAGCCCCTTAAAATGACCAGCTCGGGCCAAAAAGTCAGAAAAGCAACCTCATTGGCCAAATCGGGTGCCGTTTCGATGATTTACGGTCAATTTTGTGTGTTTTTTGGCAGCTTTTTGCAATATTTTTCGCCATATTTGGCATGTATACTTGCCGATCATCTGGCAAGCCTTTTTTGCCAATGGTGCAACCATATTGTGCAAGAGGCACGAGGCAGCACCCGCTAGGGTACGTTTTTGTGGGGCTTGGCCCACAAAAACGGAGCCTAGCGGCCGGCGCTAGCGCCGTTGCTCCCGTGTTTTCATGGTTTTCTCCTTCTCCGCCTTTGAATGGTCTTTTTGCCTTTGTGCTCCTTGTCCTCCCCGTTCTCATCTGAGCACCCGTGCGAGCCCACCTCGTGCAATTTCCCCCCGCTTGTTCAATTCCCCCCCGCAGGGGGCTGGCTTCTGTGGGGGTCGGGGTGTTGGGGGCCCCTGACCCCGCGCCAGAAGCAGTGACCAACTACTACGTTACGCCACCCCCCCCCCCTGGAAGACAGCCCTTCTCAAAACCCCGCAATGCAGCCCCTTAAAATGATCGCAATGGAATTCTAAGAATGCGACGTTTCTTTTCTTTGGCCGATGATGTTCGTTTTGGTGAATTAGGACCGTTTTAAGCGGTTTTTCGGGCAGTCTACGGAAATTTGGGGCTGAATTCCGTATTGGCTCTTGCTTGCGAAGTTGCACCATGTTGTAGCCCCTTAAAATGACTGGCTCGGGCCAAAACGTCGGAAAAGCAACCTCGATGGCCAAATCTGGTGCCGTTTTCATGTTTTACGGTCAATTTTGAGCGTTTTTTGGCAGTTTTTTGCCATATTTTTCGCCATATTTGGCATGTGTACTTGCTGCCCATCTGGCAAGCCTTTTCCGCCAATGGGGCAACCATATTGGGCAAGAAGCAGGAGGCAGCACCCGCTAGGCTCTGTTTTTGTGGGGCTTGGCCCACAAAAACGGAGCCTAGCGGCCGGCGCTGGCGCCGTTGATCCCGTGTTTTCATGGTTTTCACCTTCTCCGCCTTTGAATGGTCTTTTTGCCTTTCTGTTCTTGTCCTCCCCGTTCTCATCTGAACACCCGTGCGACCCCACCTCGTGCAACTTTCCCCCACTTGTTCAATTCCCCCCCGCAGGGGGCTGGCTTCTGTGGGGGTCGGGGTGTTGGGGGCCCCTGACCCCGCGCCAGAAGCAGTGACCAACTACTACGTTACGCGACCCCCCCCCCCTGGAAGACAGCCCTTCTCAAAACCCTGCGGTGCAGCCCCTGAAAATGATCGCAATGGAATTCTAAGAACGCGACTTTTATTCTTTTTGGCCGATGATGGTCTTTTTGGTGAATTAGGACCGTTTTAAGCAGCTTTTCGGGCAGTCTCCGAAAATTTGGGGCTGAATTCCGTATTGGCTCTTGCTTGCGAAGTTACATCATGTTGTAGCACCTTAAAATGACCGGCTCGGGCCAAAACGTCAGAAAAGCAACCTAATTGGCCAAGTCAGGTGCCTTTTTGATGATTTAGGGTCCATTTTGAGCGTTTTTGGGCAGTTTTTTGCCATTTTTTTCGCCATATTTGGCATGTATACTTGCTGCCCATCTGGCAAGCCTTTCTGCTAATAGGGTAACCGTATTGTGCAAAAGGCAGGAGGCAGCTCCCGCTAGGCTACGTTTTTGTGGGGCTTGGCCCACAAAAACGGAGCCTAGCGGCCGGCGCTGGCGCCGTTGATCCCGTGTTTTCATGGTTTTCACCTTCTCCGCCTTTGAATGGTCTTTTTGCCTTTGTGTTCTTGTCCTCCCCGGTCTCATCTGAACACCCGTGCGACCCCACCTCGTGCAACTTCCCCCCGCTTGTTCAAATCCCCCCCGCAGGGGGCTGGCTTCTGTGGGGGTCGGGGTGTTGGGGGCCCCTGACCCCGCGCCAGAAGCAGTGACCAACTACTACGTTACGCGACCCCCCCCCCCTGGAAGACAGCCCTTCTCAAAACCCCGCAATGCAGCCCCTTAAAATGATCGCAATGAAATTCTAAGAACGCGACTTTTCTTCTTTTTGGCCGACGATGCTCGTTTTGGCGCATTAGGGTCGTTTTAAGCAGTTTTTCGGGCAGTCTCCGAAAATTTGGGGCTGAATTCCATTTTGGCTCCTGCTTGCGAAGTTACATCATGTTGTAGCCCCTTAAAATGACTGGCTCGGGCCAAAACGCCAGGAAAGCAACCTAATTGGCCAAATCGGGTGCTGTTTCGATGATTTACAGTCAATTTTGTGCGTTTTTTGGCAGTTTTCTGCCATTTTTTTCGCCATATTTGGCATGTATACTTGCTGCCCATCTGGCAAGCCTTTTTTGCCAATGGTGCAACCATGTTGTGCAAGAGGCACGAAGCAGCACCCGCTAGGCTACGTTTTTGTGGGGCTTGGCCCACAAAAACGGAGCCTAGCGGCCGGCGCTGGCGCCGTTGCTCCCGTGTTTTCATGGTTTTCTCCTTCTCCGCCTTTGAATGGTCTTTTTGCCTTTGTGCTCCTTGTCCTCCCCGTTCTCATCTGAGCACCCGTGCGACCCCACCTCGTGCAATTTCCCCCCGCTTGTTCAAATCCCCCCCGCAGGGGGCTGGCTTCTGTGGGGGTCGGGGTGTTGGGGGCCCCTGACCCCGCGCCAGAAGCAGTGACCAACTACTACGTTACGCGACCCCCCCCCCCTGGAAGACAGCCCTTCTCAAAACCTTGCGGTGCAGCCCCTGAAAATGATCGCAATGGAATTCTAAGAACGCGACTTTTATTCTTTTTGGCCGATGATGGTCTTTTTGGTGAATTAGGACCGTTTTAAGCAGCTTTTCGGGCAGTCTCCGAAAATTTGGGGCTGAATTCCGTATTGGCTCTTGCTTGCGAAGTTACATCCTGTTGTAGCACCTTAAAATGACCGGCTCGGGCCAAAACGTCAGAAAAGCAACCTAATTGGCCAAGTCAGGTGCCTTTTTGATGATTTAGGGTCCATTTTGAGCGTTTTTGGGCAGTTTTTTGCCATTTTTTTCGCCATATTTGGCATGTATACTTGCTGCCCATCTGGCAAACCTTTTCTGCCAACGGGGCAACCATATTGTGCAAGAGGCAAGAGGCAGCACCCGCTAGGCTACGTTTTTGTGGGGCTTGGCCCACAAAAACGGAGCCTAGCGGCCGGCGCTGGCGCCGTTGCTCCCGTGTTTTCATGGTTTTCTCCTTGTCCGCCTATGAATGGTCTTTTTGCCTTTGTGCTCCTGGTCCTCCCTGTTCTCATCTGAGCATCCGTGCGACCCCACCTCGTGCATCTTTCCCCCGCTTGTTCAAATCCCCCCCGCAGGGGGCTGACTTCTGTGGGGGTCGGGGTGTTGGGGGCCCCTGACCCCGCGCCAGAAGCAGTGACCAACTACTACGTTACGCCACCCCCCCCCCCTGGAAGACAGCCCTTCTCAAAACCCCGCAATGCAGCCCCTTAAAATGATCGCAATGAAATTCTAAGAACGCGACTTTTCTTCTTTTTGGCCGACGATGCTCGTTTTGGCGCATTAGGGTCGTTTTAAGCAGTTTTTCGGGCAGTCTCCGAAAATTTGGGGCTGAATTCTGTATTGGCTCCTGCTTGCGAAGTTACATCATGTTGTAGCCCCTTAAAATGACCGGCTCGGGCCAAAACGCCAGAAAAGCAACCTAATTGGCCAAATCGGGTGCT
The DNA here is from genome assembly GCA_964036045.1 of Eutreptiella sp. 'Long Island Sound 2002'. NCBI lineage: Eukaryota > Euglenozoa > Euglenophyceae > Eutreptiales > Eutreptiaceae > Eutreptiella > Eutreptiella sp. 'Long Island Sound 2002'. Next base: position 63,559,516 of record OZ038380.1, on the reverse strand, counting down.
GTTTCGATGATTTACAGTCAATTTTGTGCGTTTTTTGGCAGTTTTCTGCCATTTTTTTCGCCATATTTGGCATGTATACTTGCTGCCCATCTGGCAAGCCTTTTTTGCCAATGGTGCAACCATGTTGTGCAAGAGGCACGAAGCAGCACCCGCTAGGCTACGTTTTTGTGGGGCTTGGCCCACAAAAACGGAGCCTAGCGGCCGGCGCTGGCGCCGTTGCTCCCGTGTTTTCATGGTTTTCTCCTTCTCCGCCTTTGAATGGTCTTTTTGCCTTTGTGCTCCTTGTCCTCCCCGTTCTCATCTGAGCACCCGTGCGACCCCACCTCGTGCAATTTCCCCCCGCTTGTTCAAATCCCCCCCGCAGGGGGCTGGCTTCTGTGGGGGTCGGGGTGTGAGGGGCCCCTGACCCCGCGCCAGAAGCAGTGACCAACTACTACGTTACGCCACCCCCCCCCCCTGGAAGACAGCCCTTCTCAAAACCCTGCAATGCAGCCCCTTAAAATGATCGCAATGGAATTCTAAGAACGCGACTTTTCTTCTTTTTGGCGGACGATGGTCGTTTTGGTGAATTAGGACTGTTTTAAGCAGTTTTTCGGGCAGTCTCCGAAAATTTATGGCTGAATTCTGTATTGGCTCCTGCTTGCGAAGTTACATCATGTTGTAGCCCCTTAAAATGACCGGCTCGGGCCAAAACGTCAGAAAAGCAACCTCATTGGCCACATCTGGTGCGGTTTTGTTGATTTACGGTCAATTTTACGCGTTTTTTGGCAGTTTTCTGCCATTTTTTTCGCCATATTTGGCATGTATACTTGCTGCCCCTCTGGCAAGCCTTTTTTGCCAATGGTGCAACCATATTGTGCAGTAGGCACGAAGCAGCATCCGCTAGGCTACGTTTTTGTGGGGCTTGGCCCACAAAAACGGAGCCTAGCGGCCGGCGCTGGCGCCGTTGCCCCCGTGTTTTCATGGTTTTCTCGTTCTCCGCCTTTGAATGGTCTTTTTGCCTTTGTGCTCCTGGTCCTCCCCGTTCTCATCTGAGCACCCGTGCGACCCCACCTCGTGCAACTTCCCCCCGCTTGTTCAAATCCCCCCCGCAGGGGGCTGGCTTCTGTGGGGGTCGGGGTGTTGGGGGCCCCTGACCCCGCGCCAGAAGCAGTGACCAACTACTACGTTACGCCACCCCCCCCCCCTGGAAGACAGCCCTTCTCAAAACCCTGCAATGCAGCCCCTTAAAATGATCGCAACCGAATTCTAAGAACGCGACTTTTCTTCTTTTTGGCCGACGATGGTCGTTTTGGTGAATTAGGACCGTTTTAAGCAGTTTTTCGGGCAGTCTCCGAAAGTTTGGGGCTGAATTCCGTATTGCCTCTTACTTGCGAAGTTACATCATGTTGTAGCCCCTTAAAATGACCGGCTCGGGCCAAAACGCCAGATAAGCAACCTCATTGGCCAAATCTGGTGCCGTTTCGATGATTTACGGTCAATTTTGTGCGTTTTGTGGCAGTTTTCTGCCATTTTTTTCGCCATATTTGGCATGTTTACTTGCTGCCCATCTGGCAAGCCTTTTTTGCCAATGGTGCAACCATATTGTGCAAGAGGCACGAAGCAGCACCCGCTAGGCTACGTTTTTGTGGGGCTTGGCCCACAAAAACGGAGCCTAGCGGCCGGCGCTGGCGCCGTTGCTCCCGTGTTTTCATGGTTTTCTCCTTCTCCGCCTTTGAATGGTCTTTTTGCCTTTGTGCTCCTTGTCCTCCCCGTTCTCATCTGAGCACCCGTGCGACCCCACCTCGTGCAATTTCCCCCCGCGACCCCCCCCCCCCTGGAAGACAGCCCTTCTCAAAACCCTGCAATGCAGCCCCTTAAAATGATCGCAATGGAATTCTAAGAACGCGACTTTTCTTCTCTTTGGCCGACGATGGTCGTTTTGGTGAATTAGGACCGTTTTAAGCAGTTTTTCGGGCAGTCTCCGAAAATTTGGGGCTGAATTCCGTATTGGCTTTTGCTTGCGAAGTTACATCATGTTGTAGCCCCTTAAAATGACCGGCTCGGGCCAAAACGTCAGAAAAGCAACCTAATTGGCCAAATCAGGTGCCTTTTTGATGATTTACCGTCAATTTTGTGCGTTTTTTGGCAGTTTTCTGCCATTTTTTCCGCCATATTTGGCATGTATACTTGCTGCCCATCTAGCAAGCCTTTTTTGCCAATGGTGCAACCATATTGTGCAAGAGGCACGAAGCAGCACCCGCTAGGCTTCGTTTTTGTGGGGCTTGGCCCACAAAAACGGAGCCTAGCGGCCGGCGCTGGCGCCGTTGCTCCCGTGTTTTCACGGTTTTCTCCTTCTCCGCCTTTGAATGGTCTTTTTGCCTTTGTGCTCCTTGTCCTCCCCGTTCTCATCTGAGCACCCGTGCGACCCCACCTCGTGCAATTTCCCCCCGCTTGTTCAAATCCCCCCCGCAGGGGGCTGGCTTCTGTGGGGGTCGGGCTGTTGGGGGCCCCTGACCCCGCGCCAGAAGCAGTGACCAACTACTACATTACGCGACCCCCCCCCCCTGGAAGACAGCCCTTCTCAAAACCCCGCAATGCAGCCCCTTAAAATGATCGCAATGAAATTCTAAGAACGCGACTTTTCTTCTTTTTGGCCGACGATGCTCGTTTTGGCGCATTAGGGTCGTTTTAAGCAGTTTTTCGGGCATTCTCCGAAAATTTGGGGCTGAATTCCATTTTGGCTCCTGCTTGCGAAGTTACATCATGTTGTAGCCCCTTAAAATGACCGGCTCGGGCCAAAACGCCAGGAAAGCAACCTAATTGGCCAAAATCGGGTGCTGTTTCGATGATTTACAGTCAATTTTGTGCGTTTTTTGGCAGTTTTCTGCCATTTTTTTCGCCATATTTGGCATGTATACTTGCTGCCCATCTGGCAAGCCTTTTTTGCCAATGGTGCAACCATGTTGTGCAAGAGGCACGAAGCAGCACCCGCTAGGCTACGTTTTTGTGGGGCTTGGCCCACAAAAACGGAGCCTAGCGGCCGGCGCTGGCGCCGTTGCTCCCGTGTTTTCATGGTTTTCTCCTTCTCCGCCTTTGAATGGTCTTTTTGCCTTTGTGCTCCTTGTCCTCCCCGTTCTCATCTGAGCACCCGTGCGACCCCACCTCGTGCAATTTCCCCCCGCTTGTTCAAATCCCCCCCGCAGGGGGCTGGCTTCTGTGGGGGTCGGGGTGTGAGGGGCCCCTGACCCCGCGCCAGAAGCAGTGACCACTACTACGTTACGCCACCCCCCCCCCCTGGAAGACAGCCCTTCTCAAAACCCTGCAATGCAGCCCCTTAAAATGATCGCAATCGAATTCTAAGAATGCGACTTTTCTTCTTTTTGGCCGACGATGGTCGTTTTGGTGAATTAGGACCGTTTTAAGCAGTTTTTCGGGCAGTCTCCGAAAATTTGGGGCTGAATTCCCAATTGGTTCTTGCTTGCGAAGTTACATCATTGTGTAGCCCCTTAAAATGACCAGCTCGGGCCAAAACGTCAGAAAAGCAACCTCATTGGCCAAATCTGGTGCCGTTTCGATGATTTACGGTCAATTTTACGCGTTTTTTGGCAGTTTTCTGCCATTTTTTTTCGCCATATTTGGCATGTATACTTGCTCCCCATCTGGCAAGCCTTTTCTGCCAATAGGGCAACCATATTGTGCAAAAGGCAGGAGGCAGCTCCCGCTAGGCTCCGTTTTTGTGGGGCTTGGCCCACAAAAACGGAGCCTAGCGGCCGGCGCTGGCGCCGTTGCTCCCGTGTTTTGATGGTTTTCTCCTTCTCCGCCTTTGAATGGTCTTTTTGCCTTTGTGCTCCTTGTCCTCCACGTTCTCATCTAAGCACCCGTGCGACCCCACCTCGTGCAATTTCCCCCCGCTTGTTCAAATCCCCCCCGCAGGGGGCTGGCTTCTGTGGGGGTCGGGGTGTTGGGGGCCCCTGACCCCGCGCCGGAAGCAGTGACCAACTACTACATTACGCGACCCCCCCCCCCTGGAAGACAGCCCTTCTCAAAACCCCGCAATGCAGCCCCTTAAAATGATCGCAATGAAATTCTAAGAACGCGACTTTTCTTTTTTTTGGCCGACGATGCTCGTTTTGGCGCATTAGGGTCGTTTTAAGCAGTTTTTCGGGCAGTCTCCGAAAATTTGGGGCTGAATTCCATTTTGGCTCCTGCTTGCGAAGTTACATCATGTTGTAGCCCCTTAAAATGACCGGCTCGGGCCAAAACGCCAGGAAAGCAACCTAATTGGCCAAAATCGGGTGCTGTTTCGATGATTTACAGTCAATTTTGTGCGTTTTTTGGCAGTTTTCTGCCATTTTTTTCGCCATATTTGGCATGTATACTTGCTGCCCATCTGGCAAGCCTTTTTTGCCAATGGTGCAACCATGTTGTGCAAGAGGCACGAAGCAGCACCCGCTAGGCTACGTTTTTGTGGGGCTTGGCCCACAAAAACGGAGCCTAGCGGCCGGCGCTGGCGCCGTTGCTCCCGTGTTTTCATGGTTTTCTCCTTCTCCGCCTTTGAATGGTCTTTTTGCCTTTGTGCTCCTTGTCCTCCCCGTTCTCATCTGAGCACCCGTGCGACCCCACCTCGTGCAATTTCCCCCCGCTTGTTCCAATCCCCCCCGCAGGGGGCTGGCTTCTGTGGGGGTCGGGGTGTGAGGGGCCCCTGACCCCGCGCCGGAAGCAGTGACCAACTACTACGTTACGCGACCCCCCCCCCCTGGAAGACAGCCCTTCTCAAAACCCGGCAATGCAGCCCCTTAAAATGATCGCAATGGAATTCTAAGAATGCGACTTTTCTTCTTTTTGGCCGATGATGGTCGTTTTGGTGAATTAGGACCGTTTTAAGCAGTTTTTCGGGCAGTCTCCGAAAATTTGGGGCTGAATTCCGTATTGGCTCTTGCTTGCGAAGTTACATCATGTTGTAGCCCCTTAAAATGACCGGCTCGGGCCAAAACGTCGGGAAAGCAACCTAATTGGCCAAGTCAGGTACCTTTTTGATGATTTACGGTCAATTTTACGCATTTTTTGGCAGTTTTTTGCCATTTTTTTCGCCATATTTGGCATGTATACTTGCTGCCCATCTGGCAAACCTTTTCTGCTAACGGGGCAACCATATTGTGCAAGAGGCAAGAGGCAGCACCCGCTAGGCTACGTTTTTGTGGGGCTTGGCCCACAAAAACGGAGCCTAGCGGCCGGCGCTGGCGCCGTTGCTCCCGTGTTTTCATGGTTTTCTCCTTCTCCGCCTTTGAATGGTCTTTTTGCCTTTGTGCTCCTGGTCCTCCCCGTTCTCATCTGAGCATCCGTGCGACCCCACCTCGTGCATCTTTCCCCCGCTTGTTCAATTCCCCCCCGCAGGGGGCTGGCTTCTGTGGGGGTCGGGGTGTTGGGGGCCCCTGACCCCGCGCCAGAAGCAGTGACCAACTACTACGTTACGCGACCCCCCCCCCCTGGAAGACAGCCCTTCTCAAAACCCTGCAATGCAGCCCCTTAAAATGATCGCAGTCGAATTCTAAGAACGCGACTTTTCTTTTCTTTGGCCGATGATGTTCGTTTTGGTGAATTAGGACGGTTTTAAGTAGTTTTTGGGGCAGTCTCCGGAAATTGGGGCTGAATTCCGTATTGGCTCTTGCTTGCGAAGTTGGAGCATGTTGTAGCCCCTTAAAATGACCAGCTCGGGCCAAAACGTCGGAAAAGCAACCTCATTGGCCAAATCTGGTGCCGTTTGGATGATTTACGGTCAATTTTGAGCATTTTTTGGCAGTTTTTTGCCATATTTTTCGCCATATTTGGCATGTATACTTGCTGCCCATCTGGCAAGCCTTTTCCGCGGACGGGGCAACCATATTATGCAAGAGGCAGAAGGCAGCACCCGCTAGGCTCCGTTTTTGTGGGGCTTGGCCCACAAAAGCGGAGCCTAGCGGCCGGCGCTGGCGCCGTTGCTCCCGTGTTTTCATGGTTTTCTCCTTCTCCGCCTTTGAATGGTCTTTTTGCCTTTGTGCTCCTTGTCCTCCCCGTTCTCATTTGAGAACCCGTGCGACCCCACGTGGTGCAACTTTCCCCCGCTTGTTCAAATCCCCCCCGCAGGGGGCTGGCTTCTGTGGGGGTCGGGGTGTTGGGGGCCCCTGACCCCGCGCCAGAAGCAGTGACCAACTACTACGTTACGCGACCCCCCCCCCCTGGAAGACAGCCCTCCTCAAAACCCTGCAATGCAGCCCCTGAAAATGATCGCAATGGAATTTTAAGAATGCGACTTCTCCTCTATTTGGCCGATAATGGTTGTTTTGGTGAATTAGGACCGTTTTAAGCAGCTTTTCGGGCAGTCTCCGAAAATTTGGGGCTGAATTCTTTATTGGCTTATGCTTGCGAAGTTACATCATGTTGTAGCCCCTTAAAATGACCGGCTCGGGCCAAAACGTCAGAAAAGCAACCTCATTGGCCAAATCTGGTGCGGTTTCGATGATTTACAGTCAATTTTGTGCGTTTTTTGGCAGTTTTTTGCCATTTTTTTCGCCATATTTGGCATGTATACTTGCTGCCCATCTGGCAAGCCTTTTTTGCCAATGGTGCAACGATATTGTGCAAGAGGCACGAAGCAGCACCCGCTAGGCTACGTTTTTGTGGGGCTTGGCCCACAAAAACGGAGCCTAGCGGCCGGCGCTGGCGCCGTTGCTCCCGTGTTTTCATGGTTTTCTCCTTCTCCGCCTTTGAATGGTCTTTTTGCCTTTGTGCTCCTTGTCCTCCCCGTTCTCATCTGAGCACCCGTGCGACCCCACCTCGTGCAATTTCCCCCCGCCTGTTCAAATCCCCCCCGCAGGGGGCTGGCTTCTGTGGGGGTCGGGGTGTTGGGGGCCCCTGACCCCGCGCCAGAAGCAGTGACCAACTACTACATTACGCGACCCCCCCCCCTGGAAGACAGCCCTTCTCAAAACCCTGCAATGCAGCCCCTTAAAATGATCGCAATGGAATTCTAAGAACGCGACTTTTCTTCTTTTTGGCCGATGATGGTCGTTTTGGTGAATTAGGACTGTTTTAAGCAGTTTTTCGGGCAGTCTCCGAAAATTTGGGGCTGAATTCCGTATTGGCTCTTGCTTGCGAAGTTACATCATGTTGTAGCCCCTTAAAATGACCAGCTCGGGCCAAAACGTCAGAAAAGCAACCTAATTGGCCAAGTCAGGTACCTTTTTGATGATTTACGGTCAATTTTACGCGTTTTTTGGCAGTTTTTTGCCATTTTTTTCGCCATATTTGGCATGTATACTTGCTGCCCATCTGGCAAACCTTTTCTGCTAACGGGGCAACCATATTGTGCAAGAGGCAAGAGGCAGCACCCGCTAGGCTACTTTTTTGTGGGGCTTGGCCCACAAAAACGGAGCCTAGCGGCCGGCGCTGGCGCCGTTGCTCCCGTGTTTTCATGGTTTTCTCCTTCTCCGCCTTTGAATGGTCTTTTTGCCTTTGTGCTCCTGGTCCTCCCCGTTCTCATCTGAGCATCCGTGCGACCCCACCTCGTGCATCTTTCCCCCGCTTGTTCAAATCCCCCCCGCAGGGGGCTGGCTTCTGTGGGGGTCGGGGTGTTGGGGGCCCCTGACCCCGCGCCAGAAGCAGTGACCAACTACTACGTTACGCCACCCCCCCCCCCTGGAAGACAGCCCTTCTCAAAACCCTGCAATGCAGCCCCTTAAAATGATCGCAATGAAATTCTAAGAACGCGACTTTTCTTCTCTTTGGCCGACGATGGTCGTTTTGGTGAATTAGGACCGTTTTAAGCAGTTTTTCGGGCAGTCTCCGAAAATTTGGGGCTGAATTCCGTATTGGCTTTTGCTTGCGAAGTTACATCATGTTGTAGCCCCTTAAAATGACGGGCTCGGGCCAAAACGTCAGAAAAGCAACCTCATTGGCCAAATCAGGTGCCTTTTTGATGATTTACCGTCAATTTTGTGCGTTTTTTGGCAGGTTTCTGCCATTTTTTTCGCCATATTTGGCATGTATACTTGCTGCCCATCTAGCAAGCCTTTTTTGCCAATGGTGCAACCATATTGTGCAAGAGGCACGAAGCAGCACCCGCTAGGCTTCGTTTTTGTGGGGCTTGGCCCACAAAAACGGAGCCTAGCGGCCGGCGCTGGCGCCGTTGCTCCCGTGTTTTCATGGTTTTCTCCTTCTCCGCCTTTGAATGGTCTTTTTGCCTTTGTGCTCCTTGTCCTCCCCGTTCTCATCTGAGCACCCGTGCGACCCCACCTCGTGCAATTTCCCCCCGCTTGTTCAAATCCCCCCCGCAGGGGGCTGGCTTCTGTGGGGGTCGGGGTGTTGGGGGCCCCTGACCCCGCGCCGGAAGCAGTGACCAACTACTACGTTACGCGACCCCCCCCCCCTGGAAGACAGCCCTTCTCAAAACCCTGCAATGCAGCCCCTTAAAATGATCGCATTGGAATTTTAAGAACGCGCCTTTTCTTCTTTTTGGCCGATGATGGTCGTTTTGGTGAACCAGGACCGTTTTAAGCAGTTTTTCGGGCAGTCTCCAGAAAAATCGGGCTGAATTTGGTATTGGCACCTGGTTGCGAAGTTGCACCATGTTGTAGCCCCTTAAATTGACCGGCTCAGGCCAAAACGTCGGAACAGCAACCTCGATGGCCAAATTTGGTGCCGCTTTAGTGATTTACGGTCAATTTTGTGCGTTTTTTGGCAGTTTTTTGCCATATTTTTCGCCATATTTGGCATGTATACTTGCTGCCCATCTGGCAAGCCTTTTCCGCCAATGGGGCAACCATATGGGGCAAGAAGCAGGACGCAGCACCGGCTAGGCTCGTTTTTTGTGGGGCTTGGCCCACAAAAACGGAGCCTAACGGCCGGCGCTGGCGCCGTTGATCCCGTGTTTTCATGGTTTTCACCTTCTCCGCCTTTGAATGGTCCTTTTGCCTTTGTGTTCTTGTCCTCCCCGGTCTCATCTGAACACCCGTACGACCCCACCTCGTGCAACTTTCCCCCACTTGTTCACCTCCCCCCCCATGGGGGGCTTTTAATTGGGGGGCCGGGGAATGGGGCCCCGCCCCCCTCTAAAAGCAGTCCTTATGCCATTATATACAGTCCGCGCGCCGAAACGAAACATACTTCAAAAGTCTACGTTGCAGCCCCTCTAAATGACCGCCTCAGAGAGCTGATTCGCACTGTCATATTTGTTTTGATCAATCATGGGTGTTTTGCAAAGTTAGGAATTTTCCAAGGTTTTAACTTCTTTAACAGCATCCACTAATTCCATATAACCTAGGGATGCGATTTAAAGGCGCACCAGCAAAGTTGAGGTGCCGAACAACACTATATATAAGCCACAGGCCCCAAATCCCAAGAAATCTATTTGCCATATTATTTATTTGCTGTGCACGCGTGCATTTCGCAGTCGCCGGCATTTGCGATCTTTCATTTTGACTGTTCAAAGTGAAATCGGGCTACAGTGCACGAAATTTCGATCTAAGACCAGTTTTACAAATGATTCTAAAAGCTTCGTCTTTCTGTGTAGTTAAAATTCGACCTTCTTCTGTTTTGGCACCGCTTTTCGATTTGACGTTTTTCGGCGCATGCGGCCGCCGTAACAAGCTCAAAAATGAAAAGAAAAACCCCAAATTGACCGAAATTGCCATTCATTTCGTCAAAATCCGATACAATAGGCCCGAGTTATGAATATGTCAATTCTATGGTATTTGCAACCTGTGTCGCTAATCTTGCCAAATGCGCGCTGCCTGTCTTTGTGCTGCTAGCTTAAACACAAGGCAAAGGAGTGTTTTTCCTCTTGTTTGTCAACGCCTGGCTCCACTTCCGACATAGAAAGGTGACCCGAAAACGGCTAAAAACGTAATAAGGCTTTTCTTTTGATGGTGCTTCGCACCAGCAAAGGAAAAGCCAGACCAAGCACGAAAGACGAAGGATTCATTTAATCCTACTTTTCCACAAGCTCCACAACATATCATGTATCATTGCTTCATTGCAATTTCCTCAACATGCTCATCGTTGTTTGTTATAAATACTTGATCACGCCTGTGCATATTGTGCAATTTGACTTCCACGTCCGACAGATACCTTTTAGAGGCGATCGCAGCACGCACACTGCCCTTCCCCATCTCGTGGAGCCCCCCTCCACTTGTTCACCTCCCCCCACCATTGGGGAGCTTTTCTTTGGGGGGCCGGGGAAATGGGCCTAGCCCTCCTCTAAAAGCAGTCGTTATACCATTGTATACGATCCGGGCGCCAAAACGAAACATGTCCCAAAATGCTACTATGCAGCCCCCTTAAATGACCGCCTCGGAGAGCTGAGTTGCGCCGTCATATTTGTTTTGATGAATCATGGTTGTTTTGCAAAGTTAGGAGCTTTACAAATTCTTTATCATGTTTACCAGCATCCACCAATTCCAGGTAAGCTAACGATGCGATTTAAAGGTGCACTAGCAAAGTTGAGGTGCTGAACAAGACCATATCTAAGCCACAGGCCCCAAATCTCAAAAAATAAATTTGCCACATTAATTGTTTGCTATGCAAGCTGGCATTTCGCAGTCGCCAGCATGTGCGCTCTTTCATTTTGATTGTGCAAAGTGAAATCTTGCTACAATGCACAAAATTTCGATCTAAGACCCACTTTTCAATTTGACGATTCTCAGCGCAAGCAGCTCCCTTTTGAAGCTCACAAATGAAAAGCGCACCCCCAACATGCCCACAATTCAAATCAACTTCCTTGTCCCAAGGCATAGTGATAGGAGCGGGTTCTACCCGGGGTACCTCCGGACCACCATCGGGCAAACTCCCTTGGCTCTTGGATAATGATTCGATAATTTGAACGGCGCGTTGGATTGGTCGGAAGCCAAGTTGAGATTTGGAGCCTCTACTCCCCACGCCATGGCTAAGCGAAATGACCAAGCATCCCGATTCATTGGGAATGAAGAACTAACGATACAAACATCCAAGCTGTCTTTGAAAATAGGGCACCAAAAGGTAGTATGTAAAGTTAAACGATTTGCCCAAAGTTGATAACTCGCATCCACAAGACGTGCCCGCCTCGCGGAAGACGCTTTGTGAGCCAAAATATGATTGCCTAACCAACGTAATCCAAGCGGTATTGCGTTCCCATGGATCTTGCGGAACCAGATGATCTGCGTGGAATTCCATCTTGTAATAGCAGTAAGCCGGCCAGATATTGAAAATGAGCCAAATAATTCAGCAGTCCGCTTTTTAATTTGGCGTCAACATTGCCACCATGCCACTTACTCCATAATGAATCAAAAGTGGGATAATTGGCCACAAAAGGTACAATAAATTAACAGGCTGGCGGGGAACAAAGGATAAATGTGTGGACGCGACTAAGCGCCAACGGCCGGGAACAAAAGTTTGAAGACTCGGAAGAAGAATTCCCGAGAATATTTCAATGTTATGCTATTTGCACTCTGTGTCGCTAATCTCGCCCAATGCACCCTCCTCGTCCTTGCGCTGCTAGCAAGGTAAAGGAGTGTTTTAGCCATTCCTTGTCACTACCCGCCTCCATTTCCAACATAGAACAGTGACACAAAAATCGCTAAAAACTTTGTCAAACTTTTCCTTTGATGGTGCTCCCACATCAAGCAGGACAGATGGAGGATTCATTTAACCTGCCTTTTCCACAACGGTTACAACATATCATGCATGAGGCATTGCTTTATTGAAATTTCCTGGGGTTTCCCATCATCCATTGATAAAATAGTTGATTATGTTCATGAATGTTCTGTAATGTAACTTGCGCCAAAAGATTGAATTTTCGAATGCTCATTGTTCTATGACTAGTTGATGATGCACAAGAATATCGTGCAATCTATGTTGAACCAACAGACACAGCCCGCACATTGCTCCTCCTCATCTCCTGCAACCCTCCCCACTGGTTTTTGAGCATCATTTGATGCATTTATGTCTGCTATATTTCCTCATCACTCGGAAAATCCGTTGCTTTTTCAACATTTTTTTACTGTATTATTGCTGTTTTCTTGCAATACCTTCACCTCCATGCCATACTTCGCTGCCATGCAATGTGTGCACTTGGGTGCAGTACCTCATGAATATCCCCTGGTGATTACCATGCACTTGCTTGTTGCCATGTCACCCCTTTCTTGCTATTCCCGGTCTTATGATACACAACACCTACCTCGCTGGTCCAAACCCAGCTGTTGACACCTGAGATGTGGCTGATCATATGGTTGTTATCTCCCTCCATCTCTTCTTTACCTGCAATACCACCCCCATGATCCCTTTTGGGCACCAATTCAATTTGATTGTGTATTTTGTCTGAGTTTTGCCTGGTTAAATGGGGATACCTACAGCTTCAATTCAGCCTTTTCTTTGCCATGCGCCAACCCCATTTCAGGGCAAAATGTGCCTTGGAACCACCTGTGCTTCAACCTGTTACCTGCTACCTCTGCTTCTTTACAGCACCTGGAGACTCCTATGTGGCATTTGAGCTACCTTAGCTTCTAAATCACACTTGCATCCCCTGCACTGCTGCCCCCCTCAGTGCCTGCCATTGCAACACTTGGGATTTTAACATCTGCCCCTTCTGGCAAACATGTGGAACCTGCAGTTGGCACATTGCAGAAATCTTCGTCTTTTCCCGTGCTCTTTCGTTTTTCAATGTCCCTCTTTTATTTTCAATGTTTCAATAAATACGCCCCTTAAGTGCAAGTGCAAGTACAGGTGTTGTTTTAGGCTAGGTCAAGGCATCCTTTTTGTTATTTCTGAGCCCATTGCAGGCTTCCAGAGCGGTGTGCACATACTCTGGGTGCATTATTTTTGCGAACAAAGCTCATCGAATCCAGACCATAAATACAGTCCATCTTCCCAAGCACAAAGTTGGGATAGGAGGATTGTGGCTGCCCTCAAACATTCCCAGCAAATTTTGCATCGTTTTCCTTTCATTTACGAGAAAAATATGTTCATCCTGGGAACATTTACCTGGCCAACAATATCAGATCCCAGGTCGTCAAATTGGTTTAAACAGTGGTCTTTCAGATGGTCAAAACTCATGGCTCCATTCATTGTTTTTTGAATCTGTTCAATTCACTTGAGCTTCTCTACTTAAGACGTCATGTTTCACAGAGTGCGGTACACCTCTGTGTTGAAGGAATTGCACAACCTGTGTATTTGTTCAAGGTTGAATCCGACAGAGTTCCACTCGGTCTGTGTACCAAACTCCTACCCCCGGAGTTCAATTTATTGCTGGTCACCACTGTGTCCAGCCAAAACCTACGTGAACACACAACGGTTCGCCAAACCCATGCATACTTTGAAACACCGCAAAACTGTACATGCTGGCAGACATTCGCCTGCTAATGCTCTGATGTCTCCATCCCTTGAACACACAACGGCTTGACAATCGCATACATTACTCGACTCTCGTATTCCCGTGTAGTTGTGTATTTTTTTTCTGACGAACACTTGTGGTCACTCGGAAAGGCATTTCGCCCGTGGGCTCCCTGGTGCAAGGAGAATGTTGGTCTCCTACGCTTGATCCACCCAGCACGACTCGATGTAGATAGGCACAACAGAAAGAAGTTTCAGAATTCAAGTGTGCTACATGCGTTCTTCTCGCCTGGACGCTCGGTAACGAGGTTGAAGAATATCCAGGGCGTTTGCACACAACGACTTCAGTGGTGTTGCGTCCCGCCAGATAGGTAATATAATTTCTCGGTGGAAGGTGCGGCCTTCGCCCGCAGATAGCAGATGCGCAAGGCGGTTGAAGCTGAGAAGACCAGCGAACATCAGCCTTACAGTTCGGGCTTGGATCACCATAGCCTGGCAGTCGAGGACCTGCGAATGCAACGAAGGTCTCGTGACAAGGATCACCATAGCCTGGCAGTCGAGGACCTGCAAATGCAACGCAGGTCTGGTGACAATAGCGAAACTGACCAGTGTGCTCCTGTTGACGTGGGCCCGCACTTAAAAGGGGGCAGACATCTAAGGACACACCTGCAAGGCAACAGGCGAACCTGTTGGTCCAACTTAAAGTCCAGAACGGCCCCAAATGACCATAGCGATAGAGAGAGAGAAACCGCTCAGAATAGCGGCCCAACCCTCGGTGATGAGAATGTCGACTTCAGGCATTTTTCGTGGGGAGTGACTGGAATCTGGTAAGCATATAACGAACAGAAAGCAGAAAAGGAGTTACATTGAGGAAGGTAACATTAGATCGACCATGAAACTATTCCCTGATGTGACATGCGTCATGCTGTGTTGCGCCGTCCGTCGCGGACGGTGTGTGGTGGTACAGTTTGCCCCATGATAGCTTGTGCACGGTCGCGCGTGTAGCGGTCCGGCGCTGGGATCGCAGAAAGTATCTTTTTATTCCTGACCGTCATAGATGTGTTTTTTGTATCAATGTGATCAGAATTGCTTTAGTTTTCATTGTTATCCGTTAAATTTCCGCCGTCTGCTTGCTTGCTCGGTGCTCGGTGCTCGGTGTTGCTTTATATTGTGTCCTCTATGTGGATTTAGTGAAAGATCCGACTTGGGCACTGTCAGTGCTTGTAAGATCCCCAATGGTCAGCTTGTGCGGTCCCTCCCCATTGACAATATGGTTGCCCACGGGAAACTTCTAAAATTGCTTTTTTCTGACCACTTTGGGGAAATCGCGCGGACCAGATTAAGAACATCCAAATCGAATTTAGCGACCGAAGTGAAAGATTTTCTCAATTTCCTGTCATTTTACTTCCCATGAATGTTGACCCTTTGCCCACAGCCATTCCAACTCTTTGACCAATAACCACCGCCACTTGACCCCGGACCCACATGCGAAAATGACTATTAGCCCCAGCAACCCAAAGGAGATGAACCCAAGTAAATGACATGTTTGCATGTTGAGTACTTTGTTACATGCCGCATTGGAGAGTGAATTTGCTCATTGCACATGCTTGGGGATTTGGAGGTTCACTTGAGTGGCAACCAAGCCATTTTTTCTATGGTTGCCAAATTCAAGAGGTATCATGAAACGCACCGCACCACATGCAAAGAGTTTCAAGACCAATAGTGTCACCACTTCAGACATGTTGTCCTCACAACATTGATCTTTCAAGCTTCAAACAACCATTTTTGCCCCATTTTCACTTGTTTTCTTCGGAAAAATGGGCCGCAATCCTATCCGTTGGGCACTAAACCATTGTGCCGTCCCCCCGGTGAGTTGCTGGGGAAACGAACGTATTCCTCAAAGGCTGAGAGGCACCGCACAACATGCAAAGAGTTTTAACACCAACAGCCTCACCACTTCAAAAATGTTGTCCTCACAACATTGATCCCTCGAGCTTCAAACTGTCATTTTTGCCCCGATTTCACTTGTTTTCTTCGGAAAAATGGGCCGCGGTCCTTTCCTAGACCATTCTGCCGTCGCCCCGATTCGGAATTCGAGAAATTTGAAAAATTGGATTTTTAAATCCCATGTCGCATTGCATTTGCGATGCCCCTTGTTGGTTCACTCCAAGCCAAACCATCGGATTCCAATGCCACTACATGAGCTCAAATAGATTCAAAAATTGTGCATCTGCTTCATCACTTACTTGTTGCAGATCCGCCAAGCACCTTGAGCCTTTGCCGCACTTGCTGTGGTTTTAATAGCTTGGGCGCAATGGCGCCTGTTACTAGGTTCTCTGTCAAAACATAGGGCCGCATCTCCCCATGGCGTTGGATGTACTCCCATTGTCACCAAACGATCACCCAACCCTCGCCCAAAGGTCCCCGTGGGTGGTCAAGGGTGGATAATGTAAATCTTCAACAAGAGTTGCACTCCGTTGCGGTGCACTTGTTTTGGGCACTAAAAGAAAGAGTAGCTGGTCCACACAGCATTCAGGTACGGTGGGTACGGAAGATGATCATGTGGATACATACCTTTTCATGTGAATGTACATTGGCACTACCGACTCCACTATGCGGGCGAATGCGAGTGAAGTGGTGAGTTGGCATAAGAAAGGGCTTTTTTCACATGTGGTTTGCCGGGCAGCCAACACTGATGCACCTGTTCCAACGGGTAACTTTCACATAGGGGAGCCCAGTATATAGGGACGCTGCGTCTGCACCCTCTTGTGTATGTTGTCTAGGCCACGAACATATCACTAATGGTTTGCCAGTGACACCCACGTGTGGCATGATGGGTAACATAGAATGTTGTTGCACCGCATGATGTGCTGAGGGTTTCTCCTTCGCATTTTTTTGGGGTAGAGTTGCCTGCCTCCCGTTTGCCTTTAAACAAGAGGTGGCAGCCCATTTTCTGTTGCCCTTGTCACCACATACGCTTCAAATGGGGGGGCGAATCCTGTCTACAAAGACTCTTATCATCTTGGCCCTGAGGTACCACAAGGGGGGGGGGGGGGCAGGAACTTGGCGCGCTGTGAGTCGGTCCCAGGAACAAGAACATGTGATTGGCCACGCCCAGCCATGGTTGCCGGGGTAACTTCTCTTTGATGAGTGGCGCGGCACTGTAAATATTTCGGAGGTTTGTTGTGGGAATGTTGTAGTCACGCGTTCCAGTTTTGATCCAGTGACCTAACGCTTTGATGACTAGAAGAAATTTCTTTTGAAAGCCCGCAATGGCGCCATTGACATTGATAATACATGGAGAAATGCCAAGAGCCATGAAATTACGTGGTAACATTTTGTTGCGTGGAAAGAAGTGGAATGTCTTTATCCTGAACATATCAGATATGCTATGCATACCGCCCCTGTCAATGGGTCGTGTTTCCTCGAAGGATTGTGCCACAGAGACAGGTTCCAAAATTTTGGGATGGGGTCCGAAGTTGGGCCACACATTGGACCCGATTTTGGAGGCTCTTTCGAGGGATGAAATTAGCCATTTTTTTCTGGGCGCACGTCTACCCACCGGCCACCATGCTAGGGGTCCAGGCTACATGTGCAGACACCGGTTCAGTTGTGTTTATGGTTTGTCCACAGGAGGCCGCTCCTGGGTACGGAGAGGTAGAGCCCGGGATGCCCGTCATTATTCAGGGGATACATGTGGAAGAACATGGGACCAAGGTCTGAATCAACGCACAGTGCCGGCGATAAGGAAACCAAGTTTTGCCCAGCATGAAACAGTGCTTTTAGGGCCCCAGAGACAACCAACATGGCTCACCATGGCCATGTCTAGCGATGGCCGCCACCATGGGCTTCACACCCTCATCAGAAACTGCAGTTCAGATGTTTTGTGTTGAAACGATGCTAATAGCGTATCTCTATGTGTGTCTGGTCGGCTTTCCTTCCAAGATTTGCTCACGGCATGTACAAATGTCCCCCGGCGGTGAGGATTGGGACATTTTCAGGCCACCATGGGTTGGTTGAAAACTCTCAATTTCTGGGTGACCTCTAACAACCCCTAGGGTCCTTTGGGCCAAGCTTGGTTGATCACTAATGCCAATGGAATGGCATATAAACCTGTGGGGAGCCATATGGTACCATTTATTGCCACTTGGGAGTGCAATCCTTAGGGCAAAAATTCTATGCCACATGGAATTGCCAAAGGCAATAGAACTCAATGAGGTTTTCGAAACCCAACGCCAGAACTAGAGTTCAGGCTAGTGCTAGTGCTAGAGCCAAAAAGACTTCAAGGGGGGCGGGGGGTTTCAAGAAGCTTTGTGGTGAGAAATCTGTCCAAAGCTTCTCTCTCCTGTCCTCTTCCTAAGATTCATTGTGCATTGCCTTCTCTGTGAGGGAAGATGTCCACCCACACGGGAACCTACATGATGCAGCCTGGCTCAGTCACGCTTGGACTGGTCAAAGGCGACAAGTTGACCAGCAAGCACCTTATCCGATCCCCAAAAATGTGTATCATGGCCTCCATTGAGCGGGAGGCATCCTTTGGAAAGGAGATTATAGAGAACGATGCCTCGAATATTCCACTGAGTTGGTCGTCGAAGGACGCCACAAAAAGGTCAGCGCAGCTGTGGTGAAGTCAGGGTTCCTGAAGGAATTAAGTGTCATTAGTCAGGTTTGAAAGGTCCCAGTTTATGTACCAGTATTGGACAGATCAGTGGCGATGAGTGCTTGGCATTAAGTCCAGCAACACCATTGGCTGGTACTCGACACCAGTGTCTTGTCGGCTGGGCGTTTGGGTCAGACCACATTGAAACGTGTATGTAGCTTCATCCCTTGCCCGCCCCCCCCCCTCTTGATTGCATAAGTCTGGCATGAGGTCACGATGGTGCTGATTATTTGAAACCTGACGTCGTGGCCCTATTACGCACGTGTGGCCTTGTCTTGCATCGTGATCCTGTCTGATTGTTCTTTTCTGAGACGACGAGCAAAAGGCAGCAGACACCTAGCTACCAGGCCATGCACAAACCCAAATTCCTCAGGGATGAGCTGGACGCTTTGCCTTTGCCAGGGTCCCTACACCCAGCACCACAGTCCTGCATTCTACTCCCCTCAGTTGCTGATCGTAGCTTTGGTTTGGTTGGCAGAACATTGCCGCTTGCTTGCAGTGGCAGCACCGTGTCCTGCCCCCCGCCCCCTCTCGCCTCCCCCGTGGCGTAGAACCATTTATGGAACTCTGACCACAATGGCATGACTGGGGCTTCATCAGTGTCTTGGACCTGAAACTGCTGCTGAGCTGCCAATGAGTGGGCATAATGGGGATAAGCTTTTGCAATGGTGTTCCCCTGCTGTCTTTCAGGAAAGGTGAGAAGCACTGTTGGGATTGGGCAGAAACTGCACCCCCGTTCCCTGTTGAAAACGTGGGGGACAGTTGGCTGCTGGTGCAGTGTGTGGACCGGACCAGTTCCATTCTTCACAAAGGGCCCAAGCCCAATGTCATTGCCCACAAGGCGATCGCATTGCAAGGCATGAATCCTGGTATGATTGATGCATTGTGTGCGTACTCAGCAGTAGTGGGCGTATCTACCATCGTTGTGTACCGCCCCACGTGCACATGGGGCTTTGCAAAGCCTCTTGTCCATAGAACTTTCGTCGCAGCAAAGCTTGGATATCAGGCCACCATGTATGCTGAAGGTAGGTAGGTAGGCTGTCCCTGAGGAATGCCATATTTCTTTTTTTTCCACCTAAAGGCAGCCTACGACTTTCAATTTCGTCAACCTTACTTCGGCCAGTGAGCCCTTCACCAATGGCTTGTCAGCTAGTGTTCTGTTGTGGTGGCATTCTGTTATTCCTGCAGCGAGAGCAGCCCTGTAGCACAATTTTGCCTGGTTTCCGGTTTTGCCAGTATATTGTCCCATTAAGGTGTACTAATTTCATTTCATCTGATCCCCAGTGTTGTCTGCTGCAATGGCCAAAATTGCAGTCTCTTGGGGGTTGCATGGAGAGGGGGGCTGACACATGCGGATCAAGAGAGAAAGGTTCCAGCCCTAGGCACGTGGCATCACATTGTTAAAGGAAACACATTAGCAATGTGGGGCAAACCCAGACACTCTATGGAGAGGCGGATGACTTCCGCAACAAAAAGACAACACAAAGAACCAGAGGTACTTGCCGCAAAAGCAGCAGAGGGGAGGGGTGCAACCAGCTTCTGGTTGTGGCCTGGGGGGTCATGTATTCAGGCCAACAATGAAGAGATCCTGAATGCCCATCCGACACCCAATCTCAATGAGAGCAGACAACCCCACAGGAAGACCGAAAACTGAAACAAAGGAAAGCAAGACAGACACAAGCAACAAGCAATGGATCAACTATCCGTGAGGGGGTCTATCAGACAGAGGTTCCAAGAAACCTGATCCAAGCCAACATCCAGCAGTGGTGGTCAACAGAGAAATTATGTTTGTGTGTTTGCCACTGCTGCTCCCCCCTTTCCCCATCATTGCACAATTGCACACAGGACAGAAACCGACCCTGACAAGGATTTGTAGCAGCTCTGTAAAAACGAGATATATTGCACGCTGGCTGTTCAACAATGTTTATCATAGTCTGTTATTTCAAGAAACAAAAAAATGTACATCATAGGCTGTATATTGTCCACAGAACCATTTTCCTGTGCCATTGATGTACACATCCTGCCACAGGGGAAAAGGAGACTGTCCGTATCCCGGCCAAAGTTGGTGAAGGGTATGTGGAAGTGACCGTTCAGTTGGATCTTTCTGGGGGGCGCAGCGGCAGTCTGCGTCGTGCCTCCAGCATGTATGCAGGCACCCTGTCGGGTACCACTGTTGGTACACACGCCAGTGCCACTGGTACTGCCACCGGGACCCCAACAGAAGCCTGATCCCGCTCTGCAGCAGGTGGCTCTTCCCCACATCCCTATCCACTGTTCTTCCCGTCATCCGTTGCTTTGCACCCATGTCTTTTCTCACTCCTTCCCGCATATATCTCTGCTGTGTCCTCTTGCCCCATGACAGGGCTGCGAGCCCAAGATTACTTGTACAGCAAATGGAGCCCTTTCATTTACCTGCAGAGAAGCAAACAAAGGGTTCACTGCAATTAACTTTTCTTAATGCAATTCAGTTGAACCAGTTTGAGCCTTGGTTGCATATACTCATTGTCTCTGTGTTCACACCACACAAGTACCTTTTAGGCTAGCATAGAACATGTCTAGGCCCCAGATGCTAAGATTTTCGCGTGGGCTAGTTTTTTTTTTCCGACAGTCATCACTTTGTGGTGGAGGCACCAGGTCTTACTTCAAAAAATCTTGTATGTGTCTCTAGATGCACATTTGCTCTGCGGTCGTTTTGAGCTCCTTGCATGCCGGTTTTGAGACACCATGTTCACAAAAAGACTTTTTCACCGTCTGCTTGCTGCTGCTTGCTGCCACTACTTGCTGCTGCTTGCTCCTAACTGGTGTTGCTCATCCTGAGACTCTAAGTAGGGTTGTAAAACCTCGACAGGGTAAACCCAGCTCGGTAATCAAGACTTTTACTAGGACCGAGCTGAATAGTACATGTCATTGCTGCATTTGTGACACTAGTTTAGCAACACTGGTGATCGTTCTGAGTTTTCAGGGCGATCGTCCTGAAAACAGCCTCACAAATGCCCCAAAATGGCCATTTTTGACCACCAAATCAGCCATAGAGCGGGCTAGGTGGCTCCAAAAGGCACAAATCCCGTTGCATGTGATGCGCATTTGCTCCCCGGTCAGTTTGAGCTACTTGGATGCCAACTTTGAGTCACAGTGACAATCGTCCCGACGACTGTCCTGAAAACTGCCTGAAAACAGGCTGAAAATGGCCAGTTTTGACCACTAAATCGGCCATACAACGGGCTACACGGGTCGAAATCGCACAAAACCTGTTTGTCTGGATGGGCATTTGCTCTGCGGTCATTTTGAGCGACTTGCATGCCGGTTTTGAGACACTATGTCCACAAAAAGACCTTTTCACCGCCTGCTTGCTGCTGCTTGCTGCTGCTGCTTGCTACTAAAATGTGTTGCTCATCCTGAGACCCTAAGTAGGGTTGTAAAACCGCGACAGGGTAAACCCGGCTCGGTAATCAAGACTCGAACTAGGACCGAGCTGGGTCCTAATCTTGTGTAACACAGTGGAAATCACCGTTGTAGAAAGACCGCTTGCTTTAGAGATGTGCCTCCACGGTTAGGACGATTGTTCTGAAACACGGCTCAAAAACGGCTCATTTTCACCTCAAAATGGACCACCTTGTGGGACCACGCCATGGTACATGCCTCATTGAACACCCATTTGCCATCATTTGATAGCCCAATCGCCGTGGAAGAACAACGGCCCTCATTGCAAACGCCCACTTGACACATCGGCGATCGTCCTGAGTTTTCAAGACGATCGTTCCGAAAACAGCCCCAAAACGGCCATTTTGGACACTACATTGGCGATAGAAGGCACTAGACGGGTGGAAATGCAACAAAACTGGTTTGCGGTGATGTGCGTTTGCTCCCTGGTCGTTTTGAGCTACTTGGATGCCGGTTTTGAGCCACGGTGTGGTCTCAAGGACTTTTGAACCGCCTGTTGATGCTGCCTGTTGCTGCTGCATGCTTGCTAAAGTGTGTAGGTCAGCCTTGGTTCCTAAAAGGTGGTGTGAAACCTCGACAGGGTAAACCTAGCTCGGTAATCAAGACTCGAACTAGGACCGAGCTGGGTCCTAGTATTGTGTAACGCATTGGAAATTACCGTGGAGGAAACACTGCCTGCTTTGGAGATGTGCCTCTACCGTAAGGACGATCGTCCTGAAAAACGGCTCAAAAACGGCTCATTTTGACCTCAAAATGGACCACCACGTGGCACCATGGCATGGTACATGCCTCATTGAACACCCACTTGCAATCTTTTGATGGCCCAATCATTATGAAAGATCAACGGCCCCCATCTGAAACACGTACTCGGCACAACGGCGATCGTCCTGAGTTTTCAGGACGATCCTCTTGAAAACAGTCCAAAGGCGGGCATTTTTGGACACTAAATCAGCCGTAGAACGGGCTAGACGGCTCAAAATGCAACGAAACCTGTTTGTGGTGATGCGCCTTTGCTCCCCGGTCGCTTTGAGCTACTTGGATGCCGGTTCTAGGCCACGGTGTGGTCGCAAGGACTTTTTAACCGCCTGCTTGCTGCTGCTGCTTGCTGTTGCTACTAAAATGTGTTGCCCACAAGACTCCAACTAGGACCGAGCTGGGTCCTAGTCTTGCATAACGCACTGGAAATCACCGTAGAACAAAGATCAAGACTCGAACTAGGACCGAGCTGGGTCCTAGTCTTGCGTAACACATTGGAAATCACCAACGAAGGCACACCGCTTGCTTTAGGGATGTGTCTCCACGGTCAGGACGATGGTACTTAAAAACCGCTCAAAAACAGCTCATTTTCACCTCAAAATGGACCACCGTGTGGCACCAAGGCATGGTACATGCTCTGTTGAAATCCCATTTGCCATCGTTTCATAGCGCAATTTCTATGAAAGAAGAACGGCCCTCATTGCATACGCCAACTTGACACACCGGCGATCGCCCTGAGTTTTCAGGACGATCGTCCTGAAAGCAGCCCAAAAACGGCGATTTTTGGACACTAAATCGGCCATAGAACGGGCTAGACGGCTCAAAATGCAACGAAACTTGCTTGTGGTGATGCGCCTTTGCTCCCCGGTCGTTTTGAGCTACTTGGATGCCGGTTTTGAGCCACCGTGTGGTCACAAGGAGTTTTCTTGCGTCTGTTGTTGCTGCTGCTAAAACGTGTTGCTCATCCTTGGACCCTAAAAGGTGGTGTAAAACCTTGACAGGGTAGACCCAGCTCGGTAACCGCTTCTTTTAGAGATGTGCCTCCACGGTCGTCCTGAAACACGGTTCAAAAACGGCTCATTTTCACCTCAAAATGGACCACCTTGTGGCACCAAGGCATGGTACATGCCGTATTGAACACCCATTTGCCATCATTTGATAGCCCTATCGCCATGGAAGAACAACGGCCCTCATTGCAAACGCCCACTTGCCACACCGGCGATGGTCCTAAGTTTTCAGGACGATCGTCCTGGAGACAGCCCAAAAACGGCCAATTTTTGACACTAAAACGGCCGTAGAACAGGCTAGATGGCTTGAAACGGCACAAAACTTGTTTGTGGTGATGCGCCTTTTTTATGCGGGCGTTTTGAGCTACTGGGATGCCGGCTTTGAGCCACGGTGCCGCCTCAAAGAGTTTTCTTGCGTCTGCTGCTGCTGCTGCTGCTGCTGCTGCTGCTGCTTGCTGCTGCTGCTTGCTGCTGCTGCTAAAGCGTGTTGCTCATCCTTGGACCCCAAAAGGTGGTGTAAAACCTCGACAGGGTAAACCCAGCTGGATAACCCTTGGTTGCATTGCCATCAACTTGCGGCAGAATATGTATGTGATTGGTTGGGGGTGGTTGTGGACAATACCGTGCATGTAGATGACCCCCTCATTTCCTGAATTCGTGTGATGCGATGGCAATGTTGGGGTTGTACCACCACCTTTGATCGTACATACAAAAAAATAAAGAGTCAAGGCTTTGTTTGCTCCACTTGTAACGCATCACAATCTAAGGTGGACAAAAAGCGCGCAGGGCAAGCGGGTGGTGTGGTGGCATCCCGAGAGGACAAGCAGCGGGCAGGGCAAGCGGGCTGCAAGGAGAACAAGCAGCGGGCAGGGCAAGCGGGCTCCAAGGAGAACAAGCACCGGGCAGGGCAAGCGGGTGGTGTGGTGGCATCCCAAGAGGACAGGCAGCGGTCAGCGCAGGCGGGCACCAAGGAGAACAAGCAGCGGGCAGGGCAAGCGGGCTCCGAGGAGAACAAGCAGCAGGCAGGGCAAGCGGGCACCAAGGAGAACAAGCACCGGGCAGGGCAAGCGGGCTCCAAGGAGAACAAGCAGCGTGCAGGGCAAGCGGGCTCCAAGGAGAACAAGCAGCGGGCAGGGCAAGCGGGCACCAAGGAGAACAAGCAGCGGGCAGGGCAAGCGGGCTCCAAGGAGAACAAGCAGCGTGCAGGGCAAGCGGGCTGCAAGGAGAACAAGCAGCGGGCAGGGCAAGCGGGCTCCAAGGAGAACAAGCAGCGTGCAGGGCAAGCGGGTGGTGTGGTGGCATCCCGAGAGGACAAGCAGCGGGTAGGGCAAGCGGGCTGCAAGGAGAACAAGCAGCGGGCAGGGCAAGCGGGCTCCAAGGAGAACAAGCACCAGACAGGGCAAGCGGGTGGTGTGGTGGCATCCCGAGAGGACAAGCAGCGGTCAGGGCAAGCAGCCACCAAGGAGAACAAACAGCGGGCAGGGCAAGCGGGCTCCAAGGAGAACAAGCAGCAGGCAGGGCAAGCGGGCTCCAAGGAGAACAAGCAGCGGGCAGGGCAAGCGGGCTCCAAGGAGAACAAGCAGCGTGCAGGGCAAGCGGGCTCCAAGGAGAACAAGCAGCGGGCAGGGCAAGCAGGTGGTGTGGTGGCATCCCAAGAGGACAAGCAGCGGTCAGTGCAAGCAGCCACCAAGGAGAACAAACAGCGGGCAGGGCAAGCAGGCTCCAAGGAGAGCAAGCAGCGGGCAGGGCAAGCGGGCACCAAGGAGAATAAGCAGCGGGCAGGGCAAGCGCGCTCCAAGGAGAACAAGCAGCGTGCAGGGCAAGCGGGCTCCAAGGTGAACAAGCAGCGGGCAGGGCAAGCGGGGGTGGGGGTGGCATCCCGAGAGGACAAGCAGCGGGCGGGACAGGCTAGCCCTAAGGAGGACAAGCAGTGCACGGGCCAAGCAGGCGCCAAGGAGGATAAGCAAAGGGCAGGGCAAGCTGGGGCCGTTAGACGTGCTTTGAATTATGCACGTGAAACCTTGGCAAGCCAATCAACGGAGGGCTTTTGCACATGTGGGAGAGAGGCGATGAGATAGAACCGTCCGGTTCCGTTGTGGATGAAGATGAGGAAGCCATGCAGCAATCAGTGGCAGGCCCATCACCCGATGAGTTTACGGGATCAAAGGTTGGCACATCCCTTGCTTCGGCCGTAAGGGGGTTTTGGGAGCAAAGTGGGATGGATAGATTTCCAGTTCAACCCGCAGCAAAGTTAGAGACTTGTGGGTCTTTGGAGGCGTTAGTGCGAGCTATCCTGGATGAGAAGGTGGACACTGCGGATATGGTGGCGTTGGCCAAAGAGTGGCACAAAAAAGTGGGAGTATGCGAGGACATTCATTCTTGCGAGTACTGCGGAGTGAGGGACTTCCAACAAGTGAAGGAAGTGGAGGTATCCAAGTTGGATCTTTTAAAGTTGGACGCAAAACAAGTTTCATGGTGCCGTTGGATTCCAATTGAGTATCGCAAGTATGCTGCGGTCTTTGAACAGGACACAGGGCCATATTGGTTGCATCATGATCTTGTATCAAATGCTGCAGTGCAATTGTGTAATTCATGCCATCGGAGTTTGCTCCATCCAAAGAATGGTCAAGTGCCACCAAATGCCATTGCTAGTGGCAAGCATTTTGGTAAGCGATGCGACTTACCGGAGTTAACGGATTTGGAGGAGCGTATGTTGGGCCGAGTACGGACGACAGCAAACACACTGAAGCTTGTTAGTGCCAAGAATGGTGCAACATCGCAGCGGGGTGTTCGAGGACATGCCATTTTTGTACCGCATGATGGACCCGAAGTGTTGGCAGCACGTCCACCGGATGTAGGGGCTCTTGTGGGTACAAAGGTCATTTTTGTGGGACCACGCTGTGATGCGGAGGCAATGTGTCATGATCAACATTGCAAAGAACGAGTAGAGCGAATCTTCACACCGCGATGGGATCAATTGGTTCAATGGTTGCGAGTTTTGAAAGTGATCAATCCGGAATATGCCAACATCGAAATCTTGGAGGTTGCACCACCTGAAGTGGTTGATTTTCCAAATGCTGTGTTTGACAATATGTCCATTGGTGATCATCCGGACGTGATTGCAGCCGAAAAGCAATCCGGTGCAGATATTGCAGGTGCAAGAAATGGTGACTTGGATGATGGTGAGGTAATATTGGATGCTGTTATGCTATCGGATGGAGCATTATTGAATCGAGATGGGAACGATGTGCCACAAGTTCTTCAATCCATCAAGGAGATGCTAGGGGACCGTCGTAACAGTATGGTTTGACGACAAGAAGTTGGCATGAACGAGTTTGAGGCCACTAACCGCCTTTTGACGTTGTCCTTTCCCTCGTTGTTTATGTTTGGAAGTGGTATCAAGCGGCCATGTGGAGTTTCGGAAGCGGATACAAGGCACATGTTGTTGCAATATGATAATTGCTTTGCTGAGGCCCGCGACTTTTGTTTGTTGCTCTTTACTCAAAAGTTCAACCCCACAGCATTGCGAAGCGTTAGGGATGCCATTTATGCCAATCCTAATCGAATGAAGGCATTTGAGACGCCATCAACACGCCCTATCTCGAGGAGGACTTGAAGAAGGCAGAAGTTAACCCCCAAGGAAAGGAAGCACGACACCTTGTGCACACATTCATGCCTTGATTGCGGACTTGCCATGCAGCAGTGCCCTTCAGCACTTCGGAGCGGTATGCAGTGATGGGGAAGATGAATAGTATGATGTTGTTCTTTGGGCCTCCAAGTCTCTTCTACACTGTTGCACCAAATGATATAGACCACGAGTTGTCTTTATGTATGTCAATGGGTGATCGGCAAGCCAGTGTTCCATTGCCGGAGGTTTCGCGGCGATTTGAAGCATTATCCAAGAACCCCGTGGCCACTGCACGCATTTTTGAGCGACAAGTGCGAGCTTTCTTGGAGGTTTTGCTAGGTCTTCCGAGTTCCAAGCAAACCAAGAAAGACCGTGCGGTGTGCAAACGAAAGAAGGGTCTATTGGGTACATGTGTGGCCCATTGCACATGCTACGAGTGCCAAGGCCGGGGCTCTCTCCATTTCCATGGTCTCTTTTGGGGTGGCATTCTCCCATGGTTGTTGGACATGGTCGTGGGGAATAGTGAGCTGGTGCAAGTTGTTGCCGCGGTGTTGGATCAACAAATCTGTGCTGCGTTGGATGCCCACATTCACCAAGATTATGAGCATAGGCTAAAGCACAAGGTTGAAGCCCCACGTATGCTAGAGGAGAATCAACTTTTGCCCCCATTGCTGGATGACCCCCATGAAGCGGCACAAGAAATTGAACAGTTTGCCTCAAAGGTCTTTGGCAACGTTCAAATCCACAGGTGTCCCATTGCTAGTTGCGGTAAACCACCAGGAGGAAAGAGCGGGTGCTGTTTTGGGTTGCCTCGTGCAGTTGGAGAAGGGTACGATGACACACGGCCACATTTCTTTGTGGCGTATGATACCCCTTCGGGAAGGCACAACATCCGGATGTACGAGTCGGAGGTGGAATTCGATGCCAATGACGAGAAGGTGAGCTGTGTTATTGTCATATGGGAGTTGCGGCGGCCACGTCCTTGTGATGGACGTGTGGTTGAAACCAACAGACTCTTGGCCTACGTGTATGCTACAAAACGAACGTGCAATTCCTTGGAGGTGAGGACATGCTGGTTGCTGTGGCCAAATACGTTGTTGGTTACTGTAGCAAGAATCCGGTAAGGATTGCCAATGTGTTGAGCACAATTCGTCAAGTGACTCGTGAGGTGGCCAAAATGGACACCACAAAGCTTGCACAACCCGGAGAGAAGGAGGCCATCTTGCTAAAGCGCATCATCATTTCGTTAGACAAGAAGGTGGAATTTAGTGCGCAAATGGCAGCCGTCTCCTTGTTGGGATATCCCTCATGGCATTGCTCTCACAAGTTTGCAGTTGTGCATCCTTGGAGCACTGTAACCGCCCTTCCTGCTTTATTTAGTGGAATGTTGGAAGATGAAGGCGTGGAGAGTACAAGTGATGATGAAGATCGTGCAGGCATGCAAAATACTTGTGTAGATACGCAATCCATTTCCTCATCTTTCTCAGATGTGGTGGATGATGACGGCTTGACAACATCACATGTTGATATGCAAGCATCACAAATGCCAACACATCCGCCTCCAAATGACAATGGCACATGTTCTTGGGAGGATGACCAAGATGGCAACAATACTCTTATGCAACACCTAAGCTCTTTGACAATGGATGTGGCACAATCCGATGCGCATGCAACGTGCCGAGCGTACCTTTACACTGTGGGTGAAGGATTGGAAGCCAAGCAAGTTGCTGTCACGCCTGCCATCAATAATGCTTGTCGTGTGTAGCGGCTTAGGGCCCTTTGCGCTCTTGAGTACCATTCTCTCATCAAAATAGAGCAACGACGTGCAACAGAGCCTGTTGAATTTACCGATGGAGTCAATGATGGACGCCCCGAAAATGCCATGTTTGATTTCCATCCCCAGTATGTGCTTGATGATAGCATCTATGTGCAATACCTAGTGTCACAATCTAGGTGCCCTATCTTGGCAGGGAAGCGCATGCCTGTGTGGCCCGGTGCGGATGGTAGTGCTCGCACAAAGCAAGCATGGGCCAAGTTTATCATGTGCAATTTCGTTCCTTGGGATATCGAACAACCGCCCCCAATCACTTGGAAGGATGACTTGCAATGGGAGGATCATTGCAAAACCGCACATGCAACCTACTTGGAGCGCAGTCGGCATTCCATGGTTGTCCGGTTGAAGAAGATTGGGCACTATGATCGCTTGCGGAAGTCATTGACGGATGACATTCGAAAGCGTTGTAGGAAGATTTGGGGTGTGAGGCACCCGTTGGATGTTGATTTCAACGGTGGCAAGGAGATGGCGGAGCTCAAGGAAACGAGAGCGGAGGTGAAAAACATCACATTCGCCGAAGCGGTGCAAGATATGCAAGAAGCGCAAATAAAAGAGGACGTGCGCCTTCAAGTGAGGAGTTTGATATCCTCAAAGAAGCTTTAAATTTGCAATTGGGTTTGGCACCGCCAATGAGCCATGCCTCACGGGAGAAAGAAACAAAGTTTCTTTATGCATTGGGCGATGATGATCATTACCCACATGGAGATAATATTTACTCCCATGCCCAAAGAGTGTTCGATGATATCAAGGCTGAGGAGGATTCACCGGAGACAGATGTTTCTTCCACATCTGATGGTCACATTAGATCAAAAGGAAGTCTGGATCAGGAAGAGACCATTGACGAGATCACAAGTTACGTGAGGTTGGAAGCCACTTGTGACTCGTCCGCAAAGCCAATTGCACCTTTAGTCTTCCTACATGCTGGCGGAGGAACCAGAAAGAGTTGGGTGGCACGGGAAATCCATGCAAGATTACGACAAAGCTTTGGTTGGAACGTTGTGCGATTTGTTCCTCCATCAGGAATCGCCGCAAGTAATCTGGCAAAGGGATCTACCATCCATCATGCATTGGGCCTTGCTGTTTTTGATGGAGACAGTGAAACACTGCAATGTGAGAGCGACAGCAAAGTTGCACCGCTTGCGTAAACGTTTTGAAGGTTGCAAAGTGTTGATAGTGGATGAAGTCTCAATGGTTGGTTGTTGCATGCTACGGGATATTCATAGCCGCCTATGTGAGATCATGCAATGCCAAGATAAACCATTCGGCGGTATGTCCGTGGTATTGATGGGTGATTTCGTGCAATTAATGCCTGTTGGTCAAACAGAATTGTTTGCATCCGTAAAAGGCCAAGTTGGTGGGCAAGACTTGAATGATGTATTTGGCCGGGAATTGTTCCAAAGGGTTGATGTGGTGAGTCTCGTGAAACAACATACAGCCACGGATCCACAATATGCTACATCGGTATCCGCCTTCCGTGAGTGGACCGCTAGTGCTTTGCAAACACGCATGGAATTCTTGGATACCATCGTGGAAATCACCCCAGAGGAATTTAAGGACCCTGCTTGGCAAGAAACCACAATTGTTAGCACTGATCAAAAGACGGTGCACGCTGTGAATGAAGTCATGCTTCAACGATTTGCCATTGCTCGAGGATTGCCCATTGTAGCTTGGAGGTTGCCAATGGTTGACAAGTATGAAAAGAAGTTTGGACACCATTCAACTTTCATGTATGACACGGTGAAAGACATGACCGCATACTTTGTCCCACAAGCCCCTTGTTGCCTCACAAGCAATTTAAGACCAGAGAAAGGATTGTCCAACGGCACCCAAGGACGGTTGCATCCCATTGTCGTACTTGCCGATGAAGCGCAAAGTAGAGTGCAAGAGATCCGTGATGCAGGTGCTGGTACTGTAGTGATTCTTGAGTTCCCACCATTTTGTGTCACCATTGCCATTGATGCTTCGGCCCTGAGTATAGGTGGTATGCAACATAAGGATGCAACAAAGGTCGTTGTTCCTCTCATGCAAGTGCAACGCAAGATCAACATTCATCGGTACATTGCTGTGCGCACCAAAGGCGGCGGGTCTTTGTACACTCACGCGCATCCCTTCCGATGGACCTTTGGATCAACATATCATCCGGTGCAATGTAGGTCAATGGATAAAATCATCTTGGTCGTGGATGACAAGAGCCTACCTGCGTTGAGATACAACGCCTTCTACGTGGGCATTGGCCGGGTTCGCACAGGTGCTGGTCTTCGTGTCATTCGCTTGCGGAACCATGAAGAGGTACCGGAAGATTGGCGGGGTCGATTGAAGTCACTTGTTCCCAAAGTCATGGTTGTTCGATATATGTTGAAAACGAGCTATGAGAATGCTCACAACTTGTTGAAGGCCATGTACCGTGAATGGGATATTGACTACGATATGAGAAGCCACTACAAGAGAATGCATCGCAAGGGATCCAAGAAGTTCCCCAAAAAGGGAACATTTCCTTAAAGCAAGCAATGTGGTCGTGTGCTCACCACTCCACATCATCGGCGACTGCATGAAGCAAGTTGCAAACATAACCCCAGCAACGCCAGCCAAGAGGAGAATGTACAAGATGCTTCCATTGACGAGCCCCACTCGAGTGGCAAAAGACCAATCAATACACGGTCTCCGGAAGCCCACAAAAGGCAATGTACGGGTACACATACACACACCCGTGAAAGACAAGAAATGGAAGGGGATATCATTGACACGGTGCTGCAACCTGCATTGGATGAGGACACTTTCATGAACGCCGCTTTCGAAGCACGAAGATTGCTAGATGAACAAGGACAACAACGACTAGTGCGGAAAGTAAAGCAACGTGTACGTGACAATGAAATCTCACCCACCGCACCTTCAAAGCGGAGACACCGTTCATCCTCATCAACACCGTCAACAACATGCCATGCAACTTCACCTCCTAAACACTCCTCATTGTCGCCACAGTGTTTTGTAACCGAATGTGCCTCACGTGCAGCACCCATCCGATCATCGTCGTCGTCTTCTTCTTCCTCTGCATCAATGCATGGTCTGCCTCAAGGGGGGGCAGAAAAAAAAATCCCCCAGGGGGTTTTTCAACCGCGACACTTGTCACCCCCCAACCCCGTATACAAAAATTTCTACGTGCGGGGGACTTTTTGTACCCTAACCCCCAATTGTCCCCATTGGGCCCACAGACCCCCCTCTTGAGCCCCCCCCCCCTTCAGCCCCCCCCCCTTGGCCCCCCCCCGTCCCCCCCCCCCCCAACCCCACCCGAACCCCCTTTGCTCCGCCGTCCCCACAGAAATTTTGTGGAGGCTGCCCCGGCTACCATGGCCAAGCGTGGCCAATCTCATGCCCCCGATCCTGGGGCCGACTCACGGAGCGCCGGGTTCCAAGCACATGGATTGTTCACATGTATCTGTACAGGAGCACATTGATCTTTTGACACCATCTCTCTCTCAAAGAGAAGAGACTACGGCCTTGGCTCAATGTGCAAAAGCGTAGAAGGGAATTGCACCCTTCGGCACTGCGTCGCACGCGGTACTCGCACGCACAACGCTTGCGACTGTCTCCCTCACCATGCGAAGATACAGCCCTTCTTTTTCTTGTAGCCTCCGGTGAGTGCCTTAACAGAGTCTCCATCCACGGTGTACTCCACAAACTCTTCATACCTACACAAAAGTGGGCGGGGCGACAACATGCTTGTTTTTTGGAATGCCTGTCTTCAGCGCCATGTGAAGATGCCGTCTGGTGGCCGATCTGCGACTGCAACAACTGCTCGTGCAATTACGACATCCGTTTCTCCTGCTCGGATTCCATCGCCTGCGAATCCTTGATATCTGCAGAAAAGTGGCAAGCAAAACACACCTGTTTTTATGCCTGTCTTCAGCGCCCGGAAAAAATTCGCTTCCCATCCTAAAGCAGTCGGTAGCCCGCCGCCTCAACGCCGTAAATGTGCATGAGCTGCCGGTTGGTGACCTGCAGAAAAGTGGCAAGCAAAACACACCTGTTTTTTTGCCTGTCTTCAGCGCCAGTCCATTGCGCTTTGATTCACATCATAGGTGGTCTTCCCGGCACGATAGCACGTGTATCCTCCATAGGGATCACCGAGCTGATCGTGGGATGTCTCCCGAAAGAAAGAGCACACATGAACATGCACAACATCTTGTTTTTTGCCTGTCTTCAGCGCCGTTCAAAGATGGTCTGCCCATGATGCGGCCATCCTCCACTTGAGGGTCACCTTTTTGGTGTTGCTCCACAAACCTTTGATACCTGTAGAAAAGAAGCCGGGGTGCCGACATACTTGTCTTTTGGAATGCCTGTCTTCAGCGCCAGTCCATTGCGCTTTGATTAACATCATAGGTGGTATTCTCGGCACGTTAGCCTCCACAGGGAGCACTGAGCTGATCGTGGGATGTCGCCTGAAAAAAAGAGCACACATGCACATGCACAACACACCTGTTGTTTTTTGCTTGTCTTCACGCCACATTGGATCGCGCTCTGAACCCCACTAAATCTTCTTCAGTACAAGTACATTGCGTCCAAATCACTTCCTCTAGTGCAAATCCCTAAAATGGTGCAGAGAAATCGCACACACATGCGCAACACACCTGTTTTTTGCTTGTCTTTGGCGCCATTCAGAGATACCTGGAGACAGCTTTTAGAGCGAACATGGACGATACGCACGATAAGCACCCCCCCCCCCCCTGCCCCGCCTCCTCCACAGGAACTGTAGTGAGTTCCTGTGAAGGCTGTCACGGCTACCATGGCCACGCGTGGCCAATCACATGCCCCCGATCGCGGGGCAGACTCACGGAGCGCCGGGTCCCCACCCCCTAGCCCGCCGCCATTCCCCCTGCCCCCTTCCCTCTGGTCCCTCTGTCCACCATCTTCTCCACCCTCTGTCATTGGCGGCGGGCCTGCCCCCTCCCTCCCCTCTTGCCCTCCTCCGTCTCGTCGCTTTGTCCACCCTGTTGTGGGTCACGGTCACGGTCACTTGGCCTGTTTGCCTCCCTGTCTGTACCTTGTTCTGGTGAGCCAGCCCTGTCCCGCGCAGTAGTTGGTCAGACTGCACAGGCGCATTGTTCTCCTCCTCCGTCCTCCCTTTCCACCTCAGGTCAACTCCTGATCCGTGTGACTGCCATGGTAAGGCCCACGGGGTCCTCCGCGCATCGCCGGTGTGGCGCCCTTGCATCGCACTTGCATCGCCCTTGCATCGCCGCTTCTTTTGCTTTTGTGGCTCCCATGCCCCTGCGGTTGTGATCTGCACCTGTGTCCTCCCCCTCTTGGTCCCGGTGCCACAACACTGGAACCACCCCATGGCGCACGTCGCTTCCCCAACATTGGCCGTGGTCCCACCACCACACCCCGGCAGGCCTGCCACCTCCACCGGAGTGTGCGCGCAGTGTAGGGGGGGTGTCGATGTAGGGGTCTGGCCCCCCGGCACTAGACAATGGCGGGCTGCACGAACCAACGCCAGATCCAAGCCGCACGCCACAGGGCAATCACCAGTGCCGCGGTGCGCTGGCCACTATCCCTGTCCACCATCTGGGTCCCCTTCAACACTTCCTTCTTTTGTGCGCAGGCTCCACCTCTTCTTCCTCCTCTGTTTCCCTCTCCGCTTCTTCCTCCTTCCTCTTGCTTGCCTGCTTAGTCTCTTGCCTCCTTGGTCGTCCAAGCGCCTGCATGCCGACGACCGCGTCACTTTCCGTCTCCGTGACCATCAGCACCAGCCACCGCGCCTTCGCCACCGTCTCCGCCTTCCGGGTCTTGCTCCACTACCGACTCTGGCGCGCCAAGCCCAGCAACTCCTCTGCGCGCGAGGTACGGTAGTACCGCAACTCCATGTCCAGGACATCGGGCATCAGCACCGGTTCGTGGCCGGCCGCCACGCTCTTCATCACGTCGGGGGCCCGTCTACTGCGCCTCGCCACAGCCGCCATCATCGCCTCCTTGCTCAGCGGGGCGTACCCGCTCGGCCGGAGTCCTTCTTGCAGGGTGGTCTCCGCGCTGCTAACGATCTGGGGCCGCTTGGGGACGTGCGTGCCCCGTCTCTTGCCCGTCCCCTGCACCTTGATCTCGGCCCATTCCTGCAGCCATTCCAGCGTGGAACGTTGCTCTTCCCGGTGCTGCTCCGTCATCGACTTGTCCTTGTTGAAGAGGTCGCCGGGTTTGGGGATCCTCCACTCGTCCGTGGGCCCGTATATGAACGCGCTGGCGGTTTTCACCGCCAGGTAGGAGCAGATCTGCTTCTGGGCCACCTTCGCCGGCCAGGGCGCCTGCACGGCATGCACCATGAATCCGGCTCGCTGGAAGCTGACCCCCAGGTCCTGCGCCGGCTGCAGGTGGAGCGGATCCACAATCCACGCCTCCTCGTCCTCCCGGTCCACGGCCACCACATACGAGTGGCCGCTGGGGCGGGAGGGGTCCACACCCCTTCATCCCGGGGGCTTTGGTATGCCTGTGGAAAATCCGGCAGCCGCCCGGGGCGCCCTGCAGGTAGCCAGCTTGCGCGCTTCAGGGCTCCCTGCAGGCTCCGCTGCGTTTGCCGCTTTTCCCGCAGATCGTCCAAGGCGCCATTCGAGTTTTGCAGCTGCCGATTCCTCTGCGCGCCGGATGGGGCGCGGACATTGGCGACGTTCTCAACCCACCTTTCGGACAGCTTCACCACTTGCGCCCGTTCTGTTTCCGAGATCGGTGCCATCAAGTCCGCCTCATTCTCCGCTGCTTGCCTCTTTACCGCCGCCTGAGGCCATCGAACATCTTCTTGTCCTCCGCCTGTCTTGCCTGCATCTTTCTTCGCGTCTCCTCCCTGGCCCTCTGCCGGTCTGGCTCCGGGGTCCGCTCCCTGCCACTCACCGCACGAACCCGGTGAGCAATCGTGTCCGACTCGGACGAACAGTCCTCCAAAACGTCATTGTTCGTGTCACGCACGATTGGTTGGCCCGCCGACGAGCGGGGTGCCTTCTTCCTGGCAGGGTCCGGTGCGCTCCACAGCTTTTGCGTGGATCCTCCGGATCCTTGTGTTACCTTTTCCCCCGCATGTCCCTTCTCCGCCTGCGCAATCTTCGCTCCTAACGGCTGATCCGCTGCATGTCGTTTCTATGTCCGTGCCTCTGCCCCTGATGCATCCTCCTGTTCCTCCAACCAATCCGCCACCCATTGAAACTCCTCCGCCTCCCAGGTCGTCTTGTGGCTTTCGACGAAGTAGTATGCAGTCGGCGTGGTATCCATGGTCACATGAAACCTCGCAAGGTTCCTGTTCTCGTCCACCATCCCGCGGGCGACATTCGCTGTGCCCTTGCGGTATTGTTCTCGGTACCTCCTCCGCCACTGCTGGTCTTGCCAACTCCGTCCAACAGGGGCAATCCCCACGTCCTTTGGGACATCCCACTCACCACCATCCGTTGGTGGTGGGCCCGCGGTTTTGTAGACTTGCAGCTCCACGTCCGTCATCTCGGCGATCTCCCCGGCAGACAAGGTGGCGGAGTCCCCGAACGAGGAGAAATCGTCCGTATCTGCCTCATAGCCGGGTATGGTGACCCCGGGTCGCAACCAATGCTCCTTCTCTTTTGCCCTCTCCGTCGCTTGCGGCTTTGCCCGCTTTGCTTGCCCACCGGCGCTTGCGGTTTTGCTTCCTGTGTTGCCTCCTTTGGCGGTTGCGGTGTTGCTTCCTTTGCTGCCTCCTTCGGCGCTTGCGGTTTTGCTTCCGTTGCTGCCTCCTTCGGTGCTTGCGGCTTTGCCTCCTTTGCCTCTGCTGCCTCCCCCGGTGCTGCCGCTGCTGGCTGTTGTGCTACCTCCCCCGGTGCTGCCGCCGTTGGCTGCTCTGCTGCCTACCCTGGGGCTACCGCTGCTGGCTGCTCTGCTGCCTCCTCCGGTGCTGCTGCTGCTGGCTGTTCTCCTGCCTCCTCCGGCGCTTGCGGCTCTGCTTCTTCCGGCGTTGCTGCCTCTTCCGGCGCTTGCGGTTTTGCTTCCTTTGCCGCCTCCTTCGGCGCTTGCGGCTTTGCTTCTTTTGGCGCCTTTGGCTGGTGCCCCTTTGGCACTAGCTCTTTTGCTGACTTTGCGGGTTGAGCCTTCTTGGGGGCCATCTCCTGGACGCTTGTCAACAACTCATGTGCCTGCACAGGCGAAGGCGCCAACCTTGTGCCTCACAGCAAGCAAATGAGAGGAAAAAAGGGCAATGAACCCCCAAAGGGTCGAACTTGTCCCTCACAGTGCTCGGCGCGCACGTCTCCGATGGACCCGATTCCTCTTGCAGTCGCTACGGCGCCACGTGGGGTACACAAAATGCCCTCACTTGAACCAAGACACCCCAGTGGCACAGCACAACGCTTCAAAATTTAGTAGTCAACAGCGCAGAGGTTTTCATCCTACCTGCCACATGCATTGCAAGCAAATGAGAGCCAAAGAACGCAATGAACCCCCAAAGGGTCGAACTTGTCCCTCACAGTGCTCTAAGTGCCCGTCTCTGATGGACCCGATTCCTCTTGCAGTCGCTGCGGCGCCCCCTGGGGTACACAGAATGCCCTCACTTGAACCCAGACTCCCCAGTGGCAGAGCACAACGCTTCAAAAGTCAGCAATCAGCAGCGCACAGGTTTTCATCCTACCTGCCACATGCATTGCAAGCAAATGACAGCCAAAAAACGCAATGAACCCCCAAAGGGTTGAACTTGTCCCTCACAGTGCTCTAAGTGCCCGTCTCTGATGGACCCGATTCCTCTTGTAGTCGCTGCGGCGCCCCCTGGGGTACACAGAATGCCCTCACTTTAACCCACACTCCCCAGTGGTAGAGCACAACGCTTCAAAAGTCAGCAGCCAGCAGCGCAGAGGTTTTCATCTTACCTGCCACATGCATTGCAAGCAAATGAGAGCCAAAAAACGCAATGAACCCCCAAAGGGTCGAACTTGTCCCTCACAGTGCTCTAAGTGCCCGTCTCCGATGGACCCGATTCCTCTTGCAGTCGCTGCGGCGCCCCCTGGGGTACACAGAATGCCCTCACTTGAACCCACACTCCCCAGTGGCAGTGCACAACGCTTCAAAAGTCAGCAATCAGCAGCGCAGAGGTTTTCATCCTACCTGCCACATGCATTGCAAGCAAATGACAGCCAAAAAACGCAATGAACCCCCAAAGGGTTGAACTTGTCCCTCATAGTGCTCTAAGTGCCCGTCTCTGATGGACCCGATTCCTCTTGTAGTCGCTGCGGCGCCCCCTGGGGTACACAAAATGCCCTCACTTGAACCCAGACTCCCCAGTGGCAGTGCACAACGCTTTAAAAGTCAGCAATCAGCAGCGCAGAGGTTTTCATCCTACCTGCCACATGCATTGCAAGCAAATGACAGCCAAAAAACGCAATGAACCCCCAAAGGGTTGAACTTGTCCCTCACACTGCTCTAAGTGCCCGTCTCTGATGGACCCGATTCCTCTTGTAGTCGCTGCGGCGCCCCCTGGGGTACACAGAATGCCCTCACTTGAACCCACACTCCCCAGTGGTAGAGCACAACGCTTCAAAAGTCAGCAGCCAGGAGCGCAGAGGTTTTCATCTTATCTGCCACATGCATTGCAAGCAAATGAGAGCCAAAAAACGCAATGAACCCCCAAAGGGTCGAACTTGTCCCTCACAGTGCTCTAAGTGCCCGTCTCCGATGGACCCGATTCCTTTTGCAGTCGCTGCGGCGCCCCCTGGGGTACACAGAATCCCTTGGTACACGCTAGAATACCCAATCTCGTTCTAGCCTAGAACAGGCTAGAGAGGCTAGAACGAAAAAAAGAGGGGGATCCCCCCCCCCCGTAGGGGGGGGGGGGATGAGGTGTCCAACCTGGACCCCCCTATCCATACTCGGGGGCCCATACTTTTTTTTTTCACAATTTCACTGTTTTCACCCGATTTTGGAGTCCAAAATTTTTTCGTTCTAGCGGCGTTCTAGCGACGCTCGCTAGAACGTCTCTAGAACGCCGCTAGAACGGTTCGCCAGAACGTCGCTAGAACGATATATATGAATGCTCCGCCACTCCTCAAAGAGAAGCTGCCCCGGCTACCATGGCCAGCCGTGGCCAATCACAGGGTCCCGATGCTGGACCCGACTCACGGAGCGCTGGGTTCCCCCCTCCCCACCCCCCGGTTAGCCCGGTTAGCCCTGCACCGCACCCCATAGGTCACTTGGAAGGTCACTTGGCGGGCCGGCGCCGGGTCACGTGGTGGTGGGTTACCCCGATTAGTCCCCTTGCCCCCCCAAGGCCCCATTCGCGAGTCGCGACACGCAGGTTACCCCTCCTGCGTGCTGGGGGTTTGCTGGGGCACATCCTTGCTCCCGGCACCCCCCTTCTCACCCCCATCCCCCGTGTCCCTTTCCTTCTCACCCTCCTTGTCACCCCCCGCCTCACCCCCCTTATCACCCCCCTCCCCCTTGTCACCACCCTCGTCCCCCTCGTCGTCCCCGTCATCCCCGTCATCCCCGTCGTCCCCGGCCTCCAGCGCCTCCCGGAGGTGGGCCTCCGCCTCCTCCCGGTTGAGGAAGAGGAGGTCCCCCGCCACCCCGAAAGTGCCCCCCTCTTTCTCCCGCTTCCTCTCCTTCCCCTTCTTCCACTTCTTCCCCCCCTCCCCCTCCCCATTGGACCCCTGCGACACCACCCACCACTCCCCCGGGTCCAACTCCTCATCCCAATCCCCCAACACCGTCACTTGGCTGACGGTCCCCCCATTGCCCCCCATCGCCCAAGGGACATACCGGGTGTCCCCCAAAACCGGCACATTCGCATAGGGGTCCCGGCCCCTTTCTTGCATAGGGGGGCTTGGGGTTTTGGGGGAGGGGGTGGCTTTGCCCTTGCCCTTGGCCTGCGGCTTGGCCTTGGGCTTGGGCTTGGGGGCTTGGGGGTGCGCCTCTTCGTCGCTACTCTCGAAGTGGCGGGGGCGGGGTTTTTCCTTGGGGGCCTTTGGGGGGGGTTTGGGGGCCTTGGGGGGGGGTGTCTTCCCCCCGCTGCTGCTGCTGCTGCTGGTGCTGCCGCTGCTGCTGTCATCCCCCCCCCCGGTCCTGCAACCTGGCCCAGCCCTTGCGCTGCGGGTCCATGCCCCCCGCACTCCTGTCCGCTTCCCACCTACCCAAACCCTCCAGCACCGAGAGGGCCAAATTGGGGTTCGCCCCCAACATCCGGCTCAACTCGGTGACCCCCACGAGGCGCATCCGCCCTCCACCATCGCGCCACTCCGCACGCACCCCGCGGGGGTCGCCTCCACACGTCTGCACGCTGACAACCTGAAGAGACAAACAAAATGCAGGTGCGTTCCAGCGTCGTTCTAGGCAACTGTTCTAGCGGCGTTCTAGCGACGTTCTAGCGGCGGCGGTACGGCGGTGGCTAGATCAACGCTAGAACGGTTCGCTAGATCAACGCTAGAACGCAATTGACATACCGTGCCTTGGCGGTCTAGGGCGGGGAAGATGGCCCCTAGTGCCTTGGTGAAGGCGTCCGCGGGGTCGGGGGATTGCGGCTGCGGGGGGCCGCCAGCGCGGGCTGCGGCGGGCTTGGGCTTGGGCTTGGGCTGGGTGGTGATGCCGTGCACCACCCCGGCATACACCCCCCGGTTCGCCGCCTCGGGGCTGAAACCCCGAAAGTCCAGCAGCGCCGACTAGGTCGGCGTCCACACCCAGGCCTTCCCCACCCACTCAACCCCCCTAGCGAGCGGTGTTTGAGGCCGACTAGATCAAACCTAGAACGAGTGAAAGGCACTAGGTGAGAGGACTACCTCCCAATTGCTCTTCCATAACGTCCCAAGGGTCTCCATGGCCTTGTCATCGCACTTGGCCATGCTCAACACCCAAAGGCCCGCCGGGGAGCGGGCCAAGCGCTGGAAGTTGGCCAAGGAGATGGTGAGTTGGGTCCAATTGCCCCCGGCCACAGGGTAGGCATCTCCCCGGACGATGAACGTCAATGGGAAGGTGTAGTTGATTGACCGCACCAAGCCCGGCCAGGAGAGGATGTATGTGACCCATGAGGCGAAGGGCCATGAGATCCTGGTGGCCTTGGGCAACACCGTGGCAACGGGGTTGTCCAATTGCACCGGGGCGACCAACTCCTTCCAACGGGCTTGGAAAGCCCGCTCGGTACAAATTGGCCGGGAGTAGGGGCCACTAGGGACGGTGCGGTGATACTCCAACTTACGGAGCGCGTAGAGCTCCGAAAGGGTCCTCCACGACGACTTGGGGGCCCTCATGTTGAGCACTATTTCACACATGGCGGTGGGGGGAAGTAGAGAGGCGGCGTATGCCTCAACGGCGGCCTTGCACTCCTCACCCGTGGTTCGGGTAGAAGTGGCGGAGTTCACATGTTGGACGCCGTTGTTGAATTGCCGCCGTGCTAGGGGGCATGAGAGCGCCCACGTGGCCAAGTAATGGCCCACCCGCTCATCCTTGAGGTTTGAGGCCCCACTCAACTCCCGTAGTGCCTTGGACAAGAGGGAAGTATCCCTCCCGGTTGAGGAGGGAGCAAGGAGGGTAGTGGCGCGGCGTTTCATTGCAAAGAAATGTGCAATATCTAAGCGGGAACGAAGGAAGCATGGAACAATGCACGACGGACAATAGCCAGCAAGCATGAACGCACGCACACACGGAACGATGAAGAAATTGGGATATGTTGGTAGACATTACATCCTTCTAGTATTGATCGGAGCTAGGCTAGAACGTTCTAGCTAGAGCGTTCTAGGCTAGAACGAGATTGGGTTCTGTGGCGTGTACCAAGGGATGCCCTCACTTGAACCTAGACTCCCCAGTGGCAGAGCACAACGCTTCAAAAGTCGCCAGTCAGCAGTGCAGAGGTTTTCACCCTACCTGCCACATGCATTGCAAGCAAATGAGCGCCAAAAAAAGGCAATGAGTTCCCGAGTTTCCGATGGAATCAATTTTTTATGCACTGGCTGTGGCGCCCCCTAGGGTGTACAGAATGGTGTGATACAACAATCAACTACCTGTTGGTTCGGCACATTTCGTCAGGTACCATCAGGCAGCAGCGCAGAGGTTTTCAGTTTTGCCCGACTGGCTGGTGGTGTTGAAAAATACCGTAAAGGTCCACTTCCTTAGGCGTTGCCGAAACTCTGGAAATTGGAACGTCTCGCCGAAGTCTGGGGCCGCTGCGGAGGGGCTTGCGCAGGGAGCAATGACCCAAACTGGGGCCTCTGCGGTGGGGGGGCGGACTGAGAGGCTCGCCGCTCGAGCAACGAGCCAAACTGCGGGGTGGGGCAGGGCCGCTTTGGGGCGGGAGCCAATGGGAGTAGTGAGGAACGGCGGTGCCTGCTATACTGGGTCACTTGATCACTGGCTGGAGGAGGCGGTGGCCGGCGAGGAACGGGTTGAGGGGGCGGCTTGGGGATGCGAGGGTGTTTTGGGGTAGCACACAGCACTTCAAGCACCACTGCTGCATGCTCCTCGTCCCTGTTTAGGAAATGCGAACGACTAATTCACATTCCCTTCTGCCACACCCGCAGGGGGTTTTTCTTTGGTTGCTGAACCGCAAACCGATACATCGCTCGGCGGTTGAGCACCCCATGAACAAAATATTGTACCCCACCCCCGTGGTTGTCCCGGATGAGCTGCAGTGTTTTGGCACTGTAGGGCCCGTGAACAGTGGGTTTGGAGGGGGTGGGGGGGTCCTTGGGTACGTACTTGGGGGGTCGGGGGGGGGATGGCGGTGGCACGGCAGTGCACATCAGGGCCTCCTCCAGGGCTTCGAGTGCGACCTGGTATTGGGTTGAGGGGGGTCTGGGCAGAGGACTTGGAGCGGTTGGTGCGCTGCTGGGTGGAGGGGGAGAGGGGGGCGGTGTGGGCAATGGAGGTTGGGGTGAGGCGAGCGCTGAGACACTTCTCAGCGTCAGATTCCCACGCCGGCGACGCGGGTTGGTCTCCGAACCGCAAGAGCTCCGGCAAATCTCCCCAGCCGTCCCGAAAGGAAGGGCTGGAGGGGACAGAAGAGGCCACGCTAAGGGGGCTAGACGACATGGCGAGCTGAAAAGAGAGGGTCACGGGTGTCAGTGCTTACTTGGCGGGAGGGCGGGGGGGCCGGGGGAGCACTCAAGGGTTGGGGCCGGGGGCGTCTAGCCGGGCTACTAGTGCTAGACACTGAGATAGTAGACCGGGCCGGCGACGGGTCCCTTTGGCTGGCAGAGGCTTTTGAGAGATTTCTACTTCCCCATGATGGCGTAGCAGAGGACTGGGATGCCTTTTGGTCACTGCGTGCACCCTCCCCTGAGGCAGACCCATCAGACGACCCCGAGTCCGAGTCCGAGTCGGAGTCCCAGGTTGAGGAGTCCCCCGGCACGAAGTCCTGATCCTGTGCCTTCGCCAGCCTCAGGTCCCTTCCACCCTGGTCTGATCCTCTCTGAAGGGCCGCTGAGGCCTCGGAGTCGTCCTCCTCAACCCGTGGCCTGGGCGGCGCAGGGACGGTCCCCCCTTCCTCCCCCCCGTCACCCTGCAGGGCATCCCGGA
Organism: Eutreptiella sp. 'Long Island Sound 2002'; assembly: GCA_964036045.1. Taxonomy (NCBI): domain Eukaryota; phylum Euglenozoa; class Euglenophyceae; order Eutreptiales; family Eutreptiaceae; genus Eutreptiella; species Eutreptiella sp. 'Long Island Sound 2002'. Next base: position 63,516,383 of record OZ038380.1, on the reverse strand, counting down.
GCGCAGTGCGCATTTTTTTGCGCTTGTGCTTCCTTTCTGGCTGCGTCCACCGGGATTTTCTCTTGTTGTCCCAAAAGGCCCCCTCCCCCTCCCTCAGGACAATGAGCTCCTCCGGGCCCCAGTCCCATTGCGCGGCGCGCTCGTCAGGTAGTTGGTGGTCCGGGTGTTGCTGCTCGCAGTGGCGGCGCATGTTGTGCCGCCATTGCCAGCCGCAACCCTGGACGGGGCACTCAACAGGCACTTCTGCACGCCCTGCTTGCGGGCAGCCCGCATGCTACACTTGCACAAATACCCGTTTGCGCAAGAAAGCGGCTGCGCCTGTGGCTCCCCCCCCTTTACGCGCCGCATGCGGAGGACACAGCCGGTCAGCCCGCAAAAGTCACCACAAGGGGGCCGGAGTGTTTCCGGGTGCAGGTGGAATGCAATGTGAATCCGCATCCTCCCCAGCGGTACTGTCTTCCCAGAACCAAGCACGGGCACACAACCTCCCCATTCCGCCTACGAACCATTGCAGGTAGCAACGCAACTCCCTCGTAGGCAACAGTCCCCCTAGGCAACAGTGGGGCTGCTTGTGTTCTGGAGGTTAGCTGCTGCGCACAGCTATCCAGGAACCCCGCTTGCAAAAGGCCGACCCCCCTTTTCAAGGTCAGGGTTCACCCACTCACAGGCAGTGTATTCCACTTGAATAAGTTCCCCCCCCGCCCCTTCCCATACAGCATTCCATCCCCCTCCCTGCAAACAAATCTCTGCGGCATCCCCATCACGAACGCCCCGCCGTTGCGAGCTCCTGATGGGAGGGGTCAGTGACAGTCTGCCCCCCAATGAGTGCAGAGGAAAAGGTGAGCAAAAATGGCGCACTCTGTGCCGGTTGCCCTGGCCGGTTCAAAATTGCCACAAACGGGCAGCCCTTCCACAACTGAGCCGGGCCCATTGTGGGCTCCGGCCCCCCCCTACAGCCGGAATGCCGACAGTCCTGGCAAGTCGGCCAGCTGACCGCCGGACATGCTTCCCATTGATGCGCAGATTCACCGCACCCATGATCTGCATGTCGCGCCCCTCACACACAATTCGCCCCCCTTGAGCTTCCCAAAATAGCTCAGCGCGTGTATCCACATCCTACTCCGTTTGCCCTCCCCCGCTATCCCCTGGAGTAACCCAGACATGATCGGGGTCAACATGCAGAAGGGCCACCCCGGCCGGTTCGAAAAAATTGCACTCCTCGGGGTCAGAGTACGCTGCAGCAGGCCACCACAGACGGACAAGTGGCCAGAGCCTTGTCGGCAGCCCTCTGGCACACCGAGGGCAGGTCTACCCGGCTGATGTCCATATCCCGTGTAGTGGCGCGGCCGCGCGCGGTCAACGGACGAATAGCGGGACCGCTTCTGCTACCAGGTTGGGTGGCGGCTGTAGATTGTGGCTACAACCAGTGCAGCCGACAGCCGTACCGCCAACTCAGCCACACACCCCTTTTTGGCCCGCCACTGCAAAAAGGCAGCAATGACCAGGAACGCTTGGACTGTGCGAACAAAGTGCAAGTCCCAGCAATCCCGGAACGATTGGTTCCGAAGCCAGACGAGGTACATGATGTATCTAGCTTCGGCGATGTTTTCCAGTGCTACCGTTGGCGGCAGCTCTGTGATATAAACCCCCCCTATGAATTTTTCTAGTGCTGTACCCAGAACAACGGCATTGCTGGTAGCATGGACTAGGGCGGGCGGCAGGTTTAGGGTGTCGAGGGCTGCGCGGCCTATAGCAGCCATGGATTTCAGCAGGGCAAACGCGGGCTCTACCTCTTGTTTGTTGTGTGGCAGAGGGGGCAAAACAGGCTTGGAGCCGTGACAATGGTTTTGCAGCTCCCGCAGCACGCCGTAAGACAACTCTCCCCGCAAAACAAGGGAAGTCCCCCCCAACATGTGGGACACCCGTTTCATCAAGTGGGGGGGGTCGAAGTTCCCACGCATCCCGAACTCATCAGTTTGGAACACAATATGTGGAATCTGAGGCATCGAGGAGAGCGTGCTTGCACCCTCGGCATACAGTGCCGCTTGCATCTCATGGAACCGCCGTGCGTCACCGTCCGTATCTGCGGACAGGAGATAACCATGGCGGTCCCGAAACGCTGCATTGCCGCACAGCTCAGCCATGGGTTTCCGAACAGCATGGCAATGGTCCGCCTTGAACCTGCCGCAGGTGGGGATGACCCACACAGGGATGGCAGAATACCCCTTCTCTGTATGAGGCGCCAGAAACACCGCTTTTGCCTGGCTGCGGCGTGGTATGAATCTGGATCCTGCTCCAGCCGCTGTGCCAGAGCCTCCACATCACCACCACTAGCTAGCGGCATGGGGTGCCGGCAACACGTAGCGCACAATCCAACTCCCTGTGCCTCAGCAGACACAGTGATGATGTCCTCCACAGGGATTTCGTCGATGCACAGGTGCCACACATGGCAACCCGGGATGTGGCCTAGCGCCTCCAGCAGCCAGGGCAGATGTGGCGGTTCGTTCGGACGAACACGGGGGGCTCCCTCGACGTGCCTTCGACCTGTGTCGTAGCTGGGCAGGTACCCAGCGTTGTTGAGTGCCTGCAACAACTTGGGGCCCCCAACGCCCAGTGCTGCTGGCGCCGCAGCATCCCTTTCTTGGTCATCCTAGGATTGCATGCTCCATGCATCGCAGAGGCGCCCGAGCACTTTGGCTCGAGCCCACTCCGCCGGCAAAAGCCGTGTTGCACGACGCCCAGCAAGCGGGTGGTCGTCCTCCGCGATGGCTATAGCGAGCGCCTTGTAGGTCTCGCAACACTGCCGGAACTGGTGCAGGTCCTCCTGCAACTGGCCCGTGGTCTCCTTGGCCATCCCCCTGTCGTTAGCCTCGTTGAGGCGGCGGGACAGGACGTGGGGCCCCTGCCGGTAGTGGGACTCCGTGTCCTTTGGGTCGAGGGCGGTGTTCATCCAGCTGTTCAGCCTAGATGCATGCTTCCCGGATAGCAAATCGAGGCACGGCAGACAGGGGCCCTAGCGGCCTGCTAGATCGTCCCAATGACCATCCGTGCGGCAGTCCAGGGCGAATAGCCCTCGGCGGTCGCACAACTTCCAGGGAGGCTTCTCGTAGTTGCCCCGCATGACGGGGTACATCCGCCGCAGCTGCTGCAGGGTGCCGGCCTACCTAGGGAGAACCCTTGGACACTTGCGCTCGCGAAGAGGACTCGCAGCGTCAAGGTCGGGGTCCATGTCCATTGCATAGTCTACATCCAGGTTTGACACCTAGGGAATGGGCCCCAGTCGTACTACAGCGGCTGCAGAAGCCGCGGCCAAGGTAGATGCAACCCGGACAGCCCCTAGTAGCTGCGGATGCTTGTCTACGCGGATCAGCATGCCCAGTAGGGGAGTGTCCGCGCTGATGCTACCCTGAAAGAACTCCGGCACGACTTTCGCGTACCGTATCCAGTCGGTATGCTGCGTACCCGAGCAGCGGACGCTATATGCCTTGCTGTCCTGGGTCTGCACTATGGGCACGCCCTTGCAACAAGGGCACTGCCATTTCTTTGTCGGGATGTCGCGGTTGCGCCAACCTGCGGCAACGCTGAGGGGAGCCAAGGGGGGGGATGTACGCATATCACCCATTGTGACGTAAGGGAAGGTTGTATGGTATCTGCGACAAAAAAGGGGAGGAGGGGAGGTCGCACCATCTCGGGGCTCCCACAGGCCATGGGTACAACCACATAGCCCGGTCACACTCCAGTAAAGCACGAACCAACAGAAGCAAGTGTTTTGCAGAGGTGAAGGCAGACTCAGTCCCTGACCCACCCAAACCCACTTCCAAACGGACGAACAACGTTTGAGCAAGACGCACAAGTGTGGACGGCGCCCCCGGGGGCCCCCGTTTGGGCAATGCGCCACAAAAAAAAGAATAGCGTACTGCCCAAACAGGGGATCTCTGGATTGCGGCATAACTGCAGTGGCAGTTGTAAGCTTCCAAGCTTAGGGAGAGTTACCCTGTTTAATGAACCGTCCACCAGGACCTCGAATGCCGCAATCACTCGGGGGCGATTAACTATGCGCCATGCAGTTTTTCAACCCCAACAGCGGTCCCCAAAAACACCCCACCCAACCGGAAACTTTTTCAACTTTGGGTGTTTTCTTTTTCAACCTCGACACTTGTCCCCCCCCTCTGCTAGGTTAAAAATTTGGTCCCCAAAAACACCCCACCCAACGTGGAACTTTTTCAACCTTGGGTGTTTTTTTTTTTAACCGCGACACTTGTCCCCCCCCTACTGGGTTGAAATTTCGCCTGCCGGGGTGATTTTTTTCCTACCCTCCCCCTGGGTCTGCATACACCTTCGGTGCCATGCCGCATCTTAGCCGTGCCCGGATCCAAATTGGTTGAAGTTGGAACACTATTGCCGAAGTCCAAGGACAACGTCACCATGGCTCTAACTCTACTGGGTGCCACTAATGCTCAAGATGTTCGCAAACATTACTTGAAGCTCAGTGTGCAACTGCATCCCGATAAGTCTAACGACTCTTGGGCCACGATCGCTTTCAATTGCTTTTGAAGGCATATAATCTCTTGAAGGACAAGTATAATCTGCATTGAAAAGCTCCAGATGTGCTTCGCCTCAAACGACTAGACTCAAGTAATAGCAATGGTTTGAGCTTCGCAGCCGGTGGCGCCGGAAGCAATATAGTCATTTGCGGTTGCTTGCCAAAGGTCGAAGGTTGTTTCATATTTTGGACTTCGTGGGGTCAACAAGCATGGGTCTCTGTATTGTATAGGTGTCCTTTCTCAACGAAGGTATCTCCAAGATGGCCAAGTGGGCTTTCCCTCAGGATTGTGTATAGCGACCTAGTCGGCTATCAGACATCAGACATCAGACTTTTATGGACCATCATTACCAGACCATGAACCCCCCTCCCCCAGCCCCTTGATTATGCACTACATCAACCCCCCCCCCCGCCCTTGTCCACACCAAACTCTTCACAGGAAACCCCCCCCCCCGTGACCCCCCCACCCCCCCCCCAGTGTCGGGTGCTTTCAACCCCCCCCCCCCAAGGAAAAAAGGTGCCACGGAAAAAACAAACCCCCCCGTTTGGAAACCAATTGCACACCTGTTGTTGACAATATATGTGACAACTTCCATTTGATTCTGATTTTGGTTGTTTGAGCAGACAATTTGTTTGTGTACAACGCCCTTGAGGTGTTTTTGATTGTTTGTGGTCTAGGCCTTTGCGCCTTGGACCAGAGACTCCTTCAATGATGAACGCGTTGATCACAACTGAGAAGGGGTTGTGGCACGTTTGCTCCTGCAACCAATTACAATTTGCTGACTGTGAGCCCCTTCAATGACGATGCATGACAATTTACATGTGCTGCTCCGTCACGCGTGGGTCTTCAGTGTCGACCCCCGCAGGGACCTGTTTCTTAGGACCTGTTTTGTGCGGACGGAGCTTTGCGGATTTGCGGCTGAGGAATGGGACTGCCCCCAGCAGTCAGTGTACCATGTCCACCAGAATGTGCACCATGTCCTCCGATGGCCAGCAACCATTTTGAAAACCAAGCAACATACATCTGAGAAGGGGCTCTGCAGTGATTTCGAATTTGACTTCCTTGTTTTAAACCGCCCCTCTGTCCCAGCCCCGAAGGCTCATTGCAATGTGCTGCACTATGCCCTGCTCACGCTTTGTTGTTCATTGCAGGATCTGGTGACGACCATTAAAACCCTTGTGCTTTGTCTTGCCGTCCTCCGTCTTGCCGTGGTGTTTCTTGAGGAAGTTTGGAAAACCATGCAGAGAAATCCATAGTGTAGGGAAAACACCCCCCACGCAACCCCATGCGCAATGGTGTGGAAAAGCCTGCCTTGCCTCTTTCAGTGTCAGCATCACATGGTGTGTGTCTGTGATGTTCGATGTTCTGTTGGTTCTGCGTGTAGTGGAGAAACATGGAAAAAATCACAGACTACAGATTACCCACAGACTACAATTCTCAGAGGTGTGTTATGGTGTAAGTCGTGAACATTTGCAACTTTGGTGCCACGTGTTGCATTGCATTTCTTTTGAAGGTGCATTTGAACGTGTGCTGTTTGTTCCTGAAAAACACCCATCGAGGTGTTTGGTATGTCCATGGTCTAGGCCCGGGCGTCTACGACCACAGACCCCTTCGATGAGGAATGTGCTGACGACAACTGAGAAGGGGTTCTGATTTCCTGGTATTTGCTTCCATGTTTGCTATTTGACAAACGAGGTTACGCATTCCCTTCGATGATTCTCTAAGGGCGCAAACGCAGGGGGATGCTTTGCGGACATCGGGTCTGTGCTTCCCCCACAGCAGAGGCACAGACCCCCGCAGGGACCTTTTTTCTTAGGCCCTGTTTTGGTCGGCAGAGCTGTTGAGAAAGTGGGGCATGAAACAGCATTTGCCTAAGCATGGGAAAATCAGTACCATCCAACTCCACATCCGGGGGGGAAGGGAGTCGGCTTCGCAGCAGCAGCATCCCTAAAGAGCCCTCGAGGCGCAGCCCCTGTCCCGGCCAAGACCCCAAGACATTTTTCAAACATCCCCATAGTCGTATGGCGCCCGGAGGCTGACGCTTACACCAAAAACAATGTTATGAGAAGGGGCTCTGCTTTGGCTGTTCTGGTTACCATTCACAGAGGTGTGCGTTGCTACTACTTTTGTGTCTTGGTTCTTTGATTTGACGGATTTGATGGATTTTATTTCATTAGATGGAGCATGCATTGTGCCATGTACGTATGCACTGTCAGTCAAAAAAAAAACTGAGAAGGGGCGCTGCTATGTGGGTACTGGTGGTCCATTGATTTAATGTGGTTGTGATTTCATGGTATGTTTTGGTTTTATCGCACTTGATTTTACTTTATTTGGTGGATCATGCACAACACCCTTGAGGTGGTTAGTACGTCCGTGGTCTAGGCCATGGTGCCTGTGACCATAGACCCCTTCAATGATGAACATGCTGCCAGCTACTGAGAAGGGGTCCCATGTCACATGCTCCTGGTACCTATGTCCCTTCAACGCTTATCTGTTCCTTGTTGTGCATGTCTCTCTCGACACAAAGGGAAATGCGTGTATTGCCTAGGAGACAAGTGTGCGCTGAGCCTCTTCTACACATAGGGCACTCTTTTGTTATCGACCCTTGACCCTTGAGGCGAGGAAGCGCGTCTAGGGTCTACACCGTTGCGTCTCTGACCCAGACACTGTGGGCTGCACTTTGCCATGTCGTCTAGCCCCCTTAGTGTGGCCTCTTCCGCCCCCTCCAGCCCTTCGTTCCCGGAATGCGGTTTGGGGGATCTGCCGGAGCTCTTGCGGTTTGGAGACCAACCCCCATCACCACCGTGGGACTCTGATGCTGAGAAGTGTCTCAGCGAACTGGCCTCCCCCTAGCCTCCATTGCCAACACCGCCTCCCTCTCCCCCTTCACCCTGCCGTGCACCAACAACCTCTCCAATGCCCGTAAGTCCTCCACGCAGACCCCACATTAACGCAACCCCAACCACATTAACTCAACCGGGCGCCCCAGAGGCGCCACAGTCTGCCCCTGTCCCGGCCCTGGCGCCGGCTGACAGGGGCGCGCCGCACTTTGCCCCCCCAACCCCATACCTGGTAGCCCTGGAAGCCGTGGAGGAGGCACTGATGTGCACTGCCGTGCCACCGCCATCCCCCCCGCAACCCCCCAAGTATGTACCCAAGGACCCGCCCACCCCCCCAAAGCCCACTGTACACGGGCCCTACAGTGCCAAAACACTGCAGCTCATCCGGGAGAATCACGGGGGTGGGGTCCAGTACTTTGTAGACAGCGTGCTGAACCGCCGAGCGATGTACCGGTTTGCTGTGCAGCAGCCCAAGAAAAACCCCCTGCGCGTGTGGCATGAGGGCATGCGAATTAGTCGTTCGCATTTCCTCAGCAGGGACGAGGAGCGTGCAGCAGTGGTACTTGAAATCCTGTGTGCCACCCCAAAACCCCCCCGTATCCCCAAGCCAGCCCCGCCACCTGTGCCGCGTCGGCCGCTGCCCCCTCCACCAAGTGACCAGGTGACGCTGACCCAATATAGCAGGCACCGCCGTACCTCCCTCCTCCCACTGGCTCCCGCCCCAAAGCGGCCATGCCCCACCCCGCAGTACGGTTCATTGCTCCCGCGGCGTGCGTCTCAGTCCGCCCCCCCGCAATTTGGGTCATTGCTCCCTGCGCAAGCCCCCCTGCAGCGACCCCAGACTTCGGCGAGACGTTCGAATTTCCAGCTCTTTCGGGCAATGTGCGCCGAGCGTCTCTTACTCGTAGGGCACTCTTCAATATGGCTCCAAAATGGCTCGCCAAGACCAAGTATGGTGCAAAGCCGAAGCCGAAGGCAACGGCACCACCACCATCACCATCACCATCACCATCGCACGCCCCAGAGGCGCGCGCCTCCGCCCCTGTCCCGGCCGGCGCGCCGGCTGACACGGGCGCGTCGCACTGTGCCCCCCAAAAGGCACCGGCAACTCAACCGGGCGCCCCAGAGGCGCCACAGTCTGCCCCCGTCCCGGCCCTGGCGCCGGCTGACAAGGGTGCGCCGCACTCTGCCCCCCCAAAGGCAATGGCACCTCAACTGCGCGCCCCAGAGGCGCTGCACTCCGCCCCTGTCCCGGCCCTGGCGCCGGCTGACAGGGGCGCGCCACCCTCTGCCCCCCCACAGGCAGCGCCCCAGCCGCCACCCGGGGGTGTGGATTTCGTCACGATCCCACCGCAACCCTCGGCACAACCACCATCATTGCGCGCCCCTGAGCCGCAGCAATCCGCCCCTGTCCCGGCCATGGCGCCGGTGGACTCGGGCGCGCCACAGGGTGCCCAACCCTGTGCACCATCATTGCGCGCCCCTGAGCCGCAGCAATCCGCCCCTGTCCCGGCCATGGCGCCGGTTGACTCGGGCGCGCAACAGGGTGCCCAACCCTCTGCACCAGCAATGCGTGCCCCCGAGCCGTAGCAATCCGCCCCTGTCCCGGCCATGGCGCCGGCTGACTCGGGCGCGCCACAGGGTACCCAACCCTCTGCACCAGCAATGCGTGCCCCCGAGCCGCAGCAATCCGCCCCTGTCCCGGCCATGGCGCCGGTCGACTCGGGTGCGCCACAAGGAGCTCAATCCTCCTCACAACCACCATGCGCTGCTCAGCCACAGCAGCCAACACTGTTGCCCACTACGGCCACGTTGAACAACATGGACTACGGGCCCGATGACAACCTTGTCGAAGGGTTTACGCAACGGTGGCTTGACCGCGACAAGTTCGTGACCAAAGCATCAGAGGTGTACACCGTCCATGAGATGGCGGCCGCTGAGGTGTGGGCGGACAAGAACGGCACCAAGCGGCGCTTGGCCTTTGAGGAATGGAGGCCCCACGGTGATGGCGATGGGGATGGGAATGCTCCCCCACCGCCACAATGGGCCTCCCAAATGGAGGTCTGGGGCAACTATGAGCTGTCCGATGGTGACATGGTGCGTGGCTGGATCTGCAGCAACCACCACTGGGATAAAAACAAGCCGGACTTCGAGGCGAGGGTGCATGGAGATGGCATCTCAGGACAGCGTGTTTGGATCAGCTGTGCCAATAAGCCACGCACCAATCTCGCTGACACCTATTGGTGTAAGATTGTCCCCGACACAGGTGCCTTTCAGACCTTGCGTAGGGAGATTCAGGACGGAGAAGCGTGGCCCCAACTGCTGGCAAACATGCGGGCCGAACCGAGGGACACGCCTCCCCTGTCGACCGAGGACCAGGACATCCTGAAGCACCTTGTCCAACAGCACGGGCTGAATCCCTCACAGGCGTTGGCTGTGCGGCAGGTGTTGGATGAGTCAGGCATCACGGCATTGACTGGTGGTTCTGGCACAGGGAAGTCGGAGACTTTGGTGGCATGCATCAAGGCCGTGCTATGGCAGCAAGGCCTCCTGGTCGCCCAGAACCTTGAACCTGCTGACCGGAGTACGTGGAACATGGGCAGGAAGGTGGGGGGACCTGAGTCAGATACCCAACCCCGCGCATGCGTGTTGGTGACTGCACCCACGAACGCACAAGTCCACATGTTGTTGCTACGCGTTCACGAGGAGTGTTAAAAGGACCGTGTGTTTCGCGAGAAGGTGCTTGGCGAGCACCCAGCCCCCTGGTTGCGCCTCCGAACCCAACGGGCTACTGCCCCAACAGGCCTGGCACCCTTCGACCAGGAGGAGGTGCAGAAGACCTTGGGCAAGACCCCAGGTTGCAGGCCTACCCTCAAATGTGCCCTCAACTCCTGCCGTGTTCTGTTTGCCACGGCAGGGATGGTTGCTAACCGGCACAAGATGCTGCTTGGGAAAGGGCAGGAAAAAACCAGGTTCGCGTTCAGCTTCGTGGATGAGGCGTCGAGGCACAGCATCCCTGTAGGCCTGGACTTGGCCGCCATGGGCAGCCAATGTTTGCTGTGTGGTGACCCAGGGCAGTTGCGGCCCTACAGCCACGTCCAGCTTTTGGCAAGTTGGTGTGAGGCTGAGGGGCTTGACGTAGTTCCCCAGAGAGTGGCATGGCCACGGACGGACACCTTCAAGTTCAACGGGGTTGTAATGGACGGTCCTGGCCCGGAAGTGCATTGGCATGATTCACATCGGTTTTGCACCACCAGCACCTTGCAATTCTTTTTGTACCGCACGCGCTGCCGGGCCAGTATCCTGGTACAACAGTACCGGATGACCCAGCCGCTGGCCATGGTCATGCGTGCCTTGTTTACGGGGGGGGCAGTTGGCCACTACCACTCATCTGAGCACCCCCTCCCCGACCCCATCCTGAACAACCCCATCCGCATTGTGGACCTCGCTAGGCCCACTTGGTGGGGGGAGTTGGAGCAGACTTTGGGGGCACAGGACCTAGGTAGAATGTGGCACGACGTACAGGAAGCATGGGCCACCCTGCGAATCGATCCGGTGTTGCTGAACCAGGGGGGCCTGAGCATGGAGGAGGGTCTGCTGGTGTGCCATTTTTTGGAGTATGCTGCCAGGAAAGGGACCTACCCAGCACAGTCGGTAGCGGTAGTGACGACTCACTACGCACAGATGGTGTGGCTGAAACACTGCGTGGCGTCTGTTGGCCGCAAGTGGCAGACCCATCATGTAAACCTCCTCAGCACGGTTGCGACCCTCGATAGGTTCCAGGGGCTGCAAGCCCCAGTGATCCTGGCCTCCCTGGTGTCCAAGACACCAGGGATCATGCACGACATCTGGCGGTCAAACACCCTGACCAGCAGGGCGCAGTCGGAGCTGCACCTCTTCGGGCACTTTGCACTGTGGACCACCCACCCCACCCCTGGTGTATGGCTCGAGGCACTGCACGCGATGCAGTGGGAAGCAGCCTCTGGGACTGTGAGCGACACTCTTGAGCTGGCAGGGGTTCTGAGGGAGGCCGCAACTGTGGAGAAGATTGTGCATGGCACAATCTACCGGTTGGCTGGGGGGGTGGTGGGGCACTGGCTGTGGAAGCCATGGAGGAGGCACAAGAGGGCACGGGACCCATGGGGGTATCAACCAGGCAGTGCGGATCAATTGCTGGACTTTGAGCGCATCATGGCCAACAATCGGAAGGATGAGGTGACTGTTTCTCTGAGGGATGCACAGGGGAACATTGTGCAACCCCGCCTTTTGGGGGTCATCCTGCCTGACTTCACCGAATGGGCGCTCCCGTACGTCTTGGTTGAGGACGACGGACAAGGGGACAGGGGAGAGGGGGACTGGGGGGGGCTGGTGAGGGTAACCCACACATCCAAGCTTGACGTGTGGGAGCAGCGACTCGTGCAGCACCTGGTGGGAAGGCCCCTCTTCTGGAAGCAAAGGTACAGCAACAAGGAGACAGTAGGGGCGTACCGCACGATCCACCTGCCCGTGTGGCAGGACGCGTACGCGTGCCTGGATTCCGTGCCGTTCTTGTGTGCGGAATTCCGCACCCCCATTGGTGTGTACGTGGCGTCCCTGCTCCATGGTGTGCACCCCTGCCCTGGGACCCTTGGGGTGTGTGCACCGATTCCGGTGCACGAGGAGGAAGCCCCCCAATGTGGGTGGCGCAAGCTGCCCCACGGGGTGAAAGATTACATTCTGGGGCGCCACTAACCCTGTATGTGGTAGAACATGCATTGACCCATGGCCTCTGACCATCCCTGGCACATCACAACAGTACCGGCCACAGCACCAGCGGGAAAGAGTACACACATGTGATCACCACCAGGTTTGCTGCACTGTGCGTTCATTATGTTTGCCCGCAAGGATACCAGTGTGCCCATGCCTGCCTGCCCAAGATTGAAGGAGGTCTCCAAGGTCCTGAGGGTGGGGATGCCCAAAAAGGAGGTTGCAGACACGCCAACGATAATTGCCGTTCAACAATGATACAGGACAATACATCAGGAACAGGCCTATGCATGCCCAGAGCGTGCCTATGGACGCCTCTGTGCCAGCCATGGCGCTGGCACAAGGCGCACCCCCCCCTTCCCCAACTGCAACACAGAGTGCTTCAAGGGTAGGGGACATGAGTACGCATGCCCAGAGCATGCCTAATGAGATGTGGGAAAGAGTACACACATGTGATCACCACTAGGTTTGCTGCACTGTGCGTCCATTATGTTTGTCCGCAATGGTACGAATGTGCCCATGCCTGACTGCCCAAGATTGAAGGCGGTCTCCAAGGTCTTCAGGGTGGGGATGCCCAAAAAGGAGGTATTTGGCGGGTGTACAGGGGTTCCGTCAAATATTTGGAGGGTCTACAGCCCCCAAATATTTGACGGAAGGGGTTCCGTCAAATATTTGGAGGGTCTACACCCCACAAATATTTGACGGAAAGGGTTCCGTCAAATATTTGGAGGGTCTACAGCCCCCAAATATTTGACGGAAGGGGTTCCGTCAAATATTTGGTGGGTGTACAGGGGTTCCGTCAAATATTTGGAGGGTCTACACCCCACAAATATTTGACGGAACCCCTTCCGTCAAATATTTGGTGGGTCTACACCCAACAAATATTTGACGGAACCCCTTCCGTCAAATATTTGACGGAAGGGGTTCCGTCAAATATTTGGCGGGTGTACAGGGGTTCCGTCAAATATTTGGAGGGTCTACAGCCCCCAAATATTTGACGGAAGGGGTTCCGTCAAATATTTGGAGGGTCTACAGCCCCCAAATATTTGAAGGAAGGGGTTCCGTCAAATATTTGGAGGGTCTACACCCCACAAATATTTGACGGAAGGGGTTCCGTCAAATATTTGGAGGGTCTACAGCCCCCAAATATTTGACGGAACCCCTTCCGTCAAATATTTGGTGGGTCTACAGCCCCCGAATATTTGACGGAAGGGGTTCCGTCAAATATTTGGTGGGTGTACAGGGGTTCCGTCAAATATTTGGAGGGTCTACAGCCCCCAAATATTTGACGGAAGGGGTTCCGTCAAATATTTGGTGGGAGTACAAGGGTTCCGTCAAATATTTGGAGGGTCTACACCCCACAAATATTTGACGGAACCCCTTCCGTCAAATATTTGGAGGGTCTACACCCAACAAATATTTGACGGAACCCCTTCCGTCAAATATTTGGTGGGTCTACAGCCCCCAAATATTTGTCGGAAGGGGTTCCGTCAAATATTTGGCGGGTGTACAGGGGTTCCGTCAAATATTTGGAGGGTCTACACCCAACAAATATTTGACGGAACCCCTTCCGTCAAATATTTGGTGGGTCTACAGCCCCCAAATATTTGACGGAAGGGGTTCCGTCAAATATTTGGTGGGTGTACAGGGGTTCCGTCAAATATTTGGAGGGTCTACAGCCCCCAAATATTTGACGGAAGGGGTTCCGTCAAATATTTGGCGGGTGTACAGGGGTTCCGTCAAATATTTGGAGGGTCTACACCCAACAAATATTTGACGGAACCCCTTCCGTCAAATATTTGGTGGGTCTACAGCCCCCAAATATTTGACGGAAGGGGTTCCGTCAAATATTTGGTGGGTGTACAGGGGTTCCGTCAAATATTTGGAGGGTCTACAGCCCCCAAATATTTGACGGAAGGGGTTCCGTCACATATTTGGTGGGAGTACAAGGGTTCCGTCAAATATTTGGAGGGTCTACAACCCCCAAATATTTGACGGAAGGGGTTCCGTCAAATATTTGGTGGGTGTACAGGGGTTCCGTCAAATATTTGGAGGGTCTAGAGCCCCCAAATATTTGACGGAAGGGGTTCCGTCAAATATTTGGTGGGAGTACAAAGGTTCTGTCAAATATTTGGAGGGTCTACACCCCACAAATATTTGACGGAACCCCTTCCGTCAAATATTTGGTGGGTCTACACCCAACAAATATTTGACGGAACCCCTTCCGTCAAATATTTGGTGGGTCTACAGCCCCCGAATATTTGACGGAAGGGGTTCCGTCAAATATTTGGTGGGTGTACAGGGGTTCCGTCAAATATTTGGAGGGTCTACAGCCCCCAAATATTTGACGGAAGGGGTTCCGTCAAATATTTGGTGGGAGTACAAGGGTTCCGTCAAATATTTGGAGGGTCTACAGCCCCCAAATATTTGACGGAAGGGGTTCCGTCAAATATTTGGTGGGTGTACAGGGGTTCCGTCAAATATTTGGAGGGTCTAGAGCCCCCAAATATTTGACGGAAGGGGTTCCGTCAAATATTTGGTGGGAGTACAAGGGTTCCGTCAAATATTTCGAGGGTCTACACCCCACAAATATTTGACGGAACCCCTTCCGTCAAATATTTGGTGGGTCTACACCCAACAAATATTTGACGGAACCCCTTCCGTCAAATATTTGGTGGGTCTACAGCCCCCGAATATTTGACGGAAGGGGTTCCGTCAAATATTTGGTGGGAGTACAAGGGTTCCGTCAAATATTTGGAGGGTCTACAGCCACCAAATATTTGACGGAAGGGGTTCCGTCAAATATTTGGTGGGTGTACAGGGGTTCTGTCAAATATTTGGAGGGTCTAGAGCCCCCAAATATTTGACGGAAGGGGTTCTAGAGCCCCCAAATATTTGACGGAAGGGGTTCCGTCAAATATTTGGTGGGAGTACAAAGGTTCCGTCAAATATTTGGAGGGTCTACACCCCACAAATATTTGACGGAACCCCTTCCGTCAAATTTTTGGTGGGTCTACCCCCAACAAATATTTGACAGAACCCCTTCCGTCAAATATTTGGTGGGTCTACAGCCCCCGAATATTTGACGGAAGGGGTTCCGTCAAATATTTGGTGGGTGTACAGGGGTTCCGTCAAATATTTGGAGGGTCTACACCCAACAAATATTTGACGGAAGGGGTTCCGTCACATATTTGGTGGGTGTACAAGGGTTCCGTCAAATATTTGGAGGGTCTACAGCCCCCAAATATTTGACGGAAGGGGTTCCGTCAAATATTTGGTGGGTGTACAGGGGTTCCGTCAAATATTTGGAGGGTCTAGAGCCCCCAAATATTTGACGGAAGGGGTTCCGTCAAATATTTGGTGGGAGTACAAGGGTTCCGTCAAATATTTGGAGGGTCTACACCCCACAAATATTTGACGGAACCCCTTCCGTCAAATATTTGGTGGGTCTACACCCAACAAATATTTGACGGAACTCCTTCCGTCAAATATTTGGTGGGTCTACAGCCCCCGAATATTTGACGGAAGGGGTTCCGTCAAATATTTGGTGGGTGTACAGGGGTTCCGTCAAATATTTGGAGGGTCTACAGCCCCCAAATATTTGACGGAAGGGGTTCCGTCAAATATTTGGTGGGAGTACAAGGGTTCCGTCAAATATTTGGAGGGTCTACAGCCCCCAAATATTTGACGGAAGGGGTTCCGTCAAATATTTGGTGGGTGTACAGGGGTTCCGTCAAATATTTGGAGGGTCTAGAGCCCCCAACTATTTGACGGAAGGGGTTCCGTCAAATATTTGGTGGGAGTACAAAGGTTCCGTCAAATATTTGGAGGGTCTACACCCCACAAATATTTGACGGAACCCCTTCCGTCAAATATTTGGTGGGTCTACACCCAACAAATATTTGACGGAACCCCTTCCGTCAAATATTTGGTGGGTCTACAGCCCCCGAATATTTGACGGAAGGGGTTCCGTCAAATATTTGGTGGGTGTACAGGGGTTCCGTCAAATATTTGGAGGGTCTACAGCCCCCAAATATTTGACGGAAGGGGTTCCGTCAAATATTTGGTGGGAGTACAAGGGTTCCGTCAAATATTTGGAGGGTCTACAGCCCCCAAATATTTGACGGAAGGGGTTCCGTCAAATATTTGGTGGGTGTACAGGGGTTCCGTCAAATATTTGGAGGGTCTAGAGCCCCCAAATATTTGACGGAAGGGGTTCCGTCAAATATTTGGTGGGAGTACAAAGGTTCCGTCAAATATTTGGAGGGTCTACACCCCACAAATATTTGACGGAACCCCTTCCGTCAAATATTTGGTGGGTCTACACCCAACAAATATTTGACGGAACCCCTTCCGTCAAATATTTGGTGGGTCTACAGCCCCCGAATATTTGACGGAAGGGGTTCCGTCAAATATTTGGTGGGTGTACAGGGGTTCCGTCAAATATTTGGAGGGTCTACAGCCCCCAAATATTTGACGGAAGGGGTTCCGTCAAATATTTGGTGGGAGTACAAGGGTTCCGTCAAATATTTGGAGGGTCTACAGCCCCCAAATATTTGACGGAAGGGGTTCCGTCAAATATTTGGTGGGTGTACAGGGGTTCCGTCAAATATTTGGAGGGTCTAGAGCCCCCAAATATTTGACGGAAGGGGTTCCGTCAAATATTTGGTGGGAGTACAAAGGTTCCGTCAAATATTTGGAGGGTCTACACCCCACAAATATTTGACGGAACCCCTTCCGTCAAATATTTGGTGGGTCTACACCCAACAAATATTTGACGGAACCCCTTCCGTCAAATATTTGGTGGGTCTACAGCCCCCGAATATTTGACGGAAGGGGTTCCGTCAAATATTTGGTGGGTGTACAGGGGTTCCGTCAAATATTTGGAGGGTCTACAGCCCCCAAATATTTGACGGAAGGGGTTCCGTCAAATATTTGGTGGGAGTACAAGGGTTCCGTCAAATATTTGGAGGGTCTACAGCCCCCAAATATTTGACGGAAGGGGTTCCGTCACATATTTGGTGGGTGTACAAGGGTTCCGTCAAATATTTGGAGGGTCTACAGCCCCCAAATATTTGACGGAAGGGGTTCCGTCAAATATTTGGTGGGTGTACAGGGGTTCCGTCAAATATTTGGAGGGTCTAGTGCCCCCAAATATTTGACGGAAGGGGTTCCGTCAAATATTTGGTGGGAGTACAAAGGTTCCGTCAAATATTTGGAGGGTCTACACCCCACAAATATTTGACGGAACCCCTTCCGTCAAATACTTGGTGGGTCTACACCCAACAAATATTTGACGGAACCCCTTCCGTCAAATATTTCGTGGGTCTACAGCCCCGAATATTTGACGGAAGGGGTTCCGTCAAATATTTGGTGGGTTTACAGGGGTTCCGTCAAATATTTGGAGGGTCTACAGCCCCCAAATATTTGACGGAAGGAGTTCCGTCAAATATTTGGTTGGAGTACAAGGGTTCCGTCAAATATTTGGAGGGTCTACAGCCCCCAAATATTTGACGGAAGGGGTTCCGTCAAATATTTGGTGGGTGTACAGGGGTTCCGTCAAATATTTGGAGGGTCTAGAGCCCCCAAATATTTGACGGAAGGCGTTCCGTCACATATTTGGTGGGAGTACAAGGGTTCCGTCAAATATTTGCAGGGTCTACACCCCACAAATATTTGACGGAACCCCTTTCGTCAAATATTTGGTGGGTCTACACCCAACAAATATTTGACGGAACCCCTTCCGTCAAATATTTGGTGGGTTTACAGCCCCCAAATATTTGACGGAAGGGGTTCCGTCAAATATTTGGTGGGAGTACAAGGGTTCCGTCAAATATTTGGAGGGTCTACAGCCCCCAAATATTTGACGGAAGGGGTTCCGTCAAATATTTGGTGGGTGTACAGGGGTTCCGTCAAATATTTGGAGGGTCTAGAGCCCCCAAATATTTGACGGAAGGGGTTCCGTCACATATTTGGTGGGAGTACAAGGGTTCCGTCAAATATTTGGTGGGTCTACAGCCCCCAAATATTTGACGGAAGGGGTTCCGTCAAATATTTGGTGGGTGTACAGGGGTTCCGTCAAATATTTGGTGGGTATTTGATGGAAGGGGTCCAATATCTCACCTCCAAAACATTTCGGGGGTACGCTGCGTCCAGGTTCTGTGGTCTGATCTGTACTTTTTCTCCTTGTAGTTTGTTTTTGCCTCATTACACCTTTCCCTGTGCGAGTTCGCGTTCTGCCAGTTCGCCTACTGTGCGCCTTTGAGCCACAGCTACCTTGCTCGGTCCGAGCCATTGCGCTTCGCGACTGAACCTTGATCGCCTACTGTGCGCCTTTGAGCCTCAGCTTTCGGTTTCAGTCCAAGCCATTGCGCTTCGTGACCAAGCCTGGACGTAGCCACTGCGTGCCTCTGAGCAGCAGCACTTCGTTTGTTGTCATAGCCCTAGCGCTCTCGACAACAAACCCACCAGCAACGGCGTCTCCTGGACCAGCCGGTGAGCCTGAGGACCAGCCCGGCTGGCACTTTGAGTACCAAGGACCTGCCCTTGATTGCCCCCCCGAGTTGTGGGAGCCCCATAGTGGTCACGGTTGTGGACCCTGCAAGCCTCGAAGGTCACCCAAACCACTAACAGTCGTGGTGCACGAGCCAAGCAATGGACCAGCCTGCTGAATGGCCACCGGAGCACTTGCTGGAGCTAGCAAGAATGAAGTATGGCCTAATGCTGGCCACAGGACAATTGGGGTGGGAGGCCACACCGGAGGTGGCCCGGCGCCTATGGTGACGGTTGAGGGACCGCATGGCCTCGTGTGACCTTGATGTGGTGATTCTGCATGGTTGCAGGGCATTGTGCCGGTTCATGTACACCGAGCATGGGTTTGCCAAGCCCACCATGCATGATGGGGGGAGCCTCGTGCACTACCGGGATGTTGCCACAGCCTTGTGGGAACGACTTGCGAAACGGAACACTGGCCGGCCAGGCAGTCGTAAGGCCGGTGCTATTGCCGGGTGGCCGTCAAGTGTGAAGGCAGCAGAGCAAAGGGAGGTTTGGTGTGAACTGGTGCGTGCCCTACCTCTGGTCGACGAGTGGCCGTTCTGGACTGGGGACGTGGCGTATCCCACCCCTACCATGGGTTACTTCTATGACAAGGCTATTCGCCATGTGACGCCTGGCCCATATCTGTGGCCCCAAGCGACAAGTGGGCCCAAACCACTGGTGAGCGACCTGTTGCCAAGCCCCAAGGCGCCCGCTAGCGGTCGGCGCAATTCGTTGCTGCCTGAGGCTGCGGTCCCACGTGCGTGTGTCACTGTCACCCAGACACGGCAAGAGCGCTTTGACCAGGTGTTGCTGCACGCCGCCCATGGGGCAGCCCGCTGCCTCACGATTGCATGCCAAGGGCTGCAAGAGCAGCGCCGAGAACCATTGACTGAGGACAGCCTGGTGGCAGCATACACGCTGGGCCGCCACTTCGCGAACAGCATGCGGGTGCCTATGCAAGACTGCAACGAGCTCTTGCTGCGTTGCAGCCCCTTTAGCCCAGAGGTGCCAGACAGTCATCCCGGTCGTCTGCATGCAGCCGTACGGGTTATGGACAACGCATGGAGGGATGATGCAGGGCTTGAGATGCTGCAGGTACTAGTGGAGGAGATGGAGGCGGCCGGTGTACAGCCAGCATACACCCAACGATTAAGTCCAGGAGGGCACCCCCAAGGTGACCCAAGTGACTCCACGTCCTCTGCCGTAGCGCAGGGGGTTGGAGGGCCGGGTACACCACTAGCATCCACGGCCCCCTCAGGAAAGGGTACAGAACGGCACCAGGCTGATGTGGTACGCACTGTGGCACCAGATGGGACCCCTGACTCGCATGCTGGCAACCACGACTTCATCGCTTTTCGCAGAGGTATGGAGTGTGCCACATGCAAGAAGGAGGTTCGCATCTGGTGCAATACATGTCTAGTGTGTCATGCATGCTTTTGCGCAAGCCCGCGTCCTTGTGGGGACGTGGTGGTGAATGTTGTAGGTGATGTCTGTGATGAGGGGGAGAACAATAGTGCAGACGAATTGGCCACAACGCGCAAGCCAAATAAGGGGCGCAGTGTGGCTAGGATGCAGGCGAAGTTGGCAATGGCAGTGCAGAATGGCAGGGTGCGTGATTGGACGAGGGTGGCGTTGGTGCATTGTCTTGATGTGCTTGGTGTGAAGGTGGCAAGTAACAACACTCGGCGGGAACTGCGGGACCTTGCTACGCAGCACGCATTGCCATTGTTGGAAGAATGGGATGCGTTTGTGCCAGACACGGACCGTGTCACGCGTTCTGCGGCACCACCAAGCAGCTCCCAGCCCAGTTGCTCGCAGCCAGTGGATGACATGGATGGACTCATCGATGAATGAGAGGATGCCCACGTATTCGCATGTGCCTTTTTGTTGTTGTGCGCTCTCTTTGAAGATTTTGCCCATTTTCCGTGTTGCAACATTTGGTGTTCTATGGTGTACCATGACCATTTTATGTGTGGATCCGAATTTAACTGATGCCAATTGCCATGGTCAGGATGCTATCCGTTGAGATTTCTGCCCCTTTCCCTGTGTGGCACATTTCCCCCACGTTACCCATTTGGTTTTCAGTGCTATGTATGGCCGTTTTGTGTGGTGGTCGTTCAATTTTCCCATTTATCCTGCTCCCACATTTTCCCCTTTCCCCTTTCCCCTTTCCCCTTTCCCCTCTCCCCTTTCCCCTTTCCCTTTCCCAAAGTGTATTTTTCCTTGGCCACTTTTGCTGCTCACCCATTTTCCCCATTGCCCCGTTGTGGTGCTCAAAGTGGTTTTTATTTTTGTGTTGCCATGTTTCTGATTGTCACAGATGCTGTCTGCTGTCAACAACAGGTGTGCAATTGTTTTCCAAACGGGGGGGGGGTTTGTGTGTTCTGTTTTTTGTGGCGCCTTTTTTCCTTGGGGGGGGGGGGGGGGGGGGGGGGATGGAAGGCACCTGATAGTGGGGGGGGGGGGGGGGGATGGGTGGGTCAAGGGGGGGGGTTCCTGTGAAGAATTTGGTGTGGACAACGGCAAGGGGGGGGGTGATTTAGGGATAGTTTCTCCCAATTTCCTCTAGACATTGGACCCCTAGACCCACTTCCAATAGACAAGAATATCAGACATCTTCTTGGACAGACCGCACACACAACACCCCTTATCAGACATCAGACATCAGACTTTATACACAATCCTTCTTTCCCTTGCTGCAAAACAAGGCAATCTAGTGGGGTTAAGAAGCATGGATCTAGGCATTGTACAAGATGCACTTTGTGGAAGAAGAACACTTTCAAAGGGGGCAAGTGGGCTTTCCCTTGCCACTCAACAAAGCACTCAAGTGCGGTCAAGGAGGTTTGATTTGGGGTTGGTACAAGTTGGACTTGTGCCAGAGGGGCATGTTTAGAGGTGGGCAAATAGGCTTTCTCTTACTGCTGAACAAAGCATTCAAGTGGGGTCAACAAGCATGGATGTGGTTTCACAAGGTGGACTCTTTGGAATAAAAGCATGTTCAAAGTGGGCAAGTGGGTTTTCCCTTGCCGCTGAAAAAAGTATTGAAGTGTGGTCAACAAGCATGGATATAGGGTTCTTACAAGTTGCACTCTTTTGAAGAAGGGCATGTTCAGAGTGGGCAAGTAGGCTTTCCCTTGCTGCTGAACAAAGCATTGGCTGGGGTCAAGAAGCATGGATTGGGCGTTTGTACAAGGTGGACTTTCCTGGGGCGTGTTTAGAGTGGGCAAGTGGACTTTCTCATGCCGCTGAACAAAGCATTGTTTGGGGTCAAGAAGCATGGATTGGACGTTTGTACAAGGTTGACTTTGTCGGGGCATGTTCAGAGTGGGCGAGTGGGCTTTCCCTTGCTGCTTAACAAGGCATTGAAGTGTGGTCAAGAAGCATGGACATGAGGTTCTTACAAGTTGCACTCTTTTGAAGAAGGGCATGTTCCGAGTGGGCAAGTGGGCTTTCCCTTTTTGCTGAACAAAGCATTAGCTGAGGTCAAGAAGCATGGATTGGGCGTTTTCTACAAGGTGGACTTTGTGGGGGCATGTTCAAAGTGGGCAAGTAGGGTTTCCCTTGCCACTGAACAAAGCATTGTCTGGGGTCAAGAAGCATGGATTGGACGTTTGTACAAGGTGGATCCTGTGGGGGCATGTTCAGAGTGGGCAAGTGGGCTTTCCCTTGCTGCTGAACAAAGCTTTGGTTGGGGGCACAATGCATGGATTGGACGTTTCTACAAGGTGGACTTTGTTGGGGCATGTTCATAGTGGGCGAGTAGGCTTCCCTTGCCGTTGAACAAAGCATTGTGTGGGGTCAAGAAGCATGGATTGGACGTTTGTACAAGGTGGACTTTGTGGGGGGATGTTCAGAGTGGGCAAGTGGGCTTTCCCTTGCTGCTGAACAAAGCTTTGGTTGGGGGCACAATGCATGGATTGGACGTTTCTACAAGGTGGACTATTTCGGGGCATGTTCATAGTGGGCGAGTAGGCTTCCCTTGCCGCTGAACAAAGCATTGTGTGGGGTCAAGAAGCATGGATTGGACGTTTGTACAAGGTGGACTTTGTGGGGGGATGTTCAGAGTGGGCAAGTGGGCTTTCCCTTGCTGCTGAACAAAGCATTCTCTGGGGTCAAGAAGCATGGATTGAACGTTTGTACAAGGTGGACTCTGTGGGGGGATGTTCAGAGTGGGCAAATGGGCTTTCCCTTGCTGCTGAACATAAGTTGCAATTTCACAAACTCACAAGTGGGGACAAGAAGTTTGGAAGTGCTACTATCCATGTTGTATGTGGTTCGGCGCAACCATCATACGTCATGGGGCACATTTTGGAAGAACCTCAAACATGCAAAATGGCGATGTCTCAAGATATATTCGGATTTACCAAGTCTTGTGGTTTTGTGCCCACGGCACGGAGGCTGCGGGGGGGGAACGGGTGCTATGCTCTTGGCCGATTGGAAGCGCCCCCTCCAGTATACAAACGACCCATCGGAGGAGCGTAGCACCTAAGACCGGGGGATTTACTCTAGTCGGGGGAGTAGAGTTAGGTCACCATGATCTTATGCGCTGTATCCCGACATTGTAATGATTTTCCAATTTCATTCAAGGTTGGGGTTATTCCAATCCACAATGACAAAGTTGCCACAAAGAGTGGCAAGTAGGCTTTGTGTTGCCATGTATTGGGCACTCAATGTCTTTTCACATGCCTTAGCATGTTACAAATTTGATTACCAATCTTTTTTAATCATTCTCCACTCGGAACTCACAACAACTCCCAGGGACCATAGCATACAAGCGCTTCGTATGCGTTGTGCAAGACTAGGACCTAGCTGAGTCCTAGTTCGAGTCAGCAACAGCAGCATATAGCAGCAGCGGCAACAGCAAGCAAGCAAGCCGTCCAAAAGTCTTTGCGACCACAGCGTGGCTCAAAACCGGCATCCAAGTAGCTCAAAATGACCGTGGAGCAAAGGCGCATCACCGAAAATAGGTTTCCTGCCGTTTCCAGCCCTCTAGCCCGTTCTACGGCTGATTTAGTGTCCAAAAAGGGCCCCTTTTGGGTTCTTTTCAGGACGATCGTCCTGGAAACTCAGGACGATCGCCGGTGTGGCAAGTGGGCGTTTGCAATAAGGGCCGTTGTTCTTCCATGGCGATTAGGGTATCAAATGATGGCAAATGGGTGTTAAATCTGGCATGTACCATGCCGTGGTGCCAGACGGTGGTCCATTTTGAGGTGAAAATGAGCCGTTTTTGAGCTGTGTTTCAGGACGATCGTCGTGACCGTCGAGGCACATCTCTAAAGCAAGCGATCTTTCTTCAACGGTGATTTCCAATGCCTTATGCAAGACTAGGACCCAGCTCGGTCCTAGTTCGATTCTTCATTACCGAGCTGGGTTTACCCTGTCAAGGTTTTACACCACCTTTTAGGGTCCAAGGATGAGCAACACATTTTAGCTCCAGCAGCAGCAGCAGCAGCAAGCAGCAAGCAGCAAGCAGCAGGCGGTTAAAAAGCCCGTGTGAGGACATAGTGGCTCAAAACCGGCATCCAAGTAGGTCAAAACGATTGAGGAGCAAAAGCGCATCACCACAAACCGGTTTGTGCCGTTTCAAGCCGTCCAGCCCGTTCTACGGCCAATTTAGTTTCCAAAAATGGCCGTTTTTGGGCTATTTTCAGGACAATCGTCCTGAAAACTCAAGACCATCGCCGGTGTGTCAAGTGGACATTTGCAATGAGGGCCGTCGTTTTTCCATGGCGATTGGGCTATCAAATGATGGGGAATGGGTGCTCAATACCGCATGTACCATGCCGTGGTGCCACACGGTGGTCCATTTTGAGGTGAAAATGAGCCATTTTGAGGCGCGTATCCGGACGATCGTCCCGACCATGGAGGCATATTTGCAAAGCAAGCGGTCTTTCTTCAACGGTGATGTGCAATGCGTTACACAAGACTAGGACCAACCTCGGTCCTAGTTCGAGTCTTGATTACCGAGCTGGGTTTACCCTGTCAAGGTTTTACACCACCCTTTAGGGTCCAAGGGTGAGCAACACGTTTTCGCAGCAATAGCAGCAACAATAGCAGGCGGTTAAAAAGTCCTTGCGACCACTGTGCGGCTCAAAACCGGCATCCAAGTAGCTCAAAACGACCGGAGAGCAAATGCGCATCACCACAAACAAGTTTCGTGCCGTTTCGAGCGGCCTAGCCCGTTTTGTGGCCAATTTAGTGTCCAAAAATGGCCGTTTTTAGGCTGTTTTGGGCTGGTTTCAAGACGATCGTCCTGAAAGTTCAGGACGATCGGGGGTACACCAAGCAGGTGTTTCCCATGAGGGACGTTGGCCTTTCATGGCGATTGGCCTATCAAAGGATGGCAAATGGGTGTTCAATAAGGCGTGTACCACGCCGTGGTGCCAGCCGGTGGTCTGTTTTGAGGTGAAAATGAGCCGTTTTTGAGCCGTGTTAAGGCACGCGGTCTTCCTTCAACGGTAATTTCCCATGTGTTAAGCAAGACTACGACCCAACTCCGTCCTAGTCCGAGTCTTGATAGTAGCAGCAACAACAGCAGCAAGCAGTAGCAGCAAAAGCACTAGCAGCAACAAGCCAGTAAAAAGTCCTTGCGACCACACCGCGGCTCAAAACCGGCATCCAAGTAGCTCAAAACGACCGGGGAGCAAAGGGGCATCACCACAAACAGGTTGCGTGCCGTTTCGTGCTGTCTAGCCCGTCCTACGGCCAATTTAGTGTCCAAAAATGGCCGTTTTTGGGTGTTTTCAAGGCGATCGTCTTGAAAAATCAGGACGATTGTCGGTTTGTCGAGTAAGGAACTCCAATCAACGCTGTTGGTTTCCGCAACGGTTAGACAAGCAAATGATTGCAAATGGGTGATGAAGAGGGCGTCTTCCACACCGCGGTGTCTTCACGGGGTGCATTTGGGGTGAAAAATGTGTGTTTTTGAGTCAATGTTCAAGAGGAGGCAACAAGTAGCAAACGGTGGTCCAAAATTCCTTGCCACGACACCATGGCTCAAAACCGACATCCAAGTGGCTCAAAACGACCGGGGAGCAAACACGCACCACCACAAATTGGTTCCGTGCAATTCGGAGCCGTGTAGCCCTTTCTATGGCACATTTAGTGTCCCAAAATGGCTGTCCTTTGAGCCGTTTTCAGGACGATCGTCCTCAAAACTCGGGATCATCCTTGGATTGTCTAGTATGGGACTCCAATAAACGCCGTTGTTCTTCCCCAACGATTAGACAATCAAATGCTTGCAAGTGGGTAATGAAGAAGGTGTCTTCCACACCGCGGTGTGTTCACGGGGTGCATTGGGGGTGAAAAATGTGCGTTTATGTACGTACCTTGGTCGCCATGTAGGCTTTCTCACCGCAATCTAACTAGTTGACTTTGTCCCATGGGGTGCATTTGGGGTGAAAAATGTGCCTTTATGTACGTACCTTGGTCGCCGTGTAAGCTTGCTCTCGGTATTCTAATTCATTGATTTTGTCCGATGAGTGAACGCGCATCAACACAAACAGGTTTTGTGGCATTTTGAGCCGTTTGGCCCGTGCTATGGCCGATTTAGTGTCCAAAAATGGCCGTTTTTGAGCTGTTTTCAAGATGATGGTCCTGCAAACTTAGGACCATCGCCGGTGTGTCAAGTGGGCGTTTGCAATGAGAGCCGTTGTTCTTCCATAGCGATATGGCTATCGAAGGAAAGCAAATCGTTGTTCAATAAGGCATGTACCATGCCGTGGTGCCACACGGTGGTCCGTTTTGAGGTGAAAATGAGCCGTTTTTGAGCCGCGAATCAGGCAAATGTCCTAAGCGTGGAAGCGCATTTGCAAAGCAAGCCGTCTTTCTTCAACGGTGATTTCCAATGCGTTACGCAAGACTAAGACCCAGCTCGGTCCTAGTTCGAGTCCTGATTACCGAGCTAGGTTTACCCTGTAGAGGTTTTACACCACCTTTTAGGCTCCAAGGATGAGCAACACATTTTAGCAGCAGCAGCAGCGGTAGCAAGCAGCAGCAGCAGCAGCAGCAACAGGCGAGTAGGAAGTCCATGCCACCACAATGTGGCTCAAAATCGGCGTCCAAGTAGCTCAAAACCACCGGGGAGCTTTTCCACATCACCACAAACAAGTTTCATTACCATGCCGTTCTGCCACACGGTGGTCCATTTTGAGGTGAAAATGAGCCGTTTTTGAGCCGTGCTTCAGGATGATCGTCCTTACCGTCGAGGCACATCTCTAAAGCAAACTGTCTTCCTTCAACAGCGATTTCCAATGCGTTACGCAAGACTCAGACCCAGCTCGGTCCTGCTTCGAGTCTTGATTACCGAGCTGGGTTTACCCTGTCGAGGTTTTACACCACCTTTTAGGGTCCAAGGATGAGCTACACATTTTAGCAAGCAGCAAGCAAGCTGCGGGCGGTTAAAAAGTCTTTGGAACGACACCGTTGGTCAAAACCGGCTTCCAAGTAGCTAAAAATGACCGGGGAGCTATTCAATTAACAAGCTGGGTTTACCGTGTCGAGGTTTTACACCACCTTTTAGGGTCCAAGGTTGAGCAACACGTTTTAGCAAGCTGCAGCAATAGCAAGCAGCAAGCAGCAAGCAGTAGGTGGTTGAAAAGTGCTTGCGACGAAATTGTGGCTCAAAACGGACCTCCAAGTAGCTCACAACGACCGGAGAGCAAAGAACGTCACCACAAACACGTTTCGTGCCGTTTGGAGCCGTCTAGTGCCTTCTATGGCCGATTGAGTGTCCAAAAATGGCCGTTTTTGGGCTGTTGTCATGACGATCTTCCTGAAAGTTCAGGACGACCGCCACTGTGTTGAGTGGCGTTTTCAATGAGACTCGTTCTTCTTCCATACTGATTGGGCTATCAAAGGAATGCAAATCGGTGGTGCATGGGGCATTTGGCTTGCAGCGGTGCCATGCGGTGGTTCTGTTTGAGGTGGAAAGGAGCCGTTTTAGAGTCGTGTTCCGGGACATTGCCCGAACTGCGAAGGCAGATGCCAAGCAGTATATCCTGCACGGTGCTTTCCAATGCGTTGACAAAGACTAGGACGCAGCCCGGTCCTGGTTCGAGTCTTGATTACCGAGCCGGGTCTACCATGTCGAGGTTTTACACCACCTTTTAGGGTCCACGGATGAGCAACACATTTTAGCAGTAGCAGCAGCAACAGCAGCAAACGCAAGAAAAGTCCTTGCGGCGGCACCGTGGCTCACAACCGGCATCCAATAGCTCAAAACGACCGAGGCGCAAAGGCACATCACCACAAACAAGTTTTGTGCCGTTTCAAGTCCTCTAGCCCGTTATAAGTCCGATTTAGTGTCCAAAAATGGCCGTTTTTGGGCTGCTTTTAGGACGATTGTCCTGAAATCTCAGGACGATCGTTGGTTTGCTGCGTAGGTGTTTCCAATGTGTACCTGCGGCTCGCTTGGAAATGTGAGGTTGGGGCTTAGTTGGGGATAAAACGGCTCATTTGGGGCTAAGTGGCGTTTCTCAAGGGGTTTGATGTGAAAAATGGTGGCTCTCGGGGGTGGGTTGGGGTTTCGGAATGTCACTAAATGGATCCCAATCCCTAGTCCAAAAGGATTTGACCGGGGTGGTTGTTTTTTTTTGGACGGCTCAGTTGATTGAGCACCACCACTGAGCTATCACTGAGCTGTCACTGAGCCGGCTCACTTAGCTCTTACTTAGCTCTCACTTAGCTCTCACTGAGTGCGCCGAATGGCTCACTGAGCGCTCACTGAGAGCTAATTAGGGGCTCACTCAGGGCTCACTCAAGGCTCACTCAGGAGTTTCTCCCCCCTTTTGCCCTCTCTTCCCACCCTTGCCAGCCCACACTTCACCCTTTTCACACCAACATCGGTCCACAGTTGTCACCATGTCTTTCCTCCAAGAACATGAGCGTGCATGCACACATACATACTTGCATACATGTACCCGGCGCGACAAACACGCAAACATCCAAACACACACACTTCCTAAGGGACACAAATATCCAAACGTGTACACACATATACACCCATACACACGTCCACACACACACACATGCACATGCACAAATTGACAACCACATTCATTTTGTGTGCAACTATCTTGCGTGTACATGTACACATGGCCACATTGAGGCATGCGCAGTGAAGGGCTAGGGAGAGATGGTTACGGGGTTGGGGTTCGGGGATATGAACCAAGCCATTTGTGAGGGTGTTCCCTGTTGCCTCATTACAATGGCACCCACCCACCCCACACACACACACCATGAAGCACAAGTAGGGCACGAAGGACATTGCATGCTTTTGTGACGTTCATCATGCAACCATCTTGACCTACACCATGACACATTGACCCCCTCCCTTGTTATCCCCTCCCGTCCCCTTTTGCTATGCTACGTTCCCCTGCTTCCCTCGTGCGTAGCCCTTCTCTTCTCTTGCGTGTCCCATCCCCTTGTCCTGCCTTTCCTACTTTTTGGCCGTGGCATCACGTGCATGATGGTGGCGGGAGGGACGATGACCTTTGCAGGTATGTTGTGCTATTATGTGTGTGGGTGTGGGTTTGCGTGCTTGCGTGCGTGTGTGGTTGTGCCCATGCGCATGTGCGCATGTGTAGTTGGTTTATTCCTTCCGAGTTTCTCTCATTTAGTGTGATTGTACGTCTGCTTGTGTGTGTGTGGGGGGGGGGTGGTTGCATGGGTGGATGTGTGGGTGAAGGTGTCTTTGTGCGTGAGTCTTTGTGAGTGTGTCACTGCATGCTTTGGTTTATGGTTGCCTAGGTTTGTGTGCGCATGTGGATTGGTGAATGTGTGTACGCGCAGGTGTGTGTGTGTGTGTGTGTGTGTGTGTGTGGGTGTGTGTTGCAGCTGTTGTTTTGGATGTTGTTGTTGGTTTTGGTGTTGTGTGGCATCGGCTTTGATTGTGTGCGCATAACGTTGTGTTTGTGGCTGCATACGCACGTATGGTTGTGGTTGTGGCTGTGGCTGTGGTTGTGGGCTTGCTTGCGGTTGTTGCTATGGCCGTTGTGGTAGCTCTGGTTGTGGGTGTGGTTCTGGTAGTGACTAGGGTTACGGCTTTGGGTGTGGGTGTGGGTGTGGGTGTGGGTGTGGGTGTGGGTGTGGGTGTGGGTGTGGGTGTGTTTCTGCACGCTGTGTTGTGTGTGGATTTGGTTGTGGTTGTGCCACTCTGTGTGGCCTGCTGTGGCGAAGGCTGCAATTGTAGCTTTCAATGTGGCTGCAGCTGTTCTTTGGGTTCTGGCTGTAGCTGGGGGGGGGGTTAAAGGACTGCAAACAGGGGGGCTCAAATTACCATTCTCCCCCTCCAAAAAAATTCACACAAAGTTTACAATGACAAGTTACAGTGACAGTGTACAATGACAATTTACAATGAGAGCATACAGTGAGTGTAGAGTGACAATGTAGAGTGCTAGTGTAGAGTCTTGGCTGGTGTGGCAGACACACTGTGTATGGGACTACATTCTATGAGACCTTGGGGAGTACAGTGTATAGTGTACAGTGTACAGTGCACAGTGTACAGTGACCATGTACAGTGACAGTGTATAGTGACAGTGTGCAGTGGCAGTGTGCAGTGTGCACTGACAGCGTACAGTGCCAGAATACAATGTACCATGTGCAGTGACAGTAGATGGTGACAGCATTGACAGTGTACATGGACAGAGTACAGTGACAATGTACAGTGACATTGTACAATGAAACTGTACAGTGACCGTAAACCATGAGCGAGCCCTCACTGAGCGCTCACTGCGCCATTTGGCGTGCCCAGTGAGGGCGCGAAACGGCGCAGTGAGTGCTCACTGACAGCGCCAAATAGCTCAGTGAGCACTCACTTAGCGCCCGAACGCTTGCACTGTACGGTGTGCAGTGTGCATGACACACTGTGCAGTGTGCATGACACAGTGTGTAGTGTGCAGTGTACACTGCGCACTGCACACTGTGTACTGCACACTGCACACTGTGTATTGCACACTGCACATTGTGTTTTGCACACTGCACACTATAATGCACACTGCAGACTGTGTATTGCGCATTGCACACTACACACTGTGCATTACAAATTGCACAGTGCACACTGTAATGCACACCGCACACTGTGCATTGCACACTACACACCGCACCCTGTGTAATGCACACTGGGTATTGCACACTGCACCCGGTGCACTCTGCAAAACCCAATGTGCAATACACAGGGTGCAGCATGTGGTGTGCATGACTCAGTGTGCAGTGTGCATTACACAGTGTGCACTGCGGATTACATCACACACGGCATACTACACCCTGTGTATTGCACACTACACACAGTGTGCAGTGTGCAGTGTGCAATACACAGTGTGCATAGTGTATTACACAGTGTGCAGTGTGCATTACAGTGTGCAGTGTGCAATTTGTAACACACAGTGTGCAGTGTGCAGTGTGCAATACACAGTATGCAGTGTGCACTGTGCAATACACAATGTGCAGTGTGCAGCGTGCATTACAGTGTACAGTGTGCCATTTGTAAAGCAAAGTGTGCTGTGTGCAGTGTGCATGACACGGTGTGCAGTGTGCATTACACTGTGCAGTGTGCAATTTGTAATGCACAGTGTGTAGTGTGCAATGTGGATGACACTTTGTGCAGTGTACATTGCCGTGTGCAGTGTGCAATACACAGTGTGCAGTACGCTGCATACTACACCCTGTGTATTGCACACTACACACAGTGTGCAGTGTGCAGTGTGCAATGAACTGTGTGCAGTGTGCAGTGTGCAATACACCCTGTGCAGAGTGTGTTACACAGTGTGCAGTGTGCATTAAAGTGTGCAGTGTGCATTACAGTGTGCATTGTGCAATTCGTAACACACAGTGTGCAGTGTGCAGTGTGCAATACACAGTATGCAGTGTGCAGTGTGCAATACACAGTGTGCAGTGTGCAGTGTGCATTACAGTGTGCAGTGTGCATTACAGTGTGCAGTGTGCATTACAGAGTGCAATGTGCAATTTGTAATGCACAGTGTGCTGTGTGCAGTATGCAATGCACAGTGTGCAGTGTGCAATACACAGTGTGCAGTACACTGCACACTACACACTGTGTATTGCACACTACACACAGTGTGCAGTGTGCAGTGTGCAGTACACTCTGTGCAGTGTGCAGTGTGCAATACACCCTTTGCACAGTGTATTACACAGTGTGCAGTGCGCATTAAAGTGTGTAGTGTGCATTACAGTGTGCAGTGTGCAATTTGTAACACACAGTGTGCAGTGTGCAGTGTGCAATACACAGCATGCAGTGTGCAGTGTGCAATACACAGTGTGCAGTGTGCACTGTGCATTACAGTGTGCAGTTTGCATTACAGAGTGCAGTGTGCAATTTGTAATGCACACTGTGCTACTGTGCTGTGTGCAATATGCAATACACAGTGTGCAATGTGCATTACAGTGTGCAGTGTGCAATTTGTAGCACACAGTGTGCAGTGTGCAGTGTGCAATACACAGTATGCAGTGTGCAGTCTGGAATACACAGTGTGCAGTGTGCAGGGTGCATTACAGTGTGTAGTGTGCTTTACAGCGTGCAGTGTGCAATTTGTAATGCACAGTGTGCAGTGTGCAGTGTGCAATACACAATGTGCAGTGTGCATTGCAGTGTGAAGTGTGCAATACACAGTGTGCAGTGTGCAATACACAGTGTGCACTGTGCAATACACAGTGTGCAGTGTGCAATACACAGTGTAGAGTGACAGTGTAGAGTGCTAGTGTCGAGTCTTGGCTGTTGTGGAGTACAGTGTACAGAGTGCAGTGTACAGTGTACAGTGTATAGTGTACAGTGACAATGTACAGCGACACTGTATAGTGACAGTGTGCAGTGTGCAGTGTGCAGTGTGCCGTGACAACGTACACCCCAGAATACAGTGTACCATGTACAGTGAAAGTAGATAGTGACAGCATTGATAGCGTACATGGACAGGGTAGAGTGCCATTGTACAATGACAGTGTACAATGACAGTGTACAGTGACCGTAAACCATGAGCGAGCCCTCACTCACCGCTCACTGAGCCATTTGGCGCGCTCAGTGAGCGCTCACTGAGAGCGCCAAACAGCTCATTGAGCACTCTCTGAGCGCCCGAACGCTTGCAGTGTACGGTGTGCAGTGTGCATGACACAGTGTGCAGTGTGCATGACATAGTGTGTAGCGTGCAGTGTACACTGCGCACTGCACTCCGTGTACCGCACACTGCACACTGCACACTGTGTATTCCCCCACTGCCGCCCCGGGGCGCGTGACCTCACCGTGGTGTGGGGGTGAAACCAGGGGGGGGTCCCCTGGGCTAACACGCAATCTGGGGGGTGACCTGGTCCAGCCACGGCGGCCAGGGCACGAGATTGCGCGCCCCATCCCTCGCCGGCCACCGTGGGAGAGCCACGATGGCACAGGGCGGGCTCCACCGGGGGCTGGCGGTATGCAGGTGTCACCCGGGTCCCCCTGTGACCCAGCCCTCTCCACGGCTCGTGTGCCCTCCCCTACCCCAACCCACTGCACCTTGTGTTCTGCACAGGTACATCATGGGGTGGGGATCTCGTCCTATCCGACGGGACCGGAGGTGGGAGGCGGTGGAATAAAGGGGAGACAGCGCCGGGGCGGAGGTAAGGGTCAGCGCCTGCCGCTACGGTGCTCACTGCGCCGGGGTAATGGCACCTGCCTGCAGCCTTGACGCCTGGCTCCCCAGGCAGTGCAGTGAAACAAGGGGAGGCCCCCCGTCCTTGGTCCTCCGCCCATGCAGGGGGGAGCGGCCTGCCTTGGCGACACAGTCCTGAAATAAGGGGTGCCCCCCCCGACTCTTGTGGATCCTGGGTGAGAGACGATAATGAAATAAGGGCCGGCCCCCCCAGAGACTGACACGGTCCAGCCTGGGCCGCGGGGGGATAGGGACGCCCTGTGGGTTCGTCAGGTATTTCTCCTTCCCCCAGACAGCGGCGGTTACACCCGAGTCCCTCCGGTCCAGCCTCGGCCGCGGAGGGATAGGGACGCCCCGTGGGTCCGTCAGGTATTTTTCCTTCCCCCACACAGCGGCGGTTACACCCGAGTCCCTCCGTTGCAGCCTCGGCCGCGGGGGGATAGGGACGCCCCGTGGGTTCGTCAGGTATTTTTCCTTTCCCCACACAGCGGCGGTTACACCCGAGTCCCTTCGGTTCAGCCTTGGCCGCGGGGGGATAGGGACGCCCCGCGGGTTCGTCGGGTATTTTTTCCTTCCCCCACACAGCGGCGGTTACACCCGAGTCCCTCCGGTCCAGCCTGGGCCGCTGAGGGATAGGGACGCCCCGTGGGTTCGTCAGGTATCTTTCCTTCCCCCCCACAGCGGCGGTTACACCCGAGTCCCTCCGGTCCAGCCTGGGCCGCGGAGGGATAGGGACGCCCCGTGGGTTCCTCAGGTGTTTTTCCTTCCCCCACACAGCGGCGGTTACACCCGAGTCCCTCCGGTCCCCCCTGGGCCGCGGGGGGATAGGGACGCCCCGTGGGTTCGTCAGGTATTTTTCCTTCCCCCACACAGCGGCGGTTACACCCGAGTCCCTCCGGTCGAGCCCGGGCCGCGGGGGGATAGGGACGCCCCGTGGGTTCGTCACGTATTTTTCCTTCCTCCACACAGCGGCGGTTACACCCGAGTCCCTCCGGTCCAGCCTGTGCCGCGGAGGGATAGGGACGCCCCGTGGGTTCGTCAGGTATTTTTCCTTCCCCCACACAGCGGCGGTTACACCCGAGTCCCTCCGGTCCAGCCTGGGCGGCGGAGGGATAGGGACGCCCCTGGGTTCGTCAGACATTTTTTCTTCCCCCACACAGCGGCGGTTACACCGGAGTCCCTCCGGTCCAGCCTGGGCCGCGGAGGGATAGGGACGCCCCAAGGGTTCCTCAGGTGTTTTTCCTTCCCCCACACAGTGGCGGTTACACCCGCGTCCCTCCGGTCCAGCCTGGGCCGCGGGGGGATAGGGACGCCCCGTGGGTTCGTCAGGTATTTTTCCTTCCCCCAGACAGCGGCGGTTACACCCGAGTCCCTCCGGTCTAGCCTGGGCCGCGGAGGGATAGGGACACCCCGTGGGTTCCTCAGGTGTTTTTCCTTCCCCCACACAGCGGCGGTTACACCCGAGTCCCTCCGGTCCAGCCTGTGCCGCGGAGGGATACGGACGCCCTGTGGGTTCGTCAGGTATTTTTCCGTCCCCCACACAGCGGCGGTTACACCCGAGTCCCTCTGGTCCAGCTTGGGCCGCGGAGGGATAGGGACGCCCTGTGGGTTCGTCAGGTATTTTTCCTTCCCCCACACTTGGCTTGCGGACCATCGAGGCCCCCGCCGCTGAGGCGAGGGGGCCTCTTACGCTTTGGCACCACTGAGGCCCCCGCCGCTGAGGCGAGGGGGCCTCTTTGGCTTTGGGACCACCGAGGCCCCCGCCGCTGAGGCGAGGGGGCCTCCTTCGCTTTGGTACCATCGAGGCCCCCTCCGCTGAAGCGAGAGGGCCTCCTTGGCTTTGGGACCACCGAGGCCCCCGCCGCTGAGGCGGGGGGGCCTCCTTCGCTTTGGGACCACCGAGGTCCCCTGCGCTGAGGCGAGGGGGCCTCCTTTGTTTTGGGACCACCGAGGCCCCCTCCGCTGAGGCGAGGGGTCCTCCTTGGCTTTCGGATCATCGAGGCCCGCGCCGCTGAGGCGAGGGGGCCTTTTTCGTTTCGGGACCATCGAGGCCCCCTCCGCTGAGGCGAGGGGGCCTTCTCTGTTTGGGACCATCGAGGTCCCCGCCGCTGAGGCGGTGGGGGCCTCTTTGGCTTTCGGACCATCGAGGCCCTCGCTGAGGCGAGGGGGCCTCTTTCGTTTTGGGACCATCGAGGCCCCCGCCGCTGAGGCGAGGGGGCCTCCTGGGCTTTGGGACCACCGAGGCCCCCGCCGCTGAGGCGGGGGGGCCTCCTTCGCTTTGGGACCACCGAGGCCCCCCGCCGCTGAGGCGAGGGGGCCTCCTTCTCTTCGGGACCACTCAGGCCCCCGCCGCTTGGGCGAGGGGGCCTCGGTGGCTTTGGGACCACCGAGGCCCCCTCCGCTGAGGTGAGGGGGCCTCTTACGCTTTCGGACACTGAGGCCCCCGCCGCTGAGGCGAGGGGGCCTCTTTCGCTGTGGGATCACCAAGGCCCCTGCCGCTGAGGCGAAGGGGCCTCCTTCGCTTGGGGACCACCGAGGCCCCCGCCGCTGAGGCGAAGGGGCCTCTTTCGCTTTGGGACCACCGAGGCCCCCGCCGCTGACGCGAGGGGGCCTCCTTCGCTTTGGATTAGCCGAGGCGGGGGTTTTTGTGTCCCCTCCGCAGACGTGCGGCACTGCGGATTGCGGGGACACGACCGGAGGGTTAGAGGATGGCCCCGCGCACCGGCACCTTGGGCAGAAGTGCCGGGCGTTGGGGGAGGGGGGGGGACCAGGCCACGGACCAAGCCCCCGTGTTCCGGCGGCCAAACGCCGCCCAGTCGGTAGTACCTGGCGGCTAAGGGCCCACACCCGTGAGACTGCGTCCCCCTTCCCTTGGGGGGGTGGTGGACCGTGCCGGAAGTGGAGCCGGCGCTCCGCCTCGCCCCCCATTCGGTGCCCCTGGGAGGGGATCCGGCTACGTGTAGGGCGGGTGCATGCACGTAGTGCGG
This sequence comes from Eutreptiella sp. 'Long Island Sound 2002', assembly GCA_964036045.1. Lineage (NCBI taxonomy): Eukaryota > Euglenozoa > Euglenophyceae > Eutreptiales > Eutreptiaceae > Eutreptiella > Eutreptiella sp. 'Long Island Sound 2002'. The sequence goes on along the minus strand of OZ038380.1, from coordinate 63,480,093 downwards.
GCTAGGGGACAAGGGGAGGAGACGAAGAGGAGAGCCGCCGCCATGATGCTTAGCCGGACGGCTTGGGGTGAAACCACCCTCCCGGTCGCTTTCCAGACCGTGGAGGGCCGGCGGGCACCATGGGGATGTGCCGCGGGGGCGCCCTACCAGGGGACCGCATCCCTCCTCCTCCTGTGTATTGCACATTGCACATTTTGTATTGCACACTGCACACTAAAATGCACACTGCACACTGCGTATTGCACACTGCACACTACAAAGTGTGCATTACAAATTGCACAGTGCACACTGTAATGCACACTGCACACTGTGTACTGCACACTACACACCGCACCCCGTGTAATGCACACTGGGTATTGCACACTGCACCCGGTGCGCTGTGCAATACCCAATGTGCAATACACAGGGTGCAACATGTGGTGTGCATGACTCAGTGTGCAATGTGCATTACACAGTGTGCAATGCGGATTACATCACACACGGCATACTACACCCTGTGTATTGCACACTACACACAGTGTGCAGTGTGCAGTGTGAAATACACAGTGTGCATAGTGTATTACACAGTTTGCTGTGTGCATTACAGTGTGCAGTGTGCAATTGGTAACACACAATATGCAGTGTGCATTGTGCAATACACAGTGTGCAGTGTGCAGTGTGCATTACACCGTACACTGTGCCATTTGTAATGCAAAGTGTGCTCTGTGCAGTGTGCATGACACGGTGTGCAGTGTGCATTACACTGTGCAGTGTGCAATTTGTAATGCACAGTGTGCAGTGTGCAATGTGCATGACACTGTGTGCAGTGTGCATTACAGTGTGCAGCGTGCAATACACAGTGTGAAGCGTGCAATACACAGTTTGCAGCGTGCAATACACAGTGTGCAGTACACTGCATACTACACCCTGTGTATTGCACACTACACACAGTGTGCAGTGTGCAGTCTGCAATACACTGTGTGCAGTGTGCAGCGTGCAATACACGCTGTGCAGAGTGTATTACACAGTGTGCAGTCGGCATTACAATGTGCAGTGTGCATTACAGTGTGCAGTGTGCAGTGTGCAATTTGTAACACACAGTGTGCAGTGTGCAGTGTGCAATACACAGTATGCAGTGTGCAATGTGCAATACACAGTGTGCCGTGTGCAGTGTGCATTACAGTGTGCAGTGTGCGTTACAGAGTGCAGTGTGCAATTTGTAATGCACAGTGTGCTGTGTGCAGTATGCAATACACAGTGTGCAGTGTGCATTGCAGTGTGTAGTGTGCAATTTGTAGCACACAGTGTGCAGTGTGCAGTGTGCAATACACATTATGCAGTGTGCAGTGTTGAATACACTGTGTGCAGTGTGCACTGTGCATTACAGCGTGCAGTGTGCAATTTGTAATGCACAGTGTGCAGTGTGCAGTGTGCAATACACAATGTGCAGTGTGCATTGCAGTGTGAAGTGTGCAATACATAGTTTGCAGTGTGCAATACACAATGTGCACTGTGCAATACACAGTGTGTAGTGTGCGATACACAGTGTAGAGTGACAGTGTAGAGTGCTAGTGTCGAGTTTTGGTTGTTGTGGAGTACAATGTACAGAGTGCAGTGTACAGTGTGCAGTGTATAGTGTACAGTGACAATGTACAGCGACACTGTATAGTGACACTGTGCAGTCTGCAGTGTGCAGTGACAACGTACAGTGACAGAATACAGTGTACCATGTACAGTGAAAGTAGACAGTTACAACATTGACAGCGTACATGGACATTGTGACGGGGAGGGGGTGGCCGCCTCCCTCCCCCTGCAATACGGCGCCCACCGGCCATGGGTCCATACGGTGGACGCCGAAGTCATCCTCCACCTCCTGCAACACGCGGACCGCGAGCGGACCACGGGGGTCCCCGCGGGCGCGGCGCAGGTAGTCCAGCAGTGACAGTGCACAGTGACAGTGTACAGTGACAGTAAACCATGAGCGAGCCTTCACTCAGCGCACAGTGAGCCATTTGGCGCGCTTAATGAGCGCTCACTCAGCCGTTTGGCGCCCTCAGTGAGCGCTGTACACTGTGAGTGTTACTGTACACTGTCACTGTAAACTTTGTGCGAATTTTTTTGTAGGGGGTGGATGGTAATCTGAGCCCCCTTTTTGCAGTCCTTTAACCCGCCACCTCCCACAGCTACAACCACAACCCAAAGAGCAGCTGCAGCCACAATGAAAGGTGCAACTGCAGCCTAGAACCCAAAGAACAGCTGCACCCACAGTGAAAGCTACAACTGCAGCCTTCGCCACAGCCAGGGCCACACACAGTGACACAACCGCAACCAAACCCACACACAACACAGCTTGCAGAATCACACCCACACCCACACCCACACCCACACCCACACCCACACCCTCACCCACACCCACACCCACACCCACATCCACACACACAACCCAAGCCGCAAACACAACCACTACCAGAACCGCACGTACAACCAGAGCTACCACAACGGCCATCGCAACAACCGCACGCAAGCCCAGAACCACAGCCACAACCACAACCACAACCATACCTGCGTCTGCAGCCACAAACACAACGTTATGCGCACACAATCAAAGCCTATACCACACAACGCCAAAACCAACAACGGCATCCAAAACAACAACTGCAAAAGCTGCAACACACACACACACACACCACACATTGGCACACACACACACACACCTGCGCGTACACAATTTCACGAATCCGCATATGCACAGAAACCTAGGCAAACGAAAACCAACGCATGCAGTCACACACTCACAGTGACGCACAAGGACACCTTCACCCACGCATCGATCCAAGGAAGCCCCACCCCCCCGACTCACACACAAACATATACACAAACACACTAAATGAGAGAAACCAAGAGCGAACAAACCATCTACACTTGCGCACATGCGCACGGCCACAAGCACACACACACAAACACACACAAAAGCACAACACACCTGCAAAGGTCATCGCCATTGCCGCCACCATCATGCACTTGATACCATGGCCAAAAAATAGGAAAGGCATGGCAAGGGCAAGGCAAGGGGACGCGAGAGGCAAGATAAGAGAAGGGTTTCGAATGGGGTAAGCGGGGGGACGCGGCATGGCAAAAGGGGAGGGGAGGGGATAAGGAGGGAGGGGAATGAGTGTGTCATGGTGTAGGTCAAGATGGTTGTATGATGAACGTCACAAAAGCGAGCAATATCTCTTGTGCCCTGTTTGTGCTTCACGGCGCGCGCGCCCGTGTGTGTGTGAGCGGGGGGGGGGGTGTGCCATTGTCATGAGGCAACAAGGAACACCCTCGCAAATGGCTAGGTTCATATCCCCGAACTCCAAGCTCGTAACCATCTCTCCCTAGCCCTTCACTTCGCATGGTTCAATGTGGCCATGTGTACATTTACATGCAGGATAATTGCACACAAGAATGAACGGGTTGTCAATTTGTGCATGTGCATGTGTGTGTGTGGACGTGTGTATGGGTGTATGTGTGTGTATGTGTTTGGATATTTGTGTCCCTCACGAAGTGTGTGTGTTTGGATGTTTGTGTGTTTGTCACGGTGGGTACATGTATGCAAGTATGTATGTGTGCATGCACGCTCATGTTCTTGGAGAAAAGACATGGTGACAACTGAGGACCGATGTTGGTGTGAAAAGGGTGAAGTGTGGGCCGGCAAGGGTGGGAAGAGAGGGCGGAAAGGGGAAGAAACTCCTCAGTGAGCCCTCAGTGAGCCTTGGGTGAGCCCCTAATTAGCCTCAGTGAGCGCTCAGTGAGCCATTCGGCGCGCTCCGTGAGAGCTAAGTGAGAGCTAAGTGAGAGCTAAGTGAGAGCTAAGTGAGCCGGCTCAGTGACAGCTCAGTGACGGCTCAGTCGGGCGCTCAGTCAACTGAGCCGTCCCCAAAAAAAGTACCCCCCCCCTTGAACCTTCACCAAAGTGAGTGTCTAAAACTTCTAAAAACACGAAATGCACATTACCTACCATGCCAACAGCACAACAAACAAGCACAAAGACATCGCAATGCACCACCGAGCGCCGAATGAGCCCCAACTTCACATTTCCACTTAGCCACCAATGAGCCGCATGTACATGAGGGCGTTGTTCTTCTGTAGTGATTGGGCCATCAAAGCAATGCAAATGGGTCGGGAATAAGGTGTGTGCCATGCCCTGGTGCCACGGGATGGACAATTTTTAGGTAAAAAAAAGTCAGTTTTTAGCCCTATTTCACGACGATCGTCGTGACCATCGAGGAAGATTTGCAAAGAAAGCGGGCTTTGCTGCGCGTTGATTTCCCATGCGTTAACCAAGACGAGGACCCAACTCGGTCCTAGTCGTCACTCTTGATTACCGAGCTGGGTTTACCCTGTCGAGGTTTTACACCCCTTCTTAGGGTGCAAGGATAAGCATCATGCTTTAGCAGCGACACGCAAGTAGCAGCAGGAGCAGCAAGCAGGTAAAAAGTCCTTGCAACGGCACCATGGCTCAAAACTGGCATCCAAGTAGCTCAAAACGACCGGGGAGCAAAGGCACATCACCACAAACAGGTTCCCCTGCTTTTCGAGCCGTCTAGCCCGTGCTATGGCCGATTTAGTGTCCAAAAATGGCCGCTTTGGGGCTCTTTTCGGAACGATCGTCCTCAAAACTCAGGGCGATCGCCGGCGTGTCACGTAGGTGTTTCCAATCAGAGCCGTTGTTTTTCCACGGCGATTTGCGCATCAAAGGAATGCAAATGGGTGGGGACTAGAGCGTGTGCCATGCCGTGGTGCCACAGGTTGGGCGATTTTGAGGTGAAAACAAGCCTTTTTTGAGCCATGTTTTAGGACGATCCTCCTGACCGTGGAGGAACGTCTCTAAAGCAAGCGGGTTTCGCTTCACGGTGATTTCCAAGGCGTTAATCCAGATTCGCACTAGGACCCTGATGGGTCCTAGTCTTGCGTAACACATGGGAAATCACCGTTGAAGAAAGACCGCTTGCTTTAGAGATGTGCCTCCATGATTACGGCGATTGTCCTCAAACACGGCTGGAAAACGGCTCGTTTTAACCTCAAAATGGACCAGCGCGTGGCACCACGGCATGGTACACGCCTTATTGAACACCCATTTGCCATCCTTTGATAGCCCAATCGCCATGAAAGAACAACGGCCCTCATTGGAAACCCCTGCTTGGCGTAGCGGCGATCGTCTTGAACTTTCAGGACGATCATCCCCAAAACAACCGAAAGCAGCCTAAAAACGGCCTTTTTTGGACACTAAATCGGCCGTAGAACGGGCTAGACGGCCCAAAACGCAACGAAACTTGTTTGTGGTGATGCGCCTTGGCTCCCCGGTCGTTTTGAGCTACTTGGATGCCGGTTTGGAGCCACGGTGTGGTCCTGCTGCTGCTGCTGCTGCTGCTGCTGCTGCTTGCTGCTGCTTTCTAAAACGTTTAGCTCAGCCTTGGACCCTAAAAGGTGGTGTAAAACCTCGACAGAGTAAACCCGGCTCGGTAACCAAGACTAGGACCGAGCTCGGTCCTAGTTTGAGTGTTGATTACCGAGCTGGGTTTACCCTGTCGAGGTTTTGCACCACCTTTTAGGGTCCAAGGATGAGCTACACATTTTTACCGTGTTGGGTTTACCCAATCGAGATTTTACACCACATTTTTACCGAGCTGGGTTTACCCTGTCGAGGTTTTACACCACCTTTTAGGGGCCAAGGGTGAGCAACACGTTTTAGCAGCAGCAAGCAGCAAGCAGCAGCAGCAGCAACATGCGCTTAAAAAGTTCTTGAGACCACACCGCGCCTCAAAACCGGCATCCATAACTCAAATCGACCGCGGAGCCAAGGCGCATCACCACAAACAAGTTTCGTTGCATTTCGAGCCGTCTAGCCCGTTCTATGGCCGATTTAGTGCCCAAAAATGTCCGTTTTTGGGCTGTTTTTGGCCGTTTTCAGGACGATCGTCTTGAGATTTCAAGACGATCGCCGCTACGCCAAGGAGGTGTTTCCGATGAGGGCCTTGCTCTTTCATGGCGATCGGGCTATCAAAGGATGGCAAATGGGTGTTCAATAAGGCGTGTACCATGCCGTGGTGCCACACAGTGGTCCATTTTGAGGTGAAAATGAGCCGTTTTCCAGCTGCGTTTCAGGACCATCGCCGTTGCCATGGAGGCACATCTCTAAAGCAAGCGGTCTTTGTTCAACGGTGATGTCCAATGCGTTACGCAAGACTAGGACCCAACTCGGTCCTATTTTGAGTGTTGATAGGGTCCAATGATGAGCTACACATTTTAGCAAGCAGCAAGCAGCAGTAGCTGGCGGTTAAAAGGTCCTTGCGACCACACTAAGGCTCATAACCGGCATTCAAGTGGCTCAAAACGACCAGGGAGCGGAGGCGCATCGCCACAAGCAAGTTTCGTTGCATTTCGACCCGTCTAGCCTGTTCTACGGCCGAATTAGTGTCCAAAAATGGCCGTTTTTAGGCTGTTTTCGGCTGTTTTCAGGACGATCGTCCTGTAAGTTCGGGACGATCGCCGCTACGCCAAGCAGGTGTTTCCGATGAGGGCCGTTGGTTCTTCATAGCGATTGGGCTATCAAAGGATGGCAAATGGGTGTTCAATAAGGTGTTTACCACACCGTGGTGCCACACAGTGGCCCATTTTGAGGTGAAAATGAGCCGTCTGTGAGCCGTGTTTCAGCACAATCGTCCTCACCGTGGAGGTACATTTCTAAAGCAAGCGGTCTTTCTTCCATGGTGATTTCCAATGCGTCAACCAAGACTAGGAGCCAGCTCGGTCCTGGTTCGAGTCTTGATAGCAGTAGCAAGCAAGCAGCAGCAGCAGGAGCACCAGCAAGTAGGCGGTTAAGGAGTCCTTGCGACCACACCGTAGCTCAAAACCGGTATCGAAGTAGCTCAAAGCGACCGGAGAGCGAAGGCGCATCACCGAAAAAAGGTTTTGTTGCATTTCAAGCCGTCTAGCGCCTTCTATGGCCAATTCAGTGTCCAAAAACGGTTGTTTTGGGGCCGTTTTCAGCACGATCGTCCTCAAAGCTGAGGACAATCCTTCGTCTACCGCGTGGGTGTTTTCAATGAGGGCCGTTGTGCTTCCATACGCGATTGGGCCATCGGAGGAATGCAAATTGGTGGGGAATAAGGCGTGTGCCATGCCGTGGTGCCACGGGGTAGGCAATTTCGAGGTGAAAAAAAGCCGTTTTCGACTCATTTTTGAGGACGATCGTCTTGACCGCGGGGGAACATGTGCAAAGCAAGCGGGCTTCGCTTCGCGGTGCTTCCCAATGCGTTAACCAAGACTCCAACTAGGACGGAGCTGGGTTCTAGTCTTGCGTAACGCATGGGAAATCATCGTTGAAGGAAGACCGCTTGCTTTAGAGATCTTCCTCCATGGTTACGGCGATTGTCCTGAAACACAGCCTAAAAACGGCTCATTTTAACCACAAAATGGACCACCGCGTGGCACCACGGCGTGGTGCACGACTTATTGAACACCCATTTGCCATCCTTTGATAGCCCAATCGCCATGAAAGAACAATGCCCCTCATCGGGGACACGTGCTTGGTGTAGCGCCGATCGTCCGGAACCTTCGGGACGATTGTCCTCGAAATAGCCGAAAACAGCCTCAAAACGGCCATTTTGGACACTAAATCGGATGTAGAACGGGCTAGACGGCTGGAAACGGCACAAAACTTGTTTGTGGTGATGCGCGTAGGCTCCCCGGTCGTTTTGAGCTACTTGGATGCCGGTTTTGAGCCACGGTGTGGCAACAAGGACTTTTGGACCTTCTGCTTGCTGCTGCTTGCTTGCTGCTGCTGCTGCTGCTTGCTAAAATGTATTGCTCACCCTTGGCCGCTAAAAGGTGGTGTAAAACCTCGACAGGGTAAACCCAACTAAGTAATCAAGACTTGAACTAGGACCGAGCTCGGTCCTAGTGTTGCGTAACGCATTGGAGATCACCGTTGAAGAAAGACCGCTTGCTTTGGAGATATGCCTGAACGATCAGGACGATCCACCTGAAACATGGCTCAAAAACGGCTCATTTTCACCTCAAAATGGACCACCGTGTGGCACCACGGCATGGTACATGCCATATTGAACACCCATTTGCCATCATTTCATAGCGCAATCGCCATGGAACAGCAACGGCCCTCATTGCAAACGCCCCCTTGACACACCCGCGATCGTCCTGAGTTTTCAGGACGATCGTCTTGAAAACAGCCCCAAAATGGCCATTTTTGGACACTAAATCGGCCGTTGAACGGGCCAAACGGCTCCAAACGGCACAAAACGTGTTTGTGGTGATGCGCCTTGGCTCCCCGGTCGTTTTTGGCTTACTGGATGTTGGTTTTGACCCACCGTGTGGTCGTGAGGACTTTTGGACCGCCTGTTGCTTGCTTGCTGCTGCAGCTGCTGCAGCTTGCTAAAACGTGTAGCCCACCCTTGGACCCTAAAAGGTGATGTAAAACCTCGACAGGGTAAACCCAGCTCGGTAATCAAGACTCCAACTAGGACCGAGTTGGGTCCTAGTCTTGCGTAACGCATTGGAGATCAACGTTGAAGAAAGATCGCTTGCTTTAGAGATGTGCCTTCACGGTCTGTACAATCGTCCTGAAAAACGGCTCAAAAACTGCTCATTTTCACCACAAAATGGACCGCCCCGTGGCACAACGGCATGGTACATGCCTTATTGACACCCATTTGCCATCCTTTGATAGCCCAATCGCTATGAAAGAACAATGGCCCTCCTTGGAAAGACCGACTTGGCACCCCGGCGATCGTCCTGAACTTTCCGGACGATCGTCCTGAAAACAACCCAAAAACGGGCATTTTTGGAAGCCAAATCGGCCGTAGAACGAGCTAGAAGGCTTGAAATGCAACGACACTTGTTTGTGGTGATGCGCCTTTGCTCCCCGGTTGTTTTGAGCTACTTCGATGCCGGTTTTGAGCCTCGGTGTGGTCGCAAGGCCTTTTTAGGCGCCTGGTTGCTGCTGCTTGCTGCTGCTTGCTGCTGCTTGCTAAATCAAGACTCGAACTAGGACCGAGCTACGTCCTAGTCTTGCGTAACGCATGTGAAATCACCGTTGAGGAAAGACCGCTTGCTTTAGAGATGTGCCTCCATGGTTACGGCGATGGTTGTGAAATGCGGCTGGAAAATGGCTCATTTTCACCTCAAAATGGACCACTGCGTGGCACCACGGCGTGGTACACGCCTTATTGAACACCTATTTGCCATCCTTTAATACCCCAATCGCCATGAAAGAACCACGGCCCTCATCGGAAACACCCACTTGGCGTAGCGGCGATCGTCCTGAACTTTCAAGACGATCTTCCTTGAAAAGCCGAAAACAGCCCAAAAACGGCCATTTTTGGACACTAAATCGGCCGTAGAACGGGCTAGACGGCTTGAAATGCAACGAAACTTGTTTGTGGTGATGCGCTTTGGCTCCCCGGTCGTTTTGAGCTACTTGGATGCCGGTTTTGAGCCGCGGTGTGGTCGCAAGGACTTTTTATGCGCCTGCTTGCTGTTGCTGCTTGCTGCTGCTTGCTGCTTGCTAAAACGTGTAGCTCACCCTTGGACCCTAAAAGGTGGTGTAAAACCTCGACAAGGTAAACCCAGCTCGGTAATCAAGACTCGAACTAGGACCGAGCTGGGTCCTAGTCTTGCGCAACGCATACCCAAGGATGGACCGTAATGGATCGTGGGAGTGGTTGTGAGTCAAAAATTGGTATTCAAATTTGTAACATGTCAAGGCATTTGAAAAGACAATATATACATTCACTCCCCAATGACATGGCAAGAGAAAGCCTACTTGCCATGCTTTGTGTGCCATGTTTTGTGGCAATCGTGTCATTGTGGTATAACATGGTTGGGCACACAAATGTATACGAACAATTGGAAAATTAGTACAATGTCGGGATACAGCCCATAAGGTCACGATGACCTAACTCCACTCCCCCGACTAGAGTAAATCTCCCGGTCTTAGGTGCTACTCTGCTCCGATGGGGTGTTTGTATACCGGAGGGGGCGCTTCCCACCGGCCAAGAGCATGGCACCCGTTGCCTCCTAGCCTCCGTGCCGGTGGCACAAAACCACAAGACTTGGTAAACCCGGATATCTTGAGACATGCACATTTTCACGGTAGAGGCTCTTCCTAAATGTGGTCCATGATGTATGATGGTTGCGCCAAACGACATACAACATGGATAGGAACATTTCCAAATCTCTGGTACCCACTTGAGAGTTGGTGAAGTTGCAACTTATGATCAGCAACAAGGGAAAGCCCACTTGCCCATCCGAACACCCCCCCACAAAAACCACGTTCAATCCATGCTTGTTGACCTCACCTAATGCTTTGTTAAGCAGCAAGGGAAAGCCCACTTGCCATTTTTCAAAAGAGTGTAACCATGCTTGTTGACCCCACTTCAAAGTTTTGTTTAGCAGCAAGGGAACAAAATATTTTCATTGGTAACTAGAAATGAATTTGATTGGTGACGGTTGGAATAACATTGTGAATTGGTTCAAAAATTAGTAATTTTCACCGGAAATGGCATGGGAAAGCCCACATGCCATAGGAAGAGACTATGTTGTTATCAGTGTGCATGCACAAATGCGCATTGGCAAATCAGACCTTGGAGAGGCATTTTGTGTTTTCATCAACAATAGCCATGTGGGGAAGACCATGGGGTGCGAGACATATTGGCCATCGAGTACATATATGTGGCTGGCCTTTGACGTTGCAACGAAACGAATGGAAACGGAAATCTTTATGGCAATGTTGTGAATAGATCATGGCACAAAAAAAAACATGGTTTTGCGGTTCACATGCCCTGAATAGAACATGAGAAACATTACTGAGGAAAATTGAAGGCACCACAACCATGTGGCAAGAGAAAGGGTACATGCCATGTGCATGGTACCTTAAAAGTCACATGTTGTACACTTACCAACGTGGTAAGGCACACACGTTGATATGTGCACAAGGTAATGCAAATAATAGCCATTGATACATTATGTAGGTTAGCCTCAAGTCATAGGAAATGACATCGACATCCACAAGCGAAATCGTACATGTGGTTTTTGTGAGGCACTCATATATCAATTTTGGGTTCATGCCCAGGCACACATGTGACTGTTGAAATTGAAGTAAAACCCGCGAGAAGAAAACGGATTGCCGTGCTGTTCAAAGTAAAATTGCTAATCAAACCGTAACGTAGTAAAGCGCATATGCTAGTTGTTTGAAAAACCTTCCATATCCACATGAGAAAGCCTACATGTAGGAATGGTAAGGGACAGATGTGATGAAAATTGGCACTCTTGGTTGTGCAACCATGTCACCCCGGAAAACCGAACGATGCCCAAAAGAAGGTTTTAGGCATGTAGCTATTTTTCAAGGTCCCATATTGGAGGCAAATGAAAATCCCCGGCAATCAAATTCCTAACATGGTAAGGCACACATGTTAGTTGTTGACCGGGTACTTCATCCACATGTACATGAGAAAGCCTACATGCGTATGTGGCGTTGTGTGCATCAATGAATTGATGCCCGTCAACATCAAGGGAAAGCCTAGTTGGCATGCTTTTAGGCACGTAGCCGTATTCAAATTCCTAACATGGTAAGGCACACATGTTAGTTTTTGATTAGATACCTCATTCACACGCACATGAGAAAGCCTACATGCGTATGTGGCGAGGGACACAAATGATGAACGGAACTACTCATCATCCGTATCATTGGCTTCACCCAATTTCGGGACCTGTAACATTTTTGAAGTTTTTCTTTTGGAGTCTTCGAGAGTGACACTCTTCCTTTGTGCGGCGGACATGGCGGGTGCGCGATCCTTTTCCAAACAGGGCCTTTTGGCGATTTTTCTGTTAAAGTACTTTTCTTCTCGGATGCCCCCTTTTGCGGTGAGTCCTCCTCCTTGCCATCCTCATCGGATGGGTGTTCGACAGGAATGACCGAAATTCTGGAGCTCGGATTCGCCGGGGTGTTTGGTGTTTGTGGTGATGGTGTGACCGGTGGCGCCAGTGTGGGGATGAGGTCGTTCATGCATCTTACGGTCATTCCATCCAAGAACGCTTCCCATCCCGGGAATGGAAAATTGGAGCAATGTGCCATGAGGACATCAACCCGGTCATTGGCATTGGTGACGTGTAAGATCCGAGAGATAAGATCTTCGAAAATATCAATGTCCAATTCTACATTGGCACATTTTTGCAAGAGCATGGTCACATCAAAATGCCCTCCATGCTTGCGCAAAAAGGCATTGATACTACTAGTGGTTGTATGACGGCTCTGCGGGAATTTGGCATGCCATCCAAACAAACGGTCCATTTGTGTTTGCAAGTCACATGCAATGGGGCTGAGTGGTGCACTTGGAGTGGAAAGAAGTGTATTTTTTGCCGCCTCTTCATTAGAGAGAAATTCAAAATGGGAAACACGATAAAAGGATTCCTTGGTCCTTGGATTTTTACGATGCTGAAAAATGATTCGACACCAGCGTCCAATGCAGTCCTCTTGCACAAAGGTATCAACAAAGTTGGGTTTTTGAAGTACCTTTTCACCAAATTCATTCGCCGGCATATTGAAAATTTGTTCTCCCACCAAATTGTTGGCATTGAACACCTTTTTACAAGAGGCAGTTCCCAATTGCAAGATAGGAAAGTAATGGCTTGTGATTTTTGACTTTTGGTTGCATTTGTAACAAAGGAAATCCTCATTGGGCTTTTTGGTGATTGATTTCCGGACTTTTTTGGACACCATTCCTAATGAATGCAAATATGATGAAGAATATGAGATGGATGTTTCTTTCCAAGGTTTAGGAAATCCGGTTACTCATAATGCATGTGTTGATTGTGGCACCCTCGTTATTTGACCAATTGTCTCCAATTTCTTGGAATCGGAGCCTTTTGCCCATTTTGTAACATCTTCCCTAACAGATGGGGACAAGTCTGAATCATTCATGATAACTTGGTTCGCATTACCATTAGCAATGGCAACACCCTTAGTGGAAGACCAATATACATGGTGAAACCCAATGACTTGGCCATTACCGATGGGGTGTTGTGCACATGTTCCCCATAGTTCAAGCGGCAACAAAGCATCACATTTGGGGGATCCCAATTTAAAAGAGATTTTCCATGTGGTTTTAATTTGCTGAATATTTGACGCATGGACAACAACACCCACCACATTATGTGGACAACGGGGATACTTGAGCACGTGATCAAATGTAGAAATGGGAGTGGCGGAAATTGGAAATTCATTAGGTGACACTGGAGTAATCTTTGTGTAATCTGTTGCCGTCAAAGTCCATTCCGAATTTGATGAATATGCCTCGCGTTTTGTTCCCTTGATGTATTGGTGCTGGGCCGCATCAATAAAGTAACCTTCGTTCTTTTGCAACTTGGAGACAGAGTTTGACAAAACTTCCGAAGAGGAACCCCAATGTGCTACGTCAAACATAACTTGTTCTTTGTCCAACCAATAAGTGGTGATGACGTGACGGGTTTGGCCATCGTTCCTTGCATCCGCCACCTCACGAATATCAGAGCAACCCATGTACTTGGCATTCAACGATGCAGATGCAGTAGCCGCATTCAATTTGGAGATGGGTGGCATTGTTAAGAAAATTGTGCTATGTACACAAGTGAGAACAAGTTTAGCATGAGACATGGACACGGACACATGGCCTGGGGTTGGGGAATTCTCCTATCGAAATGGCAAACCAACAACAAAGCCATGGGAAAGCCCACATGGCCAAGCTGCATTGTGCCATTACGACAATTAGATAAATTTAAATCCTCGTTTCCTATATTTTTTAACCCGTGACTTCAATGGAACAACACCAGGGACCACACATGCTTTTCTAAACATGATTTCCTTCAAAGAAGTGATCTTTGGCATCACCCCATCATAGTAATTTTGAATGATGTCAAAGTTGAAAAACTTTATGACGTTGCGAACATCGGTTAGTCTATTCCGCACAGTGATCAACTGGATAATCAGGGGACGGCAGTCTTCGACTACCAATTGGAAAATTTCAATAGAATGAAGATGATGAACATCATTATACTCCTCTATGTGAGCTCGAGAACGATGATTCCGCGGTCTCAACATTTGCAGGGCCAAAAGGTGTTTTCGTAGAATTGGACATGCCGATCAAGTACAATAAATATCCAGGTCTGTGGTTTTGAATGGTTCTCGTAGCAAACCTTGCAAAACAATAGAGCCGGACAAAATAGCAACTACTTTGCCAAATCTCTTGTTTAAGTCGGCAACTTCATCCAATAAAAGAATGGGAAATGGCACCAGGGGCAATAGGCAATGCCGAAGTGCACGACGGAATTGTAGTAGTACATCATGTTTGAAGCGGTTTTGGCGGAAGATTTGGTGAGATTCACCAAGAACCATTGATTCCACGTGGCGTAAATATTGGGATATGTGCTGCCACTCATCAAAATTCAAATGTTGAATGGAACTCATGTTGCGGCTCTGCAATCACACAAAAACGCATGGTAGAAAGAATTGGAAAAAATGTTTGATCGCATGAGATTTGTGAGTGCCATGAGAAAGCCTACATGGCATGTAAGCACAAGGTAAACACATGTGTCATTGTTGCATCCCAACAACAATCGTTACCGACAACACACAATTGGATTGTGAATGGGTTTCATGCATGTAATTTGGCGGTTGTGCCATCAGAAAGCCTACATGGCATTGGAAGATGCTAGATCCGTTTTCGAAAGGAACAACACATATAGCGTCGTGACATTGTGTTGTAGAAGTATGGTGCCTTCATCCACCTTGTTACCTCACTAATCTTTTGGGTTGCAAATTTTCACCACCCTTGCGCCAGTTTTGTAGAAGTTCATGATTGTAAAACAGGCTACATAGTCGTTGCCTTCCTGGGTCCCCATAATGGTCAGCATGTGTTGAAGAAACATGCCTGTTTGGTGGTATGCATTGTAAAACATTGCGAAATCGGAAAGCCCATGTCAATGCAATCACGGTTTCAATTTTCTCTAGGCAGACAGGGAATTGCAAACGGCAGACACCAAAGGCACATAGTTCCATGCGGAAAAGGACGTATGCAATACCAAGTGGCTTCTTTCATTGAGTCCAGATTCGAAAAATATACAAATAAACGAAAAATCCAATGTACAAATGGCAAAATCAATCAAGGATCACCTTCAATTGGCACATCGCCATGCAAAGGGCCACCTTAATGTAACTATGTGCAACAACCTGTTGCAAAATTATTTATGCTCCTTCTTGAGCTCTTTTGCCATGCGAATGGCCTCATGCTGCCTTGTCATATTCATCTGGTGGTCGGTTTTTCTCTTCTTGTTCAGCAGCAAGGGAAAGCCCACTTGCGCACTCCGAACATGCCCCTCTTTTGTACCATCGTCCAATCCATGCTTCTTGATTGTAGCCAAGGCTTTGTTGAGTAGCAAGGGAAAGCCCACCTGCCCACTCAGAACATCCCTTTTCAAAAGAGTGCAACTTGTAAAAAGCCCATATCCATGTTTCTGGACCCCACTTCAATGCTTTGTTCAATAGCAAGGGAAAGCCCACTTGCCCACTCAAAACATGCCTCTCTTTTACAAAGACCACCTTGAACAATCGTCCAATCCATGCTTCTTGACTCCGGCTAATGCTTTGTTCAGCAGCAAGGGAAAGCCCACTTGCCCACTCTGAACATGCCTGAACAAAGTCCACCTTGTCCAAACGCCTACTCCTTGCTTTTTGATTGCAGCCAATGCTTTGTTTAGCAGCAAGGGAAAGCCCATCTGCCCACTCCGAACATCCCTTCTTCAAAAGAGTGCAACTTGTAAAAAGCCGATATCCATGTTTTTTGACCCTCCAAAATATGAAACACCCTCCGACCTTTGGCAAGCAACTGCAAATGACTATATTGCTGCCGGCGCCACCGGCTGCGAAGCTCAAGCCATTGCTATTACTTGAGTCCGGTCGGTTGAGGCGAAGCACATATGAACCTTTTCAATGCAATTTATACTTGTCCTTCAAGAGATTATATGCCTTCAAAAGCAATTGAAAGCGATCCGTGGCCCAAGAGTCTTTAGACTTATCAGGATGCAGTTGAACACTGAGCTTCAAGTAATGTTTGCGAAAATCTTGAGCACCTGTGGCACCCAGTAGAGTTTGAGCCACGGTGACCTTGTCCTTGGACTTCGACAATAGTGATCCAATCTCAACCAATCTCGATCCCGGCACGGCGGAAATGTGGCATGGAACCCAAGGTGCAGGCGGACCATGCATTCATCGGGAGGAAGAAGAAGATGATGACGATGATTGGATGGGCGTTGCACTTGCTGGGGGTGCGGTGGTTGGCGGCGATAGTGAGGAGGCTTTGGGAGGTGAAGTTGCATGGCATGTTGTTGCCGGTGTTGATGTGGATGAGCGGTGTCTCCGCTTTGAAGCTGCGGTGGGTGAGATTTCATTGTCACGTACACGTTGCTTTCCTTTCCGTTCTAGTCTTTGTTGTCCTCGTTCATCTAGCAACGTTGGTGCTTCAGAAGCGGCGTTGATGAAAGTGTCTTCATCCAATGCGGGTTGTAGCACAGTGTCAATGATATCCCCTTCCAGTTCTTGTCTTTCACGGGTGTGTGTATCTGTACCCGTACATTGCCTTTTGCGGGCTGCTAGGGAAGGTGTATTGATTGGTCGTTTGCCACTGGAGTGGGGCTGGACGATGGAAGCATGTTGTACACTCTCTCCTTGGCCAGCATTGCTGGGATCATGTTTGCAATTTGCTTCATGCAGTCGCCGATGATGTGGAGTCGTGAACACCCGACCACATTGCCTGCCGCAAGGAAATGTTCATTTTTTAGGGGACTTCTTGGATCCCTTGCGACGCATTCTCTTGTCGTGGCCTCTCATGTCGTAGTCAATATCCCATTCATGGTACATGGCCTTCAACAAGTTGTGAGCATTCTCATAGCTCGTTTTCAACATATATCGAACAACCATGACTTTGGGAACAAGTGACTTCAATCGACCCCGCCAATCTTCCGGTACCTATTCATGGTTCCGCCAGCGAATAACACGAAGACCATCACCTGTGCGAACCCGGCTAATGCCCACGTAGAAGGCGTTGTACGTCAACGCACGTAGGCTCTTGTCATCCACGACCAAGATGATTTTATCCATTGACCTGCATTGCACCCCATGACATGTTGATCCAAAGGTCAATCGGAAGGGATGTGCGTGACTGTACAAAGACCCACCGCCTTTGGTGCGCACGGCAATGTACCGATGACTGTTGATCTTGCGTTGCACTTGCATGAGAGGAACAACGACCTTTGATGCATCCTCATGTTGCATTCCACTTGTACTTAAGCCCGAAGCATCAATGGCAATGGTGACACAAAATGGTGGGAACTCAAGCATCACTACAGTACCACCACGCGCATCACGGATCTCTTGCGTTCTACTTTGCGCTTCATCGGCATGCAGGACAATGCTATGCAACCGTCCTTGGGTGCCGTTGGACAATCCTTCCTCCGGTCTTAAATTGCTTCTGAGGCAACAAGGGGCTTGTGGGACAAAGTATGCGGTCATGTCTTTCACCGTGTCATCTATGAAATTTGATTTGTGTCCAATCTTCTTTTCATACTTGTCAACCATTGGCAACCTCCAAGCTATAATGGGGAATCCTGGAGCAATAGCAAATCGTTGAAGCATGACTTCATTCACAGCGTGAACGGTCTTTTGATCAGTGCTAACGATTGTGGTTTCTTGCTAGGTAGGGTCATTGAATTCTTCTGGGGTGATTTCCACGATGGTATCCAAGAATTCCATGCGTGTTTGCAGAGCACTAGTGGTCCACTCACGGAACGCGGATACCGATGGAGCATATTGTGGATCCGTGGCTCTATGTTGTTTCACGAGACTCACCTCATCAGACTGAGCATGGTCAAACATCATAGGTGTTTCTCGTTGGAAAGCGAAATGGCTTAATTGCCGTGAGAAAGCCTACACGGCGACCAAGGTACCCACATAACAAGCACGTTTTGATGCCATGAGAAAGCCTATATGGCAACAAAGGCACACATGGAGCAAGTGCACTCATCAAACAAACACTTGTGTTCCCGTATCGGACAAAGTCAATATTAGTTTGATTGCCGTGAGAAAGCCTATACGGCAACCAAGTTACGTACATAACAGCCGCTTGGATGCCATGAGAAAGCCTACATGGCAACAAAGGCACATATGGGTTGACGGCTGTTGCGATTTGCTTGCTCCTACCCATTATTCACCCCAAATGCACCACGGGAAGACACAGCGGTTTGGAAGATGCCTTCTTCATCACTTGTTTGCATGGGAAATCACCGTTGAGGAAAGACCGCTTGCTTTAGAGATGTGCCTCCCTAGTGACGGCGATGGTCTTGAAACGCGGCTCGAAAACGGCTCATTTTCACCTCAAAATGGAGCACTGCGTGGCACCACGGCGTGGTACACGCCTTATTGAACACCCATTTGCCATCCTTTAATACCCCAATCGCCATGAAAGAACAACGGCCCTCATCGGAAACACCTGCTTGGCGTAGCGGCGATCGTCTTGAACTTTGAGGGCGTTGTCGTGAAAACGGCCGAAAACAGCCCAAAACAGCCCAAAAACGGCCATTTTTGGACACTAAATCGGCCGTAGGACCGGCTAGACGGCTCGAAATGCAACGAAACTTGTTTGTGGTGATGCGCCTTAGCTCCCCGGTTGTTTTGAGCTACTTGGATGCCGGTTTTGAGCCGCGGCGTGGTCTCAAGGACTTTTTAAGCACCAACTGCTGCTGCTTGATTCTGCCGTTGTTGCTAAAACGTGTTGCTCACCCTTGGCCCCTAAAAGGTGGTGTAAAACCTCGACAGGGTAAATCCAGCTCGGTAATCAAGACTCGAACTAGGACCGAGCTGGGTCGTGGTCTTGCGTAACGCATGGGAAATCACCGTTGAAGAAAGACCGCTTGTTTTAGAGATGTCCCTCCATGATTACGACGATTGTCCCCAAACACCTCATTTTTACCTCAAAATGGACCACTGCGTGGCACCACGGCGTGGTACACGCTTTATTGAACACCCATTTGCCATCATTTGATAGCCCAAACGCCATGAAAGAACAACGGCCCTCATCGGAAACACCCGCTTGCCGTAGCGGCGATCGTCCTGAACTTTCAGGACGAATGTCCTGAAAACAGCCGAAAACAGCCTAAAAACAGCCATTTTTGGACACTAAATCGGCCGTGGAACGGGCTAGACGGCTCAAAATGCAATGAAACTTGTTTCTCGTGATGCGCCTTGGCTCCCCGGTTGTTTTGAGCTACTTTGCTGCCGGTTTTGGGCCGCGGTTTGGTCGCAAGGACCTTTTAACCGCCAGCTACTGCTGCTTGCTGTTGCTGCTGCTGTTGCTACTAAAACGTGTTGCTCACCCTTGGCCCCCAAAAAGTGGTGTAAAACCTCGACACGGTAAACCCAGCTCGGTAACCAACGCTAAGACCCAGCTCCGTCCTAGTTGTGAGTCTTGATCTTTGTTCAACGGTGATTTCCAATGCTTTGCGCAAGGCTAGGACTGAACCTGGTCCTAGTTCGAGTCTTGATTACCGAGCTGGGTTTACCCTGTGGAGGTTTTACACCACCTTCTGAGGTGCAAGGATGAGCTACACATTTTTACCAAGCTGGGTTCACCCTATGGAGGTTTTACACAACCTTTTAGGGTCCAAGGGTGAGCGACACGTTTTGGCAGCAGCAACAGCAGCAAGAGCAGCAAGCAGCAGGCGGTTAAAAAAATCCTTGCGGGGACAGAGTGCCTCAAACACGGCTTGCAAGTGTCTCAAAAAGACCGGGGAGAAAATGTGCATCACCGCAAACAGGTTTCGTTGCATTTTGAGGCGTTTAGCCTGTTCTACGGCCGACTTACTGTTCAAAATTGGCGGGTTTTGGGCTGTTTTTAGGAGGATCGTCCTGAAAACTTAGGACCATCGCCGGTGTGTCAAGTGGGCATTTGCAATGAGGGCCGTTCTTCTTCCATGGGGATTGGGATATCAAATGATGGCAAATGGGTGTTCAATACGGCATGTACCATGCCGTGGTGCCACACCGTGGTCCATTTTGAGTTGAAAATGAGCCGTTTTTGAGCCGTCTTTCGGGACAATCGTCCTCACCGTGGAGGCACATCTCTAAAGCAAGCAGCCTTTCTTCAACGGTGATTTCCAATGCGTTACACAACCCTAGGACCCAGCTCGCTCCTAGTTCGAGTCTTGATAGCAAGCAGCAAGCAGCACCAGCAGCAGTAAGCAGGCGGTTCAAAAGTCCTTGCAACGGCACCGTGGCTCAAAACCGGCATCCAAGTAGTTCAAAGCGACCGGGCACCAAAGGCGCATCACCCCAAACAGGTTTTGTTGCATTTCAATCCGTCTAGGGTCTTCTATGGCCAATTTTGTGTCCAAAAACCGCCGTGTTGCGGCTTTTTTGGAATGATCGTCAGGAAAACTAAGGACAATCATTGTTCTACCGCGGAGGTGTTTCCAATGAGGGCCGTTGTTCTTCCATGGCGATTGGGCCATCAGAGGAATGCAAATGGGTGGGGAATAGGGCGCGTGCCATGTGGTGCCACGGGGTAGGCGATTTCGAGGTGAAAACAAGCCGTTTTGGGGCCGCTTTTCAGAACGATCATCGTGACTGTGGGGGAACATCTGCAAACCAAGCGGGCTCCGCTCCACGATGATTTCCAATACTCCTGCCTGCTTGGTGGTTGCTAGAATGTGTAGCTCATCCTTGGACCCTAACACGCGGTGTAAAACCTCGCCCGGGTAAACCCAGCTCGGTAATCAAGACTCACGACTACGTCCTAGTCTTGGTTACCGCATTAGCAGGTGGTTAAAAAGTCCTGTCAACAGCACCGTGGCTCAAAACTAGCATCCAAGTATCTCAAAACTACCGGGGAGCAAAGGCGCATCACCGCAAACACGTTTCGTTGCTTTTCGAGCCATCTAGCCCGTTCTATGGCCGCTTCAGTGTCCCAAAAAGGGCCGTTTTCGAGCTGTTTTCAGGTCGGTTGTCCTGAAAACTGAGTCCGATCGGTTGCTTGTGCACTAGGCGATTCCAAGCAATGTTGTTCTTCCTCCACAACGGTGAGACAATCAAATGAGTGCAAATGGGTGACGAAGATGCCCTTTTACACACCATAGTGTCTTCACGTGGTCCATTTGGGGTGAAAAAAGGGCGTTTTTGAGGTAGTGTTCAAGAGCAGACATGCGGTAGCAAGCAGGCGGGTAAAAAGTCCTTGCAACGGCCCCCGGTCTCAAAACCGACATCCAACTACTTCAAAACGTCCGGGGAGCAAAGGCGCACCACCGAAAACAAGTTTCGTTGCGTTTTGAGCTGTCTAGCCCGTTCTATGGCCGATTTAGTGTCCAAAAATGGCCTTTTTGGAACGGTTTTTGAGGACGATCGTCCTGACAAATCAGGACGATCGGTGGTCTGCCGCGTAGGTGTTTCCAATGAGGGCCATTATTCTTCCATAGCGATTGGGCCATCAGAGGAATGCATATTGGTGGAGAATAAGGCGTGTGCCACGCCGTGGTGCCACGGGATGGGCGAGTGAAAACAACCCGTTTTTGAGCCATGTTTCGAGACAATCGTAGTGGCCATGCAAAAAAATGTGCGAAGCAAGCGGGCTTTGCTCCACGGGGATTTCCAATGCGTTAACCAAGACTAGCACCCAGCTCCGTCCTAGTCGTGAGTGTTGAATACCGAGCTGGGTTTACCCCGTCGAGGTTTTACACCACCTTTCAGGGTCCAAGGATGAGCAACACATTTTAGCAGGCATCAGCAGCAGCAGCAGCAGCAGCAGCAGGAACAGGCGGTTAAAAAGTCCTTGCGACGACACTGTGGCTCAAACCCCGGCACCCAAATGGTTCAAAGCGACCGGGGAGCAAACGCACATCACCGCAAACAGGTTTCATTACAGTTTCAGCCGGTTAGCTCGTTCTATCGCTCACGTAGTGTCCAAAAAGGGCTGTTTTGGGGCTGTTTTCAGGACGATCGTCGTGAAAACTCAGGACGATCGCCGGTGTGTCAAGTGGGTGTTTGCAATGAGGGCCGTTGTCCTTCCAAGGCGATTGGGCTATCAAATGATGGCAAATGGGTGATCAATAAGGCATGTACCATGCCGTGGTGCCACACCGTCGTCCATTTTGAGGTGAAAATGAGCCGTTTTGGAGCGGTGTTTTAGTGCGATCGTCCTGACCGTGGACACTCACTTTAAGGCAAGCGGTCTTTCTTCCACGGTGATTTCCACCGTGTTACGCAAGACTAGGACTCAGCTCGGTCGTAGTTCAATCTTGATGACCGAGCTGGGTTTACCCTGTCGAGGTTTTACGCCACCTTTTAGGGTCCAAGCGTGAGCAACACGTTTTAGCAGCAGCAAGCACCAGCAGCAGGCAGCAGCAGTCAGGCGGTTAAAAAGTCCTTGCGACCACACCGTGGCTCAAAACGGCCATCCAAGTAGCTCAAAACGACCAGGGGGCCAACGCGCATCACTACAAGCAATTTTCGTGCCGTTTGGAGCCGCCTGGCCCGTTCTATGGCTGATTTAGTGTCCAAAAATGGCCATTTTGGGGCTGTTTTCAGGACGATCGTCCTGAAAACTCAGGACGATCGTTGTTCTACCGTGTAGGTGTTTCCACTGAGCACCGTTGTTCCTCCATAGCGATTGGGCCATCCAAAGAATGTAAATGGGTGGGGAATAGGGCGTGTGCCATGCCGTGGTGCCACAGGGGGGGGGGGGGGGGGGGCAGATTTCGACGTGAAAACAAGCCGTTTTTGAGCCATTTCTGAGGACAATTGTCCTAACCGTGGGGGACCATCTGCAAAGCAAGCGGGGTTTGCTCCATGGTGTTTTGCAATGCGTTAATCAAGACTCGAGCTAGGACCGAGCTGGGTCCTAGTGTTGCGTAACGCATTGGATATCACCGTTGAAGAAAGCCCGCTTCCTTTAGAGATGTGCCTCCATGGTTACGGCGATGGTCCTGAAACGCGGCTGGAAAACGGCTCATTTTCCGCTCAAAATGGACCACCACATGGCACCACGGACTGGTACACGCTCTATTGAACACCCATTTGCCATCATTTCATAGCCCAATCGCCATGAAAGAACAACGGCCCTCATCGCAAACAGCTGCTTGGTGTAGCGGCGATCGTCATGAACTTTTAGGACGATCGTCCTAAAAACGGCCGAAAACAGCCCAAAAACGGCCATTTTTGGACACTAAATGGGCCGTAGAACCGGCTAGACGGCTCGAAGTGCGACAAAACCTAGTTGTGGTGATGCGCCTAGCCTCCCCGGTCGTTTTGAGCTACTTGGATGCCACTTTTGACCCGCGGTGTGGTCGCAAGGACTTTTTAAGCGCCTGCTTGCTTGCTGCTGCTGCTGCTTTTGCTGCTAAAAAGTGTAGCTCACCCTTGGACCCTACAAGGTGGTGTAAAACCTCTACAAGGTAAACCCAGCTTGGTAACCAAGATTAGGACCGAGCTTGGTCCTGGTTGGAGTCTTGACTACCGAGATGGGTTTACCCTGACGAGGTTTTACATCAAGACTCGAACTAGGACCGAGCTGGGTCCTAGTTTTGCGTAACGCTTTGGAAATCACTGCGGGTGAAAGACCGCTTGCTGTGCAGATTTGCCTCCAACTTCAGGATGATGGTCCTGAAACACGGCTCAAAAACGGCTCGTTTTCACATCAAAATGGACCACCGCGTGGCACCACGATGTTGTACACGCCTCATTGAACACCCAATTGCCATCCTTTGATAGCCCAATCGCCATGAAAGAACAACGGCCCTCATCGGAAACACTTGCTTGGCGTAGCGGCGATTGTCCTGAACTTTCAGGATGATCGTCCTCAAAACAGCCGAAAGCAGCCTAAAAAGGACCATTTTTGGACACCAAATCGGCCGTAGAACCAGCTAGACGGCTCGAAACGCAACGAAACTTGTTTGTGGTGATGCGCCTTGGCTCCCCGGTCGTTTTGAGCTACTTGGATGCCGGTTTTGAGCCGCGGTGTGGTCGCAAGGACTTTTTATGCGCCTGCTGTTGCTGCTGATGTTGCTTGCTAAAACGTGTAGCTTAGCCTTGGCCCCTTAAAGGTGGTGTAAAACCTCGACAAGGTAAACTCAGCTCGGTAATCAAGACTCGAACTAGGACCGAGCTGGGTCCTAGTGTTGCGTAACGCATGGGGAATCACCGTTGAAAGAAGACCGCTTGCTTTAGAGATGTGCCTCCAATGTTACGACGATTGTCCTGAAACACGGCTCAATAACGGCTATTTTGCACCTCAAAATCGACCACTGCGTGGTACCATGGCGTGGTACACGCCTTAGTGAACACCCAGTTGCCATCCTCCGATAGCCCAATCGCCATGAAAGAACAATGGCCCTCATCGGAAACAGCTGCTTGGCGTAGCGGCGATCGTCCTGAAATTTCAGGACGATCGTCCTTAAAACGGCCAAAAAAGCCCAAAAACGGCCGTTTTTGGACACTAAATCGGCCGTAGAACGGGCTAGACGGCTCGAAACGCAACGAAACTTGTCTGTGGTGATGCGCCTTTGCTCGCCGGTGGTTTTGAGCTACTTGGATGTCGGTTTTGACCCGCGGCGTGGTCTCAAGGACTTTTTATGCGCTTGCTTGCTGCTGCTGCTTGCTGCTGCTTGCTGCTTGCTGCTGCTAAAACGTGTTGCTCACCCTTGGCCCCTAAAAGGTGGTGTAAAACCTCGACAGGGTAAACCCAGCTCGGTAATCAAGACTCGAACTAGGACTGAGCTGGGTCCTAGTGTTGCGTAACGCATTGGAGATCACCGTTGAAGAAAGACCGCTTGCTTTAGAGATGTGCCTCCATGCTTATGGCGATTGCCCTGAAACACGGCTCAAAAACAGCTCATTTTCACCTCAAAATGGACCACCGCGTGGCTCCATGGTGTGGTACACGCCGTATTGAAGACCTTTTTGCCATTCTTTGATAGCGCAATCACCATGAAAGAACAACGGCCCTCATCGGAAGCACCTGCTTGCCATAGCGGCGATCGTACTGACTTTTTAGGACCATCGTCCTAAAAAGGCCGAAAACAGCCCAAAAACGGCCATCTTTGGACACTAAATGGGCCGTAGAACCGGCTAGACGGCTCGAAGTGCGACAAAACTTGGTTGTGGTGATGTGCCTAGCCTCCCGGGTCGTTTTGAGCTACTTGGATGCCGGTTTTGACCCGCGGTGTGGTTGCAAGGACTTTTTAAGCGCCTGCTTGCTTGCTGCTGCTGCTGCAATTGCTGCTAAAAAGTGTAGCTCACCCTTGGACCCTACAAGGTGGTGTAAAACCTCGACAGGGTAAACGCAGCTCGGTAACCAAGACTAGGACCGAGCTCGGTCCTGGTTGGAGTCTTGACTACCGAGCTGGGTTTACCCTGACGAGGTTTTACATCAAGACTTGAACTAGGACCGAGCTGGGTCCTAGTCTTGCGTAACGCTTTGGAAATCACTGCGGGTGACAGACCGCTTGCTGTGCCGATTTGCCTCCAACGTTAGGATGATGGTCACGAAACACGGCTCAAAAACGGCTCGTTTTCACCTCAAAATGGACCACCACGTGGCACCACGATGTTGTACACGCCTCATTGAACACCCATTTGCCATCGTTTGATAGCTCAATCGCCATGAAAGAACAACGGCCCTCATCGGAAACACTTGCTTGGCGTAGCAGCGATCGTCCTGAACTTTCAGGATGATCGTCCTCAAAACAGCCGAAAGCAGCCTAAAAACGCCCTTTTTTGGACACGAAATCGGCCGTAGAACCGGCTAGACGGCTCGAACCGCAACGAAACTTGTTTGTGGTGATGCGCCTTGGCTCCCCGGTCGTTTTGAGCTACTTGGATGCCGGTTTTCAGCCGCAGTGTGGTCGCA
Organism: Eutreptiella sp. 'Long Island Sound 2002'; assembly: GCA_964036045.1. Classification (NCBI taxonomy): domain Eukaryota; phylum Euglenozoa; class Euglenophyceae; order Eutreptiales; family Eutreptiaceae; genus Eutreptiella; species Eutreptiella sp. 'Long Island Sound 2002'. The sequence goes on along the minus strand of OZ038380.1, from coordinate 63,454,132 downwards.
AGGACTTTTTATGCGCCTGCTGTTGCTGCTGCTGTTGCTTGCTAAAACGTGTAGCTCAGCCTTGGCCCCTTAAAGGTGGTGTAAAACCTCGACAGGGTAAACCCACCCCGGCAATCAAGACTCGAACTAGGACTGAGCTGGGTCCTAGTGTTGCGTAACGCATGGAGAATCACCGTTGAAGAAGGACCGCTTGCTTTAGAGATGTGCCTCCAATGTTACGACGATTGTCCTGAAACACGGCTCAATAGCGGCTATTTTGCACCTCAAAATGGACCACTGCGTGGTACCATGGCGTGGTACACGCCTTATTGAACACCCAATTGCCATCCTTTGATAGCCCAATCGCCATGAAAGAACAACGGCCCTCATCGGAAACAGCTGCTTGGCGTAGCGGCGATCGTCCTGAAATTTCAGGACGATCGTCCTGAAAACGGCCAAAAAAGCCCAAAAACGGCCATTTTTGGACACTAAATCGGCCGTAGAACGGGCTAGACAGCTCCAAACGCAACGAAACTTGATTGTGGTGATGCGCCTTTGCTCGCCGGTGGTTTTGAGCTACTTGGATGTCGGTTTTGAGCCGCGGTCTGGTCTCAAGGACTTTTTATGCGCTTGCTTGCTGCTGCTGCTTGCTGCTGCTTGCTGCTTGCTGCTGCTAAAACATGTTGCTCACCCTTGGCCCCTAAAAGCTGGTGTAAAACCTCGACAGGGTAAACTCAGCTCGGTAATCAAGACTCGAACTAGGACCGAGCTGGGTCCTAGTCTTGCGTAACGCATTGGAGATCACCGTTGAAGAAAGACCGCTTGCTGTGCAGATGTGCCTCCACGGTCAGGACGATCGTCCCGAAACACGGCTCAAAAACGACCCATTTTCACCTCAAAATGGACCACTGCGTGGCTCCATGGTGTGGTACACGCCTTTTTGAACACCCATTTGCCATTCTTTGATAGCCCAATCGCCATGAAAGAACAACGGCCCTCATCGGAAACACCTGCTTGCCATAGCGGCGATCGTCTTGAACTTTCAGGACGAATGTCCTGAAAACGGCCAAAAACAGCCCAAAAACGGCCTTTTTTGGACACTAAATCGGCCGTAGAACGGACTATACGGCTCGAAATGCAACGAAACTTGTTTGTGGTGATGCGCCTTGGCTTCCCGGTCGTTTTGAGCTACTTGGATGCCGGTTTTGAGCCGCGGTCTGGTCTCAAGGACTTTTTGAGTGCCTGCTGCTGCTGCTTGCTGCTTGCTGCTTGCTGGTGCTAAAGCGTGTTGCTCAGCCTTGGACCCCAAAAGGTGGTGTACAACCTCGACAAGGTACACCCAGCTCGGTAATCAAGACTCGAACTAGTACCAAGCTGGGTCCTAGTCCTGCGCAACGCATTGGAATCACCGTTGAAGAAAGACCGCTTGCTTTAGAGATGTGCCTCCATGCTTACGGCGATTGTCCTGAAACACGGCTAGAAAACGGCTCATTTTCACCTCAAAATGGACCACCGCGTGGCTCCATGGTGTGGTACACGCCTTTTTGAACACCCATTTGCCATTCTTTGATAGCCCAATCGCCATAAAAGAACAACGGCCCTCGTCGGAAACACCTGCTTGCCATAGCGGCGATCGTCTTGAACTTTCAGGACGAATGTCCTGAAAACGGCCAAAAACAGCCCAAAAACGGCCTTTTTTGGACACTAAATCGGCCGTAGAACGGACTATACGGCTCGAAATGCAACGAAACTTGTTTGTGGTGATGCGCCTTGGCTTCCCGGTCGTTTTGAGCTACTTGGATGCCGGTTTTGACCCGCGGTCCGGTCTCAAGGACTTTTTGAGTGCCTGCTGCTGCTGCTTGCTGCTTGCTGCTTGCTGGTGCTAAAGCGTGTTGCTCAGCCTTGGACCCCAAAAGGTGGTGTACAACCTCGACAAGGTACACCCAGCTCGGTAATCAAGACTCGAACTAGTACCAAGCTGGGTCCTAGTCCTGCGCAACGCATTGGAATCACCGTTGAAGAAAGACCGCTTGCTTTAGAGATGTGCCTCCATGCTTAAGGCGATTGTCCTGAAACACGGCTAGAAAACGGCTCATTTTCACCTCAAAATGGACCACCGCGTGGCTCCATGGTGTGGTACACGCCTTTTTGAACACCCATTTGCCATTCTTTGATAGCCCAATCGCCATGAAAGAACAACGGCCCTCATCGGAAACACCTGCTTGCCATAGCGGCGATCGTCTTGAACTTTCAGGACGAATGTCCTGAAAACGGCCAAAAACAGCCCAAAAACGGCCTTTTTTGGACACTAAATCGGCCGTAGAACGGACTACACGGCTCGAAATGCAACGAAACTTGTTTGTGCTGATGCGCCTTGGCTTCCCGGTCGTTTTGAGCTACTTGGATGCCGGTTTTGAGCCGCGGTCTGGTCTCAAGGACTTTTTGAGTGCCTGCTGCTGCTGCTTGCTGCTTGCTGCTTGCTGGTGCTAAAGCGTGTTGCTCAGCCTTGGACCCCAAAAGGTGGTGTACAACCTCGACAAGGTACACCCAGCTCGGTAATCAAGACTCGAACTAGGACCAAGCTGGGTCCTAGTCCTGCGCAACGCATTGGAATCACCGTTAAAGAAAGAACGCTTGCTTTAGAGATGTGCCTCCATGCTTACGGCGATTGTCCTGAAACACAGCTAGAAAACGGCTCATTTTCACCTCAAAATGGACCACCGCGTGGCACCACGGCGTGGTACACGCCTTATTGAACACCCATTTGCCATCCTTTAATAGCCCAATCGCCATGGAAGAACAATGGCGCTCATCACAAACACCTGCTTGGCGTAGCGGCGATCGTCCTGAACTTTCAAGACGATAGTCCTGAAAACAGCCAAAAACAGCCCAAAAACGGCCATTTTTGGACGCCAAATTGGCCGTAGAATGGGCTAGACGGCTCGAAATGCAACAAAACTTGTTTCTCGTGATGCGCCTTGGCTCCCCGGTCGTTTTGAGCTACTTGGATGCCGGTTTTGAGCCGCAGTGTGGTCTCAAGGACTTTTTATGCGCTTGCTTGCTGCTGCTGCTTGCTGCTGCTCGCTGCTTGCTGCTGCTAAAACGTGTTGCTCACCCTTGGCCCCTAAAAGGTGGTGTAAAACCTCGACAGGGTAAACCCAGCTCGGTAATCAAGACTCGAACTAGGACTGAGCTGGGTCCTAGTGTTGCGTAACGCATTGGAGATCACCGTTGAAGAAAGACCGCTTGCTTTAGAGATGTGCCTCCATGCTTATGGCGATTGCCCTGAAACACGGCTCAAAAACAGCTCATTTTCACCTCAAAATGGACCACCGCGTGGCTCCATGGTGTGGTACACGGCTTATTGATGACCTTTTTGCCATTCTTTGATAGCGCAATCACCATGAAAGAACAACGGCCCTCATCGGAAGCACCTGCTTGCCATAGCGGCGATCGTACTGAACTTTTAGGACCATCGTCCTAAAAAGGCCGAAAACAGCCCAAAAACGGCCATCTTTGGACACTAAATGGGCCGTAGAACCGGCTAGACGGCTGGAAGTGCGACAAAACTTGGTTGTGGTGATGTGCCTAGCCTCCCGGGTCGTTTTGAGCTACTTGGATGCCGGTTTTGACCCGCGGTGTGGTTGCAAGGACTTTTTAAGCGCCTGCTTGCTTGCTGCTGCTGCTGCAATTGCTGCTAAAAAGTGTAGCTCACCCTTGGACCCTACAAGGTGGTGTAAAACCTCGACAGGGTAAACGCAGCTCGGTAACCAAGACTAGGACCGAGCTCGGTCCTGGTTGGAGTCTTGACTACCGAGCTGGGTTTACCCTGACGAGGTTTTACATCAAGACTTGAACTAGGACCGAGCTGGGTCCTAGTCTTGCGTAACGCTTTGGAAATCACTGCGGGTGACAGACCGCTTGCTGTGCCGATTTGCCTCCAACGTTAGGATGATGGTCACGAAACACGGCTCAAAAACGGCTCGTTTTCACCTCAAAATGGACCACCACGTGGCACCACGATGTTGTACACGCCTCATTGAACACCCATTTGCCATCGTTTGATAGCTCAATCGCCATGAAAGAACAACGGCCCTCATCGGAAACACTTGCTTGGCGTAGCAGCGATCGTCCTGAACTTTCAGGATGATCGTCCTCAAAACAGCCGAAAGCAGCCTAAAAACGCCCTTTTTTGGACACGAAATCGGCCGTAGAACCGGCTCGACGGCTCGAACCGCAACGAAACTTGTTTGTGGTGATGCGCCTCTCCCCGGTCGTTTTGAGCTACTTGGATGCCGGTTTTCAGCCGCAGTGTGGTCGCAAGGACTTTTTATGCGCCTGCTGTTGCTGCTGCTGTTGCTTGCTAAAACGTGTAGCTCAGCCTTGGCCCCTTAAAGGTGGTGTAAAACCTCGACAGGGTAAACCGGGCTCGGCAATCAAGACTCGAACTAGGACTGAGCTGGGTCCTAGTGTTGCGTAACGCATGGAGAATCACCGTTGAAGAAAGACCGCTTGCTTTAGAGATGTGCCTCCAATGTTACGACGATTGTCCTGAAACACGGCTCAATAGCGGCTATTTTGCACCTCAAAATGGACCACTGCGTGGTACCATGGCGTGGTACACGCCTTATTGAACACCCAATTGCCATCCTTTGATAGCCCAATCGCCATGAAAGAACAACGGCCCTCATCGGAAACAGCTGCTTGGCGTAGCGGCGATCGTCCTGAAATTTCAGGACGATCGTCCTGAAAACGGCCAAAAAAGCCCAAAAACGGCCATTTTTGGACACTAAATCGGCCGTAGAACGGGCTAGACAGCTCCAAACGCAACGAAACTTGTTTGTGGTGATGCGCCTTTGCTCGCCGGTGGTTTTGAGCTACTTGGATGTCGGTTTTGAGCCGCGGCGTGGTCTCAAGGACTTTTTATGCGCTTGCTTGCTGCTGCTGCTTGCTGCTGCTTGCTGCTTGCTGCTGCTAAAACATGTTGCTCACCCTTGGCCCCTAAAAGCTGGTGTAAAACCTCGACAGGGTAAACTCAGCTCGGTAATCAAGACTCGAACTAGGACCGAGCTGGGTCCTAGTCTTGCGTAACGCATTGGAGATCACCGTTGAAGAAAGACCGCTTGCTGTGCAGATGTGCCTCCACGGTCAGGACGATCGTCCCGAAACACGGCTCAAAAACGACCCATTTTCACCTCAAAATGGACCACTGCGTGGCTCCATGGTGTGGTACACGCCTTTTTGAACACCCATTTGCCATTCTTTGATAGCCCAATCGCCATGAAAGAACAACGGCCCTCATCGGAAACACCTGCTTGCCATAGCGGCGATCGTCTTGAACTTTCAGGACGAATGTCCTGAAAACGGCCAAAAACAGCCCAAAAACGGCCTTTTTTGGACACTAAATCGGCCGTAGAACGGACTATACGGCTCGAAATGCAACGAAACTTGTTTGTGGTGATGCGCCTTGGCTTCCCGGTCGTTTTGAGCTACTTGGATGCCGGTTTTGAGCCGCGGTCTGGTCTCAAGGACTTTTTGAGTGCCTGCTGCTGCTGCTTGCTGCTTGCTGCTTGCTGGTGCTAAAGCGTGTTGCTCAGCCTTGGACCCCAAAAGGTGGTGTACAACCTCGACAAGGTACACCCAGCTCGGTAATCAAGACTCGAACTAGTACCAAGCTGGGTCCTAGTCCTGCGCAACGCATTGGAATCACCGTTGAAGAAAGACCGCTTGCTTTAGAGATGTGCCTCCATGCTTACGGCGATTGTCCTGAAACACGGCTAGAAAACGGCTCATTTTCACCTCAAAATGGACCACCGCGTGGCTCCATGGTGTGGTACACGCCTTTTTGAACACCCATTTGCCATTCTTTGATAGCCCAATCGCCATAAAAGAACAACGGCCCTCGTCGGAAACACCTGCTTGCCATAGCGGCGATCGTCTTGAACTTTCAGGACGAATGTCCTGAAAACGGCCAAAAACAGCCCAAAAACGGCCTTTTTTGGACACTAAATCGGCCGTAGAACGGACTATACGGCTCGAAATGCAACGAAACTTGTTTGTGGTGATGCGCCTTGGCTTCCCGGTCGTTTTGAGCTACTTGGATGCCGGTTTTGACCCGCGGTCCGGTCTCAAGGACTTTTTGAGTGCCTGCTGCTGCTGCTTGCTGCTTGCTGCTTGCTGGTGCTAAAGCGTGTTGCTCAGCCTTGGACCCCAAAAGGTGGTGTACAACCTCGACAAGGTACACCCAGCTCGGTAATCAAGACTCGAACTAGTACCAAGCTGGGTCCTAGTCCTGCGCAACGCATTGGAATCACCGTTGAAGAAAGACCGCTTGCTTTAGAGATGTGCCTCCATGCTTACGGCGATTGTCCTGAAACACGGCTAGAAAACGGCTCATTTTCACCTCAAAATGGACCACCGCGTGGCTCCATGGTGTGGTACACGCCTTTTTGAACACCCATTTGCCATTCTTTGATAGCCCAATCGCCATGAAAGAACAACGGCCCTCATCGGAAACACCTGCTTGCCATAGCGGCGATCGTCTTGAACTTTCAGGACGAATGTCCTGAAAACGGCCAAAAAAAGCCCAAAAACGGCCTTTTTTGGACACTAAATCGGCCGTAGAACGGACTACACGGCTCGAAATGCAACGAAACTTGTTTGTGCTGATGCGCCTTGGCTTCCCGGTCGTTTTGAGCTACTTGGATGCCGGTTTTGACCCGCGGCGTGGTCTCAAGGACTTTTGGAGTGCCTGCTACTGCTGCTTGCTGCTTGCTGCTTGCTGCTGCTAAAACGTGTTGCTCAGCCTTGGACCCTAAAAGGTGGTGTACAACCTCGACAAGGTACACCCAGCTCGGTAATCAAGACTCGAACTAGGACCAAGCTGGGTCCTAGTCCTGCGCAACGCATTGGAATCACCGTTAAAGAAAGAACGCTTGCTTTAGAGATGTGCCTCCATGCTTACGGCGATTGTCCTGAAACACAGCTAGAAAACGGCTCATTTTCACCTCAAAATGGACCACCGCGTGGCACCACGGCGTGGTACACGCCTTATTGAACACCCATTTGCCATCCTTTAATAGCCCAATCGCCATGGAAGAACAACGGCGCTCATCACAAACACCTGCTTGGCGTAGCGGCGATCGTCCTGAACTTTCAAGACGATAGTCCTGAAAACAGCCAAAAACAGCCCAAAAACGGCCATTTTTGGACGCCAAATTGGCCGTAGAATGGGCTAGACGGCTCGAAATGCAACAAAACTTGTTTCTCGTGATGCGCCTTGGCTCCCCGGTCGTTTTGAGCTACTTGGATGCCGGTTTTGAGCCGCGGTGTGGTCGCAAGGACTTTTTATGCGCCTGCTGCTGCTGCTTCTTGATGCTGCTTGCTGCTGCTGCTTGCTAAAACGTGTTCCTCAGCCTTGGCCCCTAAAAGGTGGTGTAAAACCTCGACAGGGTAAACCCAGCTCGGTAATCAAGACTCGAACTAGGACCGAGCTGGGTCCTAGTCTTGCGTAACGCCTTGGAGATCAATGCGGGTGAAAGACTGCTTGCTGTGCAGATGTGCCTCCACAGTCAGGATGATCGTCCTGAAACACGGCTCAAAAACGGCTCGTTTTCACCTCAAAATCGACCACCGCGTGGCACCACGGCGTGGTACACGCCTTATTGAACACCCATTTGCCATCCTTTGATAGCCCAATCGCAATGAAAGAACAACGGCCCTCATCGGAAACAGCTGCTTGGCGTAGCGGCGATCGTTCTGAACTTTTAGGACGATCGTCCTGAAAACAGCCAAAAACAGCCCAAAAACGGCCATTTTTGGACACTCAATGGCCGTAGAACGGGCTAGACGGCTCAATACGCAACGAATTTTGTCCGTGCTGATGCGCCTTGGCTCCCCGGTCGTTTTGAGCTACTTGGATGCCGGCTTTGAGCCGCGTTGGGGTCTCAAGGATTTTTTATGCGCCTGCTGTTGCTGCTGCTGCTTGCTACTGCTTGCTGCTGCTGCTTGACAAAACGTGTAGCTCAGCCTTGGCCCCTAAAAGGTGGTGTAAAACCTCGACAGGGTAAACCCAGCTCCGTAATCGAGGTTTTATCCCACCTTTTAGGGGCCAAGGGTGAGCAACATGTTTTAGCAAGCAACGGCAGCAGCAAGCAGCAGCATCAAGCAAGCGAGTAAAAAGTCTTTGCGACCACACGGTGGCTCAAAACCGGCATCCAAGTAGCTCAAAACGACCGGGGAGAAAAGGCGCATCAGCACGGACAAGTTTCGTTGCATTTTGAGCCGTCTAGCCCGTTCTACGGCCGATTTTGTGTCCAAAAATGGCCGTTTTTGGGATGTTTTCAGGACGATGGTCTTGAAAGTTTAGGACGATCGCCGGTGTGCCGAGTACGTGTTTCCCATGGGGGCCGTTGTTCTTTCATAGCGATTGGGCGATCAAAGGATTGCAAATGGGTCTTCAATGAGGCATGTACCATGCTGTGGTGCCACGTGGTTGTCGATTTTGAGGTGAAAATGAGCCGTTTTTTAGCCATGTGTCCAGACCATCATCTTGACCGTGGACGCACGTCTCCAAAGCAAGCAGCCCCTCTTCCATGGTGATATCCAATGCATTAACCAACACTAGGACCCAGCTTAGTCCTAGATTGAGTCTTGATAGCAGTAGCAGACGCAAGCAGCAGCCGCAGATGCATCAGCAAGTAGGCGGTTAAAAAGTCCTTGCGACCACACGGTAGCTCAAAACCGGTATCGAAGTAGCTCAAAGCGACCGGGGAGCGAAGGCGCATCACCGCAAACAGGTTTTGTTGCATTTCAAGCCGTCTAGCGCCTTCTATGGCCAATTTAGTGTCCAAAAACGGCCGTTTTGGGGCCGCGTTAAGGACGATTGTCCTGAAAGCTCAGGACGATCCTTCGTCTACCGCGTGGGTGTTTCCAATGAGGGCCGTTGTGTTTCGATAGCGATGGGGCCATCGGAGGAATGCAAATGGGTCGGGAATAAGGCATGTGCCATGCCGTGGTGCCAGGGGGTAGGCAATCTCGAGGTGAAAAAAAGCCGTTTTCGACTCATTTTTCAGGACGATCGTCGTGACCGTGGGGGAACATGTGTAAAGCAAGCGGGCTTTGCCCCGCGGTGCTTCCCAATGCGTTAATCAAGACTCGAACTAGGACCGAGCTGGGTCCTAGTCTTGCGTAATGCAGTGGAGATGACCGTTGAAGAAAGACGGCTTGCTTTAGAGATGTGCCCGGACGGTCAGGATGATGGTCTTGATTCGCGGGTCAAAAACGGCTTGTTTTCACCTTGAAATGGACAACCGTGTGGCACCACGCCATGGTACATGCCTTATTGAACACCCATTTGCCATCATTTGATAGCCCAATCGCCATGGAAGAACAACGGCCCTCATTGCAAACGCCCACTTGACACACCGGCGATCGTCCGGAGTTTTTAGGACGATCGTCCTGAAAACAGCCCAAAAACGGCCATTTTTGGACACTAAATGGGCCCTAGAACGAGGTAGATGGCTCAAAACGCAACGAAACTTGTTTGTGGTGATGCCCATTCGCTCCCCGGTCGTTTTGAGCTACTTGGATGCCGGTTTTGAGCCACGGTGTGGTCACAAGGACTTTTGGACCTTCTGCTTGCTTGCTGCTTGCTGCTGCTGCTTGCTAAAACGTGTTGCTCACCCTTGGCCCCTAAAAGGTGGTGTAAAACCCCGAGAGGGTAAATCAAGACCTGAACTAGGACCGAGCTGGGTCCTAGTCTTGCGTAACACATTGGAAATCACTATTGAAGAGAGACCGCTTGCTTGACAGATGTGCCTCCACGCTCCGGACGATTGTCCTGAAACACGGCTCAAAAACGGCGCATTTTCACCTCAAATTGGACCACCGTGTGGCACCACGGCATGGTACATGCCGTATTGAACACCCATTTGCCATCATTTAATAGCCCAATCGCCATGAAAGAACAACGGTCCTCATCAGAAACACGTGCTTGGCGTAGCGGCGATTCTCCTGAACTTTCAAGACATTCGTCCTGAAAACAACTAAAAATAGCCCCAAAACGGCCTTTTTTGGACACTAAATCGGCCGTTGAACGGGCTAGACGGCTCGAAATGCAACGAAACTTGTTTGTGGTGATGCGCCTTTGCTCCCCGGTCGTGTTGAGCTACTTGGATGCCGGTTTTGAGCCACGCTGTGGTCGCAAGGACTTTTGGACCTTTTGCTTGCTTGCTGCTGCTTGCTGCTGCTGATGTTGCTGCTGCTTGCTAAAACGTGTAGCCCACCTTTGGCCCCTAAAAGGTGGTGTAAAACCTCGACAGGGTAAACCCAGCTCGGTAACCCACCTCGGTAATCAAGACTAGAACTAGGACCGAGCTCGCTCCTGGTGTTGCGTAACGCATTGGAGATCACCGTTGAAGAAAGCCCGCTTCCTTTAGAGATGTGCCTCCATGGTTACGGCGATGGTCGTGAAACGCGGCTGGAAAACGGCTCATTTTCACATCAAAATGGACCACCGCATGGCACCACGGAGTGGTACACGCCTTATTGAACACCCATTTGCCATCATTTCATAGCCCAATTGCCATGAAAGAACAACGGCTCTCATCGCAAACAGCTGCTTGGTGTAACGGCGATCGTCCTGACCTTTTGGGACGATCGTCCTGAAAACGGCCGAAAACAGTCCAAAAACGGCCATTTTTGGTCACTAAATGGGCCGTAGAACCGGCTAGACGGCTCGAAATGCAACAAAACTTGGTTTTGGTGATGCGCCTTGGCTCCCCAGTCGTTTTGAGCTACTTGGATGCCGGTTTTGACCCGCGGTGTGGTCACAAGGACTTTTTAAGCGCCTGCTTGCTTGCTGCTGCTGCTGCTGTTGCTGCTAAAACGTGTAGCTCATCAAGACTCGAACTAGGACCGAGCTCGGTCCTAGTCTTGCGTAACGCATGGGAAATCACCGTTGAAGAAAGACCGCTTGCTTTAGAGATGTGCCTCCATGGTTACTGCGATTGTCCTGAAACGCGGCTGGAAAATGGCTCATTTTCACCTCAAAATGGACCACCGCGTGGCACCACGGCGTGGTACACGCCTTATTGAACACCCATTTGCCATCCTTTGATACCCCAATTGCCATGAAAAAACAACGGCCCTCATCGGAAACACCTGCTTGGCGTGGCGGCGATCGTCCTGAATTTTCAGGACGATCGTCCTGAGAACAGCCAAAAACAACCCCAAAAACGGCCATTTTTGGACACTAAATGGGCCGTAGAACGGGCTAGACAGCTCCAAACGCAATGAAACTTGTTTGTGGTGATGCGCCTTGGCTTCCCGGTCGTTTTAGGCTACTTGGATGCTGGTTTCGAGCCGCGGTGTGGTTGCAAGGACTTTTTATGCGCCTGCTGTTGCTGCTGCTGTTGCTTGCTAAAACGTGTAGCTCAGCCTTGGCCCCTAAAAGGTGGTGTAAAACCTCGACAGGGTAAACCCAGCTCGGTAACCATTGGCCCCTAAAAGGTGGTGTAAAACCTCGACAGGGTAAACCCGGCTCGGTAACCAAGACTAAGACCCACCTCGGTCCTAGTTGGGAGTCTTGATCTTTGTTCAGCGGTGATTTCCAATGCTTTGCGCAAGGCTAGGACCCAGCTCGGCCCTAGGTCGAGGCTTGATTACCGAGCTGGGTTTACCCTGTCGAGGTTTGACACCACCTTTTAGGGTCCAAGGATGAGCTACACATTTTTACCAAGCTGGGTTTACCCTGTCGAGGTTTTACACAACCTTTTAGGGTCCAAGGCTGAGCGACACGTTTTGGCAGCAGGCGGTTAAAAAGTGTCTGCGGGGAAATAGTGCCTCAAACGCGTCTTCCAAGTGGCTCAAAACGACCTCGGAGAAAAGGCGCAGCACCACAAATAGATTTCGTTACATTTTGAGCCGTTTAGCCCGCTCTACGGCCTATTTATTTCTCAAATTTGGCGGGTTTTGGGCTGCCTTTAGGACGATCGACGTGAAAACTTAGGACCATCGGCGGTGTGTCAAGTGGGCGTTTGCAATGAGGCCGTTGTTCTTCCATGGCGATTGGGCTATCAAATGATGGCAAATGGTTGTTCAATATGGAATGTACCATGCCGTGGTGCCACACCGTGGTCCATTTTGAGTTGAAAATGAGCCGTTTTTGAGCCGTCTTTCGGGACAATCGTCCTCACTGTGGAGGCACATCTCTAGAGCAAGCAGCCTTTCTTCAACGGTGATTTCCGATGCGTTACACAACCCTAGGACCTAGCTCGCTCCTAGTTCGAGGCTTGATAGCAAGCATCAAGCAGCACCAGCAGCAGCAAGCAGGCGGTTCAAAAGTCCTTGCAACGGCACCGTGGCTCAAAACCGGCATCCAAGTAGCTCAAAGCGACTGGGCACCAATGGCGCATCACCCCAAACAGGTTTTGTTGCATTTCAAGCGGTCTAGCGCCTTCTATGGCCAATTCAGTGTCGAAAAACGGCCGTTTTGGGGCTCTTTTCAGGACGATCGTCCGGAAAACTCAGGACCATCGTTGTTCTACCGTGGAGGTGTTTCCAATGAGGGCTGTTGTTCTTCCATGGCGATTGGGCCATCAAAGGAATGCAAATGGGTGGGGAACAGGGCGTGTGCCATGCCATGGTGCCATGGGGTGCGCGATTTGGAGGTGAAAACAAGCCGTTTTGGGGCCATTTTTCAGGACGGTCATGCTGACCGTGGGGGAACATCTGCAAAGCAAGCGGGCTCTGCTCCACAATGTTTTCCAATGCGTTAACAAGACTAGGACCTGGTCGTGAGGCTTGATTACCGAGCTGGGTTCACCCGGGCGAGGTTTTACACCACCTTTTAGGGTCCAAGGATGACCTACACATTTTAGCAAACACCAAGCAAGCAACAGCAGCAAGCAAGAGGTTGAAAAATCCTTGCAAAGGCACCGTGGCTCAAAAGTGGCATCCAAGTAGCTCAAAACAACCGGGGGGCAAAGGCGCATTACAGCAAACAGGTTTCGTTGCTTTTCCAGCCATCTAGCTAGTTCTATGGCCGTTTTAGTGTCCAAACAAGGCCGTTTCTGGACGATCGCCGTGACAACTCAGGCGGATCGGTTGTTTGTGCACTAGGCGATCTCAAGAAATGTTGTTGTTCCTCCACAACGGTTAGACAATCAAATGAGTGCAAATGGATGACGAAGACGGCCTTTTACACACCATAGTGTCTTCACGTGGTCCATTTGGGGTGAAAAAAGGGCATTTTTGAGGTAGTGTTGAAAAGCAGACATGCAGTAGCAAGCAGGCGGTTAAAAGGTCCTTGCAACGGCCCCCGGTCTCAAAACCGACATCCAACTACTTCAAAACGACCGGGGACCAAAGGCGCATCACCGCAAACAGGGTTCGTTGCGTTTCGAGCCGTCTACCGCGTTCTATGGCCAATTTAGTGTTCAAAAGGGCCGTTTTTGAGCCGTTTTTCAGGACGATCGTCCTGAAAACTGAGGACGATTGGTGGTCTGCCGCGTAGGTGTTTCCCAATGAGGGCCGTTGTTCTTCCATAGCGATTGGGCCATCAAAGGAATGCAAATTGGTGGAGAAGATGGCGTGTGCCACGGCGTGGTGCCACGGGTTGGGCGAGTGAAAACAACCCATTTTTTAGACATGTTTCGAGACGATCGTAGTGGCCTTGCAGAAAAATCTGCGAAGCAAGCGGGCTTTGCTCCACGGTGATTTCCAATGCGTTAACCAAGACTAGGACCCAGCTCAGTCCCGGTCGTGAGTCTTGATTACCGAGCCGGGTTTTACGCTTTCGAGGTTTTACACCACCTTTGAGGGTCCAAGGATGAGCAACACATTTTAGCAAGCAGCACCAGCAACAGCAGCAGCAGCAACAAGCAGCAGCAACAGGCGGTTAAAAAGTCCATGCGACCACACCGTGGCTCAAACCCGGCACCAGAATGGCTCAAAACGACCAGGGAGCACACGCACATCACGGCAAACAGGTTTCGTTCTATTTTGAGCCGTTTACCTCGTTCTATCGCTGATGTAGTGTCCAAAAAGGGCCTCTATGGGGCTGTTTTCACGACGATCGTCGTGAAAACTCAGGGCGATCGCCGGTGTGTCAAGTGGGCGTTTGCAATGAGGGCCGTTGTTCTTCCATGGCGATTGGGCTACTAAATGATGGCAAATGGGTGTTCAATGAGGCATGTACCATGCCGTGGTGCCACACGGTGGTCCCTTCTCGGGTGAAAACGAGCCGTTTTGGAGCGGTGTTTTAGGGCGATCGTCCTGACCGGTGACGCACATCTTTAAGGCAAGCGGTCTTTCTTCCACGGTGATTTCCAATGTGTTACGCAAGACTATGACCCAGCTCGGTCCTAGTTCGAGTCTTGATTACCGAGTTGGGTTTACTGTATCGAGGTTTTACACCACGTTTTAGGGTCCAAGCGTGAGCAACACGTTTGAGCAGCAGCAAGCAGCAGCAGCAAGCAGTGGCAGTCAAACGGTTAAAGAAGTCTTTGCGACCACACCGCGGCTCAAAACTGCCATCCAAGTAGCTCAAAACGACCGGGGGGCCAACGCGCATCATGACAAACAATTTTCGTGCCGTTTGGAGCCGTCTCGCCCGTTCTACGGCCGATTTAGTGTCCAAAATGGCCGTTTTGGGGCTGTTTTCAAGATGATCGTCCTGAAAACTCAAGCCGATCCTTGTTCTACCGGGTATGTGTTTCCCTTGAGCACCGTTGTTCCTCCATAGCGATTGGGGCATCCAAGGAATGTAAAAGGGTGGGGAATAAGTCGTATGCCATGCCGTGGTGCCATGGGGGGGGGGGGGGGCGATTTTGAGGTGAAAAAAAGCCGTTTTTGAGCCATGTTTCAGGAGGATCGTCCTGCCCGTGGAGGAACATCTGCAAAGCAAGCGGGCTTTGACCCATGGTGATTTCCAATGCGTTAAGCAAGACTAGGATCCAGCTCGGTCCTAGTTCGAGTCTTGATTACCGAGTTGGGCTTACCCTGTCGAGGTTTTACACCACCTTTTATGGTCCAAGGATGAGCTACACATTTTAGCAGCAGCAAGCAAGCAGCAGCAAGCAGCATCATGCGGTTAAAAAGTCCTTGCTACCACCTTGTGGCTCAAAACCGGCATCCTAGTAGCTCACAAGACCCGGGGGCAAATGCGCATCACCACAAACAGGTTTCGTTGCATTTTGAGCCTGTTAGCCCGTTCTATGGCCTATTTAGTGTCCAAAATTGGCGATTTTTGGGGCTGTTTTGAGGGCGATCGTCTTGAAAACTTAGGACGATCGCCGATGTGTCAAGTGGGCGTTTGCAATGATGGCCGTTGTTCTTCCATGGCGATTGGGCTATCAAATGATGGCAAATAGGTGTTCAATATGGCATGTGCCATGCCGTGGTACCACACGGTGGTCCATTTTGAGGTGAAAATGAGCTGTTTTTGAGCCGTTTTTCAGGACATTGGTCCTCACCGTCGAGGCACATCTCTAAAGCAAGCGGTCTTTCTTCAACAATGATTTCCACTGCGTTGGGCAAGACTAGGACCCAGCTCGGTCCTATTCCGACTATTGATTACCGAGCTAGGTTTACCCTGTTTTTACACCACCTTTTAGGGTCCGTGGTGACGGATGGGTGACCGTCTTTTCCCTTCGCATTTGCCACTTTCTCTTGTGGTTGAGATTGTTTTGAACACTTGCGCTTTCCCGGACCAAACTTCTTCATATCATCAAACCGTACATCCTTGGATTCTCCACAAGATGCACAAGTCCAACGCATGACCGCCTTGGCCTTCATGTCTTGGTTGTCTTGGCGTACCCACTTCCATCCCCATAGGCGAGCCACATCATGACAATCTTTGTCGGTCAGTGAAAGCGTGGGCATGTCTCCAAATGGAAAATACAATAAGATCCACACCAAAAGGATGGTAACAAAAAAAGCAACTAAGCGTCCAAAAGGGGGCACAAATTGGCAATGAACCAGAGCATGGTCAAACATCATAGGTGTTCCTCGTTGGAAAAGTGAACTAGTTTGATTGCCGTGAGACGGCCCACACGGTGACCAAGGTACCCACATAACAAGCACGTTTTGATGCCATTAGAAAGCCTACATGACAACAAAGGCACATATGGAGCAAGTGCACTCAACCTATGCACAATTGTGAGGACTGAGCATGGCCAAACAAACACTGGTGTTCGCCAACGGGCAAGGTCAATTCGTTTGATTGCCGCGCGAAACCCTACACGGCGACCAAAGTACGTACATAAGAGCCGCTTGGATACCATGAGAAAGCCTACATGGCAACAAAGGCACATATGGATCGCTAGGTGTTGCGAGCTGCTTGCCCCTACCGTGTGCGCTGTTGAACCCCAACTCAAAAACTAAAACAAACACTGGTGTTCTCCACCGGACAAGGTCAACTCGTTTAATTGCCGTGAGAAACCCCACACGGCGACCAAAGTACGTACATAACAGCCGCTTGGATGCCATGAGAAAGCCTACATGGCAACAAAGGCACATGTGGATCGCCAGGTGTTGCGAGCGGCGACCATAGTACGTACATAACAGCCACTTGGATGCCATGAGAAAGCCTACATGGCAACAAAGGCACATATGGATCGCCAGGTGTTGCGAGTTACTTGCCCCTACCGTGTGCGCTCTTGAACCCTAACTCAAAAACGCCCATTGTTCACCCCAAATGGACTGCAAGAAGACACCGCGGTCTTGCATAACGCATTGGTAATCACCGTTGAAGAAAGACCCCTTGCTTTAGAGATGTGCCTCCACGGTCATGACGATGGTCCTAAAACGCACTAAAAAACGGCTCGTTTTCACCTCTAAATGGACCACCGTGTGGCACCACGGCATGGTACATGCCTTATTGAACACCCGTTTGCCATCATTTGACAGCCCAATCGCCATGGAAGAACAACGGCCCTCATCGCAAACGCGCACTTGACACACCGGCGATCGTCCTGGGTTTTCAGGACAATTGTCCTGAAAACAGCCAAAAACAGCCCAAAAACGGCCTTTTCTGGACATGAAATCGGCCGTAGAACGGGCTACACGGCTCAAAACGCAACCCAACTTGTTTGTGGTGAGGCGCATTTGCTCGCCGGTCGTTTTGAGCTACTTGGATGCCGGTTTTGAGCCGGGCTGTGGTCACAAGGACTTTTGGACCTGCTGCTAGCTGCTGCTGCTGCTGCGGCTTGCTGTTGCTAAAACGTGTTGCTCACCCTTGGACCATGAAACGTGGTGTAAAACCTCGACAGAGTAAACCCAGCTGGGTATGAAGACTCAACTTAGGACGGAGCTTGGTCCTACTCTTGAGGAACGCATTGGAAATCACCATTCAAGAAAGACCGCTTGCTTTAGAGATGTGCCTCCACAATCAGGACGATCGTCGTCAAACACGGCTTCAAAACGGCTCATTTTCAGCTCAAAATGGACCACCGTGTGGCACCACGGCATGGTACATGCCTCATTGAACACCCATTTGCCATCATTTGATAGCCCAATCACTATGAAAGAACAACGGCCCTCATTGCAAACGCCCACTTGACACATCGGCGATCGTCCTGAGTTTCCAGGACGATGGTCGTGAAAACAGCCCCAAAAAGGGCCTTTTTTGGACACTAAATCAGCCGTAGAACGGCTGGAAACGGCACGACACTTGTTTGTGGCGATGCGCCTTTGCTCCCCAGTCGTTTTGACCTACTTGGATGCCGGTTTTGAGCTACCGTGTCTGTATGTCTGTCAAAAGGACCTCTAACTCGCCTATTGCTTTTTGCTTGCTGCTGCTGCTTGCTGCTTGCTAAAACGTGTTGCTAACCCTTGGCCCCTAAAAGGTGGTGTAAAACTTCGGCAGGGTAAATCCAGCTCGGTAATCAAGACTCGAACTAGGACCGAGCTGGGTCCTAGTCTTGCGGAACACATTGGAGATCACCGTTGAGGAAACTGCTTGCATTGCAGATGTGCCTCCACGGTTGGGACGATCGTCGTGAAACACGGCTCCAAAACGGCTTGTTTTCACCTCAAAATGGACCACCGCGTGGCACCCCATCGTGGTACACGCCTTATTGAACACCCATTTGCCATCCTTTAATACCCCAATCGTCATGATAGAACAACGGCCCTCATCGGCAACACCGGCTTGACGTAGCGGCGATCGTCCTGAATATTCAGGACGATCGTCCTGAAAAAGGCCGAAAACAGCCCAAAAACGGCCCTTTTTGGACACCAAATGGGCCGTAGAACCGGCTAGACGGCTCGAACCGCAAGGAAATTTGTTTGTGGTGATGCGCCTTAGCTCCCTGGTCGTTGTGAGCTACTTGGATGCCGGTTTTGAGCCGCGGTGTGGTCGCAAGGACTTTAGGGGCGCCTGCTGCTTGCTGCTGCTTGCTGCTGCTGCTAAAACGTGTTGCTCACCCTTGGCACCTAAAAGGTGGTGTAAAACCTCGACAGGGTAAACCCAGCTCGGTAATCAAGACTCGAAGTAGGACCGAGCTGGGTCCTAGTTTTGCGTAACGCATGGGAAATCACCGGTGAGGAAAGACCGCGTGCTTTTGAGATGTGCCTCCCTAGTGACGGCGATGGTACTGAAACGCGGCTGGAAAACGGCTCATCTTCACCTCAAAATGGACCACTGCGTGGCACCACGGCGTGGTACACGCCTTATTGAACACCCATTTGCCATCCTTTGATACCCCAATCGTCATGAAAGAACAACGGCCCTCATCGGAAACACCGGCTTGACGTAGCGGCGATCGTCCTGAACTTTCAGGACGATCGTCCTGAAAACAGCCGAAAACAGCCCAAAAACGGCCATTTTTGGACACTAAATGGGCCGTAGAACCGGCTAGACGGCTCGAACCGCAACGAAACTTGTTTGTGGTGATGCGCCTTGGCTCCCCGGTCGTTTTGAGCTACTTGGATGATGGTTTTGAGCCACGGTGTGGTCGCAAGGACTTTTGGGGCGCTTGCTGCTTGCTGCTGCTGCTAAAACGTGTTGCTCACCCTTGGCCCCTAAAAGGTGGTGTAAAACCTTGACAGGGTAAACCCAGCTCGGTAATCAAGACTCGAACTAGGACCGAGCTGGGTCCTAGTCTTGCGTAACGCATTGGAGATCACCGTTGAGGAAAGACTGCTTGCCGTGGAGATGTGCCTCCAAGGTCGGGACGATCGTCCTAAAACACGGTTAGAAAACGCCTTGTTTTCACCTCAAAATGGACCACCGCGTGGCACCAAAGCGAGGTACACGCCTTATTGAACACCCATTTGCCATCCTTTGATAGCCCAATCGCCATGGAAGAACAACGGCCGTCATTGCAAACACCCGCTTGGCGTAGCGGCGATCGTCCTCAAATTTCAGGACGATCGTCCTGAAAACAGCCGAAAACAGCCCAAAAACGGCCATTTTTGAACACTAAATCGGCTGTAGAACGGGCTAGACTGCTCGAAACGGCACGAAACTTGTTTGTGGTGATGCGCCTTGGCTCCCCGGTCGTTTTGAGCTACTTGGATGCCGGTTTTGAGCCACGGTGTGGTCTCAAGGACTTTTTATGCGCCTGCTGCTGCTGCTTGCTGCTGCTGCGGCTTGCTAAAACGTGTTGCTCACCCTTGGCCCCTAAAAGGTGGTGTAAAACCTCGACAGGGTAAACCCAGCTCGGTAATCAAGATTCGAGCTAGGACCGAGCTGGGTCCTAGTCTTGTGTGACGCATTGGAGATCACTGTTGAAGAAAGACTGCTTGATTTCGAAATGCGCCTCCATGGTCGGGACGATTGTCCTGAAACACGGCTCAAAAACGGCCTTTTTTCACGTCCAAATGGACCACCGCGTGGCACCACGGCGTGGTACACGCCTTATTGAACACCCATTTGCCATCCTTTGATAGCCCAATCGCTATGAAAGAACAACGGCCCTCATTGGCAACACCTGCTTGGCGTAGCGGCGATCGTCCTCGGTTTTCAGGACGATCGTCCTGAAAACAGCCGAAAATACCCCAAAAACGGCCATTTTTGGACACTAAATTGGCCATAGAACGGGCTTGATGGCTCAAAATGAGACAAAAATTGTTTGTGGTGATGCGCCTTTGCTCCCCGGTCGTTTTGAGCTACTTGGATGCCGCTTTTGAGCCACGGTGTGGTCGCAAGGAGTTTTGGACCTTCTGCTGCTTGCTGCTGCTTGCCATGCTGCTAGGCCTGTTGCTGCTAAAACGTGTTGCTCACCCTTGGCCCCTAACAGGTGGTTTAAAACCTCAACAGGGTAAACCCAGCTCGGTGATCACGACGCGAACTAGGACCTAGTTGGGTCCTAGTCTTGCGTAACCCCCGCTGGAGATCACTACGGGTGAAAGACCGCTTGCTGTGCAGATTTGCCTCCACAGTAAGGACGATCGTCCTGAAACGCGG
This sequence comes from Eutreptiella sp. 'Long Island Sound 2002', assembly GCA_964036045.1. Lineage (NCBI taxonomy): Eukaryota > Euglenozoa > Euglenophyceae > Eutreptiales > Eutreptiaceae > Eutreptiella > Eutreptiella sp. 'Long Island Sound 2002'. The sequence continues at coordinate 63,433,740 of OZ038380.1, read as the reverse complement.
CTCAAAAACGGCTCGTTTTCACCTCAAAATGGACCACCGCGTGGCACCACGGTGTGGTACATGCCTTATTGAACACCCATTTGCCATCCTTTGATAGCCCAATCGCCATGAAAGAACAACGGCCCTCATCGGAAACACCCCCTTGGCGTAGCGGCGATCGTCCTAAAATTTCAGGACGATCGTCCTGAAAACAGCCGAAAACAGCCCAAAAACGGCCATTTTTGGACACTAAATCGGCCGTAGAACGAGCTAGACGGCTCGAAACGGCACAAAACTTGTTTGTGGTGATGCGCCTTGGCTCCTTGGTCGTTTTGAGCTACTTGGATGCCGGTTTTGAGCCGCGGTGTGGTCGCAAGGACTTTTTAAGTGCTTGCTGCTGCTGCAGCTGCTGCTGCTGCTTGCTAAAACGTGTAGCTCAGCCTTGGCCCCGAAAAGGTGGTGTAAAACCTCGACAGGGCGGAGCTGGGTCCTAGTCTTGCGTAACGCATTGGACATCACCGTTGAAGAAGGACCGCTTGCTTTATAGATGTGCCTCCACGGTCACGACGATCATCCTGCAAAACGGGTCAAAAACGGCTCATTTTCACCTCAAAATGGACCACCGTGTGGCACCACGGCATGGTGCATGCCTTATTGAACACCCATTTGCCATCATTTGATATCCCAATCCCCATGGAAGAACAACGGCCCTCATTGCAAACGCCCACTGGACAAACCGGCGATCGTCTTTAGTTTTTAGGACAATCGTCCCGAAAACCGCCCAAAAACAGCCATTTTTGGATACTCACTCGGCCATAGAGCGGGCTACACGGCTTGAAACGGCACAACATCTGTTTGCCGTGATGCGCCTTTGCTCCCTGGTCGGTTTGAGCTACTTCCACGCCGGTTTTGAGCCACGGTGTGGTCGCAAGGGCTTTTTAACCGCCAACTGCTTGCTGATGCTGCTTGCTGCTTGCCGTTGTTGCTAAAATGTGTTGCTCATCCTTGGACCCTAAAAGGTGTTGTAAAACCTCGACAGGGTAAACCTAGCTCGGTAATCAAGACTGGAACTAGGACCGAGCTGGGTCCTAGTCTTGTGTAACGCAGTGGCAATCACTGTGGAGCAAAGTTTGCTTGCTTTGGAGACGTGCCTCCACGGTGAGGACGATTGTTTCGAAAGACGGCTCCAAAACGAATCATTTTCACCTCAAAATGGACCACCGTGTGGCACCACGGCATGGTACATGCCATATTGAACACCCATTTGCCATCATTTGATAGCGCAATCGCCATGGAAGAACAACGGCTCTCATCGCAAACGCGCACTTGACACACCGGCGATCGTCCTGAGTTTTTAGGACCATCGTCCCGAAAACAGCCCCAAAACGGCCATTTTTGGACACTAACTCGGCCATGGAACGGGCTAGACGGCTCGAAATGGCACGAAACTTGTTTGTGGTGATGCGCCTTTGCTCCTCTGTCGTTTGGAGCTGCTTGGATGGTGGTTTTGAGCTAAGCTTGCTGCTTGCTGCTGCTGCTAAAATGTCTTGCTCACCCTTGGCCCTTGAAAGGTGGTGTAAAACCTCGACACGGTGAACCCAGCTCGGTAACCAAGACTCGAACCAGGACCGAGCTACGTCCTAGTCTTGCGTAACGCATTGGTGATAATCGTTGAGAAAACACTGCTTGCTTTCGAGATGTGCCTCAACGGTCAGGACGATCCTATTGAAACACAACTCAAAAACGGCTTCTTTTCACCTCAAAATTACCCACCGTGTGGCACCACGGCATGGTACATGCCTCATTGAACACCCATTTGCCATCATTTGATAGTCCAAATGCTATGGAAGAACGAGGGCCCTCATTGGAAACACCTACGCGGCACACCAACAATCGTCCTAAGTTTTGAGCACGGTCGTCCTGAAAATAGCTAAAAAACAACCATTTTTGGACACTAAATTGGCCATAGAATGGGCTAGAGGGCTCGAAACGGCACAAAACATGTTTGTGGTGATGCGCCTGTGCTCCACGGTCCTTATGAGCTACTTGGATGCCGCTTTTGAGCCGGGTGTGGTCGCAAGGACTTTTTAACCGCCTGCTGCTTGCTGCTGCTGCTTGCTGCCTGTTGCTGCCGCTAAAATGTGTTCCTCATCCTTGAACGCTAAAAGGTGGTGTAAAACCTCGACAGGGTAAACCCAGCTCGGTAATCAAGACTCGTACTAGGACCGAGCTAGGTCCTAGTCTTGCGTAACGCACTGGAAATCACCGTGGAGGAAAGACCGCTTGCGTTGGACATCTACCTCCACATTCAAGGTTATTGTCCTGGAGCACACCTCTAAAATCGGTCGTCTTCAACTCAAAATGGACTGGTGCATGGCACCGCTGCATGCTACATGCCTTATTGAACACCAATTTTGCATTCCTCAGATAGCCCAACTGCTATGCAAGAAGAACGGGCCTCATTGAAAACGCCCATGTAACACACTGGCGAGTTTCCTGAAAACAACCCCAAAACGGCCATTTTTGGACACTAAATCGCCATAGAACGTGCTAGACGGCTCGAAACGGCGCGAAACTTGTTTGTGGTGATGCGCGTTTGCTCCCTGGTCGTTTTGAGCTATTTGCACGCCGGTTTTGAGCTGCGGTGTGGTCGCAAGGACCTTTTAAGCGCTTGGTTGCTGCTGCTTGCCGCTGCCTGCTGCTTCTTGCCGCTGCTTGCTAAAACGTGTAGCTCATCCTGTGGTGATGCGCCTTTGCTCCCCGGTCATTTTGAGCTACTTGGATGCCGGTTTGGAGCCGCGGTGTGGTTGCAAGGGTACAAAGCCACGGCGTATTGCCGACTAGAGAAACCAACGATCGTTGTGAGTTTTTGATGCGACTGTCCTGAAAACAGCTCAAAAACGGCCATTTTTGGACACTAAATCGGCCATGGAACGGACTACACGGCTTGAAACGGCACAAAACCTGTTTGCCGTGATGCGCGTTTGCTCCCCGGTCGTTTTGAGGTACTTGGATGCCGGTTTTGAGAAATAGTGTGTCTCCTTAAAAAACCGACGATCGTCGAGAGTTTTCGGTACGATTGTCCCGAAAACAGCACAAAAACGGCCTTTTTTGGGGACCAAATCGGCCATCGAACGGGTTAGACGGCTCGAAACGGCACGAAACCTATTTGCCGTGATGCGCGTTTGCTCCCCGGTCGTTTTGAGCTACTTGGATGCCGGTTTTGAGCCACGGTGTGTCGCCTACGGGACAAACCAACGATCGTCCTAAGTTTTCACGACAATAGTCCTTAAAACAGCCCCAAAACGGCCATTTTGGGACACTAACACGGCCATAGAACGGGCTAGACAGCTTGAACCGGCACGACAAGTGTTGGTGGTGATGCGCGTTTGCTCCATGGTTGTTTTGAGCATCCTGGGATGCCGCTTTTGAGCCGCGGTGTGGGTGTAAGGACTTTTTAACCGCCTCCTTGGTGCTGCATGCTTGCTGCTGCTTGCTGCTGCTTGCTAAAACGTGTAACTCATCCTTGGACCCTAAAAGGTGGTGTAACACCTCGACAGGGTAAACCCAGCTTGGTACTCAAAACTAGAACTAGGACCGAGCTGCGTCCTAGTCTTGCGTAACGCATTGCAAATCCCCGTTGAAGAAAGGCCGCTTTCTTTAGAGAAGTGCCTCGATGGTCAGGATGATCGTCCTCAAACACAGCTCAAAAACGGCACATTTTTGCCTCAAAATCGACCACCCTGTGGCACCACGGCATGGTACATGCCTCATGGAACACCCATTTGCCATCATTTGATAGCCCAATCACCATGGAAGAACAACGGCCCTCATTGCAACCGCCCACTTGACACATCGGCGATCCTCCCGAGTTTTTAGGACAATCGTCCCGAAAACAGCCCCAAAACGGCCATTTTTGGACACTAAATGGGCCATAGAACGGGCTAGACGGCTCAAAATGCAATGAAACTTGTTTGCCGTGATGCGCATTTTCTCCCCGGATGTTTTGAGCTACTTGGATGCCGGTTTTGAGCCACAGTGTCGTCGCAAGGACTTTTTACTCGCCTGCATGCTGCTGCTTGCTGTTGCTTGCTGATGTTGCTAAAACGACGAGAGCATGCTCAAACATCCTAGGTGTTCGTCATTGGGAAAGTGAAGTAGTTTGATTGCCGTGAGAAGGCCTACACAGCGACCAAGGTACCCACATAACAAGCACCTTTTGATGCCATGAGAAAGCCTACATGGGAACAAAGTAAAGTATGGAGCAAGTGCACTTAACGAATGAACATGGTCAAACAAACAATGGTGTTCCCTCATTGCACAAAGTCAATTAGTTTGATTGCCGTGAGAAAGCCTACACGGCGACCAAGGTACGGACATAACAAACCGCTTGAATTGCATGACAAAGCCTACATGGCAACAAAGGCACATATGGATCGCCACGTGTTGCGAGCCGCTTGCTCCTACCGGGCGCGCTGTTGAACGCTAACTCAAAAACGCCCATTTTTCACCCCAAATGGACCACGTGAAGACACCGCGGTGTGGAAGACACCTCCTTCATCACCCATTTGCAATCATTTGATTGTTCAATCGTTGTGGAAGAACAACGGTGTTGACTGGAATCACCTGCTGAACAAACCAACGATCTTCTTGAGTCTTCAGGACGATCGTCCTGAAAACAGCCCATAAGCGGCCTTTTTTTGGACACTAAATTGGCCATAGAACGGGCTAGATGGCCCAAAATGCAACGAAACTTGTTTGTGGTGATGCGCGTTTGCTTCCCGGTCGTTTTGAGCTACTTTGATGCCGCTTTCGAGCCAAAGTGTCGTCACAAGGACTTTTTACTCGCGTTGTTGGTGTGACTGCTTGCTGCTGCTGTTGCTGCGAAAACGTGTTGCTCACCCTTGGACCCTAAAAGGTGGTGGACAGCCTCGACAAGGTGAACCCACCTCGGCAATGACGACTCGAACTGGGACTGAGCTGGGTCCTAGTCTTGCGTAACGCATTGCAAATCCCCGTTGAAGAAAGGCCGCTTTCTTTAGAGAAGTGCCTCGATGGTCAGCATGATCGTCCTCAAACACACCTCAAAAACGGTACATTTTCGCCTCAAAATCGACCACCCTGTGGCACCACGGCATGGTACATGCCTCATGGAACACCCATTTGCCATCATTTGATAGCCCAATCACCATGGAAGAACAACGGCCCTCATTGCAACCGCCCACTTGACACATTGGCGATCGTCCCGAGTTTTTAGGACAATCGTCCCGAAAACAGCCCCGAAAGGGCCATTTTTGGACACTAAATGGGCCATAGAACGGGCTAGACGGCTCAAAATGCAATGAAACTTGTTTGCCGTGATGCGCATTTTCTCCCCGGATGTTTTGAGCTACTTGGATGCCGGTTTTGAGCCACAGTGTCGTCGCAAGGACTTTTTACTCGCCTGCTTGCTGCTGCTTGCTGTTGCTGGCTGATGTTGCTAAAACGACGAGAGCATGCTCAAACATCCTAGGTGTTCGTCATTGGGAAAGTGAAGTATTTCATTGCCGTGAGAAGGCCTACACAGCGACCAAGGTACCCACATAACAAGCACCTTTTGATGCCATGAGAAAGCCTACATGGGAACAAAGTAAAATATGGAGCAAGTGCACTTAACGAATGAACATGGTCATACAAACAATGGTGTTCCCTCATTGCACAAAGTCAATTAGTTTGATTGCCGTGAGAAAGCCTACACGGCGACCAAGGTACGGACATAACAAACCGCTTGAATTGCATGACAAAGCCTACATGGCAACAAAGGCACATATGGATCGTCACGTGTTGCGAGCTGCTTGCTCCTACCGGGCGCGCTGTTGAACGCTAACTCAAAAACGCCCATTTTTCACCCCAAATGGACCACGTGAAGACAACGCGGTGTGGAAGACACCTCCTTCATCACCCATTTGCAATCATTTGATTGTTCAATCGTTGTGGAAGAACAACGGCGTTGACTGGAATCACCTGCTGAACAAACCAACGATCTTCTTGAGTCTTCAGGACGATCGTCCTGAAAACAGCCCAGAAGCGGCCTTTTTTGGACACTAAATTGGCCATAGAACGGGCTAGATGGCCCAAAATGCAACGAAACTTGTTTGTGGTGATGCGCGTTTGCTTCCGGGTGGTTTTGAGCTACTTTGATGCCGCTTTCGAGCCACAGTGTCGTCACAAGGACTTTTTACTCGCGTTGTTGGTGTGGCTGCTTACTGCTGCTATTGTTGCGAAAACGTGTTGCTCACCCTTGGACCGTAAAAGGTGGTGGACAGCCTCGACAAGGTGAACCCACCTCGGTAATGACGACTCCAACTGGGACTGAGCTGGGTCCTAGTCTTGCGTAACACATTGGAAATCACCGTTGAAGAAAGACCGCTTGCTTTGGAGATGTGCCTCCATGGTGAGGACGATTGTGCTGAAACACGGCTCAAAAACGGCTCATTTTTACCTCAAAATGGACCACCGTGTGGTACCACGGCGTGCTACACGCCTTACTGCACACACATTTGCCATCCTTTGATAGCCAAATCGCCATGAAAGAACAACGGCCCTCATCGGAAACACCTGCTTGGTGTAGCGGCGAATGTCCTCAACTTTTAGGGCGATCTTCCTGAAAACAGCCGAAAACAGCCCAATAACGGCCATTTTTGGACACTAAATCGGCCGTAGATCGGGCTAGGTGGCTCGAAATGTAACGAAACTTGTTTGTGGTGATGCGCGTTTGCTCCCTGGTCGTTTTGAGCTACTTGGATGCCGGTTTTGAGCCACGCTGTGGTCGCAAGGACTTTTTACTTGCCCGTTGCCAGTGCTGCTGCTGCTGCTGCTAAAATGTGTTGCTCATCCTTTGACCCTAAAAGGTGGTGTAAAACCTGGACAGGGTAATCCCGGCTTGGTAATCAAGACTCGAATCAAGACCGAGCTGGGTCCTAGTCTTGCGTAACGCATTGGAGATCACCGTTGAAGAAAGACCGCTTGCTTTAGAGATCTGCCTCCATGGTAACGGCGATTGTCCTGAAACACGGTTGGAAAATGGCCCATTTTCACCTCAAAATGGACCACCGCGCGGCACCATGGCGTGGTACACGCCTTATTGAACACCCATTTGCCATCATTTGATAGCCCAATCGCCATGAAAGAACAACGGCCCTCATCCGAAACACCTGCTTGGCGTAGCGGCGATCCTCCTGAACTTTCGGGACCATCGCCCTGAAAACAGCCAAAAACAGCCCCAAAACGGCCATTTTTGGACACTAAATCGGCCGTGGAACGGGCTAGACGGCTGGAAATGCAACGAAACTTGTTTGTGCTGATGTGCGTTTGCTCCCCGGTCGTTTTGAGCTACTTGGATGCCGATTTTCAGGCGCGGTGTGGTCACAAGGCCTTTTTACTCGCATGCTTGCTGCTTGCTGCTGCTGCTGCTAAAATGTGTTGCTCATCATTGGACCCTAAAAGGTGGTGTAAAACCTGGACAGGGTAAACCCAGCTCCGTAATCAAGACTCGAACAAGGACCGAGCTGGGTCCTAGTCTTGCACAACGCATACAGCACGTTTGTACGCCATGGACCGTGGGAGTGGTTGTGAGTCCCTAGTTGAAAATGCATAAAAAAGATTGGCAACCAAATTTGTGACATCGTAAGGCATCTGAACAGACATTCATATATGTTGAGTGCCCAATCACATGGCAACAGAAAGCCTACTTGCCATGCTTTTTGGCAACTTTGTCATTTTTGACCAAAGTATAACATGGTCCGGCACACATCCGTACAGGGAAAATCGGAAAATCATTACAATGTCGGGATACAGCCCATAAGGTCACGGTCACCTAACTCTACTCCCCCGACTAGAGTAAATCCTCTGGTCTTAGGTGCTACGCTGCTCCGATGGGTTGTTTGTATACCGGAGGGGGCGCTTCCCATCGGCCAAGAGCATAGCACCCGTTGCCCCCCAGCCTCCGTGCCGTGATCACAAAACCACAAGACTTGGTAAGCCCATATATCTTGAGACATCCCCATTTTTATTGCTGAGGTGCTTCCAAAATGTGCCCCATGACGTATGATGGTTGCGCCAAACCACATACCACATGTATAGTAGCTCTTCCAATCTTCTTGTCCCCACTTGTGAGTTTGTGAAATTGCAACTTATGTTCAGCAGCAAGGGAAAGCCCACTTGCGCACTCTGAACATCCCCCCACAAGGTTCACCTTGTACAAATGTCTAATCCATGCTTCTCGCCCCGGCCAATGCTTTGTTCAACAGCAAGGGAAAGCCCATTTGCCCACTTTGAACATGCCCCCACAAAGTCCACCTTGTACAAACGTCCAATCGACGCTTCTTGACCCCAGCCAATGCTGTGTTTAGCGGCAAAGGAAAGCCCACTTGCCCAATTTGAACATGCCCCCACAAAGTCCACGTTGTATAAATGTCCAATCCATGCTTGTTGACCCTAGCCAATGCTTTGTTCAGTAGCAAGGGAAAGCCCACTTGCCCACTGTGTACATGCCCTTCTTCAAAAGAGTGCAAGTTGTAAGAACCCCATATCCATGCTACTTGACCACACGTCAATGCTTTGTTCAACAGCAAGGGAAAACCCACTCGCCCAAACAGGCCCCCACAAAGTCCACCTAGTACGATGGTCTAATCCATGCCTGTTGCCCCTCTCTAATGCTTTGTTCGGCAGCAAGGGAAAGCCCACTTGCCCACTCTCAACACGCCCCCACAAAGTCCACCTTGTACAAATGTCTAATCCATGCAACTTGACCCCAACCAATGCTTTGTTCAGCAGCAAGGGAAAGCCCACTTGCCCACTATGAACATGCCCCCACAAAGTCCAACTTGTACAAACGTCAAATACATGCTTCTTGACCCCAGCCAATGCTTTGTTCAGCGGCAAGGGAAAGCCCACTCCCCCATTCTGAACATGCCCACACAAAGTCCACCTTGTACAAACCTCCAATCCATGCTTCTTGACCCCAGCCAATGCTTTGTTCAGCGGCAAGGGAAAGCCCACTCCCCCATTCTGAACATGCCCACACAAAGTCCACCTTGTACAAACCTCCAATCCATGCTTCTTGACCGCAGCCAATGCTTTGTTCAGCGGCAAGGGAAAGCCCACTGGCCCAATGTCCACCTTGTACAAACATCCAATCCATGCCTTTTGCCCCTAGCTAATGCTTTGTTCAGCAGCAAGGGAAAGCCTACTTGCCCACTGTGAACATGCCCCCACAAAGTCCACCTTGTACAAACGTCCAATCCATGCTTCTTGACCCCAGCCAATGCTTTGTTCAGCAGCAAAGGAAAGCCCACTTGCCCACTCTGAACATGCCCTTCTTCAACAGAGTGCAACTCGTAAGAACCCCATATCCATGCTTGTTGACCAGACTTCAATGCTTTGTTTAGCAGCAAGGGAAAGCCCACTCACCCACTCTGAACATGCTACCACAAAGTCTACCTTGTACAAACGTTTAATCCATGCCTTTTGCCCCCAGCTAATGCTTTGTTCAGCGGCAAGGGAAAGCTACTCGGATGCCGGTTTTGAGCCACGGTGTGGTCGCAAGGACTTTTGGATCACGTGTTGCGGCTTGCTGCTTGCTCCTGAACACTAACTCAAAAACGCCCCAAAAAACCCATTATTCACCCCAAATGGACCACGGGAGGACGCCGCGGTGCGAAAGATGCGTTCTTCATCACCCATTTGCCATCATTTGATAGCCCAATCGCCATGGAAGAATAACGGCCTTCATTGCAAGCGCCCACTTGACACACCGGCGATCGTCATGAGTTTTTAGGACGATCGTCTTGAAAACAACCCAAAAAACGGCCATTTTTGGACACTAAATCCGCCATAGAACGGACTAGACGGCTCAAAATGCAACGAAAATTGCTTGTGGTGATGCGCCCTTGCTCCCCGGTCGTTTTGAGCCACTTGGATACCGGTTTTGAGCCACGGTGTGGTCGCAAGGACTTTTGGATTGCGTGTTTCCCCTTGCTGCTTGCTCTTGAACACCAACTCACAAACGCCTCAAAAACGCCCATTATTCACCCCAAATGGACCACGGAAGGACGCCGCGGTGCGGAAGATGCGTTCTTCATCACCCATTTGCCATCATTTGATACCCAAATCGCCATGGAAGCACAACGGCCCTCATTGCAAGAGCCCACTTGGCACACCAGCGATCGTCCTTATTTTTCAGGACGATTGTCCTGAAAAGAGCTCAAAAACGGCCATTTTTGGACACTAAATGGACCGTAGAACGGGCGTGACGGCTCCAAATGCAACGAAACTTGCTTGTCCTGATGCGCCTTTGCTCCCCGGTCGTTTTGAGCTACTTGGATCCCGGTTTTGACCCATCCCGTGGTTGCAAGGACTTTTGGACCGCCTGCTTGCTGCTTGCTTGCTACTGCCGTTGTTGCTGCGAAAACGTGTTGCTCACCCTTGGACCCTAAAACGTGGTGTAAAACCTCGACAAGGTAAACCCAGCTCGGTAATCAAGACTCGAACTAGGACCGAGCTGGGTCCTCGTCTTTCGTAACGCATTGGAGATCTCCATTGAAGAAAGACCGCTTGCTTTAGAGATGTGCCTCCACGGTCACGACGATGGTCCTGAAACATTGCTGGAAAACGGCTCATTTTCACCTCAAAACGGACCACCGTGTTGCACCAGGCCATGGTACATGCCGTATTGAACACCCATTTGCCATCATTTGATAGCCCAATCGCCATTGCAAAACAACGGCCCTCATTGCAAACGCCCACTGGACACACGGCGATCGTCCTGAGGTTCAGGACGATCGTTCTCAAAACAGCCCCAAAAACGGCCATTTTTGGACATTAAATCGGCTATAGCACGGGCTAAACGGCTCGAAATGGCACGAAACCTGATTGTGGTGATGCTCATTTGCTCCCTGTTCGTTTTGAGCTACTTGGATGCCGGTTTTGAGCCACGGTGTCGTCACAAGGACTTTTTACTTGCCTGTTGCTTGCTGCTGCTGCTGCTTGCTGCCGCTACTGCTGCGGCTGCTCCTAAAATGTGTTGCTCATCCTTGGACCCAAAAAGGTGGTGTAAAACCTCGACACGGTAAACCTAGCTCGGTAATCAAGACTCGAACTAGGACCGAGCTGGGTCCTAGTCTTGCGTAACACATTGGAAATCCCCGTTGAAGCAATGCCATTTGCTTTAGGGATCTACCTCCACGGTCAGGACGATTGTGCGGAAACACGGCTGAAAGACGGCTCATTTTCACCTCAAAATGGACCACCGTGTGGCACCACGGCATGGTACATGCCTTATTGAACACCCATTTGCCATCCTTTGATAGCGCAATCGCCGTGGAAGAACAATGGCCCTCATTGCAAACGCGCACTTGACACACCGGTGCTCGTCCCGAGTTTTTAGGACGATCGTCCCGAATGCAGCCCATAAACGGCCATTTTTGGACACTAAATCGGGCGTAGAACGGGCTATGCGGCTCAAAACGGCGCGAAACCTGTTTTTGGTGATGCGCGTTTGCTGCTCGGTCGTTTTGAGCTACTTGGATGCCGATTTTGAGCCACGCTGTGGTCGCAAGCACTCTTTACTCGCCTCCTGCTTCGCCCGCTGCTGCCGCTGCTACTGCTAAAACGTGTTGCCCCCCTTGGACCCTAAAGGGTGGTGTAAAACCTCGATAGGGTAAACCCAGCTCGGTAATCAAGACTCAACCTAGGACCGAGCTGGGTCCTAGTCTTGCGTAACGCATTGGAAATCACCGTGGAAGAAGGACGTCTTGCTTTGCACATGTGCTTTCACGCTGAGGATGATGGTCTGGAAACACGGCTCAAAAACGCCTCATTTTCACCTCAAAATGGACCACCGCGCGGCACCACGGCATGGTATAGGCCTGATTGAACACCCATTTGCCATCAATTGATGGCCCAACCGCTATGGAAGAACAACGGCCCTCATTGGAAACGCCTCCGCGGCAGACCAATGATCCTCTTGACTTTTGAGGACAATCGTCCTAAAAACAACCCCAAAACGGCCATTTTTGGACACTAAATCGGCCATAGAACGGGCTAGACGGCTCGAAACAGCACGAAACCTGTTTGTGGTGATGCGCCTTTGCTCCCTGGTGGTTTTGAGCTACTTGGATGCCGGTTTGGAGCCACGGTGTGGTCGCAAGGACTTTTTACTCGCCTGCTGCTTGCTGCTGCTGCTTGTTGCTGTTGCTGCTGCTGCTGCTGCTGCTCCTAAAATGTGTTGCTCATCCTTGGACCCTAAAGGGTGGTGTAAAACCTCGATAGGGTAAACCCAGCTCGGTAATCAAGACTCGAACTAGGACCAAGCTGGGTCCTAGTGTTGGTTAACGCACTGGAAATGGAACTGGAAAAACCGTTGAAGAAAGACCATTGAACACCCATTTGCCATCATTTGATAGCCCAATTGCTATGAAAGCGGACGGCCCTCATTGCAAACGCCCACCTGACACACACTGGCGATCGTCCTGGGTTTTCAGGAAGATTGTCCTGAAAACAGCCCCAAAACGGCAATTTTTGGACACGAAATTGGCCATAAAACAGGCTAGACGGCTCAAAACGGCACGAAAATTGTTTGTGGTGATGCGCGTTTGCTCTCCGGTCGTTTAGAGCTACTTAGATGTCCGTTTTGAGCCGCGGTGTGGTTGCAAGGATTTTTGGACCGACTGCTTGCTGTTGATCTGCTTGCTTCTTGCTGCTGCTGCTAAAAGGTGTTGCTCACCCTTGACCCCCAAAAGGTGGTGCAAAACCTGGACAAGGTAAACCTAGCTCGGTAATCAAGACTCGACCTAGGACCGAGCTTGGTCCTAGTCTTGCGTAACGCATTGGAAATGACTGCGGATGAAAAACCGCTTGCTGTGCAGATTTGCCTCCACAGTCAGGATGATCATCCTGAAGTACGGCTCAAAAACTGTCATTTGCAGCTCAAAATGGACCACCGTGTGGCACCACGGCATGGTACATGCCTCATTGAACACTCATTTCCGATCATTTAATAGCCCAATCGCTGTGAAAGAACAACGGCCCTCATTGGAAATGCCTACTTGGCACACCGGCGATCGTCCTGGGTTTTCCGGACGATCGTCCTAAAAACAGCCCCAAAACGGCCATTTTTGAACAGTAAATCGGCCGTAGAACATGCTAGTCGACTCAAAATGCAATGAAACTTGTTTGTGGTGATGCGCATTTGCTCCATGGTCGTTTTGACCCACTTGGATGCCGGTTTTGAGCCGCGGTGTGGTCACAAGGACTTTTTACTCGCTTGCTTGCTGCTTGCTGCTGCTGCTGCTTGCTAAAACGTGTTGCTCAACCTTGGCCCCTAAAACGTGCTGTAAAACCTCGACAGGGTAAACCTAGCTCAGTAATCAAGACTCGAACTAGGACCGAGCTGGGTCCTAGACTTGGTTAACGCATTGGAAATTACCGTAGAGTAGGGCCTGCTTGCTTTGCAGATGTTCCTCCACGGTTAGGACCATCGTCCTAAAACATGGCTCAAAAATGGCTTGTTTTCACCTCAAAATCGCCCACCCCGTGGCACTACGGCCTAGCACACGCCTTATTCTCCATCCATTTGTATTACTTTGATGGCCGAATCGCCATGGAAGAACAACGGCCCTCATTGGAAACACCTATGCGGCAGACCAACGATCGTCGTGAACTTTTAGGAAGAACGTCCTCACACACTAAATCGGCCGTAGAACCGGCTAGACGGCTCGAAACGGCAAGAAACCTGTTTGTGGTGATGCGTGTTTGCTCCCGGCTGTTTTGAGCTACTTGGGTGCCTGCTTTGACCCACGGTGTGGTCGCAAGGACTTTCTACTCGTGTGCTTGCTGCTTGCATGCTGCTGCTTGCTAAAACTTGTTGCTCAGCCTTGGCCCCTAAAAGGTGGTGTAAAACCTCGAGAGGGTAAACCGAGCTCGGTAATCAAGACTCGAACTAGGACCGAGCTGGGTCCTAGTCTGGTTTCATTGTGGAAGAAAGACCGTCTGCCTTGGGGAATTCTTGGGTTCGTGCCTTTGTCAAACGAGGCTAAATAGGAAACGGCTCCTTTTCAATTTAAACGGAAGGTTTCATAGTGCATTGTTTATCTAAAGCCTGTTTGCAATGAATTGATGGTTGACTGACCTAATGTATCATTGGCAACTAGAAATGATTTCGACTGGTGACGGTTGGAAGAACGTTGCGATTTGGTTCAAAAATTAATATCGGACCAAATGCCCCGGAAAATTGCAAAATGATTGCAATGTCGGGATACAGCCCATTAGGTCATAATGACCCAACTCTACTCCCCCGACTAGAGTAAATCCCCCGGTCTTAGGTGCTATGCTGCTCTGATAGGTTGTTTGTATACCGGAGGAGGCGCTTCCCATCGTCCAAGAGCATGGCACCCGTTGCCCCCCAGCCTCCATGCCGTTGGCACAAAACCACAAGACTTGGTGAACCCAGATATGTTGAGACATCCGCATGTTCATGAGGTCCTTCCAAAATGTGCCCCATGAAGTATGATGGCTGCGCCAAACCACATACAACATGGATAGTAGCACTTCCAAACTTCTTGTCCCCACTTGTGAGTTTGCGAAATTGCATCCTATGTTCAATTGCAAGGGAAAGCCCACTTGCCCACTCTGAACATGCCCGAACGAAGTCTTCCTTGTACAAACACCCAATCCATGCTTCTTGACTCCAGCCAATGCTTTGTTCAGCACCAAGGGAAAGCCCACTTGCCCACTGTGAACATGCCGTCTTCAAAAAAGTGCAACTTGTAAAAAGCTGATATCCATGTTTCTTGACCCCACTTCATGCTTTGTTTAGCAGCAAGGGAAAGCCCACTTGGCCACTTTGAACATGCCCCTCTTTTACAAAGTCCACCTTGTAGAATTGTGAAATCCATGCTTCTTTACCTCAGCTAGTGCTTTGCTCAGCAGCCAGGGAAAGCCTACTTGCTGAGTATGAACATGTCCCCACAGTGTCCACCCGTAGAAACGTCCAATCCATGCTTCTTGACTTCGGCCAATGCTTTGTTCAGCAACAAGGGAAAGCCCACTTGCCCACTCTGAACATGCCCTTCCTTTACAAAGTCCACCTTGTAGAAACGTCAAATCCATGGTTATTGACCCCAGATACTGCTTTGTTCAGCAGCAAGGGAACGCCCATTCGCGCTATGTGAACATGCCTCCACAAAGTCCACCTTGTACAAATGTCCAACCCATGCTTATTGAAACCGTGCCAATGCTTCGTTTAGCAGCAAGGGAAGGCCCACTTGTTAACTCTGAACATAGAGTGAAACTTGTAAAAACCCCATATGCATGCTTCCCTTCAATGGTTTGTTCAGCAGCAAGGGAAAGCCCACTTGCCCACTCTGAATATCCCCTCTTTTACGATGTCCACCTTGCACAACGTGAACTCCGTGCTCTCAGCCAATGCTTTGTTCAGCAGCAAGGGAAAGCCCACTTCCCCACTCTGAACGTTGCCGTCTCCGAACGAGTCCAACTTGTACACCACACGTATCCATGTTTCTTGACCCCACAAAGTCCAAATTGTGAAACACCCTTCGACCTTTGGCCAGCAACTGCAAATGACTATATTGCTGCCGGCGCCACCGGCTGCGAAGCTCAAGCCATTGCTATTACTTTAGTCCGGTCGGTAGAGGCGAAGCACATATGAAGGTTTTCACTGCAACTTATACTTGTCCCTCAAGAGATTATATGCCTTCAAAAGCAATTGAAAGCGATCGGTGGCCCAAGAGTCTTTAGACTTATCAGGATGTAGTTGCACACTGAGCTTCAAGTAATGTTTGCGAACATCTTGAGCATTAGTGGCACCCAATAGAGTTTGAGCCATGGTGACCTTGTCCTTGGACTTCGGCAATAGTGATCGAAATTCAACCAATTTGGATCCCTGCACGGCGGAAATCCAAATTCAACCAATTTGGATCCTTGCACGGCGGAAATGTGGCATGGAACCCAAGGTGTAGGCGGACCATGCATTGATGGGGAGGAAGAAGAAGAAAACGATGATGATAGGATGGGCGTTGCACGGTCAGAGGGTGCAGGGGATTGTGGCGACAATGAGGAGGCTTTAGGAGGTGAAGTTGCATGGCATTTTGTTGACGGTGTTGATGAGGATGAACGGTGTTACCGCTTTGAACTTGCGGTGGGTGAGACATCATTATCACATACACGTTGCTTTCCTAGCCGTTCTAGTCTTTGTTGTCCGTGTTCATCTAGCAATGTTTGTGGTTCGGAAGCGGCGTTCATGAAAGTGTCTTCATCCAATGCGGGTTGCAGCACCGTGTCAATGATATCCCCTTCCATTTCCTGTCTTTCACGGGTGTGTGTATGTGTACCCGTACATTGCCTTTTGCGGGGTCCCGGAGATGGTGTATTGATTGGTCTCTTGCCACTCCAGCGGGGCTCGACAATGGAAGCATCTTGTACATTCTTCTCTTGGCTGGCGTTGCCGGGGTTATGTTTGCAACTTGCTTCATGCAGTCGCCGATGATGTGGAGTGGTGAACACCTGACCACATTGCCCAATGCAAGGAAATGTTCGCTCTTTAGGGGACTTCTTGGATGCCTTGCGATGCATTGTCTTGTCGTGGCCTCTCATATCGTAGTCAATATCCCATTCACGGTACATGGCCTTCAACAAGTTGTGAGCATTCTCATAGCTCGTTTTCAACATATATGGAACAACCATGACTTTGGGAAGAAGTGACTTCAATGGACCCCGCCAATCTTCTGGTGCCTCTTCATGGTTCCGCAAGCGAATGACACGAAGACCAGCACCTGCGTGAACCCGGCCAATGCCCACGTAGAAGGCGTTGTACGCCAATGCAGGTAGGCTCTTGTCATCCACGACCAAGATGATTTTCTCCATTGACCTACATTGCACCGGATGATATGTTGATCCAAAGGTCAATCGGAAGGGATGCGCGTGAGTTTACAAAGACCCACCGCCTTTGGTGTGCATAGCTAAGTACCGATGAATGTTGATTTTGCGTTGCACTTGCATGAGAGGAACAACGACCTTTGATGCATCCTCATGTTGCATTCTACCTGTACTTAAGCCCGAAGCATCAATGGCAATGGTGACACAAAATGGTGGGAACTCAGGCATCACTACAGTACCAGCACCTGCATCACGGGTCTCTGGCGCTCTACTTTGCGCTTCATCGGCATGTAGGACAATGCTATGCAACTATCCTTGGGTGCCATTGGGCAATTCTTTCTCTGGTCTTAAATTGCTTGTGAGGCAACAAGGTGCTTGTGGGACAAAGTATGCGGTCATGTCTTTCACCGTGTCACATATGAAATTTGATTTGTGTCCGAACTTCTTTTCATACTTGTCAACCATTGGCAACCTCCAAGCTACAATGGGCAATCCTCCAGCAATGGCAAATCGTTGAAGCATGACTTCATTCACCGCGTGAACCGTCTTTTGATCAGTGCTAATAATTGTGGTTTCTTGCTCAGTAGGGTCCTTAAATTCCTCTTGGGTATTTTCCACGATGGTATCCAAGAATTCCATGCGTGTTTGCAGAGCACTAGCGGTCCACTCACGGAAGGCGGATACCGATGCAGCATATTGTGGATCCGTGGCTCTATGTTGTTTCACGAGGCTCACCTCATCAAACTTTTGGAACGATTCCCGGCCAAATACATCATTCAAGTCTTGCCCAACAACTTGGACTTTTACGGATCCAAACAATTCCGTTCGACCAACAAGCGTTAATTGCACGAAATCACCCATCAAATGGTTTATCTTGGCATTGCATGATCTCACATAGGCGGCTATGAATATCAGGTAGCATGCGACAACCACCCATTGAGACTTCATCCACTATCAACACTTTGCAACCTTCAAAAAGTTTACGCAAGCGGTGCAACTTTGCCTTGTCGCTCTCACATTGCAGCGTTTCACTGTCTCCGTCAAAAACAGCAAGGCCCAATGCATGATGGATGGTAGATCCCTTTGCCAGATTACTTGCGGTGATTCTTGATGGAGCAATAAATCGCACAACGTTCCAACCAAAGCTTTGTCGTAATCTTGCATGGATTTCACGTGCCACCCAACTCTTTCCGGGTTCTCCGCCAGCATGTAGGAAGACTAAAGGTGCAATTGGCTTTGCGGATGAGTTGCAGGTGGCCTCTAACCTCACGTAATTTGTGATCCTGTCGATGATCTCTTCTTGATCCGGACTTCCTGTTGATCTAATGTGACCATCAGATGTGGAAGAAACATCTGTCTCCGGTGAATCCTCCTCAGCCTTGATATCATCGAATACTTTTTGGGCATGGGAGTAAATATTATCTCCATGTGGGTAAGGATCATCATCCCCCAACGCATAAAGAAACTTTGTTTCTTTCTCCCGTGAGGCAGGACTCATTGCTGGTGCCAACCCCAATTGCAAATTCAAGGCTTCTTTGAGGACATCAAACTCCTCACTTGAAGCCGTACGTCCTCTTTTATTTGCATTTTGGGCTCTTTGAATTGCTTCTTGCATATCTTGCACCGCTTCGGCAAATTTGGTGTTTTTCACCTCCGCTCTCGTTTCCTTGAGCTCCGCCATCTCCTTACCCACCCGTTCGGGAAGGCACAACATCCGGATGTATGATTCGGAGGTGGCATTCGATGCCAATGATGAAAAGGTAAGCTGTGTTCTTGTCACATGGGAGTTGCAGCGGCCACATTCTTGTGATGGATGTGTGGTTGAAACCAACAAACTCTTGGCCTACCTGTATGCTAGCAACACAAACGTGCAATTCCTCAGAGGTGAGGACGTGCTGGTTGCTGTGGCCAAATACGTTGTTGATTACTGTAGCAAGAATCCGGTAAGGATTGCCAATGTGTTGAGCACAATTCGTCAAGTGACTCGTGAGGTGGACAAAATGGACACCACAAAGTTTGCACAACCTGGAGAGAAGGAGGCCATCTTGCTATAGTGCATCATCATTTCGTTGGACAAGAAGGTGGAATTTAGTGCGCAAATGGCAGCCGTCTCTCTGTTGGTGTATCCCTCATGGCATTGCTCGCAAAAGTTTGCATTTGTGCACCCTTGGAGCATTGTAACCGCCCTTCCTGCTTTATTCACTGGAATGTTGGAAGATGGAGGCGGGGAGAGTACAACTCATGATGAAGGTCATGCAGACATGCAGAATATTTGTGTAGATGCGCAATCCATTTCCTCATCTTTGTCAGATGTCGTGGATGATGACCCCTGGTCAACATCACATGTTGATATGCAAGCATCACAAACGCCAACACATCCGCCTCCAAATGACAATGGCACAGGTTCTTTAGAGGATGACCAAGATGACAACAATACTCTTGTGGAACACCTGAACTCTTTGACAATGGATGTGGCACAATCTGATGCGGATGCAACGTGCGGAGCGTGCTTGTACACAGTGGGTGAAGGATTGGAAGCCAAGCAAGTTGCTGTCATGCCTGCCATCAATTATGCTTGTCCTCGGAAGCGGCTCAGGGCCCTTTGCGCTCTTGAGTACTATTGTCTCATCAAAATAGAGCAACGGCGTGCAACGGACCCTATTGAAGTTACTGATGGAGTCAATGATGGATGCCCCGAAAATGCCATGTTTGATTTCCATCCCCGGCATGTGCTTGATGATAGCAATTATGTGCAATACCTAGTGTCACAATCTAGGTGCCCCATCTTGGCTGGGAAGCACATGCCCGTGTGGCCCGGTGTGGATGGTAGTGCTCGCACAAGGAAGGCATGAGCCAAGTTTGTCATGTGCCATTTCGTTCTTTGGGATTTCGAACAACCGCCCCAAATCACTTTGAACGATTACTTGCAATGGGAGGAACATTGCAAAACCGCACATGCAACCTACTTGGAGCGCAGTTGGCATTCCATGGTTGTCCGGTTGAAGAAGACTGGGCACCATGATCGCTTGCGAAAGTCATTGACAAATGACATTCGAAAGCGTTGTAGGAAGATTTGGGGTGTGAGGCACCCGTTGGATGTTGATTTCAACGCGGCCACAAAGAAATCCGGCCGTGTGTCACTGTACCCTTCTCCTGCTGCATGAGGCAACCCAAAACGGCACCCGCTCTTTCCTCCTGGTGGTTTACCGCAACTAGCAATGAGACATCTGTGGATTTGAATGTTGCCAAAGACCTTTGAGGCAAAATGTTCAATTTCCCGTGCCGCTTCATGGGGGTCATTGGGCAAACGAGGCAACAGTTGCTTCTCCTCTAGCATGCGTGGGGCTTCAACCTTGTGCTTTAGTCTATGCTCTTAATCTTGGTGAATATGGGCATCCAACGCGGCACATATTTGTTGATCCAACACCGCGGCAACGGCTTGCACAAGCTCGCACTTACCCACAACCATGTCCAACAACCATGGTGGAATGCCACCCCAAAAGAGACCATGGAAATGGAGAGAGCCTCGGCCTTGACGCTCGTAGCATGTGCAATGGGCCACGCATGTACCAAATAGACCCTTCTTTCGGTTGCACACCGCACGGTCTTTCTTGGTTTGCTTGGAACTCGGAAGACCTAGCAAAACCTCCAAGAAAGCCCGCACTTGTCGCTCAAAAATGCGTGCAGCGGCCACGGGGTTCTTGCATAATGCTTCAAATCGCCGCGAAACCTCCGGCAATGGATCGCGGGCTTGGCGATCACCCATTGACAAACATATAGACAACTCGTTGTCTACATCATTTGGTGCAACCGTGTAGAAGAGACTTGGAGGCCCAAAGAACAACGTCATACTATTCATCTTCCCCATCACTGCATACCGCTCCGAAGTATTGAAGGGCACTGCTGCAAGGCAAGTCCGCAAAAAAGCCATGAATGTGTGCACAAGGTGTCGCGCTTCTTTTGCTTGGGGGTTTGCTTCTGCCTTCTTCAAATGTTCCTCAAGATTGGGCGTGTTGATGGCCGTCTCAAATGCCTTCATTCGATTGGGATTGGCATAAATGGCATCCCTAACTCTTCGCAATGCTATGTGGCGAAACTTTTGCTTAAAGAGCAACAAACGAAAGTCGCGGGCTTCAGCAAAGCGATTATCATATTGCAACAACATGTGCCTTGTATCCGCTCCCGAAACTCCACATGGCCGCTTGATACCACTTCCAAACATAAACAACGAGGGAAAGGACACCGTCAAAAGGCGGTCATTGGCATCAAACTCGTTCATTCCAACTTATTCTCGTCAAACTATACTGTTACGACGGTCCGCTAGCATCTGCTTGATAGATTGAAGAACTTGTGGCACATCGTTCCCATCTCGATTCAATAATGCTCCATCCGACAGCATAACAGCATCCAATATTACCTCACCATCATCCAAGTCACCATTTCTTGCACCTGCAATGTCCTCACCGGATTGCTTTTTGGCTGCAATCACGTCCGGATGATCACCAATGGATATATTATCAAACGCGGCATTTGAAAAATCAACAACTTCAGGTGGTGCAACCTCCAAGATTTCGATGTTGGCATATTCCGGATTGATCATTTTCAAAACTCGCAACCATTGAACCAATTGATCCCATCGCGGTGTGAAGATTCGCTCTACTCGTTCTTTGCAATGTGGATCACGACGCATTGCCTCTGCATCACGGCGCGGTCCCACAAAGATGACCTTTGTACCCAGCAAAGCTTCTACATCTGGTAGACGTGCCGCCAACACTTCAGGTCCATCATGTGGTACAGATATGGCTTGGCCTCGAACACCCCACTGGGATGTTGCACTGTTCTTGGCACTAACAAGCTTCACTTTGTTTACTTTCGTCCGCACTCCTCCCAACATACGCTCCTCCAAATCCGTTAACTGCGGTAAGTCGCATCGCTTACCAAAATGCTTGCCACTAGCAATGGCATTTGCTGGCACTTGACCTTTCTTCGGATGGAACAAACTCCGATGGCACGAATTACACAATTGCACTACACCTTCAGAGACAAGATCATGGTGCAACCAATATAGCTCCGTGTCCTGTTCAAAGACCGCAGCATACTTGCGATACTCAATTGGAATCCCACGGTACCACGAAACTTGTTCCGCGTCCAACTTTCAAACTTCCAACTTGGAAAGCTCCACTTCCTTTGCTTGTTGGAAATCCCTAACTCCACAGCACCCACAAGAATGAATGTCCTCGCATACTCCCACTTTTTTGTGCCACTCTTTGGCTAACATCACCATATCCGCAGTGTCCACCTTCTCATCCAGGATAGCTTGCACCAATGCCTCCAAAGACTCACAACTCTCTAAATTGGCTCCGGGTTGAACTGGAAATCTATCCATCCCAGTTTGCTCCCAAAACCCCCTTACGGCCGAAGCAAGGGATGTGCCAACCTTTGATCCGGTAAACTCATCGGGTAATGGGCCTGCAACAGACTGTAGCAAACCTTCCTCTTCTTCATCCACAACGGAACCGGAGGGTTCTATCTCATTACCTGTCTCCCACATGTGCTGAATGGCTTGCGTTGACTGGCTTGCCAAGGTTTCACGTGCATAATTCAAAGCACGCCGAATGGTCCCAACTTGCCTTGCCCGTTGCTTATCCTCCTTGGAGTCTGCTTGGCCCGTGCGCTGCTTGTCCTCCTTAGGGCTAGCTTGTCCCGCCCGCTGCTTGTCCTCCTTGGAGCCGGCTTGCCCTGCGCGCTGCTTGTCCTCCTTGGAGCCCGCTTGCCCTGCTCGCTGCTTGTCTTCTCGAGATGCCACAACACCACCCACTTGTCCCGCCCGCTGCTTGTTCTCCTTGAAGCCCGCTTGTCCCCCCCGCTGTTTGTTCTCCTTGGAGCCGCTTGTCTTGCCCGCCGCTTGTTTTCGTTGCATTTAGATGCTTGACACACACGGCAAACAAATCCTTGACTCTTCAATATGCCATAGGAGCGATCAAAATTGGTGGCACAACCACTGCATTGCCACCGCATTACGCTAACGCCGGTGACAAAAGACTCATTCGTGTGCACAATATTATCCAAAACCACACCTCTCTAATGACATCCATGTTTTTGGGCAATTTGGTCGCACTCCACGATCTTGATTGTAGGGCGACCATTCTTGGCTCTTGGTGTATCCTTGGCTTTTGCTTCACACCTTAAGGATTGTGGTTGCGGAAAGGGTGAACAACTATGCTTTCCCGGGCCAAACTTTTTCATGTTATCAAATCGCACATCCCTCTTCACCCCGCAAGCTACACAAGCCCAACGCATGATGGCCATAGCTCGCATTTCTTGATTATCTTGATCTACCCACTTCGACCCCCAACGATGAGCTGCATCATGGCAATCTTGCGAAGAAAATGAGGGTGTAGGCATGACTTGATAATTGCCGTTGAAGAAGTACAAGACCACAACAATGGGCAACAAAAAGAAATTCCAAGTATCTGGAAGACGGCACACAACAACAAGCTACAATGTCCCACAGCAATATGTCGCTACGACGCTAAGCTAACCTAAGGTACACTAGCTTGCTACATGCAAAGGGAGAGGAGCCCAATGCAATGATCTCTGAAAGAAGTGGCGAACGTAAATATCCACATGCGATGACCCATAAAGTGGCAAAGGTAAAGCACACCCGCCACATTCAAAAGGAGAGGCCACACATGCAACCATTGGTGAACATCGCACTGGCACGTTGCTAAGGTAAAGCACACTTGCCACATACAGTGCACTGAGCCATGCTTGGAATGAATTCTTGACATCACATCCCAAATTGGCGAGGTAAAGAACACTTGCCGCATGCGGTCGGATAGGCCACCCATGCAACTAATTTGAACATCGCATTGGAACGTGGCTAACGTTAAGCACACTTGCCACACACAATGCGATGCACCATGTTTGCCATGAATTCTTGACACCGCATCCCAAAGTGGGGAGGTAAAGCACACTTGCCACATGCATCGCATAGGCCACCCATGCAAGCAATTCTGAATGTCGCATTGGAACGTGGCTAAGGCAAAGCACACTCAACACACACAATGCGATGAGCCATGGTTGCAATGAATTCTTGACACGACATCCCAGAGTGGCAAGGTAAAGCACACTTGCCACATGCAGTCGCATAGGCCACCCATGCAACCAATTCTGAACATCCCATTCGGACCACCGCAAGGCAGCACGGTGTTAAACCGTCGTATTGAACACACATTTGCATTCCTTTGATAGTCTGATCGCCGTGGAAGACGAAAGGCCCTCATGAAAAATGCTTAGTTGGCACACCCATGCAAGCAATTATGAATATCGCATTGGAACGTGGCTAAGGCAAAGCACACTTGCCACACACAATGCGATGAGCCATGGTTGCAATGAATTCTTGGCACCACATCCCAGAGTGGCAAGGTAAAGCACACCTGCCACATGCAGTCGCATACGCCACGCATGCAACCAATTCTCAACATCCCATTCGGACCATTGCAAGGCACCACGGTGTCAAACCGTCGTATTGAACACACACTTGCATTCCTTTGATAGTCCGATCCCCGTGGAAGACGAAAGGCTCTCATGAAAACCGCTTAGTTGGCACAACGGCGCTAGGTCGCGAGACTTCATGACCATCGTCCCGAAAACAGTCAAATCCGTTGAAAAATCTCCCCTTTTCAACCAAAAATGGATCACCGCAAAGCATCACTGTGTGGAACACGCCTTATTGAACACCCATTTGCATTCCCTTGATAGCCCAATCGTTGTGAAAGAAGAAAGGCCCCATTGGAAACCCCCCACTTCAGGTACCGGCGATCGTTGTGAACTTTCAGGACGATCATCCTAAAACCAGCCCAAAAACGGCCATTTGGACACTAAAACGGCCGTAGAACGGGCTAGACAGCTGAAAATAACACAAAACCCGTTTCAAGATATGCGCCTTTTCTCTGCGGTCGTTTTGACGTCCTTGGATGCCGGTTTTGAGCCACGGTGCCACCGCAAGGAGTTTTCTTGTGTCTGCTGCTGCTAAAACGTGTTGCTCATCCTTGGACCGTAAAAGGTGGTGTAAAGCGTCGACAGAGTAAACCCAGCTCGGTAATCAAGACTCGAACTAGGATTGAACTGGGTCCTAGTCTTGCGTAACGCATTGGAGATCACCGTTGAAGAAAGATCGCTTGCTTTGCACATGTGCCCCCACGGTAAGGACGATCATCGTGAAACACGGCTCAAAAACGGCCCATTTTCACCTCAAAATGGACCACCGTGTGGCACCACGGCATGGTACATGCCTTTTGGAACACCCATTTGCCATCATTTGATAGCCCAATCGCCATGGAAGAACAACGGCCCTCATTGCAAACGCCCACTTGACACACCGGCGATCGTCTTGAGTTTCCAGGACGATCGTCCTGAAAACGGCCCAAAAACGGCGATTTTTGGACTCTAAATCGGCCATAGAACTGGCTAGACGGCTCGAAATGCAACAAAACCTGTTTGGCGGTGATGCGCCTTTGCTCCCCGGTCGTTTTCAGCTACTTGAATGCCGGTTTTGAGACCTGTTGTGGTTGCAAGAACTTTTTAACCGCCTGCTGCTGCTTGCTGCTGCTGCTGCTGTTGCTGTTGCTGCTGCTGCTGCTGCTGCTGCTTGCTACATTGTGTTGCTCATCCTTGGACCCTAAAAGGTGGTGTAAAACCTCGACAGGGTGAACCCAGCTCGGTAATCAAGACTCGAACTAGGACCGACCTGGGTCCTAGTCTTGCGTAACGCATGGGAAATCACCGTTGAAGAAAGATTGCTTGCTTTAGAGATGTGCCTCCATGGTTACGGCGATTGTCTTGAAACAGGGCTAGAAAACCGCTCATTTTCACCTCAAAATGAACGACCGCGTGGCACCATGGCGTGGCACACACTTTTTTGAACACCCATTTGCCATCATTTGATAGCCCAATCGCTACGAAAGAAGAACGGCCCTCATAGGAAACACCTGCTTGGCGTAGCGGCGATCGTCCTGAAGTTTCAGGACGATTGTCCTGAAAACAGCCGAAAACGGCCCAAAAACGGCCATTTTGGGACACTAAATGGGCCGTAGAACGGGCTAGACGGCTTGAAACGGCACAAAACTTGTTTGTGCTGATGTGCGTTTGCTCCCCGGTCGTTTTGAGCTACTTGGATGCCGGTTTTGAGCCGCGGTGTGGTCGCAAGGACTTTTTAACCGCCTGCTGCTGCTGCTTGCTGCTTGCTGCTTGCTAAAACGTGTTGCTCACCCTTGCCCCCTAAAAGGTGTTGTAAAACCTCGATAGGGTAAACCCAGCTAAGTAATCAAGACTCGAAATAGGACCGAGCTGGGTCCTAGTCTCGCGTAACGCATGGGAAATCACCGTTGAAGAAAGACCGCTTGCGTTAGAGATGTGCCTCCATGCGTACGGCGATAGTCCTCAAACACGGCTGGAAAACGGCTCATCTTCACCTCAAAATTGACCACCGGGTGGCACCACGGCCTGGTACACGCCTTATTGAACACCCATTTGCCATCCTTTGATAGCCAATCGCCATGAAAGAACAACGGCCCTCATAGGAAACACCTGCTTGGTGTAGCGGCGATCGTCCTGAACTTTCAGGACGATCGTCCTCAAAAGAGCCAAAAACAGCCCAAAAACGGCCATTTTTGGATGCTGAATCGGCCATAGAACGGGCTAGACGGCTCGAAATGCAACAAAAGCTGTTTGGCGGTGATGCGCCTTTCATCCCCGGTCGTTTTGAGCTACTTGGATGCCAGTTTTGAGGCGCGGTGTGGTCGCAAGGACTTTTTGACCGGCTGCTGCGGCTTGTTGTTGCTGCTGCTTGCTGCTGTTGGTGCTAAAACGTGTAGCTCATCCTTGGCCCCTAAAAGGTGGTGTAAAACCTCGACACGGTAAACCCAGCGCCTAGACGGCTGGAAAAGGAACAAAACTTGTTCAGTAGGTCTACAATCGTTTTGAGCTGCTGATTTTCCGCTTTTGAGCTACGGTATCTGCATAAAGGGTTTTTTTTTCAAATCTACTTGCTGCTTGTTGCCGCTGCCAGTGCTATTGCCGCTAAAATTTGTTCCTCACCCTTTACCCTAGGCAGTGTTTTAAAACCTCAACAAGGTACACCAAGGTCGGTAAGCAAGTTTTACAAAGAGGACCGAGCTAGGTCCTAGTCTTTGTCAATGCATAGGAAATTGCCGTGGAAGTCAAACAACTTGCTTGGTGGATGCTCCCGCACTTTCAGGACGATCATGGTGAATAGCGGCTTCAAAAAGGCCCGTTTATTCCTCAAAATGGACCAAGCTGTGTCACGGCATAGCACACGCCTTATTGAACACCAATTAGCAGTTTTTTGATAGGCGAATCGCAGTGGAAGAAAAAGGGCCCCAATCGGAGACACCTACTTGGCACACCACCTATTGTCCTCAACTTTCAAAACCGTTGTCCTGAAAACTGCCTAACAACGGGGTGCGTGGTAAAGTTTAGTAATTTTTTTTTTCAAAAATTTGCTTTACCAAGTTTCAAAACTTTGTGCAAAATGTGTACTCACTAAATTTTTCCTTTGGGCGTGGGTTTCTTACTACGCAATCTACTTAAAAAATGTTTTTTTGTGCCAAGTACATTAGTTAGTAGACCAAATTTTATTTTGTACGAAGTAAATTACTTGGACGAAAATTTTTCTTCGACTAAACTAAAATTTTAGCAAACAATAGGGTTTTGGACTTCAGACTGCCCATGCTGATTCTGCCCGTTGCTCAAAACTTGTGGAACCCCCCCAAGCGACAAGGGTTATGTAGCCACCCTTCCCACTTGGGGACCACTTCTCATCCCGCCCCCCGCCGTGAAGCGGTGGGCAACCCCCAAGCAGTAGGGTTTAGCCGGTCCACTTGCGAGCCATTTCTGATTTGCCCGTCGCTGTAAAGTGGTGGGGAACCCCTAGGCGGCAAGGGTGGTGTAGCGCCGGCTCACTTGTGGGCCAAATATGACTCGGCCGCCCGCCGTGAACCTGTGGGGATCCCCAAGGTGGCGGAGGTTATGTAACCACCCAGCCCACTTGTGGGCCACTTTTATTTCTACCCCCCGCACTGATGCGGTCGGTACCCCCCAAGGTTGCAAGGGTTATGTAGCCATCCGCCCTGGTTGTGGACTACCTGTGATTCTGCCCCCCGCTCTCAAGGCTTGCGCACCCCGCAGGTGGGGGGGTTACGTAGTCACCCCACCCACGTAGTGGCCACTTCTGATTTTGTCCCCCCCCCTTTGAAGCGGTGGGGACCCCCAAGGCGCCAAGGGTAATGTAGCTAGCCGCCGCACTGTTCGGCCACCTCTAATGTCGCGCCCGGCTCTGAAGCGGTGGGGACCCCCCAGGTGGCACGTGTGATGTAGCCACTTGGCCCACTTGTGGGCCTCCTGTGATTCTTCCCCGTGGCGACAGGGGTTATGTAGCCATCCGGCCCACTTCCGGGCCACCTCTGATTTTGCCCCGCACTGTGAAGCGCGGAGGACCCTCAAGGCGGTAGGAGGTTATGTAACCACCTGGCCCACTTGTGGACTACTTCTAATCTTGCCCCCGCTCTGAAGCGGTTGGGACCTGCAAGGCGGCAGGAGTTCTGTAGCCAGCCGGCCCAGTTTTGGGCCACGGTTGATTGTGCCCCCCGCTATGAACTGGTGGGGACCCTCCAAGCGGCAGCAATTATGTAGCCACCTCTTTCACTTGTGGGCCACTTCGGATTCTGCCCCCGCTCTGAAGCCGTGAGGACACACCACGCAGCAGGGGTTATGTAGCCACCCAGGCCAATTGTTGGCCACCTATGATTTGCCCCTGGTTGTGAAGCGGTGGGGATTCCCAAGGCGGCAAGGGTTATGTATAGCCACCCGGCCCACTAGTGGGCCATCTCTGATTGTGCCCCCCCGTTGGGAAGCAGTGGGGACCGCCAAGGCGGCAGGGGTTTGTGTAGCCACCTGGCCCACTTGCGGGCCCCTTATGATTCTGCCGCGTGCTCTGAACTGGCAGGGAGCCCCATGGCGAGAGGGGTTAGGCAGCCACCCGGCCCACTTGTGGGCCGCCTCTTATTCTGCCCCGCGCTCTCAAGCGGTGGGGAGTCTAAAGGCGGAAGGGGTTATTTAGCCACCTAGCCTTTCTTGTGGGCCACTCCACATTCTCCCCCCCCCCCCCCCCCGCTTTGAAGCGGTGGCGACCCCCTGGGCGGCAAGGGTTACGTAGTTGCATGTGCCACTGGTGGGCCACTGCTTATTATGCCGCCTGCTGTCAAGCGGTGGCGAATCCCAATGCGGCAAGGGTCATTTGGCCACCTAGCCTACCCGTAGGCCACTTGTGATTCTCCCCCCTGCTTTGAAGCGGGGGGGACCCCCTAGGTGGGAAGGGTTATGTAGCCACCCAGCCCACGTGTGGGCCACCTATGATTTCCCCCCCCCGCTCTCAAGCAGTGGGGAATCCCAAGGCGGCAAGGGTTATTTAGCCACCTAGCCTTCTTGTGGGCCACTTTTGATTGTACCCCGCGCTTTGAAGCTGTGGGGACCCCCTAGGCGGCAAGGATTACGTAGCCGCCTAGGTCACTGGTGGGCCACTGCTGATTCTGCTCCCCGCTCTCAAGCGGTGGGGAATCCCAAGGGGGCAAGGATTATTGAGCCGCCTAGCTTATTTGTAGGCCACTTCTGATTCTGCCCTCCGCTTTGAAACGGTGGGGACTCCCTAGGTAGTAAGGGTTATTTAGCCACCCGGCCCACGTGTGGGCTGCCTGTGGTTTTGCCCCCCACTCTGAAGCAGTGGAGAATCCCAAGGCGGCAGGGGTTATTTAGCCCATTGGCCTCCTTGTGGGCCACTTCTGATTCGGCTCTCAAGCGCCTGGGAATCCCAAGGCGGCAAGGATTATTTAGCCGCCTAGCCTATTTGTAGGCCACTTCTAATTCTGCCCCCCGCTTTGAAGCGGTGGGGACTCCCTAGGCAGTAAGGGTTATTTAGCGGCCCGGCCCACGTGTGGGCTGCCTGTGGTTTTGCCCCCCGCTCTCAAGCAGTGGGGAATCCCAAGGCGGCAGGGGTTATTTAGCCCCTTGGCCTACTTGTGGGCCACTTCTGATTCTGCTCCCCGCTTTGAAGCGGTGGGGACCCCTAGGTGGCAAGGGTTACGTAGCCGCCTGGGCTGGTGGGCCACTGCTGATTCTGCCCCCGCGCTCTCAAGCGGTGGAGAATCCCAACGCGGCAAGGGTTGTGTAGCCGCCTAGCCTACGTGTAGCCCACTTCTGATTCCGCCCCCCGCTTTGAAGCAGTGGGGACCCCCTAGGCGGCAGGGGTTATGTAGCCGGCCAGCCCATGTGTGGGCCACCTGTGATTTTGCCCCCCGCTCCCAAGCGGTGGGGAATCCCAAGGCGGCAGGAGTTATTTAGCCACCTAGCCTTCTTGTGGGCCACTCCACATTGTGACCCCCCGCTTTGAAGCGGTGGGGATCCCCTAGGCGGCAAGGGTTACGTAGCCGCTAGGGCCACTTGTGGGCTACTGTTGATTCTGCCCCCCCGCTCTCAAGCGGTGGGGAATCCCAAGGCGGCAAGGACTTTTTAGCCGCCTAGCCTACCCGTAGGCCAATTCTGATCCTGCCCCCCGCTTTGAAGCGGTGGGGACCCCCGAGGTGGACAGGGTTGTTTAGCCACCCGGCCCACGTGTGGGCCACGTATGATTTTGCCCCCCGCTCTCAAGCGATGGGGAGTATCAAGGCGGCAGGGGTTATTTAGCCACCTAGCCTTCTTGTGGGCCACTCCACATTGTGCCCCCCCGCTTTGAAGTCCTGGCGACCCCTAGTGCTGTAGGGTTTATGTAGTTGCCCGGCCCACTTGTGGGCCACTTTTGATTTACCCCCCTACTGTGAAGCGGTGGGGACCCCCGAGGTTGCGGGGACAATGTAACCACCCAGCCCACTTGTGGGCCACCTGTGACTCTGCCCCCCCGTTCTCAAGCGCCGGGGGACCCCCCACGTGGAAGGTGTGGGCCGATTTGGATTCTGCTGCCTGCTTTTACGCGGTGGGGAACGCCAAGGCGGCGTATGTGACTTAGCCACAGAGCCCATTTGTGGGCCACCTCTCATCTTACCCCCTGCCCCCTGGTCGGGAACCCCCACTCGGCAGGGGTTATGTAACCACCCGTCCCACTTGTGGGCCACTTTTGATTCTGCCCCCGTTGTGAACGGCCGGGGACTCCCCATGCGGCACGGGTTATGTAGCCACTCAGCCCGCTTGTCGGGCACTTTTGACTTTACCCCCCACTGTGAAGCAGTGGGGATTCCCCAACCGGTAGGGGTTATGTAGCCACCCATCTCACTTGTGCGCCATATGTGATTCACGGATGGTACCCTTGGAATACGATGCACCATACTATAGGTTGGTTGCTTGTCAAACTTTACCATTGAGCCGATGAAGGAGCTGGCTCATCATTCATGGGCAAACCGTCGCAGACACACCATGAGGTGCAGTGCATGTGGGGGATGAGGCATTCCCCAATGAGTCACGGACAACCCACACCACACCCATTGTGTCCCAATGTGCACTAGAGATCCCCTCATCAGTTTTTCTTTTCCCCACTCTCCGGCCGGAATATTGAAATTGCAAACACAATTGCAACTTGGAGGTGGAGGCAAGTGTGCAAGTGTGGCCATAGCAACTTGAGGTGGTGGCCTCGGTTCACACGGCGCCAGGCCACAGGCACCTGTCCCCGCTTACACCACACATACAACGCACAAGCTTAACGTCTGAATAGGCATTGTTGCCTAGCAATGCAGACACGTGAGCCACATCTCGACAAAAAAAAGTATTCCGCTGTGTTATCAGGTGGTGGTTGGTGCGGCCTCACACTCGGACCCAAAGTTTGTGACAAAATTGCCACCCATAGCCCCCCCCCCCCCCCAAATTACTCGGGGGTATGACACCGGGGGCGGCCAATATAGGGATAGGGCCACCCCTCACTAGCAATGTGGTTACTCAGCCGCCTTTCCATCCTCTGCGTTAACATTGACAATCAGGCAACAAACATTGCAAGAACAAATAGAAACTGAATCGAGGGGTTTGGGGCAGGCGCGAGGGTACTGTAGCCGAGCCCCGATATGCCATGCACGTTCACAAGGGAAGAACACAACCTACAACACTCAATGGAGGGAAGAATGCCAAGCCGGAGATTATGAACCCAAAAATTTCCGATGAGCATTGCAAACATGAATCGGATTTGATGTTTACAAGGTGTCTAACGATGCAATGCAATTTGATTGTCGGTGCTAGTCCACAACGCCTACAACAGTTGGTTGGTCATGGGCAGACCGCATTTTGCAAGCGTCGTCCATTGATATGTCTTTTGCACCACCCCTGATTGTGGTGCAGGTATATAATTTGGGCACTTCGCATTGGGTGCTCCACTTGTAGTTGATTGCCCCAACTCGCGAATACTTTTGCCAAAAGTTTGCCCCCTGTTTGACCGGCCACACATTGTTGGGGCAAACCAGGAGGAATGGGCTGTTGTGGATTTGATTGCCCAGCGAGAAGCCATTCAACCATAGCAGCAGAAGAACCGGGCAAAAATTTTGGATGCTTTCGGTGCTCTTGCAATTGCAATCGCACCCATGCATTCCACCTTTATCGGGCAGATTGATGGTGTCAGCTACCATCCACCGTGTCTCTTGACATTGCATTGTGCCTTGTCTCGACGCGTTGTGAAGGGCATATTGCAAGTGCCACGTGACAGATTGTGGTTGCAATGTGAAATGACTGAAGCTACTCTGTACTTTAGTCGTTCCAAGTCGGCCTCCACCCCGAGAACCCTAAGATTGCATTGGGAGGTGGCTGGGATGTATACTGAACCCAAATCGGTGGACCCCGTTGACACATCCTTTTCTTGTGATGGCACACCTCACATAGCCCGCCACGAATGTAAGGTTCTTCATTGTACCTTGCATGTGTCTGTCGTGTGTCAATCCAAGATTTGTGTTGGATTGCGCCAATTATGCGCGGCCAACCTTGTTACCGCTGCTGTTGCTTTTGCTGCTGTTGATGCTTCTGCTATTAACACCCATCCCGATGTGTGGATTTGTCGCAAGTGGTATGCCGCGCCTCCTCAATGCCCCCAAAATGCTGATGGTCAACGGAGAAATGACCAAGCATTTTGCACTGAGTTGCAAGGGGAGTTGAAAACGGCTCTGTTTGGGATGTGCACCAAGAATCCCACAGTGCGAGGTAAACCGCGCCATGCACATACCAAGGCTGACTTGATTTTCAAGCGTGTCTTTTGTAACTACTTGTAAGTAGTTGGCACATATGTTGGCCATGGCACTGTCAGGACTCTTTTATTTGTGGTCCCCGATCCCAATTATATTTTGTTATGTTGGCCAAGTGCCAACTAATTAATGTGCATGATGGTTTGGCTTGGGTGGGGCGCCACTAACACAAGTGGCTAGGAATCGACCCGGGGGCGTTGCCCTTGAACAAAAGTACCAGCTACCATTGAAGTGTTGACTACCTTGTTTAAAACGGCAGCAGGGAAGGGGGGGGGGGATATTTAGTAGAAACGAGGTAAAACTTAGTAAGCAAAAAATATTACATTTTTTTTGAAAATCTTTTTTCACTAAGTTTTACCTTCTTTCTACGAAGTTTTACCAATTTTTACCAACTTTTACCTCGTCTCGTACTAAGTTTTACCAAATACCCCCCAAAAACCGCCCTTTTTGGACACTAAATCGGCCATAAAACGGGCAAGACGGCTCGAAATGGCACAAAACTTGTTGCAAGTGATGCGCAATTGCTCCGCGGTCGTTTTGAGCTACTTTGATGCCGGTTTTGAGCCACAGTGTCCGCACAAAGAGTTTTCTTGCATCTGTTGCTGCTGTTGCTTATCGTTGCTTATTGCTGTAACTCGCTCACTGCTCCCTCTGCGTCCCGTGGTATCTACCCCATGGTATTTTACTCAGCGGATAATACAACACCACCCATGCCACTTGTCGGTGTGGACACTCGGAATGGAAGAAAGAAAAGGCGCCAGCTTGCGTTATGCACGTCCCACACAAGATGCGTGGCCTCAGCCCAACCAACGTGTTGTGGGGGGCAAGGGGCTGGTAGTGGTATGCATGGTGTTATAGGGGTCAGAGGACTGTGGGGGGCAGAGGGATGGTATTGGTGATGGTATTGGTGGTATTTCAAATGGCAGTGAGATAGCGGTGGCATGGTAGTTGTCTAGGGGATGGTGTTGAGGTACGGGGGATGGTAGTAGTATTGGTGCCGGTCAAGGAGGAGGAAGGATTGTAGTGTCATTGGTGATGCTGTACGAGGCAGTGGGATGGTTGGGTGTTGTTGTTGTGGAGGGTACACGAATGCTGGTGTGTTAGCCCCCCCTTGCATCTTGGAAGAAGGTGTGCACTGTCAACAAACGGTTTATCGTTCGCCACCTTTGCCAATTTTAGCCTGAAAGTGCCCCAAAATGGCCAAGTTATGGCCACGGGGTGCGACATGACTCAACATGTTCCTGTGTACTGTTAAGAAGGGTTGTTCAATCCCCCAGAATGCCTCATAAATTTGAAGATTCCTGGACCGCTGCTCCCTCCTTCCTTCCCGCAAAAATCAGAGCCCTGGTTGTCGGTGAACGGAGAGGTGTCATGGCTAACTGATGGCTGGCGATGAGCTGATTTGCACTTGATGATGACCGCGCCAGGGAGCAGCGGTATGATGCGAGGTTGAAGGTTGACTACTTCGAGATCAGTCTGGAAGGGGACGGCCCACAACAAGAAGCACATGTATTGGTGCGACATGTGCATTGTTACATAATGAGATTTGTGGAAAGGTGAGCTGCAGAATCAATGATTTTATCCTGCTTGTATAAACCCCATGCAAACCCTATGAAGTTTCGTCCAGTTCCTTTTAAATATAGAGAGGCATGTCGTCGATTACGACTCTTATTTCCAACAAAAGCTTCTGTAGCTCTGAAGTAATGTTCAATTGAAGCCAACATACGACAACGGTCTAGCATGGTTTACCCCTGCAAGCCCTCATCTCTTGTGTTTCTGTGCGAGGCTGTTGACGTGTTGGGGTGCCAAATGATATGGCTTGTTGAGATATGGGCCACCCGTCCTTGCCTTGGTTATTTATCACGTTTCATTGCCTCTGACACTGATGGCGGAGTGCCAGGAACCGTCGTAGTAGGCCATCCAGTGTGTATTGATCAACCTCTGTATTGTGGGCATGTGCTTTGGTATGCTTTGGGGCTGCTTTCATCTGAATCGTCAGTGCAATCAGACACCGCGATGTTTTTTTCCGTTTTTTTGTGCTTCGGTTGCAAGTGCATATTTTTCGGTACTGGCCAAATATGTTGACGCTTTTTTGCCCCAAAATTTTGGAGCAGCCCCCCCAAACCTGCCCGCCTCTCTGTTTTCAAGCATGCACAGTTGGTTGGGGGTTGAGTGAGTGGTCAAGAGGTGAGTTGTTTAGTGGCATGCAGTTTTGTTGTGAGGTGTGATGAGACAAGTATTTTGGGACCGGAATGATAGCGAGACAGGGAGAGAGGGACGGGAGCAGGTGGATGAACTTGTTGGAGGTGATGGGGTTGGGTGGCAGGTGTGGTGGACAGAAATGGGGAGGAACATTTGACCCCGAACCTCAGAAGGCATGGGTAAAGCAACATTCAAGAGATTAGTGCAGAGGAATGACGGTCGGATGAACGGTGCTGGGTTTGGCAGGAAGGAAGTGATGCACATGTGCCGAGCGTTCTGGTCCTGTATTGTGCTTCATTAATGTATTCATCTGTGTGCAAACAATTGTGGGCTGTTTACACTGTCCGCCTCCCCCCTTGTTCACTGTGGTGCAGAGGATTAGTCACTGACTGTACAGTTCAGGACGTGATACACATTCTGCCTAATGTGGCAGGTCCCCAACGGCCACCACCGCATTGCTATCATTGCGGTTGACCTATGTGATGCTCGGGACGTGTTTTGTGCAGCAGCCTTAGTTTCAAAAGTTGCAGGAGGAAGGTTTGGTGGCTTTGAGGGTGCACTGTATTGAGCTCTGTGAATGTGGGAAAGTAGTGTATTTTAATGGATCCAACACACCAACGTTGTTGTTTCTTTGATGACTTGGGTGGTATTCTCTTACACAAGGCGGCATGAGGTATGCGCTCAAGCGCTTCCACTGCAGAGTGGTGTGTTGGTGTTATGATTTCTATCCTGCTGTTGTATCCTGCCTCCTCGTGCCATCCTACCTTGCTACAATAAAAGTCACATACTGAAGTCGATTTCTATCCTGCTGTTGTATCCTACCTCCTCGTGCCATCCTCCCCTTCGCTACAATAAAAGCCACATACTGAAGTCGAAAGTATAATCACGGTTCTTTTGTTACGCACAGTGTGATGTGGTGCGTGGAAGCGACACCTCTGTTGCGAACCCCAACGTCCACCTTTGTAAAGGGTGGAGTGCTGACAAGTACCCCTGAACCCTGGGAATGAAGTGTGCTGTTGTCCATGCTACACCAGGCTGCAGTTCCATACACAGCATAAAGGTATCCGAAATGTTTTAAATTTTCAAACCTCCGAGGCACTCTCACTATCCTGGGCGCAGAGGCCCTGGAGAGGTGGCTCCTTCGGTTACCTGAGCTCAGGTCCTGTGTCACCTACTACGCAATCTGACCACCAAACCACACGCTTGTGCATTGCAGCAGGGCATGCGTTGTCTATCCGTCATGTGCCTCAAAAAGGGGCTCAAGGTCCAGGTAGACGGCCCCCATTTTTACGGGCTATGGCATCATTGGCTACACCGCCAAAACACATGCTTGTGCACAGCTGTGACTAGTAGAGACTCGTTTAAGTACAGTTCAATGTCGTGGTTGGTACTGCTTTTATGACAATTGAATAATTTCCAAATCTCCAACCTTGCTTCGCGGCAGGATCTTCCAGCAGGCAAATCGAATTCAATCTCAAACAATCCAAAGAAAAACCCTGTTCAATAGATCTCGAGATGTCATACAAATCTGGATCAGCCAACATTGGCTTTTGCTGTTGGAGACTCTGGAGGATCTTTTTTTGAATTGCTTTTGTGTGTGCATGATGTGTATGTCGTATTCCAGCCATTGTCACTCACATATTGAGATAGTAGACTTGGTTTTTACAGTTTCTTTTTGTGCTCAAGCGACCAGGTTCAAACCCTGGTATATGCCCATTCACTCCTCCAGACCAATGAGCCCAGTCCTAGCTCCAACAGGACGGCATACCAACACTTTTGATGTTCTTCGTGAATCATTTTCCACATACCTCTTCGAGCAAAAAGGAAAACAGAACAATGTCCTGCCCTGAAAAATATGTGGGTCGCACAGGTAGTTTCGTGGCTGTCACGGTCTGCCATCTTGGATCTGTCTGGTTGATGTTGCTGGAGTTTAGTGTCACGCGAGTGTAAAAGAAAATGTGAAAATATATTTTTTTTGAGTGTTGGCGTGAGTGTACCCCCAAAAAGCCAAATTGCCACTTCTGATTCTCTCCCGGCGCTTGGCATTGGAGACCCCTGAAAATGTAGCGATTGCGTAGCAAATCCGCCTTCTTTGGGTCTTCTGAGAAGGCAGCGGTGAGGCAGCTGTTTCTGATTTTGTTTCTTTTTGTTGGGGAACCCGGAGAATGCAGGGATGACGTAGCATGTCCGCTTCCTTTTGGGCCCCCGAGAAGGCTGGGTGAGGCAGCCACTCATGATTATGTTCCTGTTTGTTGGGCACCACTCCTGAATTTGCTCCCTGCGCTTGGCGTTGGGGACCCGTAAGAATGCAAGGGTGACATAGCATTTCTGCCCTCGTTTGGCCCCCCAAGAAGGTAGGGGTGGGGTAGCCATTTTTGATTTTGCTCCCGGCACTTGGCGTTGGGGACCCCGAGAATGTAGGTGTGACGTAGCATTTGTGCCCTCTTTTGGGCCCCCGAGAGGGCAGAGTGAGGCAGCCGCTTCTGAGTCTGCTCCGTGCGCTTGGCATTGGGGACCCCGAGAATGCAGGGGTGACGTAGCTACTTGTGCTCCTCTAGGCCCCCAAGAAGGCAAGAGTGAGGCAACCATTTCGCATTTTGACCCGTTTGTTGGAGATCTCTGAGAATGCAAGGGTGACATAGCATTTCCGCCCTCTTTCGGACCTTTGAGAAAGCAGGGATGAGGCAGCCATTTCTAATTTTACATCTTTTTGTTGACGATCCACAAGAATGCAGGGGTGACGTAACATTTTGGCCCTCTTTTGGGCCCCCGAAAAGGTAGGTGTCACACAGCCATTTCGCATTTTGCTCCCCGTGCTTTGCATTGGAGACACTCGAGAATGCGCGGATGACACAGCATTTCTGCCCTCTTTTCGGCCTCCGAGAAGGCAAAGGTGAGGGAGCCATTTGTGATGCTGTTCCATTTTGGTGGGGTCTCCGGATAATGAAGGGGTGACGTCACATTTGTGCCGTTATCGAGGCCCCTTAGGATGCAGAGGTGGGGCAGCCGTTTCTGATTTTGCTGCTCTTTTTTGAGGCCATTTCCAATTTTCGTCATGCACTTGGCGTTGTGGAGTCTTGAGAATGCAAGGGCCATGTAGGATTTCCCCCCTTATCTTGGCAGCCGAGAGGGTAGGGCTGAAGTAACCGCTTTTTATTTTGCTCCCGTGCTTGGCGCTTTCATGCATTCCACGGTGGACAACCCCAAGCAACGAAGTAGGCAATAGTACAATGCTTGTATATTCTAACAGTGTGGTCTCTGCCCACATGACTCATTGTGACCAATTTCGGCCCGTATGCCCTAATGCTATTCACAAAGCATTCATGAAGGACATTGTTGCATATGCAATGGGCGAAAAGATAGAAATGGAACCTGTACATAATCCCTACATAGCTTTGAGAAAACAATCACAAGTGGCCTCAAAAAGGCGCTGGGTAGCTACTTAAGCGCTGATTTGTTGCGGGTCCTCAGCAACAAGAGCGGGGAAAAAATCACAAATGGCACCCAAAAAAAGAGAACAAATTCAAAGGCCTCGCCCTTGCGTTCTTGGGCGCCCAAAGCAGGGACGGAAAAGCTACCTGAGCACTGCATTGACAGTGGGCCACGAGATTATCAAGCCTAAGCTAACCCACATTTGTAAACGGGGACATATCATGTATCTTTGTAGGCTTTGGTCGACGACCACCTATCCGATTTGCTATGACCATGCACAAAACGCTTGCGGTTGCCCAAGATTCGGCTGATCTTCGTGTTTAGCATTGCCTTTGGGCGGTTGCAGTTGCTAACCAACATCCGCGATCCTCCTCAATTACCGCAACAACTTTAGAGGTATGGCATCTCATGGGGTATGGAGGGCCTTCTCCACGCAAGCCGAAAACCTTGGGTCTGAGTGCGACACCGCACCTGCCGTCTCACAGTAACACCTGCATGACAGTAACAAGTTGCGCGGTGCGGTGGACATGTTTGTTGCGACTCCGGTGCAAAAATGGCATAGAAACTTTTATTTTTACGGTTTTGCTTTGTTTTGGGTATGAATCTTCACATGTCCCCTTGTCTCCGTAGTAATTAGCCCCGTCGCACCGCAACTTGAACTTATAAAAACATGAATGTAGCGGCATATGATGGCCTCCATGTCATCCGGAGCTGTTGAGCACCCCCAATGCTCAGGTTGGAACACCAATATGACAAATAGCTGTCAACGATTGTTTCAGTAGTGCTCCTTAAAAAGAGTGTAGAGTGCACTTCACATCTATCCAAAGCAGCACACTCTGTAGTAACTATTTTTCATAATGTAGGTGATGCTTCATTTGAGTCAAGGGCCGAAAACCAATAGTCACACGGGGCGGCCACTCGTAGGATCCGGACCCATGAAGCGAAAGGGACAGAAAACCCGCTTTTGGTAGGTACCACTTTGGGACATGTTTTCTACGCGCAACAAACTAGAAACATATTGCTTTGAGGTCTTAATGTGGCACAACATCAGATTTTGTTGTTCGTGAGCACGTGTCCCCGGTTTGCCCAAAGGCTCAAAACACTAGCCGCAGGTTTGTGGGCAAATGGTTTCAAACCAGGAGTGTCATAGCCAACACATTGTGGAGCACAGGTTCGAGGTCCACTTCTGTACATATTGCATAATGATATGCGGTGCCCACGAACACGGAGGCTTATGAGTCCTCTGAGGCCACCAAGGCTGTGCGAGCAATTGCTTAGACCTTTGCCAAAGCTACATCTCCAATGGTCTGTAAGCTATTTGGCTGCTACGTAGAGGCGTGGTTCATCTGCAAGTACGAGGTATACAGCACTTCTAAGGTCTACACCGTAGCCAAATCTGTTTACGCCTCCGTTTTTGATGCCCACCTAATAAACATCCGCTTAGAAGCTCCAGATTCTCTTAACGGTAAGGACGTTTCTAAAATTTCCAACATCTTCTTCATGTCTGTAGTTTGCTTCTTGGTCAATGTGACAGCGGAAAGGCTCATCCTCCCACCTTTGGCTTGGTGTGCCCGCCTACGGCTGACAGAGGCTTAGGGCATCTATGTGCCTTTGTATGTGTGTTGGCGCCGAATTGGGGTCATTTACAAGCACTCCTACCATGCCACAGTTGCTACATCAGTGCGATGCGAGTCACAACGGTGTACAACGCTAGTTTATACAGACAAAAGTTGCTTTCACACCACCTTGTGGTTTTGCATCCGCAAGTTCTACTGAGCTCCTTGTTGGTGTGTAATAGAGTTCACAGTTTGTTTGATACAAAAAAGGTACCAAAGTTCGGTCCCCGCTTGTCTTTGCTGACCGTTGCAGCCCTGCCCCCCCCTGCATCTTACGGCAACCATGGCTTGGATCGCTGCCCCACTCTTTCGCTACTACTCACGTCTCTACCTCTTTGAGAGGTGTGCAAGTTTCCCTCGGTGCCAATTAGAGCAGTGTGCACCACTCAGATAGAACTAGTGTCTGTGTCCGAGACGAAACACGAACAGGTTCATTTACTATTCGTTGTATATACTTCTTTTTGTTTTGGGATTCGGCTCGCCGGGAATGTTGTTGCCAGTGGTTAGGGCGCTTTGAGTAATGCTTGCCCGGAGGCATCCCCCTTGCATGAAAAAAACGTTCCTTCCCCCGCAAACGAAGTGTTTCCAATACCCATGATCATAGAAAGGGTAATAAGGAACTGATTGAGGGAAGCCGTTGCATTTGATGCAGGTTAGCTCAAACACAACAGTGCGGCACGAAAAAAAGCCGAGGGGTGGTCCAAAAATTTTATTTGTTGTAATGCCCCTGTACCAAGATGTTGTGTGCCAAGGTCAGATGTTTGTTTTTCCGTATGCGTGTCTGGGTAAATGACCTTGCTTGTCATGGAATGAATCTATGACTTAAACAATCTGCCATGTAGTTCTTAGGACGCTTAAGTTGCATGGTATAAGACGACGGAAAGTACCATACCCAAGGCGCGTAAGAAAACACACCAAAAGCCATTCTTTGACTTCCAAAAAGCAGAATCGTTGAGATACAGTAGAAAGTACTCTTATGCAAGGACCTTCTGTCCCTATGCAGGCCAATGGCTCCACAAAATACATTTTTGTGGAATCTATGCGCGAGGCCTGGCACATAGACCAACCCATTGGCACGCCAAAACCAAGAGAGGACGCTAGAGTTTATGAATCAAGTAGCTAGCTAGACTAGACTGACATTAGCAGTATCGTTGACTTGATCACATTGCTACATATGTTTATGCAGACCGACACTCAGCACCTTCAACAAGCCTTCCAAATCTGATTTCTGGTGGAAGAAATCATTTGTAATGTTGTTGCCTTCTCAAAGAAGGGAGCACATATGATGGAGGTCTTGAACCCAATACATTTGTCAGCATTGCTGATGATGGACATGTGGCTAGAATAATGGGACAGATGAAGCAAACAAAAGAATATCCTTTGGCGCACATGTAACAGGTTAATTCAACATATGACCTTGAACTTGGCAAGAACCACACTTGTAGCTTTGGGGCTTGAAAAATTGCTCTTGCTACTATCAACTATCAATCAAAGTGAAATGCGCAAAGAAAATACGAAATTTCCATGAGTCGTACGTTTTTTTGGCGCGTTTTTGAGCCTCAAAAAATGATTTTGCCGCGAGCAAGATGCAACGTAGTGCTGCCAAACCAGTACTCCTGATGACCTCAGGTACATGGACTAAGAAGGTGGCTTGCAGAAGCAGTTTGCCAAGTGCAGAAGCTAACCAAGCTCCTCAATGCGGTCTGTGGGAAGGTCACTCGGTTTGGCGCCCTTTCTGCAAAGTAAAAAGAAGTGATTGTTTCTGTGGTTGATGAAATCATGCGCGAGGCCTCGCGCATCGGGCAGCCCTGTGACTTCATGTTGCATATGTTTTGTAGTGGTATGCAATTGGGTATGCCTCCTTTTTTAATGTTGTTTTGTCTTGCATGAATGCATCAATTTCTGCTAAAACATCATTATTCCTCGCTAAAATAATAGTTTTGTTTCCATTTCTGGTGGTTCAAAAAAAGGCAAAAAAGGGCAGAAATGGTCAGAAAAATATTTTCTTTGGACTTTTGCTTTTTTTGGCAAAACCACAGCCGGTAAAGAAACATTTTTCTACATGGATCGAATTGAGTGCATTTGGAGTCATTTTAACCATGCAGCTTGAGCGGCCTAAAAGGTTTGTGGCTGTCAACGCAAGGCAGCAGGACTGTATCCAAGGAGGAGTAATTAATGTTTGTTCTTCATATGTAGTTACTGAGGTAGCAAGTGTGGTGCCATGCAGCACCCTCCGCGAAGCAGTATGTACTTGGACTGGGCATATATGTTCTAAGGATTATCGTGCCGAAAGTTTAGGACAATTGCCAGTGTTTCAAGTGTGCATATCCAAGGAGCGCTATTCTTCTTCCATACCATTTGGGCCATGAAATGATTGCAGATGGGTGTTCAATAAGGCATGTGCCATGGCTTGATCCGATGCCGAGGTTGATTTCAGGGGGAGAACAAGCCATGTTTGTGCCGCCTCTCACAACCATCGTCCTGATCGTGGAGGAAGACCTCGAAAGCACGCTGCCTTTCTTACATTGTGATTTCTAATGCGTTTAGCAAGACTGGGGCCTAACTGGGTACACAGTTAGGAAGACTAGGACCCAGCTTTGTGCTAGCCTTAAGTTCTGACTACTGAGCTGGGTTTACTCGGTAAATGTTTTACAAACCTATTTTGGGTGTGAGGGTGAGAAACACATTTTAGCACCAGCAGCATGAGCAGTAGCAAGCAGCAGCAGAAAGCAAGCAGCAAGCAGCAGCACACAGCAAGCAGCAAGCACCTAGCAGGTGGCGAAAAACTCCTTTCTGCCCACCAAGTTGGTGGAGACTGGGATTCGAGTACCTCAAAACGGCCGCAGAGCAAATGCACATGTAGAGAAACAACCTTTGTGCTGCTTTAAGATGCGTAGCCCGCATTGTGCCCAATTTAGTGCCCCAAAATTGGCCATTTCCAGCGTGCTTTTCAGCCAGTCATTACAACCACCGTCCTGAAATTTCAGGTCCGATCTCACTCTCACTGAAATCCAGGCATCCAGGTAGCCTAACACAACCACAGAGTGAATACACATCACCGACAACAAATGGGGGGTGCAGAGCGCAGGCAGCGGACGGCGCAACTCAGGGCAGGGGGCCGGGAAGGGACCAGGGCACGGGAAGGGCGCGCAGGGGCACGGGCAGGGAGCCCAGGTGCAGGGGGCAGGGCGAGGGGTGGTGGGTGAGCGGGCGGGCCAGGGCGTGGGGGACGGGAGGCGGGACCCGCGGCGATGGGCAGGGGGCTGGAAAGGGGCCCAAGGGCAAGGGCAAGGGCGCCGCGGGCCCCAAGGGACAGGCGGGACGGGGCATGGGAGCCGAGGGGGGAGGGCGGGACGAAGGGAGGGGGGCGGAGAGCGGGGCGCCCCAGTAGCCGTACGTGCAGCCGGTGAGGTGCACCCCCCCCGGCAACCAACAGATGCCAGCGCACCACACCCAACAGCACCACCACCACCACCACCACCACCTCTACAACATCGACCCTGACGCCGGCGAGCTCGTCCCCCCCCAACC
The DNA here is from genome assembly GCA_964036045.1 of Eutreptiella sp. 'Long Island Sound 2002'. Lineage (NCBI taxonomy): Eukaryota > Euglenozoa > Euglenophyceae > Eutreptiales > Eutreptiaceae > Eutreptiella > Eutreptiella sp. 'Long Island Sound 2002'. The sequence continues at coordinate 63,389,765 of OZ038380.1, read as the reverse complement.
CCCACGACCCCGGCACCAGCCAGCCCCCCCCGCGCCGAGGGCGGAGCTGGCGCGGATGGCCTCGGCGGAGGGGGGGCGGAGCGCGGCATCGGCGCCGCAGGCACAGGGGCGGCGAGGGGAGCCGGCGCGGGGGGCAGAGGGGGGGCGGCCATGGGACTGGGACTGGGGCGCGGTCCCGGACCCTCTGGGGGAAGAGGCCCTCCCCCTGGTGGGGGAGGTGTACGGGTGGTTGTGCTGGGCCAATCAGGGGACCACCAGGGGTTTTGAGGAACCGGCCCTTCGATGCCGTGCTCCTCCGGAGAGACGGAGGAAACCGAGAGGTACCCCCAGGGGGGTGGGCAGCCCCAGAGGACCATGAGAGGGTCCTCAGGTGGGTGATCCGGGCGGCGTGGCCCGACAGGGAGCCGACGTGGCCGGCCTTCCTGGAAGGGGGAGCGGTGCTCCGCATCACGGATGCGGACGCCAACAACTGGTTCCCCCGGGCTTTGCGCAGCGCCCTCGCCCACTGGCGCTACCGCCGGCGCAACCCGCCGCCGCCACAGCCCCAGCCCCCACACAAGCGGCGGCGCAGGTGATGGCCCAGACTACGGATGCGAGAGATTGGGGGGGGGAGCTGGGCCCCCCCACCCACGCCCCCCCCACGGTACGGCACGACGCATGAGAGCGTGCCACCTCCCGCGGGAGGGAGGGCGGAGACAAGGAGCGCGGGGGGGAACCTGCTGCCCCGCAGCCCGCTAACCGCTGACCGCTAACCCTCACGGCCGCCCCCGGCCGGCCAGCGCCGCGCGACGACGGCCGGGGGGATGAGGGGCCCCAGCGAGGGCCTGCACGAGGGTCCGGCTCTAGGTAGAGGGGGGCGGGGGAAGGGCGCGACCCCCCAGCCGATGGCTGGCCCCCGGGGCCGGGACTGCCATGCCGCCCCCCCCCCCCGGCCGCCAGGAGGCGTCGCCAGGGGACCAGAGGCCCCTCCCCCTCCCCCCCCCCTCCCACTCAGGCCCGAGAGCGGGCGGGGGGGCGGCCCCCCAACCCCCCCCCCCGCACCCCTGCCAGCTGAGGAGCCACAGGCGCGGCCCTCCGCCCCCCCGGAGCCGACGGGACGCCCCCCCCCCCCAGAAGGGACGGCGACGCGGTGGGGGGAGCGGCGGCTGGACCTGCTGCCGCGAGCCCACACTATCGTGCCGGAGCAACGCGCACAACAGAACAGTATGGAGGCCGCGCCCCACCCGACCCTCCTGTGACCACAGCCCACTCAGGGAGGGCAGAGGGGGGGTTCAGGCCTGCAAGGGCCCCCGGGGGAGCGATCCACGGGCCGCCCCTCACCCCCCCCAACCCCGGGGCGGCACTTCGACCCCGACCGCACGCGCACGCCGGAAGGGAGCGCGCCGACGACACGAAGGGGGCCAGGATTGAGTACCGCAGGCCGCCGCCCAGAAGGGGAGCAGGGAGGCCGCGGCGCGACACCCCCCCCCCCCCGCCCCCCCACCGGCCCGCAAGCCGCGGGGGCCCCGGCCCCCACTCCCCGAGGCAGGGGGGATGGTCCCCCCCCCGCCGGAGAGAGGAGCCGGAGCGCGACCGGCCCCCCCGCCCCAGCCGCCGGCTCCCAAGGGGGCCGCGAAGAACAAGCGAGCCCGCGCCAACGCGCCAGGACGCCGCACAGATCGCACCCAGAGAAGCCTGGTGAGCACGAATCGGAGTGATATTGGGGGCCACGCCCCCCATGGACAGCACAACGCCAGTGACACCCGCTTTGTTGCCTGCCCAGGGAAGGTCGAAGGACGGAATGAGGCAGAGCGACCCCCCGCCCTACAGGCCCCCCCCCGGCCGCACAACCGGGGGGTACGGCGCACGCCCCCCCCCCCCCCAGCCCGCCCCTGGCACAGGAACGCTACGGACCCGCCCCGCGGCGGGCAGCCCCCACAGGGCGTGCCGGCCGAGTGGACAGAGAAGGGCCCCCACACCAGCACGCCCGCGCCCACAACACGTGGATCCCGGACCCCGACAGCCCGCCCAGTGGACGGGTAGCCGGGGGAGGGGGAGCGCCTGACCCCAGACGCCACTCGCAACAGTAGAAGGCACCCCCCCCGGGGACGCCCTACCGCCACCCCCACAACCCCAAGCCAAGTAGGGGGGAACCGGGACCGGACCGCCCCCTCCCAAAGCACGGCAGACGGAGCAAGGGACCGGGGCAGGACACGCGGAGAGGCACGGACCACGTGGAACGGCCCTACCAGCGCCCAGTGCCGGGACCACGCGAGGTGCGCACGCCACACCACCCATGGGGGGGGGGGGGAGCGGACGCCGCGGGAGCGCGAGCGCACACACACGAAAGGGACACGCGGGGACTACCAGAAGAGCAACCGGACCGAGCGCGCGGAACGCACAGACCGCGTGGAATGGCGTACCAGCGAGCGAGGGTAAGGGACACCCGGACGGAACGGCCCGCCACACGCAGCGCGGGACACGCGGGGGGGCAGAGGGAAACGGGAGAGACACAACACCAGGTACCGGCCCGAACCCCCCGAACCGGCCAATTTGGCTCTTTCTCGTCGCGCGATCGCAGCAGAAGAAAAATAAAATACCCAGAAAATGACGCACCGCAAGAAGAAAAAAAGCGAAAAATCGTCTTTTTCGACCGCAGAAACCCCCCCAACAATTTTACGCCGCTGTTTGGCGAGGTCGCAAAATTTGGGACACTCACCAAAAAAAACGAACAATAGAGTCGCGACGGCGAAGAAGCTGAGCGTTGCTTGCCCCAAACCATATGGCAAAGTGCATGTTCTAGGCGCTAGGGACTTGTGCGCGCCCCAAAACAAACCACACATAGACAACAACAACGCCACCGGCCGCCGACAAACAAGTATGTTATATGCCGCGCAACGCTAGAAACCAACGAAACGAGCACAACGCGGTAAGAGGTAGACAAGGAGAGAACAAGTATGTAACGAACCGCACCACGGTGAAGACATACCACAAGTACACGACCAAGCAATACAAGCCCACTCGCATAGGGAATACGACGACGCCGTAACGCGCGAAGGAAATCACAACAAAGGAAAAAAGAAGGCGCACAAGTATGTTGCATGTCATGCATGAATAACACACACAAGCATCAACAACGCCACCGGCCGCCGAAAAACAAGTATGTTATATGCCATATGTTATATGCATAATGCCGTAACAAACGCAATACAAGGAAGTTACGTGTCAAGCAACGCCAAAGTGCGCCGCCACGAAAAGCGCAACGAAAAACGCACCGGCAAGGAAAACCAACAAGAGGTGACACCGAATGAATGCCTATGCTCACCCCCGCACACATAGGGAAAGAAAGGTATGTCCGTACGTGCGTGCCCGGATCGCCGCAAGGTCATCGCCGCCACGGACGAGCAAAATGGTATGAAGGGACACGACGGGGGAACAAAAAACCAACAAAAGAGAGAAGAACGCGTGAAGGAGGCCACGCACCACCGGGGTGAAGCACAACACACAATAAAAGCACACAAATAAAAACTAAACATACACAACGTGCACACGTGGCTAGTTGGATCCAAGTATGTTACATGCCATGCTACGCTACGCAACGAACACGAGACAAGAACGGCAACCACGCCAACAAAAGCAAAAGGTGACCACGAGGCGTAACCGAGACGTGCCCACCCCCCACCCGCACGCCCGCTTACGTAGGAGGCGAAAGGGAGCGAAAGGGGACAAAAGGTATCCCGCTGCATGCAAACAAATAGTAGGCAAGCCACACACCGCCACCAAGAACGCAAGTATGTTACCATGTCGTGCCACGCCGCCAACCGCCCGGCCCGCGCCACCAACCGAGACGGGGAAAAAAGAAATGGCCTTCGGCCAGGGAGTAGTTGTCACGGGGGGCTAACGGTCCTGCCCTGCGGTGCAATGCGGGGCAACCGTGACAACTGCTCTTACAGCACAACCACCCATTTAGTTGCGCAGATTAGAGCATACACACAAATAGCATAGCGCCGTCGTGTGCCGGGTTTCGACAAACACACGTTGCCACGCTACCTTGTGCATGCACCCACGTTCCCTTCCCCTCACAGGTCCCAAGGAGAAGCGTATGCTCGTGTTTGCGTCGTTTGGGCGTTAAAGTAGGGTTGTCTTAGACGCTTAGGCAAGTTTTGCGTCCTGCCGTCGTCTCTCATTAGCGAACGCCCGGCCCGCGCCATACACACGTAGGCAAGGCGAAAGGACTAGGACACATTAAGGTAGTGGGGAAAGAAACAAGTATGTTGCATGTCACGCCGCGCGCGCGGAACGGGCAACGAGCAAAGGTAGCGGCCAAAGAGGTGTGTGGAGCCAAGACGAGAGCAAGTAGGAAATGAACCTACGCACACGCCTGTCGCACACGCATGTCGCATGACGTACCAGCCAGCTCGAGGTGCCGTGTCGCGACAAAACCGCCGCCGCCGCACGCCCGTTCACACCCTCTCTCTACGCAGGTTCAAAGGAGAAAGCCCGGGCCGACAAGGAAAAAGACCGAGACACACAACAAAGCGGAGGCAGGGAAAAAGTGCATGTCAGGGAGAAGGGTAGAGGAAAGGGTAAAGAGCAACGAAGCCACGAAAGGAACAAGGGGTAGCCAGCGGCCGAGCAAGGGGCACGCACAGGGAGGGGGACACGGCAGGCACACGGCGAGCACAACACCGCACCGAGACACCGGAGAGGGGAGCACCAGAGGAACAAGGGAAGAGCGGCACCGCGCACCACGACACGCACCGCACAGACACCACACACACCGCACACACCCAACGAGCTCCGGCAAGCCGCCCAGCAGTGGGCGGGCAGTCGGGAGAGGGACAGCGCCTGACCTCAGGCACCCCTCACAATGGTGGAAGGCACCCCCCCCTGTCTGTCTCCCTGGGATGAGCCATCCGTCACAGAGCTCAGGCTCTTTTTCAGTCGTACAGACCACTGCATTTTGCCCTATCTTTTTTAGTTTCATCACGCCTTTCAAACTGCTTCCTCTCCTGTTGGTAGCCCAGCAATATTTGATTGCCATTTGTCACTCTCTCTAGGCTATTGGTGCCTCTCTTGGCAGTGCTTTGCACCCAGGGAAATTACAGTGGCATGATCTTTTTGTACGGGTTCCATTCCCGCGGCTGTCCCTCGAGGAACCTCGCATTGTGAGCAGTTTGTGATGATGTTTTGCGCGGGAAACCGCCATGTCTCAAAGAGGGGCACCCCCCCCGGGGACGCCCTTCCGCCACCCCCACAGCGAGCAACGCTGGCCCGCAAGGGCGCACGCTGTGGGGCCGGTGCTGGGTCCACACGCCCGCATCGACCGCACCCGGGACACACGGGTCGCGGAACCCTGGCTGCCCGCTCGAGAGGACGGGCGGCCGGGGGAGGGACAGCGCCTGACACCAGGCGCCCCTCACAACGGTGGAAAGCACCCCCCCCGGGGACGCCCTTCCGCCACCCCCACAGCGAGCAACGCCGGCCCGCAAGGGCGCACGCTGTGGGGCCGGTGCTGGGTCCCCATGCCCGCACCGACCGCACCTGAGACACACGGGACGCGGAACTCTGGCTGCCCGCTCCAGAGGACGGGCGGCCGGGGGAGGGACAGCGCCCGACACCAGGCGCCCCTCACAACGGTGGAAAGCACCCCCCCCGCGACGCCCTTCCGCCACCCCCACAGCGAGCAACGCCAGCCCGCAAGGGCGCACGCTGTGGGGCCGGTGCTGGGTCCCCACACCTGCACCGACCGCACCCGGGACACACGGGACGCGGAACCCTGGCCGCCTGCTCCAGAGGACGGGCGGCCGGGGGAGGGACGGCGCCTGACACCAGGCGCCCCTCACAATGGCGGAGGGCACCCCCCCCGGGGACGCCCTTCCGCCACCCCCACAGCGAGCAACGCCGGCCCGCAGGGGCGCACGCTGTGGGGGCGGTGCTGGGTCCCCAGCCCGCACCGACCGCACCCGGGACACACGGGACGCGGAACCCTGGCTGCCCGCTCCAGATGACGGGCGGCCGGGGGAGGGACAGCGCCTGGCACCAGGCGCCCCTCACAACGGTGGAAAGCACCCCCCCCGGGGACGCCCCTCCGCCACCCCCACAGCGAGCAACGCCGGCCCGCAAGGGCGCACGCTGTGGGGCCGGTGCTGGGTCCCCACGCCCGCACCAACCGCACCCGGGACACACGGGACGCGGAACCCTGGCTGCCCGCTCCAGACGACGGGCGGCCGGGGGAGGGACAGCGCCTGACACCAGGCGCCCCTCACAACGGTGGAAAGCACCCCCCCCGGGGACGCCCTTCTGCCACCCCCACAGCAAGCAACGCCGGCCCGCAAGGGCGCACGCTGTGGGGCCGGTGCTGGGTCCCCACGCCCGCACCGACCGCACCTGGGACACACGGGACGCGGAACCCTGGCCGCCCGCTCCAGAGGACGGGCGGCCGGGGAAGGGACAGCGCCTGACACCAGGCGCCCTTCACAATGGTGGAAGGCACCCCCCCCCGGGGACGCCCCTCTGCCACCCCCACAGCGAGCAACGCCGGCCCGCAAGGGCGCACGCTGTGGGGCCGGTGCTGGGTGCCCACGCCCGCACCGACCGCACCCGGGACACACGGGATGCGGAACCCTGGCTGCCCGCTCCAGAGGACGGGCGTCCGGGGGAGGGACAGCGCCTGACACCAGGCGCCCCTCACAATGGTGGAAAGCACCCCCCCCGGGGACGCCTCTCCGCCACCCACACAGCGAGCAACGCCGGCCCGCAAGGGCGCATGCTGTGGGGCCGGTGCTGAGTCCCCATGCCCGCACCGACCGCACCCGGGACACACGGGACGCGGAACCCTAGCTGCCCGCTCCAGAGGACGGGCGGCCGGGGGAGGGACAGCGCCTGACACCAGGCGCCCCTCACATTGGTGGAAGGCACCCCCCCGGGGGACGCCCTTCCGCCAAGCCCACAGCGAGCAACGCCGGCCCGCAAGGGCGCACGCTGTGGGGCCGGTGCTGGGTCCTCTCGCCCGCACCGACCGCACCCGGGACACACGGGACGCGGAACCCTGACTGCCCGCTCCAGAGGACGGGCGGCCGGGGGAGGGACAGCGCCTGACACCAGGCGCCCCTCACAACAGTGGAAAGCACCACCCCCGGGGACGCCACTCCGCCAACCCCACAGCGAGCAACGCCAGCCCGCAGGAGCGCACGCCGTGGGGCCGGTTCTGGGATCCCACGCCCGCATCGACTGCACCCGGGACACAGGGGTCGCGGAGCCCTGGCTACCTGCTCCACTGGACGGGCGGCCGGGGGAGGGACAGCGCCTGACACCAGGCGCCCCTCACAATGGTGGAAGGCAGCCCCCCCGGGGACGCCCTTCCCCCACCTCCACAGCGAGCAACGCCGGCCCGCAAGGGCGCACGCTGTGGGGCCGGTGCTGGGTCCCCTTGCCCGCAACGACCGCACCCGGGACACACGGGACGCGGAACCCTGACTGCCCGCTCCAGAGGACGGGCGGCCGGGGGAGGGACAGCGCCTGACACCAGGCGCCCCTCACAATGGTGGAAGGCACCCCCCCGGGGGACGCCCTTCCGCCAACCCCACAGCGAGCAACGCCGGCCCGCAAGGGCGCACGCTGTGGGGCCGGTGCTGGGTCCTCTCGCCCGCACCGACCGCACCCGGGACACACGGGACGCGGAACCCTGACTGCCCGCTCCAGAGGACGGGCGGCCGGGGGAGGGACAGCGCCTGACACCAGGCGCCCCTCACAACAGTGGAAAGCACCACCCCCGGGGACGCCCTTCCGCCAACCCCACAGCGAGCAACGCCAGCCCGCAGGAGCGCACGCCGTGGGGCCGGTTCTGGGATCCCACGCCCGCATCGACTGCACCCGGGACACAGGGGTCGCGGAGCCCTGGCTACCTGCTCCACTGGACGGGCGGCCGGGGGAGGGACAGCACCTGACACCAGGTGCCCCTCACAACAGTGGAAAGCACCCCCCCCGAGAACGCCCTTCCGCCACCCCCACAGCGAGCAACGCCAGCCCGCAAGGGCGCACGTCGTGGGGCCGGTGCTGGGTCCCCACGCCCGCATCGACCGCACCCGGGACACACGGGTCGCAGAGCCCAGGCTGCCCACTCCAGAGGACGGGCAGCCGGGGGGGGGACAGCGCCTGACACCAGACGCCCCCCACAACGGTGGCAGGCCACACCCCCAGGGGACGGCCCCCCACCACCCCCGCGGCACACAGCCCCCACAGGGCATGCAGGCCAAGGGGACAGTGTTGGGCCCCCACACCCACACTTCCCCGCCCACGGAACGTGGGTGGCGGACCCCAACAGCCCGCTCAATGGGCGGGCAGTCGGGGAAGGGACAGCGCCTGACCCCAGACGCCCCTCACAATGGTGGAAGGCACCCCCCCAGGGGACGCCCTTCCGCCACCCCCACAGCGAGCAACGCCAGCCTGCAAGGGCGCACGCTGTGGGGCCGGTGCTGGGTCCCCACGCCTGCACCGACCGCACCCCGGACACACGGGACGCGGAACCCTGGCTGCCCGCTCCAGAGGACGGGCGGCCGGGGGAGGGACAGCGCCTGACACCAGGCGCCCCTCACAACGGTGGTCGGCCACCCCCCCCGGGGACGGCCCCCCACCACCCCCGCGGCATGCAGCCCTCACAGGGCATGCAGGCCAAGGGGACAGTGTTGGGCCCCCACACCCACACGGCCGCGCCCACAGCACGTGGGTTGCGGACCCCAACAGCCCGCCCAGAGGGCGGGCAGTCGGGGGAGGGACAGCGCCTGACCTCAGACGCCCCTCGCAATGGTGGAAGGCACCCCCCCCGGGGACGCCCTTCCGCCACCCCGACAGCGAGCAACGCCGGCCCGCAAGGGCGCACTCTGTGGGGCCGGTGCTGGGTCCCCACACCCGCACCGACCGCACCCGGGACACACGGGTCGCGGAACCCTGGCTGCCCGCTCCACTGGACGGGCGGCCGGGGGAGGGACAGTGCCTGACCTCAGACGCCCCTCACCATGGTGAAAGGCGCCCCCCCCCCCGGGGACGCTCTTCCGCCACCCCCACAGCGAGCAACGCCGGCCCGCAAGGGCGCACTCTGTGGGGCCGGTGCTGGGTCCCCACACCCGCACCGACCGCACCCGGGACACACGGGTCGCGGAACCCTGGCTGCCCGCTCCACTGGACGGGCGGCCGGGGGAGGGACAGTGCCTGACCTCAGACGCCCCTCACCATGGTGAAAGGCGCCCCCCCCCCCGGGGACGCTCTTCCGCCACCCCCACAGCGAGCAACGCCGGCCCGCGAGGGCACACGCTGTGGGGCCGGTGCTGGGCCCCCACGCCCGCGGCGACCGCACCCGGGACACGTGGGTCACGGAACCCTGGCTGCCCGCTCCAGAGGACGGGCGGCCGGGAGAGGGACAGCGCCTAACACCAGATGTTCCTCGCAATCCTGGAAAGCACCCCCCCCGGGAACGCCCATCCACCACCCCCACAACGAGCAACGCACCAACGCACCAACGCACCAGCCACAGGACATCCGCACCCCACCCCCTGCTCTTAGGCACAGCGACACAACAATGGCGGAACCCGCGGCACCACGCAAGACACGCCCCCGATCTCCGACGCTGGACGAAGCACACGAGGTCATCAGGGCGCTGGGACTCAGAGACGGCGAAGGAGACCCCCCACAAGGGGACGCGGGCACGGACTCCGACCTGGAGGCAGTACCGGAGCCCCCCACGGGAGGCGCGCCCGCGGAACCTGCGCCGCCGGCGCGCAGCGTACCCGCGATCTGCCCCGCGTGGAAACGGGGCCACTGCACCGGCGAAGGCTGGTGCCCCAAACAGCACCCCCAGCCTGGCCCCGATGACGGAGCGCTGCCCGAGGTGAAACCCGTGGCCGCACGCGCCGCCCTACCCTATGGGGTGGCGCAGGGCTGGATCCTGGATGAGACCGCGCGCGGCAGCGTGAACATCCAGGAGGCCATCGACCGAGTCACCCACGCGGGACAGGCGGCAGTGGCCTTGCACACCCGGGGCCGCCACGGCGGGCCCGCAGAGGGGATCATTGTGGAACCCTCGGGAATGGTGCTGGTCCTGGCGGCGGACATGGTCCGAGGGGTGCTCCACGCGTCCCGCGTGCGGCGGGCGTGCCCACAGTGGACCATCCAGGTGTACACCCCCCCGCAGGCGTGGCCCTTCTGGACGTGGGCGGTGCTCGCCGTCATGTGGCACCCGGCACCAGAGGACGCCCCCACAGGGACCGCGGAGGACATCGCCCGGGACCTCCACACCTGGCCGGCCGACCAGGATTACCCCTGGCGCAGGCCCCGGGGCGGCCTCCCGGTGGCACCCGCGGCAGAGGGGCTCAGCCTCGCGGCAACCCTCCAACGGCACCCCGACAAGCAGGCACGCCATTTCCTGCAGACGGGCACGGTCCCGGCCGCCCCACCAGACTCCGAGTGGCGATGGGACGCAGGGGTGGCGCAACCGCTGCCGGGCCCCTGGACCCTCCCGTTGTCGTACTTGCCCATGGGCACCCTGGCCCACGCCACCCAGGCCGTCAAGGGGGCTTTCCCGCAGCCGCTCCTCCCCGGCGTGGCCCTGCTCCGCAGCCTGCAGACGGGGGCCGCCTGGGTACGGTGGAAGGAAGGAAAGGGGCGCTCGAGCCCCTATTTCCCCATGGTCCAGGGCCAGGCGCTGATCCACGCCGAGGGCATGGGGACCGTGGAATGGGGGGCGATTGTGCCTGGCACGGCGTGCAGGTGGATCACAGCGGCCGCCCCACAGCCCATGCGATCGCCGCCGGCGTGCCACCGCCTCCTACGGATGGTCCCCTCTTTGACCCCCCAGCACGCCTTTACGAGGGGCGTGTGGAAGGCCGTACTGAGCCACACCAGGGAGTGGCAAACGAACCCGGGTGCACGGTACCCGCCGGGGCCGGTGCTCGAACAGCTCACGGCCCCCACACCCGGGGTCCCCCACGCCCTGCACAGCGCGTCGGCTCTCACGGAGCAGCTCAACGACGAAGTGCTGGACCTGGCGCTGGAGCCGCTGCGGGTGCTCTACCCGCAAACCCACATCCCATCCGCGGGCACATCCAACCGCCTAGGCCGCCTGGGGTTGCAGCGCCGCGTCGAGGCCGCGCACCCAGGAGGCGTGGTGGAACAGTGGCTAACGCTCCGCAACCCGTCGACCGCGGAAGGCCACTGGTGCCTGCACCAACTCCTCTTCCAACCACGGGCAGCCCCGGAACACCGCCGGCAAAACCCATACCACACGCACCCGGAGCGCCGAGGCGCGCAGGACTTCCCGCAGCCAGTCCCGCCCGCCCTCCCGCCGGGGCAGGACCCGGAGGCGCTACAGCAGGGCCCCCCGCTCGACACCGCCACCACGGTACAACAAAGGGGACGCGACGGCGCGGACGGTGCCGGACCGGACGTCACGAACTGCGGAGCGGTGGCCTGGATGGCAGCCTGCAGGCACCTCGCCCGAGATACCACGGGGCTCCGGCAGTACAGACCAACGGACCGCACGGCGCTGGCGTCCGCGGTCGCGGCCGTCACCATGGGTCCCGTGGCGGCGTGGCCGGCGCAACTGCTGCCCCACGTCCCCTGCCGCGACACGCAGCCCCGCCGGCCGGCCGCGACGAACGCGCCGACGGCGCCCCTCACGGCGGAGCAGCTATACGTCGTCGCGGCGGCGTTGCTAGGGGACGGCGGGGAGAGCTTCGTCCACCACCACGGCCCGGCGCAGATTGCGGGAAGCATACAAGGGCCTCAGCGCGATGCACCAGACCCGTGGCATGCCACACTCCGCGGGCGCACCCGCGTCTGGGGTGCGGGCGATTGCACTGCCCCACCCGGGCCTAAGCAGGGGGAGGCACTGGTGCTGCAGACAGCAGGCAACCAGGCCATCATACACGGCCACGCCGGAGGGTACCGGTCCCACGTCCTGGCCGGGGGCCGCTGGACTGTCTGGCACAGCACCGCCAGGCAGGGGGCATTCCCGCCCCTGCCCCACGTCGACTGGCGACAGGGGCCCACCCAGGCCTACTATATGTCGGCGGACCCCTGGCCGCTGGCGGTCCTGCTACACACCGTCAGCGCCCCCAACAAGAGGCAGGGACCGGGGTGGGTCAACCCCCCCACACTGGTGTGGAGCCCCGACCAGGAGGAGCATCTACGGGCCGCGTGGCAGGGAGACACCATCAGGGCCACGGACGTCCCGGACCTCCACGCGGGGCCAATCACGCACGCCCGCCCAGCGGCTACCCTGGCGGTGGCCCAACGGGGACAGCAGAACCCGCAGTGGGTGGTCTGCATGTTCAGCCCGGCGGACGCGCACATCGTCGTCTGCGACCCCGAGCGCCAGCCGGGGCCCGAAGCCGTGATCCGCGTGGCAGACTGCACCCGCATGATCATCAAGGCGCTGCGGGAGGGCGAACACCACGCCCTCCTGCTCCAGGTCAGGCTGAAGGACAACGCCCGGGCGGCGAGGCCGGGGGTGTGGCCGGCAGCGGCGCACCCCGCCGACCTAGAGCTCCAGCTGGCGGTCCCGACCGCAGTGTACCACTGGTTACAGGCCTTCCACGACCTGCGATGGAGGGGCAAGCCCGACCGCCAAATCGGCTCCACGCACTGGCAAACGTGGCTGCAAGCAGACGCGCAGCACGATGCCATCCCGGGTCTCGGGCCCGCGCCCGCGACACGAGCCCTCGATGCGGCGGCCCGCGCCGCACACTGGCGCCGCACACGGTGCCACTGGCCAACCTGCCCTTCGAACCAGCGGCGGAGGGTGCCAGTCGGAAGTCGGTGCCGCTCCCCCCGGCGCGAGGGGCCACGGAGCCAACGAAATGCCCCCTGTGTGCAGACAAGTACTACACAAGCGGGGCAATGCTGGAACACCTGGCGTGGCACGCGGTGCACGCTGCAGCCCCGGCAGACGACAAGGAGGCGGCCACCAACATCCTGCAGGGGAGAGCACGGAGGTCCCCATGGCACGCCCCGTACACCCGGCGCCCCCCGCCCCAGGCAGCCGACCACGCAGACGGAGATGAGGAGGCACCCGGAGCGGCCCCGGGGGCTGGCGGTGCGGCCCCACCAGGGTCCATGTCCATCCCCGCGGGGCTGGCCCCCCTGGCCCCCCTGGCTCCCCCGGTCCCCCGGGCCCCCCTGTGGGCCTCGCTGGGAACGGGCTCAACGGATGCGGCGCACCCAGATGCCCTGGCTGCGCCGGCGAACCCAGCGGCGATGCCAATGCGGGATAGCTGACTCCAGGAGGACATGGCGGGCGACGCCCTGTGTCTCCTCTCGTGGAACCTGCGCAACGGCCTCGTGCCGCCAGACCGGTCCCTCCGGGACACACTCCGGCGGCGCCGGGGGCCGGCGGCCTGCACCGACAAGGAGCACCTCATCACCGGCATGCTGCCCCAGGAAGGGGGCTTTGCCATCATGCTCCAGGAGACAGGGATCGCCAACCGGGCGCAGGAGATGCACGTGGCCGCGGTGCTCCAGGACAAGGGGTACACCGCCTTCTTCAGCAGCCGGCTGGCGGAGACGGGAGCCACCTCCACCTCGAGAGGGGGGGGCCTCCTCACCGCGGTCAGCAGCAAATACGTGGCGGGGCACGAGGTGCTCAGTTTCACGGAAATTGTTCCCGGGAAGGCCGCGGCCCTGGAGATCCGCACGGACGGAGGAGGCCTCACCCTCATCAACGTCCACGGGCCGCAAGCAGGCTGCTCCCCGTGGGCGGGACGGGCGGCGTTCTGGGCCGACATACAAATGTATGCCACGGCACGCAGCCTCGGCGGGAGGCACCCGGTGGTCATCGCCGGCGACACCAACATCTACATGGATGTCCCCACCAAACCGGCCACGGAGCATTTCCGAGCGGGCTGGGAGGCCTGCGGTTTCCGAAGGGCCGCGGCAGGCGGCGAGGAGGACATGACCCCCACGCTCCACCCGTCCCGGCAAAGGGTGGACACCTTCCTGGTCAACGAGCCCCTCCTGCCGTGGTCCCTGCGGGAAAGCGTCTGGGCTCGCGGCATGGCACACCCCCAGGTGGTCGGCTCGGACCACCTCCCGGTGCGCCTGGCCCTGCCGGGTCTCCTCAGCGCAGCGGGGCGCGCGGCGATGCCCACCCCCTACAGCCACACGGAGGGCCGCCTCCTCCCGTACGACGCCGAGGCCGCACCCGTCCAACACTGCCTGTGGGCGGCGGTCACCGCCGCTCAGGGTGAACCCTCCCTGGCGCCCTGGCTCGGTCCCGCAGAGCAGCACGACTACGGGTCCATGCCCGCGGCCGCGGTGGACAAGGTGTTCGAACATCTCCACGCGACACATGACGCCCTGGCGCGTGTGGTGGGACACCGGCAGCCGTCCCCGGCGGGGACGGACCTGGCGGAGGGGGACCTCCCGGAGAGCGGAAAGCAGCTCCAGGCAGCGGTCCTCCGCTATGACACCCTGGCAGCGCGCGCGCCGGCAGCGTACCAGGCGGACGCGGCCAGGCATGGCATCCGGTCCGAGGCGGCGCTCCGGCTCACGGAGGAGCTGCAGGGTGTGTCGCCCGGGTTCCGCCCGACCACACAGGGCCGGCTGAAGGAGGAGCTGGAGAGGCAAGCAGCCGCCCTCGAGGAGGACATTCGCCAGCTCCGCGCACTCCTGGCGGCAGACCGCAAGCGCGCCATCAAGGACTTCTGGCGCCGCCACGCCCCCGACATCGCCGAGAGATGGAAGGCCGTGCGGGGAGCCATAGAGGTAGAGGCCCCGGGCCCGTCAGGCCTCTGGAACGTGCGGGTCCCCAACACCCAAACGCTCCTCACGGAGGCCCACGACGTGATGTTCGCAGTTCGCGCCTTCTGGCGAGAACTGTATGACAAACGCCCGGTGGACCTCCCAGGCTTCCAGGCAGTCCTCGGCCGCCACGTCCCCCGGGTCCCTGAAGGGGCCTGGACACAGGTCCAGCAGTACTCCATGCAGGACCTGAAGTCCGCCCTGGACAAGGCCGACGGGAAGGCCCCAGGTCCCAACCACGTGGAGGCCCGTTTCATCAAGGCCCTCCCAGCACCCGTACAGTGGCTCCTGGTCCACTCCTACCGGGCCATCCTCCGCGGCGCCCCGCCGCCGATGCACTGCAGGGACGCGCACATCTGGCTCAGCCCCAAGGTACCGGGCTCTGCCAGACTGGACGACTACAGGCCCATAGCCCTGGGCCAGCTGGACATGAAGCTGCTCACGGGCCCCCTCACCCAGCGCATCACGGAAGTGCTCACACGGCACGGAGTGGTCAGCGACTGGC
Source organism: Eutreptiella sp. 'Long Island Sound 2002' (assembly GCA_964036045.1). NCBI lineage: Eukaryota > Euglenozoa > Euglenophyceae > Eutreptiales > Eutreptiaceae > Eutreptiella > Eutreptiella sp. 'Long Island Sound 2002'. Next base: position 63,374,488 of record OZ038380.1, on the reverse strand, counting down.
AGCAGGGGGCCCTCCCTGGCTCCAACACAGGCCCCCCGCTGTTCATGGCGCAGCGGCAGCTCCAGCGGGGAAGGCCCAACTACGTCTTCTCCTTCGACGCCCGCAAGGCCTTCGACACCGCCCCACACGGCGCCCTCCACCTCATCCTGCGCCACCTCTCCGTGCCGCCGGAGGTCATCGACCTCCTGCCCTTCCTCCACACGTGCGCCAGGCTGCGCATCGTCACAGCACACGGGCTAACGCAGCCCGTCTACATGCTGCTCGGCGTCCGGCAGGGCAACCCCGAGAGCCCCCTGCTGTACGCGCTCCTCCTGGAGCCCCTGCTCAGGGCGCAGGGGCACCGCCTGCGCCCGCCGGGAGGGGCCGAGCACGGCCTCATCCAGGCCTATATCGACGACCTGCTGGTGGTGGCCCATACGCTGCAGCACTTCGTCGAGGGCGTGGAGGCGGTGGCCGCGTACTTGGGGATGATGGGCATGGAGCTCGACCCCCGCAAGTGCGCCATGGCCACCACGGAGGGGGTCCTGGGCCTGCAGCTGCGCCTCTGCCCCCACCTGGAAAACCTGTGGCACTGGGTACCAGCGGCGGACTCCGTCCCCTATCTGGGACTCCAGCTGCAGCCGGACGGGGAGTTCTCCCTGCAGCGCAAGCACCGGCTACGCCTGGCGGCGGTGCACCACTGGTGCCTTAACACCCTCGCGCCACCGAAAGTGGTGCAGGACCTCATCCTGGCGATCCTCGGGGGGGTGACGCAGTACGTCGCCCCTTTCATCGCTGACGACTCCGACACTGCACGCCACCTGGACCACATCACGGTCCAGGTCGCGAAGGACAGGGCGCGGTACGCCTTCGACGCCTCGCGGGACAGCCTGCAGGATGACCGGACCCTGGGGCTCACACGGGTGCCCACGCGGTGCCAGCAGGCAGCGGTGGCCCTCGTGGGTACACTCGTCCACCACCGCTCAACCTCCGTGCGCGTCGAGGTCACCAAGATGTTCTGGGAGATAGCCGGCGCGCACGGAATATGTCCCGAGGTGCACTACCCCGTCCCGGAGTTCGCAACTCTGGCGGGAGGCAACTGGGTCCACCGCATACCCCGGGCCCTGGCCGCCCTGGGAGTGGGGCTGTACAACCCCATCGCGTGCCCCAGGGCGGCCCATGTCCAACTACAGTCCCCGCCGGGCAACATCGTCACGCTGCGCACCGCCAAGCTGCGACACCGCGACACGTGCCGCCTGACGGTGCCACACACAACGCCGTGGCATGGGCACGACGGGCCACGCCACCCCTTCCCCGACAACGACGATCCGTGGCCGACGGCGGTGCGGGAGTGCCTCAACCAATGCGCCGGTGAACACCTCCACTATTGCCGTCGTGAGCAGGAGCCCACCAACCACCCCGGGTGGCGCGACGCCTTGGTCCACCTCTTCCACACCAGCGGCACAGGGGACCCCCGCCTGAGACTCGTCCACCCCGAGAGGGCTACGCAGGACGCCCACACCGGCCCACGGGTGACCCCGGACGGCGTGCACCTCCACGTCGGGGGCTACCGCTGCCGGGACAGCCTATCCCCCCCCACGCGGGGGGCGGCGTACCACCCGCCGGCAGTCCTCATGTACATCCTCCGCGACGTACTCGCGGAAAGCGAGCACCAAGAGCCTAACGCGGACGTGGCATGGCCCGAGCCCCTGCGCCCCCGGCCCCACGCGCCTACGGCGTTGTGGTTGGTGACCACGGACGACCAATGCACCCAAGCGACGGGGCAAGCGCAGCTCCGGGCCGAGTGGGTAATAGTGCAGGTGGGGGCAAGCCAGCCCGAACCCCGTGGGCTCCCCCGTGGCACCGCCCTGCTGGTGGCTACGGGGGTGCCGCACGACCCGCACATGGCGGTGCACGCGTTGGAGGACCAGCCAGAGGACACGGGACACCTGGTGGTACACCAGCGCGGGGGCCCGGCGTGGCTCAAGGAACATGTGACGGCACTTCGGTCCTGGGCAAGCACGATCACCGGACCGGAGATTCGGCTGCACGACCAACCGGCGATCAGCCCAGGCGACACCAGGGCGCTGAGCATGGACCAACTGACCCCCAGCCACCCCGACGTCCGGTGGCACTCCGCCAACCTCAACGCGGGGTGGCTCAGCCCCACCGGATACTACTGGATCCCGGAGGCCTGGGGCCACACCTCTTTCGACGCATCCGGGGGCGGACCCTGCAGACACGCCCCCAGCGTCGCTCTCGCCGCCGACCTCACCCGCACGTGAGCGGTGGCCATCTCGGGCACGGTGCCCGACGGGGAGGGGGTGGCCGCCTCCCTCCCCCTACAATACGGTGCCCACCGACCATGGGTCCACACGGTGGACGCCGAAGTCATCCTCCACCTCCTGCGGCACGCAGATCGCGAGCGGACCACGGGGGTCCCCGCGGGCGCAGCGAAGGTGGTCGACCAGATGCCCCTGAGGTGGCTCCGGGACAGCCTGTACGCGCGAGGGCAACACGCCGGGCACCCGTTCTGGTACGTCCGAGCCACCTCGCACCACAGTGACGCCCTACTGCACAAGGCGGACTGGGCGGCGTCCCAGGACACCGTCCTGCAGAACACGCCCCCGGACCCTGGCCACGCCCAACTCGTTGTCGCCGGCCGTGACGGCCATCTCGCTCTACGGCCCCCCACGATGCGGGTGCTCGGCGAGGTCGCGCAACGGGGGCAGACGGACCATGCGCTGACGCACCGGGGACACACACCTTTGGGCACGGCCCACGCCACGGCCTATGTCCACGCCCGGGACCTCGCCGCGACGGCCACCAACCGCCGGGCGCTGCGGGCCCGAGACGGCCACACGCCGGTGCAGCGCAGGCTCCGCGTCCGGAAGGAGCGGCTCTCCGGCGTCGCCATCGTCCCACAACCGTGCCTTTTATGCGGCGGCCCGGAGGAGACCCCGGTACACATGCACGTGGGATGCGCCCACTCACGGCTCCTCTGGCCCCACTACCGCCAGGCGGTACACGAGGCGGCCCGCCAACTCCCACCCGGGGACAAAGCTCTGTGGGTGGCCTCGTTGCGCTCCGCAGGAGCCGCATGGACGGAGGTGTTCTGCTCCGGACTGGTGCCCGAGGACGCGGAGGCGCAGCTCCGCGCCATAGCCCGATACGACCCGCCGGGAGGGACCTCTGTGGACGACTTCCTCCACCACATGCTCCGGCTGGGGGACTTCGCATGGGAGCTTCGCAACCACCGGCTGGAGCAACTCCTCCGCGAGCCCCAGAGCGCGGCGGCCCGGGCACACCGGTGGCTCACTGCGGCGGAGGGCGACAACCCTCCCCCTCCCCCGCGCCCTGATAAGGACTTCATAGCCTCCCTCCGTGTCGTGAATGGCACTCTGGAGTGCCGGCCCCAAGAGGGCCCCCACCCGTACCAGGACCTGCCGGGGGGGTTCTCAAAGCACCTACAAGACACCCTCTTCCCACCGTGGATCATCGGGCGCGGCTCCATGAACGCATGGGAGGCGCGCATCGTGGGTGAGGGGTGGGCGCGCGAGTGGAGCCGGTGGTGCGCCGCCACGCGCGCCCCGGAGACCCCTGCGCAACAATACGGCGCCATCCCGCTCAAGGGATGGGGGCCGGACACCCGGCCGAGACCCACCATGATCCGCGGGGTGGGGCCTGACCACCCGTGGGACGGGGCGACGGTGGAATGGCTGCAGGCGGCCCCGGGGCCGCAAACGGGATGGACAGGGGACGTGTCCACACTCGTCAGGACACCCGTCCCGCCCCGCATCGTCCTTCACGCCGCCAACGTACTCCGGGCTACGGAGATACGCACGTGGGGACACGCTGCGGCCACCGTCCGGTGGCACCCCCGGGAGGACGGGGCCGCCCAGCTCGCCGTGGCGCACTTCAAAGCTGGGGGGCAAGTATACGACGACGCCCTGTCCCGGCTGGGCGACACCCAGGGGCCCTTGCTCCTCATGCTCCCGACCGGCATTGCAGCCGCGCTGCGCCAGGAGCTAGACGGCTGCGGAGGGCTGCGAGTGGGGTGGGAGGCAGTCGCGGACGGCACCCTGCTAGCCCTCCTCCACAGAGACACCGCGAACGGGTGCCGATGGGATGCGCTGACGCCCCACCTCACCGGGCGCCACGTGTACATGGCGAGCTCCCCCCAGGGGCACCCCCGCCCGGCGTGGGACGACCTCATCGCCGCCTTCCACGACCACAGGATCCTCCCCGACGACACGTGGCAGGAGGTCCAGCGGAAGACGCTTGGCAAGGACTACCGGCGCAACGTCCGCGCCCGCCTGCTGGAGATCCGGGACCCCCTGTGACAGAGGTGGGACGACCTCTGGCTCTGCCATCTCGACCCTTGGTTGCCGCCCTCCCACCTCCAACACACCTGCCGACTCTGCGGGGAATGTGACACGGTGTCCTCCGCAGCGTTGACAGGCGCCAACAGGTGCGCGCGGTGCGCCCAGGTGGCCGCGTGCCCCTGGCCCGAACCTCCAGCAGGCCCGCGCAGGCGCACAGAGGAGGAGGCCCTGCACCGGCGCATGGAGGGGGCACACGCCCCCTCACACGAACGAGCGGGCCCCGCGGGCGCTGCCCTTCTGTGGATCCACGTGCACCTGCGGGACCCCACATCCGTTGCGCACCTGTCGCACGTGTTCGCATCCTAACCCCCACACGCCGCCGCCCTTTGCAGAGCCCGCAGCACCATGCCACGCCGACGGGGGGATGGGCCGGGACACACCAGGGCCCGCCGCAGAGCGCAGGAGGCGGCCGTCCGGGTCCTGGTGGCGGACGCGGTGGCGGAGGCTCACGAAGCGCACGCTGCCGCACGGTGTGACCTGGCGGGCAGTGCGAGGGCTTTCCTCAACGAGACCACCCTCACGGCCGTCCGCGCCCTGAACGGAGCGGGGGCCCCTACGCTGCTCCCGGCAATGCACCGGATCGTGAACGCCGTCCAGCCGGGGCTCATCAGCTTGGAGGCGGCCCTCTACGGGCACTGGATGGAGTGGCGCGAGTACAATCGGTCGGCCCGGCCCCTGTCCATGGGGGACACCCTGCGGCTGACGGGAGCAGGGTCTGCCATGTCCCTCCGCAGCAGCGCCCCAGCCCTGCTGCACGCCCTCAGGACGCGCTACCCCGGGGACGCGGCCCCGTACCTGAACCAGGCGCGGGCCACGTACCCGGGGGGAGTGTCCGAGCTGGATGCGGCGCTCCTCCTTCTACACCCACCGGACGAGGACTTGGAGGTGGGCGAGGTCACGGTGTTCGTGGAAGGCGCGGACGAGGCGTCCGCCCGCCCCCGGCCGACCAACCCGGTGTACGACGGCACCAGGCCTACCCCCCCGTACGCCATCGTCTGCGAGGCGTTCCCCAGGGAGCCCACTTGGTGCCCCGCCCTCCCGCCGGCGACGCACGCGCCCCGCAGCTGGGCTAACCCAGACCTGTCCCCCCCCCTCTCCAGAACCAGGGGTGCCCACCACAGGGGGCAGGTCCTCTGGCAAGAGTGCCCTGGCACCCCCCTGCTCCTCCTCGTCGTCGCGACCCGCGGGTAGCCGGGGCGGATCCTGGGGATCACCCCCACCCATCTCTATGGGGGAACACCCGTACCCCGCCCCCCCCTCCCGGCGCCTGCGGCGCGGGACGGAGTACACACCTTCCTGCGAACACAGGAGGTCACCGCCGTTACGGGGGTCCACCTGGTGCGGCTCCCCCCGACACCACTGGACGACCCCCGGGGGCCCAGGGCCCTGGGCCCCGCCCCAGACTGGGAGCTGTGGCGGGACGCGTGGGCCGCGTGGCTCCCCCGCCTCCCCTCCCAGTGCCGGTGGATGGCCGCCGGCCAGCGGCCGTGCGGGGCTAACGCCACAGCCGGCCCCCCACCCCCTCCCCCCCTCCCCCCCGCAGAGCACCACACGGCACTGCCCACGGCACGGCACTGATGCACCAGGAGGTAGTGCGAAGGGCGCGCCTGCCACCACGCATGCCTACCAGGATAACAGTGATGGCAGACTCCGATGGATCCCCCCAGCGGGACGACCGCCCCCACCGCCGGTCCCGCTCCCCCTCCCCTGCCTCCTCCCCGGAGTGGACGGGGGAGACCCTCGCGGAGCGAGAGGAGCGGAGGCTGGCGGAGGCGGCGGTGCTGGTCGGGCCGCCGCCGCCGGCCCGGGAGCCTGAGCCAGCCGAGATGACCGCCTCCGCCGCCCAAGCAGCCAGCCCCGCCGCCCCGCCCCGGGAGGGGGCCCCAGACGCGCAGGAAGCGGAGGCCGCAGGCCCAGCGAGCCACGCCGCGGCCCCGACCGTGGCCCCCGGCACGCCGCCGACACGGGGGGTAGCCCCGGCGCAGGAACCGGGCGCATCGCCGAGGGCTGCCGCAGCCGCAGAAGAGAGCAGGAAGGGCGCGCGAGGGATTGCGACCGCGGCCCCGGCGGGCCGCACCACCGCCTCGGCGGGCCACGCCGCGACCCCCAGCACGCCGCGAAAGCAGGGGGCGGACCCCGCACGGGCCACGGGCGCCTCGTCGGCGGCCAACACAGCAGCGAAGGACAGCGAGGAGGGCGCGCGAGGGGCTGCGGGCGCGACCCCGGCGGGCCGCGACACCGCCTCGGCCGGCCACGCCGCGACCCCCAGCACGCCGCGAACGCGGGGGACGGACCCCGCACGGGCCACGGGCGCCTCGCCGGCGGCCGCCACAGCAGCAGAGGAGAACGAGGAGGGCGCGCGAGGGGTTGCGACCGCGGCCCCGGCGGGCCGCCCCACCGCCTCGGCCGGCCACGCCGCGACCCCCAGCACGCCGCGCAAGCGAGGGAAGAACCCCGCACGGGCCACGGACGCCTCGCCGGCGGCCGCCGCGGCAGCAGCAGTGGGCAGGGAGAGCGCGAAGTACCGCGCCCACGCCAACCCCACCAACACCAACGCCAGCCCCCCCAAGCTGTTCCCCCCCAAGCCCTTCCCCCCGGGGCGGGAGCGGCACGTCCGCCCCCCGGCGCCCGAGCGCTCGCCGCCGGGCGTCACGCTACCGCAGCTGCAAAGACAGCGGGACGCCCGGCGCGTGATTCAGGAAGGGCAGGAGGGCGCGCAGGCAGAGCGGCGTGCCAGCCACGGAGGCGCGGAGCGGGGGGCAGGAGGCGACGGGGGAAGTGCCCAGGAGCGCGCGCAAGGAGCAGGCCAGGTCACGCGTGGCAGGGAGCATAGGCGCAGCAGCGGGGGGGAGCAGAGCGCAGGCAGCGGACGGCGCGACTCGGGGCAGGGGGCCGGGAAGGGGCCAGGGCACGGGAAGGGCGCGCAGGGGCCTGGGCAGGGAGCCCAGGTGCAGGGGGCAGGGCGAGGGGAGATAGGTGAGCGGGCGGGCCAGGGCGTGGGGGACGGGAGGCGGGACCCGCGACACGGACAGGGGGCTGGAAAGGGGCCCAAGGGCAAGGGCAAGGGCGCCGCGGGCCCCAAGGGACAGGCGGGACGGGGCATGAGAGCCCAGGGGGGAGGACGGGACGAAGGGAGGGGGGCAGAGGGCGGGGCGCCCCCGCAGCCGGACGTGCAGCCGTTGAGGTGCATCCCCCCCGGCATCCAACAGATGCCGGCACACCACACCCACCACCACCACCACCACCACCACCAGCACCTCTACAACATCGACCCTGACGCCGGCGACCTCGTCCCCCCCAAACCCCCATGACCCCGGCACCAGCCAGCCCCCCCCGCGCCGAGAGCGGAGCCGGCGCGGATGGCCTCGGCGGAGGGGGGGCGGGGCGCGGCATCGGCACCGCAGGCGCAGGGGCAGCGAGGGGGGCCGGCGCGGGGGGCAGAGGGGGGCCGGCCATGGGACCGGGACTGGGGCGCGGTCCCGGACCCTCTGGGGGAGGAGACCCTCCCCCTGGTGGGGGAGGTGTACGGGTGGTTGTGCTGGGCCAACCAGGGGACCTCCAGGAGGTCGAGGAACCGGCCCTTCGATGCCGTGCTCCTCCGGAGAGACGGAGGAAACCGAGAGGTACCCCCGGGGGGTTGGGCAGCCCCAGAGGACCATGAGAGGGTCCTCAGGTCAGTGATCTGGGCGGCGTGGCCCGACAGGGAGCCGACGTGGCCGGCCTTCCTGGAAGGGGGAGCGGTGCTCCGCATCACGGATGCGGACGCCAACAACTGGCTCCCCCGGGCTTTGCGCAGCTCCCTCGCCCACTGGCGCTGGCGCCGGCACAACCCGCCGCCGCCAGAGCCCGAGCCCCCACACAAGCGGCGGCGCAGGTGATGGCCCAGACGGCGGATACGAGAGAGTGGGGGGGGGGCGGGCTGGGCCCCCCGACCCACGCCCCCCCCACGGTACGGCACGACGCATGAAAGCGTGCCACCTCCCGCGGGAGGGAGTGCGGAGACAACGAGCGCGGGGGGGAACCTGCTGCCCCGCAGCCCGCTAACCACTGACCGCTAACCCTCACGGCCGCCCCCGGCCGGCCAGCGCCGCGCGACAACGGCCGGGGGGATGAGGGGCCCCAGCGAGGGCCTGCACGAGGATCCGGCTCTAGGTAGAGTGGGGCGGGGGAAGGGCGCGACCCCCCAGCCGATGGCTGGCCCCCGGGGCCAGGACTGCCATGCCGCCCCCCCCCCCCTGCCGTCAGGAGGCGTCGCCAGGGGACCAAAGGGCCCCCCCCACTCCCCCGCCCCCCTCCCACACAGGCCCGAGAGAGGGCGGGGAGGCGCCCCCCCCCCCCCCCCGCACCCGACCCAGCTGGGGAGCCACAGGCGGGGCCCTATGCCCCCCCGGGGCCGGGGGGGCGCCCCCCCCCCCAGAAGGGACGGCGACGCGGTGAGGGGAGCGGCAGCTGGACCTGCTCCTGCGAGCCCACACCGGCGTGCCGGAGCAACGCGCACAACGGAACAGGAAGGAGGCCGCGCCCCAGATGACCCTCCCGTAACCACAGCCCACTCAGGGATGACAGAGGGGAGGTTCAGGTCTGCTAGGGCCCCCAAGGGAGCGGTCCACGGGCCGCCCCTCACCCCCCCCACCCCGGGGCGGCACTTCGGCCCCGACCGCACGCGCACGCCAGAAGGGAGCGCGCCGGCGGCACGAAGGGGGCCAGGATGGAGTACCGCAGGCGGCAGCCCAGAAGGAGAGCAGGGAGGCCGCGGCGCGACACCCCGGCGCCCCCCGGCCCCCCACCGGCCCGCAAGCTGCGGGGGCCCCGGCCCCCACCCCCCGAGGCACGGGGGACGGTCCCCCCCCGCCCGAGAGAGGAGCCGGAGTGCGACCCGCCCCCCCGCCCCAGCTGCCGGCTCCCATGGGGGCCGCGAAGAACAAGCGAGCCCGCGCCTGCGCACCGGGACCCTGCACAGATCGTACCCAGAGAAGCCTGGTGAGCGTGAACCGGAGTGGTATGGGGGGCCACGCCCCCCATGGACAGCACAACGCCAGTGACGCCCGTTTTGTTGCCTGCCCAGGGAAGGCAGAGGGACGGAATGAGGCAGAGCGACCCCCCGCCCTACAGGCCCCGCCCCGGCCGCATAACCGGGGGGTACGGCGCACGCCCCCCCCCCCCCAGCCCGCCCCCCAGCATGTGAACGCCACGGACGCGCCCCGCGGCGCGCAGCCCCCACAGGGCGTGCCGGCCGAAGGGACAGAGCAGGGCCCCCACACCCGCACGCCCGCGCCCACAACACGTGGATCGCGGACCCCGACAGCCCGCCCAGTGGGCGGGCAGTCGGGGGAGGGGGAGCGCATGACCCCAGACGCCGCACGCAACGGTAGAAGGCACCCCCCCCGGGGATGCCCTGCCGCCACCCCCACAACCCCAAGCCAAGTAGGGGGGAACCGGGACCGGACCGCCCCCCCCCCAAGCACGCCAGACGGAGCAAGGTACCGGGGCAGGACACACGGAGGGGCACGGACCACGTGGAACGGCCCTACCAGCGCCCAGTGCCGGGACCACGCGAGATGCGCACGCCACACCACCCAGGGGGGGGGGGGGGAGTGGACGCCGCGAGAGCGCGAGCGCACACACACGAAAGGGACACGCGGGGACTACCGGAAGGGCAACAGGACCGAGCGCGCGGAACGCACAGAGCGCGTGGAATGGCGTACCAGCGAGCGAGGGTAAGGGACACCCGGACGGGACGGCCCGCCACACGCAGCGCGGAACACGCGGGGCGGGGAGGGGAAAAGGAGAGAGACACAACGCCAGGTACCGGCCCGAACTCCCCGAACCGGCCGCGAGCGCCGCGCACACACAGACGGGGCACTGCACCCGCCAAGGCAGTAGTGGCACCCCGCGCCACGCCCCAACCCCTAGGCTAGGCAGCCTCCGCACCAGCCCAAGGGGGTCCCACTGGCGACAAGCCAGTAGCACGGGCCCGGCGGCGCCGGCGCCCCGGGCGACCACGCATTAGGGGGGCGACACAGTGGGTAAGCGCCCGCAGCCACGGCTGCGAATTGATGCACAGACCGGGGACTGGCGAAACGCGGAAGCCGGGGAAGGACGGGGCTGCGAGCTCTGTGAACCCGGGGGACTCCGCCACCAGGCAGGAGGTGCGTCTTGGAGGGCCCCCCACTAGGACCCGGTGGGGAGGATATCACCTTGCCCGACCAGGTGGCGCCCCGGGGCCGAAAGGCGTCTAGTACCCGCAAAATCAAACCTCAAACCTCAAACCCGAACCTGCTGCGAGCGCCGCGCACACACAGACGGGGCACTGCACCCGCCAAGGCAGTAGTGGCGCACAGCGCCACGCCCGAAGCCCTAGGCTAGGCAGCCTCCGCGCCAGCCCAAGGGGGTCCCACTGGCGACAAGCCAGTAGCACGGGCCCGGCGGCGCCGGCGCCCCGGGCGACCACGCATTAGGGGGGCGACACAGTGGGTAAGCGCCCGCAGCCACGGCTGCGAATTGATGCACTGACCGGGGAGTGGCGAAACGGGGAAGCCGGGGAAGGACGGGGCTCCGAGCTCTGTGAACCCGGGGGACTCTGCCACCAGGCAGGAGGTGCATCTTGGAGGGCCCCCCAATAGGACCCGGTGGGGAGGATATCACCTGGCCCGACCAGGTGGCCCCCCGGGGCCGAAAGGCGTCTAGTACCCGCAAAATCAAACTTCAAACTTCTAACTTCAAACTGAAATCCAGGCATCCAGGTAGCCCAACACAACCACAGAGTGAATACACATCACCGACAACAAATGATGTGCTGTTTTCAGCCTTCCGGGCTATTCTGCAGCCCATTTAGTGTCCAAAAATGGCCGTTTTCAGCCTGTCATTAAGCAACTTTCAGGGCAATCGTTCTGAAGGATCGGGCCGATCACCAATGTCTCCCCCAGGTGTCTCCACTGCAGTACTGTCACCTACTACGAAGCTGCGTCCTAGTATAAGGCCTGATTACCAAGCTGGCTGAACCCTGTCGAGTTGTTACAACCCTACTTAGGGTCTATCGGTGAGCTAACCATTTCAGGAGCAACAACCTGACATTCATACGCACAATGAACGCATCAATTTTCTCACACACATAACCGCATACTTGTTCAAAGTAACGATACCATCGGCACACAACATATAGCATTTGATGGGCTAAGTCTCTGTGGCTGTTCTTGGTGTGTCAAGCAAGACTTTTTTTATGTTTCTCAAGAGCTGAGTTTTGCACCGAGGACTGATCGTAATGTGCAATTTTGTGTGCGTGGAGTGTATGAGGAGAGAAGTTTCGTCTGTCAGTAATGTAACAGACCGCCCAAGAAGGCAAAATAGGTCAATGCAAGGCAAGCTAATGTATACACGGGGGCACACAATATCTTTTGAGTGGCTGCCGACTACATATCAGGCGGCTAGGCTGCTCCGGTCAAGTGAAAAGTTAGATAACCTCACTCATTGAGCTGCAGGAAACGATCTTCATAACTGAATGGATTATGGCAAACTATACTGCATGGTGCAAGCCTCTTGTAGGTCTCTGGCCTGATGCCATGCTGTTGCGGCACTAGCTTGGTTCGCAGCAAGGAGATCTAGTTTGCGAGGAGACAAGGATGTTGGATGAAGTTGATGCAACGCACTGGTGACCAGTGTATTTCGCATTGTGACAAGGGCTTGTACTGTATTGCGGTCCCAGTGAGAGGTTGAGAAGTGGCAGTTGACCTATCAACTTGCAAGTTTGGCTGTGACATGTCTGAGGGGTCTCGCAAGAGTTTTGTATGGCTTGGAACTTTCATCGTGTCAAGGCCTTCATCTACCGAACGGTGGGGTCCAACTAGAACACATGAAGGGGCAGCATAAGGGTTTTTAGCCAGTCAAGGTCATTTGTCAGGACCGTCTTGGCACACACCTCAGACCAATATGAGTGAGGTGGTTCTTCAGCTTTGTCCATTCCAGAGGATTTGTCTCCGCTATATTACCACAACAGACCGCTCAAACCATGGCTATACCTTGCCAAGAAATTGAAATCGGTGTTCAAATGCGGCAGATCTCTTTTGGTGGAGCCGATAGCATCGTCCATCAGTGCAATTGCTATGGCGCGGACCGGAGTCCATGAACTAGAGACCGATGGTAAACGCGGCATCTCATTTTTGGCTCTCTGTCAAGTGACTGTAATAGAATCAAGGATTTCGGCGTCTCAGAAGCTTACATCAGGATCCCAGTGAGGGGTTGAGAAGTGGCAGTTGACCTATCAATTTGCAAGTTTGGCTGTGACATACTTGAGGGGTCTGGCAAGAGTTTTGGTTGGCTTGGATCTTTCATCGTGTCAGGGCCTTCATCTACCGAACGGTGGGGTCCAACTAGAACACATGAAGGTGGCAGCATAAGGCTTTTTAGCCAGTCAAGATCATTTGTCAGGACCGTCTTAGCACACACCTCGGACCAATATGAGTGAGGTGGTTCTGCACCTTTGTGCATTCCGGAGGATTTGTCTCCGCTAGATTACCACATTCGACTGCTCAAACCATGGCTATACCTTGCCGAGAAATTAAAATCGGTGTTTAAACGCGGCAGATCTCTTTTGGTGGAGTCCATAGCATCGTCCATCAGTGCAATCCCTATGGCGCGGACCGTAGTTGATAAACTAGAGACTGATGGTAAACCCGGCATCTCATTTTTGGCTGTCTGTCAAGTGTCTGTAATAGAATCGGGGATTTGGGCGTCTCAGAAGCTTACTGCAGGATCTCTACAAGACCTCCTAGAGCTTCAAGATCCTAGGACACTACAATATTTGTTCATTTTTGGCTCGTATTTTAAGCCTACGGCTCTCTGCTACAGCCAGTAAGAATAAGTGCTTTTCCAATGCTTTAGGGTATACTTTAGTTGTATTAGAGGTGCTCTAAGCACTCATGCATTTTATCTTAGTATTGGCCCAACCCAAATGGGTGAAAACCCATTTTGACCTATGGAGCCAAACACTAAATCAGGATGTTGTGTGGACCCCTTTATCCCCAAGCTATAAGCACTAAAACATCTTTTCCTGGGTGACTGAGGCACTGATATACTGGAGGCAGAGCCTATGAATTTATGTATGTTTTCTCATGAATTCTTAGCTGTCCTAGTGGTATGCACCCTAGGGGGCTGGGGCACCTCTTTTTGAGAGGTCCTGGGTTCAATACCCAGTCAGCCTAGCTAAGTAGGATTATCCCATGTGACATGGCAGTGACCTCAGTGCCACAAGCCATGCCACCTCAGCACCTATGGGACCCAAAAACAAAGAGTGCACATCTCAACATGGCACGGTGGATGAGGCTGAGCCCTTTGGGCAGTTTTCCAATCAGTTTTTCTCAAACATGTAAAATATTTCATCCTGACTTGCAATGTATGCTAATTGCTGTGGTCTATTGTTGATAGTTGTCTTTATCTAACTCTTTGTGACTGCAGGCCTTCATGCTTTGATCCTGATTCTCTTCTACGTGCTTATCTCTGGCTTGGCTTATCCTGGATTGGTTGTATTTCAACAATAAAACATTTTCCCCATCAAAAACAACCAGCAGGAACCCTACACCAGCAGCAAGCAGCAGGAGAGGCACAACAAACACACAGTGGTGAAATCACTATAAAACCTTCTGGGAGCAAGAAGCATACAGTCTCTGCGTACCGGCAGCAACCCCGTGCCATACATCCACCGCTCCCGCTCCCCCCGACGCCGCCAGGCACGCCACCGCCGCCCCACGTCCACCTCCCCCTCCCCCCACACGCCCCGCCGGGCTCCCCGTTCCCCTCGCCGCCCATACCCATCCACCACCCCCAGCCCCCGCCACCACCACTCCCGCTCCCCCGGACGCCACCAAGCGCGCCACCGCCGCCCCATGTCCACCTCCCCCTCCCGTTCCCCCCTCCGCCCGTACCCGTACTCCACCCCAAGCCCCCGCCACCGTTGCTCCCACTCCCCCAGGCACCGCCACCCCCGCCACCACCGCAGGTCCACGTCCTCCCCCAGCCGCTCCAGGACCCCGGGCACGGACCCCTCCCCCCCCCAGGCCCCCGCCCACCTCGCCTGGTGGTCTCCCCCCGCTCTGCAGGAGCTCCGCCGCTGGGTGAAGTGGGCCTGGGGAGCGGGAAGGCACGAAGGGGTGCACATGGTGCATACCTTCGAGGAGGTGCGCACCCGCACCCCCGCAAACCCCAACGAGGCCGCCCCGGTGTAACCGCTGCATGGTGGTTGATCTTTGTTGTAACTGCGAAGCCTGTAGCCTTGATGCCCCAGGGGTCGTAACGCCCGACACTGCCCCTGATACCTCTGAACCCACATAACCCTCTTCGGACCCATATCCAGCCTCTGGGAGCGACATATGCGAAGCACTTGTAAGTCCAGTGAACTCCATGGTGGAATATGAAGAGTACGAAAACCCGGTCTACAAAAATGGAGCAGACATAGAATCTCAATGCGCATTCATCGCACATAATGACACAACGTGAAATCATTCGAAATAATTTAACCAAATCCGATTGGGAAATCACGAAAGACAAATGCGACTCGACGCGCGCTCACAGGCGACATCTGGCGGCGAACGGAAAACATGAAACAGAACGGAAAATTTACTGCACTAATGTACATCTGAGAATCATAGAAATTCTGATCACATCAGTGTATAATTCAGTGCTGTCACTGCTGCCGTTACACTCCCCCTCTGAAAACATACGCCAGTATGTCAGGCTGGGTCAAGTGAAGTGAACGAAACGGCGAAAGTGACCAAAAACCGACTAATCTAAGGCAAAAGGAGTGAAATTGAGCTGAATTGAGCAAAATTGTGCTGAGATCTGCGTTTGCGATGGCCATCGACTTGAATGAAACAGATAGGTACATCAGGGCACACAGAAAAAGCTTCGTTCAAGCTCGAAAATTCGAAAATTGAAAGTCTGAGTGAAGAATGTACATGATGATCCATGATCCATGATTCATGATGAAATCAGGATCTGACATCCCACTGCCAGAAAACAGAAAACGAGCGTCGCCATGTCGCTGAGCGTCAAAAAAATAGGGTATCCCTTCATGGAGTCCAAGATATGTGAAACTGGCTGGTGTCATTTGCAGTCATGAGACCAGATGCCAGATTATGGTACAAAATGTGCCTGAATTGGGACCAAAATTAGTGACTCGCCCACGGATTGAGGGTGGCGAAGTTCACAGCAAGCCAAAATAGGTCCAATTCAATGTCGATAGACACTGTGTGTAGTGTTGAACGGAAATCCAGTTCTCATTCATAGCCAATCCAGGTCAAATCCTCACGATGATGATGAATCCCATGGGGGAAATCCAATCATTGAAAGTAATGATAGCCAAGAAAACCCAGTGGGGTATCCCCACACTGTCAGTATTGTTCCCAGGGCTTCATGTCTAATCCAGTATGAGCCAGAAGGGGTAATTGACTCGTTATAGTCCCAGAATGTATAAGCATCCAATGCCTGGTACTGGGAATTTGCCAAAATTGAGCTGATTCTGAGGGGGATTCCAACACAATCCACAGATGAACAGCGAGTCGACACAAGTAAGAACACCATCGTCGTCACTTGGTCTATATAAGCCCTTTGACAGTGGTTGTTTGGAAAACGAACCAACTGTCTCAATGTAAGAGCTGATGGAAATCACATTCTGAGCAGATCCGTCAAACACATGAAATGGATCAGACTCAGTCATGTGCCAGAATCTCTGTAATGAGCACGAACTCGAACGAGTCCTTCCCAAGTCGAGTAGAGGGGTCCAGCCGACAGCTAAACACCAGAGTGTCGTCGTGGTTGAGGATAATGGCCTTTCGGATCTTCGGATTGGAATCATCTGAGATGAAGCACATGATTCACATGATGACCATGATGGGAATGATGGATGCAATGACCAGGATGAACCCAGAATGTCCCATCATCTGTCCATCGAACCACATAGACGATGCGTCAGGACTGTATTGTCCCCATGCCAAGGGTATATGTCGACCGTAAACCTTTTCGAAAGTTTCGGCGAGTCAAATTCTGATCAGATCTTGTCTCGAATAGATTCTGCCACAATTGGAGCTTCTTCTTGTGCTTGTAAGTCTTCCTTGGTGACACAATCTTTGATCAGCGAGAGCTCTTTGTCAATCTCAGGGTGTTTCTTCAGGAACTTGATGAAAGTATCCGTATACCCATGGACAAAACTTGAAGCTGGCTCCCATTTGTCTTCTTCTTGACCGAATCCTTTCCATCTGCACAGAAAGTACCACTTGTTTCGAGCATTCTTCTTGTAATCAAGAATCTTCTCCAGCTCAAAACTGCTTGTGACCATCTTCCTGTCGCTCAGGTACTTCGAAGTCCAATAGAGAGACTTGAACCTTCCTTTGGGGCAGGGTACTTCGGCCTTCAAACGATCTCGATGTACTTCTTGATGCCTGCCTGGCTCAACCTCAAGGTTGAATGTAGTCTCACTTAGTTGACCACTGACTTGGAATGGGCCATCCCACAAAGGTAACAATTTGTTGTCGTCCTTCAGGGTCTCGTCTGACTTACGAAGCCAAACTTGCTGGCCTTTCTCGAAGGGTTTTCCTTGCGTTCTTGACTTATTTTTGAAATTCAACCAATCTGCTTGACTTTCCACTTTGGCTTGGATCCACTTGGACTCTAGATCCTTGATCCTTTCAAACCATTGCGAGGCGTCGTAGCACTGCCTTGGATGGTACACCACTGGTCCTGGACCCATCTTCTCTCGACCAAAAACAAGCTCATTCGGACTTAATCCAGTGTAATTCTTGGTGCGATGGTATCTTCTCAAGACACAGTAAATTGTCTCCAACCAATTGTAGTCTTTTTCAGTCGCCAGGAATTTTCTCAGAATGCTGATAAGAATCCTTCCAGCGCGTTCAGCAGGGAGAGCTCGATGGTCGTAGACTCGGGCACGAAGGTGATGCACTCCCAATAGGGCACACATGTTCTCCCACCAAGTCCCGATGAACTCCTTCCCACTGTCCGTCAGAATTTCACTGGGAACATCCCAGTTACTCACCCACTCACTTTCAGTCCACTTGGCAGCCATTTCAGAGGTGAGATGCTTCGTGTTGCAAGGGAGGACCTGGATGTAGCCACTGTGGCGGTCTTGAATTAACAAAACCCCATCAATAGGCTTCCTCGTGTAGAGACATTCCTCTTGGATTTGTCCCAACTCGAAGACATCCGCCGTCACCTTGTCGAACAACCTCTCAGGAATTGGTAATCCCTTCAGTAGTCCTTCTGCCTTTTGATTCTTGGGGATGGTCGCCTGACATTGCTTGCATCCTTTGGCAACTCGTTCACAGGCACTCTTGAGGTCCCTTGTGTACACTCTGTGGCGTAGCTCCTGCTCCAGCACACGAGAATGTGTGTGGGCTGTCTCATTCCGATGCCAATGTTTGACATATTGGTCAATCAGACAATCAGGAACACAAATCCGTCCTTGCCAAAAAAACTTGTCGCCTTGGATTTTGAAATCAGACGTCTCTTCAGAGTCGTAAGGCTTGTCCCCTTTCAACTTGTGGTATACAGACCCAAAGAACCTGTCCTCCTTGTACATATTCGTCCAATCCACATAGAGGAAGGAAGTTTCCTTGTCCTTTTGTTGTGGAGGGAGCGTGGATTTCGTTTTGGATCTCGTCGTAGGAAACACATTCAGGAGTGGCAGTGACGACTCGGAGTCAGAGTTAACTCCTGCAGTCTGATCTGCCTTGGTAATCTCCTTGCATCTGACCAAATCCACCTTCATCCGATTTTTAATCGAACATTGGAGACAATGTTTCTTGATCAGTGCTTGTTCCTCCTTGTCGAACTCGATCACTTCAGCTTTATCCGTCGCTGTCCCATGGAATCTCACTTCAGAGTAAGCCTCTGAGGCTGGGTAGGCCCAGCGACTCAGGGCGTCCGCCACTGTATTGTAGCGACCCGGAATGTAAGTCACATGGAGGTCAAATCTGCTGAGAGTTTCATGCCCACGGCCTCTTCTCCCAGCTGGTCCACCAGGGGTATCCACATGTTCTGTCCTCCAGCTCTCCAGTGACTTGTGGTCAGTCAGTACCTCAACGCGATGGCCCAAGATCCAACCTTCATAACGCCGTAAGGCACAAAGGATTGCGTAGGCTTCTTGTTCCCTTGGACTCCAATTTCGCTGTCTTGTTGTAAGCTTGCGAGACCAGAAAGCCAGAGGATGATGGTGACCTTCGTCATCGACTTGTTCGATTGTAGCACCAATGGCGTAACGACTGGCGTCTGTACGAATATAAAAAGGTCTTCTATCCAACCACGGATTCTTTAATGTAACCACATTTGCCAGTGCTTCCTTGAGACCAGTAAAGGCTTCTTCACATTCTGGCGTCCACTTGAGCCTGACTTGAGATCCCTTCTTTCCTTCTATTTTGCCAACCTTCAGTAACTCTGTCAATGGACCAGAGAACTTGGCGTAGAGAGGAAAGAACTCGTGGTAGTAATTGCAGCAGCCTAAAAAGGCACGAAGCTGCGTGATGGTTTTAGGCCTTTCCCAGAGCTGCAGGGCAGCTATTTTTCCTGGGGCTGGTCTTCTTGTCCCATCTTCCAAAACAGAGCCACAAAATTCCACACTCTGGAGAAACATCTTGCCCTTCTTGGGTCCACTAAAGAATGTCCCTACCAGGACCGGCCCCCGCTGTGCCCCTTCCGCCTGTAATCCCCGCTGACTTGCTCCGGATCAATGCTTGCATTTATCAAAATCCAGGGTCCAAAACCAAAAATATAGAAAATAGAAAATACAATCCTCCTTCAACCCTGAATGGCAACCAGATCCCACAAGTATGGTAATAACCCAATTCACAATCCAAATCAGGCTGCGGGCTTTTGTTCAGCACACCGGTATTCCCACGGTGGTGGGCATGTACAAGAATTGCACCAAGGAAGAAAGCCCTGAAATTGGCATATGAACACATATGAAGCAAAGTTGGGGAGAGATGGAAACTTACACAATCACAGCCATAGACCCATCATTCCCTGGACTCAAGACCTTCCCGTGACTCACCAACATGATGCCCTGAACCCAGTCCAATAAGATGGCTAAATGCCATATGTCAAAAGTCAATACACAAACCCCAAAAATGTGTTCACCCCATAGCCTCTAAATCCTAGCCCAATAGGGGAGGTGGCGTGTCATGGCCTAGAGTGGCACTCAGGACCATGCCCTACCCTGACATAACCTTGGTAGGACTTGGAGTCGAATGGGCTTAGAGAAATGACTTATGAGTTTGAACTCATAACATGTCAAAAAACTGCCAATTCACACCATATTGGCCATATATCAAAAATATGCTCAAAATTGAAGTTACTACATATCCGAAGGCTCCAAGCATGCATGGAATCGAAGTCTACTATTCATGGAGGATAGAGACCAAAGGCCAATGCCCATGTACATCCCCATTTACCCTCGAAAACCCTTCGGATATGGGCGCCACGCACTGCCCAAGTCAGCCCATGATTTTGAGACCAATTCTTGTAATCTCTCATGCGCCAAGCCAAATGGAGTACACGATCCGGCATATGGTGATGTTCAACTCCAAAGCATATGCCAACATATGAACAACATACCATGGTTCGACTCTCCATAGGCTTCTTGCTGTAAGCTGACCAGGTGAGTGCACAAAACGCAAAAATGAGCAAAAATTGAGGTCAAAAACATGAAAATATGACCAAACACAAAGTTGTCATGATAGTATATCTCTATGCTCACCCATGATATCCGCTCATGATTCAATACACAAATGATTGAGACCATTTGCGAACAATTCCCCCACTTGGATCCCCAATCGGGCGCATGGAGATACCTTCGCCACTAATATCTACATGCCCCATGAAAATGGGAGTGCACCCATGGATCTCTTTGTCGAACATCCCATGAGCAATACATACGCGGTAGACTTGGTCTAGCGCTTTGAATTCCACAATTGGGACATGGGCAAGGCCCTTGTCACGTATGGCTCCCCATCTCTTCGGCCACACGAAGATATATAACACGGGCGTGAGCATATCAAGCATATACCATGCATACAACAAATACCCTCAAAATGTGGCTCCCACCATGATATGCCATGTCCCTCCATTGACATAACTTCACGTCAAAAATACGTAGGAACCCAAGGAAAGTTGCTATGCAACCCCAACACTCATGCGGCACACTCGAAAGTCGCATTAAAATATTCGGTTGCGCGGTCCAAGAGTTATATATCACTTTATACCCTCTTGACCCTTTTCCCTTGCTACACCGGGCATGTGCACGCACCAAAGGCGTTTGATGCTTCCTAAATTAAGTTGAGACCACGGCAGTTCCAACCCAACCTTCCTTATTCTCATTCCTCACACTCGCGCGTAGATATGGCTCTTCAAAGTGATCCCACGATTCGCTTTTGTTTCCCTTATATCTCCAAGTCAACTGGGTGGCAAGTATAAGGGAACCCTGATTCGGGCATAGGGAAAGGAGTATGACCAATCGAAGAAGTCCAAATCAAGTGCGGCGATGTCGAAGTCGAAAATCCGATTTCGACATCACGAAAAATTCGGATTAAAGTTTCGAGTGCTTATTTAGAAAAATGCGGAAGCAACGAACCCTTTACAGATGAAATCTGACCCTTCAGAAACGTTTCCGCCAAAATATCTGGAAATAACAGTTAACCAATCGGTTAACGCAAAATCGCGAGCCAACTGACAGTCGCCGATACATTGACCATCAGAACGAAAGGCTGAAAAATTACGGAAACATTATGATAATAAAACCCTGTTGATTCCTGATATTCCGATATATAAATCTCCGCTGGCGGTGCCTCGGTTCTGAATATGGCCGCTCATAGCCGGAATGGCCAAACCTATCACACTATCACATCGGGTTAGTCCAGGTGGATGGGGGAGTATGATATCAGCCATTGGCGGCTTGCCGGCACATAGATACACACCCCAAGTGACCCCAAGATGGCCACGGGGGTCCGAACCGGCTTCACCCCCCTTCTCAGAGCGTTGTATCCGCTCGGAAACCAATGAAGAGAGGACGGGAGGACCCCAACGGGCTCCAACCCCCCCTCCATGTCCCAAGGACACATGGAAGCCCCACACACGTCGTAGGCGTTCCCCATGCCCCAAGGGAGGGGTGAGGACACTGATAATCAGCGCCCTACGCCATATCCGGTCTCCTCTTGATCTACAACATGGACCAAGGGGATCAAAGATAGAAAAACGTCGTCGGTCGACCTAAATAAGTATACCACAATGCAATATATATGTGGAGATCGAGTGAAGGGGGTATATGGCCACTCAAGGCCGAAAAATCCCCGGATGAACGCCCTCACTTGTCTCCCCATTCACAGAAACAGACAAAATGCCAAGGGAGATCCATTACGGTGCTACAGCAGCAACCAAATGGACCAATACGTCCTTGACATCCAAAGAAATACCCTTTTTCTTTAGGTAGTCCATCCAGACCGTGGTATACCTCGGCACGAAACTGCTCGGAGGCTCCCACAAGTCCCTGGATGCGGCGAATCCCTTCCAACGGACTTTGTAAAGCCTCCCCCCAGGCGTCCCCGGGTCCGGCTTGTCCGCCAGGATCCTCTCCGCGGTGAAATCGTCGTCCTCACCCTCATCGTCCGAGTCCACATCGCCGGCCGTGAACTCGAAGGTGACGGGACGTCCGCTGGGGTCTGGTGCTCGGGGACGAAGCTGGGTATGGTCGCGGTCCAGGATCTTGTTATCCCCCACACGAACCGCATACACATCCTGCCCGACCTTCCGCACGATTACCCCCGGCACATACCAAGATGCCTGCCGATGCCTGGACAGGACATCCTTGTGGTGCCGCTCCACCCACACGGTGTCTTGGAGAGCATACTTCTGGACTTTTCCCTGCTTGAAGTACTTGGCCCTCTTGTCATGCTCGTCCTGAAGTGCCTTACACACCTTGGCCGCCGTGTCGTCCGCCTCAGCCATCATTGCGTTCGCATCCCGGGCCACCTTGCCGTGGTTCATCCACGGGAGAGTGCGTGACACTCGATCCCGTAGGAACAGGATGCGATGGGGCGACAGTCCAGTGGGTCCCGGAAGGTCGTGATACGCCCCGAGCACTCTCCACAGCGAGTTATACCAGTTCCGGCCCGGTTCGTCAATGTGCAGCTGGCGGAACTTCTCGAACATCTGTCGCCCGGCCACTTCAGCACGGCCATTCGACCGGCTGTGGTAAGCCACGGTCTTGGCGTGCCGGATCCCCATGTGCTTACACATCGTCTTGAACCACGTCCCCACGAATTGACTGCCCCTATCGCTGCAGATGACAGCTGGGATATCGAAAATCGTCAGCCAATGCCTGATCATGGCATTAGCGACGGTCTTGGCCTGCAGCCCCACTCCATGCTTGTCCTTCTTGTCCTTCTTCTTGGACTTCTTGCCCGGGACTGCCACGATATACCCGCTGTGCCTGTCCACCGCCAGGATGACACAGTCGTAGGTCTCTCCGTCCACGGTGACCTCAGGCATGGCGAATACATCCATGGCCACGGACCGCATAGGGGCCTCCGGTATAGCCGTATACACCGGGTTGCCCGCTGTGGAGTGGTTAGGGCTCTTCGTGGCCCGACACACGGCGCAGTCGCTGCAGTACCTATCCAGGATGGCGTAGTACCCCGGAGGGAACTTGAAACACCACTCCAGGTCCTGCTGCCTCTTGTCTCGGCCAGGATGCATGAGCTGGGCGTTGTGCCAATGGTCAATGAGCTCCTCCACTCGGTTCTCGGGCACCAGCAGCTTGTCCTTGAGGAACAACTTGTCGCCATCCTCGGTCAAGCCCTCGGGCCATTCGTCGTCCGACGGGGCGCTCACGGCATTCCAGTACTTGCTCCAGTGCTCGGATGCCGCGTAGTCATCCGACCAGTCCTCTGTGAGCACCGACTTGACTAGCTCTACAGGGGCCACCATCCATTGCTCGAGGGTTTCTTCTCGAATAGCTTGGACGCGGGCACCCCGGAACTTGGCCAGGTCCGTACGGTTTGCCATCACCACAAAGCACTTGACCCCCTCTTGCTCCATGACCTTCTCCATCTCGATGATGCGCTTGGCCTCCTCGGTCTCCTCAGCGTCCCCATGGCTGGATATGTCCATCCACGCCTTGCCCGCGGGGTAGGCCCAGCTACTGAGGCAATCTGCCACAGTGTTGTCCTTCCCCGGGATATACACGACGCTGAGGTCGAACTTGGCGAACGTCTCGTGCCATCAGGCCCTCCTAGCCGCTGGTCCTGAGGGGGTGTCGACATGCTCCTTGTGCCAGCTCTGTAGGGACTGGTGGTCCGTGCAAACCACCACCGGCTGCAGTCCGATGTGGCCAGACCACTTCCTGAGCGCACATACAATGGCGTATGTCTCCTTCTCCCTCGCGGTCCATGTTCGGCGTTGGCCCTCGGCCAGGATCCTGCTCCAAAACGCCACGGGAACATGAGTCCCGTCGTCCCGGACTTGCTCGAGGACTGCCCCCACGGCATAGTCCGAGGCGTCTGTCCGTAGCACGAATCCCTTGTCCGGGTCCACCAGGAACAACCCCAACTGCCCCAGGAGTCGCTCCTTCAGGCGGTTGAACGCATCCTCAGCCTCAGGAGTCCGAGCAAGCTTCTTCTTGCTCCCCTTCCGGCCATCGAACTTGCCCACTTGCAGCATCTTGTGCAGCGGCCCCGACAGTTCTGCATACATCCGGACATAGCCCGAATAGTAGTTGCAGAACCCCATGAAGGACCGGAGTTCGCTGATGGTCTGGGGCTTCTCCCACTGGTGCAGGGACGCCAGCTTCCCAGGCATGGGACGGCGTTGCCCGTGACCAACCACGTGACCCGCGAACTCCACTTTCTTCACGAATAGTGAGGCTTTGGTGGGCTTGCACACCATGTTGTGTTTGTCCAACTCGCTGAGCACTCGGCGCAGATCCTTCTCATGCGCGTCGATGAGCTCATCCTCAGTCATGTTCTCCGTGCCGGACCCGATGATGATGTCATCCACGAAGGGATCGGCACAGTCCCGGACAGGACCGAGTAGGTCCTCCATCATGCGCTGGAAAACGGCGTTGCCATTCTTGGCACCCATAGGCACCACTTTCCACTGCATGGGCCCAAGCGGCGTCGACATCGCTGTGCAGGGCCTGGAGTCCGGGTGTAGCGGCATCTGGTGGTAACCGTGTTTCAGGTCCAACACCGTGAATATCCGCTTTTTCTGTTGCTTTTGGAGGATGGAGTCGATCAGGGGGAGCGAGTACGAGTCGTGCTCGGTCTGCTCGTTCAAACCTCTGTAATCAACCACCAACCTCCACTCGCCCTTCTCCTTCTTGGGCACGATGAAGGCTGGGCTGGCCCACTCACTGTCGGAGGGTTCGATCCATCCCCGCTCAATGAACTCGGCCAACAGCTTCTTCATGGCCTCGGCCCGATCGCCCTGAAGTTGGTACTCCCGATGACGATAGATCTTCGGGTTCGGCTTCAGCTTGATCTTCGCTGTGCCAAACCTCCCGCGATCTGGAGGGTTCTTGTTGGCGACGCCACTGAATAGCCGCGGATAGGCATGGATCAGCCTCTCCTTCAGCTCGGCGACCTTCGGGTTCTCCTGGGCCTCTTCAGCCGCTTGCTTCGGTATCGAAACCACCGACCGCACTGCGGTATAGGCCTCTTCTGGGTCCGAGTCCGACTTCTCCTCGTCCGATATGCCGTCTTCATCGTCGTGGGTCGCGATTCCCACCGATAATCTTCGAAAATTTGCGGCCTCGGGCTGGTGCTCGTCGCTACCGGTTCCCACTCTTGGAAAACCCCACGTTGGTGGGTCCGACCCAACCGGACCATCGTATTGGTCCGCGATGTGATCCATGACCCTCGCCACGAACTCATCCTTCTCGTACTTGCCGGTGACCAACATCTTGTCATCCCACCAATGCGGAGATGTGACCATGGCCCGCCTCTTCTTGGCTGCCACACGGTCGTGCATCCCCATCCGCATGTAGTTGACGACGTCGTCGATCTCGGCGTGGGACAGGACGTCAATGCCGTCAATAGGCTGATCCGTCCCCTCCTTGGGCTCAAACATGACCTTCATGGGCACCGCCTCCACCCTACGGATGAATGCTTCATCACCCGTGGGCTGGGCTTGCGCCCCATCCACCAGGAAAGCCTTGGTACCCCACGCTTGACCCGGGGAGGGCATTGATACACCCTTGGCGTCGATGAACAACTCCTCCTCTGGCCCGAATGACATCTCGTTCAGGGTGATGGAGTCCAGCGTCGACTTGAGACCCTCCAGCGGACATGGGGTGGAACCTATGCCGGTTATGACCAGGATCCCCTTCGCCCTATCCGCGATGATCTTTTCCACCGTACGTCTGGTGTTATCCAGGGAGCCATGCCAATACATGGGTCCCCACTCCTTCAAACCCCAATGCCTGTGCCAGGCTGAGTCTCCTTGATGCCAATGCCTCCTACACTTCCGCAGAAGTGGGGCATCCCGGGAAGCGAAGACGTCCGTCTCGGGCACTTCAGCTCCCAGCGTCTGAATCATCCTGGTGTACACTTGCGGCGCCATTCCATACTCCGTGAGCTGAACTCCACGGTCTCCTCTGGACTTGACACCCACAGCTTGCACCGCTCGGACGATCCGATCTTCTTCCTCAGCGTTCCATTGGGATGACCCGCACGCATAATCCGTGGACAGCCATGTGAGGCATTCATCGTCCTCCCGGACCAGCGTTGCGCGATGGGGAAGGGCTCCAATGGCGTTGGCCACCATAAAGTCGTACCCCATGATCATATCCCAATCAGTAATGTCGGCCACATAGAAGTTCCCGGATAGAGTGCTTCTCTTCGCCTGATCAGGGCGGTTCAAGCGCTCATGCTCCCAGAATTCCATACTGATAGTGGCCTCATGGGTGCCACCACCCATAATCTCTCCGTTGGCGACCTTCAGGCGGACCGGTCTCCGGCTGGGCTGCAGGAATTCCTCCTTGAACAACCCTCTCCGGACCAGGCTCACCTGGGCACCCGTATCCACCAACACATCCACCACCTTCTCCTCTCGTCCGCACCGTACTCGCACTTTCAAGTGCAACTGCCGCTCGTCGCCATGAGGTGTATGGACGACTCTCACGGCATGCAACTCTAGCACGTCCGGGTGCATCAAGACTTCAAGGGTATGGTCACGGATGGTGTAGATCTTGGGTTGGTCCTGCCCGTCCACGGGGCTCTCTGTGGTCGCTCCTTCCTTCTTGCCATGTCCCGTTCCCACATGTACTTCCCTTGGCAGGGCGCTCCAGGGGTTGGGAGTGGCGAAACTCAGTGGTTTTGGCTCTTCCGGAGCCTTCTTCGGCACCCGTTGTGCCTTCGCCTTCTCAGGGATTCCACTGATTTTCGGAGGAGAGACCTCCGAGGTCCCACTCCCGTGGGGGCTCCTCTAGACTTGGCTTCCCGCAGCCCCTTCCGGCTGCGATCCGCCAGGACTTTGTCCTCCACTTTGCTGGGCTTTGAGTTCCGCCAACGTCCTCAACATGTCCTCAGCAACTTCCTCGATCGACCTCACTCGTCGGTCTTGGCCAGGTCCACCACCATAGCCTCTTCCTCCACCTTTTCCTTGGCCTTTGCCTTGGCCTTTTCCCCCGTCTCCGCCCTTCGCCTTCCAGTCGGAAATCCGCTGCTCCTTGGGCTTCTTCTCGGGGTGAGCGGCGAAGTAGGCCTTCTTGTCCGCCTCATACACCTTGCACTGACGGTCGTCGTGTGCATGGTTGTGTCCCTTGCCATAACAGACCCAGCACCCATCGTGCTGAGACCTGTACTCTCGGAACGAGAGCAGTGGGTTCCCGATCCTCCTTGGTCCTTCTCTGTTCTTCCTGGGTCCCACCTGGCTCCATCTGGACCGATCCTGTCCATGGTTCTTCACGTTGTGCGCCACGAACGCGAAGAAATGGGCCTCCTCGTGATCCTCCCGGGACCAGTGGTCTTGGCCACTTCCACTTCCATCCTCCGCGGAGTTGGCCGTGTCCTCCTGGATCTCCCGATGATGGCGGTCGTCTCGGTGTCCTCGTTGTCCATGACCATGCCGATCCTGCACGTGGGCCTCGTTCTTCGCATTGAGCTTCAACTCCACCGTGATGTACTTCACGATCTCGTCCAGGCTCATGCGAGCGAAGATGACTTGCATCTTCAGCGGCTCCCCGCGCCTCCACTCCACGTTGTTGAGGCGCAGCAACCTTTGCCCCATGGAGTCCCCGAATACCTCCACGTACACGGCGTTCTTCAGGCCCAACATCCGGTCGGGTTCGCCCAGGTTCCTCCTGAAGAACTCCATGATACCCGCATGGGTATCCTCCGCCGCCATAATCCTCACCGCCACCCGTCGCTTGGCGCGCTTCTTCTCCTCGTCCTCCACTCTCCTCTTCCAGCTGCCGGGGAGGACGTCCTTCAGCAAGTGGCGGATCTCACTGGCCTCGTTCCAGTCTTCCACCAACTTGAGGAATCTGCGGTACTTCCGCAGATACCGGTTCCACTCCCGGGCCCGCAACTCACCGCGGTCCAGCGGCAGTGGAATGGACCACAGGTCCTCCAGCTTCTGGTTAGGAGCGTCCACCCGCTCCTCATCCTCCAGCCACTGGAGGCAGGCCTGCTCCGTGCGGATCAATCCTTCCCGGATCTGATCCCGCAGCTCCTCCTTGAGGTCCTGCGCCAGCCGGTGTGGGAATGTCCGGCATACCCACTTGTCCCGCGGCGCTCCCCGCATCTCGCCGACGACCTCCTCGGCGAAGTCCTCCCAGTCCAGGATGAAGTCATCCAGGTTGGACGGGTTCCCGTCGTAATAGGGGATTTTGATTCCCCTGAGGTCGTCGATCCTGATGGCGTCTCCGACGTCTCCAGCCACCACTCCACCGAGACGGATACCACCTGTGGCCGGGGGGTTTGAGTACACTCCCCGTACATCCCTCTCCTCCATGGAGTGCGGTCCAGTTGGGCCTGAACCCATGGGGTTTGGAATGCGGGAAGGACTTGCTCCATCGACCATCCATATTCCCGTATTGGGGTCCTTCGCCCACATGTTTCCGCTTGGATGGCCTCGACCATGTCCGTCGGCGCTTCCCATGGTTCGCCCCTGCATGGTCTGGTTCTGGATCTCGATCTTCTCTTCCGCATAGACTGCCATATTCGTCGTGAGCGGTACATCCTGGGCGGCGTGGGACATCTGCACTGTCAGGCTCCTCGGGTCCGTGGCTACGTGCCCTTCCCGCCTGGACCCAGCCGGTGCCGTGTGTTCCCCGAGCATTGTTGACTCGCTGAACAGGGGAACATACGGCAGCGCACCCGGGTCAACACGCGGAGGCGCGTAGGGTGCCTCTGCAGGGCCGCCCATGGGTTTCTCCATGGCGCTCCTGAGGGTCTTAACCCGCTCCACCAGCTCCACCGCGGCCGGCTTTGCCTGGAGCTCCGGACCCGAGGCGAGGGGCCCTCGCTCCTCTAGCCTTCTCAGGCGTCCCGACATGTCCTCCACTAAGTGGAGGAGGCTGTCCACCACTTGCTGCTGCTTCTGCAGGGCCAGCTCCAGATTCTCCCGGTACCGGGCCTGATCCGCTCGCAGCTCCTCCATGTGGTTCTCCGCAGCCGACTGGTCGTCCAGGATCCCCGCGACGTCCTCCTCTAGAGCATCCTTGGCGTTGTCCAGGCGGTCAAGATGATTCACGATGGCGTCCATCCCCATCTTCAGGTACTTGCCCATGAGGAAGGACACGTGCTCGCAGTGGCACGCAGCGTGCTTTCCGCCGGATTCAGCACATCCCGCGGTTCCCGGCACCTCAGACTCGTCGCCCATGGGCGTATCGCCGATGGCGTCCGTCTCTGGTCCCGTGTGCCGGGGCACAGGTGCGGTCCGGGCCCTGACTGGCCTCTCCAAGCCCTCGGCGTCGTGCTGCAGGGCGGGCTCGGGGGCCGTATGCGCCCTGGCGATCAGCGCGGACATCTGCGGCTCCGAAGGTGGCTCGTGGGCTGTCCGATAGCCCTCGGAGTGCCCCTCGGATTCCCACAGCCTGACCGGGCTGGGGTCCGTGTCCATAGCCCTGGCGTCCCTTGCCGCGGACTTGGGTGACCCGCGCTTCCGGTAGCGCCGGGCCCGTCCTCCACTGCTGCCTGAATGGCAGGCCTCATCAGAGTCCTCCGCGGCGGAGCGGAGGTTGCATGCCTTTCGGCAGCGACGCTCACACATGGAGACCAGGTCCTCCATGTCACGTCCTCCTCTTCCCGAGTGTCGTTCTTCTCTTCGGGCTTCAAATTCCGGAGTTCGCCATGCTCTTAAACGTCTCGGTCCTTCTATGGCTCTAATCTCCGGCGTGGTCTCCACCGAGTCCACAATACGCACCCGGGGCGTACTTGGGCAGGGCTCATGAGGGCCCAAGTCCCCGGGTCGGCGGTTGGTAGGGGCAGCAGGTAAGCCTCTGCTACCATAAAGAAGGTCCCTACCAGGACCGGCCCCCGCTGTGCCCCTTCCGCCTGTAATCCCCGCTGACTTGCTCCGGATCAATGCTTGCATTTATCAAAATCCAGGGTCCAAAACCAAAAATATAGAAAATAGAAAATACAATCCTCCTTCAACCCTGAATGGCAACCAGATCCCACAAGTATGGTAATAACCCAATTCACAATCCAAATCAGGCTGCGGGCTTTCGTTCAGCACACCGGTATTCCCACGGTGGCGGGCATGTACAAGAATTGCACCAAGGAAGAAAGCCCTGAAATTGGCATATGAACACATATGAAGCAAAGTTGGGGAGAGATGGAAACTTACACAATCACAGCCATAGACCCATCATTCCCTGGACTCAAGACCTTCCCTTGACTCACCAACATGATGCCCTGAACCCAGTCCAATAAGATGGCTAAATGCCATATGTCAAAAGTCAATACACAAACCCCAAAAATGTGTTCACTCCCAAGCCTCTAAATCCTAGCCCAATAGGGGAGGTGGCGTGTCATGGCCTAGAGTGGCACTCAGGACCATGCCCTACCCTGACATAACCTTGGTAGGACTTGGAGTCGAATGGGCTTAGAGAAATGACTTATGAGTTTGAACTCATAACATGTCAAAAAACTGCCAATTCACACCATATTGGCCATATATCAAAAATATGCTCAAAATTGAAGTTACTACATATCCGAAGGCTCCAAGCATGCATGGAATCGAAGTCTACTATTCATGGAGGATAGAGACCAAAGGCCAATGCCCATGTACATCCCCATTTACCCTCGAAAACCCTTCGGATATGGGCGGCACGCACTGCCCAAGTCAGCCCATGATTTTGAGACCAATTCTTGTAATCTCTCATGCGCCAAGCCAAATGGAGTACACGATCCGGCATATGGTGATGTTCAACTCCAAAGCATATGCCAACATATGAACAACATACCATGGTTCGACTCCCCATAGGCTTCTTGCTGTAAGCTGACCAGGTGAGTGCACAAAACGCAAAAATGAGCAAAAATTGAGGTCAAAAACATGAAAATATGACCAAACACAAAGTTGTCATGATAGTATATCTCTATGCTCACCCATGATATCCGCTCATGATTCAATACACAAATGATTGAGACCATTTGCGAACAATTCCCCCACTTGGATCCCCAATCGGGCGCATGGAGATACCTTCGCCACTAATATCTACATGCCCCATGAAAATGGGAGTGCACCCATGGATCTCTTTGTCGAACATCCCATGAGCAATACATACGCGGTAGACTTGGTCTAGCGCTTTGAATTCCACAATTGGGACATGGGCAAAGCCCTTGTCACGTATGGCTCCCCATCTCTTCGGCCACACGAAGATATATAACACGGGCGTGAGCATATCAAGCATATACCATGCATACAACAAATACCCTCAAAATGTGGCTCCCACCATGATATGCCATGTCCCTCCATTGACATAACTTCACGTCAAAAATACGTAGGAACCCAAGGAAAGTTGCTATGCAACCCCAACACTCATGCGGCACACTCGAAAGTCGCATCAAAATATTCGGTTGCGCGGTCCAAGAGTTATATATCACTTTATACCCTCTTGACCCTTTTCCCTTGCTACACCGGGCATGTGCACGCACCAAAGGCGTTTGATGCTTCCTAAATTAAGTTGAGACCACGGCAGTTCCAACCCAACCTTCCTTATTCTCATTCCTCACACTCGCGCGTAGATATGGCTCTTCAAAGTGATCCCACGATTCGCTTTTGTTTCCCTTATATCTCCAAGTCAACTGGGTGGCAAGTATAAGGGAACCCTGATTCGGGCATAGGGAAAGGAGTATGACCAATCGAAGAAGTCCAAATCAAGTGCGGCGATGTCGAAGTCGAAAATCCGATTTCGACATCACGAAAAATTCGGATTAAAGTTTCGAGTGCTTATTTAGAAAAATGCGGAAGCAACGAACCCTTTACAGATGAAATCTGACCCTTCAGAAACGTTTCCGCCAAAATATCTGGAAATAACAGTTAACCAATCGGTTAACGCAAAATCGCGAGCCAACTGACAGTCGCCGATACATTGACCATCAGAACGAAAGGCTGAAAAATTACGGAAACATTATGATAATAAAACCCTGTTGATTCCTGATATTCCGATATATAAATCTCCGCTGGCGGTGCCTCGGTTCTGAATATGGCCGCTCATAGCCGGAATGGCCAAACCTATCACACTATCACATCGGGTTAGTCCAGGTGGATGGGGGAGTATGATATCAGCCAATGGCGGCTTGCCGGCACATAGATACACACCCCAAGTGACCCCAAGATGGCCACGGGGGTCCGAACCGGCTTCACCACACACGAGCTTCTCTTGTCGAAGGACTTCGAGAACTTTTCGAACTTGTTCTTTCTGCAACTTCAGGCACTCATCAAATTTTTTTCGCAACGGCGTGGCAATCAGAAGGTCGTCAATGTAGATGCTGCAGAATTCTTGTAAATCCAGAGACTTGTGCTTCTGAAATAAAATAGTCTCCATCATCTTCTGGAACATCGACGGCGCATTCTTCAGACCCATCGGCAGTACAGTCCACTGGACAGTGCCACAGGGTGTGCACATTGCCGTCAAATGCATATCCTCCTTTCGAAGGGGAATCTGATGAAAGCCATGGCGCAAATCCAACACAGTAAAGAGCTTGCCTTTGGCTCTCGCGGCGATCCCCTTCTCGATTAAAGGAAGAGGATGCGCGTCTGGTACTGTGGCGGCATTCAGGGCTCTGTAATCCACCACTAGACGCCAGGCATCACACCACACCACACCACACCAACCCTCATTGACCTGTATCGTAAGGACCACCCAGAGACAAAACAGTGGACGCGCCCTGCAAACGAAAGGCTCCCGTCTCACACACGCATCGACTTGATTCTCTCCTCTCCTCTTTCCAACACCATTTTCAAACCTTTCAACACCTTCATTGATATTCACGACGACATCTCCGACCACCGACCCGTATCCACTTCCATAGCCATCCCTACCAATCCGATTAACATATACAACATCCCACACAATTCCATTCACTACCGCCCCCTAAGCAAAGAAGAAAAGTCACACTTTACGTCCCTCAGTAAACCTCTTAACGACTGGCTCTCCAAACATCACGACACTCTCTTCCAACAACCCGTTGAACAACTTATTCCTCTGACCGACTTCCTGTTCACCCAACTAGTCACCACCTACAAAAAAGTCACTCATCAAGCACAGGAACACAAACCAACCAGCGTGGAGAAACAATTCCTTGACGCTGTAAATAATCTACCTTCTACCACCTCCAGTGCACACAAAACAAAAAAATTCAAACACTACTCAATGACTGGACCTCAAAAAAACAAGCACAAGCGCAGAAGAAACTCCACCACTCCCTCATTTCTCACAAGCGCATAAAAAGACAATCAACAACATTCTCAACCCCAGAAACACCACCCCCATCTCTCTCTTTGACCAAACTGGTCAACTCAGCACCGACCCTTACGAAATGTGCAAATCTATGGGACACGCTCTCTCTTCCCTGGGAGGCCCCCCAGATTTCGACACAGACCCAGCCTTCATCGACACACTCATGACTAACTCCCCAAAAATACCCAACGACGCTCCACTACCACACTTTACCAGAGACTTCTTCAACCTTCTTTTGTCGAACGCTAAACCACACACCGCACCTGGTTTTGACGACACATCTCTCTACCTTTTCTCCGTCTGCCCCCCTGATATACAAACCTACATTTACAGCCTGTGTTCCCTCCTTATCGCCGACCACATACCTTTTCACTGGCTTAAAGCAAAAATTTTTCTACTTTACAAAAAAGGCGACCCCCATAATCCTACAAACTACAGACCAATAGCACTACTTAACACACTTTACAAAATCATACCTTCTTACGGTGCACACACCCTCACTTACTACGCCACAACATACCACCTCACCAACAACACACAGTATGGCGGACTTCCTAACCACAGAACCGCAGACCACATATACACTATGATTGCCAACCTATCACTGCACCCAGACATGTACCACTTATATCTTGATTTAAATAAAGCATTTAACTCCATTCCTCACCGAGCCTTATGGCAAATACTCTCCAACTACAACATACCTCACTCCATCATCAACCTCATCCAAAACCTCTACGCCTGCCCCCACGACTTCCCCGTCGTCAACGGCTTCGCCCTCTTTGCAGCCCACTGCATAGAGGGACTTAGACAAGGATGCCCCATGTCCCCCATACTCTTTAACCTCTTTGTCGACCCCATCAATAACCACATACAATCTCTCCTACCTAAACACGAATTCAACGAACTTTTCTCCTTCATCGACGACATCGCCCTCCAAACAACCTCCCATGCCACTCTACACAAAGTGCTTCACTTCCTCTTTGTCCAAGGGCCTCGATACGGCCTTTCTTTTAACACGACTAAATCCGAACTCCACGCCCTCAACAACGCCACCCACATCACCATTCGTATTAGTCCTACCCAACATTTCAGTACCTTCACCGATGACGGCGACCCCAGGACTTTTTATAAATACCTGGGCACCCAGTTTTTCAACAAACAACAAAACCCCAGCATGCTCCAACTTCTACTTAACACCATTCACGCCTTTTTCGCCAACATATCCACCCTCCCTCTCACACACAACGAAGTCATAAAACTATCCAACATACAACTGATACCTACCCTCACCTACCGTTTAATCTACAACTCACTCCCGCAACATGACCTCGACAAACTGGACACCACAATTTGGAGTCATATCTCCAAGTTAGGCAAACTATCCTTTCGTACCCCCAATAAAACCAAATACTCCCCCCCACACACACTAGGTTTAAACATCACGAAAATTTCTATCGTAACCCACATCCAAGCCATCAACCATATACTGCGCTACACACACGACGACGGACCTTCCCACACCAACGAAAGAGTCAAGTACACCTTGCGCTACAAGGCCACTAACCCCAACACCATGCAACGCATGACTGCCCACTCTGCTAGCTTTTTAGGTTTCCACACGCACGACATACCCACAGTCAACCCATGTCTCCCTTCTCAAATCCCTACACACACAGCAATCGAAGTCGCCTTTCTCTACTACCAATCCAACAGCCACCCACCAACATATTCCATTACGAAAAATGCCACCCATACCACAAAAACGACCCAGTTGTTCCGAGGCACAGTCGACCACCCCACGCCTCAGAAAACCACAGTTACCTTCCCTGACATGTCCACAATCCACAGTTTCGCTTCCTTACTCTTCCCACATCCCAAGATATTTCCAAACCTACCAAGTCTCTCTCCATACCCGACACGGCCAACTTCCCTTTTCCTTTCACTAGCACCACAACCACTCAAAATTTCATTCAATTTACCCTGAAAAACAATCTTCCTCCCCCAAACCCTCAACACCTGCACTACTGGGGGTGCCACGATCTTTTAGACGCACTCGACGCCTACCCTAACGCTACGATTGCCTACACCGATGGGTCGGATGACCCCACAGCTAACACGCCATCGGGCGCCGCCATCACCTTCAACACTACACCGCCAACAACCATCTGCAACACATCACCGGTAAAAGGATCTTACCCAGCAGAAATTTGGGCCATTATACTGTTTACCTACCTCCAACACCTCGACACTCTCTCTCAACCAATCATTTTTGCCATTGACAACCTGTCGGTTTGCTCCACACGCCACCAAATACAACAATTCAAAACTAAACCCTTCGCTTCTAACGCTAATTGCTTCGCTCTTTGGTACAACTATATTTGGGAATTTCTTCACAACACCCACCTTCACGTAATTTTCACCTGGATCAAAGGACACGCTGACTTCGCTGGCAATGAGCACTCTGACAGAATTTCTAAATGGATATCACTCAACCTCCACCAACACCCAGAACACCACAACCCCGACACTTTTCACTTCATATACAACAATCATACACCACTGCCAGGACGCATTACACGCAAAACTGTCAAACACATACTTCCAAGCCATAAACACAACAACATACACCTACCTTCTAGCACCGACTTCTACGCCCACACATCGTGGTTTTCCAGAATACCTTTCAAATGGACTAACGGACTGTACTGCTGCACTGGTTTTCTTCCCCATTACAAACTCAACACATATCAATGCCCCAAATGCCACACTCATCACCCCCTCGACCCCATAACAACGGTGACCGAATGCGGCACAGCGAAACCTGTTGGTGACCTCTTTTTTGAGGTCTGGCAACAACCCTTCAAACAAACAGTCATCGACTGGTGGCTACATGCATCGGAAGGAGAAAGAAGAAACTACATCCGCACGCTCATTCCCAACTCACTCAGTAATTCACTAAGAGCAATCCCACCCAACACTCCCTACTTCCAACACCTACAAAACCTGAAAACAGCCTTTAAACACAGAAGAAAACGACTCAAAACAGCACTGCAAGAGACACAAACCTGGCTCAGACAAAACCCAATTAACGATCTGCACTTACTCCAACCAGATTCCGAAGACAACCCATGGAACAACCAATACTCCATCTACAGCACTTCGTCTCACAACCCCACCTTGTTGACCTACCCAAAAAGGACAAACACAACAGTCACCAATAAACACCCCCACAAACACAGACACGTTCACTGCAAAAACAAAAAAACCAAATCCCAACTACTTAATTTACAGTAACTACCCACTTAGGAACACGTTACCCTAAAAAAGCCATCGCGAAAAGAAACTATGCTCCGCAAGCGACTGGGGGGTTTCTGCCCCGCTTTGGTCTCCGGGTGACGATTTTCTCCCCCCCTCTTTTTCTTTTTTCTTTTTGTCTTTCTTTCCGTCCTCCTCATCTTCACCACCTGCGATCTGCACCCCCCCCCCCTGACACCAGTTGGCAGATCGATGAGATGGGACCACGTCAGCACTTTTTTGATGCTCTCTTCCAGCTCCGTATCGCACACCTTCCAATCAATCATCCAATTTACAGCCTTGGTCCCCAGCCACTGCTGTCATGTGGTACCTGGGCATTCACTGGTGGTATGAACCAGAAGGTTTTGGATACTATCATTGCTGGTTCTGGATACCGGAACCTCGCGAGCCGTCCTCGGAAGTCCTGTGGTACCTGGATTAAAAGAACACAGCATTCCAGTGCTCCGAGCCCGCTCACATACGGCGTTTGCCCTTACGCTGCATACCAACAGATTGATAAAGTACCCTGAGATCCTCTTTCCCGTCTCCTTGAACATTGAAGTTGGCCTGTGAGTCCCCTAGCCTGTGAGGTCAATTTGAAACCGGCAACAGCTCAATTACTACGGTAAGAACACCTCAGCCATCACTCGGTTCTCAGAGCTTTCCGAACGCTTCTGAAGTCAGTGATTTCCACTTAACTGGAGGTCTTTTTTGATACCCCTGATGTTCTAAGGCCGGGATTATTTGTTTGTTTCTGACTTCCATATATATATATATAAATATATATAGAGTCCCTTTTATTTTCGATTCGTTTTGCGTCATAACACCAACCACAGGGCTAATGGCGAAGCCACAGCCCAGAGTAACCAGGCCTTTGGTGCATCTTGGAGCAGGGTCACACCCCCTGAGTTACTGTACATATGGCTGCTGTCCTTCGATGAACTTCGGCTCGCCATGAACGCTCACTTGCCCGTGGTTAGGCCGCTTTTGTGTTATGCTCGCCGGGGGGCAACCCCCATGCACCAAAAAAATGCTGCATTGGTCAGCAGGTGGGGGTTTTGGCACAGTAAATGGTGCTGAACACCACTCAGAACTCATGCAGCCCTCCAACCAACCAAACTCATAGAGATTTCGCTCAATAATCTTTCGCAGGGCATCTGCTTTGGTGCCGTGGAGATAGAATGGACGTTGTTTGTGAACCTTGGAGCCTTCGAGTATCTCAATCCTGGCTTCCCCATTTTCACATCGAATTGGGGGGTTTTTCCACAACTTCCCACTCAGCACGTCATCTTGATAATCTTCGAACACTGCGTCCCTTTTTGCAGATATCTTGTCTCCGTCGACCTGATTCCCACATTTAATCACCGACATTATGTCCACCAATTTGCGAATTGTTGGTCGTGGTCTCATGTTCTTGGCCACTTCATTCCAAACTTCTTCGTCGCATTGCTGGCGGATAAAGCTCACCTGAGCTCGCTCCTCCGTGGGATCCCACCAATGAAAGGGGTCCACGAATGTCTTGAAGGGATGGTCGGACGAATTCAGCTTCATTCCTGTCAATTCAGGCGAGATTCTTGGAGATTTGTCATCATTCTTGCTTGAAATCTTGACTTTGTTGGCTTTATTCTTGTCTGATGGGGACGATTTGTAATGGATGGAGGCGTTCTCTTGAGGGACGCCGATTGTCCTTCTCTCCTTCCGCGACGATACGTCGGGATTCCGCTCTCGATCGTCTTCATCCATCTCAATTTCGTCGATTCTTGAGGAATTTGAAATGACCTCCTCTGTTCCCATTTGACTGTCATCTTGCCAATAATCTCCCAGATTCCCGTCAACTAAGCACGCCAACGTGCTCCACGAACGCTGTGGCAAAGGCTTGCCATTGTCTTCGCAATACAGCTTCACTCCCTTGTGAGGTAGCTCGACAATGTCGATTGAAATGTCCATAATGTCCTTGAACAACTCTTGTCTTGGCCAATTGGGGACAATTAAAATCGCCTTTGCGCTGGATTGCTTCAGCTGCTGCACCACACGAGGAGAAACGTCGAAGGGCGGATTGATCCACAAAGGTTCAGACCAGTCCTCACTCCAGGCATCGTCGTAGAACTTCGGAAATCTTTTATTCTTTTTGTTTGCAAAGGCATCAACTTGAGGACGAAAATTGTGGTTCCTTTCGAAATAATCCACCAGAATGTCCCGCCATTTGTCGACTACTCGATAGCAAACTATCTTCCACTTCTTGCAGTTCAACGATTGCACCTTTCCTTCGTCGAATTCTTCTTGATTCCGTGTCCATTCCTGCCCATCTTGCTGAAAATGCAGCTTATTTCTCTCCTTGAATTGGTGGATACTCTTGGTATATGGGTGCAGATAATACAGGTCAGACGGGTCGCTGGTCGACGGATCCTGGAGGAAGCATGTCCTGTGTCCCATGGGCGACACACGGTGCGCGTGAAGCCAAGGTTGACCCAAGAATAAATCATACTTTATGCTGGCTTCATAGAATTTTCCAGAGAACCATTCCTCCGTGACCGTCTCTTCCACGCTCCACACAGATTGTTTCACCAATCTGACCGCCAATTCTGCTTCTCTGTCGCCACCGTCAAGGCGATGTCCGCTGACTCCCGCCAGCTGGACAGGTGTTGAGGACATCTTCGTCTCATCCTCCTGCAGAAAGCCTTTCCTCACCAGATTGACCTCTGAACCATTGTCAATCAGACATCTGGCAAGTTTAACCTTATCATCCGTCGATCTAACCTGGATCCAGCAGACAAACTGGCGCTGCTTGCCTCGCCGGACAGCGCTGAGGACCCAGGCAGGGTACAGGAGGCCGGAGGAGCGCGCCAGCCGGTTCCAGCAGCGTCCATCCACCGCCCCAACTACCCTGCACCTATGATTTTAGCAGCTGTTCTTCCCCAAAATTCAAAAAGTCAGCAAAAGGCAGATTTTCGCGGGAAATGACCTACTTCTTTGATTTCTACGGCCCCAAAATAGGGGGGGGGGTTCCTCCTACCCGGCTTTTGTCCAAAAATATCAAAAACCCTGAAATTTGGCCTATTTTGGGGTATTTTTGCCTGCTCTGGGCTGGTCCTGCAGAACAGTGCTGCACACCAGTGTACCTGCCTATAGAGGATTTTCGACAGAAATTGCCCTTTTGTTGGGATTCTCTTGCCCCAAAATACAGACGGGGGGGTTCTTCCCACCCGAGCTTTCTCCTAAACCATCAAAAATCCTGGAACTCGGCCTATTTTGGAGTACTTTTGTCTGTTGTGGGGTGGTGCTACAGAACAGTGCTGCACACCAGCGTACCTGTATCCTATAGTATAGGCACAAAAATACCATGAAAAGAGGTTTTGTACCCAAAAAGACCAAAGGAAACCTTTTTTCTTTTATTCTGCACGCTCAAAATAGGAGAGGGGGGTTCCTCCTACCCGATTGTTCTCCAAAAATACACTGTTTTTGGCCAAAAATTGGCAATTTTTGGCCATTTTTGGACTAAAACTGTTTTTTTTCTGTGCTGACGGCCCTGCAACACCCAATAGGTTGCTCCAATACAATTCCAAACACATTTCACTGGATTGGGCACCCTAAGAATAGGGTATGGGGCCCTAAAACTCACGACCCCGGCTAAAAAAACACTATTTTCGGCAAAAAATTGGCAATTTTTGGCCATTTTTGGGCGAAAACTGTTTTTTTTTGTCCTGACGATCCTACAAAAAGTTCGTGCATTCAAATCCAAGGAACCACCAACGGTAATGAAAACAAAGGACGATCGCAACAAGCCGCACCACTCTGAGCATCTGAGCATCTGGTTCTCTCAATCAGTTCAACATCGCACAAAGTGCATAATGAACACAGAGCTCAGGCATCTGCACTTCCAGAGATATGATCCTGCCGTATTCACAAACACGGCAATAAATTTAAATCACCAAACTCTAAACAGCACAAAGTTCTTTTTTGGGAGAGGGAAAAAAACAAAAGACATATATGCAGGCGCTGCTAATAGGGCCGGTACATTGGAAAACCAAAGGGCTGCATGCTGCTCATCGTCGAACAAAGCTGCTGCATGGGCTGCATGGGCATTTGGAGCTGGTGCATGTTCATGGCTGGCATTGGCATGGCCATGGGCATGGCAACTGGCATGTTCATTTGCAAAGGACCCATATGCTGCTGCTGCTGCTGCTGCTGCTGGGCCTG
Organism: Eutreptiella sp. 'Long Island Sound 2002'; assembly: GCA_964036045.1. NCBI lineage: Eukaryota > Euglenozoa > Euglenophyceae > Eutreptiales > Eutreptiaceae > Eutreptiella > Eutreptiella sp. 'Long Island Sound 2002'. The sequence goes on along the minus strand of OZ038380.1, from coordinate 63,333,670 downwards.
CTGGTGCATCTGCTGGTGCTGCTGCTGCTGCTGCACTTGGGTCTGCATCTGCAGCTTTCTGTCCGCCTCCTCTCGTTCGGTGCGCTCCTGGCGACATGCAAAAAACAAAATCCGATCTCCGTCAATTGGAAAGAAATGAACACGATACGTATGCACAGAATAGAGAGAGCGGTACTACAGAAATTTGCATGGTTACCTTTTGCTGTTGCTCCTCATCCACTTGCTTTTGACGCTCTGCCGCCTCCGCCTTCTTTCTGTCTGCCTCCTCTCGTTCGGTGCGCTCCTGGGGACATGCAAAAATCAAAATCTGATCTCCGTAAATTGGAAAGAAATGAACACGATACGTATGCACAGAATCGTGAGAGCGTAACTGCAGAATTCCGTGTGCGCTCCTGGAAGGTTACTGTTTGCTCTTGCTCCTCATCCGCTTGCTTTTGACGCTTTGCCGCCTCCGCCTTTTTTATGTCCTCTTGTGCTCCGTCTCGCGTCTCCGCTTCCTCTGGTTCGGTGCGCTCCTGGGGACATGCAAAAATCAAAATCCCATCTCGGTCGGTCCGAGAGAAATTAACGCGATATGCATGCACAGAATCGAAAGACCCTAACTGCACAACTTTGGAACGTTACCTTTTGCTGTTGCTCCTCATCCGCTTGCTTCGGTCGGTGCGCTGCCTCCGCCTTTTTTCTGTCCTCTTCTGCTCTGTCTCGCCTCTCCGCCTCCTCTCGTTCGGTGCGCTCCTGGGGACATGGGTTCTCTGCCTTTGTGGGCTTCTCAACCTGAGTGGCACAAAGTTACACAAAGCACCGAACTGTTGGCCTATGAAGCGTGTCCCACCGGCCCAAATCCGAGCCAGCGATATTCACGGGTTGTGCCACCCATGCGGTCGGGTGATGGTCTATGTGTGAGTCACAAACATTTAATGCACCGCAAGCAACAACATCAACAAGCATTGAACAGCAATAGATGCCTGTCGAATGCTGCTCATTGATATGTCCATGGGTTTGAAGCTCACTTGCGGTTTGTGCGGTGGAAACAGCTTTTGGATTGTGAAGCCTCCAGTCTTACTTCTGTCCTCAAGCGCTCGAAGAATCTCTGGTATTGTTTTGGAACTCATACCGCTAACACACAGGTTCTCGCAGAGTTTGATCAAATAATGTTTTGAGTAAGCACTTGCCTGCTTAAACAGCTCCATACGCGTCATATGCTCAGTTGCTTCGGCTATTCTTGATGCCAACGCTTCCTCAGACACATCGGGTGACCTACTCTTTTTGGTATACTTCCTCAACTTTGGGGGCTTTGGTTTAGTTTTCTTGTTCTTTTCCTTTTTGGCTTTGGGTGTGCCACTTGCGCCATCCTCCGAGTTGTCGCCATCGTCACCATCGTCCTCATCATCACTACTTTCATTTTCCGAGCTCTCATCAGAAGGTGCCTCGCCGTAGTCGGATGTTTCATCACTCGGGACGTCGCACCCATCGTTGAAGAAGGCAGGCAATCCAAGAGGAAGGGTTGGGAAGACGTCAGCGCGTTTGAACCAATAGAAGTAATTATTTGGGAACCTCATGCATAGGTCGTTCTTGTTTGGTTCCGGTATTTTTTTCGGTATAATCAGCATTCCGTACCAAAACAAGACCCGCTTTTCACCGGTTTGCACATTGGTGGACATGCCACATTTGATGTAATTGAAGGTCTCGACTTCAACACTTTGGTGTTTCTTAACACAATGCCCTGCAAGGAGGCTTTCTAGCTCCGGGTCCAAACTTTCGCAATTTTCCCATGCTCCGCCTTCTCCTTGTTCCGCCCCATCTTCCACGTCCCCCTTGCCTATATGACAATCGGCAGGCACCAAGGCTGGCATGTCAGGCTTTGGAATCACAACCTTTTTCTTCTTGGAAGGAGCCATTGCTTAGCCCTGTGGGTTGTACCAAAGGGAAATCACATTTTGTCGCCATGCATGCTCCCATGACCATTCGTTCACCCTTAGTTCACTATCTTTTCACCCTTTGCTCACCCTACCTAGGAAGGCATAATACACACAAAAAGCACGCAACAAGGGCATGAAGGCAGTAAGACAATCGTTGCTTACGTATGAACCATATGGAAATGGACCACAAACGGTGCAAAATAGGGCCAAAAACACCTGAAATGTTCATCGCTCATCCCATTCTTATGCACATAGTATCATATTTTATGTACAACGATGACACACGGAGAAAGAAAATTCTCAAATGGCTCAAATAGTTCCAAGCCTACCTATGAACCATATGGATATTGGATCACAAACGGTGCAAAATAGGGCCAAAAACACCTCAAATCTTCATCGTTCATCCCATTCTTATGCACATACTATCATATTATATGTAGGACCTATCATACAAATGCTTACAATAACAACCTAAGCCCCAAACATGTGTGTGTACGGTGATAGGCACGCAAAAGCCCACCTATGACCCATACCGAAATGGACCACAAACGGTGCAAAATAGGGCCAAAAACACCTCAAATGTTCATCTTTCATCCCATTCTTATGCACATAGTATCATATTTTATGTAGTTCGTATCATTCAAATGCATACAATACCAACCCAAGCCCCAAACATGTGTGTGGACGGTGATAGGTGATCAAAACCCTACCTATGAACCATATGGATATGGAGCACAAATGGTGCAAAAACGGGCCAAAAACACCTCAAAACTACATTGTTCATCCCATGCTTGTGCCCGTAGTATCATATTTTATTTCTTACCCAGCATTCAAATGCTTACAATACCATCCTATGCCCCAAACATGTGTGTGGACGGTGATAGGTGATCAAAACCCTACCTATGAACCATATGGATATGGAGCGCAAAAGGTGCAAAAACGGGCCAAAAACACCTCAAATCTACATCGTTCATCGCATTCTTATGCACATACTATCATATTTTATGTAGTTCTTATCATTCAAATGCATACAATACCAACCCAAGCCCCAAACATGTGTGTGGACGGTGATAGGTGATCAAAACCCTACATATGAACCATATGGATATGGAGCGCAAAAGGTGCAAAAACGGGCCAAAAACACCTCAAAACTACATTGTTCATCCCATTCGTATGCACATACTATCATATTTTATGTCGTTATTATCATTCAAATGCATACAATACCAACCCAAGCCCCAAACATGTGTGTGGACGGTGATAGGTGATCAAAACCCTACCTATGAACCATATGGATATTGGACCACAAACGGTGCAAAATAGGGCCAAAAACACCTCAAATGTTCATCGTTCATCCCATTCTTACGCACATACTATCATATTATATGTAGGATTTATCATACAAACGCTTACAGCAACAACCTAAGCCCCAAACATGTGTGTGTACGGTGATAGGCACGCAAAAGCCTACCTATGAACCATATGGAAATGGACCACAAAAGGTGCAGAATAGGGCCAAAAACACCTCAAATGTTCATCTTTCATCCCATTCTTATGCACATACTATCATATTTTATGTAGTTCTTATCATTCAAATGCATACAATACCAACCCAAGCCCCAAACATGTGTGTGGACGGTGATAGGTGATCAAAACCCTACCTATGAACCATATGGATATTGGGCCCCATGGTGCATGAGAAAGGGATGAATAGCCTAGAATAAAGGCAAAACATCGCTTGTCATGTAGGCTTCTACCAATGGTGATGACAATTTGTTCATATATCACCTCTATACCACCTCTTACAGCCCTGTAAGGCCCTCTATATGGCCTCCATAGACCCTAAAACCATGTAAAAAAGTGGTTTTTGGGTAGAGAAGCGTGAATTTCTCCAAATCTGTGCCTGCCAATCTGGATTTTTTTAGGTCAGCAGCAAGGTATTTATCTCGGGAACACGCTCATGCCTTTACTTTGCTTCCAACTGCGAAAAAAAGTGGACTTTTTGGCGATTTTCTATTGCGCACGGCGGTCGGGAATCTGAAACTCGCGTACGCGGCAGTTGCTGACAGTTTATCTGCGGCTCCAGCTTCAGCGACAGCATAATTTTAATAAAAATTTGAGAAGACATAAAAACAACAGTACTACTGTGTACAGTTTGATATCGCGGTTCTGAAAATGCATGACTTTGAATTTTGGGAAAAAACAGCTGCTAAAATCATAGGTGGATGGGTTTTGTCTCCTGCTACTCAACCCCAGTGTTGGGATTTGGGTCAAGTTGGCTTCCCTATTGCCATTCTTCTTCTTCGTTCGGCTGTACGTCCTGTACTTGCCCTTGTTCAACCCATTCTTCTCCTGCTTCGACGGCATTGACTCCTTTTCCACGTCCACGACCACCAAATGACCTTCCACCACCACCTTTCTTACCTCCTTGGCCTTTGTTGTTGGAGGTGTTGGAATTGGGGTTGGAGTCGTTGGATCTGCCCTTGCCTTGATCTCCAGTATCCTTGTTGTTGCTGAAGGTCTTGTTCGCTGGCGTCTCCGCGTACAGGGGGTTGCCATTCACCTTGGAATCATCTTGATTCCCGGACTTTCCTTGGCCTTTGCCACCTTTTTCACCAGATTTTCCACCAGATTTTCCACCAGCATCGGTCCATCTTGAGCCACTTGGATCTCCGCCTTGCTGCGAGTAATCTTTTGGTGTCCAGTCTCTGTTCCTTCCTTTGGACTGCCCTTTACCCTTTCCCCTTCCATGCTGGTCAGCATCTCGTGCTCCATCCTGCTGGGGATTTTTGGGAGAATTTCCCTTTCCATCCATTTTGGACTGAATTGTTTTGAGATCTGAGGGCGTCCACCTGTGATCTGCGGTCGTGTGAGTCGCCGCTCAACCTTCTTTTCCAAGGGCAATACACACAGAGCATCCCTTCTCACCAACGGCGTTGACCTTGCCTCCGAAGCCATGTGCATCCTGCGACTTCTGGCATTCTAAGTTTGCATACTTTTCAAGTTGGTCCCAGATCTGCTCGACTCCATATGAGAAGATCCACGGTCGTACCCTCAAAACTGTTCCCTTATACTTCACTTTTCCATCCACCATGCTGCAGAAAAACTCCGACTGTTCAGAATCGTGGAAGCCAACTCTCCATCTGCCCTCACGAATAGTGATGTCCTTCAATCCAGTAGCACTGATAGAGTGTAGCAACTCACGAACTGCCATTTTTCCCATAGTTTCCGGCAATCCTCGGACTTCAACCCAGTTGCCCAGGACTTTTTGGTCCGCCTGAGAGTCCCTGATCTTCTGCTTGGTCTCCGGCGTGAGCTTGCTCAAGAGGATCTTCTTCATTTTGCCTTCAGAAAGTCCTTCTGCAGAGTTCTCCGCCTCTTGCACCAAAAACTCCCAATCTTGCCCTGCAATTTGAATTTCTTCCAGAAACAATTTCTTGATCGCCCTGAAGTTCTCCAGACGGTTCCTATAATGATCTTCAGGAAGTCGAGAGCCTTTCTTCTTGAGACTTCGATACAACTCTTCATAAGTCAGGGGATCTACTTGATTCTGCCTTTCCACATAAAGGTTAAAAGTACTTTCCCTGAGTTTGCCAGTCAAACAATCCATCAACCCAAGGATCCAGAGTTCCTTGTCCAGTTTCTCCCTCTGCAGCCAGACCATGAACTGCCTCTCGAAGGACGCCCAGTAATTTGGGTGTCCTGAGAACTTCGGCTGCTTCATTACTGATCCTCGAAGCCTCATGTGCAAGGGATTCAGCAAGTGGTTCAGGTTGAAATTTCTGGCTGTGCCAACCGGATTGACGAACACTGGGTTGACTGCGGCGCCTCCCATTGCCTGTGCCTGCGCAATTGCGGCCGCCAGCAACGCCTGGTCCACAGTAGGCTGCACGAACGGCGTTGGTTGTGCTTGATGCAGCCTCATCTCCTTCAATTTCTTCTGCTTTTCTTTGATTTTGGCCTCGTTTTGTTTCTGCTGCCGGTCCTTCTTCTTCAAGGCCATTGATCGCTCCTTCACGGTGGTCCTTGCTTCTCCATCAATATCTCCGACAGTACCAACCGACAGTACAGACCTCTCCGACGAAGATTCTCCTCCTTCGGTAGCTAGATTGAACCCAATAGGACTTGTAAATCCCGTAGGGGGGATATCAGAAATTCCAGTAAAAGCCGGATGGTGGCCAGTAAAAGCTGGGGGTGCTGGAGAATGTGGAACGCCGTAAGGCGTGGATGCAGGTGCAGCTGAGGAGGTAGGTGCTGGGTGGCTTGCCATTGTAGGCGCTGGTCCAGTGAGCCCAGTAGTGCTCAGATTTTGTACCAGATCTGTAAGCTTCTCCACCTTCTGCTCCATCTCCTTCCACTTGCTGTCATCATCCCTCTTTTTCTCCTTGGCGGCCTTCTTCAGCTCCTTCACCCTGTTTTCCAGCGACAAAATCTGTCTTCGACAGGAGCAGTCCTTGGCGCACTCGCCACAGGAAGGGCATCATGTCCCTTTTCCTTTGCTTCTGACCTCGTCGACCCAAGTGTCAACACTGGAGGCAGAGCTTAGGAGCTTGGACAATTGCTCCCTGGAGAGGTGGGAATGTGTCAAATCACACCTCATTTCGTCGACCTCGTCGTCGTTCGGACCCCAGGCGCCCGACGGACCAGCGTGCTGACGCACATTTTGGCGTCTCTCCTCGGCAATGATGGCCATCTGCACCATCACGGCGGCCTGGTGGTCGAACTGGTCCATCAGCCCTTCCCAGTCCTCTTGCTCCTGCAATGTGGCGTCAAATCTCGACCGGCCGCTGTCCCTGAGGAACTGGCACGACGCCCTGAACCAGTCCCTCAGGCGGCCACGATAGCCCGCCTCCACCAGCAGCCAATTCTGCCTGTGCAGGACTTCCTCATTCCAGATCTGCTGGAAGTGGTTTTCCCAGTAATCACCACTAATTCCAGTACCAGACTGCTCTCCTTCGCTGCTGCTGTCTTCAAGATCAGGCAAAGCTTGAGAGGAGGAACCAGATTCACTCGAGGAGGGAGATTCTCGACCGGGTTTAAGGTTGGGTGGGGCGCGCATACAACAATCAGCACAGGTATGAACTCCAGGCCAATGCCTATGGCCACAGTAAGGGCACTCTGAAGGTTGATCCTCGGCTTGCTGGGGAGATGCCACGAATGTAACCTCAGGGGGAACACGCAGTGACCCAGAACGAGTAATAGCCCCGCTAAAGTCCGACGATCTCAGAGTATCAGTGGAGATTCCAAAGCAGAGTCATGATTTCCTCTGCTACCATGTAACCGCTGCATAGTGTTTGATCTTTGTTGTAACTGCGAAGCCTGTAGCCTTGATGCCCCAGGGGTCGTAACGCCCGACACTGCCCCTGATATCTCCGAACCCACATAACCCTCTTCCGACCCATATCCAGCCTCTGGGAGCGACATATGCGAAGCACTTGTAAGTCCAGTGAACTCCAAGGTGGAATATGAAGAGTACGAAAACCCGGTCTACAAAAATGGAGCAGACATAGAATCTCAATGCGCATTCATCGCACATAATGACACAACGTGAAATCATTCGAAATAATTTAAATAAATCCGATTGGGAAATCACGAAAGACAAATGTGACTCGACGCGCGCTCACAGGCGACATCTGGCGGCGAACGGAAAACATGAAACAGAACGGAAAATTTACTGCACTAATGTACATCTGAGAATCATAGAAATTCTGATCGCATCGGTGTATAATTGAGTGCTGTCACTGCTGCCGTTACACCCGGAGGCCATCATGCCGCAAGCGGCATGGGAGGCCCTCCTCCGCGATGCGGTCCAGGGCCTCCGCCCCCCCTACACCCCCCAAGCCCTCCGCCAGTGGCTCCAGGCCACCCACCCCCAGGCCTGGGCCGCCGGCGCCCCCTCCCCAACCCGCCCCTCCCGCCACCAACACACCAGGAAGGGGCAGGACAAGGGCAAGGGGAGGGCAAGGGACACCAAGGAGCACTCAGGCAAGACGGCACGGAGGGGCCCCAAGCGAGGGCAGGCACTGACAGGGACAGGACGCCGGAAGAGACACCACATGGGGGCAGGAAACCACCCAAGAACCAGGACGGGGCGGGAGCAGGGACCAAGGCACGCAGGAAAAGGGCACCACGGCAGGCGCCACGACCCACACCCAGGATGGGCATACCACGACGGGGGGACCAGCGCCGCCCCACCCCCAACAAACACCCCACGACACCCGGGGACGCACTGACGCGTTCCCGTGGGGGGCCGGCCACCGGACGCTGCGGGACACGCGCAAGTGAGCAGGCAGGCAAAGCACTACGCTCACAGGGGCATCAATGCGCTCATGTCATGTGACAAAGCGTTTCAGAATCCTTGCCACTCTGCAAAGAGGGAACGAAAGTATGTACAGCAACACATCAGGATATGTACACATGGGGTTAAGACTGGACTGGGGTAAGGGCATCACAGGACAATAGACACTCTATCCTAACTTGTATCCCAATCCCAGGTCTGACCCTCTCAGTGGCTGGTGGGGGCGGGGGCTCAAACACAACCCATGCCCTGCTCAGTCCGGACCCTGAAACCCTGCCAATGGGGGAGGTGTCCCGCCTAGCCACAGGCGAGTTCTTGCGGACGAAGCAGCTCCAAGGCTGACGCACAGTGGCTCCCTATGCTCCCGAAACGACAGGTCTCAACTCCACTCTGAGCCAGAGATATGGCCCCGCCATTATCACCCAGGAGTTGGTAGCTGAAAATGGGTTGTTTCAGCCGAAACTGAAATTAACTCAAAAATCCCCAAATTTGACCCCTCGTCCGGACCCGCCAGAGGTAGGGACGAGGCAACTGACCCTATGCCCTTCAAGTACGAACTCCCTGGAGCCCTCACCCAACCTGGTTCCCTTTGAGGTCCCGGCATCAGGGCAACACGGATGAGTCAAGTGGGGTCATGATGCCAAAATCACCGGAATTGGCGTCATTCCCACGCGCGGCTCGCTCGGCCAAGGTAAGGCCATTGGCTCACAGGGTAGGAGGCGGGACCTAGGACTTATATCTGAGTGTACAACTTAAATTTAGGTCCGGGCTCCCTGTGGGCATAGAGATATGGGGCCGCCAATTGACCACACAGAAGGGGGAAATTGGGGTCCCAAAATGGGGTCATTTTGGCTGCTTGAAATGAGCCAAAATTCGGTGTGCTCCCAATAGTATATCTCCACGCCGGCTTGGAGATCAGATCCGCCATTCCATACGAGATCCACCGGGAGTCGAACGAAGACTCCCATGCCCTTGGCTCTCATAGATCTCAATGCCACTTGGCGTGGTGACGATCCCAATTGGGTCCACAAATGCCAAAATGGCAAAATTGCCCATACTCACTTTGGACTAGCGCCTTAACGAAGGTGGCTCCGCTTCGCCCACGTGGTGTGTGGACCATGGGGACCATTACCCATAACACCCATGTCATATATGGTCCATTGGTCCATGCGTCCGGCGTGCACGAGGGTTAGAACATAGTGCACGGCGGGCAGCAAAAGTGGAAAATTGCTCAAAATGGCCAAAAATGCGCACACTCATGGTTGGGGCAAATGAGGTACATGCCCGACTTGGACCGGGGTGTGCCATAGGATTGGTATCAAGTCATATTGGTCCAACATATCTTTTGGGCGTCGCCCAACTCCTCCGATATTGGGAATGGCAGGGTCGCCAAGTGAGCCCATGATTTGGGATAGTCCCAAATCGCCAACATGGCGGCCACGGTATGCCAAGCCTAAGAGGAGTTACTCGCCGGGTCCAAGATATGTTGGGCACCGAAGTATGTACCCTCATATCATACTTGGGTCATGATGTCAATTGAGCGCAACGTTGAGATACACGGTCGCCACTTGACATCATGACGGGCCAAAAATGGCAAAATTGGCACAAGCACACACAAAAGTGCCTTGAAAGGTGCATAATTATATTATAATATCTTCGGCTTGGATTGTGCAATCACTTAATCCTTCTAAACACAATGACTTGACACCAATGACCTTCGATCCCACATATGTGCTCCACTTGGGGCGCCTTGAAGGGTTACGAGCGCTACTTCCCAAGTGGGCACACGAAAATATGGAAAATTGCAAAACACACACTTTGCTCCCAACGCATCGCTTCGGGTTCACCACACCAGCTTCCCTTCACGAAGGTTAGGCTTGCAATTGATCGTAGGGAGTATGGAGAAGGGACTTGCACAATATGAGGTCCATTGGCGGGCTTGTCTTGGAGCAATGGACGCGCCAAATGGGCACGCAACACCACACATGGCACATACCACATATTGCCCAAAAAGGCAGCTCCCACCACGATATGTCATGCCCCTTCAAGGGCATAACTTTGTGTCAATCGCTCATAGGAACTCAAGGAGAGTTCCTATGCAACACCAACACTTGCGCGCTACACTCGAAAGTTATCTTAACGCACGCAATATCATGGCCAAAGAGTTATAACGCAAACTCTACCCTCTTGACCATGATCCATTACACTAGCGCGCACGTGTGGAAACGCAAGGCATATAATGCTTCCTAAATTACGTCGGGAGTATTGTGAATACATCCCACGTTTCCTTATTGTCATTCCTCGCAAGCAACACGAGATATGACCTTCACAAGTGGCCTCACGAATCAACTTTGTTTTGCCCATATCTCTGAGTCAGATGGGGGGCAAGATAAAAGGAAAGTTGATTCGTGCATAGGGAAGCACGTAGGTCCACTCGAAAGAGGTCAAATCAAGTGCGGGGATGTCGAAGTCGAAAATCCGATTTCGACATCCTGAAAAATTCGGATTAAGGTTGCGAGTATTAATTATGAAAATTGCGGATGCATCAATGCAGTTCCTGACGACTTTAGAGTCTTCGTCTCGGATAGCGTTAAAATTTCCATTATAAACAGTTAAACTGGCGGTTACGGTAAAGTCGCGATCCAACCGCCAGCAGTCAAAACAGTGAATATCAGAACGGAAGCGTAAAAATTGACGGAAACAATATGAAAATAAAACCCTGTTGATTCCTGATATTCTGATATACAAATCTCCGCTGGCGGTGCATCGGTTGCCGATGCGGGGCTTCACGGCATGGAACGGCACGGAACATGGGGTTAGTGGACCGGAGACCGGTTGTATGCTCTAACCTGGCCATGGGGTTCTGGGTACCGCTTCACCCCCCTCCTTAGAGCAAACCCTGGGGGGGGCTCGATAACACCCACGCATGGCAGCGGGTACCCAGGACCACGTCCTGAAGGGGCGGGGGTGTCACATCCTCACTTCAGTGAGTCACAGTAAGATAGGTATGATGCAGTAATAGCTCGTAGCACATGTATAGTATCAAGTATCAAGTCCCGGGTCCTGGCGGCGATTGTTCGGCATCCAAAGGACCCGTTAACCCATACCAGGCGCACCGGGTGCCGGCTGCTACGGTCACCACCACAGTGGCAGTGGCATACACGGCCAACATAGGCGACACACGACGACCGAGGTGGTCCCACAAGTCAGGAGCGACCACAAAGATCCATCAGGCTACCCCAAGCTTCCCAAGGCCCGCCGACTGGGGAGAGTCCCCACGGGTCCTTCCTCGGGCGCACCATGTCCATATCCATACGACGCGAGTCCAGAGTGCCATAGTCGAACTCCTTAAGAACCCCAGATCTTAAGGGAACTCCTCCTGAAGGGATCGGGCATCAAGGCCGTCTTTTCCCTCGCCCTACTGCCACGAAGGCCATACACGAGGGAGTCCTCATGCAGTGTGGCCGGAGGCGTCGACTCCTCAAACCACCAGTTTCCCAGGCAGACTGACCGAGGTCAGGAGCACCGGAGGCCGCCATCCGAATGCAAGTGCGTCTGCGAATCGGTAGGCTCACACTGGGACTGACAGTGGCGGACCGCTGGGAGTGTAGTCAGGCAACTGGGCTTCCCGCCTGGCGCCATCAGGATCTCCACACATCACAGCGAATAGGGCAACACGGTATCACGGGCACTCAAACAGTAGAATCTGTAATCAAGTACTGGTCCAGGCTGGACCAGGCTGTATGAACATGTACACAGCGACTCAAGGCGCCTCTGTATCCCGATTCCTGGTGAAAAACAGTCCATCCCTCAGCGATGGGCTGATGACACTTAACATACAGATGCACATATCCTGGAGGGCAGAAAAACAAGCAATAATCTGGGTAAAGAGGCGTGTAAACACGCTCTGGACAGAGCGCCAAACCACGCCACGGTCAGGATAAGGCAATGCAGGAGGGTGGACAGGAAAACGCCTGAGTCCAGGCCATATATAGTCAGCTGACACACGTCGACTGGTCTGGATTCCGCAAGTGCCATGGAACCAGACCACACACGAAAATTCGCAATGCCGATGACAGCGGCATCCGTTGCGCAACGACGTATGGGCTTCAAGGCCCCAAGAGCTCAAAAATATGAAGGTCAGTCGCCCTACCTGGTTTCCCAAGGATTCAGCAGGTGGGGAGTGACGATTAGAATTGAAAGAGAGGGGCCATCCTCCTCTGGATACAGCAGGGGGGGGTGTATGGCCACTCTGTCACCGAAAGATGGAAGAGAGCAAGCAAGTAAGGGACGATTCGTCGGCCTCACAAGCGCTCATGACACATCAGGGGAGAGCTCAGGGCACTGATCAGGCACCCCTGGCTGCAATCGCCCGGGTGAGTGCTGCCAAGTCCGAAACGTGGATCTTGGTCTTGTGCTTGCGGATGTACTCCATGAAGGGAGTATTGACCCGCGGCACAAACGAGGAGACGGGTTCCCAGGTGTCGTGGGACGGCCCATAGCCTCGCCAACGAACCTTGAACTCCAGACCTCCGGGTGCCGAGGCCTTCGGACGCTGAGCCAGGATCTTCTCGACAGTATAGTCGTCCTGCTCGGCATAGTCATCATCGGAATCGGCCTCATGGTTGGCGTAGTCCAGGGACACATGTCGGCCACGGAGGTCGGGTTCCCGCACACGAAGTTGACTCTCGTGGCGCTCCCGGAACTGTCCTTGACCCACCTTGATACGGTAGGTGTCCTCACCAATCCTGCGGACCACCTCGCCGGGTGTGAACCAGGTTTTGGTGCGGTGGGTGCCCATGGGGCGGGGTCTGATCACCCATACCGGGTCTCCCACCCTGAACTTCTGCGCTGTCGAGCTCGGGGCGGACTTCTGACGCTCAGCATGCTCCTTCTCAAGCTGCTGGCGGATGTCCCGCGCCGTTTGCTCTTGCCGCGCGAAGAACTCCTTGGCATCCATAGCCATGCCATCACCAGACAAGGGAAGTCCCCTACCCAGGGGGTCCCTGCCGAACAGAATCTGGTGAGGGGACAAACCGCCCGGAGTGGGGGTGTCATGATGGGCCTTCAGAGCAGGCCACATCTCCTCAAACCAGTTCCGCCGTGGATTGGTGATGTGGATCTTGCGCAGCTTCTCGAACAGCTGCCGTGCAGCCACTTCAGCACGGCCGTTAGACCGGCTGAGATAGGCGACGCTCTTGGCATGACGTATCCCCATGAGGGAACACATAGCCTTGAACCAGCCACCAGTAAACTGGGGCCCTCGGTCACTGCAAATGGTGCGGGGGATGTCAAAGACGGTCAGCCAATGACGAATCATCATGACTGCCACCTCCTTGGCAAGCAACCCCTTTTTGCGTGCCGGAACGGCTACAACGTAGCCGCTGTGGCGGTCCACACAGAGAACCACACAGTCAAAGGTCTCCTTGCCAATGTGCACTTCGGGCATGGAGAAGACGTCCATGGCCACGCTCTCCATGGGCTGGTCAGGAACCGGGGTCCATTGGGGTTCCCCCTTGACGTTCCGGTTATCGGGATTGCAGGCCTGACAGACCGAGCAACCCTTCCTGACCTTCTTGATTGCGGTGTAGAGAACGATATGGTCGATCTCGAACCGACGCTGCATGTCAAGAGCTTGCTTCTTGACCCCTCGGTGCAGCATGTGGTGGTGCCAAGCTTCACACAGCTCGAGCACCCCGGACTCTGGTACTAGCAGCTTACCATACCGGTAAAGCTTGCCATCTTCCTCAGTCAGCCCCTTTGGCCACTTCTGCCCGTCGTCAGGGTCGGTCACAGCCCTATACTCGGCCACAAAGGCCTCAGACTTAGCGTAGTCGTCGGTCCAGTCGTCCTGGAGGCAAGACTCCGGGAAGAGGTGCTTGTCGGACTCAGACCCCTCAGGGGCGAGTACTCTGACCGCTCTGCTCACCCTCGTTGCGAGGGGGGCATCCGCAGCCATGACGACGAAGCATTTGGCACCCTCCTCCTCCATCAGGCGCTCCATTTCGATGATCCTCTTGGCTTCAGCGGTCTCAGCCTCATCGCCATGGGCAGAGATATCCTGCATGCCCTTGCTGGCGGGATAGGCCCACCTACTGAGACAGTCCGCCACGGTGTTATCCTTTCCAGGAATATAAACAACCGTAAGGTCGAACTTGGCCAAGGTCTCATGCCATCTTGCCCGTCGGGAGGCGGGACCTGAGGGGGTGTCCACGTGCTCCTTGTGCCACGACTGCAGACTCTGATGGTCGGTGCAGACGGTGACGGGATGGAGGGCTATGTACCCAGCCCATTTCCTGAGAGCCATGACGATGGCATACGCCTCCTTTTCACGGGGCGTCCACGTCCGTCTCTGGCCTTCCGCCAGGACTCGGCTCCAGAAGGCCACGGGCACGTGCCTCCCGTCGTCAAGCACTTGCTCCAACACAGCGCCAATGGCGTAGTCGGAAGCGTCGGTGCGCAGGACGAACCCTCGGTCGGGATCCACGAGGTGCAGACCCACTGCGGATAGCAGCGCCTGCTTCATCCCTTCAAAGGCACGGTCCGACTCAGCTGTCCAGACCAGAGCTTTCTTGGACCCCTTCTTGGTCTCCTCTCGGTTGCCCTTGAGCATGGTCGTCATGGGGGCTGCATACTCGGCATACATTTTGATATACCCCGAGTAGTAATTGCAGAACCCCAGATACGCCCGTAGCTCAGAGACCGTCTTGGGCTTTTCCCAGTGCTCAATCGCAGCCACCTTGCCAGGTATGGGCTTTCGCTGCCCGTTCCCGACCACGTGGCCAGCGAAGACCACCTCGCTTACCGCAATGGTGGCCTTGTCACTGCTGCCCGTGAGTTTGTGCCGAACCAGAAGGTCCAGCACTCGAGTGACGTCCCTCTCGTGTGCCTCCAGGAGCTCCTCGTAGCTCATGCTGGGGTCCCCGGACGCGATGGTCACGTCGTCCACGAAGGGGTCCGCACAGTCGCGCACCGGCTCAAGCAGGTTCTCCAGCATCCGCTGAAAAGCCGCATTGCCGTTGGTGACGCCCATGGGCATCACCTTCCGTTGGAGAGGTCCAAGTGGAGTGCTCATGGCTGTGCAGGCACGGGACTCTTCGGCGAGAGGCATCTGATGATAACCATGTTTCAGGTCAATCACCGTGAAGATCCTCCGCCGGTGTTGCTTTTGCAGCATGTCCTCAATGAGGGGCAGCGTATAGCTGTCGTGCTGCGTTTGGGCGTTCAGGCCGCGGTAGTCGACCACGAGCCGCCACTCACCGGCAACTTTCTTGGGGACGACGAAGCAGGGAGAGGCCCACTCGGAGTGGCACGGCTCAAGCCAGCCTCTCTGGATGAAGTCACGGAGGATCTTCTCCATGGCCTCTTTCCTCTCGCCCCTCAGGGCAAACTCCCGGTGGCGATACACACGGGGGTCCTGCTTCAGTCGTATCTTGGCCTCGCCATACGGTCCACGCACCGGTGGGGGAAACACAGGCTTACCGCTGAAGAAGGTGTCACCATACTTCTGCTTCAGCCTGGCCTCCAATGCCTGGATCTTGGGGCAGTCATCGGACTCCGCCTTGGCTTTTCCGGGCACTTGAACCACGGAGCTTACTTGAGGGGTAGCGACCCCGCTCGCTTTCGGCTCAGGTGGTCTTCCCAGGTGGCCCAAAGGGCCATCCCTGGACTTGCCTCGGAACAGATCGCCGTAGGTGGGTGGGTTACCGCCAGGCGGCTCGTCTTGGCTGGACATGTGATCCAGCACCCTCTGTACGAAGGTATTCCCGTCATAGGAACCGGAGACGATTGAGTCCACTTCCCACCAGGCTTTGTCCTGGCCTTTGCCCTCACGCTGGTTCCCCCAGTCGTGAAAGGGCTGATCCTTATACCCCTGAACCAGATCCCACTCCTCTTCAGTGAGGGGGTCTTCGGAGTCCGATTCTTCGATGTCAACAGGGGGAACCGCAAAGCATTGCCTCCAAGGCTCTGCTATGATACGGTTGACACACACGAAGTCCGTGGTGTCGGCCTGATCAAGGCCCCCATCCACATAGTGGAATTCTGTTGGCCATCTCTGGGGTGGCATGGGCTGTCCCTTAGCATCCTGATAGACACTCTCTACAGCCGGTAGGACGACCTTGTTCAAGGTCATGTTGGTCAATGAGGCTACCCAATGCCGGGTACTTTCCTCCTCGGTGCATCCCATAGGAACAACCAGCACTGCCTTGGAGCGGTCCTTGCGAATCTTCGCTATCGCTCTTGGAATGTCCCAACGGGGGCAATGGATCCACATCAGTCCCTGATGCGGACCCCAGTGCTTCTTCCACGCGGAGTCCTGTGCGCTCCAGTACTTCTCACACACCCGCAGATGGGCGGAGGTTCCTGAAGAGAACGCATCCAGGGCCAGATCCGAAGCTCCCAAGTCCGCGACAACTCGGCTCGCCACTTCCGGCCTTACGCCGTACTCCTGGTTTGCAGGACCAGTTGGTTCAGTGTCCAGCGCGGCCACTTCGAGCTGATTGCGTTCGGGGTGGATCCATTGGCATTCCACATGGTGCTCAGGTGACGAAAGCCACGAGAGTTGGTCGTCCTGGTACAGGGTCATGGAAGCCTGGGCCGGGAGGACGCCGGAGTCCGTCTCCATCATGAAGTCGTACCCGACGATCATGTCCCAGTCCATCTCGGCCTCGTAGAAGCGACCGTGCAGGAGGATTTCCTTGCCGAGGTCTGGGCGGCTCAGCTCACGATGGTTCACGAACTGCAGCCCAATGGCTGCTTCCTTCGTGCCTCCCACCATGTACTGGCCGTTCGCCACCTTCAGCCTGACAGGCTTCCGCCCGTCGGTCAGACACTCTGGTGGAAGTAGGCCAGCCTTGACCAAGCTGACTTGAGCTCCCGTGTCGACCAACACGTCGAAAACCTTTTCCACTTCCCCGCATAGGGCACGGACCTTAAGATGCAAATGCCGCTCGCGACCGACACGGCGCACGGCGTGCAAACTCAGGATCACCGGCCGTTCCAGAAGCTCTACAAGCGACTGGTGCAGGTCGTGGACAATGGGCTCAGGCTGCCCATCTGCAGCATCCAGCTGCGGTCCGGGTGATCCTCCGATACTCTCGGATAGATCCTGTAGTACATCAAACACATTCTTGGTCGCGAAGGACGGACGGGTGCAAGGGTTCGTGCCTTCACTTGCCCTCACCCCGCCTCCGCGACTGGGCGCCGGACCGGGCCTTCCGCCCGCGGCAGTCCCCTTGTGCTTATCGACTCCCAACTGGGATGGTTCGGCGCTTCCCACGTCACCATCCTGCGACCGCCCTAGCTGGGGCCCTTGGCTGCAGGGGCTCCGCTAGGGGGCGTCGGTTGTGGAAGAGGGGGTGTTCTCCTCGGCCTCAACGTCGTTGACGCCCTTCTTCCTCCTCTCACTACGAGTAGGCTTCTTGTCCTTGTCCTTGTTCTGGTTGTTCTGGTTGTTCTCCTTGTTCTTGTTGTCCGACCTGGGGACCCAGTTCCGCTTGATCTCCTGGATCTCCTTGGCCAACTCGGTCCCCACCGACGACATCAGCTTGGCCAGCTCGTCCTTGTCCACCTCCATCTTGGCTTCCCGGATACCCGCGGGCGCACGCTTCTTCGACCCGTGCGCCTTCTTGTAAGCCTCCGTGTCGGCCTTGTGGACAGGGCATGTTCGGTGGTCATGGTTGAAGCCTTTCTTCCTCCCATAACACACGAAACAGCCCTGAGGGTGAGCTCGTATGAACTCCCCAAAGGACAGCGGAGGGTCGCCAATGCGGCGAGGGTCCCTCTTCTCCTGCTTCCTCCAACCCTGCTGCAGGGGCTTCCAGTTTCCCGGCTTGCTCCCCGCGCTCAGGTTCTTGGCCACAAAGGCACAAACGGCCACTTCGGCGGGCTCATCGTCGTCGTCATCGTCGACGAGAGTCTCATCGCCGCCGGCTCCCGCTGGGTCCATGGCATCTTCCCTGCCAGGTCCCTCGCCAACGTAGTTGACGTCGCGGTCGCCGGGCCTCAACCCGCGGGTGTGGTGGAGGTTTCGGTACTCCTTGAGTACTTCCTCGCCAACCCACTCCAGGATCTCGTCGCAGCTCATCCGCGCCGGGATGGGCTGCAGACGGATGGTCTGGCCGCTCAACTCACAATCGTCAAGGCGCCACATCGCGGTCTTCTCGCGATCGCCCGAGACGGTGATGAGAAGAGCGTTCCGCAGGGAGTGCCGTTTGACATCCCGGGCCACGTTCTTCTTCGCCCAAGCCACCACGTTCGTATGATACTCCTTGGGGAGCATCATCTTGACCGTGTGGTTGGACTTGGCCCGCTTGGATTCCTCCTTGGTGACCCTTTTGATCCATGCTTCCGGCAGCATGGAGAGCAGGCGAGCCTGCTCGTCACCCTCGTTCCAATCCTCCACGTTGCGGCGGAAGAGGGTGTATTTCCCTCGGAAGTCTCGCCACTCTCGTAGGCGGATCTCCCGTCCATCATGCTCAAGCTTGATGGACTTCCAGCGCTTGGCCGCTACCTGCGGAGCGTCCACCCGCTCCTGCTCGTTGAGCCACTTCTTGGCTTCCTTGAGGGTCCTGATTTTCCCCTCCTTGGTCGCCATGAAGTATAGCTCTCCGAGCACTTCCGGCAGGCGGTACCTGAACCGTTTGAAGACATACTTCTCCGCATCAGCGGGAGGCAGGTCTTCAGTGACGGTCAGCCCCCAATCGTCCAGCTTCTCCAAGAAGCGGTCGAGGTTGAGGGGGTTGCCGTCGTACATGGGGGGCTTGATGTCCTTCAAGTCTTCCCACACGGCGGCATCCGCGGCCTTAGAGACCATGAACGCCGGCCGCGAGGTCGACCGAGGTTCCCATCGGCCTCGCCCACGGACTCCCACGGCCGCCACGTCCATCTCCTCCATGGAATCCCTGTGGCTACGCCGCGGTTCCTCCACGTACGCTGAACCAAAATGTTCACGCCGTACTGCATCCATGTACGCATCCTCATCACGGCGCCGGCGGCCGCGTTCAGCGGCCTCCCTTCGTACACCACGCGGCGGGCTGATGTCGAACTCCTCCAGGTCCAGGTCCAGGTCCTCACCTTCGCCGACATCCCACTCCACGTCTCCTCTGGGGACCTCATCCCTGAGTCCACCATAACGTCCTCCAGCCCTGGGGATTGGCGCCGGGGCTGGTGCCGGGCGTCGGGGGCGTACAGGCGTCCGCGGTGGGGCACGGCGGTTGTGGTAGTCCCCGCTGAGCCACTCATCGCGCCATCCCTCACTGCCACTGCCGGGCGGCACGCGCTCGTTGCGGCGGCCCGCGCTGTGGTGAGAGGGGGCGGTGAGAGAGGGGGCACTGGCGCTGGGGTGACTCCTGGGGGCTCCGCCGGGGGCGTGGGGTCTGCCTGGACCTGGTCCGGGTCCCCAGCCGTGGTCCGACGAGCCAGACTCCAGGGGTGGGTGGTCGCTGCCGACGCTCCCACGGGCTTCCAGCGCATCCAGCCTCTCCTGCAGGCCGCTGACGACGTTGGTCAGCGACTTGGTCTCGGCCCTGGCGATGTCCAGCTCCTTCTGCGCGCGCGCGGCGACCCCGGAGATGCGAGCCATCTCGACCTTGCCCGTGTCTACCTCGCACTCGAGGGAAAAGACCCTCCTGCGGAGGTAGACAATCCACCGCCAGGTGGTATCCGGGTCTCCGTTCCCTGGTGGGTCGTCGGGGTCCCCAGGGGGTCCTCCAGGAGGGCCTCCGCCGGGTCCGCCCGGTCCAGGGGGTCCTCCCCCGCCCGGTGGTCCGCCTCCAGGGGGTCCACTCGGTGGGCGTCCTCCAGGGGGTCCTGATGGTCCTCCGCCAGGGGGTCCCGGTGGGTCTCCGCCGGGTCGCCTCGGTGGGTCGGAGGATGGGCGCTTCCTCGTGATGCCGAAGTCCATGTCGTCATCCTCGCCCATGTCGCCCCACCTGGGCGTCTCGGTCTCGGAGGACTCCGAGCTCCAGTAGGGAGGAGGGAGATCCTCATCCTCACCTTCCGGTTCCAAGGGGACGTCTCCGCCGCCTCCGCCCGTCCAAGCCACCACTTGGCGATGTCGGCGCCCTCGTTCATCCCCGTCACTGGCGGTGAAGAAGGGGTCACTGTCGTGGGGGTGCCCACCCGCTGGCCTCCGCGGCCTCTCGGGGGTCTTCCCCTTGCCCTTCCTCCGTCGACGGGCGGTGGTGCCACCGCTCCCACTGCTGCCCGTGTCGGCCTCATCCAGCGCCATCCTGGAGGAGGCGTCCCCTTCGAAAAGCTTTCGAAGGGTCTCCACTCGTGATGCTCCCGGGGGAGTCTCGCGGCGGAGTTTGGCCTCTGCCTCCTCCATTGCGGCGGCGGTGGCTGCGGCAGCTCGCGCTTGGGCTTCCTCCCGAGCACGAGCCGCCTCGGCTTCCCGGGCCTGCTGCAGCCGCGCCTTCTGCGCTTCCAACGCTGCCAGCTCCGCCTCCGTCTTGGCCTTCTCCTCAGCGACCTTCCGTCGCGCGGCCTCGATGGCTTCCTTCTTGGCGGCGTCTGCCTGGGCCTTAGCCGTCGCTTCGGCGTGGGCCCTTTCCTCCGCCTCCTTCTTTGCCCTCTCTTGGGCAAGCGCCTCTTCCAGCGCCTTCACCTCGGCCTCCTTGCAGGCAATGGCCTCCTGCGTCAGGCGGGCTTCCTCGTCGGCTGCCGCCAACTCACCGTTGACCTGGGCAGTTGCTGCCCCATGGGCGGCTACGGCCGTGAGTCCGGCCGCAATGGCCGCCATGGACTGGGTGTGGATGGCCATGCCATGCGCCCACTCCGCAGCCTCCTCCTGGGTGATGCCGGCGGCGCCCTCCACGGCAGCGCTGTACTGCTTGGCCCGTTGCCGGGCAACCCGACGGTTGCAGGGCACCCCACAGGCGCGCTCACAGGCGCGCGCCACGTCCCTTTCGGGAGCGACGCTGCTGCTGGAGCTGGCCTGGTCGGCCGGCATCCTCCCGCGGTGGGCCGACTCCACGTCGCTGCTGGGGCCTGCTGGGGCCTGCCGGGCCCTCAGGAGCAGCGGACGGGGCTTGGCCTGGGTCTGCTTGGCGACTTGGATGTAGTCGCCAAGGGTGGTGGAGCCGGGGTGGTGACCACCATTGGCCCGTTGGGGACTGGGGGCTGGGGTTCCGCCCTTGGCGCCTTGGGCGGCTTCGGCGGCCAGGGACTCCTGGTACTCCCGCCACCTCCGGTCCCTCTTCTTGTCCCCGGCGGACCGCTTCTCCTTCCCCGGAGACGCGCTGCTGCTGCCCTGCAGCCTGCGCTCGCTCCCCGGTTCCGGGAAGTTCCTCTCGATCACGTCCCACAGGGAGACGTTGATCGAGGCGCCCGACGGGTACACGTTGGGCTCCTCGTCCTCCTCAATCCCGTCGGGACGCAGGCCTTCGCCGGGCCTGTCCGGCCGGGTCCACGTCCTCCAGCGCCTCTGCTGGTGGCGGTACTCGTACCCTTCCGCCCGCAGCCAGTCCTCCACGGCCTGCAGGCGGTCGGGGGCGATGTCCGTGCGGAGCTCGAAGCTCCTGGGCATGCCGCCTTCGCACTGGGGGTGGCTGTGGCGGTAGTGCTGGTCCCAAACCAACCCACGCAGCAGGCGTGCTGCATGGGGGTGGGGCCGCGGCCACGTCCTGCCCGCTTCCTGCCAATTCACCATGGCAGCGGGGGCGTGCTTGGTCTTGAGGTCCTTGGTGTGCACCCGTTCTACTCAACAAACTTGTGGTGGTTGTTGAGGCGGGTGCTGCAGCACTGGGCTGGATGTGCGGCTGGTGCTGGTCAGCCGGTGGTTGTGGAGGTGGTTGACGCGGCCTTGCTGGTCGGCCGATGGGACTCCGGGTCGGCCGATGGGGCTGATGCAGGAGTCCGGGTCTGTGCACCTCTTTCACGGTTGCTGCGCGGTCAGGGCGATGCTCTGGACGGCGCTGCGGGCTCCGTGACGAACTCGGCGCTGTCGCTGAGTGGCGCTGCGAGCCGCTGCGCTGCGCTGCGAGACGCTGCGCTGCGCTGCGAGCTGCGAGCTGCGCCGCGCTGCTGCGACGCGCTGCTCGGGGTTGGTGGCCCCGAGTGGCACGCGAGGGTTGGGTAACCCCGCGGCGGTGAAACGCTTTTGACGCGTTCCCATGGGGGGCCGGCCACGGGACGCTGCGGGACACGCGCAAGTGAGCAGGCAGGCAAAGCACTACGCTCACAGGGGCATCAATGCGCTCATGTCATGTGACAAAGCGTTTCAGAATCCTTGCCACTCTGCAAAGAGGGAACGAAAGTATGTACAGCAACACATCAGGATATGTACACATGGGGTTAAGACTGGACTGGGGTAAGATCATCACAGGACAATAGATACTCTATCCTAACTTGTATCCCAATCCCAGGTCCGACCCTCTCAGTGGCTGGTGGGGGCGGGGGCTCAAACACAACCCATGCCCTGCTCAGTCCGGACCCTGAAACCCTGCCAATGGGGGAGGTGTCCCGCCTAGCCACAGGCGAGTCCTTCAGAACCAAGGCGCTCCAAGGCCAACCGACGGTGGCTCCCCATGCTCCCGAAACGACAGGTCTCAACTTCACTCTGAGCCAGAGATATGGCCCCGCCATTATCACCCAGGAGTTGGTAGCTGAAAATGGGCTGTTTCAGCCCAAACTGAAATTAACTCAAAAATCCCCAAAATTGACCCCTCGTCCGGACCCGCCAGAGGTAGGGACGAGGCACCTGACCCTATGCCCTTCAAGTACGAACTCCCTGGAGCCCTCACCCAACCTGGTTCCCTTTGAGGTCCCGGCATCAGGGCAACACGGATGAGTCAAGTGGGGTCATGATGCCAAAATCACCAAAATTGGCGTCATTCCCACGCGCGGCTCGCTCGGCCAACGTAAGGCCATTGGCTCACAGGGTGGGAGGCAGGACCTGGGACTCATATCTGAGTGTACAACTTAGATTTAGGTCAGGGCTCCCTGTGGGCATAGACATATGGGGCCGCCAATTGACCACACGGAAGGGGGAAATTGGGGTCCCAAAATGGGGTCATTTTGGCTGCTTGAAATGAGCCAAAATTCGGTGTGCTCCCAATAGTATATCTCCACGCCGGCTTGGAGATCGGATCCGCCATTCCATACGAGATCCACCGGGAGTCCAACGAAGACTCTCATGCCCTTGGCTCTCAAAGATCTTCATGCCACTTGGCGTGGTGACGATCCCAATTGGGTCCACAAATGCCAAAATGGCAAAATTGCCCATACTCACTTTGGACTAGCGCCTTAACGAAGGTGGCTCCGCTTCGCCCACGTGGTGTGTGGACCATGGGGACCATTACCCATAACACCCATGTCATATATGGTCCATTGGTCCATGCGTCCGGCGTGCACGAGGGTTAGAACATAGTGCACGGCGGGCAGCAAAAGTGGAAAATTGCTCAAAATGGCCAAAAATGCGCACACTCATGGTTGGGGCAAATGAGGTACATGCCCGACTTGGACCGGGGTGTGCCATAGGATTGGTATCAAGTCTTATTGGTCCAACATATCTTTTGGGCGTCGCCCAACTCCTCCGATATTGGGAATGGCAGGGTCGCCAAGTGAGCCCATGATTTGGGATAGTCCCAAATCGCCAACATGGCGGCCATGGTGTGCCAAGCCTAAGAGGAGTTACTGGCCGGGTCCAAGATATGTTGGGCACCGAAGTATGTACCCCCATATCATACTTGGGTCATGATGTCAATTGAGCGCAACGTTGAGATACACGGTCGCCACTTGACATCATGACGGGCCAAAAATGGCAAAATTGGCACAAGCACACACAAAAGTGCCTTGAAAGGTGCATAATTATATTATAATATCTTCGGCTTGGATCGTGCAATCACTTAATCCTTCTAAACACAATGACTTGACACCGATGACCTTCGATCCCACATATGTGCTCCACTTGGGGCGCCTTGAAAGGTTACGAGCGCTACTTCCCAAGTGGGCACACGAAAATATGGAAAATTGCAAAACACACACTTTGCTCCCAACGCATCGCTTCGGGTTCACCACACCAGCTTCCCTTCACGAAGGTTAGGCTTGCAATTGATCGTAGGGAGTATGGAGAAGGGGCTTGCACAATATGAGGTCCATTGGCGGGCTTGTCTTGGAGCAATGGACCCGCCAAATGGGCACGCAACACCACACATGGCACATACCACTTATTGCCCAAAAAGGCAGCTCCCACCACGATATGTCATGCCCCTCCAAGGGCATAACTTTGTGTCAATCGCTCATAGGAACTCAAGGAGAGTTCCTATGCAACACCAACACTTGCGCGCTACACTCGAAAGTTATCTTAACGCACGCAATATCATGGCCAAAGAGTTATAACGCAAACTCTACCCTCTTGACCATGATCCATTACACTAGCGCGCACGTGTGGAAACGCAAGGCATATAATGCTTCCTAAATTACGTCGGGAGTATTGTGAATACATCCCACGTTTCCTTATTGTCATTCCTCGCAAGCAACACGAGATATGACCTTCACAAGTGGCCTCACGAATCAACTTTGTTTTGCCCATATCTCTGAGTCAGATGGGGGGCAAGATAAAAGGAAAGTTGATTCGTGCATAGGGAAGCACGTAGGTCCACTCGAAAGAGGTCAAATCAAGTGCGGGGATGTCGAAGTCGAAAATCCGATTTCGACATCCTGAAAAATTCGGATTAAGGTTGCGAGTATTAATTATGAAAATTGCGGATGCATCAATGCAGTTCCTGACGACTTTAGAGTCTTCGTCTCGGATAGCGTTAAAATTTCCATTATAAACAGTTAAACTGGCGGTTACGGTAAAGTCGCGATCCAACCGCCAGCAGTCAAAACAGTGATTATCAGAACGGAAGCGTAAAAATTGACGGAAACAATATGAAAATAAAACCCTGTTGATTCCTGATATTCTGATATACAAATCTCCGCTGGCGGTGCATCGGTTGCCGATGCGGGGCTTCACGGCACGGAACGGCACGGAACATGGGGTTAGTGGACCGGAGACCGGTTGTATGCTCTAACCTGGCCATGGGGTTCTGGGTACCGCTTCAGCACCCCCCAACACACACCATCGAAGCAAGCATCGGACGCCGTGCAGATCACACCAGCGCACACCAACCAGCCAGCGGAAACCACACGGAGAATGGAGGACACACCTACACGAGGTGAACGGGCCACACCCACAGAGGAAGCCGCAGAGAACGCCGCCGCACGGCGCACCACCACGCCCTCAGCGCCAGGCGACGACCCCGGCTACCACAAGGGCCACCTCACAGGCACCGGAAGAGGACGAAGGCACGGCCACCGCGGCCACGACTAGGGACCGAAACCCCCAAAGGACACGGAACCAAGGCACAGGCCCCCAGGGAGGGCAACCCCACGAACCGTCACGCGATCGACCTACCCGACCCACCAGCCCGAGCGGCACGCCCGGGCCCCAACAGCACGGACCCAGCGAGACACCCACACCTAACCGCATCCCAGCCGCCAGCCAGCCACACTCCGGCCCGCACTCCGCACCACGACACAGGCCAGGCTGACCTCCACTGACCCACCGCGGCACCACGCGAGACCACGGCACATCGCACCACAGCGCACCACAGTGCAACGCGCCACAGCACGACGCGACGCGACGCGGCACAGAGCGGCACAATACGACAGAACTGACCCTAACCTGAAGGACTAACCGAAGCCAGCCAGCGCACACCCCGGAAGGCGCCGCACCAGCACGCCACACACCAGCACCGCAGGCCACACACGGGGCCACAGGGCGCCTGGCAACAACGGTGTCGGACCACCCAGAAGATTAAAACCGGCACCGCAGAGGGAAAGGACGCGAACAACCCCAGCCCCCTAACCCAGAACCACAAGCAGCCATCTGGCGCAGCCGCCCATCCGGCAGAGCCAGGACCTAACCCGGCAAGAAGGGGCGCCGAGCCCACCGTGTACATAGCCCACCCGACCCATGGGGCCGGAGCGCGACCAAACAGAATGCAACGGAAAACAGCAGCCCGGAAGACAACACTGAATGCAGGCCAGTGCGTGCACTAACCCAGGGAAGGCAGAGGGAGGAACAGGCAAGCCCCCCCCCCCCAAAAGAAAAGGGAGGGGGGAGGGGGAAAAGGCGCGAAAACAGCCCACAGCCGCCAAACTGCCCGCCAACACCACCAGAGGCAGCCAAACCCCCCCCCCCAGAAGGCACCGAAGACAGGACCCCCAAAGAGGCACAGGGGGACCACCCACCCAAAACCGGCAACACCAAGCCAGGAACAGCGGCCCACCGGGAAAAGGGACAACGAAAAGAGCAAAAAAAAAAAAAGAGAGCCACCAGCCCAGCCCGAAAGAAAGGGGATGGGGGGACAGGGACCACAAGGCCCGGGATAGGAGAAAAAAAAAGCGCAAAAAACACACCCCGACAACCCAGCCAAGTGTAAGGCATTCGGCGGAGGTAACCCAAAACTCTTGCGATTTCTCGAAAACCCGTTCTCCTTGCTTATTCAAACTCTTGTAACCTCAAACTCTCAAAACCTTTAACGTTCGTTCCCCTTAGTGGTTGCTGCTTTTCCTTGCTTCCCGTGCACTCCTTGGATCCTGCTTGTTCTGCACTCCTTGTACTTTGCGCTGTGCATGCACTGATGTACACATCCCGCACGCAAACCCTGCATCTTCATAAGCACCAAGCAGTTTTGATCTCCATTGTCGTTGTTCAGCACGGAGTCCCTTGCTTGCCTGAGCGGTCACTGCCGGCGTCACGAGCGTGGGCAGTTTGGGGACTTTGGCACCCCTCCGTGCAACATATCTACAACAACCAAAAGAATGCCAAGCACAGAATTAATTATAAATAAGCAACCACAAAATAACGTAACACAGAGCTTCTCTCTTTCTTTCTCTGTTCTGATTCCACTCTGGCATTTGCGTCTGCGACGCGCGAATGCGCGATCGCGGCAGGGCTCCTGCAGCCCTGTCCTAGTTGCCCAGGCCGGCCTATTACACTCCCCTCCTAAGACACTACACGCAGCGTGGAGAGTCTGATATAAAGCCAAAACCAATGGCTGGCCTGGGCAACAAAACCTACAAAAGGCATAACTTGGGGCGTGGGGGCGGGCTGCGGCTGCATGCTTGCTTGCAGAGCTGCAGTCTTGATGGTGTAGTCTTTGCTGGCCTGGGCACCAAAGGCGTCCGGCTTCTGGGGGATACTTATTGGGGCTAGAAGGGAGCTACTCTTGCTCGACCACACCCCTTGCATACGTCCTACCTGGACCGTTTCCCCCACCACCCCTGTCGTAGTGGCTGACCCTTACGCGTACCCACAACCACACACAGCACCCCACCAGCCATGCACTCGCCCGCCAGTGGGTGGGGCCTCAACTAGGCAATCACACACACACACTGCAGCCTACCACCCGCCCAGCAGTCTCACACCCCGCCGTTCGTAGCACCTTTGCCCTGTTGTTGTAAAATTGTCCTAAACGGCCAAATGTTTCTCCCCAACGCGTGGTGCCGGTGCACCGACGCGTTTGGAAACCAAATCAGCATATGCATGCAAAGCCCAACTGATGGGCTGTCATTTGGTGCACTTACATTCAGGATCTGAGCAACCTGTGTTTTTATAAAAAATCACGAACATGACCTACTTGGGCCAAAAAAACTAGCACGGATCGGCACCGCGATAGTGCCGTAACATTCGCTTATGTCTAAAACTGATATAGAATTAATCTAAACAATAAAACTGATTGAAATATCTTAAAAATCGTCAGAAATCGACAATTTCTGGATCGGCGCGCGCGATCTCAGGACTGGCCGTCGCCGACCCAAACTCAGTTTTCTTGTACAGAAAATGGTGAAAACACCATGAATGTAAAACTACAGAAATTCCTGATCCACTGATACCAACACTGTCCAAAATAGTGCTGGGATCGTGGTTTTCTGTGGGTGTACATATATATCAGGATTTTGCACTGAGAAAAGCGAGAATATAGGTTGCACGAAAACCTTACACTCCCCTCCCAAGTCCTGAGACACATCTCAGGCTGAAAAGCACAAAAAAGGTGCAGTGCAACAAGAAAATTGGGTGGGAAAAATGCAAAGCATTTGGGTCGGGTGTTAACCACGCAACTGAATTGCTCCACGGGTTAACACTCCCCTCCCAAGCTCAGAAACACCCACAGAAAATGGGTGCTTCTGTGGCTGAATCTATGAAGATAAGCCGAGGAGCAATACAAAAACACAGATTTTTACTTTGATCCCGGACCTGGGATTTTAGGAGGCACCGCTGGGTTCCGGTACCCGCATGTAATGTACATGTCTACACACACACCACTCATGGCACTCACAAGTGCCTCACACATAGGGTCCCCTGACCCCCAGGCTCAATCACAGTAAAATTTCTGCAATCCTGGACAGAAATGAATCATAAAAAAATGACCTCTGCACAGAATATAAAAAAAAAAATAGTGAACAAACAAAAAAAAAAATGCACTTCTGAGATGTCCTGACCCTGAAACCAAAGACAACACAAAGCAAATCAGAAAAATTCACAGTTTGTAAAATCATCCACTGATCATATGATATAATACAGAAATAACCAATAGGACCATTTCTCATGGCCCATAGTTATTATGATTACAATTAAGGTCACCAATCTTCTTGGCCCATACCATGAATTACTTTTGCTGAAATCTTCATATTTGTGGCTTCCAACTTGACCACTTCGTAACCTGCAGGATGTGGGCAGCGCTGTCGTCCTTGCTGGAGGTTGAGAACTCACCATGGTCATGATATAAGCTTGAGAACCATCCAAAGGTCCATGGCACTTTGTCCATGGCACCTACATGGAGTAATCAATCTTGAGAACCATCCAAAGGTCCATGGCACTTTGTCCATGGCACCCAACTGGAGTAATCAAATGAAAACTATCACGGACAGACACCATTGGGATAATCGCGCTGCAACTTGTTCTTCAGCGCTACACACTCCCAGCGCGATGCTGAAGGTCTCCTTGGTCGTCGATGTCCTTGTAATAGGGCTCAAAGTAGTCAAATGGTCCTCAAATGGTGTAGTCACCAAGGACCTTCTTGAACATGATTTTGGGTTTTACCAATTGCTCCATAGATCTCGTCGACGATGTTTGCGTCGTCGCGGTCGTCGTCTTCAACGTCGTCGTCGTCGTCGTCGTCGTCGTTGAGGGCGTTTCGAAATTCTTTCCATTTTTGGAAATGAATGACCTTAAACTTGTTTTCCTTGAAACTTATCCAAGTTTTCCTTCAAATAACCCAAAAATACACCCCAAATGCAACCACAAAAGGCGACGGAAACATACTACGTGTTCGACGAAATCACGGGAGGGATTTCGAAACGGTCCCTTTCATGTCCTAAGAAGATACGAACAAAAGAGGACATATAACAATGGAATATGACCAAAACAATGCATAAATGCAACATGAACACGAGTCTCCCCCCAACGCGTGGTGCCGGTGCACCGACGCGTTTGGAAACCTAATCAGCATATGCATGCAAAGCCCAACTGATGGGCTGTCATTTGGTGCACTTACATTCAGGATCTGAGCAACCTGTGTTTTTATAAAAAATCACGAACATGACCTACTTGGGCCAAAAAAACTAGCACGGATCGGCACCGCGATAGTGCCGTAACATTCGCTTATGTCTAAAACTGATATAGAATTAATCTAAACAATGAAACTGATTGAAATATCTTAAAAATTGTCAGAAATCGACAATTTCTGGATCGGCGCGCGCGATCTCAGGACTGGCCGTCGCCGACCCAAACTCAGTTTTATTGTACAGAAAATGGTGAAAACACCAGGAATGTAAAACTACAGAAATTCCTGATCGACTGATACCAACACTGTCCAAAACAGTGCTGGGATCGTGGTTTTCTGTGGGTGTACATATATCAGGATTTTGCACTGAAAAAAGCGAGAATATAGGTTGCACAAAAACCTTACAGTTGTCCTGGTGCCTTTACTATACAACAAAAGAGGCTCCACCAAGACAAACCAGGGCAAAGGTGCATTTACATTGATGCATATATATCAAAAACCAACGTCACCGAGGCTGTCAGCGCCTCAGTGATAAACTCATTTTGTCATCTGCCTCATTTAGAATGCGTAATCTCGCCGGAAGAGAAGGTGGTCATCCGCTCATCCGAGCTGCATTAATCCGGCTGCTGTGTCGCTACCCTTGCCCCTGCAAACGGCGTAGACAAGCCTCGAGGCGGTATTCGCCGGAACGCTGGCGCTGCATTTTGCTCACGAGCCTGGCCTCCTTCCCCGGTCAGCCTTCGTCCATAAAGCACTGTTACGGTCCACACATCCATCAGTGCTGGTACTTCAGTCCTCTCTCAGCGCTGTAGCGCCGCTGGCTCTTCAGGTCTCTCTGTGCGCTGTAGCGCAGCGCTGGTATCGTACCAATTTTGGTGCTGTTCTTCTTGCACGCGTCCCCCAACTCAGCGGGCTTTGCCCTGCTGCTCGCTCGCTGCACTGTGCACTGGCGGGGCTGCCTCAGCGCTGCAGTTGGAGAGCTTCGGGGCAATCGTACTTAGCTGAGAGTTTTGTAAGGCATTCGGCGGAGGTAACCCAAAACTCTTGCCATTTCTCCAAAACCCGTTCTCCTTGTTTATTCAAACTCTTGTAACCTCAAACTCTCAAAACCTTTGACGTTTGTTCCCCTTAGTGGTTGCTGCTTTTCCTTGCTTGTTCTACACTCCTTGGATCCTGCTTGTTCTGCACTCCTTGTACTTTGCGCTGTGCATGCACTGATCTACACATCCCGCACGCAAACCCTGCATCTTCATAAGCACCAAGCAGTTTTGATCTCCATTGTCGTTGTTCAGCACGGAGTCCCTTGCTTGCCTGAGCGGTCACTGCCGGCGTCACAAGCGTGGGCAGTTTGGAGACTTTGGCACCCCTCCATGCAACATATCTACAACAACCAAAAGAATGCCAAGCACAGAATTAATTATAAATAAGCAACCACAAAATAACGTAACACAGAGCTTCTCTCTTTCTTTCTCTGTTCTGATTCCACTCTGGCATTTGCGTCTGCGACGCGCGAATGCGCGATCGCGGCAGGGCTCCTGCAGCCCTGTCCTAGTTGCCCAGGCCGGCCTATTACACCAAGAAGGGCTGGGCACAGCCGAGACCCGGGCCCAGCACACACACTCACACCGCACGCCGGAACCGGAAAAGGCGGGGGGCAAGCGGGACGCCCACGAAACCACACACGTCCCATAAGCAGGCGGACACCAAACCCCAACCACGAACACCACAAACAGCCGACACTAGAGGGACAACACCACAAACCGTGCCCAAACACACCCACCCAAGACCCCAGCCAGGACTGGCGGGGTTAACAAAACCCACACCCAACGGCCAACCGGACCCAAACACAAACACCGCACAACAGTAGGAAACCCAGTGCCCACAGCCCGGGCACTGAGGCAGCCCGTGCCATGCAGGTGACCCGGCCAAACGAGATCCGGACACCGGGGGTAAGGCTGCATCCTAAGGCCTGCGCTGCTTTGGGACTCGAGGCGGAGCGTGCGACACCCAAGCGCCTCGGAACCCTAGTACCAAGAACGTGCATGCATGCCTTGGGAACGGGATACGCCAGGAAGTCCGGTGAACCTCTAGGGTTCCGCCCAAAGGAGGGGACGTGCGCAAGCACGGAGGCACACCCTCCCGGCGAGACAAGCATGTCACGCTGGCGGCGATCAGCCCTCCCGGTGTTGCCCGGGGCCGCTTTGTTGGGGGCCAACAGTCAGGTCTAGCGGGATGTAAGCCGCCTCCCCTCTTCACGCGCGGAGCCTCTTCCTGTTCGTCACAGGGGCGACGCCAGGGGGAACCATGGGGCGCCTCTCCACGACGGAGTGCACCTACCTACCTACCTACCTGGTAGACCCGGCATCTCATTTTTGGCTGTCTGTCAAGTGACTGTAATAGAATCGGGGATTTGGGCGTCTCAGAAGCTTACTGCAGGATCTCTACAAGACCTCTTAGAGCTTCAAGATCCTAGGACACTACAATATTTGTTCATTTTTGGCTCGTATTTTAAGCCTACGGCTCTCTGCTACAGTCAGTAAGAATAAGTGCTTTTCCAATGCTTTAGGGTATACTTTAGTTGTATTAGAGGTGCTCTAAGCACTCATGCATTTTATCTTAGTATTGGCCCAACCCAAATGGGTGATGACACATTTTGACCTATGGAACCAAACACTAAATCAGGATGTTGTGTGGACCCCTTTATCCCCAAGCTATAAGCACTAAAACATTTTTTCCTGGGTGACTGAGGCACTGATATACTGGGGGCAGAGCCTATGAATTTATGTATGTTTTCTCATGAATTCTTAGCTGTCCTAGTGGTATGCACCCTAGGGGGCTGGGGCACCTCTTTTTGAGAGGTCCTGGGTTCAATACCCAGTCAGCCTAGCTAAGTAGGATTATCCCATGTGACATGGCAGTGACCTCAGCGCCACAAGCCATGCCACCTCAGCACCTATGGGACCCAA
This sequence comes from Eutreptiella sp. 'Long Island Sound 2002', assembly GCA_964036045.1. Lineage (NCBI taxonomy): Eukaryota > Euglenozoa > Euglenophyceae > Eutreptiales > Eutreptiaceae > Eutreptiella > Eutreptiella sp. 'Long Island Sound 2002'. The sequence goes on along the minus strand of OZ038380.1, from coordinate 63,300,927 downwards.
AAACAAAGAGTGCACATCTCAAGATGGCACTGTGGATGAGAGTGAGCCCTTTGGGCAGTTTTCCAATCAGCTTTTCTCAAACATGTAAAATATTTCATCCTGACTTGCAATGTATGCTAATTGCTGTGGTCTATTGTTGATAGTTGTCTTTATCTAACTCTTTGTGACTGCAGCCCTTCATGCTTTGATCCTGATTCTCTTCTCCGTGCTTATCTCTGGCTTGGGTTATCCTGGATTGGTTGTATTTCAACAATAAACCATTTTCCCTATCAGAAACAACCAGCAGGAACCCTACACCAGCAGCAAGCAGCAGGAGAGGCACAACAAACACACAGTGATGAAATCACTATAAAACCTTCTGGGAACAAGAGGCATACAGTCTCTGTGTACCGGCAGCAACCCCGTGCCATACATCCAGTGCGCCGAGATCTGTCATATATAGGCAAGAAGGGCGAAGATGGACACAAAGAAGGAGGACACCGACATGAGGACGGCGCCTGAGGCACCAGCAATACCAGCACCTGGTGAACCTGGACCTGGACCTAGCGCTGTACCTTCCGTGCCCTTACATGGGCCAGTGGACGTGGTTGATGACTCGCTGCAGGGACTTCAGTCGGCCTTCCGGGCCCTCTCAGTCGAGGAGGTGGACACCAAGCCTGTGAAGAGAAAGAGAGAGAGAGAGAAGGATGCTGGAGAAAGCACGGCAGACGAAGGAGTAGACCATGGGCACGACCCGACGAGTGAGTCGACCTTCGAGGGCGCACCAAGCGCTTCTGGCCTCCACGCATCACCCTCTCCTACTACCACCAAAATCCCAACTCCAGACCAAGCCGCTACAACATCCACACCCATAACCACCCCGCCTATGGCTGAGGGCACAGGCTTTCCTGGTATGCCTACCTACCCTGCCTATGGTGTGAACCCCCCTACCACTACATTCTCAGAGGCAACTACAACCAGTGAGCCGCTGACCTCCAGTTCTGCGCCGCGATGGTATGCGGCTGACTTTCACCATCCTCTACCCGCTACGGGAGCCTATGTGGATGTTCCTGGGTATGCAACCCTGAGTGGGCTGAGGAGAGGACCTGAGTCATGCGAGAGCAGGTGTAGAGGATCGGGGAGATCCTCCAACAGGTCCCTGACGCGTTTGGAGATAAAAGAGGCTCTCCAGGGAGCCACCTCCGAACTTGTGGGCGATCTCATTCAAGAGATTCGGGCTAAACTAGAGCCCCTTATTCCGCCCCAAGCGTCACCTACCACGGTGGGAATGTCATGCCATTGAGTACAGGCTAACCACCTGATGGCAGGGTTGACAAACACGCTGGGGAGCCTGAGGAGCCGACCGATGCCGACCCCTGCAGCGATACCGAGAAGGTCTTTCGTACCGAGGACGGCCCAGCCACCCTACAGCCAAGTGGGGAATTCTATGAGAGCCGAGCTGGACCGGCTGGGGCTGACAGCCTGAGGGCAACGGTCGACGTGGAGCCCTATGGCTCTAGTGACCTAGGCGGAAACCCCTCGGATGATGAGCCGCCGTCGATGACTTTCGCTTCGCCCTCGGAGGACGACGACCCTGAGGACCCCGAGAACCCAAGTTAGCAGAAGAAAAAGAAGAAGAGGAAGACCCGGCGCCCTGGGGGACGCAGGTCTCAGGAGGCTAAGGCCATTGCCACCTCCAAGATCGTGGTGAACTTGCCTGAGTTCACAGGCAAGGACCTCAGCGAGTTCCCTGAGAATTTTGGCCGGTTCCTCCGATTGACCGGCCAAACCCACGCTAGTGGACGGGTCAAGTGCGATCTGCTCCTGCAGTGTTGCAAGACCAAGTACCTGGACAAGCAGGTCAAGCAGATCGTGACTAAGTCCGCCACCTTTGCCGACGTGTTGGTTGCCTTGGAGAGGCAGTACGCAACCTATGAAACCGACCTCTCCATCAGGGCCGAGATCCAGAACCTGGCCGTGCTGCCCAACAACCCCAAACCTGGCAGGGTCTCTGAGCTACTGGCTGACCTGGATCACTGGGCTGGACGATTGACGCCCGGTTACTACAGCAGCGACGACCTGCTGTTCTGGTTGGTGGCTAAGCTTCCTTTGGAGCTATGGGACGAGTGCCGTTCAACGGCAGAGCGCAAGGCTAGAGCCCTCCACTACGAGGATTTCTGTGTACTACTCCTGGAGCTTGCGCTGGAGAAAGAAAGCGACCAGCACCTGAACAACTACCGTCCTGGAGGGGGAGGCTCTGGAAGCCATGGCAAAGGGTACCAAGGATCCAGACCTCGACAGGGGACTACCCCCAAACACGCCCGTATCATGCAAAATGTCAAGGAGCTCTTCTGGTGTGATGCCAGAGATGAGCAGGGTCACCTGCAGCACGCCCCTGACTGCGAGCAGCGAGACTGCTTCGTAGTCCAAGGGAAGAAGCAGGCGACCAACACCGGCGCCAACGTGAAGATGCCGGATCACTACAGGTGTACTATCACCTGTGCCTTCTGTGGGAAGAGGGAGCACTACGAGGATGAGTGCTACCACAAGGAGCGCCTGTCGGCGAAGCTGAAGGGCGAGGATCCTGGCAAAGGCTCCGGCAAGGGCGGTGGCAAGGGCAACGGCAACGACTCCGGCAAGGGCAAGTCGAAAGAACATGGAAAAGGGCAAGACAAGAGTCAAGGTGAACGAGGAGGAGGCGCTAACCGCCAACCTGACAAGGACACCAAGAATCCGGACAAGAACGGAGGCAACCCCAACCCTAATCCAGGGGGGAACTCTGAGCCCCCTGGAGGGCAGTCTGGTCCTACCACACGCTCACAAACGCAGGCCCAGCGAGAACAAGGAGCCAAGCGTGAGCATGAAGGTGGTGATGACGGCAACGCTAAGAAGAGAAGCCGTTTCATGAAGAAGGCCCGCAAATTGCGGAACAAGGGGTTCGAGGTGACCTGTCCCGCGGAGTTCTGACGGGGACGCTCCGGTGGGGCCCTGGACCTGGTGTTCTGGGTACGTATCCGACTAGGGGGACGTGAATACCTGGGTGTATTGGATACTGGAGCCACCATATCTACAGTGGCCAAGAAAATTTTACCTTGTGGGAGCCTGAAGAACAGCCTGACCACCGCGGCTATACGAATGGGGGATGGACATGTGGTGCACAGCTGCGGGGACTGTGAAGTGGAGGTACCTATGGGCTCCCGAACTCTCACCCATCGGTTCTATGTGATGGACACTGGGGCCTTTGACTTTGCATTGGGGACTGACTTCTTCGTGCAGCACTCCCAGATACAATCCCCGACGCTGCAAGCGCCCTACCTTCTCTATGTGGACCACGGCAGTGGCAGAGAGTCCGTGCTACTGGAGCAGTCGGAACACACCTCGAGCTACCTGAGGGTTTCGGAGGAGGAGCCCTCGAACATGATGGCAGCCTCCAAAACTGAGGACTATCAACTATTGGGGGAAGTCCTAGACCAAGGTCTGAAGGGGTTCCGTTATTCTAGAGAAGACCTGAGTGGGGAGTTGTTCGCCAGCGACAAGCAACATGTCCTGGACCTTTACTGCAGCCAGGGGAAGAACTGCAGCTACAAATTTTACTGGCCTTCTTTCGAGATGGCCTACGGGAACCCCAGGTTCAGTGGACTGGGGACGGTCTTGACCAAGGTGGCCCTGGAACGTTCCCGTATGGTCCTGTGTTCCCCCGATTGGGGAGCCCATGGGGGCAAAGAGTACTGGCGAACCCTCCTGGACAGGCTGACTATCGGCTCTGTTCGGTTACCTGATGAGGCCATCTACGTGCCTCTGAAGCGTAAGACGCCTATTGGGACACCCGGATGGGGGAGTATGCTCAGCGTGGTGGACGGAGGTCTTACCTCGATCCCCTGGGAGGACCTGGACTCGACTCTGGTCCAGGCTATACAACGAGAAAGCGATGGACTCGCCTTGGGTGACTTGAAGGATCAACTACGACCGCAAGATGCTTTTGAGACTATACCCGGGGTAGATGAATACTTCGTGACTAACACCAACACCCCCAACTCTCCCTGCCATGTACCTGTTCCTGATGGAGTCTCTGAGTGTGGACTTTCCGAGCTCCCTAGCTCTATTCACTCAGATGACGAAACTGAGCACGACGCCTTCTTCGTGCAGACCTGTGCGGAGGAAGTGGAGAACGCCGAGTACGTCGCCCCACTGAAACCCCTACTCTCCATGAGGGTGGAAGACCCCTTGGACGAAGAGCTAGATCCCCGATCCAGGCTGAGGGAGTATGTGGACTCCAAGAGGAGGTTGGTGGCAAAAAGGCTATGCTACGCTAAGCCTACCCACAGCTCATGGCCACTGAAGCAAGGACGTATGGGATATTCATCCTAATTGAAGGAGGACCTCGAACAGAAGATCACCACCTGGAAAAGGGGAATAGATCTTAAGCTCATGAAGAGCGTGTGGGGTGCCCATGTGAGGACCCCAGAGGAGGACGACCTCTCGGAGGAATCTGTATGTGAACCCCCTCGAGCCTGCCTATGTTGCCATCGTCCACCAGAGATGATTGAACAAGACCTACTTTATGCCTACCAAGGGTTGAAGGACACTACCAAGGGCGAAGAGTCGGTGGAGGATCACCTCCTGACGTCTATTACTCAGGGGGCAAGCAACTTACACTCTGAAGAGGACATGGAGGACAAGATCAAGCTATTGGACCCGCGGGTGCAGACGCTTTTAAGGACCTATCTGGAGGTGTTCGGTGAACTACCACACCCAGCCTCATGTGACAAGCTGGTACAGATAGACCTCAAGCTGAAACCCGAGTTCGTGGGTCACAAGATCCGGAGGAGACCCTATCCGGCTTCTAAAGAGCAGGCCGACGAGATTGAGCGCCAGATACAAGAATGTATCGACGCTGGCCTAGTCCTGGAGTGCAAGGACGGGGACTACCCCAACACTGCAGCCCCTGTTTCCTGGTGGCTAAACCTGGGTCTACAGCCAAACAGCTGGTAGTGGACTATGGAGAGCTGAACAAGAAAACGCTGAACAACTCAGGGTCCATTCCTAATATGGAGGCTACCCTTGAGAAGATAGCCTCCTGTCGCTACAAGCCCAAGATGGACAAGAGGAGCGGATTCTGGCAGGTGGACCTGACGCCCAACGCTCAGGAGCTACTAGCCTTCATCACCCCTCAGGGGAGGGTGTTCAAGTGGAACGTCATGCAGTTTGGCGTGGCCAACGCACCCGCTCTGTTTCAAGAGCTGATGAACGAGATCTTGTCCATCCTACGAAGGAGACCTAAGGTGCAGGAACTCATATCCCGTAGGGCCCAGATGGAAGCACCCATCGACGATGTATGCCTCGGGACCAATACCCAGGAGGACCACCTAATCCTCTTGGGTGAGTTCTTTGCGGTCTGCCAAGAGAACCACACGACTCAAGCTGGAGCAGTGTGAGTTCATGCGGGAGACCATGCAGTACCTGGAGTTTGACGTTGGCTATGGGTGGTGGACCCCAGCGGCCTCTAAGGCCAAACCCCTGATGGACGCTAAGGAACGACACAAAGACCCCAGGAAAGCACTTCATGATGTACGCAGTTTCATTGGGGCGTGCAACTTCTTTCGCCGCCATATCAAAAACTTCACCTACACCAGCGCCATTCTGACGGACCTGATCAAGAAGAGTACTACTTGGCGCTGGGGCCCACAAGAGCGGCAAGCGTTTGACGAGCTCAAAGACAAGGTGGCCAACGCTAAGTGCTTGGGCGTGCCTAGGGCACAAGGGGAGATTCTCCTGGTGACCGACGCCCCCAATGTGGGCGGTGGTGGAACGTTGTTCGAATGGCAAGCACTAGAGAAGGAGGAGTTCGACTCGGCTATTTCCCAATGGGGGACTGAAGGTCTCAACCGAGATGAAACTCTCAAGCACAGCTACCCTGACGACAAGTGGGTCCTAGTACCTCTGGGACACTGGAACTGCAAACGGAACCAGGCCAGGGGGAACTACTCCACCTATGAGCAGGAATTGCTCGCGGGTATGCTGGTGCTATCCTCACAAGCACGACTGATGGGGAGTAGCCCTGTGGTCTGGCTGTGCGACCAAGGGCCCCCCACCTGAGAAGGCCAAGCTACGGCGCTGGTGGACCTACCTCAGCCAACTACGGCTGACGGTACACCATGTCCAGGGAGTGAAGAACGAGTGTGCAGACTACATCAGCCGCAACAACTTCGACGCCCTGATTGGTGCCCGGTCTGAAGCGCTGGCTAAGGAGGCGTTCAGCCGTATGGACGTCCACTGGGACCTCAACATGACTATGATACGCCCCCTGGATGGACTCCAACAATCGGAGTACCTGAAGGAGTTTGGGGATATCTACAAGCGCCTGGAGAAACGCCTTGAACCCCTCCTGGTCAACCAAGATCAGTGGAAGAGGGACAAGAGCTACCTCTGGCACGAGGACCGCATTGTGGTACCCAGTGACAGAGTCCCAGCGCTGCTGAAGTGGACCCATGAGTCCAGCGGTCATGTGGGTGCTGACCGTACCCTGAGGCTATTCAAGCAGTGGTTGCACACTACGTGGACTGACGACCAACTGCGGAAAACCCTCCAGCCTATCGTGGACAAGTGCCCGTGTAGATCCTGCAAACCAGGGGATATTAGGGACTGAGGTCTCTACTCGACCCTGCCCATCCCTCACTGTACTAACAGTGTTCTATACGTGGACTACACGGAGATGCCGATCTTCGGGGGCTATGACTTCGCCCTTGTGGTAACCTGTGGGTTGACCAGGTTTACCAGGGTGTTCCCATGTACCAAGCACATTACCGGGGAGGAGACTATCAAGATACTCCTGGAGGAGTGGTTTTGTGTCTATGGGGCACCCAAGGAGATCAACTCCGATGAGGACGAATACGTACGCTCAGATACCGGCTGGTACAAGAGGGTCCTGAGATCCCTCGATGTCCAGGTGTCTACGGGGATCCCCTACTCTCACACGAGCAACCCCCTATGTGAGCGACGGATCCGTGTCCTCAAGGAGAATGTAAGGATATGGTGCAAAACTGAGCGCACCAGAGACTGGGTGAGACTACTCCCCGTCATATCCTTGATGATGAACTCCTAAGAGAGTTCGGCCACAGGCTACCCGCCCCATGAGCTTTTCCTAGGGCGCCCGGCGTGGTTCCTACATGCCCCCAATCCAGAGGACACCCATTCTTCCGTGGGTGAGTGGGTCGAAGAGCAACAAGCGAAGGTGGACAAGGCCAAGGCTATGCTCCAGAGAGTGAGGGAGCGTCAGTGGAACAAGAAGAACAAGCACCGAGTACCGGCAACCTACCAAGAGGGGGACTGGGTGCTGGTGCACCACAGCCGACTACCCGCCTGGCCACGCTCTACCAGCAATGACCAATCTTCGGGCCCTACGAGATTCTATCTGTGGATGGACACCGTATGACCGTGCGGTGATCTCCCCGTCTAGGGGGGACCCTGGTGTGCGCTGCTTAACACCTGAAGCGCTACTATGATCCTGATGACCTCTGTGGTGAGGAGTGGGAGCTGAACAACGAAGAAATCGCCGCCCTAGACCTACAAGGGGCTGCGAGCCCTATGGAAGTGGAAGGGGAACTCCCCGACATGAACGTTGAGGAGATGGCTAAGGAGGGCTTCTACCTGGTGAAGTCTGTCCTACGCCACCGCTATCGCCAGGGTTGGCGCTTCCTCACCCTCTGGGAAGGGATTGGAGTCAAAGAGGCCACCTGGGAATCCCTCTTTCCGTTTGTTCTACCTGAGCGACGCCTAAACTCAGTTCTGCTAGACTACTTGTCCCAGAACAACGTTGGTGAGTTGCTGAGGCTCCCTGAGACGCTTGCCTCCAAGACTAAAGCTAGGGACGGAACCTTACCCTTACCTGCCCAAGCGTATGTGTGAGTGTGCTATTCCTAAGGTCCTGAGAGCAAGCGGCAAAAGTGGTGTCCTAATTATACCGTAGTCTGCACGCTTGTTAAACCTGGAGGGTTGTCTTACCGATGCCACGGGGTACGCCCTGGGTCTCCCCTCCCCTAAGCGCCCAGTTTCTGTGATGGCGCAAAAACTTCGGGGAATACCCAGCGTACTAATCCAGGTATTGTGTTCCGTACCTATCTGTCTACTACAGGGAGGGGTGGCCAAAAGGTATGAAGGCTTGAAAACGCCATTTTGCTACGATGGCCAAAATCTAGCCTAACCACTGCCACTGCCCACCAACCCCGCTAAAATTGCAGGAAACGGGTGGGACAGTGACACACGCACTACAGGTCCTACACACCCTACAGTGGCACCATCCTGGTGGGCGAGCGCTACTGCAACTGGCTGAAGGCACCACTCAGGACTACCACTCCTACACGCACGCTCTACTGGGTGGCGTTAAAGATGAAGACAAGGGCCCTAGCGGCTCACCTGTGAGTTTGCAAGAAAACACAGAGCTACTAAGCGTCTGTGGCCTAACAGGGACGCCACAACACGTTTCCCTGTGAGGCCTTGGAGGGAAGGGGTGCTCTTCTGGCGTGCACAGCGTGAATGCTGAATATGTCGGGCTACGCTTGCCCCTCTTGGCCGAGTCGTAGCTTGTTGTTTATGTGATCAGCGCCGTACATTTTAGCACGGCTTCAGACTGCACCAGTTCACCCTGACCTTCCCACCTGAAGAGCAAAGGGGGATGCAGGAGCGTTTGCAGAGGAGGAACCAAGACCATCTCCATGTATTATACGCTTCTCAGATGGCCCTATAATACGCTGTCCACAAACGCCCCTATCAACGAAGCAAGCTTAAGGAACGCCACCCGTTCTGTTAGAGAACGTGGGGTGGAGCCCCTGGGTAACCTAAACAAGGTTTACCGTGCGCATTTTGCGTGGCCTACCCTTTAATGGGTGTTTGAATGCACGAGCATGCACGAGTCTACCGTCAATCTGGGTCAACCGCTGTTTCTCTTCCTAATCTTACCCACAATCACGAACTCCACCAGGGGGTGGCCCCACCTGGGCCTACCTACCTTACTCACCGCCAGAGAGTGAAGCAGGGTGAGCGAAAAGCGAGACACAAGCAATTAACGACGCTATGCATATGTGTGTATGTCTAATCACCCTGGACTTACCTCTAATCATCTGCAATCTTTCTCATCTATCCCTCTATCGTTTGTTAGCCTGCTACAAGGCACGTTCACGGAGACACGTGACGAGCAATGTGCATGCTGCATACGAGACGAGCACACCTGTGGTTAATACCTGATTCATTGAAGTCCTCCTGTTGATATTTCAAATCTTGAATCTTGAAGTCTGAATGTCAATGTGGGTGTAATCTTTATGTTAGTCTATTCATGTGTGTTTCGTCATTTTCGTCATTCTGCGTAACATACGTTTATAATCTTATTAATTCTTTATTTTCCGGCGCTTCGCTAGGAGCCGCTCCTGCGTGCCGTCTTTTTCTGCGTAAGAATTTCTTGATTGAAAAAATAAAGAGATGACTACAAATTTTATAAAAATGTGCATCTGATGGACAATTGGATTCTGTCCAGGTGTGTGCCTTCAGAAAAATTCTAGGCCGTCATTTGACGGATTTAGGTGTTGTCGCTTCGCGTTTGCGTGGATTCGTCCCTCATCCTCCCACTCCTCTGTTGTACAGACGTCCTCGCAAAGCCTCGTTGAGTAGACGGCTGTTCGGGCCGAAAAGCAGCAGCAGGAGACTGAACCAGAATCAAGACCCCTCCAAGGGGCAATTCTAATTAAATCAGCGCACCCTCGCCCCAGTACCAGGACAGGTGTCTCCATCAGGTTCAATGAGACTTGGGTCGAGCGTCTTACGAGAGTCTGGCGTTGGGTTGTGTTACGCTGCAGCTTGGAGGGAGGGATGCAAATGCATATGGTCTTCGCATGCCCTATTCCAACCCCACCAAGCCACAGGAACCCCGGCAGCGCCAAGAGCGCTGAGTTTTCTGTTGGAAAATTGTCATTAACAATGCAGCAAGAGTCGCTGGCCATGGTAAAGCGCTCTTTTCCAGTGTTAGGGAAGCTTTAGGTATTCTAAAGTAGGTGTCGAAACCAAGGAAAGGCCAAGAAAAAATCCCTTTTTCCTGAAAATGCGACAGTGGTGGCCAGCACAGCACAAGGGGGGAGTAAGAAAAAGTGCTTTTCCAAATGCTATAGGGTATACTTTAGTTGTATTAGAGGTGCTCTAAGCACTCATGCATTTTTATCTTAGTATTGGCCCAACCCAAATGGGTGATGACACATTTTGACCTATGGAACCAAACACTAAATCAGGATGTTGTGTGGACCCCTTGATCCCCAAGCTATAAGCACTAAAACATCTTTTCCTGGGTGACTGAGGCACTGATATACTGAAGGCAGAGCCTATGAATTTATCTATGTTTTCTCATGAATTCTTAGCTGTCCTAGTGGTATGCACCCTAAGGGGCTGGGGCAACTCTTTTTGAGAGGTCCTGGGTTAAATACCCAGTCAGCCTACCTAAGTAGGATTATCCCATGTGACATGGCAGTGACCTCAGCGCCACAAGCCATGCCACCTCAGCACCTATGGGACCCAAAAACAAAGAGTGCACATCTCAAGATGGCACTCTGGATGAGAGTGAGCCCTTGGGGCAGTTTTCCAATCAGTTTTTCTCAAACATGTAAAATATTTCATCCTGAGTTGCAATGTATGCACCCCGACAAGAGGGCACGCCACTTCCTGCAGACGGGCACAGTCCCGGCCGCCCCGCCAGACTCCGAGTGGCAATGGGACGCGGGGGAGGCGCAGCCGCTGCCGGGCCCCTTGGTCCTCCCGTTGTGGTATTTGCCCATGGGCACCCTGGCCCACGCCACTCAAGCCGTCAAGGGGGCTTTCCCGCAGCCGCTCCTCCCCGGCGTGGCCCTGCTCCTCAGCCTGCAGGCGGGGGCGGCCTGGGTACGGTGGAAGGAAGGAGGCGGGCGCTCGAGCCCCTATTTCCCCATGGTCCAGGGCCAGGCGCTGCTCCACGCCGAGGGCATGGGGACCGTGGAATGGTGGGCGATCGTGCCCGGCACGGCATGCAGGTTGATCACCGCGGCCGCCCCACAGCCCATGCGATCGCCGCCGGCGTGCCACCGCCTCCTACGGATGGTCCCCTCTTTGGCCCCCCAAACACGCCTTTACGAGGGACGTATGGAGGGCCATACTGAGCCACACCAGGGAGTGGCTAACGAACCCGGGTGCACGGTACCCGCCGGGGCCGGTGCTCGAACAGCTCGCGGCCCCCACACCCGGGGTCTGCCACGCCCTGCACAGGGCGTCGGCTCTCACGGAGCAGCTCAACGACGAGGTGCTAGACCTGGCGCTGGAGCCGCTGTGGGTGCTTTACCCGCAGACCCACATCCGACCCGCGGGCACGTCCAACCGCCTAGGCCGCCTGGGGTTGCAGCGCCGCGCCGAGGCCGCGCACCCGGGAGGCGTGGTGGAACAGTGGCTGACGCTCCGCAACCTGTCCGCCGCGGAAGGCCACTGGTACCTACCCCAACTCCTCCTCCTACCGCGGGCGGCCCCGGAACACCGCCGGCAAAACCCGTACCACACGCACCCGGAGCGCCGAGGCGCGCAGGGCTTCCTGCAGCCAGTCCCGCCCGCCCTCTCGCCGGGGCCGGGCCCGGAGGCGCTGCAGCAGGGCCCCCTGCTCGACACCGCCACCACGGTACAACAAAGGGGACGCGACGGCGCGGATGGTGGTGAACCGGACGTCACGAACTGCGGAGCGGTGGCCTGGATGGCAGCCTGCAGGCACCTCGCCCGAGATACCACGGGGCTCTGGCAGTACAGACCAGCGGACCGCACGGCGCTGGCGTCTGCGGTCGCGGCCGTCACCATGGGTCCCATGGCGGCGTGGCCGGCGCAACTGCTGCCCCACGTCCGCTGCCGCGACACGCAGCCTCGCCGGCTGGCCGCAACGCACGCGCCGACGGCACCCCTCACGGCGGAGCAGCTGTACGATGTCGCGGGGGCGCTGCTGGCGGACGGCGGGGAGAGCTTCGTCCACCACCACGTCCCGGCGCAGATTGCGGGAAGCATACAAAGGCCGAAGCGCGATGCACCACACCCGTGGCACGCCACACTCCGCGGGCGCACCCGCGTCTGGGATGCGGGCGATGGCACACCCCCTCCCGGGCCTCAGCAGGGGGAGGCACTGGTGCTGCAGACGGCAGGCTACCAGGCCATCCTGCACGGCCACGCCGGAGGGCTGGTCGCACGTCCTGGCCGGGGGCCGCTGGACTGTCTGGCACAGCACCGCCAGGCAAGGGGCATTCCCGCGCCTGCCCCACGTCGACTGGCAGCCGGGGCCGACGCAGGCCTACTATATGTCTGCGGACCCCTGGCCGCAGGCAGTCCTGCTACACACCGTCAGCGCCCCTAACAAGAGGCAGGAACCGGGATGGGTCAACCCCCCCGCACTGGTGTGGAGCCCCGACCAGGAGGAGCATCTACGGGCCGCGTGGCAGGGAGACGCCATCAGGGCCACGGACGTCCCGGACCTCCACGCGGGGCCAATCACGCACGCCCGCCCGGCGGCTACCCTGGCGGTGGCCAAACGGGGACAGCAGAACCCGCAGTGGGTGGTCTGCATGTTCAGCCCGGCAGATGCGCACATCGTCGTCTGCGACCCCGAGCGCCTGCCAGGGCCCGAAGCCGTGGTCCGCGTGGCAGACTGTACCCGCATGATCGTCAAGGCGCTACGGGAGGGCGAACACCAGGCCCTCCTGCTCCAGGTCAGGCTGAAGGACAACGCCCGGGCGGCTAGGCTGGGAGTGTGGCCGGCAGCGGCGCACCCCGCCGACCTAGAGCTCCAGCTGGCGGTCCCGACCACAGTGTACCACTGGCTACAAGCCTTCCACGACCTGCGATGGCGGGGCAAACCCGACCGCCAAATCGGCTCCACGCACTGGCAAACGTGGCTGCAAGCAGACGCGCAGCGTGATGCCATCCGGAGTCTCGGGCCCGCGCCCGCGACACGAGCCCTCGATGCGGCGGCCCCGGACCGCACACTGGCACCACACACGGTTCCACTGGCCAACCTGCCCTTCGAACCAGCAGCAGAGGGCGCCATCCAGAAGTCGGTGCCGCTCCCCCCGGCGCGAGGGGCCACGGAGCCAACGAAATGCCCCCTGTGTGCAGACAAGTACTGCACAAGCGGGGCAATGCTGGAACACCTGGCGTGGCACGCGGTGCACGCAGCAGCCCCGGTGGACGACAAGAAGGCGGCCTCCAACATCCTGCAAGGGAGGGCACGGAGGTCCCCGTGGCACGCCCCGTACGCCCAGCGCCCCCCGCCCCAGGCGGCCGACCACGCAGACGGCGATGAGGAGGCACCCGGGGCGGCCCCAGGGACCGGCGGTGCGGCCCAACCAGGGTCCATCCCCGCGGGGCTGCCCCCCCTGGCCCCCCTGGCTCCCCCGGCCCCCCTGGCCCCCCTGTGGGCCCCGCTGGGAAATGGCTCGAACCCCATGGCCCCGGCGCAGCCGGATGCCCTGGCTGCGCCGGCGGACCCAGCGGTGATGCCGATGCGGGATAGCTGACTCCAGGAGGACATGGCGGGCGACGCCCTATGGCTCCTGTTGTGGAACCTGCGCAACGGCCTCGTACTGCCAGACTAGTCCCTCCGGGACACGCTCCGGCACCGCCGGGGGCCAGCGGCCTGTACCGACAAGGAGCAACTCATCACCGGCATGCTACCCCAGGAGGGGGGCTTTGCCATCATGCTCCAGGAAACAGGGATCGCCACCTGGGCGCAGGAGATGCAGGTGGCCGCGGCGCTCCGGGACAAGGGGTACACCCCCTTCTTCAGCAGCTGGCTGGCGGAGACCGGAGCCACTTCCACCTCGAGAGGGGGGGGCCTCCTCACCGCGGTCAGCAGCAAGTACGTGGCGGAGCACGAGGTGCTCAGTTTCACGGAAATTGTCCCCGGGAGGGCCGCCGCCCTGGAGATCCGCACGGACGGGGGAGGCCTCACCCTCATCAACGTCCGTGTGCCGCAAGCAGGCTGCTCCCCGTGGGCGGGACGGGCGGCGTTCTGGGCCGACATACAAATGTATGCCACGGCGCGCAGCCTTGGTGGGAGACACCCCCTGGTCATCGCCGGCGACACCAACATCTACATGGATGCCACCACCAACCCGGCCACGGAGCACTTGCGAGCGGGCTGGGAGGCCTGCGGTTTCCGGAGGGCCACGGCGGCCGGCGAGGAGGACATGACCCCCACGCTCCACCCGTCCCAGCACAGCGTGGACACCTTCCTGGTCAACGAGCCCCTCTTGCCGTGGTCCCTGCGGGAAAGCGTCCGGGCTCGCGGCATGGCACACCCCGAGGTGATCGGCTCGGACCACCTCCGGGTCCCCCTTGCCCTGCCGGGCCTCCTCAGCGCAGCGGGGTGCTCGGCGGTGCCCACTTCCTACAGCCACACGGAGGGCCGCCTCCTCCCGTACGACGGCGAGGCCGCGCCCGTCCAACACTGCCTGTGGGCGGCGGTCACTGCCGCGCAGGATCAACCCTCCCTGGCGCCCTGGCTGGGTCTCGCAGAGCAGCACGCCTACGGGTCCATGCCCGCGGCCGCGGTGGACAAGGTGTTCGAACACCTCCACCCGACGCATGACGCCCTGGCGCGTGTGGTGGGACGCCAGCAGCCGTCCCCGGTGGGGATGGACCCGGCAGAGGGGGACTCTGCAGAGAGCAGAAAGCGGCTCCAGGCGGCGGTCCTCCGCTATGACACCCTGGCAGCGTGCGCGCCGGTGGCGTACCAGGCGGACGCGGCACGGTATGGCATCCGGTCCGAGGCGGGGCTCTGGCTCGCGGAGGAGCTGCAGGGTGCGTCGCCCGGGTTCCGCCTGACCACACACGGCCAGCTACAGGAGGAGCTGGAGAGGCAAGCAGCCGCCCTCGAGGAGGACATCCGCCAACTCCGTGCACTCCTGGCGGCAGACCGCAGCGCGCCATCAAGGACTTCTGCCGCCGCCACGCCCCCGACATCGCCCAGCGATGGAAAGCCGTGAGGGGAGCCATAGAGGTAGAGGCCCCTGGCCCGTCAGGCCTCTAGAACGTGCGGGTCCCCAACACCCAAACGCTCCTCACGGAGGCCCACGACGTGATGTTCGCAGTTCGCGCCTTCTGGCGAGAACTGTATGACAAACGCCCGGTGGAGCTCCCAGGCTTCCAGGCAGTCCTCGGCCGCCATGTCCCCCGGGTCCCTGAAGGGGCCTGGACACAGGTCCAGCAGTACTCCATGCAGGACCTGCAGTCTGCCCTCGACAAGGCTGATGGCAAGGCCCCAGGTCCCAACCACCCGGAGGCCCGTTTCATCAAGGCCCTCCCGGCACCCGTCCAGTGGCTCCTGGTCCACTCCTACTGGGCCATCCTCCGCGGCGCCCCGCTGCCGATGCACTGGAGGGACGCGCACATCTGGCTCAGCCCCAAGGTACCGGGCTCCGCCAGACTGGACGACTACAGGCCCATAGCCCTGGGCCAGCTGGACATGAAGCTGCTCACGGGCCCCTTCACCCAGCGCATCACGGAAGTGCTCACACGGCACGGAGTGGTCAGCGACTGGCAGCAAGGGACCCTCCCTGGCTCCAACACAGGCCCCCCACTGTTCATGGCGCAGCGGCAGCTCCAGCGGGGAAGGCCCAACTACGTTTTCCCCTTCGACGCCCGCAAGGCCTTCAACACCGCCCCCGACGGTGCCCTCCACCTCATCCTGCGCCACCTCTCCATGCCGCCGGAGGTCATCAACCTCCTGCTCCTCCTCCACACGTGTGCCAGGCTGTGCATCGTCACCGCACACGGGCTAACGTAGCCCGTCCACATGCTGCGCGGCGTCCGGCAAGGCAACCCTGAGAGCCCCCTGCTGTACGCGCTCCTCCTGGAGCCCCTGCTCAGGGCGCAGGGGCAGCGCCTGCGCCTGCCGGGAGGGGCCGAGCACGGCCTCATCCAGGCCTACATCGCCGACCTGCTGGTTGTGGCCCACACGCTGCAGCACTTCGTCGAGGGCGTGGAGGCGGTGGCCGCGTACCTGGGGATGATGGGCATGGAGCTCAACCCCCGCAAGTGCGCCATGGCCACCACGGAGGGGGTCCCGGGCCTGCAGCTGCGCCTTCGTCCCCGCCTGGAAAACCCATGGCACTGGGTACCAGCGGCGGACTCCGTCCCCTACCTGGGACTCCAGCTGCAGCCGGACGGGGAGTTCTCCCTGCAGCGCAAGCACCTGCTACGCCTGGCGGCAGTGCACCACTGGTGCCTCAACACCCTCGCGCCACCAAAAGTGGTGCAGGACGTCATCATGGCGATCCTTGGGGGGTGACGCAGTACGTCGCCCCTTTCATCGCCAACGACTCCGACACTGCACGCCACCTGGACCACATCACGGTCCAGGTCGCGAAGAACACGGCGCGGTACGCCTTCGACGCCTCGCGGGACAGCCTGCAGGATGACCGGACCCTGAGCCTCACAGGGGGGCCAACGCGGTGCCAGCAGGCAGCGGTGGCCCTCGTGGGTACACTCGTCCACCACCGCTCAACCTCCGTGCGCGCCGAGGTCACCAAGATGTTCTCGGAAATAGCCGGCGCGCATGGAATATGTCCCCAGGTGCACTACCCCGTCCCGGAGTTCGCAACTCTAGCGGGGGTTGACTGGGTCCACCGCATACCCCGGGCCCTGGCCGCCCTGGGAGTGGGGCTGTACAACCCCATCCCGTGCCCCAGGGCGGCCCATGTCCAACTACAATTCCGCCGGGCAACATCGTCACGCTGCGCACCGCCAAGCTGCGACACCGCGACACGTGCCGCCTCACGGTGCCGCACACAACGCCGTGGCATGGGCACCGGGGGCCACGCCACCCCTTCCCCGACAACGACGACCCGTGGCCGACGGCGATGCGGCAATGCCTCAACCAATGCGCTGATGAACACCTCCACTATTCCCGCGCGAGCAGGAGCCCACCAACCACCCCGGGTGGCGCGACGCCTTGGTCCACCTCTTCCACACCAGCGGCACGCGGGACCCCTGCCTGAGACTTGTCCACCCCACGAGGGCTAAGCAGGACGCCCAGACCGGCCCACGGGTGATCCCGGACGGCCTGCGTCTCCACGTCGGGGGCTACCGCCGCCGGGGCGGCCTATCCCCCCCCACGCGGGGGGCGGCGTACCACCCGCTGGCAGCCCTCATGTACATCCTCCACGACGTACTCACGGAAAGCGAGCACCAAGAGCCTAACGCCCCCGCGCCCCCGGCCCCACGCGCCGACGCCGTTGTGGTTGGTGACCACGGACAACCAATGCACCCAAGCGGCGGGGCAAGCGCAGCTCCGGGCCGAGTGGGTAATGATGCAGGTGGAGGCAGGCCAGCCCAAACCCCGTGGACTCCCCTGTGGCACCACCCTGCTGGTAGCTACGGGGATGCCGCACGACCCGGACATGGCAGCGCGCGCACTGGACGACCAGCCGGACGACACCGGACACCTGGTGGTGCACCAGCGCGGAGGCCCGGCGTGGCTCAAGGAACATGTGACGGCACTTCGGTCCTGGGTAGGCACGATCGCCGGAGCGGACATCGGGCTGCACGACCCCCCGGCGATCAGCCCTGGCGATACCAGGGCGCTGAGCGTGGACCAACTGACGCCCAGCAACCCTGACGTCCGGTGGCGCTCCGCCGACCTCAACGCGGGCTGGCTCAGCCCAACCGGGTACTACTGGATCCCGGAGGCCTGGGGCCACACCTCTTCCGACGCGTCCGGGGGCGGACCCTGCAAACACGCCACCAGCGTCGCTCTCGCCGCCGACCTCACCCGCACGTGGGCGGTGGCCATCTCGGGCACGGTGCCCGACGGGGAGGGGGTGGCCGCCTCCCTCCCCCTACAATACGGTGCCCACCGACCATGGGTCCACACGGTAGACGCCGAAGTCATCCTCTGACTCCTGCGGCACGCAGATCGCGAGCGGACCACGGGGGTACCCGCGGGCGCGGCGAAGGTGGTCAACCAGATGCCCCTGCGCTGGCTCCGGGACGGACTGTGCGCGCGAGGGCGACACGCCGGGCACCCGTTCTGGTACGTCCGAGCCACCTCGCACCACAGTGACGCCCTACTGCACAAGGCGGACTGGGCGGCGTCCCAGGACACCATCCTGCAAAACACGCCCCCGGACTCTTGCCACGCCAAATTCATTGTCGGCGGCCGTGACGGCCACCTCGATCTACGGCCCCCCACAATGCGGGCGCTCGGCGAGGTTGCGCAGCGGGCGCAAACGGACCATGCGCTGACGCACCGGGGACACACACCTTTGGGCGCGGCCCACGCCACAGCCTATGTCCACGCCCGGGACCTCACCGCGACGGCCACCAACCGCCGGGCGCTGCGGGCCCGAGACGGCCACATGCCGGTGCAGCGCAGGCTCCGTCTCCGTAAGGAGCGGCTCTCCGGCGTCGCCGTCGTCCCACAACCGTGCCTCCTATGCGGCGGCCCGGAGGAGACCCTGGTGCACATGCACGTGGGGTGCGCCCACTCACGGCTCCTGTGGCTCCACTACCGCCAGGCGGTACACGAGGCGGCCCGCCACCTCCCACCCGGGGACAAAGCCCTGTGGGTGGCCTTGTGGCGCTCCGCAGGCGCCACATGGACGGAAGTCTTCTGCTCCGGACTGGTGCCCGAGGACGCGGAGGCGCAGCTCCGCGCCATAGCCCGCTACGACCCGCCAGGAGGGACCTCTGTGGAGGATTTCCTCCACCACATGCTCCGGCTGAGGGAGTTAGCATGGGAGCTTCGCAACCACCGGCTGGAGCAACTGCTCCGCGAGCCCCTAAGCGCGGCGGCCTGGGCACACCGATGGCTCACTGCGGCGGAGGGCGACCACCCTCCCCCTGCCCCGCGCCCTGACAAGGACTTCGTAGCCTCCCTCTGTGTCGTGAATTGCACTCTGGAGTGCCCGCCACAAGAGGGCCCCCACCCGTACCAGGACCTGCCGGGGGGGTTCTCAAAGCACCTACAAGACACCCTCTTCCCACCGTGGATCATCGGGCGCGGCTCCAAGACCGCGTGGCAGGCGTGCATAGTGGGTGAGGAATGGGCGCGCGAGTGGTGCCGGAAGTGCGCCGTCACGCGCGCCCCGGAGACCCCTGTGCAACAATACGCCGCCATCCCGCTCGAGGAATGGGGGCCGGACACCCGGCCGAGACCCACCGTGATCCGCGGGGAGGGACCTGACCACCCGTGGGACGCGGCGACCGGGGGATGGCTGCAAGCGGCCCCGGGGCCGCTAACAGGATGGACTGGGGACGTGTCCTCACTCGTCAGGACACCCGTCCCCCCCCGCATCGTCCTTTACGCCGCCAACGTACTCCGGGCTACGGAGATACACAAATGGGGACACGCCGCGGCCACCGACCGGCGGCACCCCCCAGAGGACCGGGCCGCCCAGCTCGCCGTGGTGCACTTTAAAGCTGGGGGGCCGGTATACGACGACGCCCTGTCCCGGCTGGGCGACACCCAGGGGCCCTTGCTCGTCACGCTCCCCACCATTGCAGCCGCACTGCGCCAGGAGCTGGACGACTGCGAAGGGCTGCGAGTGGGATGGGAGGCAGTCGTGGACGGCACCCTACTGGCCCTCCTCCACCGGGACGCCGCGAACGGGTGCCAATGGGATGCGCTGACGCCCCACCTCACCGGGCGCCACGTGTACATGGCAACCCCCCCCCCCGGGGGCACCCCCGCCCGGCGTGGGACGACCTCATCGCCGCCTTCAACGACCACGGGATTCTCCCCGACGACACGTTGCGGGAGGTCCAGCGGAAGACGCTCGGCAGGGACTACCGGCGCCGCGTCCGCGCCCACATGCTGGAGATCCGGGACCCCCTCCGACAGAGGTGGGACGACCTCTGGCTCCGCCATCTCGACCCTTGGTCGCCGCCCTCCCACCTCCCACACACCTGCCGGCTCTGCGGGGAATGTGACACGGTGTCCTCCGCAGCGTCGACAGGCGCCAACAGGTGCGCGCGGTGCGCCCAGGTGGCCGCGTGCCCCTGGCCCGAACCTCCCGCAGGCCCGCGCAGGCGCACAGAGGACGAGGCCCTGCACCAGCGCATCGAGGGGGCACACGCCCCCTCACACGAACGCGCGGGCCCCGCGGGCGCTGCCCTTCTGTGGATGCACGTGCACCTGAGGGACCCCACATCCGTTGCGCACCTGTCGCACGTGTTCGCGCCCTGACCCCCAAACCGCCGCCGCCCTTTGCAGAGCCGCAGTACCATGCCACGCCGACGGGGGGATGGGCCGGGACACGCCAAGGCCCGCCGCAAAGCGCAGGAGGCGGCCGTCCGGGGCCTGGTGGCGGACGCGGTGGCGGAGGCGCACGAGGCGCACGCTGCCGGACGGCGTGACCTGACGGGCAGTGCGAGGGCTTTTCTCAACGAGACCGCCCTCCCGGCCGTCCGCGCCCTGAACGGAGCAGGGGCCCCTACGCTACTCCCGGCGATGCATCGGATCGTGAACGCTGTCCAGCCGGGGCTCTTCAGCCCGGAGGCGGCCCTCTACGGGCACTGGATGGAGTGGCACGAGTCCAACCGGTCGGGCCAGCCCCTGTCCATGGGGGATACCCTGCAGTTGACGGGAGCGGGGTCCGCCATGTCCCTCCGCAGCAGCGCCCCAGCCCTGCTGCACGCCCTCAGGACGCGCTACCCCGGGGACGCGGCCCCGTACCTGAACCAGGCGCGGGCCACATACCCGGGGGGAGTGTCCGAGCTGGATGCGGCGCTCCACCTTCTACACCCACCGGACGAGGACCTGGAGGTGGGCGAAATCACAGTGTTCGTGGAAGGCGCGGACGAGGCGCCCGCCCGCCCCCGGTCGACCAACCCGGTGTACGACGGCACCGGGCCGACCCCCCTGTACGCCATCGTATGCGATGCGTTCCCCAGGGAGCCCACCTGGTGCCCTGCCCTCCTGCCGGCGACGCACGCGCCCCGCAGCTGGGCCAACTCAGACCTGCCCCCCCCCCCTCTCCAGAACCAGGGGAGCCCACCACAGGGGGCAGGTCCTCTGGTAAGAGTGCCCTGGCAACCCCCTGCTCCTCCTCGTCGTCGGACCGGTCCTGGGGATCACTCCCACCCACCTCTATGGGGCAGCACCGTACCCCGCCCCCCCCTCCCGGCGCCCGCGGCGCGGGACGGGGTACACACCTTCCTGCGAACACGGGAGGTCACCGCCGTTACGGGGGTCCACCTAGTGCGGCTCCCCCCGGCACCAACCGACGACCCCCGGGGGCCCAGGGCCCTGGGCCCTGCCCCGAACTGGGGGCTGTGGCGCGATGCGTGGGCCGCGTGGCTCCCCCGCCTCCCCTCCCAATACCGATGGATGGCCGCCGGCCCCCGCCCGTGCGGGGCTGACGCCACAGCCGGCCCCCGACCTCCTCCCCCCCTCCCCCCCGCAGAGCATCGCACGGCACTGCCCACGGCACGGCACTGATGCACCAGGAGGTAGTGGGAAGGGCGCACCTGCCTTCACGCATGCCTACCAGGATAACAGTGATCGCAGAATCCGATGGCTCCCCCCAGCGGGACCGCCGCCACCACCGCTGGTCCCGCTCTCGCTCCCCCGTCTCCCCGGAGTGGACGGGGGAGACCCCTGCGGAGCGCGAGGAGCGCAGGCTGGCGGAGGCGGCGGTGCTGGTCGGGCCGCCGCCGCCGGTCGAGGAGCCTGAGCCAGCCGAGGTGACCGGCCCCGCCGCCCAAGCAGCAAGCCCTGCCGCCCTGCCCCGGGAGGGGAGCCCAGACGCGCGGGAAGCGGAGACCGCAGCCCCAGCGAGCAACGCCGCGGCCCCGACCGCGGCCCCCGGCACGCCGCCAACATGGGGGGTAGCCCCTGCGCAGGAACCGGGCGCATCGCTGAGGCCTGCCGCAGCCGCAGATGGGAGCGGGGAGGGCGCGCGAGGGGTTGCGACCGCGGCCCCGGCGAGCCACGCCACAGCCTCGGCCGGCCACGCCGTGGCCCCCAGCACGCCACGAAAGCGGGGGAAGGACCCCGCACGGGCCACGGGCGCCTCGCCGGCGGCTGCCGCAGCAGCAGCAGTGGGCAGGGAGTGCGCGAAGTACCACGCCCACGCCAACGCCACCCACATCCACACCAGTCCCCCCAAGCCGCTCCCCCCCAAGCCGTTCCCCCCCGGGCGGGCGCGGCAAGCCCCCCCCGCCGGCGCCCGAGCGCTCGCCGCCGGGCGTCACGCTGCCGCAGCTGCAAAGACAGCGGGACGCCCGGCGCGTGATCCAGGAAGGAGGGGACGGCGCACAGGCAGAGCTGCGTGCCAGCCACGGGAGCGCTGAGCGGGGGACAGGAGGTGTGAGGGGAGGTGCCCAGGAGTGCGCGCAAGGAGCGGGCCAGGGCACGCGCGGCAGGGAGCAAGGGCGCAGCAGCGGAGGGGGACAGAGCCCAGGCAGCGGACGGCGCGACTCAGGGCAGGGGGCCGGGAAGGGACCAGGGCACGGGAAGGGCGCGCAGGGGCGCGGGCAGGGCGTCCAGGTGCGGGGAGCGGGGCGAGGGACGGTGGGCAAGCGGGCAGGCAAGGGCGTGGGGGACAGGGGGCGGGACCCACGGCACGGGCAGGGGGCCGGAAGGGGGCCCAAGGGCAAGGGCAAGGGCGCCATAGGCCCCAAGGGACAGGCGGGATGGGGCAGGGGAGCCCTTGGGGAGGGGGGGCGAAGGGAGGGGGGCGGGGGGCAGGGCGCCCCGCAGCCGGACGTGCAGCCGGTGAGGTGCACCCCCCCCAGCATCCAACAGATGCCGGCGCACCACACCCACCACCACCACCACCAGCACCACCACCTCTACAACATCGACCCCGGCGCCTACGAGCTCGTCCCCCCCCAACCCCCACGACCCCAGCACCAGCCAGCCCCCCCCCGCGCCGAGAGCGGAGCCGGCGCGGATGGCCTCGGCGGTGGGGGGGCGGGGCGCGGCATCGGCGCCCCAGGAACAGGGGCAGCGGGGGGAGCCAGCGCGAGGGGCAGAGGGGGCCCGGCCCTGGGACCGGGACTGGGGCACTGTCCCGGACCCTCTGGGGGATGAGGCCCTCCCCCTGGTGGGGGAGATGTACGGGTGGTTGTGGTGGGCCAACCAGGGGACCACGAGGGGGTTGAGGAACCGGCCTTTCGATGCCGTGCTCCTCCGGAGGGACGGAGGAAACCAAGAGGTCCCCCCGGGGGGGTGGGCAGCCCCAGAGGACCACGAGAGGGTCCTCAGGTCAGTGATCCGGGCGGCGTGGCCCGACAGGGAGCCGACGTGGCCGGCCTTCCTGGAAGGGGGAGCGGTACTCCGCATCACGGATGCGGACGCGAACAACTGGCTCCCCTGGGCCTTGCGCAGCGCCCTCGCCCACTGGCGCTACCGCCGGCGCAACCCGCCGCCGCCACAGCCCCAGCCCCCACACAAGCGGCGGCGCAGGTGACGGCCCAGACGGCGGACGCGAGAACGTGGGGGGGGGAGCTGGGCCCCCCGACCCACGCCCCCCCCACGGTACGGCGTGACAAAGGAGCGCGCGCCACCTCCCGCGGGAGGGAGGGCGGAGACAACGAGCGCGGGGGGGAACCTACTGCCCCGCAGCCGGCTAACCGCTGACCGCTAACCCTCACGGCCGCCCCCGGCGGGCCAGCGCCGCGCGACGACGGCAGGGGGGACCAGGGGCCCCACCGAGGGTCTGCACAAGGATCCGGCTCTAGGTAGAGGGGGGCGGGGGAAGGGTGCGACCCCCCAGCCGATGGCTGGCCCGCCCCCCTCGGCCGTCAGGAGGCGGCGGCAGGGGACCAGAGGGCCCCCCGCACTCCCCCCCCCCCCCTTCAGGGTTGCGGGGGCACCACAGCCGGGGCAGGCGCCCACACGCCCTGCCCGCTGCCGACCGACGGCGGACCGGCGGCGCCCAGGACGGCGCAAACGGAGCGGCCCTATCAGAGGCCGGCCCGGGGAAGACGGGGGCGCGAACCAGGGCGGGGGGGTCCCCCCCCCCCCCCCCCGCCGCACTGACCTGTTGGCGGCCGACCGGACCACGCCCGACGCCCGCGGCCGCCCGGCAACCCCCACGGCACGAGTATACCCCGGGGGGGCACGCCGGAGACAACAGATGGCAGGCCGACGCCCGACGGGGCGGGGGGGCGGGGGGGCGGCTTCCCCACCCCCCCCCCTGCTCCCCCCCCCAGCTTGGGAGACACAGGAGCAACCCTCCGCCCCCCCGGAGCCGAGGGGGCGTCCCCCCTCCCCCTGAAGGGACCGCGACGCGGGGAGGGGGGGGGCGGCTGGACCTGCACACCGCGCGCCCCAGCGCCCCCAGCCGCCTGCTCTCACGGGGGTCGCGGCCAAAGGGCGAGCCCACACCAGCGTGCCGGAGCAACGCGCGGACCAAGTTTGGGGGCGGCGCGCGGCGGCGCACCACAACAGTATGGAGGCCGCGCCCCACATGACCCTCCCATGACTACAGCCCACTCAGAAAGGGCAGAGGGGGGGTTCGGGTCCGCAGGGGCCCCCGGGGGAGCGGTCCACGGGCCGCCCCTCATCCCCCCCAACCCCGGGGCGGCTCCGCGAACCCGACCGCACGCGCACGCCGGAGGGGAGTGCGCCGACGGCACGAAGGGGGCCAGGATGGGGTACCGTGGGCCGCCACCCAGAGGGGGAGCAGGGAGGCCGCGGCGCGACCCCCCCCCCCCCAACCGGCCCGCAAGCCGCGGGGGCCCCGGCCCCCACCCCCCGAGGCAGGGGGGATGGTCCCCCCTCCCCCCGCCCGAGAGAGGAGCCGGAGCGCGGCCCGCCCCCCCGCCCCAGCAGCCGGCTCTCACAGGAACCTCGGAGAACAAGCGAGCTTGCGCCAACGCGCCAGGACCCTGCACAGATCGCGCCCAGTGAAGGCGGGCGAGCACCAACCGTAGTGGTATGGGGGGCCACGCTCCCCATGAACAGAACGACGCCAGTGACACCCACTTTGTTACCTGCCCAGGGAAGGCAGAGAGACGGAACGAGGCAGAGCAACTCCCCGCCCTACAGGCCCCCCCCGGCCGCACAACCGGGGGGCACGGCGCCCCCCCCCCCCCCTCCAGCCCGCCCCCCGGCAAACGAACGCCACGGACCTGCCCCGCGGCACGCAGCCCCCACAGGGCGTGCAGACCAAGGGGACAGAGTAGGGCCCCCAGACCCGCACGCCCGCGCCCACAGCACGTGGATAGCGGACCCCAACAGCCCGCCCAGTGGGCGGGCAGTCGGGGGAGTGGGAGCGCCTGACCCCAGACACCCCTCGCAACAGTGGAAGGCACCCCCCCCGGGGACACCCTTCCGCCACCCCCACAACCCCAAGCCAAGTAGGGGGGAACCGGGACCGGACCGCCCCCCCCCCAAGCACGCCAGACGGAGCAAGGGACCGTGGCAGGACACGCGGAGGGGCACGGACCACGTGGAAGGGCCCTACCAGCGCCCGGTGCCGGGACCGCGCGAGGTGCGCACGCCACACCACCCAGGGGGGGGGGGGGAGCGGACGCCGCGAGAGCGCGAGCGCACACACACGCAAAGGGCACGCGGGGACTACCAGAAGGGCAATCGGACCGAGCACGCGGAACGCACAGACCGCGTGGAATGGCGTACCAGCGAGCGAGGGTAAGGGACACCCGGACCGGACGGCCCGCCACACGCAGCGCAGGACACGCAGGGCGGGAAGGGGGAAACGGGAGAGACACAACACCAGGTACCAGCCCGAACCCCCCGAAACGGTCGCGAGCGCCGCGCACACACGGACGGGGCACTGCCCCCACCAAGGCAGTAGTGGCACACAGCGCCACGCCCCAACCCCTAGGCTAGGCAACCTCCGCGCCAGCCCAAGGGGGTCCCACTGGCGACAAGCCAGTAGCACGGGCCCGGTGGCGCCGGCGCCCCGGGCGACCACGCATTAGGGGGGCAACGCAGTGGGTAAGCGCCCGCAGCCAGGGCTGTGAATTGATGCACTGACCGGGGAATGGCGAAACAGGGAAGCCGGGGAAGGACGGGGCTCCGAGCCCTGTGAACCCGGGGGACTCCGCCACCAGGCAGGAGGTGCGTCTTGGAGGGCCCGGCACTAGGACCCGGTGGGGAGGATATCACCTGGCCCGACCAGGTGGCCCCCCGGGGCCGAAATACGTCTAGTACCCGCAAAATCAAACCTCAAACCTGCAATGTATGCTAATTGCTGTGGTCTATTGTTGATAGTTGTCTTTATCTAACTCTTTGTGACTGCAGCCCTTCATGCTTTGTTCCTGATTCTCTTCTACTTGCTTATCTTTGGCTTGGGTTATCCTGGATTGGTTGTATTTCAACAATAAAACATTTTCCTCATCAAAATCAGGCAGCAGGAACCCCACACCAGCAGCAAGCAGCAGGAGAGGCACAACAAACACACAGTGTGGAAATCACTATAAAACTTTCTCAGTCTACTCCTCTTGTGTACACTACAGAAATAAGCGATCTAGGTTACATTAGTGGCCGTATGTAAATACTGTCATTCCACATGCTTATAATGTGATTGCATCATCGTTGATGACCTCTTAGAAGGTTCCAATGTATTCGAATGTAGTCAGAAGCTATTTGGAGGCTTCAGAAGGCCTGTTGCGATTATCATCGTCTCTTCTTGCCTGTCAAAATTTAGGAAATTGGGACACAACCTTTGATTCAAAGACATTCAAAAGGTCGCATTAGAAATATGGGTTTCTTGGCTTTTCAGTAAAACATTTTTGTTACATTACTTTTTACATTCCATTCTTGTTGGCCTTTAAACCCGTATTTCTCGACCTGCCAATTGGTCCAGTTCGAGATCCGTAATTTGGAGCCGCCTTCTACGTGCTTCACAATGTGCTTAATGTCGAAATGAGGGAGGCTTTAGAAGATGGCGGCAAGGAGGTGTCTAACACCAACCTCAAATTCAAAACAAGAAATGTGGTGAAACACAATACAGTCCTGAAGCCCAGTACAGTACAGTCCATAAATCTGAAGTTTGAGCACGTGCAGTACGACGATGACGAGGTCCTGAAGGCGCTGGTAGAGCTGGATCAGTGTAAAGCTGTTCCACAATGGGCCCTTGCCATGAACTGGTTCCAAAAACCTGTACAAGTTGAAACAATTATGAAAACATGAGAATTAGTCCATACAAAGCTCGACGGGCTTCTAGCAAGCTTAATGCAACTGTGAGCAACGCGATCAAATGGACATAAAATGCAAAGGATGCTCCAAACATTCACCTCAAAGCACTTCACAAAATTACCTCCTCGTCCCGAATAGCAAACAACTTGGACAATCTCCTTAGAGGCAATAGCCACAAAATCCAGGAAGAATGCAATCACGAATCAATGATCTTTATCAACAAACAAGCAATGAACCAACACATGACATGCTGAAGTGAACCTGACGAAGCACTGGAGCACCACACTTGCAAAGGTCACTTGAATGAATAAGATGAATGCATGTGACCATGCAACCAAATATATTGCATCATCAAAGGACACAATTGTCCAACACTCAAGCATGCTTGTTGACCTTCCTGTAATGAACACAAAGCATGAATGGAGCTAATGTACAAGACAGTGAGTTCAATGATTCATACACTTGTGAGTATTCAAAGAAGATAATGTCCGTTGCAACATAGGATACATAAGTACGGTGAGGAACTCAACGGAGGGACGTGGCAAAGTGACCAACTAAAGAACAAGAAGAAAAGGAAGAGTTCACTTGCGGACTGCGGAGCAACGAACAACGTACTTTCTTCTGTTCCGGTGCGTCTACCTCAGCCACTTCGAGTTCCACTGCTCTTCCACTAGGACTCCTCCAGCTTCCAGGGACTCCTGGTCCCTCATACACATAGGGGTGGCACTGCCGAAGCAGATGCTCCGATTAACGTGTACCCGTCGGTGACCGACAGCCGGTCTGGGCGGATCGAACCACACCAGGGTTTAGCCAGAACCTAAACTGCGGGCCTTCTATTTTCGACTGGAGTCGCCCTAGCTTCCGATCCCTATCCATTTTGGTAAAAGGATAGAGCTAACACTATTAGCACCTGTTCAGAAGAGTTTTGAGTCGCTCCGCCCGCATTAAAGCACAGGCCGAGCAGCAGGGAGCACGCGCACGCAACAGGAGCACGAGGCGAGCACGCGCGCGCGGACAGGCCTCGGCTGAATTTCTGGAGGGCATTGATATCTATCCTGTTGACTAGGAAGCAATTCCATAACAGAGTTCTCCAAATTCTATGCCCAAAATTGCATGAAAGTAATACAAACAGAAATTGTCCGCCGATTGGCTTCACAGTGGCACACGGCATAAAACCAGGAAGCAGATCGGGTTAGATACCATGAATCACAGGAGGGAGGGCCTGGGATACGCGTCAGCACTCTCGAGGCCTCAATTACGGCAGGGTCGCGTCGCAGCCCCTGGGACACCGGCCGGCCTGCCCCCACCAGTACCACACCCCATTCGTCGGAGAGTGGCGCGTGCTCCACCGCCTTGGCGCACTGGTCGTCCGTGGTCACCAACCACACCGGCGCTGGCGCGTGGTGACGCGGCTGTAGTGGTTGGGGCCACGCCAAGTTTGTGTTGGGCTCTTGGTGTTGCACATCTACGAAGGAGTTTGAGGTTTGAGGTTTGATTTTGCGGGTACTAGACGCCTTTCGGCCCCCGGGGGCCACCTGGTCGGGCCAGGTAATATCCTCCCCAACGGGTTCTAGTGGGGGGCCCTTCATGACACACCTCTTGCCTGGTGGCGGAGTCCTCTGGGTTCAGGGGGCTCGGAGCCCTGTCCCTCCCCGGCCTCCTCTTCTCGCCACCTCCCGGTCAGTGCATCACTTAGCAACCGTAGCTGCAGGCACTTACCCACCGCGTTGCCGGGCCCGTGCTACTGGTTTGTCGCCAGTGGGACCCCCGTGGGCTGGCGCGGAGGCTGCCTAGCCATGGGGCTGGTTCGTGGCGCGGTGCGCGACTACTGCCTTGGCGGGTGCAGTGCCCTGGTCTTGTGTGCGCGACGCTCGCGGCCAGCTCGGGGGGGTCTGGAGCGGTGCAAGGTTTTGTGTCTTCCCCGTTTCCCCCTTCCCGCCCCGCGTTTCCCGCGCTGTGTGTGGCGGGCCGTCCCGTCCGGGTGTCCCCTATCCTCGCTCGCTGGTACGCCATTCCATGCGGTCTGTGCGTTCCGCAGGCTCGGTCCGGTTGCCCTTCTGCTATTTTCTGCGTGTCCTTTGCGTGTGCCTGCCCTCGGGCTCTCGCAGCGTCCGCACCCCCCCCCCTCACCGGTCGGTGCGGCGCGCGCGGCTCGCGTGATCCCGGTGCTGGGCGCCGGTAGGGCCGTTCCACGCGGTCCGTGCCCCTCCGCGTGTCTTGCGCCGGTCCTGTGCTCCGTTTGTTTTCCCTGGGGGGGGGGCGGTCCGGTCTGGTTCCCCCTCTGCATGGATTGGGGTTGTGTGGCCCCCTAGGGGCACCCCACAGAGCGCGCTCTTGCGAGCTGGCTCTGCGCGCTGTGGGGGCGACATGAGGGCGCCCAGGGGGGGGGGCGCCTCTTGCCTGTGTGTTGGGCGTTCGGGGTCGGGCGCTCTCCCACCCCCGACCGCTCGTCCTTTGGGGCGTGCGGCCGGGGCCCACTACCCACTGGCTGTGGGTGCGGGGGGTGTGGGCGTGGGGACCCATTATCAACCCCACAGCGCACGCTCTTGCGAGCTGGCTTTGCGCGCTGTGGGGGCAGCACGAGGGCGCCCGGGCTGGACGCCTCTTGCCTGGGTTCGGGGCGTCCGGGGTCGGGCCCTCTCCCAACCCCGACCGCCTGTCCTTTGGTGCGTGCAGCCGGGGACTCCTACCCACTGGCTGTGGGTGCGGGGGGAGTGGGCGTGGGGACCCGTCAGCAACCCACAGCGCGCGCTCTTGCGAGCTGGCTTTGCGCGCTGTTGGGGCGGCACGAGGGCACCCTGGGGGGGCGCCTCTTGCCTAGGCGTGGGGCGCCCGGGGTTGGGCGCTCTGCGAACCCGGACCGCTCGTCCTTTGGCGCGTGCTGCTGCGGCCACTACCCACTGGCTGTTGGTGCGGGGGTTGCGGGCGTGAAAACCCGTCACAAACCCCACAACGCGCGCTCTTGCGAGCTGGCTTTGCGCGCTTTGGGGGCGGCACGAGGGCGCCCGGGGGGGGGCGCCTCCTGCCTGGGCGTGGGGGGTCCGGGGTCGGGCACTCTCCCATCTCGATTGCTCGTGCTTTGGGGCGTGCGGCCAGGGCCCACTACCCACTGGCTGCGGGTGCGGAGCATGCGGGCGTGGGGACCCATCACCAACCCCACAGCGTGCGCTCTACCCAGCTGGCTTTGCGTGCTGTGGGGGCGGCACGAAGCTGCCCGGAGGGGGGGGCCGCTTCTTGCCTGGGTGTGGAGCTTCCGGGGTTGGGCGCTCTCCCACCCGCGGCCGCTTGTCCTTTAGGGCGTGCTGCCAGGGCCCACTACCCACTGGCTGTGGGTGGGGGGGCTGCGGGCGTGGGGACCCGTCCCCTAACCTACAGCGCGCTCTCTTCCGAGCTGGTTTTGCGCCTTGTGGGGGCGGCACAAGGGCGTTCGGGGGGGGCACCTCTTGCCTTGGTGTGGGGCGTCCGGGGTCAGGCGCTCTCCCACCCCTGACCGCTCGTCCTTTGGGGCGTGCGGCCGAGGCCCACTACCCACTGGCTGTGGGTGCGGGGGGTCCGGACGTGGGGACCTGTCACCAACCCCACCCCGCGCGCTCTTGCGAGCTGGATTTGCGCGCCTCGGGGGCGGCACGAGGGCGCCTGCGGGGGCGCCTCTTGCCTGGGTGTGGGGCGTCCCGGGTCGGGCGCTCTCCCACCCCCGGCCGCTTGTTCTTTGGGGCATGCTGCCGGGGCCCACTACCCACTGGCTGTGGGTGCGGGGGGTGCGGGCGTAGGGACCCGTCACGAACCCTACAACGCGCGCCCTTGCGAGCTGGCTTTGCGCCTTGTGGGGCTGGCACGAGGGCGCCCGGGGGGGGGCACCTCTTCCCTAGGCGTGGAGCGTCCAGGGTCAGGCCCTCTCCCACACCTGACCGCTCGTCCTTTGGGGCGTGCGGCCGGGGCCCACTACCCACTGGCTGTGGGTGCGGGGGGTAGGCGTGGGGACCCGTCACCAACCCCACCCCGCGCGCCCTTGCGAGCTGGCTTTGCGCGCTGTGGAGGTGGCACGAGGGCGCCCGGGGGGGTTGTTTCTTGCGTAGGCTTGGAGCGTCCAGGGTCGGACGCTCTCCCACCCCCGACGGCTCGTCCTTTGGGGCGTCTGGCCGGAACTCACTACCCACTGGCTGTGGGTGCGGGGGGTGGGCGTGGGGACGCGTCACCAACCCCACCCGGGCGCCCTTGCGAGCTGACTTTGCGCGCTGTTGGGGTGGCACGAGGGCGCCCGGGGGGGGTACCTCTTGCCTAGGCGTCGAGCGTCCAGGGTCGGGCGCTCTCCCACCCCCGACCGCTCGTCCTTTGGGGCGTGCGGCCGGGGCCGACTACCCACTGGATGTGGGTGCGGGCAGTGGGCAAGGGGACCCGTCACCAAACCCACAGCGCGCGCTCTTGCGAGCTGGCTTTGCGCGCTGTGGAGGCGGCACGAGGGTGCCCGGGGGGGGCTCCTCTTGCCTGGGTGCGGGGTGTCCGGGGTTGGGTGCTCTCTGACCCCCGAACGCTCGTCCTTTGGGGCGTGCGGCCGGGGCCCACTACCCACTGGCTGTGGGTGCGGGGGGTGCGCGTGGGGACCCGTCACCAACCCCACCCCGCGCGCCCTTGCGAGCTGGCTTTGCGCGCTGTGGAGGTGGCACCAGGGCACCCGGGGGGGTTGTTTCTTGCGTAGGTGTGGAGCGTCCAGGGTCCGACGCTCTCCCACCCCCGACCGCTCGTCCTTTGGGGCGTCTGGCCGGGGCTCACTACCCACTGGCTTTGGGTGCGAGGGGTGGGCGTGGGGACCCGTCACCAACCCCACCCGCGCGCCCTTACGAGCCTGGCTTTGCGCGCTGTTGGGGTGGCACGAGGGCGCCCGGGGGGGGTACCTCTTGCCTAGGCGTCGAGCGTCCAGGGTCGGGCGCTCTCCCATCCCCGACCGCTCGTCCTTTGGGGCGTCCGGCCGGGGCCCACTACCCGGTGGATGTGGGTGCGGGCAGTGGGCAAGTGGAGCCGTCACCAAACCGACAGCGCGCGCTCTTGCGAGCTGGCTTTGCGCGCTGTCGAGGCGGCACGAGGGTGCCCGGGGGGGGCTCCTCTTGCCTGGGTGCGGGGTGTCCGGAGTTGGGTGCTCTCTGACCCCCGAACGCTCGTCCTTTGGGTCTTGCGGCCGGGGCCCGCTACCCACTGGCTGTGGGTGCGGTGTGCGGGCGTGGGGGCCCGGCTGTCCTTAGCACCTTCTCCCGTGCCGCGGTTCGTCGTGTGTTGTGCGCGCTTCTCGGGTTTGCGGCACCCGGTGGCTGTTCCAGCTTGTCACCTGTCCTCGTGCCGTAGTTGTGGCCGGCAGCGTGCCTCTCTGGCGTGCCTCGTGGCCCCGCGTTGTTGCGCTGCGCCTCGTCAGGTCCGGTCGCCCTCGGTGCTCCGGTCGGCTTTCCCATCGCCGTGGTGCCTTCCCCCACCACGGGGGCTGTTGCCCCCGGCTTTACTGGGTGGCTGCGCGGGGCACGTCGAGGCCGGCCGAGAAACGGGCTTATTTTGCCTGCCGCTGACCCCTGCCGAGGCAAGGGCGCTGGGCGCGCTCCACGTCATACCCGTTCGGGGCCCCGCGATGGGGTTGTCCCTGGCGGATCCCTCCGGCTTCGGTCTTTGGCTGCGTGCGCTGCGGTGGTTCGGCGTGTGTGGATCCGGTCACTGACGCGTCCGGTTTCCCGTACTGTCCGTCTTCCGACGGGGGCCTCGGCCGGTGCACTGGGGCTGTTTTGTGTGGACGCCAACACCTCCCCTTTCGGGTCGGCGGACGCCACGCCCGGGTCCCGTGTGTGTGTGTGTTTGTGTGCCCTTCTTGGCCGGCTTGGGCGGGCCGGCCTCCCGGGCGCGTTTCGGTGCGCCTCACCTTTTCCTGTGGCCGGTCTTGGTGCGCTCTTTGTTTGCTCAGCCCCCTCCGGGCTTGGGTTACCCTGTTTGCGATTGTTGTTGGGTGTTTTCCTTTTTTTTTTCCCTTTCGCGCCCCTGCTGTCTCCGGCGTTCCGTGTTTTTCTTGCCCGGGGTGCCTTGGGCCTGGGCGTCTTGTGGTCCTCCGCCCCCCCCCCCTTTTTTTTTCTTTTTGCGTCCCCTGGTCTCTTGCGTTCGTTGGTTGCAAGCCTGTGGGCCTTGGCGCTCTGTGGTCCTCCTGCTTGGCCCTCCTCTTTGCTTTTTTTTTTATTCGTCCTCCTCTCCCCCCGCTCCCTTTTTTCTTTTCTTTTTTTGTTTTTTCCTTTCCTTTTTCCGCTTCTGCCTTTTTGTGTTTTTTTTACTTTCTCCTGCCCCGGTGTGCCGGTTGTGCGGTTCTCGGGCTGCTTTGTGTGTCCCGGGCTGTGGGGTGTGCTGGTGTGTGTTGCTGTGTCGTTGGATGCTCCCTGGTTGTGCCCGTTCTGTGTGTGTTGTTGCCTGTCGCGTTGCGGTGTGGTGGTGTGTTTTGTGTTGTGCCTGGTGCTGTGTGGGGTGCCTGTGTTCGTCTTGGTTCTTGCTCCGCGCTGCTGCCCCCTGTTGCCATCTCCTGGTCCCCTGCTGTGGCCCGTGGTTGTCTTCTGTCCTGCGGTGCGGTACTGCGTTGCTCTGGTGTGCCAGCCCTCGTGCATTGTGCTGCTGTGGTGCCCTGTTGTTTCGTTCGCGCTGGCTGGTGCTGTGGGGTGTTGCCTGTGGTTGCTGGCTGTTCGCTGCCGGGTCTGGTTGCTTGCCTTTGTTTCCCGCTGGCCTGTGTTGTTGCGGGTGCTCCTGCCTGGCCACGTGGCTTGCTGCCCTGCTGTGTGCTGTGGTTTGTTGCGGTGCCCCGCTCCCCTGTGCTGTGTCCTGTGTTCTGTGGTGCTTTGTTGCCATGTGGTGCCATGCTCTGGCGCCCTGCTGTCTGTTTTTTGTTGCTGGTGGTGTTGGTTTGTGTCTTTTCCCTGTGTTTGCGGTGCTGTGTTGCGCTGCGCGTCGTGTTGTTCGGTGCCGGTTTGGTCTGCGCTGTTGTTGGGGCCTCATGCTGTGGCGTGTCGCTGTGTGTTGTGGTGTCTCCCTGGGCGTTCTGCGGTGTGGTGGTGCTGCTCTGGTGTGTCGTGCTGTCTTGCTGTGCCGTGCGTTTTCCTGTGGTGTCCTGCGCCCTGTGCCGTGTCCTGCCATGCTGTGCTGCCGTACAGTGTTCTGCTGGCTGGCTGTGCTGTGCGGTTATCTGCGCTGCTGGTGTTTGTTTTTCCTTTTGTCCTCTGTTCCTTTGCTAAAAACCCCTGCTGTTTTTCTCTACCTTTGAAAACCTTCTGAAAACCAAAAATTAAAATGTTTCTCAGTAGAAAGATAAACACAACGCAACTCATGCACGCAGGCAAGCAGCAACACCAAGGTTAAATTTCTGACTTACGTGTTGCCACGCGGCCGCGAAGATGGTGGTCTTGCTTGCAAGGGGTTGACCGCTTTTGCCCCAGGGCCGGTCGCCTAAGCTAACTAAAAGGAGTGAGGGGGGGCACGAGGGAGGCGAGGTAGGTGCATGGAGAAGGAAAGAAAAGAAAGGGAAGCAGGGCAAAGGGACACAGCGGCTTAGAAAAAATCTTCGAGTTTTACGCGCTGCTCGCGACACGTTTTTCTTTGCGCCTATGGCTAGTTAGACGACCAGAGGGACGGCGCTAGGGTCCTACGAGCGTTACGGTGTTTAAGGCGCTAACTATTCACCCATTTCACGTCGAAAGATTTTCCGTCGCGTTTTTACGCGTTTCGCAGCGCGCTTTTTGGCCTAAGCGTTTTTTATGCTAATTAGCTTTATTTTCAGCTATTCAGAAAGTTTTTCGTCGTATTTTACCTATCTTTTTATTTCGTTTTGGGACAGGACCCCAGCGCGCGCGACGATTCGTCCAGTCCAGTGGGAGGGTCCCAAGTTCACCTGAGTCAGAGACCTGCCCTCGATTCTGAGGGAAAGGTGGGCGCTTGGTCAACCACACGGCAAGGGTCAAAGGAACCAAGAATCTGATTACACCATGGGCAGACCACATCTCCAACCGGCTTCCGAGAGAAGATACCCTTGACATGTTGTATTGAAGGCAAACCATTAGTCTACACCTTCACAGGGTTCAACCTGATTGCAAGAGATCGACCTACTTCTTGGAAATGCATGCGGTTAGGAAGATACGGCAATCAAATGGACACAAAATGCAAAGGATGCTCCAAACATTCACCTCAAATCACTTCACAAAATTACCTCCTCGTTCCTAGTAGCAAACAACTTGGGGGATCTCCTTAGAGGCAATAGCCACCAAATCCAGGAAGAATGCAATCGCGACTCAATGATCTTTATCAACGAACAAGCAATGAACCAATACATCACATGCTGAAGTGAACCTGACCAAGCACTGGAGCACCACACGTGCAAAGGTCACTTGAATGAATAAAATGAATGGATTTGACAATGCAACCAAATATACTGCATCATCAAAGGACACAATTTTCCAACACTCAAGCATGCTTGTTGACCTTCCTGTAATGAACACAAAGCATGAATGGAGCTAATGTACAAGACAGTGAGTTCAATGATTCATACACTTGTGAGTATTCAAAGAAGATAATGTCCGTTGCAACATAGGACACATAAGTAGGGTGAGGAACTCAACAGAGGGACGTGGCAAAGTGACCAACCAAAGCACAAGAAAAAAGAGAAGAGTTCACTTGCGGACTGCGGAGCAACGAACGACGTACCTTCTTCTGTTCCGGTGCGTCTACCTCAGCCACTTCCACTTCCACTCCTCTTCCACTAGGACCCTCCAGCTTCCAGGGACTCGTAGTCCCCCATACACGTAGGCGTTGCACTGCAGAAGCAGATGCGCCCATCAATGTGTACCAGTCGGTGACCAACAGCCGGTGTGGGCGGATCAAACCACACCAGGGTTTAGCCAGATCCTTAACCCCGGGCATTCCATCTTCCACTGGAGTCGCCCTAGGTTCCGATCGGTATCCATTTCGGTAACAGGATAGAGCTAACAGTATTAGAAAGATGACCTTGATTAGTCCCCTATAGATTTTGATGAAATCCTGCAGGTATTCGATGGTGAAATCCCAATACCAAAGAAGCAAGTAGAGCAGGAACAGGATGTGGTTCGAATCAATGAATAGTTTGAAATCCAGTGTAACACAGAAGGGCTGCAGTCAGACAAAGCAGGTACAAACACAAAGATTCAATCACAAATGGATA
This sequence comes from Eutreptiella sp. 'Long Island Sound 2002', assembly GCA_964036045.1. NCBI lineage: Eukaryota > Euglenozoa > Euglenophyceae > Eutreptiales > Eutreptiaceae > Eutreptiella > Eutreptiella sp. 'Long Island Sound 2002'. The sequence continues at coordinate 63,264,604 of OZ038380.1, read as the reverse complement.
ATACAAAAGATTTTATATGAAAACTGGACTGCCTCTAGCCTCCATATTAGCATCAAGCACTTCATGTGCACTCTTTTGGGTGAAATGGTGCTGGTTAGGAATGTTGGGCATAGCTGTCGGGCCAACACAGAAAATGACTTGGCCAAGCAAGTGAATTCAGAAACAGTTAAAACGTAGAACCACAATAAGTGGTAGAAACAATTGAGTATAGGGGTCTTGGGGTCGGAGACCACTAGGCTTAACCTCTAAGGCCTAAAGCATGAAATGCCTATTTTATTTCGGTATATCCTCCATGAAGGAAGGTACCTCCGCTCAGCTGAGTGGTAGGGGTTAACTTCATGGGGGACTAGGGTTACGACCCTAGTTACTTTGAGAAAGTGTACTTTAGGCTTCAAAAGAGAGATAAAAATACTTAAGTTAGTCGTAGCATCAACAAAAGGGTTTTAAGGGGGCTTGGCCTGGATCAAGCCCTCCAAGAAAGACATGGCAGTGACTTTTTCTTACTCCCCCCTGGAGTACTAGTTAGCTAAGCTAGTAGGACCAAGGAAAAAGGCTCAGATATTCCCAAAATTACCTGAGAAAATGCATTAAACTTACCAAAAACATCCTCATCAGTTCATAAAAGCCTATCACACTGCAGGTTCCCTTCGGAAAACAGTGTAATGTACCGTGAATGATGTCCCTTCGATGGGGCATTCCTCAAAAGTTGCCAGCGTACGAAGAAAACGTTTGGTAATAATTTGGGGGCAGTGGGGTTTGAACCCAGGACTCCCTTCCTAGAGCACATATGCTTGCCCACTAGGGTACAGTCGAACGCTCTAATGCGGACAGCTATCGCTGCATAAACAGCGTTTTAGTAAACGTCCTGACCAAGGGCCAGGGCGGAGCAATACTCCCAATGGAGGACACAAATCTCCAGGAGCTGACAAAAATAGAAAATGTAACCAACAGGGAGTGATTCCTGCGGTTTAGCGAAAGGTGTAGTGATTTAACAAGTAAAATCGCTAAAAATTGACGAAATCACGCGAGAAATCGTCATTTTTACACCAAAACTCAAAGTCGCAGACAAGCGCAACGGAAGCGGACTTCAAAAACAAGGTTGCGCAAGCGTAAACGGCTTCTGAAAGAGAAGGTATGAAACGTAGCTCTCAAAGTTCTAAAGGAAATTTTTGCACAGTTGCATCAAAATTTTTATAAACTTTAGGGAAAAGTATTCAAACTCATCCCACACCACAGAGCAGGTGGACAACCCGCCTCTCAGGTATGCCAGTGTCATCTCACATGCATGCATTGCGTTCGTGTTGGTTGCTTCGTTAAAACGTTAGGGTTGTCCACGCTGTGTTTGTTGGCGGTTCGGGTGCTCCTCTCTCTTGCTCTGCACAGGTCAAAACAGGAATGAAAGGTATGCGATGCGAATGGAGCGCGCAGCGCGCGCGTAGGGTTACAATATGCGCTGTGCTCGCGATGCATGTGCCTAATTGAGTCATTCACACGCTGTGGCGCTTTCCCTGTACCTCAATTCACCCTTGTTTTCTATTCACAGGTAAGAAAAGAAAGTGCTTGCTCGTGTTTGTGTTGCCGTAGCGCTAAAGTAGGGTTGCTTAAAACGCTTAGGCTAGTTTTGCGCTGTGCAGTGCGCCACTTTCTCTCCTCTTTCTGCAGGAAACGGGACAAGGGTAACGTGCATGACACACAGTGCATCAATCGCTTAGGGTGGTTTATAATTCGCCGTAGGTTTGTTTAAGCGCGTAGGGTTGTTTTGCGCTCGTTTTTTCCTCGGCATTCACACGATGCGTGGTGAGTCAGGTAGGTAAGCCCAGGAGGAGCTCACCTCCTGCTGGAGTCAGGCTGTGATTGGTTATGTTGGGTAAGATTAGGAGAAAACAAGTGGAATGGTAGAATCTGTGCATACTTGTGCATGCATATGGCACATTAAAGGGTAGGCCACGCGTGTCGCGCACGGTACAACTCTTGTTTAGGTTACTCAGGGGCTCCACCCCACATTCTATAAGAGAGCGGGTGGAGTTCCTTAAGCTTGCTTGCTTGCACCTGGGTTTGAGGACAGTGTATTATAGGGCTACCTGAGAAGCGTATAATACGTGGAGGTAGTCTTGGTTCCTCAGCCGCAAACCCAGGTCATCTGCCTTTGCTTTACAGGTGGGAAGGTAAGGGTGACTGGTGCAGTCCCTTTGAGCAGCGCTAAAATATTCTGCGCAGATCACACAAACAACAAACTGCAACTCAGCCAGGAGTGGCGAGTGCAGTCCGACTTCATCGACATACACGCTGTGCACGCATACTGAGCACTCCTTCCCTCCAAGCCCTGACAGGGAAACACGTAGCGGCGTCCCTGTTAGGCCACAGCCGCTTAGTAGCGCTGTGTTCTCTTGCTCTCTCACAGAAGGGTCAATATGACCCGAGACCTCATTGACAGCAACGCCAAGTAGCGTGTGTAGGTGTTAGGGTCAGCAGGCCTGGCAGGAGTTGAGTGCAAGTGATGAGTGCTCACCCTGCCTTCGGAGGCCGGTGTTGGCGTTAGTGAGTGTAGTGTAGTGGTGTCTCCTGTCCCGCGTGCTTTTCCACGTGGGCAGGGGAGTGCGTTAGCTTTTGGCCCTTAGCAAAAATGGGCGTTTTGTATGCCCTTAGCACACTTGGCCACCCCTCCCCTCTAGTAGGTAGGGCTTCTGCCGTCTTCCCCCAAGGATAGGCGCCAGCACAGAAATTGGGCGCCATAGGAGTGGTAATAGTACCTGATTAGGACCTTCCGTCCGACGTCAGCAAAGCCCGGTCTCCGAGAGCCACGCCGGGGAGAGAAGTGAGACACACACAGACGTACGTAGAGCACATATGGGTATGGTAAACCCTGTAAGGAAGGGTAGAGGCCCATGGGTCTGGGCCAGTCAGGGGTCCTAACTGTGGGCTCGCTTGTCCCCAAGGAGGGAAGACACACCTTGCCTCATAACACCTTGCTTGTCATTCCCCCCTGGTGTAGTAAGCCACCGTTCTTCGTTGGCTCCCCAAGGTCATTACATCCGGGCAGTCCCCATGCAACAAATGGTCAACAAGGCATACACTCCCTGGGTGGCTGCAAACCTGATAAGCGGCTACCTGGTCCACGCTGGAAACCATAGGCATGGGTCTGCAGGGCACAGACAGGGTCAGTGCAGTGCTCAGTAAGCAGTAGTCTGTGAAAAACGAATGGCCTTCGGCCAGGGAGTGGTTGTCACGGGGGGCTAACGGTCCTGTCCTGCAATGCAATGCGGGCAACTGTGACAACTGCTCTTACACCCATACACAGGCACGTCTGCACAAGAGTGCTCACTGCACCTGTGAGGTTAGAACACAGTGAGTAGACTGACGCAGGGAAATTATTTTCGCTTTTTACGCTGGGACATAGTCTCAGCACGGGTTAGTAGCTGCCGCTGGTTGTTCTCAACGAGGTAGGAGCGGAAGATGGGGTTGATACTCCCATCTGGTTGTATGAAGGTTGACATAGGTTTCCAGGTCGCCTCAGATAACCCATAGCCATCCCACAGGGTTAGGAATTTCCAGCCCTGTTTATACTCGTGGCGAGCAATACCTGCAACCACATAGTAACCATCGACTGCCATCTCTTCGGCAGTCATCTCTTCGGGTTCCTCTGCCTCCTCTGGACTGGCCGTGTTCTCTAGGTCTATACGCTCGACCTCACTGTCGCTGAGGCGCCACTCATCCCAGGACAAATTGTGAGGGGAGTCATAGTGCCTCAACTGTTTAGGTGCACACAGCAGTTCACCACCTAGACGTGGACTGCACCTGACATGGATCCTGGATCCATCCATCCTGATGATACGATAGGGTCCAAAATAAGGGTCCTGTAGGCAGTTACGTGGCCAGAAGAGTAGGCGTGAATGGTGAACCAAAACAAGGTCACCAACCTTGAAGCTGGCAGGTCGCCGTAGGCGGTTCCGTCGGCTCAGTTCACGGTCACGAATGTGTCTCAGGTGAGTCCCAGCCTGGTTAGCCAGAATCTGCTTGTGTTCCAGCCAATCTCCCACAGGGCTCTTGAAGTCCTCAGAAAAGGGGGCTTTGAAGAACCATGCAGGTCGTCCTCCATGGAACGGTTCGGGGGGAGTGAAACCCGTAGAGGAGCTCCGCTGTGATTTCATGGTCAGCACTGCCCAGGGCACTAGGCGTACCCAGTCCTTGGTACGCTCCTGTTTCATCAGGACTCTTAAGTTTTGCTCCACCACACGGTTCTGTCTCTCACAGAGAGGGTTAGACGTGTGGGTATAGGGCACACCTGTGGTTACCTCCACGTTGAGGACATTTAGCACTCGTTTGTACCACCCAGTGTCACTGCGGATGCGTACATTCTCATCAGAGTGCACCTGCTTAGGTGCTCCATAGGGTTAGAACCATTGTTCGACCAACCTTTTCACAGTCTGCTCACCTGTGATATTCTTATTGCAAGGGAACACACGGGTGAAGCGAGATAGGCCACAGGTGACCACTAGGCAACTATCATAGCCGCCGAAGCGTGGTAGGTCGTGGATGAAATCCACGTAGAGAAGAGAGTTAGCACAATAGGGTATGGGTAAGCTGGAAATCAGGCCCCTATCCCTACTGTCGCTTTGCTTGCCGGCATGACAGCCACAAGCATCCACAATGGTCTGCATACGCGACCTCAGTTCAGTCAGGGTTAGACTAGAGTAGAAACACTCACGGACGAAGTCCACTGAGCGATTAGCGCCAGTGTGACCAGAACTGAGATGGGACCACTGTAGGCACCCATCCAGTCGTGCCTCAGGCACCACAATTCGGTCCTCGTAGAAGAGGTACTGATTGTTTTCATACCACTGGTGCCTGTCAGTGATACGGGTTCGAGACCAGTGCTGAGGGTTTGGAGAATTTCCTTATACTCTGACTGATAGTCGGTTAGACTCCAACCCTCCAGGATTCCAGCAGTGCGCATGGACAGGTCAAGCTGGACATCCATACGCTGGAAAGCCTCTCTGGCGAGCGCCTCAGAGCTCTCACCTATAAGCGCATCGAAGTTGTTGCGCGATATATAGTCAGACAGTTCATTGTTTATTCCGGGGATATGATGAACTGTCAGCCTGAACTGGCTCAGGTAAGTCCACCGGCGCTTTATCTTTGCTTTCTCTGGTGGTGGGCCCTTCTGGAAAGACTTCACAGGCTCCTGGTCACACAGCCAGACAATAGGGTTAGATCCCAGGAGTCAGGATTGTGACGAAAGCACCAACATACCGGCCAGGAGTTCCTGGTCATAGGTGCTGTAATTGGAACGCGCTTGGTTCCATTTCCAATTCCAGTGTCCCAGTGGCACCAGCCGCCACTCACTGGTAGGATAGTCATGTTTCAACGAACCATCCCGGTTGAGTCCACTAGTACGATAATGGCAGCGGGGTTAAGCTCCTGCCATTGATAGATCGTATCAGCCCCCCCTACATCACTGGCATCAGTGATCAGGACTATCTTGCCCTTGGGGCGGGGTACTCCGAGGCAGTTGGAGGAGGCAATCTTCTTCTTCAACTCCTGGAAACACTCTTCCTCTCTGGCGGTCCACCTCCAGGGAGTATTCTTCTTGATTAGGTCAGTCAGGGGGGCAGAGGAGTAGGTAAAATTGTGGATGTGACGCCGACAGAAATTACAGGCGCCCACAATACTCCTCACATCGTGTAGACCCTTCTTAGGGTCATCGCAAATCTGCATGTCCTGTAGGGGCTGCATCTTAGACGCTGCTGGTTTCCACCAGCCATACCCCACGCCGAAACCCAAATATTCCATCTCCTGTTTCATAAACTCACATTTTTTGAGTTTGATTCGGAGATGGTTCTCTTGACAAACAATGAAAAATTCACAGAGGAGAAGGACATGGTCCTCTTGGGTATTAGTACCCAAACTCACGTCGTCGATGTGGGCCTCCATTTCTGCACCCCGAGAAATCAACTCCTGTACTAGAGGCCTGCGCCTCAGTATGTACAAAGTTTTGTTCATTAGCTCCTTCAGGAGCGCAGGGGCATTAGCCACCCCGAAAGGCATAACTTTCCACTTAAAGACACGGCCCTTAGGAGTTATAAAAGCCAGCAGCTCCTGAGCTGCGGCAGTTAGGTCCAGCTGCCAGAAACCAGGGCGTTCGTTCATTTTGGTCTTGTACCTGCATTTGGCAATACGCTCCAGGGTATTTTCCATGTTAGGAATATTCCCTGTGTGGTTCTGGGTTTTCTTGTTAACCTCACCATAGTCAACAACCAGTCGTAGGGCAGTCGACCCTGGTTTGGCAACCAGGAAACAGGGACTGCAGTGATGGGGGTAGTCCCCCTTCTTATATTCTTCAACGAGGCCAGCATCAATACATTCCTGGATCTGGCGCTCGATTTCTTCAACCTGTTCCTGTGGAGCGGGATAGGGACGACGGCTCACTCGCATCTTTCCAAATTCAGGTTTCAGTTTCAGGTCCATCTGGACCAGTTTTTTACAAGAGAGGGGGGGCGGCAAGGCGCCCAACACCTCCTCATAGGTTATCAGCAGTTTCTTCAGTCGGGGGTCAAGGTTAAGACTCTCGAGTTTCTGCAGGAAGTCCTCCTCAGCATGGAGGTTGCTCCTTCCATGTTCTTTCTTTTTCTGCCGATCAGCAGTTTCGGCAGGCACAGAACCATCGTCCCACTAAGGGGGACATTGCTGCCCATAGTGCAGAGAATACAGTAGCGGTATCTCAGGATCAGGCAGCGTATAGGAATCATCGTCCTCCTCAGACCAGATGGAGGATTTTCAGGTCTGTCTGAGGTATTGCAGCCGCTCTTGGCGCTCAATACCTTCGGCCTTCAGGTACAACAGCCGCCGGAGTTCCTGAGTGTCATGCTCAGACAATGGCATGTTCTTAGAAGCAGGCCGCGCCAGAGCATCAGCACTCTGGGCCACGGGTCTACCTGTGTGCATAGGCTGCATGTGTAGCACTGGCTTCCCAACAGGGGAAGCGAGCTCAGAGGTTGACTCTAGATCTACCTCCTCCAGGAACAGCTCGGCTGGGAAGGCACTGTGTTTTAGGTCAACACAGCTGGGATCAACAGGAGGGATAGTGCTGGCGATCTCAGACGGTTGGTCGTCAGCATCCTCTTTTACAGCTGCAGGTTCCAGATAGCCATTGGGAGACTCACACCCTGTAAGTGTGGCAGATAGGTGCTCAGGAGATCGATTTCTGAGATCAGAAAGGTTAGGGCCACGATTTTCGGCCATGACCTCTTTCAGTAGCACCTGGTCTAGGTCACACAGGGGTACAGGATTGAGAGATCCATCAACGATGGACAGGAAGCTGGCCCACTCAGGGGCCTGCATAGCTGTGTCTGAGTCCTCAGACACATAGATGGGGCCGTCGGGGAGTTGCACTCTTCCCACGGTCATTCGATCTAGCATACCGGGCCAGTAAGCATGTTCACCAGAGCAGCTGCAGTCAGGGGTGCACATGACAACCCTTCCTCCCTCATAAGCAATTTCGGTTAGAACCTTGGCGAGCAGGGAGAAGGGAGGGTTAGCATACGCTAGGCCCATTGCTTTCCAGAAGAAACGGAAAGCATTGTTCAATTGTTTCGAGCAGTACAACTGCATGATGTGCTGTTGTTGGCTCGCAAAAAATTCCACCTGGATCTCATCCAGGCTTACCTGAAGGGCTGCCAGTCCATTTTCAAGAACGTGACGGGCCAATTGGTAGTTTTGAGTATGATAGTTAGTCTTGGATGCGTAGCGCAGCCCAGACTCTTCTCGTCCTGACAGCTCCAAAGGTACGGAGAACAGCCCACTGCCAAAGTCGCAGTGCAAAGAATAGGGGCGCTGGAGAGACAGCATTTTTACCTGGGGGTTTCTTTGTAGGAAGTCTGTACCAATGACGATGTTAAAGGCGTCGGTGTCCAGCACTCTGCAGTGTTGGGTCACGGTTACGTCGCCCAGGCATATAGTCACATGGACCCCGCCCAAGGAATGGATGGTACGCCCATCCCCTACTCTTATGGCCACAGTCTTAGTTTTCTTGAAAGTCTTTAGCAGGCGCCGGGCCACTATGGAAAGTGTTGCACCGGTGTCAAGCACCGCTCGAGAAACTTGATCCCCGATTTTCAGGAGGATCCAGAAAACCAAGTCCTCCTCTTCGGAGACGCCCCCCTCCTCCTACTCCTCATCAGGGAACTTGACATCCACCCCTGCAGCTATGAGAGACGTGGCCATCCAGGCCAATCGCCTCTTCTTGGAGTTCTTCCCCTCAGGGGTAGCGTTATCCCCCTGGGGGCGCTTCTTGGGATCACCTGCAGCCGGAGGGGGTGTAGCAGCAGGAGGGGGTGTAGCAACGGGCGCTGATGAGCGCCTCTGGGGGTTAGGGGGTCCACCTTTGCCACCCCCCTTGTCACCTCCTTTACCACCTTTATCCCCATTCTGTGGGTTTTTGGTCGGTGTTTGGGTCTTCTGGCGTTCAGCCTCCTGCCGCTTGAGTTTATCACTCTCGCGTTTCTTTATGTGACATTTGTCTTCGTAGTGACGACGTTTGCCACAATAGCCACAGGTGATGGTACACCTGAAATGATCCTGATGAGTCACAGGTTTCCCATTCTTGGTATGCTGCTGTCGCTTCATCTGCAGCATACAGCCACTGCGTTGATCGCAGTCAGGGGCATGACAAGGCCCCCCCTTGTCATTGACAGGTTTGCAGTAGAATAAAGGGGGTGTACCTGCATCAGGTTTAACCTGATTCATGGCACGTAGGTTACCCCTTCCTTTACCACCTCCCTGGTCGGCGTTGTGGGATTTTTAGGCCCTTTCCCTTCGCCACGTTCGGGGGTAGGGTTACCCCCTCGACCGGAGTGCTTCTCGAGGAATTTCTCCATGTGGGAATCATTCTCCCTCTCAAGAGCTAGCTCAATCAAAAGGTCCACCAGCTCATCGCACGAGTGGGTCCGACTCTTCTTCTCAGAGGTAGAGCGGCAATCATCCCAAGTACGTTGGGGGATCTTACTCATGAGCCACAGGTGGTGCTCAGTGGCTCCGTGGGAGCCCACGTTCATCCGTGAAAACAGATATTCCAGGTCGCACACGTCTTCAGAGATTCGCGCAGCGGAAGGAAACTCAGGGGGCATAGGTAGCTCCTCTATCTGTGTGCGCACACTGAGGTCAGTCTCATAGACTGGGAACGTTTTCTCCAACCTCTGGAGTACCTCTGGGCCAGGTGGAACAGGTTTTCACAATCTGTTTCACCTGTTTTTGCAAAAAATTCTTTTTGCATGAGCCTTTCAGAAGTGAGCATTTGGTGGCCACAACCACATGGGATTGGCCAGTCAGCAAAAGAAGCTCAGCAAATTCTTCTGCCCATTCGGGCAGATTTTTGGGGTCAAACTCCGGCAGTTCCAGCTGGATGTTCGCCTGGGCAATAGGTCTGCCCATCTTTCCACCCCCCGGAGTTAGGCCAGAAGGTGATACGCGGGCAAGAGGCCCCAGGGCTGACAGCCCTCTCTTCTCAGTCTTCGTCACCGGCACGTCCTGTAGTTCAGCAATAGGGACTGTCCTGGCGCGAGGATGAAAAGGGCTGGGGCGAGTGACCTTGGGTAGCAACCTGGACACCCTTGATCTTTTGAGATCATCAGCCAACGTGCTCAATCCTGGTGGAGGTGAGAGTAGCGCTGGCTTGCGTAAGGGTTCAGTGATACCCAATTTTGCCTTGACAGCCTCTGACAGAGCTGTCACATCAGGGTCTTCCGATCCGGATAGAAGTTTGGCCGAAGGTTCGGCCGTACGATCCACAGCCCCATGGGTGGGCTCTCGGGGAAGAGGATCCGTTATCGACAGGTCTGGATGCCTTGCTCTCGGGTGTTCGTGTACTCTCGGTCGTCTCGGTAGTGATACTGTGTCCGCCATGTCTGTAGATGGCCCAGAATAGAGGAAGGAGCCCATCTCAGTTTGGGGCGCCGACCCGATGGCATCAAGAGGTAGTTCTCCATCTTCTCCTACGGTGGACTAGTGGTACTCTTCGTGGAGCATGAACTCGTCCATCCTCCTTCGTAGGTCCTCTTGTTCTTCAGGACCAACTCCAAGTTTGGAAGAAGACGAAGCTGGACATGCCGACCGGGCGATGGAAGCTTCGACACGCCTGCGGAGCCTTTGCAGGCTGTCTTCACTATGGGTCGCTAAGGTTTCCATGGTTAATGGGATTGTTCTGGGTGTATTTAGTTCCACCCTTCTGTGCACTGGATCTTCCTGAGACCCATATGCTGCTCTGAGTGGCGGTTCACTCACTGGGTGAGATAGTTGAACTTGTACACTTCTGATTGGCCAGGTTTGGTAGGACATGTTCAGTGTGTTCTTCTTGTGCTTCTGCTCAGAGTCGGTTCGAAAGGTTCTCAGGGTTTGCCTCTGCTACCGGAAAGATGTCCTTGATTAGTGCCCTATAGATTTTGATGAATTCCTTCAGGTTTTTGGTGGTGAAATCCCAAAACCAAAGGAGCAAGTAGAGCAAGAACAGGATGTGGATCGAATCAATGAATAGTTTGAAATCCAGTGTAACACAGAAGGGCTGCAGATAGACAAAGCAGGTATAAACACAAAGATTCAATCACAAATGGATAATGCAAAAGATTTTATATGAAAACTGGACTGACTCTAGCCTCCAAGATAGCATCAAGCACTTCATGTGCACTCTTTTGGGTGAAATGGTGCTGGTTAGGAATGTGGGGCATAGGTGTCAGGCCAACACAGAAAATGACTTGGCCAAGCAACTGAATTCAGAAACAGTGAAAAGGTAGAACCACAATAAGTGGTAGAAACAATTGAGTATAGGGGTCTTGGGGTGCGAGACCACTAGGCTTAACCTCCAAGGCCTAAAGCATGAAATGCCTCTTTCATTTCGGTATATCCTCCATGAAGGAAGGTACCTCCGCTCAGTTGAGTGGTAGGGGTTAACTTCATGGGGGACTAGGGTTACGATGTAATGGGATTGCCACTGGCAGCGCACGTGCTGATATTCGCGAGATCAAAATGACAGATCAGCGACGCGCGCACAGCGCATTTAAAGTTTTGTTACTTAGAAAACAATTCTTGGATGTTATGTTTGCTTGTTGTCCCTGCAGGTACAACAAGCTTATTAAATAATGGCCTTGACTTACATGATGAAGATCAAGATTTCGGATTGAAGTATTTTGCCTTTGCTGTGTTGAATAGAAGATCGAATCGGTGGCGGGAAAGTAAGTAGACACGGAACCCGTGTAGGTCAAAGCTATTACAAGCTTGCTTGTACCGTGCCGATTGAACGATTCGGTCTTCAACTGAGCAATGCCCTGTGAGGATTGTGAGCGCTGCAGTTGTCAAGGTGCAGCACGTCTGCGAAGAGAACGCGAAGAACACCAGAAGACCAGCGAACGGCTTCGGGGAGAGCGGAATCAGCTGCAAGAGGACTTGGATGAGGAGACAAAAACTGCGCGGCGTCTTCGTTCTGAACGTGATACAGCAGTGGATGAGCTCCGCCGCCTCCGAGACCTTATTGCGAAAGGTAAACCGCCCTCCCAAAGAGACACGCCGAAGAAAACCCATCGTGGGAAGAGAGCAGCCAAGGTGCCAGCAAATGCGTGAGTCCGCGCAGTCCAGAACACCCGGGAATAACAACAGCGCTCAGGAGTGAGCTACTGAGGAGCCCACGCGCAGAATGGGAGCGCTGTGCCGGCTGGGGCGCTACACGGCTGGCGCTGCTGAGGAGATGGCAAATGCACGAAGAGTTCAGTGAAAGCAGTGCCGTGCGAGGGCGCTGAGGAGTCAGCGCAACGCTGCTGTGAACGACGCTGTGGTGAACGCCGAAGGAGAGCGCCTCGAACAGTGCTACGCAGCGCTGTGTGCTTGGCTTAAAGCCAGTTGCTTGTTAAGAGGGATATAACCCAATTTCTATTGAACTTGCTAAGTCTCTTTTTGAGTTTCATTTTTGTGAGGACGCTGTCAGCGCTGGACTGTGTGCGTGTGTGATGCACGCCCAGTGTTTGTGTTTCTGCGCCGGCAGTCAGGGCAGGGGCCAGGGTTTGTCTGTGCGTGAGCGACCAAGCGTGCGCGTGTGAGTGCGTCTGCCTGCCGCGGACGGCGCTGAAGGCGCGACACACAGGTGTGCGTGTGTGCAGTGGACGGCCTGCACTTGCAGAGCGTCGTGTTAGCCTGCTGTTTTTCAAGTGTGTGCGTGCGACGCCAGTGGTGTGTGTGCGTTGCTACATGCTCTGCCCTTGTATGGTGGCGCGCTGGAGGTTGCGCTGTGGGTATGAGCGATTGCCAGCACGACTGCAGGGTATGCAGCCATGAGGTTTGTTATTATTGAATATTGTCACAACTGTATGTCTTCTTTATGTGTTTTAACCTTATGAATCCCTAGGCAGGCTTGCGGCTGCCTGAATCTGATGAGATGATCTGGAATGTCAAAATTGACTCCAACGCTGGTGTGTTTCTATGCTCTGAGAGGGCTGTAAAAGGCCCAGTTGTCACAGATATATGTATGGGTTTGTCTCAGTTTTCTTCGTTTTGATCATTTTTCTTCTACATGGAACCTTGTTACTGCAGGCCAAACAAGCACACGCACAACTGCACTGTTGTACAGTACCGTGGCACGGCACTCCATGGCTTTGCTGTGCATGTGCGAACTGAGTTCAGCTAAACAACACACGTTCTTTTGTTTTTGTTGCCTCAGTTGTGTGCAGTGTGGCCTGTTGTTTTTGAAGCTGCAGGGTTTTGAGAAACATTGCAGGGTTTTCCCCTAGACTGGGAAACTTTCGCAGGTTTTTCAAAATGGTTGTAGTTTTGAAACCAGGGCAGCATACATTTTATTACATAATTAAACAACTTCAAGTGGAATTGTTGTTTTTTTATGTAGTGTGAACCAGTTTAGCAGGAGAGTGTTCACCACACCCCCTGAATGGGAATGGGGTTTTTTGTAGCCAAAAGTAGAGCAGGCTTTTCCCCAACCCCAAAGGTTAGGCACACTTTCTGAATGTCTATTTTGTAGGCATTTAAGAAAATAAGCCAGTGACAACCCCACTAATGGGTCATCAGTCCAACCATACCTTTGATTTTCAGAGGTATGGCTGAACTTAGCAGGGGAGTGTAATGGGATTGCCACTGGCAGCGCACGTGCTGATATTCGCGAGATCAAAATGACAGATCAGCGACGCGCGCACAGCGCATTTAAAGTTTTGTTACTTAGAAAACAATTCTTGGATGTTATGTTTGCTTGTTGTCCCTGCAGGTACAACAAGCTTATTAAATAATGGCCTTGACTTACATGATGAAGATCAAGATTTCGGATTGAAGTATTTTGCCTTTGCTGTGTTGAGTAGAAGATCGAATCGGTGGCGGGAAAGAAAGTAGACACGGAACCCGTGTAGGTCAAAGCTATTACATACGACCCTAGTTACTTTGAGAAAGTGTACTTTAGGCTTCAAAAGAGAGATAAAAACACTTAAGTTAGTCTTAGCATCAGCAAAAGGGTTTTGAGGGGGCTTGGCCTGGATCAAGCGCTCCAAGAAAGACATGGCAGTGACTTTTTCTTACTCTATTAGCACCTTTTCAGAAGGGTTTTCAATCGCTCTGCCCGCATTAGAGCACAGGCCGAGCAGCAGGGAGCACGCGCACGCAACAGGAGCACCAGGCGAGCACGCGCGCGCGGACAGGCCTGGACTGAATTTCTGGAGGGCATTGATATCTATCCTGTTGACTAGGAAGCAATTCGATAATAAAACTCTTCAAATTCTATGCCCGAAATTGCATGAAAGTAACTTGTACTTGCACTTGTACTGTATTTTGAGCTGTCCCACGAAGTCGTGCGATCGCAGCAGGAAAAAAGAACCAATAAAAAGACGCACAGCCAACAAAAATAAACTGAGAAGTCGTTTTTTCCGACCTCAGAAACCCCCCAGAAATTTGACGCCGCTGTTTGGCGAGGTCGCAAAATTTAGGACACACACAGAAAACGAGGAACAAGCGAGACGGGACGACGAAGAAATTGAGCGTTGCGTGCCCCAAATCACCTAGCAAAGTGCGTGCCATAGGAGCTAGGCGACTTGTGTGTGCGTCAAAAAAAAAGGGAAACAGAACAAAAGGAGAGGCACAAAAGCAAAAACAAAAAAAGAACGAAACACCACCACACCCGAACCACGAAAGACCACACGCTAACGGCCACGAACCAGAGGGAAACAAAGGTATGACCAACAAGTATGTTACGAGCCCATGCAATTCACACTTCCCCCACTACAGGTGCGTAGGTGAAGAAACCAAGTATGTTGTGAGGGAGGGGGCCAAAGGGACAACGCCACACGCAAAGAAAAAACAACGAAACCGCGCAGACTCTAAAGCATGCGTACAAACACCAACCGCACCCATATCCCCATTCCCTCGTAGACTCCAAGCACCGCAAGGTACATGAGGACGGAGACAAGGCCAAAGAAAAAGGCAAAGGCTATGGGATGGCCACAGACCACGAGGAAACAATGGTATGGCGAACAAGTATGTTAAGAGCCCATACGCCGCGCACCACCCCCACAACATAAGCATAGATGTGGAAACCAAGTATGTTAAAATTTCGAAGGAGGGTGCCAAAGGGACGACGCATGCATACACAAGCGTACAAACACGAACCACGCCCAAGCAACCATGAGACGTCAAACGCCCGCAAGGTACAGGAAGACGGAGATAAGGTCAAGGCAAAACATGGTACGAAACCCCACCCCTCGCACCACCCACACAACATGCACACCCTCTCTTTATAGGGGATGCTCAGGGTATGACAACGGGGAGATGCACAAGGTATGGCAAGTATGTTACCACCCAAAAAAAAAAGAAGCCGAACCGAGGAGAAAGGAGAGGTATGAGAACCCACCGCCTGCCACATCCGCGCACCCCCACACCTTACACGCCCTCTCTATAGGGAAAACACGCAAGGTACGGCAAAGAGGTATGTTATGGAGGACGCTACGGAAAAAAACCGAGATACAAGGCACAACACGCAGCGAGACTAAATGGGTAAAGGACAACAAGACAACACGGAAAAAAAAACAAGAACCACAGGAGGAGAGGTAGGACCGCACCCAACGGACACCCAACCAACCCCCCAACGGCCTGCGCACGCTCACTCTCCATAGGCAGACAAATGCACGGTGGGACAAATAGAGAGGTATGTGTATCGCATTTCGCATATTACGCATTTCTGCTACACATCTACAGGACCTCTTTTTCTGCTTTTTGGCCTCGTCCATGTCGACCGACGACGCGAACCAACCAAGGTATGACACATCCCACAAACCACACACCGCACGCACACACAGACACACACACGGCCACCACACCGCGCACGCCCACCGCACAACACCCACACCAACAGTAGGCGCCACACAGCACACACACACACACACCAGGGCCAAGGAGAAGGGCACCCCGGGGCCCACAGCCAGGAGTGGCGAGCGGGCCTCCACCACCACAACCGGCGGACCCCAGCGAGGAGTGGCGGGGAACCACGCCCGCGGCCCTTGGCCAGGAGTGGCGAGGGACCACCCACCACACCCGGCGGCGAACCCCAGCCAGGAGAGGCGGGGCCCCGCAACCAAACCCCTCAGCCAGGAGTGGCAAGGGACCAACCACCACCGCACAACGGCGGACCCCAGCCAGGAGTGGCGGGGCACTGCACCCAGATCCCTCAGCCAGGAGTGGCGGGAGACCCACACCACACACCAACCAAACCCACACAAGCATCAGCCGCAAGCCCCAACCGAAGGAGCCGGGGACAACAAACCACAGACCACCGGCACCCCACACACACGCAAGCAGGCACACCAGCGCACGCGGAAGACACACCCACGCTGCACCACAACACCACACCACCAACAACACGGACACCACGAACACACAACACACAACACAGCACGTCCACCGCGCGCAGCCCCACACACCACAAACACACACAAAACGGGACACCCCCACCCACGAAACACCCCACCGCAACCAGCAGACCCCAGCCAGGAGTGGCGAGGAGCCGCAACCAGGACCCGCAGCCAGTAGTGGCAAGGGACCGCACACCACCACCGCCGGCGGACCCCAGCCAGGAGTGGCGGGGAACGGCACCTGGGGCCCTCGGGCAGGAGTGGCGAGGAACACCCACCACCACCGGCAGCGAAACGAAGCCAGCAGTGGCGGGGAATCGCACACAGGAACCTCCTCCAGGAGTGGCGAGGGACCAACCACAGCACACACCAGCCACACCCCGACCAACACCAGTAACAGCCGGTGGAAGCAAGGACCGGCAACCACACGCCACCAACACCCTGCACCGCACACACACACACACACAAACACACGCGGAAGGCAAACCCACACCCCCACCACCACTAACACAGACACCACGAACACACACCACACACCAGCACAGACACCACGGGCACGCGCTGCGCCACAAGCACACACAACACTGGAAACCCCCCACCCGCGGAAACAGCCACCGCCGCGGCCGACGGACTCCAGCCAGGAGTGGCGGGGAACCGCACCCGAGACCCACGGCCGGGAGTGGCGAAGGAACAACCGACCAGGACCCTCAGCCAGGAGTGGCGGGGGGCAACCTACCACCACCACCAGCGGACCCCCCAGCTAGGAGTGGCGGGGAACCGGAAGGAGGACCTGCAGCCAGGAGTGGCAAGCGACCACACACCACCGTCGCCAGCGGACCCCAGCCAGGAGTGGCGGAGAACCGCACCCGGGACCCTCAGCCAGGAGTGGCGAGGAACACCCACCGCCACCGGCAGCGAAACCCAGCCAGGAGTGGCGTGGAATCGCACTCAGGAACCTCCGCCAGGGGTGGCGAGGAACCAACCACAACACAGACCAGCCACACCCACACCCACAACAGCAGCAAGCCCAAGCCAGGGAAACCAACCGCCACACACCACACACGCACACACACACACACACACACACACCAACACACACGGAAGACACACCCACACCCACACCACCACCATGAACACACGACACACACACCAGCACAGCCACCACGCGCACACGCCGCGCCACAAACACACACATCACGAGAAACCCCCCAGCCGACCCCACAGAAACGGCCACCGCCGAGGCCGGCGGACCCCAGCCAGGAGTGGCGGGGGACCGCAACCAGGACCCGCAGCCAGGAAGGACAAGCGACCACACAGACCGCCGCCATGGGACCCCAGCCAGGAGTGGCGGGGAACCGCACCCAGGGCCCCCAGCCAGGAGTGGCGAGGAACACCCACCACCACCGGCAGCGAAACCCAGCCAGGAGTGGCGGGGAATCGCACTCAGGAACCTCCGCCAGTAGTGGCGAGGGAACTACCACAGCACACACCAGCCACACCCACACCTACACGAGCAGCAAGCCCCAGCCGGGGAAACCAACCACCACACACCACACACGCACACACACACACACCAACACACACGGAAGAAACTCACACATCCACATCACCACCACGAACACACAACACACACACCAGCACAGATACCAGGCGCGCGCGCCGTGCCTCGAACACACACAACACGGGAAACCCCCCACCAAACCCCCATCCAGCCGCACGGAAACAGCCACTGCCGCAGCCTGCGTACCCCACCCAGGAGCGGCGTGGAACCGCACCCAGGACCCTCAGCCAGGAGTGGCGAGGGTCACCCCACCACCAACACCAGCGGAACCCCCCAGCCAGGAGTAACAGGGGACAACACCCGGGGCCTTCAGCCAGGAGTGGCGAGGCAACGCCCACACAGCACCCTAGGCCAGAAGCGAGGGGCGACCTGCCACCACCACGCCCCACAAACCAGCGGACCTCAGCCAGGGGTGGCGAAGGCCCAACCCCCCAGCAACACCACAGGACCCCAACCAGGAGTGGCGGCGAGCCACACCCAGGACCCTCAGCCGGGAGTGGCGAGCGACCACCCGCCACCACCGGCGGCGGCCCCCAGCCAAGAGTGGCAGGGACAAGCACACAAGCACTTCAGCCGGGAATGGCGAGGAGCCGCCCCCCCCCCCCCCCCACCACCGCTGCACCCCAGCTAGGAGTGGCGGAAAAACCACCACCGCAATCAACACAGCAAGAGGGGAGGGCGAAACGCAAGGGGCCCACAGGAGACGCAGGCAAGAGGCCCAACGTCAGGGGTTTGGGGGCCCCCTTGGTGACCGTATGGGCCCAACCTGAGCACAAGCAATAAGGTGGGATACGCCCAGGACCGTTGGTCAGCGGCCCGCGGTGGCACCGGCCTGGGGATGTGGCCAATGGGCCTGACCAAGAGCACTCCCCACAGCACGTACTGCGGTTCGGGCCCAGCGAGGGGCTGCGGGTAGGGCACACCGTCCATCGGGGCAAGCAAGAGACACGACTGTCCCACAAGGGCTCCCCTGCGACCTACAGGGTACCCGACCCCGGTGTGGGGAATGGCTGGAGTACCTGGCTACGGAGCAGGTCCGTTTGTACCGAGCGGGTACAAATGGACGGCCCGTACAACAGAGTTACACCCTGACAGGGAGTGCAAGCATCGGCCCCCCCAAGGGGAAGCACCAGAGGAAGGGACCCGAGCAAGCGTCAAGGACCCATCCCCCCCCGAACCCAGCCCCACAGCACACCCACCACAGCCCGGGTAAACCCGAACAAGGCACCAGGGGAACAGCGCGCCAGGCGACGCGGCAAAGAGAAAGAGGAGGGAGGGCACGCAAAGGGGGCGGCGGGGGAACACACCACCGCCAACAGACCCCTGCCAGGTGTGGCGGGGAACCACACCCAGGCCCCACAGCCAGGGCGGGAGAGGAGCCACGACACACAGCCCCCGCACCCACACAGAGACTCCAACCCAACCCCAGAGAGTCGAGGACAAGCACCCAAACGCACCACCAACACACAACACACACAACCGCGCGCACACAACACACACCACCACGGCGGCCACCAACATGAGCCCCACAAACATACACCACACACAAAAGCACGAGCACCGCCTGCACCACAAACACATACAACACAGGAACACCCAAGGAACCCAACGAGAGGTGCGGGGAGGTGAGGTGCGGGGAGAGGTGCGGGGCCGCCAAAAGCACCACTAGGACAGAAGGGCAGACCAACCAGCAGCGCTGCCCACCAAGCCCTCAGCCAGGAGTGGCGAGGGCCCACGCCCAGCAACACGCAACGACCAACCACGCCCAAGCCCACACCCAGAACGAATGACTGCGACACCCACACCAGCTGCGCCACCAACATCACCCAAACCGAACGCCACCCGCAACACCCTCACCAGCGGAAAGACCCGGACCCAACGACAACACAAGCGGCAACGGCACCCAGTACAACACCAGCGATACCCTCACCAACGCCAGCATCGAGCGCAGCGCCCCCACTGTCGGCAACACCAGCAGCCCCAACACTCAGCACAACACCTAAGACTGCCTCGCCCCCATCAAATCAACACAGGAAGCCACCAAACACCAGCTAACAACCACACCCGCGCCACGCACCGACCCGCAACCAGAGCCGCCACCGCCAGCACCCACACCATCGGAATCGCCAACACCACCAACAAACATCCTAGCGCAACACCCCCACCATCGCCATCACCGGCGGCGCCGCCGTCCCCAACAAGGCCCACAACACCTACGCACACCAACGCCAGGTGCAACACCTACACCACCCAAGCCAAGGGCATCAATTACACCATCGCCGGCGCCACCCCCACCAACAACGTCACCAGCGGCAATCTCCGACACCAGGGGCAGCCAGCGCCACCGAAACCAGTGAACCAATCAACAAACCACAAAGTCTACACCAGAGGAGGCAAGGCCACACGCCTGGGACAACCATCCACAACACCCTCGCCACCAAAGCATCGCACGAGACGCCATCCACCAAACCATCACCAGCGGCATCCACACTGTCGCCACCACCGACCCCACCTACACCAACCTCATCGGCGACATCACCCGGAGCATCACCTGCAACAATCTCACCATCGGTATCACCAGCAGCCCACACCACCTACGGGGCACCCTGCCTTGCAGAGCTCACGCGACCGGCCAGCGCCCACCTGGGAACAGAGACAGCCCACGCCTAAAAACAAGCCAATGACCGCCTACACACGGACCCACACCAGATCCACCAGCAACACCCTCAACATCAGCAACACCACACACACGGTAAACCGTAACATCGCCCGCAACGCCTCACCACCGGCATCAACAACAGCACCGCCAACAACACGACCTCAGCAACAGCAACCCGGAGCACCAACGAGAGCAACTGCAGGAACACCACCCACAGCGCCCTCGCCCTAGGCATCACCCGGTACAACACCTGCAACACCGTCGGCATCAACAACACTAAGAAGCGCCCCGACATCAGACACGACCAACACCGCCAGGGCCAATGCACCGGCCAGCGATACCAACGGGCCCCTCCGCCAGAAGTGGCGAGGTTCCGCCCCCACGGCACCATCAGAGCACCACCAACCACCAGGGCATCACCGACAACGCCCTCGCCGTCAGCATCACCAGTGGCGCCAACACCCGGAGCTCCGCCGGCACCCTCACCAACAACGTCACCAGCGCCATCGACAGCAGCGTCACAGCAACACCGCCACCCACCCACAGCATCGACACCCTCCACAACAACCAGTACCGCACCTATAACCGCAGACCCCAAGATAGGCGAAGGAATTACCCGAACACCAGAGACGACGGGCGCCACCAGGACCGCAAGCCAGCCAACCACCAGCGGACCATCAGCGCACACCAGGCCCCCTGCCTGGAGCGGCGGGACCCTACACCCAGAACCGCCTACCACCCAACCGCAGGCCCCACCCAGCACCAACACCAACAACATGCCCACCATCAGAACACCACAAGAAACGCCAACCACCAAGTATCACCCGCAACGCCCTCACCGTCGACACCACCGGCAACGTCAACACCCGCAGCACCATCCACACCACCTCAAACAACGACGCCACCCGGAAGGACAGCAACCAGGATACGTGACCTACAAAACCCCACCATCACCACCACGACCCCAGCACAGTATATCACCTACGGCGCCCTCACCGCCGGCGTCACCACGAACGCCGGCGGGACTGACAAACAAACGCCAGCTGCACGACCCACCGGCGGATGTGATGGTGTTGTTGATGCTGTTGGTGCTGCCTGGGGGGGTCGTTGGTGATGCTCCGGGTGATGTTGATGCTGCGGGTGGTGATGCGGATGGTGAGGGTGAGGGTGGCCGTTCCAGGTGTGGGTGGTCCCTGGGCCTTTTTTAGTCTGTGCTGTTGCTACCCTTGGCTGGGGGTGCTGCTGGTGCACCACCCCCGCCAGCAGCAACACCAGCGGCACCCTCTGCCAGGAGTGGCGAGGAGGTACGCCGACATCGCGGACCCGCGACCAGCACCCCGGGCACCCTCACCATCGGAGCACCACCACCGGCACTAGCCGCCAAAACACCACCAGCAGCGTCGCCAACGACGACGACACCCAGGGCACCACCAACACTGACACCATCAATGCCTAACACGACAACCACACAGCCCACACCAACGGCATCAGCCGAATTGTCACCGGCACCACCCTCACATCCGGCGTCAACGATGACGCCGCCAGCACCCACACCACCTGCACAAACCTCACCGCAGGCATGGCCCGGTTAACCACCTGCAACCGCAAACATCACCACCATCGACAATACCGTCCCCCGCCCCCCGCCATGATTGGCGAGGGCATGCCCAAACACCAGAGGCGGCCAACACCACCGAGACCGGCAAACCAGCCAACCACAAATACCCACCAAGCCCTTCGAGAGGAGTGGCGAGGGCCCAAGCCCACGACCACCCAGGCGCGAACCACCACCGACAACACCCACACCGATGTAATCACCAGCGCCACACCAACCATACCACCCCCTGCAGCACCCTTGCAAACAGAGCAGGGACTATCAACCGGGGCATCACCGACAACACTGCGGGCATCACCAACACCAACACCCAGCGCGTCACCTACACCGCCCTCAGCAACACCACCGCAAACAACACCAGCGACCGATGCCCACATCACCGTGCCACCGGCGGCAACACCACCTGAATACGGTTTCCCCATCCCATTCTGCCTCCCACAAACAACAGCGGCATTGCCTACACCCCCCGCCATCTACACAGCCGGCGGCACCGTCGTCGGCACCAACCGAAACACCAACAAGGGCAACCACACCAACAGCCAACGCCCCCCCTACCGCTGTCACCTGCCCAACGACCACCAGTCGCACCACCCATAACCGGCAACAGCCACCAACCACGCCAACACCACACCCTAAACCTCACCTACACCCAAACCCTGCAGCAACACTCGCAGTAACCCCAGGAGCGATATCACCCTCCGCCAGGAACAGCCGCACAACACCAACAGGGCCAGACAACGAAGATCATCACAAGCGCCCACAACAGGCCAAAGACCCCCCGCACGCGGACCCACGCCCAGAAGCAGCGCCTACCATCGACATCGCCCACAACGCCGACCCCCGATATGTCCGACACCCACACTGCGCCCACAATCGGTGTCACCGACAGCCGGGAGGACACGAACAGCGCCCTCGCCATCACCGCCACCAACCTCGATTAACTATCGTGCACATCACTACCACCACCGCACCCACGCCATCTGCATCACCAGCAGCACACTCGCCCGTGACGTCATCGGCAACGCAGTCGCCAGGGGCACCGCCGCCCATGGCACCACCCGCCCTCACCAGCGACCTCGCCGGCAGCCTGGCATCATCAACACCCTAAACGTCGACACCACCAGCACCACCATCACCGGACGGGGTCTACCCACAATCCAAGAACAGCTTTGCTCCACCAGCATCAACGAGTACAACACCCACAACACCCCGACCGTCACCATCACCACCCTCAACGTCACTCGGGGCGTGCCCTACGCCACCCTCACCACCACAGCACCTTCTTCACCCCCACCACTGACGATATCCGCCCCACCCCCGACGTGTCATCTACAGCACCCTCACCACCACCACGACATTTGGCCCTAGTACGTTACCCACGCCCACACAATTGACGCCAACGGCAACACAACCGCCCGTTGCGTCACCAGCAGCACCCCCGCCATCACCAACCGAACCACCACCCTCACCATCAGCATCACTGACGCCAACAGAGGCGCCAGCACCGCTGGCGATAGCAACAGCGACAACAGGCCGAACCACCAACCTCACCATCAACTGACACCATGCATGCACCACCCTCACCTGCACTATCGCCTATACCGCCCTCACCAACGGCATCGCCAGTGGCGCAAACACCCACTCCAACACCCACACCACCCTCACCACCAGCGTCACCACCATCCCCCACCACATTACCTGCGCCGACCACGCCACCTACCAGCAACCCACACACAGGAAACCCCCGACCACCCGCTGAACTTTGCCAGACCCCCTCCGCGGCCGGGCCCGCCCCCCACGGAACACGAGCCAACAGGCGCAACACACCACACCACCCAAAGGGTCAGAACTCACGGAGAACGGAACAGCAGAGCGAGCACGCCACCACCCGCACGTGTCGCCCAGCCTATCATGCACCACCCCACAACACCGCAGCCAGGGCGTCCCCCCGCTTCCCCTGACAGGGCGTGCGCTGGAGCCCACTGCCCGTTGGAGGACAACTACGACGTCCTCCCGACCATCCAACACCTATTGGCAGCCACGGCCCCGCGCCCACAAGCCCACCAGCAAGCCACGGAACCGCAGGAACCCGACCACCCCATGCGACCCCGCTCTATATCTCCCGTAGCCACCGCGGACCAGAACGCGGAACACCAGCGACAAGAACCTGACCGCGCCGCCATGCCCCCAAAGGACATCTACGCCACACTAGCCAGCACCCTGGCCCACCCCATGGACGCCGAACAGTACTACCAATCCGTCCAACGAGAGCTCCCAGCGGACCACGCGACCCTTCAGGGGTGGAGGCAAGAGAAAGGGAACGACAACGAGTGGGGCATGGAGGACGACCTTATCTGGGAAGACACCTCGAAAGGCACCATGGACACCTTCCTGGACGCGGCAGCCACGACGTACCCCTGCCTGCCTGGGAACACCCGGCACGGCCTCCACGCCCTCCTTGCATTCCACAGCTGGAAACACCGCCACACCATCACCCTCCACCCCCTCTACCACAATCGGCACCGATGGACGCCAGAAGACGGCGCCACCACCTCCATCACAATACAGCAAGACCCCGGGAAACCAGAGGAGTACCACATCACCTGGAACAATCCGGCATCCCACCCCCCCGCCTCCCCCACCCTCCAAGACGTCTTTGCCACCATCAGCGCAGAACTGCAAGAACCGAAAGCCCCACAACTACCGGACGACGAGATGCCCCAGGCACCGTCCCCACCAACCGCACAGGAAACCCCCCACAAAGAGGCCCTCACCCACTGCATCACCACAATGGAGCTTCCCCCACAACACGGCACCGCCCCGGACCGCAACGGGTTTCGGGACCTACCGCGAGAATGGGCAGTCCCAAACGGCACGCTCCGGTGGTACGAAATCACACCGGGGCTCCAGGCAATCCGCCTGCACTCAATCACCGAACCAACAACCACCTGGACACTACCAACGGACCGCCACCGACTCCTCCTCACCATCCAAGGGGATGCCACCATCACACCAACAGAGGGGGACCCCATAACAGCAGCCCCCACCCACGCCGTCCACATACCCCCACAAGCATCGTCGGCACCCATGACGGTACACCCCATGGCAAGCCATGGTCATCACCTATGCCAACCCCAACGACCACACACACACACCTGGCAGCAACGGTGGGAGCACATCTGTGGGGACCTCCTCGGCGAACACCTAGGGCTCACACGCACCCACCACACCCTCCGACCGGTACGAGGAGTAGGCCAAGCACCACACAGCATACACACCACAGGGTTATGGGCGTATGCCACACCCATAAACCCACAAGCAGCGGAGGTCGTCAAGACCGCACTATCCATCCACCAAGCCGAGACCGGAACCCCGCACCGCAACACCCAACGAGGCTACACCATCTGGTGGGCACATCAAGACCACGACACCCTCACCCCCCAACCAGGACACGAACACCACTGCCCTCCTCCAGGCCGCAGCAGCGGCAGCCACCCAGGTAGGGGCCCCGGAAGCCTGGAGCCCACAATACCTGGTCAAAACCAAAGTGGCGCCGATGAACACCTTCACTATTGCCGGCGCGAGCAGGAGCCCGCCAACCAACCCTGGTGGCGCGACGCTTTGGTCCACCTCTTCCACACCATCGGCACGGGGGACCCCCGCCTGAGACTCGTCCACCCCACGAGGGCCAAGCAGGACGCCCACACTGGCCCGCGGGTGACCCCGGACGGCCTGGACCTTCACGTCGGGGGCTACCGTCGTCGGGACAGCCTATCCCCCCCCACGCAGGGGGCGGCATACCACCCACCGGCGGCCCTCCTGTACATCCTCCGCGACGTACTCACGGACTGTGAGCACCAAGAGCCTAACGCGGATGTGGCGTGGCCCGAGCCCCTGTGCCCACGGCCCCACGCGCCGACGCCGGTTTGGTTGGTGACGACTGACGACCAGTGCACCCGAGCGACAGAGCAAGCGCAGCTCCAGACCGAGTGGGTGATAGTGCAGATGGGGGCAAGCCAGCCCAGGCCCCGTGGACTCCTTCGCGTCACCGCCCTGCTGGTGGTCACTGAGGTGCCGCACAACCCACACATGGCAGTTCACGCGCTGGAGGACCAACCGGAGGACACGGGACACCTGGTGGTACACCAGCGCGGAGGCCTGGCGTGGCTCAGGGAACATGTGACGGCGCTCTGGTCCTGGGCAACCACGATCACGGGAGCAGAGGTCCGACTACACGACCACCCGGCGGTACGCCGCGGCGACACCAGGGCGCTGGGCGTGGACAAACTGACCCCCAGCCACCCCGAGTCCGCTGGTACTCCGCCGACCTCAACGCGGGGTGGCTCAGCCCCAGCGGGTGCTACTGGATCCCGGAGGCCTGGGGCCACACCTCCTCCGATGCGTCCGGGGGCGGACCCTGCAAGCACACCACCAGCGTCGCTCTCGCCGCTGACCTCATCCGCACGTGGGCGCCGGCCATCTCGGGCACGGTGCCCGACAGAGAGGGGCTGGCCGCCTCCCTCCCCCTGCAATACGGCGCCCACCGGCCATGGGTCCATACGGTGGACGCTGAAGTCATTCTCCACCTCCCGGACACGCGGATCGCGAGCGGGCCACGGGGGGCCCCGGCGGGCGCGGCAAAGGTAGTCAACCAGATGCCCCTGCGATGGCTCCCGGACGGCCTGCGCGCGCGAGGGCAGCACGCCGGGCACCAATTTTGGTATGCCCGAGCCACCTCCCGCCACAGCGACGCCCTCTTACACAAGGCGGGCGTGGCGGCGTCCCAGGACACCGTCTTACAGAAGACGCCCCGGGGCCCCAGCAACGCCTAGCTCATAGTCGCCGGTTATGACGGCCACCTCGACCTGCGGCCCCCCACGATGCGAACGCTCGGCGCGATCGCGCAGCGGGCACAGACAGACCATGCGCTGACGCACCGAGGACGCACACCTCTGGACGCGGCCCACGCAACAGCCTATGTCCACGCCCAGGACCTCACCGCGACGGCCACGAACCACCAGGCGCTGCCTGCCAGGGATGTCCACACGCCGGTGCAACGCAGGCTCCGCGTCCGAAAGGAGCGGCTCTCCGGCGTCGCCATCCTCCCGCAGCCATGCTTCCCCTGCGGCGGCCCGGAGGAGACCCTGATGCACATGCACGTGGGGTGCGCCCACTCACGGTTTGAGGTTTGAGGTTTGATTCTGCGGGTACTAGACGCCTTTCGGCCCCGGGGGGCCACCTGGTCGGGCCAGGTGATATCCTCCCCACCGGGTCCTAGTGGGGGGCCCTCCAAGACGCACTCCCTGCCTGGTGGCGGAGTCCCCCGGGTTCACAGGGCTCGGGGCCCCGTCCCTTCCCGGCTTCCCCGTTTCGCCCCTCCCCGGTCAGTGCATCAATTTGCAGCCGTGGCTGCGGGCGCTTACCCACCGCGTCGACCTTCTAATGCGTGGTCGCCCGGGGCGCCGGCGCCGCCGGGCCCGTGCTACTGGCTTGTCGCCAGTGGGACCCCCTTGGGCTGGCGCGGAGGCTGCCTAGCCTAGGGGTTGGGATGTGGCGCAGTGCGCCACTACTGCCTTGGCGGGTGCAGTACCCCGTCCGTGTGTGCGCGGCGCTTGCCGCCGGTTTGGGGGGTTCGGGCCGGTACCTGGTGTTGTGTCTCCCCCGTTTCCCCCTTCCCGCCCCGCGTGTCCCGCGCTGCGTGTGGCAGGCCGTCCTGTCCGGGTGTCCCTTACCCACGCTCGCTGGTACGCCATTCCAGGCGGTCTGTGCGTTCCGCAAGCTCGGTCCGGTTGCCCTTCTGGTAGTCCCCGCGTGCCCTTTGCGTGTGTGTGCGCTAGCACTCCCGCGGCGTCCGCCCCCCCCCCCCCCTGGGTGGTGTGGCGTGCGCACTCCGCGCGGTCCCGGCACTGGGCGCTGGTAGGGCCGTTCCACGTGGTCCCTTGCTCCGTCTGGCGTGCTTGGGGGGGGGGCGGTCCGGTCCCGGTTCCCCCCTACTTGGCTTGGGGTTGTGGGGGTGGCGGAAGGGCGTCCCCGGGGGGGGGGGTGCCTTCCACTGTTGCGAGGGGCGTCTGGGGTCAGACGCTCCCCCTCCCCCGACTGCCCGCCCACTGGGCGGGCTGTTGGGGTCTGCTACCCACGTGCTGTGGGCGCGGGCGTGTGGGTGTGGGGGCCCTACACTGTCCCCTTGGCCTGCATGCCCTGTGGGGGCTGCGTGCCGCGGGGCCGGCGGGGGGCCGTCCCCCTACCTAGCTTGGGGCTGTGCGCCCCCCGTGGGGCGGGTCCGTGCCGTTCGTGTGCCGGGGGGCGGGCTGGCGGGCGGGGGGGGCGGCCCGTGCGCCGTGCCCCCCATTTGTGCGGCCGGGGGGGGCTGTAGGGCCGGGGGTCGCTCTGCCTCGTTCCGTCCCTCTGCCTTCCCTGGGCAGGCAACAAAGCGGGTGTCACTGGCGTCGTTCTGTCCGTGGGGGGCGTGGCCCCCCATACCACTCCGGTTGGTGCTCGGCCGCCTTCACTGGGCGCGATCTGTGCGGCGTCCTGGCGCGTTGGCGCGGGCTCGCTTGTTCCCCGCGGTTCCTGTGGGAGCCGGCAGCTGGGGCGGGGGGGCGGGCCGCGCTCCGGATCCTCTCTCTGGCGGGAGGAGCCTGGACCATCCTCCCTGCCTCGGGGGGTGGGGGCCGGGGCCCCCGCGGCTTGCGGACCGGTGGGGGGGGTGGGGGGGGAGGTCACGCCGCGGCCTCCCTGCTCCCCCTCTGCATGGCGGCCCGCGGTTCCCCACCCTGGCCCCCCTCTTGTCGTTGGCGCACTCTCCCCTGGCGTGCGCGTGCTGTCGGGGTCGCAGGGCCGCCCCAGGGGTGGGGGGGGATGAGGGGCGGCCCGCGGACCGCTCCCCCGGGGGCCCCCGCAGACCTGAACCCCCCCTCTGCCCTCCCTGAGTGGGCTGTGGTCATGGGAGGGACATGGGGGGCGCGGCCTCCATACTGTTCTGGTGCGCCGCCGTGGGCCGCCTTCAGGCTTGGTCCGCGCGCTGCTCCGGCGCGCTGGTGTGGGCTCGCCTGTCGGCCGCGACCCCCGCGGGAGCAGGCAGCTGGAGGCGCTGGGGCGCGCGGTGTGAAGGTCCAGCCGCATCCCCCCCCCCGCGCCGTGGTCCCTTCTGGGGGAGGCGGGGCGTCCTCTCGGCTCCAGGAGGGCGGAGGGTCGTTCCTGTGGCCCTCAAGCTTGGGGGGGGGGGAGCGGGGGGGGGGGGGAGGGGGGGCCGCCCCCCCGCCCCGTTGGGCGTCCGCCCGCCATCCGTTGTCTCCGGCGTGCACCCCCGGGTTATACTCGTGCCGTGGCAGTTGCCTGGCGGCCGCGGGCGTCGAGCGCGGTCCGGTCGGCCGCCAATGGGTCAGTGCGGCGGGGGGGGGGAGGGAGGGGGGGGGAACCCCCCCGCCCTGGTTCGCGCCCCCGTCTTCCCCGGGCAGGCCTCTGTCGGCCGGCAGCGGGCAGGGCGTGCGGGCGCTTGCCTCGTCCGTGGTGCCCCCTCACCCCGGGTGCAGCGGCCTCTTCCGGGGAGGTGCGGGGCCGCCGTTTCTTCGGTCTGCCTCTGTCCGCTCTTGGGCCTGAGGGGGAGGGGTAGGGGGGAGTGGGGGGGGCCCTCTGGTCCCCTGGCGCCGCCTCCTGACGGCCAAGGGGGGGCGGCCTGGCGGTCCCGGCCCCGGGGGCCAGCCGTCGGCCCGGGGGTCGCACTCTCCCCCCGCCCCCCTCTACCTAGAGTCGGACCCTCGTGCAAACCCTCGCTGAGGACCCTCGTCCCCCCCGCCGTCGTCGCGCGGCGCTGGCCGGCCCGGGGGCGGCCGTGAGGGTTAGCGGTCAGCGGTGAGCGGGCTGCGGGGCAGTAGGTTCCCCCCCGCGCTCGTTGTCTCCGCCCTCCCTCCCGCGGGAGGTGGCGCGCGCTTCTCCGTCACGCCATATCGTGGGGGGGGCGTGGGTCGGGGGGCCCAGCTCCCCCCCCCACTTTCTCGCGTCCGCCGTCTGGGCCGTCACCTGCGCCGCCGCTTGTGTGGGGGCTGGGGCTGTGGCGGCGGCGGGTTGCGCCGGCGGTAGCGCCAGTAGGCGAGGGCGCTGCGCAAGGCCCGCAGGAGCCAGTTGTTGGCGTCCGCGTCCGTGATGCGGAGTACCGCTCCCCCTTCCAGGAAGGCCGGCCACGTCGGCCCCCTGTCGGGCCACGCCGCCCGGATCACTGACCTGAGGACCCTCTCGTCGTCCTCTGGGGCTCCCCAACCCCCTTGGGGTACCTCCCGGTTTCCTCCGTCCCTCCGGAGGAGCACGGCATCGAAGGGCCGGTTCCTCAACCCCCTGGTGGTCCCCTGGTTGGCCCAGCTCAACCAGCCGTACACCTCCCCCACCAGGGGGAGGGCCTCATCCCCGTGGGGGTCCGGGACTGTGTCCAGTCCCGGTCCCAGGGCCGGGCCCCCTCTGCCCCTCGCGCCGGCTCCGCCTGCTGTCGCTGTGCCTGCGGCGCCGGTGCCGCCCCCCGCCCCCCCCCCCCCCGCCGAGGCCATCCGCGCCGGCTCCGCTCTCGGCGCGGGGGGGGCTGGCTGGTGCCGGGGTTGTGGGGGTTGGGGTGGGATGAGCTCGCCAGCGTCGGGGTCGATGTTGTAGAGGTGGTGCTGGTGGTGGTGGTGGTGGTGGGTGTGGTGCGCGGGCATCTGTTGGATGCCGGGGGGGATGCATCTTATGGGCTGCATGTCCGGCTGCGGGGGCACCCCGCCCCGCGCTGCCCTCCTTTCGACCCGCCCTCCCCCCCGGGCTCCCATGCCCCGTCCCGCCTGTCCCTTGGGGCCCGTGGCGCCCTTGCCCCTGCCCTTTGGCCCCCTTTCGGCCCCCTGCCCGTGCCGTGGGTCCTGCCCCCTGTCACCAACGCCCTGGCCTGCCCGCTCGCCCACCGTTCCTCGCTCCGCTCCCTGCTCCTGGGCGCCCTGCCCGCGCCCCTGCGCGCCCTTCCCGTGCCCTGGCCCCTTCCCGGCCCCTGCTCTGAGTCGCGCCGTCCGCTGCCCGCGCTCTGTCCCCCTCCGCTGCTGCGCCCTTGCTCCCTGCCGCGCGTGCCCTGGCCCGCTCCTTGCGCGTGCTCCTGGGCACTTCTCCTGTCGCCTCCTGTCCCCCGCTCCGCGCTTCCGTGGCTGGCACGCAGCTCTGCCTGCGCGCTGTCCCCTCCTTTCTGGATCACGCGCCAGGCGTCCCGCTCCCTTTGCAGCTGCGGCAGCGTGACGCCCGGCGGCGAGCGCTCGGGCGCCGGGGGGCGGGCGTGCCGCGTTCACCCCGGTGGAAGGGCTTGGGGGGGAACGGCTTGGGGGGGCTGGTGTGGGTGTAGGTGGGGTTGGCATGGGCGCGGTACTTCGCGCCCTCCCTGCCCACTGCTGCTGCTGCGGCGGCCGCCGGCGAGGCGCCTGTGGCCCGTGCGGGGTCCTTTCCCCGCTTTCGTGACGTGCTCGGGGCCGCGGCGTGGCCGGCCGAGGCGGTGGCGCGGCTCGCCAGGGCGGCGGTCGCAATTCCTCGCACGCCTTCCCCGCCGCCCTCTGCGGCTGCAGCAGCCCTCGGCGATGCGCCCGGTTCCTGCGCCGGGGCTACCCCCCATGTCGGCGGCGTGCCGGGGGCCGCGGTCGGGGCCGCGGTGTGGCTCGCTGGGGCTGCGGTCTCTGCTTCCAGCGCGTCTGGGGCCCCCTCCCGGGGCGGGGCGGCAGGGCTTGCTGCTTGAGTGGCGGGGGCGGTCACCTCGGCTGGCTCAGGCTCCTGGGTCGACGGCCGGGTGTTGGTGGAGGCCTCCCGGGGCTGCCCAGCCGGCGGCTCGACCAGCACCGCCGCCTCCGCCAGCCTCCGCTCCTCGCGCTCCGCGGGGGTCTCCCCCGTCCACTCCGGGGAGATGGGGGAGCGGGAGCGGGACCGGCGGTGGTGGCGGTCGTCCCGCTGGGGGAGGCCATTGGAGTCTGCCATCACTGTTATCCTGGTAGGCATGCGTG
Source organism: Eutreptiella sp. 'Long Island Sound 2002' (assembly GCA_964036045.1). NCBI lineage: Eukaryota > Euglenozoa > Euglenophyceae > Eutreptiales > Eutreptiaceae > Eutreptiella > Eutreptiella sp. 'Long Island Sound 2002'. The sequence continues at coordinate 63,232,902 of OZ038380.1, read as the reverse complement.
GTCGCAGGTGCGCCCTTCCCACTACCTCCCGGTGCATCAGTGTCATGCCGTCGGCAGTGCCGTGCGGTGCTCTGCGGGTGGGAGGGGGGGAGGGGGTTGGGGGCCGGCTGTGGCGTCAGCCCTGTACGGGCGGGGGCCGGCGGCCATCCATCGGCATTGGGAGGGGAGGCGGGGAAGCCACGCGGCCCACGCGTCGCGCCACAGCTCCCAGTCTGGGGCGGGGCTCAGGGCCCTGGGCCCCCGGGGGTCGTCGGGTGGTGCCGGGGGGAGCCGCACTAGGTGGACCCCCGTAACGGCGGTGACCTCCTGTGTTCGCAGGAAGGTGTGTACCCCGTCCCGCGCCGCGGGCGCCGGGAGGGGGGGGCGGGGTACGGGTAGTGCCCCATAGAGGTTGGTGGGGGTGATCCCCAGGACCTGTTCCGGGTCCCCGCGGGTCGCGACGACGAGGAGGAGCAAGGGGGTGCCAGGGCACTCTTGCCAGAGGACCTGCCCCCTGTGGTGGGCACCCCTGGTTCTGGAGAGGGGGGGGGGCAGGTCTGGATTAGCCCAGCCGCGGGGCGCGTGCGTCGCCGGCGGGAGGGCGGGGCACCAGGTGGGCTCCCTGGGGAACGCCTCGCATACGATGGCGTACGGGGGGGTCGGCCTGGTGCCGTCGTACACCGGGTTGGTCGGCCGGGAACGGGCGGGCACCTCGTCCGCGCCTTCCACGAACACGGTGATTTCGCCCACCTCCAGCTCCTGGTCCGGTGGGTGTAGAAGGTGGAGCGCCGCATCCAGCTCGGACACTCCCCCCGGGTATGTGGCCCGCGCCTGGTTCAGGTAGGGGGCCACGTCCCCGGGGTAGCGCGTCCTGAGGGCGTGCAGCAGGGCTGGGGCGCTGCTGCGGAGGGACATGGCAGACCCCGCTCCCGTCAGCCGCAGGGTTTCCCCCATGGACAGGGGCCGGCCCGACAAGTTGGACTCGTGCCACTCCATCCAGTGCCCGTAGAGGGCCACCTCCGGGCTGATGAGCCCCGGCTGGATGGCGTTCACGATCCGGTGCATCGCCAGGAGCAGCGTAGGGGCCCCTGCTCCGTTCAGGGCGCGGACGGCCGGGAGGGCGGTCTCGTTGAGGAAAGCCCTCGCACTGCCTGTCAGGTCACGCCGTGCGGCAGCGTGCGCCGCGTGCGCCTCCGCCACCGCGTCCGCCACTAGGCCCCGGACGGTCGCCTTCTTCGCTTTGCGGCGGGCCCTGGCGTGTCCCGGCCCATCCTCCCGTCGGCGTGGCATGGTACTGCGGGCTCTGCAAAGGGCGGCGGCGGGTGGGGGTCAGGGCGCGAACACGTGCGACAGGTGCGCAACGGATGTGGGGTCCCGCAGGTGCACGTGGATCCACAGAAGGGCAGCGCACGCGGGGCCCGCGCGTTCGTGTGAGGGGGCGTGTGCCCCCTCGATGCACCGGTGCAGGGCCTCCTCCTCCGTGCGCCTGCGCGGGCCTGCGGGAGGTTCGGGCCAGGGGCACGCGGCCACCTGGACGCACCGCGCGCACCTGTTGGCGCCTGTCGACGCTGCGGAGGACACCGTGTCACATTCCCCACAGAGCCGGCAGGTGTGTGGGAGGCGGGAGGGCGGCGACCAGGGGTCGAGATGGCGGAGCCAGAGGTCGTCCCACCTCTGTCGGAGGGGTTCCCGGATCTCCAGCAAGCAGGCGCGGACGCAGCGCTGGTAGTCCATGCCGAGCGTCTTCCGCTGGACCTCCCGCCACGTGTCGTCGCGGAGAATCCCGTGGTCATGGAAGGCGGCAATGAGGTCGTCTCACTCCGGGCGGGGGTGCCCCTGGGCGGGGGTTGCCATGTACACGTGGCGCCCGATGAGGTGGGGCGCCAGCGTATCCCATTGGCACCCGTTTGCGGGGTCCCGGTGGAGGACGGCCAGTAGGGTGCCCTCCGCTACTGCCTCCCATCCCACTCGCAGCCCTTTCGCAGCCGTCCAGCTCCTGGCGCAGCGCGGCTGCAATGTCGGTGGGGAACATAAGGAGCAAGGGCCCCTGGGTGGCGCCCAGCCGGGACAGGGCGTCGTCGTATACCGGCCCCCCAGCTTTGAAGTGCGCCACGGCGAGCTGGGCGGCCCCGTCCTCTGGGGGCTGCCACCGGACGGTGGACGTGGCGTGTCCCCATTTGCGTATCCCCGTAGCCGGAGTGCGTTGGCGGCGTGAAGGACAATGCGGGGGGGGGACGGGCGTCCTGACGAGTGAGGACACGTCCCCAGTCCATCCTGTTTGTGGCCCCGGGGCCGCTTGCAGCCATTCCCCCGTCGCCGCGTCCCACGGGTGGTCAGGTCCCGCCTCGCGGATCATGGTGGGTCTCAGCCGGGTGTCCGGCCCCCATCCCTCGAGCGGGATGGCGGCGTTTCGTTGCGCAGGGGTCTCCGGGGCGCGCGTGGCGGCGCACCACCGGCTCCACTCGCGCGCCCACTCCTCACCCACTATGCGTGCCTCCCACGCGGTCATGGAGCCGCGCCCGATGATCCACGGTGGCAAGAGGGCTTCTTGTAGGTGCTTCGAGAACCCCCCCGGCAGGTCCCGGGACGGGTTGGGGCCCTCTTGTGGCGGGCACTCCAGAGTGTCATTCACGACACGGAGGGAGGCTACGAAGTCCTTGTCAGGGCGCGGGGGAGGGGGGGGGTGGTCGCCCTCCGCCGCGGTAAGCCATCGGTGCGCCCGGGCCGCCGCGCTTAGGGGCTCGCGGAGGAGTTGCTCCAGCCGGTGGTTGCGAAGCTCCCATGCGAAGTCCCCCAGCCGGAGCATGTGGTGGAGGAGATCGTCCACAGAGGTCCCTCCCGGCGGGTCGTAGCGGGCTATGGCGCGGAGCTGCGACTCCGCGTCCTCGGGCACCAGTCCGGAGCAGAAGACTTCCGTCCATGTGGCGCCTGCGGAGCGCCACGAGGCCACCCACAGGGCTTTGTCCCCAGGTGGGAGGCGGCGGGCCGCCTCGTGTACCTCCTGGCAGTAGTGGGGCCAGAGGAGGCGTGAGTCGGTGCACCCTATGTGCATGTGCACCGGGGTCTCCTCCGGGCCGCCGCATAGGAGGCACGGTTGTGGGATGACAGCGACGCCGGAGAGCCGCTCCTTACGGACGCGGAGCCTGCGCTGCACCGGCGTGTGTCCGTCTCTGGCCCGCAGCGCCCGGCAGTTGGTGGCCGTCGCGGTGAGGTCCCGGGCGTGGACATAGGCTGTGGCGTGGGCCGCGCCCAAAGGGGTGTGTCCCCGGTGCGTCAGCGCATGGTCTGTCTGCTCCCGCTGCGCGACCTCGCCGAGCGCCCGCATCGTGGGGGGCCGTAGATCGAGGTGGCCGTCACGGCTGGCGACAATGAGTTGGGCGTGGCCAGGGTCCGGGGGCGTGTTCTGCAGGACGGTGTCCTGGGACGCCGCCCAGTCCGCCTTGTGCAGTAGGGCGTCACTTTGTTGCGAGGTGGCTGGGACGTACCAGAACGGGTGCCCAGCCTGTCGCCCTCGCGCGCACAGGCCGTCCCGGAGCCACCGTAGGGGCATCTGGTTGACCACCTTCGCCGCGCCCGCGGCGCCCCCCGTGGTCAGCTCGCGATCTGCGTGTCGCAGGAGGTGGAGAATGACTTCGGCGTCCACCGTGTGGACCCATGGTCGGTGGGCACCGTATTGTAGGGGGAGAGAGGCGGCCACCCCCTCCCCGTCGGGCACCGTGCCCGAGATGGCCACCGCCCACGTGCGGGTGAGGTCGGTGGCGAGAGCAACGCTGGTGGCGTGTTTGCAGGGTCCGCCCCCTGACGCGTCGGAAGAGGTGTGGCCCCAGGCCTCCGGGATCCAGTAGTACCCGGTGGGGCTGAGCCACCCCGCGATGAGGTCGGCGGAGTGCCACCGGACGTCGGGGTGGCTGGGGGTCAGTTGGTCCACGCTCAGCGCCCAGGTGTCGCCGGGGCTGGTCGCCGGGAGGTCGTGCAGCCGGATTTCCGCTCCGGCGATCGTGCTTGCCCAGAACCGAAGTGCCGTCACATGTTCCTTGAGCCACGCCGGGCCTCCGCGCTCGTGCACCACCAGGTGTCCCGTGTTCTCCGGCGGGTCCTCCAGCGCGTGCAGTACCATGTGTGGGTCGTGCGGCACCCCCGTAGCTACCAGCAGGGCGGTGCCACGGGGGATTCCACAGGGGTTGGGCTGGCCTGTTCCCACCTGCACTATCACCCACTCGGTCTGCAGCTGCGCTTGCCCCGCCGCTCGGGCGCATTGGTCGTCCGTGGTCACCAACCACAGCGACGTCGGCGCGTGGGGCCGGGGGCGCAGGGGCTCAGGCCACGCCACATCTGCGTTAGGCTCTCGGTGCTCGCTTTCTGCGAGTACGTCGTGGAGGATGTACATGAGGGCTGCCGGTGGGTGGTACGCCGCCCCCCGCGTGGGGGGGGATAGGCCGCCCCGGCGGCGGTAGCCCCCAAACGTGGAGGTGCAGGCCGTCCGGGTTCACCCGTGGGCCGGGGTGGGCGTCCTGCTTAGCCCTCGTGGGGTGGAGGAGTCTCAGGCGGGGGTCCCGTGTGCCGGTGGTGTGGAAGAGGTGGACCAAGGCGTCGCGCCACCCGGGATGGTTGGTGGGCTCCTGCTCGCGGCGGCAATAGTGGAGGTGTTCATCGGCGCATTGGTTGAAGCATTCCCGCACTGCCGTAGGCCACGGTTGTCGTTGTCAGGGAAGGGGTGGCTTCGCCCGTGGTGCCCATGCCACGGCGTTGTGTGCGGCATCGTCAGGCGGCACGTGTTGCGGTGTCGTAGCTTGCCGGTGTGCAGCGTGACGATGTTGCCCGCTGGGGACTGTAGTTGGACGTGGGTTGCCCTGGGGCACGCGATGGGGTTGTACAGCCCCACTCACAGAGCAGCCAGGGCCCGGGGTATGGGGTGGACCCAGTCACCCCCCGCTGGAGTTGCAAACTCCGGGACGGGGTAGTGCACCTCGAGACATATTCTGTGCGCGCCGGCTATTTCCCAGAACATCTTGGTGACCTCGGCGCGCACGGAGGTTGAGCGGTGGTGGACGAGTGTATCCACGAGGGCCACCGCTGCCTGCTGGCTCCGCGTCGGCACCCATGTGAGCCCCAGGGTCCGGTCATCCTGCAGGCTGTCCCGCGAGGCGTCGAAGGCATACCGCGCCCTGTCCTTCGCATTCTGGACCGTGATGTGGTCCAGGTGGCGCGCAGTGTCGGAGTCTTTGGCGATGAAAGGGGCGACGTACTGTGTCACCCCCCCGAGGATCGCCAGGATGATGTCCTGCACCACTTTCGGTGGCGCGAGGGTGTTGAGGCACCAGTGGTGCACCGCCGCCAGGCGTAGCTGGTGCTTGCGCTGCAGGGAGAACTCCCCGTCTGGCTGCAGCTGGAGTCCCAGGTAGGGGACGGAGTCCGCCGCTGGTACCCAGTGCCATGGGTTTTCCAGGTGGGGACAGAGGCGCAGCTGCAGGACCGGGACCCCCTCCGTGGTGGCCATGGCGCACTTGCGGGGTTTGAGCTCCATGCTCATCATCCCCAGGTACGCGGCCAACGCGTCCACGCCCTCAACAAAGTGCTCCAGCGTGTGGGCCACTACCGGCAGGTCGTTGATGTAGGCCTGGATGAGGCCTTGCTCGGCCCCTCCCGGCGGGCGCAGGCGGTGCCCCTGCGCCCTGACCAGGGGCTCCAGGAGGAGCGCGTACAGCAGGGGGCTCTCCGGGTTGCCTTGCCGGATGCCGCGCAGCATGTGGACGGGCTGCGTTAGCCCGTGTGCGGTGACGATGCGCAGCCTGGCGCACGTGTGGAGGAAGAACAGGAGGTCGATGACCTCTGGCGGCACGGGGAGGTGGCGCAGGATGAGGTGGAGTGCGCCGTGCGGGGCGGTGTCGAAGGCCTTGTGGGCGTCGAAGGAGAAAACGTAGGTAGCCTTCCCCTCTTGAGCTGCCGCTGCGCCATGAACAGTGGGGGGCCTGTGTTGGAGCCAGGGATGGCCCCTTGCTGCCAGTGGCTGACCACTCCGTGCCGTGTGAGCACTTCCCTGATGCGCTGGGTGAGGGGGCCCGTGAGCAGCTTCATGTCCAGCTGGCCCAGGGCTATGGGCCTGTAGTTGTCCAGTCTGGCGGAGCCCGGTACCTTGGGGCTGGGCCAGATGTGCGCGTCCCTCCAGTGCATCGGCGGCGGGGCGCCCCGGAGGATGGCCCGGTGGGAGTGGACCAGGAGCCACTGGACGGGTGCCGGGAGGGCCTTGATGAAACGGGCCTCCACGTGGTTGGGACCTGGGGCCTTGCCATCGGCCTTGTCCAGGGCGGACTGCAGGTCCTGCATGGAGTATTGCTGGACCTGTGTCCAGGCCCCGTCAGGGATCCGGGGGACATGGCGGCCGAGGACTGCCTGGAAGCCTGGGAGGTCCACCGGGCGTTTGTCATACAGTTCTCGCCAGAAGGCGCGAACTGCGAACATCACGTCGTGGGCCTCCGTGAGGAGCGTTTGGGTGTTGGGGACCCGCACGTTCCAGAGGCCTGACGGGCCCGGGGCCTCTACCTCTATGGCTCCCGGCACGGCTTTCCATCGCTGGGCGATGTCGGGAGCGTGGCGGCGCCAGAAGTCCTTGATGGCGCACTTGTGGTCTGCCGCCAGGAGTGCGCGAAGTTGGCGAGTGTCCTCCTCGAGGGCGGCTGCTTGCCTCTCCAGCTCCTCCTGTAGCTGGCCCTGTGTGGTCGGGCGGAACCCGGGCGACGCACCCCGCAGCTCCTCCGCAGAAAAGTTTATAGTGTTTTCAGCACTGTGTTTTTGCTTCTCCTGCTGCTTGCTGTAGGTGTAGGGTTTCCTGCTGCTTGTTTTGGAAGATGAAAACCTTTGTTTTGCAGAAATAGAGTCAATCCAGGATAACCCAAGCCAGAAGTGTGCAAAGAGGAGAAGATCAGGATCAAAGCATGAAGGGCTGCAGTGTAAACAGTGAAAGATGATATTCACAGAAACTGCAACTCAGGTCACAAATGAATGCATATTCACAAAGATAGCTGAAATGTTTTGGGAAAAGAGTTAGAAAACTGCCTCATGGTCACTCTCTCTTCATAGTGCCATCTCAGGAGATGTGCACTCTTTGTTTTGGGTCCCATATGTGCTGAGGTGGCATGGTATGTGGCGATGAGGTCACTGCCATGTCACATGGGATCTTCCTACTTAGCTAGGCTGACCAGGAATTGAACCCAGGACCTCTCAAAAAGAGGTGCCCAGCCCCCTAGGGTGCATACCACTAGGATAGCTAAGAATTCATGGAAAAACATAGATAAATCCATAGGCTCTACCTTAGGTATGTCAGTGCTCAGTCAACTCAGGAAAAGATGAATAGCTTCACATTGAAAGGGGATTAAGGGGTCCACTCCATATCCTGATTGGGTGTGTGGTTCCATAGGTCAAAATGTGTTATCACCACTTTTGGTGGGACCAATACTAAGATAAAAATGCATGGATGCTCAGTGCATCTCTAATACAACTAGAATATGCCTCAAAGCAATGGAAAAGCACTTTTTCTTACTCCCCCCTTGTGCTGTGGTGGCCACCACTGTCGCATTTTAGGAAAAAGGGAATTTTTCTTGGCCTTTCCTTGGTTTCCACATCTACTTTAAAATACCTATAGTTTCCCTCACACTGAAAAATGAGCGCTCACCATGGCTGGCGCTCTTTTGCTGCTCTGATTGTATCATATCCTACAGAAGACTCAGCGCTCATGGCGCTGCCGGGGCTCCTGTGGCTTGGTTGGGTTAGTATGGGAGCATGCCAAACATGTGCATATGCATCCCTCCCTCCAAGACGCAGCGTCGACACAAACCCAACGCAAGACACATTATACACACTCGCATGGGTTCTCGTAAACCTGCTGGCGACCTGTGACCTGTCTTAGGGCGAAGGGAGTCGAAAGAAAATTAAATTTGCCCCTTGGTGGGGTCTTGGTTCTGCTCAGTCTCTCCAGGCACCTGCGTTTCGGCCCGAACACGGCCTACTCAGCGAGGCTGCGCGTGGGTATCTGCAGAGGCAGGAATGGGAGAAATGTGGACGAATCCACGCAAAAACAAAGCAACGACACCAAAATCCTTCGAATGACGGCGTAGAATTTTTCTGAAACGACACACCTGAGCAGATTCCAATTGTGCATCAGAAGCACATTTTTATAGAAATTATAGTCATCTCTGGTTTTTTTTAAATCCAGAAATTCATACGCATAAAATGGCGGCGCGCAGGAGGAGCATACAGATTCCACCCACACTAATAGAAGCTTCAAAAATTCAAGAATTCGAAAATGAACGAAAAGACTTCAATGAATCAGGTATAAACTACAGGTATGCTCGTCTCGTATGCCGCATACACATTGCTCGTCTCGTGTCTCCTTGAACGAGCCTTGTAGCAGCGCTAACAAAGATAGAACGCGATAGAGGGATTGATTAGAAAGATTGCAGATGATTAGCGGTCAGATCAGGGTGATTAGACATACACACAAGTGCATAGCAACGTTCTTCGCGTGCGCCCCTCACTTGCTCTCTCTTCCCAGCGGTAGGTAAGGTGAGTAAGCCCAGGCGGGGCCACCCCCTGGTGGAGTTCGAGATTGTGGTTGCGATGGGCAGGTTTGCCCCACACCTTCGCGCATACTCGTGCATGCACACACGCATTAAAGGGTAGGCCACACGAAGTGCGCACGGTAAACCTTGTTTAGGCTACCCAGGGGCTCCTCGGTACGTTCTTTAAGAGAACCTGAGGAGTCCCTTAACGCTTGCTTGCTTGACGAGGGTAGCTGGTCTTCCAGCGTGTTTGCGGACAGTGTATTATAGGTCACACTGAGAAGGGTATAATACCTGGAGTGTGGCTTGGTTCCTCCGCCGCAAACGCCCTTTCATTTGCCTTTGTTTTAGAGGTGGGCAGGTAGGGTGATTGGTGCAGCAGCCTTTTTTTATGCCCTGCTAAACAGGGGCGCAGATCACACAAACAAGTAACTCCGCTCCGCCTGTGGCAGAGCAGGGAGTCCGACTTCATCGACATCTGCGCCTTGCAGGGGAGAGCACTCCTTCCCTCCAAGCCCTAGCAGGGGAAACGCGTTGTGGCGTCCCCTGTTAGGCCACAGTTGCTTAGCAGCGCTGTGTTCTCTTGTCATTTCACAGGAGGGTCGCTAGGACCCACGACACCTTTGACTTCGCAACGCCCAGTAGAGTGTGCGTGTAGGAGTGGTAGTCCTGAGTGGGGGCTAGAGCCAGTTGCCCAGTGCTCGCCCACCAGGATGGTGCCACTGTAGGCTGTGTAGGACCTGTAGTGCGTGTGTCACTGTCCCACCCGTTTCCTGCAATTTTAGCAGGGTTGGTGGGCTGTGGCAGTGGTTAGGTCAGTGTTTTGGCCACGTAGCAAAACGGCGTTTTCATGCCTTCATAGCTTTTGGCCACCCCTCCCTGTAGTAGACAGATAGGTAGGGAAAACAATACCTGGATTAGTACGCTGGGTATTCCCCAAAGGTTTTGCGCCAGCACAGAAATTGGGCGCATAGGGGAGGGGAGACCCGGGGCGTACCCCGTGGCATCAATAAGCCAACCCTCCAGGTTTAGCAAGGGCGCAGACTTGGGTATAATTAGGACACCACTTCTGCGGCTTGCTCTCAGGACCTTAGGAATAGCACACTCACACATACGCTTTGGCAGGTAAGGGTAAGGTTCAGTCCCTAGCTTTAGTCTTGGAGGCAAGCGTCTCAGCGAGCCTCAGCAACTCACCAAGGTTGTTCTGGGACAAGTAGTCAACCAGAACTGAGTTTAGGCGTCCCTCCGGTAGAACAAATGCAGAGAAGGGCTCCCAGGTGGCCTCTTCGACTCCAAACCCTTCCCAGGGGGTGAGGAAGCGCCAACCCTGGCGATAGCGGTGGCGTAGGACAGACTTCACCAGGTAGAAGCCCTCCTTAGCCATCTCCTCGGCGTTCATGTCGCGGAGTTCACCTTCAACGTCCATAGGGCTGGCAGCCCCTTGTAGGTCCAGAGCGGCGATTTCCTCGTCGTTCAGCTCCCACTCCTCCCCACAGAGGTCTTCAGGATCATAGTAGCGCTTCAGGTGTTGTGCAGCGCACACCAGGGTCCCCCCTAGACGGGGAGAACACCGCACGGTGATACGGTGCCCATCCACAGATAGAATCTTGTACGGCCCGAAGTATGGGTCATCGCTGGTAGAGCGTGGCCAGGCGGGTAGTCGACTGTGGTGCACCAGCACCCAGTCCCCCTCTTGGTAGGCGGCCGGTACTCGGTGCTTGTTCTTCTTGTTCCACTGACGCTCCCTCACTCTCTGGAGCATAGCCTTGGCCTTGTCCACCTTCGCTTGTTGCTCTTGGACCCATTCACCCACAGAAGAATGGGTATCCTCTGGATAGGGGGCATGTAGAAACCATGCCGGGCGCCCCATGAATAGCTCATGTGGCGAGTAGCCAGTCGCTGAACTCTCTTGGGAGTTCATCATCAAGGATATGACGGGGAGTAGTCTCACCCAGTCTCTGGTGCGTTCAGTTTTGCACCATATCCTGACGTTCTCCTTCAGGACACAGATCTGTCGCTCACATAGGGGGTTGCTCGTGTGAGAGTAGGGAATCCCCGTAGACACCTGGACATTGAGGGATCTCAGGACCCTCTTGTACCAGCCAGTATCTGAGCGTACTCGCACGTCCTCATCGGAGTTGATCTCCTTGGGCGCCCGATAGACACAAAACCACTCCTCCAGGAGTATCTTGATAGTCTCTTCCCCCGTAATGTGCTTGGTACAGGGGAACACCCTGGTAAACCTGGTCAACCCACAGGTTACCACGAGGGCAAAGTCATAGCCCCCGAACTTCGGCATCTCCGTGTAGTCCACGTATAGAACACTGTTGGCACAGTGAGGGATGGGCAGGGTCAAGTAGAGACCTCTGTCCCTGATATCCCCTGGTTTACAGGACCTGCACGGGCACTTGTCCACGATAGGCTGGAGGGTCTTCCGCAGTTGGTCGTCAGTCCACATAGTGTGGAACCACTGCTTGAACAGCCTCAGGGTACGGTCAGCACCCACATGACCACTGGACTCATGGGTCCACTTGAGGAGCGCTGAGACTCGGTCACTAGGCACCACGATGCGGTCCTCGTGCCAGAGGTAGCTCTTGTCCCTCTTCCACTGGTCTTGGTTGACCAGGAGGGGTTCAAGGCGTTTCTCCAGGCGCTTGTAGATATCCCCGAACTCTTTCAGGTACTCCGATTGTTGGAGTCCATCCAGGGGGCGTATCATGGTCAAGTTCAGGTCCAGGTGTACGTCCATACGGCTGAAAGCCTCCTTAGCCAGCGCTTCAGACCGGGCACCAATCAGGGCGTCGGAGTTGTTGCGGCTGATATAGTCGGCACATTCGTTCTTCACTCCCTGGATATGGTGTACCGTCAGCCGTAGTTGACTGAGGTAGGTCCACCAGCGCCGTGGCTGGGCCTTCTCAGGTGGGGGACCCTTCTGAAAACTGCGGACCGGTTCTTGGTCACACAGCCAGACCACAGGGTTACTCCCCAACAGTCGTGCTTGTGAGGATAGCACCAGCATACCCGCGAGCAATTCCTGCTCATAGGTGGAGTAGTTCCCCCTGGCCTGGTTCCACTTCCAGTTCCAGTGGCCCAGAGGTACTAGGACCCACTTGTCGTCAGGGTAGCTGTGCTTGAGGGTTCCATCTCGGTGTAGACCTTCCGTACCCCATTGGGAAATGGCCGAGTCGAACTCCTCCTTCTCTAGTGCTTGCCATTGGAACAACGTTCCACCACCGCCCACATTGCTGGCGTCGGTCACCAGGATAATCTCCCCCTGTGCTCTAGGCACGCCCAAGCACTTAGCGTTGGCTACCTTGTCTTTGAGCTCGTCAAACGCTTGTTGCTCTTGTGGGCCCCAGCGCCAAGTGGTACTCTTCTTGATCAAGTCCGTTAGAACGGCGCTGGTGTAGGTGAAGTTCTTGATGTGGCGGCGATAGAAGTTGCACGCCCCAATGAACCTGCGTACATCATGAAGTCCTTTCTTGGGGTCTTCGTGTCGTACCTTGGCATCCATCAGGGGTTTGGCCTTAGAGGCCGCTGGGGTCCACCACCCATAGCCACCGTGAAACCCCAGGTACTGCATGGTCTCCTGCATGAACTCACACTTCTCCAGCTTGAGTCGTGTGTGGTTCTCCTGGCAGACCGCAAAGAACTCACCCAAGAGGATTAGGTGATCCTCCTGGGTATTGGTCCCGAGGCATACATCGTCGATGTGAGCCTCCATCTGGGCACCACGGGATATGAGCTCCTGCACCTTAGGTCTCCTTCGTAGGATGGACAAGATCTTGTTCATCAGCTCTTGAAACAGAGCGGGTGCGTTAGCCACGCCAAACGGCATGACTATCCACTTGAACACCCTCCCCTGAGGGGTGATGAAGGCCAGTAGTTCCTGTGCGTTGGGCGTCAGGTCCACTTGCCAGAATCCGCTTCGCTTGTCCATCTTGGTCTTGTAGCGACAGGAGGCTATCTTCTCCAGGGTAGACTCCATATTCGGAATGGACCCTGAGTGGTTCAGGGTCTTCTTGTTCAGCTCTCCATAGTCCACTACCAGCCGTTTGGCTGTAGACCCAGGTTTAGCCACCAGGAAACAGGGGCTGCAGTGTAGGGGGTAGTCCCCGTCCTTGTACTCCAGGACTAGGCCAGCGTCGATACATTCTTGTATCTGTCGCTCAATCTCGTCGGCCTGCTCTTTAGGAGCTGGATAGGGTCTCCTTCAGCTTGTGGTCCATCTGTACCAGCTTGTCGCGTGAGGCTGGAAGGGATAGTTCTCCGAACACCTCCAGATATGTCCTTATAAGCTTCTGTACCCGCGGGTCCAATATCTTGATCTTGTCCTCCATGTCCTCGTCAGAGTGTAAGTTGCTTGCCCCCTGAGTAATAGACGTCGGGAGGTGGTCCTCCACCGACTCTTCGCCCGTGGTAGTATTCTTCAGCCCTTGGTAGGCATACAGAAGGTCTTGTTCAACCATCTCCGATGGACGATGGCAACATAGGCACGCTCGAGGGGGTTCACATACACATTCCTCCGAGAGGTCGTCCTCCTCTGGGGTCCTCACATGGGCGCCCCACACGCTCTTCATGAGCTTGAGATCCACCTCCCTTTGCCAGGTGGTGATCTTCTGTTCGAGGTCCTCCTTCAATTGGAATAGGTCTCCCATACGTCCTTGCTTCAGTGGCCACGAGCTGCGGGTAGGCTTCGCGTAGCATAGCTTTTTCGCCACCAACTTCCTCTTGGAATCCACATACTCCCTGAGCCTGGATCGAGGGTCCAGCTCCTCGTCCACGGGGTCTTCCACCCTCATGGAGAGTAGGGGTTTCAGTGGGGCGACGTACTCGGCGTTCTCCACTTCCTCCACACAGGTCTGCACGAAGAAGGCGTCGTGCTCAGTTTCGTCGTCTGAGTGGATAGAGCTAGGTAGCTCAGATAGTTCACACTCAGAGACTCCATCAGTAACAGGTACATGACAAGGAGAGTTGGGGGCGTTGGTGTCAGTCACGACGTACTCATCTCCTCCGGGTGTAGTCTCAACAGCATCTTGAGGTCGTGGGCGATCCTTCAAGTCACCCAAGGAGAGTCCATAGCTTTCTCGTTGTATACCCTGGACCAGAGTCGGGTCCAGGTCCTCCCAGGGAATGGTGGTAAGACTTCCGTCCACCACGCTGAGCATACTCCCCCATCCGGGCTTCCCAATAGGCGTCTTGCGCCCCAGAGGCACGTAGATGGCCTCATCAGGCAAACGAACAGAGCTGATAGTCAGCCTGTCCAGGAGGTTTCGCCAGTACTCGTTGCCCCCATGGGCTCCCCAATCGGGGGAATACAGGACCATACGGGAACGTTCCAAGGCCACCTTGGTCAGCACCTTCCCCAGTTCACTGAATCGGGGGTTCCCGTAGGCCATCCCGAAAGAGGGCCAGTAAAATTTGTAGCTGCAGTCCTTCCCCTTGCTGCAGTATAGGTCCAGTACATGTTGCTTGTCGCTGGCGAACAACTCCACACTTAGGTCTTCTCGAGAGTAACCCAACTCCTTCAGACCTTGGTCTAGGACTTCGCCCAATAGTTGATAGTCCTCAGTTTTGGAGGCCGCCATCATGTTCGAGGGCTCCTCCTTCGATAGTCTCAGGTAACTCGAGGTATGTTCCGACTGCTCCAGTGGCACAGACTCTCTGCCACTGCCGTGGTCCACGTAGAGGAGGTAGGGCGCTTGCAGCGTCAGGGATTGTATCTGGGAGTGCTGTACGAAGAAGTCAGTACCCAGTACAAAGTCGAAGGCCTCAGTGTCCATCACATAGAACCGATGGGCGATAGTCCGTGAGCCCATAGTCACCTCCACTTCACAGTCCCCGCAGCTGTGCACCACATGTCCATCCCCCATGCGTATAGCGGCTGTGGTCATGGTGTTCTTCAGGCTCCCACAAGGTAAAATTTTCTTGGCCACTATAGATATGGTGGCGCCAGTGTCCAATACCCCCAGGTATTCGCGTCCCCCTAGTCGGATACGTACCCAAAACACCAGGTCTTGGGTGCCACCAGAGCGTCCCCGTCAGAACTCCGCGGGACAGGTCACCTCCAACCCCTTGTTCCGCAATTTGCGGGCCATCCTTATGAAACGGCTCCTCTTCTTAGCGTTGCCGTCATCACCACCTTCATGCTCACGCTTGGCTCCTTGTTCTTGTTGGGCCTGCGTTTGTGAGCGTGTGGTAGGTCCAGACTGCCCTCCAGAGGGCTCCCAGTTCCCCCCTGGATTAGGGTTGGGGTTGCCTCCGTTCTTGTCCTTGTTCTTGTTGTCGGGCTGGCGATTAGCGCCTCCTCCTCGTCCACCTTGACCCTTGTCTTGTCCACCTTGGCCACGTCCTTTAGACCTGCCCTTGCCGGAGTCGTTGCCTTTGGCCTTGCCTCCACCTTTGCCTGAGCCTTTGCCAGGATCTTCCCCCTTAAGCTTCACCGATAGGCGTTGCTTATGGTAGCACTCATCCTCGTAGTGCTTCCGCTTACCGCAGAATGCACACGTGATGGTGCAGCGGTAATGATCCGGCAGCTTCGCTTTGGCGCCGGTGTTCTTTTCCTGCTGCTTTCCCTGGACTACAAAGCAGTCTCGCTGCTCGCAGTCAGAGGCGTGCTGCAGGTGGCCCTGCTCGTCTCTGGCGTCACACCAGAATAGCTCCTTCACGTTCTCCATAGTACGGGCATGGGCGTGTTTGGGGGTAGTCCCCTGCCCAGGTCGGGACCCTTGGTACCCTTTGCCTCCAGAACCTCCACCACCAGGACGGTAGTTGTTCAAGTGCTGGTCGCTCTCCTTCTCCAGCGCCATCTCCAGGAGCAGCACGCATAGATCCTCGTAGTGGAGGGATCTAGCCTTGCGCTCAGCCGTCAAACGGCACTCATCCCATAGCTCTCGGGGGAGCTTGGCCAGCAACCAGAATAGCGGGTCGTCGCTGCTGTAGGAGCCGGGCGTCAGTCGTCCAGCCCAGTGATCCAGATCAGCCAACAGCTCAGATACCCTGCCAGGCTTGGGGTTGGTGGGCAGCACGGGTAGGTTCTGGATCTCGACCCTGATGGAGAGGTCGGTTTCGTAGGTTGGGTACTGCCTCTCCAGGGCAACCAACACATCGGCAAAGGTGGCGGAGTTAGTCACGATCTGCCTGACCTGCTTCTCCAGGTACTTGGTCTTGCAGCACTGCAGGAGCAGATCGCACTTCACTCGCCCACTCGCCTGGGTTTGGCTGGTCAGTCGTAGGAACCGGCCAAAGTTCTCAGCGAACTCGCTGAGGTCCTTGCCTGTGAACTCAGGCAGGTTCACCACTATCTTGGAGGTGGCAATAGCCTTCGCCTCCTGAGCTCGGCGTCCTTCAGGGCGTCGGGTACTCTTCTTCTTCTTCTTCTTCTTCTTACCCTTGGGGTCCTCGGGGTCCTCAGGGTCATCGTCATCTGAGGGCGAAGAAGAATCCATCGACGGCGGCTCGTCATCGGAGGGGTCTCCGCCTAGATCACTGGAGCCATAAGGCTCGACGTCCACCATAGCCCTTAAGGCTGTCAGCCCCAGCTGGTCCAGCTCGGCCCTCGTCGAGTTCGTCACGTGGCTGTAGGGCGGCTGGGCCGTTCTCGGCACGAAGGGAGTTCTCAGAATAGCTGCAGGCGTCGGCATCGGTCTGCTCCTCAGGCTCCCCAGGGTATTTGTCAATCCCGCCGTCAGGTGGTTAGCCTGTACTCGGTGGGGTGACATTCCCACCGAGATAGGTGACGTTTGGGGCGGGATCATCAGGGGCTCCAGCTTCTCACGGATCTCTTGTGTGAGGTCGCCCACGATTTTTGAAGTGGCTCCTCGGAGCACCTCGTTGATCTCCGACCGCGTCAGGGACCTGTTGGAGGATCTCCCCGATCCTCTACTCCTGCCTCCAAGAGATTCGGGTCCTCTCCTCAACCCACTCAAGGGTGCATACCCAGGTACATACCCAGGAGCATACCCAGGAACATCCACATAGGTTCCAGTAGCATGTAGTGGATGGGGATAATCAGCCGCATACCATCGCGGCGCAGAGCTGGAAGCCACAGGCTCACTGGCAGTAGTTGCCTCATGGAGCGCAGTGGTAGGTGGGCCCATACCATAGGCGGGGTAGGGAGGCATGCCAGTAAAGCCTGTGCCCTCTGCCATAGGCGGGTTGGTTGTGGAAGTGGATGTTGCAGCGGCTGGGAGTGTGGTGGTTATAGGAGAGGGTGATGCGTGGAGGCCAGAAGCGCTTGGCGCGCCTTCGAAGGTAGGGTCATGCGTCAGGTCTTGCCCTTGTTCCTCTCCTTCGTCTGCTTCTCCTCCAGCATCCTTCTCGCTCTCGTTCTCTCTCTTCATCTTCACAGGCTGAGGCTGAGAGACCACTTCCTCGACCGACAGGGCCCCGAAGGCCGTCTGGAGTCCATCCAGGGAGTCCTCAGCCGTATCCACTGGCCCATTTAAGGGCTCCGCCGAAGGTACAGCGCCAGGTGCCGGCCTTGCCGGTGCCTCAGGCGCTGGCGCTGTCTTCACGTCGGCGTCCACCTTTCCTGGATCCATCTTCTTTCACCCTTCAGCTTATATTTGCCCGTACTCGGGGCACTGGATGTACGGCACGGGGTTGCTGCCGGTGCGCAGAGACAGGCTGCCTCTTGCTACCAGAAAAGTTTATAGTGTTTTCAGCACTGTGTTTTTGCTTCTCCTGCTGCTTGCTGTAGGTGTAGGGTTTCCTGCTGCTTGTTTTGGAAGATGAAAACCTTTATTTTGCAGAAATAGAGTCAATCCAGGATAACCCAAGCCAGAAGTGTGCAAAGAGGGAAAGGTCAGGATCAAAGCATGAAGGGCTGCAATGTAAACAGTGAAAGATGATTGGATATTCACAGAAACTGCAACTCAGGTCACAAATGAATGCATATTCACAAAGATAGCTGAAATGTTTTGGGAAAAGAATTAGAAAACTGCCTCATGGTCACTCTCTCTTCATAGTGCCATCTCAGGAGATGTGCACTCTTTGTTTTTGGTCTCATATGTGCTGAGGTGGCATGGTATGTGGCGATGAGGTCACTGCCATGTCACATGGGATCTTCCTACTTAGCTAGGCTGACCAGGAACTGAACCCAGGACCTCTCAAAAAGAGGTGCCGAGCCCCCTAAGGTGCATACCACTAGGATAGCTAAGAATTCATGGAAAAACATAGATAAATCCATAGGCTCTACCTTAGGTATGTCAGTGCTCAGTCAACTCAGGAAAAGATGAATAGCTTCCCATTGAAAGGGGATTAAGGGGTCCACTCCATATCCTGATTGGGTGTTTGGTTCCATAGGTCAAAATGTGTTATCACCACTTTTGGTGGGACCAATACTAAGATAAAAATGCATGGATGCTCAGTGCATCTCTAATACAACCGAAATATGCCTCAAAGCAATGGAAAAGCACTTTTTCTTACTTCCGCGAGCCGGAGCGCCGCCTCGGACCGGATGCCTCGCCGTGCCGCGTCCGCCTGGTGGGCCGCCGGCGCGCACGCTGCCAGGGTGTCATAGCGGAGGACCGCCGCCTGGGTCCGCTTTCCGCTCTCCGGGGGGTCCACCTCCGCCGGGTCCGTCCCCGCCGGGGACGGCTGCCGGTGTCCCACCACACGCGCTAGGGCATCATGCGTCGCGTGGAGGTGTTCGAACACCTTGTCGACCGCGGCCGCGGGCATGGACCCGTAGGCGTGCTGCTCTGCGGGACCCAGCCAGGGCGCCAGGGAGGGCTCATCCTGCGCGGGGGTGACCGCCGCCCACAGGCAGTGTTGGACAGGCGCAGCCTCAGCGTCGTACCGGAGGAGGCGGCCCTCCGTGTGGCTGTAGGGGCTGGGCATTGCCGCGCGCCCCGCTGCGTTGAGGAGGCCCGGCAAGGCCAGGCGGCCCGGGAGGTGGTCCGAGCCGATCACCACGGGGTGTGTCATGCCGCGAGCCCAGACCCTTTCTCGCAGGGACCACGGCAGGAGGGGCTCGTTGACCAGGAAGGTGTCCACCCTGTGCCGGGACAGGTGGAGCGTGGGGGTCATGTCCTCCTCGCCGCCTGCCGTGGCCCTCCCGAAACCGCAGGCCTCCCAGCCCGCGCGGAAGTACTCCGTGGCCGGGTTGGTGGTGGCATCCATGTAGATGTGTCGCCGGCGATGACCACCGGCTGTCTCCTACCGAGGCTGCGTCCGTGGCATACATTTGTATGTCCGCCCAGAACGCCGCCCGTCCCGCCCACGGGGAGCAGCCTGCTTGCGGCCCGTGGACGTTGATGAGGGTGAGGCCTCCCCCGTCTGTGCGGATCTCCAGGGCCGCGGCCTTCCCGGGGACGATTTCCGTGAGACTGAGCACCTCGTGCTCCGCCACGTATTTGCTGCTGACCGCGGTGAGGAGGCCCCCCCCTCTCGAGGTGGAAGAGGCTCCCGTCTCTGCCAGCCGGCTGCTGAAGAAGGGGGTGTACCCCTTGTCACGGAGCGTCGCGGCCACGTGCATCTCCTGCGCCCGGGTGGCGATCCCTGTTTCCTGGAGCATGATAGCAAAGCCCCCCTCCTGGGGTAGCATGCCGGTGATGGGGTGCTCCTTGTCGGTACAGGCCGCCGGCCCCTGGCGCCGCCGGAGTGTGTCCCGGAGAGACTGGTCTGGTGGTACGAGGCCGTTGCGCAGGTTCCACGAGAGGAGCCATAGGGCGTCGTCCGTCGTGTCCTCCTGGAGTCAGCTATCCCGCATGGGCATCGCCGCTGGGTCCGCCGGTGCAGCCAGGGCATCCAGGTGCGCCGGGGCCATGGGGTGCAAGCCCGTTCCCAGCGGGGCCCACAGGGGGGCCAGGGGGGCCAGCTCCGCAGGGATGGACCCTTGTTGAGCCGCACCGCTGGTCCCCGGGGCCGCTCCGGTTGCCTCCTCATCGCCGTCTGTGTTGTCGGCCGCCTGGGGCGGGGGGCGCCGGGCATACGGGGCGTGCCATGGGGACCTCTGTGCCCTCCCTTGCAGGATGTTGGAGGCCGCCTCCTTGTCGTCCACCGGGGCTGCAGCGTGCACCGCGTGCCACGCCAGGTGTTCCAGCATTGCCCCGCATGTGTAGTACCTGTCTGCACACAGGGGGCATATCATTGGTTCCGTGGCCCCTCGTGCCGGGGGAAGCGGCACCGACTTCCGGATGGCGCCCTCTGTCGCTGGTTCGAAGGGCAGGTTGGCCAGTGGAACCGTTTGTGGCGCCAGCGCGCGGCCCGGGGCCGCTGCATCGAGGGCTCGTGTCGCGGGCGCGGGCGCGAGACTCCGGATTGCATCGCGCTGCGCGTCTGCTTGCAGCAACGTTTGCCAGTGCGTGGAGCCAATTTGGCGGTCGGGTTTGCCCCTCCATCGCAGGTCGTGGAAGGCTTGTAGCCAGTGGTACACTATGGTCGGGACCGCCAGCTGGAGCTCCAGGTTGGCGGGGTGCGCCGCTGCCGGCCAGACCCCCGGCCTCGCCGCCCTGGCGTTGTCCTTGAGCCTGACCTGGAGCAGGAGGGCGTGGTGTTCGCCCTCTCGTAGCGCCTTGACGATCATGCGGGTACAGTCTGCCACGCGGACCACGGCTCGGGCCCCGGCAGGCGCTCGGGGTCGCAGACGACGATGTGCGCGTCTGCCGGGCTGAACATGCAGACCACCCACTGTGTGTTCTGCTGTCCCCGTTGGGCCACCACCAGGGTAGCCGCCGGGCGGGAGTGCGTGATTGGCCCCGTGTGGAGGTCCGGGACGTCCGTGGCCCTGATGGTGTCTCCCTGCCACGCGGCCCGTAGATGCTCCTCCTGGTCGGGGCTCCACACCAATGCGGGGGGTCTGACCCATCCCGTTTCCTGCCTCTTGTCGGGGGCGCTGACGGCGTGTAGCATAACTGCCAGCGGCCAGGGGTCCGCCGACATATAGTAGGCCTGGGTGGGCCCCTGCTGCCAGTCAACGTGGGGCAGGGGCGGGAATCCCCCATGCCTGGCGATGCTGTGCCAGACAGCCCAGCGGCCCCCGGCCAGGACGTGCGACCGGTACCCTCCGGCGTGGCCGTGCAGGATGGCCTGGTAGCCTGCCGTCTGCAGCACCAGTGCCTCCCCCTGCTGAGGCCCGGGAGGGGGTGTGCCGTTGCACGCATCCCAGACGTCGGTGCGCCCGCGGAGTGTGGTGTGCCAGGGGTGGGGTGCATCACGATGCGGCCCTTGTATGCTTCCCGCAATCTGCGCCGAGCCGTGGTGGTGGACGAAGCTCCCCCCGCCGTCCGCCAGCAGCGCTGCCGCGACGACGTATAGCTGCTCCGCCGTGAGGGGTGCCGTCGGCGCGTGCGTTGCGGCCACCGGGCGGGGCTGCGTGTTGCGGCAAGGGACGTGCGGCAGCAGTTGCGCCGACCACGCCGCCACGGTACCCATGGTGACCGCCGCGACCACGGACGCCAGCGCCGTGTGGTCCGCTGGTCTGTACTGCCTGAGCCCCGTGGTATCTCAGGCGAGGTGCCTGCAGGCTGCCGTCCAGGCCACCGCTCCGCAGTTCGTGACGTCCGGTTCGGCACCATCCGCGCCGTCGCTTCCCCTTTGTTGTACCGTGGTGGCAGTGTCAAGCGGGGGGCCCTGCTGCAGCGCCTCCGGGCCCTGCCCCGGCGAGAGGGCGGGCGGGACTGGCTGCGGGAAGCTCTGCGCGCCTCGGTGCTCCGGGTGCGTGTGGTACGGGTTTTGCCGGCGGTGCTCCGGGGCCGCCCGTGGTAGGAAGAGGAGTTGGTGTAGGTACCAGTGGCCTTGCGCGGCGGACGGGTTGCGGAGCGTTAGCCACTGTTCCACCACGCCTCCCGGGTGCGCGGCATCGACGCGGCGCTGCAAACCAAGGCGACGCAGGCGGTTGGACGTGCCCGCGGGTGGGATGTGGGTGTGCGGGTAAAGCACCTGCAGCGGCTCCAGCGCCAGGTCTAGCACCTCGTCGTTGAGCTGCTCCCTGAGAGCGGACGCCCTGTGCAGGGCGTGGCGGACCCCGGGTGTGGGGGCCGTGAGCTGTTCGAGCACCGGCCCTGGCGGGTACCCTGCACCCGGGTCCGTTAGCCACTCCCTGGTGTGGCTCAGTATGGCCCTCCATACGTCCCTCGTAAAGGCGTGTTGGGGGGCCAAAGAGAAGACCATCTGTAGGAGGCGGTGGCACGCCCCCTGGCGATCGCATGGGCTCTCGGGCGGCCACGGTGATCCACCTGCACGCCGTGCCGGGCACGATCGCCCCCCATTCCACGGTTACCATGCCCTCGGCGTGGAGTAGCGCCTGGCCCTTGACCAGAGGGGAATTGGGGCTCGAGCGCCCGCCTCCTTCCCTCCACCGTACCCAGGCCGTCCTTGCCTGCAGGCTGCTGAGCAGGGCCACGCTGGGGAGGAGCGGCTGCGGAAAAGCCCCGTTGACGGCTTGAGTGCCGTGGGCCAGGGTGCCCATGGGCAAGTACCACAACGGGAGGACCCAGGGGCCTGGCAGCGGTTGCGCCTCCCCTGCGTCCCATCGCCAGTCGGACTCTGGCGGGGCGGCCGGGACCGTGCCCGTCTGCAGGAAGTGGGGTGCCCTCTTGTCGGGGTGCCGTTGGAGGGTTGCCGCGAGGCTGAGCCCCTCTGCCGCGGGTGCCACTGGGAGGCTGCCCCGGGGCCTGCACCAGGGGTAATGCTGGTCGGCCGGCCAGGTGTGGAGATCCCGGGCGATTTCCTCCGCGGTCCCTGTGGGGGCGTCCTCCGGTGCCAGGTGCCACATGACGGCGAGCACCGCGCACCTGGAGAAGGGCCACGCCCGTGGGGAGGTGTACACCTGGATGGTCCACTGTGGGCGCGCCCGCCGCACACGGGAGGCGTGGGGCACCCCTCGGACCATGTCTGCCGCCAGGACCAGCACCATTCCCGAGGGCTCCACAAGGATCCCCTCTGCGGGTCCGTTGTGGCGGCCCCGGGTGTGCAAGGCCACTGCCCCCTATCCCGCATGGGTGACTCGGTCGACGGCCTCCTGGATGTTCACGCTGCCGCGTGCGGTCTCATCCAGGATCCAGCCCTGTGCCAACCCGTAGCGTAGGGCGGCCCATGCGGCCGCGGGTCCCACCTCGGGCAGCGCTCCGTCATCGGGGCCGGGTTGAGGGTGCTGTTTGGGGCACCAGCCTTCGCCGGTGCAGTGGCCTCGTTTCCACACGGGGCAGAGGGTGGGCACGCTGCCCGCCGGCGGCGCAGGATCCGCGGGCGCGCTTCCCGTGGAGGGCTCCGGTATTGCCTCCAGGTCGGAGTCTGCGCCCGCGTCCCCTTGTGGGGGGTCTCCTTCGCCATCTCTGAGTCCCAGCGCCCTGATGACCTCATGTGCTGCGTCCAGCGTCGGAGATCGGGGGCATGTTTTGCGTGGGGCCGCGGGTTCCGCCATTGCTGTGTCGCTGTGCCTAAGAGCAGGGGGTGGGGTGCGGATGTCCCGTGGCTGGTGCGTTGGTGCGTTGGTGCGTTGCTCGTTGTGGGGGTGGCGGAAGGGCGTCCCCGGGGGGGGTGCCTGCCACCATTGGGAGGGGCGTCTGGTGTCAGGCGCTGTCCCTCCCCCGGCCGCCCGTCCTCTGGAGCGGGTAGCCGGGGTTCCGCAACCCGTGTGTCCCGGGTGCGGTCGGTGCGGGCGTGGGGACCCAGCACCGGCCCCACAGCGTGCGCCCTTGCGGGCCAGCGTTGCTCGCTGTGGGGGTGGCGGAAGGGCGTCCCCGGGGGGGGTGCCTTCCACCATTGTGTGAGGGGCGTCTGAGGTCAGGCGCTGTCCCTCCCCCGACTGCCCGCCAATTGGGCGGGCTGTTGGGGTCCACTACCCACGTGCTGTGGGCGCGGGTGTGTGGGTGTGGGGCCCCAACACTGTCCCCCTGGCCTGCATGCTCTGCAGGGGCTGCGTGCCGCGGGGCTGGTGGGGGGCTGTCCCCGGGGGGGGTGGCCTGCCACCGTTGTGAGGGGCGGCTGGTGTCAGGCGCTGTCCCTCCCCCGACCGCCCGTCCTCTGGAGCGGGCAGCCAGGGTTCCGCTACCCTTGTGTCCCGGGTGCTGTCGGTGCGGGCGTGGGGATCCCGCACCGGCCCCACAGCGTGCGCCCTTGCGGGCCGGCGTTGCTCGCTGTGGGGGTGGCGGAAGGGCGTCCTCGGGGGGGGTGCCTTCCACCATTGTGAAGGGCGTCTGAGGTCAGGCGCTGTCCCTCCCACGACTGCCCGCCCACTGGGCGGGCTGTTGGGGTCCGCCACCCACGTGCTGTGCGCGCGGGTGTGTGGGTGTGGGGGCCCAACACTGTCCCCTTGGCCTGCTTGTTTTGTGGGGGCTGCGTGCCGTGGGGGTGATGGGGGGCTGTCCCCGGGAAGGGGTGGCCTGCCACTGTTGTGAGGGGCGTCTGGTGTCAGGCGCTGTCCCTCCCCCGGCCGCCCGTCCTCTGGAGCGGGCAGCCAGGGTTGCGCTACCCGTGTGTCCCGGGTGCGGTCGGTGCAGGCGTGGGGATCCCGCACCGGCCCCACAGTGTGCGCCCTTGGGGGCCGGCGTTGCTCGCTGTGGGGGTGGCTGAAGAACGTCCCCGGGGGGGGTGCCTTCCACCATTGTGAGGGGCGTCTGAGGTCAGGCGCTGTCCCTCCCTGGACTGCACGCCCACTGGGCGGGCTGTTGGGGTCCGCCAGCCACGTGCTGTGGGCGCGGGTGTATGGGTGTGGGGGCCCAACACTGTCCCCTTGGCCTGCATGTATTGTGGAAGCTGCGTGCTGCGGGGGTGGTGGGGGGCCGTCCCCGGGGGGGATCGGCCTGCCACCGTTGTGAGGGGCGCCTGGTATCAGGCGCTGTCCCTTCCCCGGCTGCCCGTCCTCTGGAGCGGGCAGCCAGGGTTCCGCTACCCGTGTGTCCCGGGTGCGTTCGGTGCGACCCGGGGACCCAGCACCGGCCCCACAGCGTGCGCCCTTGCGGGCCGGCGTTGCTCGCTGTGGTGGTGGCGGAAGGGCGTTCCCGGGGGGGGTGCCTTCCACCATTGTGAGGGGCGTCTGTGGTCAGGCGCTGTCCTTCCCCCGACTGCCCGCCCATCCGGCGGGCTGTTGGGGTCCGCCACCCACGTGCTGTGGGCGCGGGTGTGTGGGTGTGGGGGCCCAACACTGTCCCCTTGGCCTGCATGCCCTGTGGGGGCTGTGTGCCGCGGGGGTGGTGGGGGGCCGTCTTCAGGGGGGTGGCCTGCCACCGTTGTGAGGGGCGTCTGGTGTCAGGCGCTGTCCCTCTCCCGGTCGCCCGTCCTCTGGAGCGGGCAGCCAGGGTTTCGCGACCCGTGTGTCCCGGCTGCGGTCGGTGCGGGCGTGGGGACCCAGCACCGGCCCCACAGCGTGCGCCCTTGCGGGCTGGCGTTGCTCGCTGTGGGGGTGGCGGAAGGGCGTCCCCGGGGGGGGTGCCTTCCACCTTTGTGAGGGGCGTCTGAGGTCAGTCGCTGTCCCTCCCCCGACTGCCCGCGCGCTTGGTGGGCTGCTGGGGTCCGCCACCCACGTGCTGTGGGTGCGGGTGTGTGGGTGTGGGGGCCCAGCACTGTCCCCTTGGCCTGCATGCCCTGTGGGGGCTGCATGCCGCGGGGGTGCCAGGGGGCCGTCCCCGGGGGGGCTGGCCTGCCACCGTTGTGAGGGGCGTCTGGTGTCAGGCGCTGTCCCTCCCCCGGCCGCCCGTCCTCTGGAGCAGGCAGCCAGGGTTTCGCGACCCGTGTGTTCCGGGTGCGGTCTGTGCGGGCCTGGGGACCCAGCACCGGCCCCACAGCGTGTGCCCTTGCGGGCCGGCGTTGCTCGCTGTGGGGGTGGCGGAAGGGCGTCCCCGGAGTGGGTGCCTTCCACCATGGTGAGGGGCGTCTGAGGTCAGGCGCTGTCCCTCCCCCAACTGCCCGCCCACTGGGCGGGCTATTGGGGTCCGCCACCCACGTGCTGTGAGCGTGGGTGTGTGGGTGTGGGGGCTCAACACTGTCCCCTTGGCCTGCATGCCCTGTGGGGGCTGCGTGCCGCGGGGCTGGTGGGGGGCCGTCCCTGGGGGGGCTGGCCTGCCACCGTTGTGAGGGGCGTCTGGTGTCAGGCGCTGTCCCTCCCCCGGCCGCCCGTCCTCTGGAGCGGGCAGCCAGGGTTCCGCGACCTGTGTGTCCTGGGCGCGGTCGGTGCGGGCGTGGGGACCCAGCACCGGCCCCACAGCGTGCGCCCTTGCGGGCCGGCGTTGCTCGCTGTGGGGGTGGCGGAAGGGCGTCCCCGGGGTGGGTGCCTTCCACCATTGTGAGGGGCGTCTGAGGTCAGGCGCTGTCCCTCCCCCGACTGCCCGCCCACTGGGCGGGCTGTTGGGGTCCGCCATCCACGTGCTGTGGGTGCGGGTGTGTGGGTGTGGGGGCCCAACACTGTTCCCTTGGCCTGCATGCCCTGTGGGGGCTGCGTGCCGCGGGGGTGGTGGGGGGCGGTCCCCGGGGGGGGTGGCCTGCCACCGTTGTGAGGGGCGTCTGGTGTCAGGCGCTGTCCCTCCCCTGGCCGCCTGTCCTCTGGAATGGGCAGCCAGGGTTCCGCGACCCGTGTGTCCCGGATGCGGTCGGTGCGGGCGTGGGGACCCTGCACCGGCCCCACGGCCCGCGCCCTTGTTGGCTGGCGTTGCGCGCCGTGGGGGTGGCGGTAGGGCGTCCCCGGGGGGGTTGCCGTCCGCCGTTGTGAGGGGAGTCTGGGGTCAGACGCTCCCGCTCCCCCGGCTGCCCGCCCTCTGGGCGGGCTGCCGGGGCTCGCTGACCACGTGCTGTGGGCGCGGGTGTGGGTGTGTGCGGTGTGTGTGGTGTCTGTGCGGTGCGTGTCGCGGTGCGCGGTGCCGCTTTTCTCTTGTCCCTCTGGTGCTCCCCTCTCTGGTGCTTCGGTGCGGTGTTGTGCTCGCTGTGTGCCTGCCGTGCCCCCTTCCCTGCGCGCGTCACTTGCTCATCTGCTGGCTACCCCCTGTTTCTTTCGTGGCTTCGTTGCTCTTTACCCTTTCCTCTACCCTTCTCCCTGGCATGCACTTTTTCCCTGCCTCCGCTCTGGTGCGTGTCTCGGTCCTTTTCCTTGCTGGCTCGTCGTTCTCTCTCGTTGGGCCTTCTCCTTTGGACCTGTGAAGAGAAAGGATGCAGACGGGCGTGCGGCGGCGGGGGTTTTGTCGTGCCATGGCACCTTGTCATTGCCATCCTCCTTTGGTCTCTTACTCTTGCGGTGGTGTGGTATGTTACCTACGTATGCCTGGTACGTGTTCTCCCCTCTCCTATTTCTTACCCTGTTGTGCTTGTTACGGCGTATTTTAGCGTGCGTTGTTTGGCGTAGGTTTATATCCTACTTGCACTGGACACGGCTCCACACACCTCTTTGGCCACCTTCGTTCGTTGTCCGTCCCGCGTGCGCGGAGTGACATGCAACATACTTGCGAGGGAGACAAACTTTGATTAGTCTTGCTTTTTCCTCCTAATCTTAGAGTCCTAATCCTCTTAATCAAAGGGTGAAGCAAGGTGTGGGAAGAAGCGGAGCACAAGCGAGACACGACACTATGCATAGGTGTGTATGTTCTAATCAGTGCAACAAAAAGGGTGGTTGTGCTGTAAGAGGGAGTTGTCACGGTTGCCCTGCAATGCACCGCAGGGCAGGACCGTTAGCCCCCTGTGACAACCACTCCCTGGCCGAAGGCCATCTTTTTGTTTTCGTCTCGGTTGGTGGCGCGGGCCGGGCGCTCGTTGCTTCTCTCGTGTGCGCGGCGTGGCACAACATGGTAACATACTTGTTCCTTGCTCCTTGCTCCTTTCCCTCCTTATCGTTTCGTGTGATGGGTGTCTTGTTGCCGTTATGCTCCTTGCGTGGGTGTAACATACTTATCTCACCCACATCTTTGCATGTTCTGTGTGTCGCGGCGGCGTTGTGCGCCCTATGCAAACGGGCGTGCGGCGGCGGGGGTTTTGTCGTGCCATGGCGTCTTGCCATTCCCATTCTTCGTTGGTCCCTTACTCTTGCGGTGGTGTGGTATGTTACCTACTTATGCCTCGTACGTGTTCTCCCCTCTCCTCTTTCTCACCGTGTTGTGCTTGCTACGGCGTATCTTAGCGTGCGTTGTTTGGCGTAGGTTTATATCCTACTTGCACCTGACACGGCTCCACACACCTCTTTGGCAACCTTTGTTCGTTGTCCTTCCCGCGTGCGCGGCGTGACATGTTACATACTTGCGTGGCTCCCTCTTTACCCACCTCTTTTCATGTCTGGCGTGTTCCGGCCCCGTCGTACCCCCTATGCGAGTGGGCCTGTTGGGCCGGGGCTTTCGCACGCATGTGTGCACACTTGCGGTATGCCTCCACCATGGCGCGATTTATACCGTACACTTGCCTCCTTGCCATCTTTTTGTGTATTGTGTTTGGTACAGCGTTATGTATGGCGATATGCGCTATGGCGATATGCATGGCGTGGCATACAACATACTTGTTTTTCGGCGACCGGTGGCGTTGTTGTTGCTTGTGTGTGTTATTCTTGCACCCGGCACCTCTTTGGTCACCGTTTTTCGTTGTCCTTCCCGCGTGCGTGGCATGACATGCAACATACTTTGGCGGCTTCCTGTTTACCCACATCTTTTCGTGTTTCGCGTGTTACGGCGCCGTCCTACTCCCTATGCAAGTGGGCTTGCAATGCATGGTCTCATACTTGCAGTACGTCTCCACCGTGGCACGGTTTGTTACATACTTGTTCTCTCTCTGTCTACATCCTACCGTGTTGTGCTTGTTACGTCGTTTTTTAGCGTTGCGCGGCATATAACATACTTGTTTTTCGGCGGCCGGTGGCGTTGTTGTTGTTTGTGTGTGTTTTTTTTTGCGGCGCGCACAAGTCCCTAGCGCCTAGGGCACGCACTTTGCTAGGTGGTTTGGGGCAAGCAACGCTCAGCTTCTTCGCCGTCGCGACTCTATTGTTCTTCTATTTTTGTGAGTGTCCTAAATTTTGGGACCTCGCCAAACAGCGGCATAAAATGTTTTGGGGGGTTTCTGAGGTCGGAAAAGACGATTTTTCGCTTTATTTTATCTGGCTGTGCAACACGCGGCAGAGGGCGAGAGGGGGGCGGAGGGGCAGCGAGAAGAGGGAGACATCACCACGAACCAAGGCACCACAGCACACAACACACCACCACGCACCCACAAAGGAACGCAGACACCACGCGAGCCACACACAACCACACCAAGTCGGCTGCCCCAACGACGGGCGGCTGGAAGTGCCGGCTCCCCAAACCCACAGACCCGCACCCACAGCAAGTAGCCAGCAGACCCCTCCTACCTGCCCCAATAACAGGCAGCAGGGGGAGAGAGAGCGCCTGACCCAGATGCCCCTCACACCGGTGCGAGGCAGCCCCCCCGGCGACGCCCTTCCGCCAACCCCAAAGGGCGCAACACCGGCTGGCAAGAGCGCACACTGTGGGGCCGCTGATGGGTATCCACGCCCACACCAGCCGCGCTCAGAAAAGACGGGCAACGGAGCCTGGCTGGGCGCGCCGAGGATGGGCAGCCGGGAGAGGGAGAGCGCCTGACACCAGACGCCCCTCAGAACGGTGAGATGAACCTCCCCTGCGGCAACCTTCCCCCACTCCTGCGGCGCGCAACACTACGCAGGGCACGCAGGCCAAAGGGACAGTGCTGGGTCCACACCCGCACACCCGCGCCCACAGCAAGTGGACAGCCGGCCCTGACTGCCTGCCCCAAGGACCGGCAGCCAGGGGAGGATGAGCGCTCAACCACAAACGCCCCTCGCAACGGCGCGAGGCACCACCCCCCCAGGGGACGCCGTCCTGCCATCCCTACAGCGCGCAACGCCGACTTGCAAGAGCGCATGCTGTGGGGCCAGTGCCGGGTCCCCATGCCCGCACCACCCGCCGCCAACAAAAAGGCGCAATGGGGCCCGGATGCCCGCCTCAAGGACAGGCAGTCGGGTGAGGGCGAGCACCTGACACCAGACTCCCCCCACAACGGTGAGAGATTCACCCCCCTCTGAGGCAACCTCCCGCCAGCCCCGCGTCGCGCGACATCCCGCAGGGCACGCAGGCCAGAGGGCCAGTACCTGGTCTCCACACCCCCACACCTGCGCCCACAGGCACTCCCCCACAACGGCGCGAGGCAGTTCCCCCGGGGACGCCCTCCTGCCACCCCCACAGCGTGCAACGTCGGCTCGCAAGAGCGCACGCTGTGGGGCCGGTGGTGGGTCCCCACGCCCGCACCCCCCGCGCCCAGCATACATGCGCAACGGGGCCCTGCTACCCGTCCCCAGGACCAGCAGCGGGGAGGGGGAGAGTGCCTGACACCACACGCCCCTCATAACGGTGAGAGGTCGCCCCCCCCGGGGAAACCTCCTGCCATCCCCGCGGCGCGCGACACCCCGCAGGGTACGCACGCCGAGGGACCAGTGCCGGATCCCAACACCCGCACACCGGCGCCCAAAGCAAGTGGACAGCGAACCCAGACTGCCTGCCCCAGGGACGGGCCGCCGAGAGAAGATGAGCCCTTAAACCTGCACCTCCCTCAGAACTGCGGGAGGCACCCCCCCCCCCCGGGAAGCCCCCCTGTCACCTCCACAGCGCACAACGCCAGCCTGCAGGAGCGCACGCTGTGGGGCCGGTGGTGGTTCCCCGCGCCCGCGCCACCCGCGCCCAGCAAACATGGGCAACGGGACGGGCAGCCTGGAGAGGGAGAGCGCCTGCTACCAGACGGCCCTCACAACCGTGGGAGGTCCCCCCCCCCCCGGGGCAACCTCCGGCCACCCCCGCGGCGCGCGACACCCTGCAGGGCATCCACGCCAAGGGGCCAGTGCCAGGTCCGAAAATCCGCACGCCCGCACCTGCAGCCAGCGAGCAGCGGGCCCCGACCGCCTGCCGCAGGGACGGGCAGCTGGGACAGGATGAGCGCCTAACCCTAGACGCCCCTCACAACGACGCAAGGCATCCCCCCCGGGGACGCCCCTCTGCCACCCCCACAGCGCGCATCGCGGGCTCACAGGAGCACACGCCGTGGGGTTGGTGCAGGGTCCCCACGGCTGCACCACCGGCGCCCGGAAAGCACGAACAACAGGACCCGGCTACCCGCCTCATGGACGGGCGGCGGGAATAGGGAGAGCGCCTGACGCCAGACGCCCCTCACAACAACGAGAGCTCCCCCCCTCGAAGCGGCCTACCGCCATCCCTGCGGCTCGCGACACCTTGCAGGGCACGCGCATCAAAGGGCGAATTCCGGGTCTGCACACCCGCACCACCCGCGCCCAGAAAAACATGGGCAACAGAGCCCAGCTACCCGCCCAAAGACGGGCAACTGGAAGATGGAGAGCACCTGGCGCTAGACGCCCCTCACCACGGTGCGAGGTACCCCCCCCCCGGGGCAACCCCCCGCCACCCCCGCGGCTCGTAACAGCCCGCAGGGCACGCAAGCCAAAGCGCCAGTGCCGGGTCCCCGCACCCGCATACCCGCGCCCACAGCGAGTGGGCAGCGGGCCCCGACTGCCTGCCCCAAGGACCGGCAGCCCGGGAAGGACGAGCACCTAACCACAGACGCCCCTCACAACGGCGCGAGGGACCCCCCCCGGTGACGCCCCCCGGCCACCCCCACAGCGCGCAACGCCGGCTCACAACAGCACACGCTGCGGCGCCGGTGCTGGGTCCCCGCGCCCGCAGTACCCGCACCCGGAAAGCACAAGCAACGGGACTCGACTGCCTGCCCCAAGGACAGGCAGCCGGGACAGACCCGGCGTCTCACCCCGCATGCCCCACGCGGAGGCCAGCGTGGCCCAGCTGGACGTGCCGGCCGAGGGATCCCTACGCCGGCACATTTGTGCCCGACACGGGTGGGCAACGGACCACGGCCGCTTGCCTGACTAGGGTGAACCCGTTCTGAGCACGTGCACGGCGCCCCCTCGGGGCTCGGGGGACAACCCCTGGTGACCCCTGCAACGCAGGACGCCAGCGCGCGGGAGTATACGCTACAGGACCGGTTCCAGTCTCCCACATCCACATGGACCACGACAGGCACAGGAAGGCCACGGATGATCCGTACCTCATCCCTGCTCTCAGGCACAGCGACACAACAACGGCGGAGCCGATTGCCCAACGCAATACACGCCCCCTATCTCCGGCGCTGAAAGAAGCGCACGCGGTCATCAGAGCGCTGGAACTTCAAAGCCGCGGCCGCGGCCCTCCCCAGGAGGACATGGGCTCGGACTTCAACCTGGAGGTTATCCCAACGGCCCCCCTGAACGGCGCACCAGCGGGGCCCACACCGCCGGCAGGCAGCATACAAGCCCTCTGCCCCGCATGGAAACGGGGGCACTGCACTGGCGAGGGCTGGTACCCCAGACAACACCCCCGCCCCGCCGCCAACAATGGGGCGCTGCCCGCAGTGGGATACGCGGCCGCACGCGCCCCCCTGCTCTACGGTGTGGCGCAGGATTGGATCCAGGATGACACTACGTGCAGCAGCCTGAACATCCAGGAGGCCGTCGACCGGGTTGCCCACACGGGGCAAACAGAAGTGGTCCTGCACACTCGCGGCCGCCACAGCAGACAGGCGGAGGGGAAATCGTGGAGCCCATCTGGATGGTGCTAGTCCTGGCCGCGGGCATGTTCCGTGGTGTGCTCCAGGCGTCCCGGGTGTGGCGTGCGGCCCCGCAGTTGACCATCCAGGTGTACACCCCACCGCGGGCCTGGCCTTTCTCGAGATCGGCAGTACTCGCCAACATTTGGCACCTGGCACTGGAGGGCACCTCCACGGGCACCGCGGAGGAAATCGCCCGGGACCTCCACACCTGGCCGGTCGACCAGGAGTTCCCCTGGCGCAGACCCCAGGGCGGTCTCCAAGTGGTCCCCGCAGCGGAGGGACTCAGCCTTGCGGTGATGCTCCAGCAACACCCCAACAAAATGGTGCGCCCCTTCCTGCAGACAAGCACCCTCCCGGCTGCTTCGCCGGGCTCAGGATGGAAGAGGGACGCAGAGGAGGCACAACTGCTGCCTGACCCCTGGGTCCCCCCGCTTTGGTACTTGCCCACGTGCACCCTGGCCCATGCCACCCAGGCCGTCAAAGGGACTTTCCCTCCACCCCGGCCACCCAATACCCTGCTCTGCAGCCTGCAGGCGGGAGCGGCCTGGGTGTGGTGGCGAAAGAACGGAAGCCCGGGCCTGTACTTCCCCCTTGTGCAAGGGCAGGCCTTGCTTCACGCGAAACACATGGGAACTGTGGAGTTGGGGGCATCGTGCCTGAGACAGCGTTCAGATGGATAACGGCTGCCGCCCCGCACCCCATGCTGCAGCCACCGGCGAGCCACCACCTCCTACGCACGGTTCCCCCCTTGGCCCCTCGCCACGCCCTCACCCGGGAAGTGTGGCGGGCCCTGCTAAGCCACCAGAGGGGCTGAATGACGCTCCCAAGGGCACCATACCCACCAGGGCCGGTACTTGAACAACTCACGGTCTGCACGCCCAGGGTCCGCCACGCCCTGCACAGGGCGTCGACATAAACGGACCAGCTCACCGACGAGGTGCTGGACCTGGCGCTGGAGCCCCTGCCGCCAGGAGAGGTGAGGGACCAACCACACCACACACCAGCCACGACCCCACCAACACACCACCGCCACACACCACACACCACACACCACTGCCGCCAGCGGACCCCAGCCAGGAGTGGCGGGGACCGCCCACCACCACCGGCAGCGAAACCCTGCCAGGAGTGGCGGGGAGTAGCACACAGGAACCTCCGCCAGGAGTGGCGAGGGACCCCACCAACACACCACACACCACACACCACACACCACACACCACACACCACCGCCGCCAACGGACCCCAGCCAGGAGTGGCGGGGACCGCCCACCACCACCGGCAGCGAAACCCAGCCAGGAGTGGCGGGGAGTAGCACACACGAACCACCGCAAGGAGTCCCGAGGGACCAACCACACCACACACCAGCCACAACCCCATCAACACACCACCGCCACACACCACACACCACACACCACCGCCGCCAGCGAACCCCAGCCAGGAGTTGCGGGGACCGCCCACCACCACCGGCAGCGAAACCCAGCCTGGAGTGGCGGGGAGTAGCACACAGGAACCTCCGCCAGGAGTGGCGAGGGACCAACCACACCACACACCAGCCAGAGAGCAAGCGCCAGCCGAGGGAAGGCAATGGGAGGTACAGCCAGGCCGCCCCCCCCCCCCCAAAAAAAAATAGGGGGGGGGGAAAGGGGGCGCCGCGCGAAAACAGCCCCCAGCCACCAAACCGCCCGCCAACAACACAGAAGGTGGTCAAACCCCCCACCCAGAGGGCACCGAAGACAGGACCCCCAAAGAGGCACAGGGGGACCACCCAGCCAAAACCGGCAACACCAAGCCAAAAACAGCGGCCCACCGGGAAAAGGGGCACCGAAACAAGCAGACACACACCATGAAAAAAGAAAGGGCCAGCAGCCCAGCCCGAAAGAAAGGAGACGGGGGGAGAGACCACAAGGCCTGGGACAAGGACACCCAGCAACCGGAAAAAAAGCGCAAAGAAAACACACCCCGACAACCCAGCCAAGAAGGGCGGGGCACAGCCGAGACCCGGGCCCAGCACGCCCACACCGCACGCCGGACCCGGAAACGGCGGGGGGCAAGGGAAACGCGCACGAAAGCACACGCGTCCCGAAAGCAGGCCGACACCAAAGCCCAACCACGAACACCACAAACAGCCGGCAAAAGAGGGACAACACCACAAACCCAGCCCAAACACACCCACCCAAGACCCCAGCCACGACTGGCAGGGGTTAACAAAACCCACGACCAACCGCAACCCCGGACCCAACCACAAACGCAAGCCAACAGTAGGAAACCCAGTGCCCACAGCCCGGGCACTGAGGCAGCCCGAGCCATGCAGGTGACCCGGCCAAACGAGATCCGAAGACCGGGGGTAAGGCTGCATCCTAAGGCCAGCGCTGCTTTGGGACTGGAGGCGGAGCGTGCGACACCCAAGCGCCTCGGAACCCAAGTACCAAGAACATGCATGCGTGCCTTGGGAACGGGATACGCCAGGAAGTCCGGTGAACCTCTAGGGTTCCGCCCAAAGGAGGGGACGTGCGCAAGCACGGGGGGACACCCTCCCGGCGAGACAAGCAAGTCACGCCGGCGGCGATCAGCCCTCCCGGTGATGCCCGGGGCCGCTTTGTTGGGGGCCAACAGTCAGGTCTAGCGGGATGTAAGCCGCCTCCCCTCTTCACGCGCGGAGCCTCTTCCTGTTCGTCACAGGGGCGACGCCAGGGGGAACCAAGGGGCGCCTCTCCACGACCGAGTGCACCTACCTACCTACCTACTTGGAGCCCCTGCGGGTACTCTACCTGCAGGCTCATATCCCACTGGCGGGCACGTCCAACCTGCTCGCCCGCCTGGGCCTGCAGCACCGCGTCGAGGACGCCCATGCGGGGGGCGAGGTGGATCAGTGGCTGACTCTCCGCAACTCGTCCACCGCGCAAGGGCACTGGTACTTGCACCAACTCCTCCTCCTCCAGCAGGCGGCCCCCGAGCACCGCCGGCAGGACCCGTATGACACACACCTGGATCGCCTGGGCGCGCACAGCCTCCCGCAGCCGGCCCCGCCCACCCTCACGTGGTGCAGCAAAGGGGGCACCGCAACGCGGACGAGGCCGAACAAAACCGCACTAACTGCAGAGTGGCGGCCTGGACCGCGGCCTGCAAGCACCTCGCCCGGGACTCCACAGGGCTCAGGCCGTACCAACCGGCGGACTGCACGGCGCTGTGGTCCATTGTAGCGGCCGTCACCATGGGGCCCGTGGCTGCTTGGCCGGCGCGCTTGCTGCCCCACGTTCCCTGCCAGGTTGCGCGGCCCCGCCAACCCGCCGCGAAACACGCACCGACGGCGCCCTGCACGGGTGAACAGCTGTACCCCGTTGCAGCGGCGCTATTGGTGGACGGCGGGGAAGCCTTTGTCAACCACCATGGCCTGACGCAGATCAGTGGCACCTTTCAAGGGCCGCAACGCGATGAGCTCCCCCCGTGGCGCGCCACGCTCTGTGAGCGCACCCGCATCCGGGACACGGACGCCGGAACACCCCCTCCCGGACCCCAGCAGGGGGAAGCGCTGGTGATGCAGGCGGCGGGCTACCAGGTCATCCTGCACGGTAACCCCGGGGGCTACTGGTTGCACGTCTTGGTCAAAAGCAAGTTGACCATCCGGGACTGCACCACCAGACAAGGGGCCTTCCCGCCCCACGTCGATTGGCGGGAGGCGCTCACCCAGGCCTACTACATGGCGGATGACCCCTGGCCGCTGGCAGTCCTGCTGCACACCATCGGCACCCCAAGCAAGCGGCAGGAGCCGGGATCGGCCCACCAAACCCCACGCTGGTCCGGAGCCCCGATCAGAAGGAACACCTGCGGGCCGCATGGCACGGCGACACCATCCGGACCACAGACGTCCCAGCCCTCAACGTGGGGCCCATCACGTGGGCCCGCCGGGCAGCTACCCTCGCGGTGGCGCCACGCAGAGCCCGAAGTGGGTGGTCTTCATATTCAGCCCGGCGGACGCGCACATCGCCATTTGCGACCCCCAACGCCTGCCAGGGCCTCAGGCCAGAATGCGTGTCGCAGACTGCGCCCGCGTGATCGTCAAGGCGCTGTGGGAGGGCAACCACCACGCCCTCCCGCCCCGAGCCCGCCTCAAGGACCACGCCAATCCGGCGAAACCAGAGGTGTGGCTGCAGGCGGCGCTCCCTGCCCACCTGCAGCTGCAGCTGACGGTCCCGACCACAGTGTACCACTGGCTCCAAGCCTGCCATGACCTGCGGTGGAGGGGCAAGCCCGACCGCCGAATCGGCGTCACGCACTGGCAGGAGTGGCTACTGGCAGACGCCCAGCACGCTGCCATCCGAGGCATGAGACCCGGACCAGCGGCGAGGGCCCTCGATGCATCCCGACCTGGCCGCACTCTGGCACCGTACACGGTCCTGCTTGCTAACCTGCCCTTCAACCCGGCGCCGGAGAGCTCCGTCCGCATGTTGGTACCGCTCCCTCCGGCAAGGGGGGCCACAAAGCCCAGTGAATGCCTTTCGTGTGCAGACAGGTTCTATACAAGTGGGGCGATGATGGAACAACTGGCTTGGCACAAAGTGCACGCCGCCGCCCCGGCAGAAGACAGGGAAGCGGCCTCGCACATCCTCCAAGGAAGGGCAGGGAGGTCCCTGTGGCACGCCCCCTACGCTCAGCCCTTCCCCCTCAGGGGCCTGGCAACGCGGCGGCCCCCAGAGAGGGAGAGGCTGCGGCTGATGTTCCCCGAAGGGAGGAGCCACCGCTGACCGACGCGGACCCCGGGGTTAGGGGCGCCACCCACAAGGGATCCATTCCAGCAGGGCTCGCCGCTGCCCCCCTGTGGGCTCCTCTAGGGGCTGGCTCCCCGGGCTCCTGGCCCAGGCGCCCCCCGGGGACCTGGCATCCCCGGCGGACCCCCTGGCGCAGCCGCCAGTGAGGAACAGCTGACTCCAGGAGGACGCGGCGGGCGACACCCTCTGGCTCTTCTCCTGGAACCTGCTTACCGGCCTCGTCCCACCGGACCGGTCTCTCCGGGACACACTCTGACGGCGCCGGGCGCCCGCGGCCTGTACCGACAAGGAGCACCTCATCACCGGCATGCTGCCCCAGGAGGGGGGCTTTGCCATAATGCTCCAGGAAACAGGGATCACCACTCGGGCGCAGGAGATGCACGTGGCCGCGGCGCTCCGGGACAAGGGGTACACCCGATTCTTCAGCGGCCGCCTGGCAGAGACGGGCTCCACCTCCACCGCGCGGGGGGGAGGCCTCCTCATCGCAGTCAGCAGCAGGTACGTGGCCGAGCATGAGGTGCTCAGCTTCACAAAACTGGTCCCCGGGAAGGCCGGGGCCCTGGAAATCCGCACCGACAAGGGTGGCCGCACCCTCATCAACCTCCACGGGCCACAGGCAGGCTGCTCCCCCTGGGCGGGACGGGCAGCGTTCTGGGCCGACCTACCAATGTACGGCACGGCGGGCAGCCCCGGTGGACGGCACGCGGTGATCATCGCCGGCAACACCAACATCTACATGGATGCTGCCATCAACTTGGCCACGAAGCACTTCCGCTCAGGCCGGGAGGCCTGCGGCTTCCGGAGGGCCACTGCAGGCTAGGTGAAAGACATGACCCCCAAGCTCGACGCGTTTCGACACAGGGTGGACACCTTCCTGGTCAACGAGCCCCTCCTGCAATGGTCTCTGCGGGAAAGCGTCTGGGCCCGCAGCATCGCGCACTTCCAGGTGGTCGGGCGGGACCACCTCCCGGTCTGCCTGGTCCTACCAGGCCTCTTTGACACAGCAGGGCAAGCGGCGGTGCCCATCCCCTACAGCCACAGGGAGCGTCACCTCCTCCGGTACGACACCAACACCGCTCCTGTCCAGCACTGCCTGTGGGCGGCTGTAAATGCCGGACAAGAAGAGCCCTCCCTGGCACCCTCGCTGGCCCCCGGCGAGCAGCACACCTACGGCTCCATGCCCGCGGCGGCCGTCGACAAGGTGTTCGAACACCTTCACGCGGCGCATGACGCCCTGGCACGGCTGGTGGGGCGCCAGCAGCCGTCCTCGGCGGGGTTGGACCCGATGGGCGGGGACCCC
The DNA here is from genome assembly GCA_964036045.1 of Eutreptiella sp. 'Long Island Sound 2002'. Taxonomy (NCBI): domain Eukaryota; phylum Euglenozoa; class Euglenophyceae; order Eutreptiales; family Eutreptiaceae; genus Eutreptiella; species Eutreptiella sp. 'Long Island Sound 2002'. The sequence continues at coordinate 63,194,755 of OZ038380.1, read as the reverse complement.
CCTAAAGCGGGAAGCAGCTCCAGGCGGCGATCCTCCGGTATGACGCCCCGGCAGCGTGCGCGCCAGCGGCGTACCAGGCGGACGCAGCCCGGCATGGCGTCAACTCCGAAGCGGCGCTCTGGCTGACGAAGGCGCTGAGAGGTGCTTTGCGGAAGTTCCGCCCCGCCGCGCAAGGCCAACTACAGGAGGAGCTGGAGAGGCAAGCGGCCGCCCTAGAGGAGGACATCTGCCACCTACGCGCACTCTTGCCGACCGAAGCGCGCCATCAAAGACTTCTGGCGCTGCCACGCCCAGGACATAGTCCAGCGATGGAAGGCCGTGAGAGGGGCCATCAAACTGGAAGCCCCGGGCCCGTCGGCCCTTTGAAATGTGCGGTTTCTGAACACCCAAATGCTCCTGACAGAGGCCCATGACGTGATGTCTGCGGTCCGTGCCTTCTGGCGGGAGCTGTACAACAAGCTCCCGGTCGACCTCCCCAGCCTCGAGGCCGTCCTCGGCCGCCACCCGCCCCGGATCCCGGAAGGGGCGTGGGCCCGGGTCCAGCAGTGCTCCATGTGAGACCTACAGACTGCGCTGGAGAAGGCCGATGGCAAGGCCCCGGGCCCCAGCCACGTAGAGGCTCGCTTCTCCAAGGCCCTCCGGGCACCCGTCCACTGGCTCCTTGTCGACTCCTACCAGGCCATCCTGCGTGGCGCCCCGCCACCGACCCACTGGAGGGATGCGCACATTAGGCTCAGCCCCATTGTCCCGGGCCCCGCCAAACTGGACAACTACTGTAGCATAGCCCTGGGTCAACTTGACAGGAAGCTGCTCATGGGTCTCCTCACCCAGCGGATCACAGAGGTACTCACGCGACACGGCGTGGTCAGGGACTGGCAGCAGGGCGCCCTCCCCGGCTCCAACACTGCCCCCCCCCTGTTCATGGCGCAGCGGCACCTCCAATGGGGGAGACCCAACTACGTCTTCTCCTTCAACGCCTGCAAGGCCTTGGACACCGCCCCGCACGGCGCGCTCCACCTCATCCTGCGCCACCTCCCCGTCCCGCCGGCGGTCATTGACCTCCTGCTCTTCCTCCACACGGCGGCCAGGCTGCGCATCGCCACCGCGCACGAGCTGACGCAGCCAGTCCACATGCTGCGCGGCGTACGGCAGGGCAACCCTGAGAGCCCCCTGCTGCATGCACCCCTCCTGGAGCCTCTACCCCGGGCCCAGGGGCACCGCCTACACCCGCCAGGGGAGGCCGTGAAGGGCCTGATCCAGGCCTATATAGACGACCTGCTAGTAGTGGCCCACACGCTGCAGCACCTTGTCGAGGGCGTGGAGGACGTGGCCACGTACTTGGGGATGATGGGCATGGAGCTCAACCCCCGCAACTGCGCCGTGGGCACCACGGAGGGAATCCCGGGTCTGCATTTGCGCCTCTGCGCCCATCTGGAGAACCCCTGGCACTGGTTGCCGGCGGTGGACTCCGTCCCCTACCTGGGACTCCAGCTGCAGCAAGACGGGGAATCTTCCCTGCAGGCCAAGCACCGGCTGCGCCTGGCAGCGGTGCAACACTGGTGCCTGAACACCCTAGCGCCACCCAAGGTGTTACAGGACATCATCCTCGCGATCCTGGGGGAGGTGACCGAGTACGCTGCCCCCTTCATCGCGGACGACTCTGACAGTGCGCGCCACCCAGACCACATCACGGTCCAGGTTGCGAAGGACAAGGCGAGGTACGCCTTCAATGCCTCCCGGGACAGCCTGCGGGAAGACCGGACGTTGGGGCTCACACGGGTGCCGACACGGTGCCAGCAGGCACCGCAGGCCCTCGTGGGCCCGATCGTCCACAATCACTCTGCCTCTGTGCGCACCAACCCGCCAGAATGTTCTGGGACATCGCCGGTGCACATGGCATCTGCCCCGAGGTGCACTATCCCGTCCTCGAGATGGCGACCCTGGTGTGGGGCGACTTGGTCAATCGCATACCCCGGGCCTGGCCGCCCTGGGGGTGGGGCTCTACAACCCCATCGAGTGCCCCAGGGCGGCCCACGTCCAGCTGCAGTTCCCCCAGGCAATGTCGTCACGCTGCATACCGCCAAGCTGCTACATCGCGACACTTGTCGCTTGACGGTGCCGCACACGATGCCCTGACACGGCCACCACGGCCCGCACCACCCCTTTCTGAACAACAACAACCCATGGGCTGCGGCAGTACGGGGGTGCCTCAACCAGTGCTCTGATGAGCACCTGCACTACTGCCGTCGCAAGCGAGGGCCCACCGACCACCCCTTTGGCGTGACGCCCTGGTCAACTTGTTCCACACCACCGCCACGCAGGACTCCCGCCTAAGGCTCATCCATCCCACGAGGACCAAGCAGGACACCCACATTGGCCCGCGGGTGACCCCGGACGGCCTACACCTCCACCTGGGGGCTGCTGCCGTCAGGGCGACCTGTCCCCCCCCACGCAGAAGGCGGCATACCAACCACCATCGGCCCTTGTGTGCATACTCCGCGAAGTGCTGGTGGACGGCGAACACCAGGCACCCAATGCGGACGTGGCGTGGCCCGAACCCCTGCGCCCACAACCCCACGCGCCGACACTGGTGTGGTTGGTAACAACGGACGGCCAGTGCGCCCAGCCGGCGGAGCAAGCACAGCTCTGGGCCGAATGGGTGGTGGTACACGTAGGTGGGGGCCAGCCCAGGCCCTGGGGGCTACGCAATTACACCAGCCTGCTGGTGGCTACGGCGGTGCCACACGACCCACAGCTGGCGCAGCACGCGCTGCAGGACCAACCCTAGGACTGTAACAAAACCCAACTTGGTCTTGACTGAGGTCTATTTCTTGACCCTTGTTCCCATGGACACTGTAGCGCAGGCACTGATCCAAATACTCAAAAGCATTTTAGATCACAGGACGTGATCTACAAACATGCCTGTGCAAAACACAGCAAACTGTCCTAAACATGCCGAAAAATATCTACAACACTCAGAATACTATAAAACCTAGAAAAATTATAACATCTGTAGATTTTATCTAAGTTTTCTTTATGTCAAGAATTTAAATCTACGACACTAATCGCGATGTGCGGCTGCCATCTGGCATTTTCCGTCCGCGAATTTCGCGGGCCATTCAGCAGCCCATAATAAAATAAAAATGCATAATCTACAATAAATTTGGAAACAAAATAGATAAGAGTATCTTCTCCATTTGTGGACCCATTACACTCCCCCACCAAGCTCAAACTCAGGGTCCAGAGCTGAGTTTGTTGCTGAAAAATCTGAATAATGGAGGCAAATGGGTAAGATACACCCAAAGCCAATCTGAGCTTTTTCAGCATAAACCTATACTGTACCTGTGACATGGTATTCACTACAACTATTATGTACAAAACAAAAACCTCTGCCACACCCCAGTGCCCTGAAATGGAAACCCACCAGGTGTCAGGGGCTTTTTGTTTTAATGTACACAAAAAATCCCTGCTCAGGGGTTGCGGAAAAGCCTGCAGCAAAAGGCTATAAGAACCCCATTCCCTTTCTGCGAGGTGTGGTAACACACTCCCACCAAAACCTGTATATAATGAAAAAAAAATCCTGCATATCGTTCTGAGCTTACCTGTAACTTGCAGTCATTTCTCATTATATAAAAACCAGCTCCAACAGCCCTAGTCAGTGCAAAAACCCAGCTAGAGTTTCGAAATGATTTTCAAAACCCAACTGCAATTTCTGCCTAGGGAGCCTGGCCCAGAGTACCCGGCCTAGAGGAGACCCCAAAAGGACAGAGACACACAGGCGAAAGGCACAGAGCATGGGCACACAAATATCGCACAAACAAATTTGGTTGTGCCCACTGGGTTCGCACCATCATGGTGCCGTGCACAGTACTTTACAGAGTGCAGGTGCAGTGCACAACGTGCAGTGCACAGTACTTGTGCAGCATCGAACAAGAGAGAAAAAGAACACGTCAGAGCAAAAAAATCAATTCTTCACGACTCCTCCACATGTCATCCAGCATCAAATATGCAATTCTTCACGCCTCCTCCACATGTCATCCAGTATAAAATATTCAATTCTTCACCATACCATGCACGCTTACACATACCTCGCACCCACCAAGCAAAGTGCTCACACCCAGACACAAGAACTGAGGAACACCCTGCAAATTCAAATGCCAAACCCTTTCCCAAAATAAAAAATGTAAAGTACAACTCTGCCAGCAGTGCAGAGGTTCCCACTGACCCACCTGCTCTCTGCCCTTCCACTGGGCCTGACGTCTCACGCAGTGGCGTACCTGCTGACCTGGAGGGGGGAGGGGGCGTAGTTGGCGTCCCATACCCCAACCCCACTTATAAAAGTATATGAAGGCTTGCCATGCCCCCCACTACATGTCCTCGGACCACCCAAAAATCTGCAGCAGGTAAAGAGTATAAAAAATATCCCCAGGGGTTGTAGAAGTTTTTTCAAGAAAAGGTTTTTTGGCTCTGGATCTCCCAAGGGGGCTGCTGCACTGAAGGGGGGGGTACCTTAAAGGCGAATTGGCCTCCCCTCAACCCATCTCCATCCCCCAACCCATCTCGTGCAGCCCCTTTCAGCAAAAAAAAGCAGAAAAAATCTGGAGAAAAATTACCTGGAAAGACCTGTGAGTGACAAAGAGGCACGTGCAAAGCCGTGCCACAAACAGAATACATACAGGCGCCCACACAGGGCCCAAACAAGGCCAACAGGCCCACAGCCCACAACGAAGGGCTTGCAAAGCAAAAAAAGGGCATATCCAAGCCCACAGAGAAAACAAAAACAAACCTGAACCTCCATACACTACCACAAACAACTTCCCATACTTTTTTCTTATCCTACGGCGTTTGTTGTCCAAGTCACTTTTCCCATCCAGCTCATTTACCCTGATCTATGGGACCTCCGCCACTTCAGAACCCATCTCTACACTGGTCTCTGCAAAACTGTACAAAAAGACATCAACCAAATAAAACAAAGGTCTACTGCACAACTCATACGTACAGGCAGTGCCTTTAAGAGCACTGCTGAGACGCAAAAACACCTCTGCGCAAAGTCGAAATTTCACATCCAGTAGATTTCGCCCACATTCAACCATATATACGTCAATCACGAAAACAAAAGGGAACCACCCGCTCTTAACGAAGGCTTACACACCCAGCACAAACTGTCCTCCAGTTAAACGCAGTCAGGACCCGTGGGCGAAGGGCCGCATCCACCTAGGCCATCTCGTGCGCAGAAAACTTCAGGAACACGCCTCCAGCGAGCGGCAAAGGCCGCATCCACCAAGACGCCGTCTGCACTGTCTAGAGCCTTCTCAATCGAGGTCACAGTCACCCAGGGCACGCATCGCGCCAGCTTGCTTGCGCTGCTGCTGCCGCCGCGCAGCCGCAGCAGCTGATCTTGTACCCCTTCGCGAACGCCGAACAGGTTTCTCCACAGACAACAACTTCATCACTTCGCCACGCTCCTCAAACTCCAACGCATGATGCGCAGCTTCTTCAGCAGCATCAACAACTTCAGCAGCCCCACCATAGAGCACGCCGTGCGCGCTAAGCCAGGCCCAGTCACGGCGTAACACGGCTTTATCCACCTCACTGACACGCACTGCATTAATCCCACACGACGGTTCTCGCAAGCAGTATTGTCTGTCACGCCACAAATCACGCGCAACCAAAGGGGCTCGAGAGTTGTACACCCAGTTCAACAAGGACGGCTCCTCCAGCACAAAGCAACGCAACCTAGGGCTCCAAGAATCAATGTCTTCAAGCGCGTACCTTTGCAGCAGGCGCTGTACCTCTTCTCAAAGGTCACGCAGAGTCTTCGCGTTGCGGCCAGGTCGATTCAGCCTCAGGGCCTCACAGAAGACAGCAGAAAGAGGAGTATCAGCTAACAAGCTCGCCCGGCGAAGCTGACAGACCTCATACACCCGTACGTCCACTGCCGCACGCCAGTCATCTTCAAGCAGCAACTCCTCAAGGGACTCACAACCCTGGTCATCCAAAATGGTGTTGTCCAACAGCCGCGTCTCTGAGCGAACCCTGTCCTTGAAGGCTGCAGTGGCCGGCACCCACGACGGCAGCCACATTCAGCCCAACTGTGCAGCGCAAAAGGAGGAGGTCGCTATGCAGCACACAGGGCGCAACGTGTAGCGTCGTTGGGGCGCTGTGAACGGTCCGGCTATGCCGAGATGCACGTCAGTGCCATCACTGTCCTTGGGCAGGTCGTTGCGACGCAGGTTTGTAGATTGTAACAAAACCCAACTTGGTCTTGACTGAGGTCTATTTCTTGACCCTTGTTCCCATGGACACTGTAGCGCAGGCACTGATCCAAATACTCAAAAGCATTTTAGATCACAGGACGTGATCTACAAACATGCCTGTGCAAAACACAGCAAACTGTCCTAAACATGCCGAAAAATATCTACAACACTCAGAATACTATAAAACCTAGAAAAATTGTAACATCTGTAGATTTTATCTAAGTTTTCTTTATGTCAAGAAGTTAAATCTACGACACTAATCGCGATGTGCGGCTGCCATCTGGCATTTTCCGTCCGCGAATTTCGCGGGCCATTCAGCAGCCCAAAATATAATAAAAATGCATAATCTACAATAACTTTGGAAACAAAATAGATAAGAGTATCTTCTACATTTGTGGACCCAATACAAGGACACGGGGCCTGGAGCACCCAACGGCGCTCGGATCCTGGGCGAGTACAGTCACCGGGGCCGGGATCCGGTTCCACCATCACCCGGCACCCCGCCCAAACGACACTCTGGCCCTGAGTGTAGAGCAGCTGGCCCCTGGCCACCCCGACGTCAAGTGGCACTCCGTGACCCCCCACGCGGGCTGGCTCAGCCCCACCGGATACTATTGGGTCCCAGAGGCCTGAGCAACACGTCCTCCGATGCGTCGGGGTGCTGGCCCTGCAGGCACGCCAAGAATTTCGCCCTCGCGGCCGACGTCGCCCGCACGTGGGCGGTGGCCATCCCAGGCACGGTACCTGAAAGGGAGGGGTTGGCCGCCTCCCTCCCCCTGCAGTACGGTATCCACACGCCGTGGGTCCATACAATGGACGCCGAGGTCATGCTCCACCTCCTGCACCTAGGCTTTTAGGGCGGGTTAATTTCCCAAAATGACCCTCAATCCACTTATTGTCGCGAACCTCGGCCTACATTGCTGAAACGCTGATTGTTTTCGGAAGACAATGGCTCGTACAGCATGTGCAGAAATCCTTTTTTACAAGTACAAACAATATGTTCTGCCCATCTGGCCAATTTTACGGGTTGCACGTGTGTCTGCTGGCAGGGTCTGTGGGACGCATTTGCGTTCCACAGGCCTTCATGTCCTGATCTCTTAGATGTTGGAAGGACAGCTGAATCATCCTACCCTATGGATATCATAATGTCCTAGCCTAGTTCGGAATCATGTGCATTTTCAAAGTAATAAGTTGTCAGAAAGCAAAATACAACGTTTTGTGTCTTGGGAAGCGTTTTGCTGCCACAGGACTTGCCAATTTGGTTTCGGTACACGCTTTGTTTGCATCCAAGAATCCATGGCGAAGGAAGGGGCCACTAACCAGGTATACGGAGCAAGTTTGCATGCGGCCAAAATTGACGTCCGGGAAGCACCCCTTGGTCGTTGCATGGTAGACATGTCTGTTGGCAAGTACTTTGGGAAGTAAATGCTTGCCACCGTACATTCCATCCTCATTTCTGCAAGAAGACTTCACGTATTGATGCACATATACAAGGGTACGAGCAGTATACTGGCTGTGGTGTCAAGGCGTATTGTAATGCAAGCAAGCAGTGTGGATTGGACTCATATTTTGAATGTCAGAGCTGAAAAAGGATAGAGGAGGTATTTAGGGACGTTTTCCTACCATAAAAGCCTAGGTGTGCTGAAGCCGGTTTGGGACCCCCGTGGCCATCTGTGGGTCACTTGGGGTGCGTATCTATGGGCCCGCAAGCCGCCATTGGCTGATATCATACTCTTCCATCCACCTGACCTAACCTGATGTGATAGTGTGATAGGCTTGGCCATTCCAGCTATGAGCGGCCATATTCAATACCGTGGCGCCGCCGGCTGAGATTTATATATTAGAATATCAGGAATCAACAGGGTTTTTTTATCATAATGTTTCCGAAATTTTTCAGCCTTTCGTTCTGATTGTCAATGTATCGGCGACTGTCAGTTGGCTCGTGATTTTGCAGTAACCGATTGGTTAACTGTTTTTTCCAGATATTTTAGCGGAAACCCCGATGAAGGGTTAAATTGCTTCAGAAAAGGGTTCGTTGCCTCCGCAATTTTCATGTTATACACACGCAAAATTAATCCAATTTTTTCAGACATTCAGAATCGGATTTTCGATTTCGAGGTCGCCGCACCTGATATGATGAATTTCGAATGGTCCTACATTTTTTCCCCGATCACGAATCAACCTTCCTTTTGTTGTCTCCTTCATTTTTCTTGGAGATATAGGCGAAACAAAATTGATTCGTGAGGCCACTTCGAAAGGTCATATCTTCAGCTCACTGCGACGAGTTACAATTTTGAGATATGGGCTGGAAACGCCTAGGTCTCAAATGAATTCGGGGAGCGTCAAACGCCTTTGATGTGCACACATGCCCGCTGTAGCAAGGGTTAATGGTCAGGGAGGTAGAAAATGAAATATAACTCTCGGACTGTGCAAACGAATATTTTAATGCGGCTTTCGAGTTTACCGCATGAGTGTTGGTGTTGCATAGAAACTTTCTTTGGATTCCTACCTATTTTTAACGTGAAGTCATGTCCATGGAGGGGCATGGCATATCATGGTGGGAGCCACTTTTAAGGGTATGTGTTACATGGATGGTATGTGCTTCGCTCTGCTCACGCCCATGTTATATTTCTCCGTTTGCAGGAAGATATGTGGAGTCATACGTTGCAAGGGCTTTGCCCATGTCTCAATGGTGAGCTCCATAGCGCTAGACTAAGTCTACTGCACATATAGTGCATGTGGGAAGGCCTACAGAGCGACCCACAAGCACCACTATCAATTTTCCCATTTTCATGGTGCGTGTCGGGAGGAGGTTCGAGTGTGTCCCTATGCGTCCATGTGGGGATCCAAGTGGGGGGTTTGTTTGCAAATGGTCCCAAGTAATTGTGTTTTGAACCCTATGTTGATACCATGGGTGAGCGAAGTTATATACTATTGTGATTATCATGAATTTAGCAACATTTGCATGTTTTGACCTCATTTTATGCTCATTTTCGTATTTTATGTGCTCAACTGGTCGGCTAACAGTAAAGTGCGTAGAGATTCGTGAACTATAGTATGTTGTTTATACGTTGGTATATGCTCCGGTGTTGTATCTCACCATATGCCAGATCACGTGGTCACTGTGGCGTGGCACACGAGGCCTCACAAAATTGGGTCTCAAATTCGTGAGTTGACTTGTGAAGCATGGCATGCGTATATCCGGAGGGGTTGGGGGGCCAATGTTGGGATATTCTTGGGCATCGATTCTTGGTCTATATCACCCTTGTATATTACTTTCCGGTTTGACACATCCATGGAGCATTTGAACATTTGCCGTATGCTTCTTTGAGTATATAATTGAATTTTGGGCACTATGGTGTGATTTGCCTAATTTTGCTATGTTGTGAGGTCACCTTCATGTGGCAATTCCCCGGGCCCAATTGACTCCAAGTCCAACCAAAGTTATGTCAAGGTAGGGCATGGTCCTGAGTGCCACTCTAGGCCACGACACGCCACCTCCCCTATTGGGCTAGGATTTAGAGGCTTGGGAGGGAATACATTTTTGGGGTTTGTGTAGTGACTTTTGACACATGGCATTTAGCCATCTTGTTTGACTGGGTTCAGGGCATCATGTTGGCGAGTCAAGGGAAGGTCTTGAGTCCAGGGAATGAGGGGTCTATGGCTGTGCGCCATCGAACACGACCCCTTCAGCATCTCAGAACTGCAACGCGCCCTAGACCGCCTGAAGAAGGGGGTCGTGCCCGGCATCGACGGTTTGCCGGCCGAAGCGTACCAACGTCTTACCCTGCCCATCAAACGCCGCCTGGCAGCCCGCCTGTGGGACATCGTCACGGGCGCCACGCCCATCCCCCCTGAGTGGGCCAACCTGGTCCACCCCCTCTACAAAAAGGGGGACTGGGCGCAGCCGGGGAACTGGCGGCCCATAGTCTGCGCCACCACCGAGGTCAAGCTGGTGTGGACGCTCATCCTAGGCCGCATTGCGCCAGCGGTCTTCGCCCACGTGCCCGCCAGCATGTGGGGAGCCATGGCCGGCAGGTCCCCCCACGAGGCCATCTTCCTCCAGGACACCGCACTGGACATGAACCCCTACGAGATGATCATCGCCTCCCTCGATGTCCAAGGCGCATTCCCCCATGCCCCACACCGGCTCCTCACGGAGGTATGGGATGCCATGGGCCTCCCCTTCCTATCCTTCATGACCAGGTACATCCAGACCCGACTCTATGCCGTCATCACGGCCGCGGGCCTCACCCCCTGGACCGGCACAGACAGCGGGGTCCCCCAGGGAGGCGCCGAAGGCCCCTTCCTCTACCTCCTCGTCACCCTGCCACTGGCATTCGAGCTAGCACGGGTATACCCGGGGTACGCCCCATACCCGCTACGGTCCCCCCTCATCAACTTCGCAGATGACAACCTCCTCACTACGGCCACCCGCCACCGCGACCCTGAGAACGCAGGGCTACCAAGGACCACCGAACAAGCGTCCGCCATTCTCCAACTCACCACAACCTACCTGGACGCCCACCAGCTCCTAGTGCACCCCCGCAAATCGGTCGGGCTGGCCGACGCCAAGACCCCCACCCCCCACATCCGGAAAGGCGAACCCCTACACCTGGAAGACACCACAGTCCACCTGGGAGTTACACAGGCCACGCGGCACCACCACATCACATTCCCAAGCAAGCTAGAAGAGCGCCTCGCCCGGCTACCCCAAATTGCCAGGGGGGACCTCCTGTCTACGCAGGGCCTGGCATACTTCATGGAAGCAGTGCTCAACGCGGCCATCGGGTACCAAGCCCTGCACCTCCCGCGCCCCCAAGACGCACTACGCCGCGCTCGACAGCAAGTGACGAAAGCATGGGCGCAACACGGAGGCTGGCCCACGTCTTTCCCCAAGGAGGCCATGATGGCCCACTGGCGCTACTACGGAGACAATACGGTCGCCCTGGTCGACATGGCCTATGCCAAACACGCAGCACACCTCCTACACAGGGTAACACACAACCACCAACCAGAAGTTCGCGAGGCGGCAGCCATACGCATAAAAGAAGCGCAAATGGCCCGCAACACCTGCCCCCGGTGGATACTGGCGCAACGCGGCGTCTCCACCCCCGTGGGCACTGGCATCTGGGCCCAGCTACAACTCCTCCTACCGCACCACACACACGCTATCCTGACAAACCACCACTGCGATCAACAGGGGCCACTCGTGGCCACACACACCGACATCCACCGACGCCCGGCAGGCGAGGTGGACACCCTGCGCCTCGTAGGGGCCACCATCACCATAGTGTATATCACCCCAACACAGATGAAGATCATGGCCCAATGCGACGCCCACCACGCCCCGTTCCTTTCCGACCCACAATGGCCAGCACGCCACGTCTTCCAAGCGTACCTCCGCGCATGTGCTACGAAGGCAGGGCGCGACATGCCGGGGCCCAAGGACATCGACACGGCGTACACAGCCTTCCAGCGCCAGCACCCCCGGCCCCGCCCGAGCGAGCATGAGACCCCCAACGACGGCGGCACGGCGCAGGGGGAGCCCACCCCGCCAGCCGAAGGCTGGACACCACGCACCATCCTGCTACTAGCACCAAACGGCCACAAACATGCTACCCGCACTGTCCAGCGACACCATGCCCCCTGGTCCACCCCCAAACACAATGCACCGGAGACCGATGTACCACCAGTCAGACACAGTGACCAGGGCACACCACGCACGTGCTGGCACTGCGGCCCGGCAGCCCTCGACACTCCGTGGCCCCTGCTGCACCTCATCTCCACCCACTACCGCACCCCCACCGCCGCCGCCACCGCCAACCAGCAGGCATGGCTCTCCCTCTGGTTTCACACGGTACCCCCAGACCACCCGGCGCACGTAGCCTGGACCCGAACACCCACGGCGACATGGACGTTCACCAACGAGCGGGCAGACCCGGACAGCGTAGCCATGGAGTACGACCGCTGCGACCCACACCGCGCAGGACCTCAGGAGGCACCCATGCGCCCCCTACAGCACGAATGCCCCACCCTCCGCGGCGACAAAGATGACAAGGAGCGGCGACAGACCATCACGTGCCAGAAGTTCCACCCCAATACGGGATACCTCTTCCACCTGATGTACGCGTATATCACCCAGGGACGCCCAGACAGGGGCCTCCTCCCCCTCACCCCACGAGCCCAGGGCATCATCACCCAGGGAATAGGCGTCTATGCAGCGCCACTACTGCAACCCACGCAAATCACCGCCAGAACCACCCAGGGGAACCCCATCCACGTCTATCACCCCACAGCAATCGCCCGCCTACCCATACCCAGCGACACCGACATCATCTACTTCACTGACGCATCCGGCACCCAGCAACGCACCCCCACGGTCGGTTGCGCCTCCGTGCGCATCACCCGGCACGCGGACGGCCTCCACGTGGAACACCACACCGGGACCACCATCTTTGGGGCGTCCTCCCACGGCGAACTGCGCACCATGGCAGACACCGTCACCGCCACACCGCCACCCACGACGGTCCGGCCCCGCAACATCCCGGTAGTCGTGGACGCCACGGTCGACATCCACCTCACCAGGCGCCTTGCGGACCTGCCCCTCCACAAAGCACTCGAGTCCGGCCTCACCACACAAGCGTTGGGACTATGGATGGCCGTCAAGGGCATGCAACCCCAGGACGTCCTACACATCGTCAAGCAGGAGTCACACCGCTACGCATACGGCAATGGACGCGCAGACACGCAGGCCAAACACCAGAACACCAACCACACCCCAGGGCTCGAACGCGTGCGACTGGACACCCCACACCACAGCCACCTGCAGCACCTGCCCCCGATACCCCTGGCCACACAGCCCCCCCAATGGATGCCCGAGGACACGCCATACACGGATCGAGACAAGCAGTACCACTACCCCACACCCATCCAGCAACTGGCCACCACACTGGGCCACCCAGCGAACACCGAACTCCTCCGACGCCTCGAAGACTCCGTCCACACCCCCCTCTACTACTCCGCCCTGCGCCCGGATAGCCTCCCAGCAGACCTACAAAAGCCCCGACTCCAACTCGCCCTCGAACAACTTCCCCTCCTCACCCGATACCACCGATGGTATACGCGCCGCTCGATCCACGTCCCCGCAGGACACACCAAATGCATCTGCAGCCACGCGGAGGAAGAAACATGGGACCACTTCAAGGCGTGCCCCCTGTACAGAGGACTGGACACCCTCACAGACTGGAACCCAACCCACACCATCGCACAGCACGCCGGATGGCTGGCGCAGTCCCCGGCGACCCAGCAACTCACCACCGTCCTCAAGCAGACGGAGGTGCTCGAGGCAGTCCGCAGGGGACTCGTCCCCACTGCCGTCTACACCTTGCTACGCACCCACGCGGAGGACCCCCAGGCCACGGCGGCGCACATGCAGCGGACGGCCGCTGCCAAAACGGCGGAGCAGCTCACATACCGCACCCACAAATACCTGCAGCATGCGGCAACCCTGCCCCCAACAGACCAAGCCCACCTCCTCAAACTCCTGTTCTACCAACCATGAGAACCTACCCCGTGACATACCAACACGGAAGCCCCACCACGTCTACACACCGTCCACCGAGCACAGCACTGGCACAGCACACACGGGCGCCACAGGCACCGCACACACTCCCACCAGCATGCGCGCGCCACCAGCCCCCATCCCCCCACGCCGCCGTCCGTCCACAGGTACCACCAACCACCAGCCACCGCATGTCCCCTCTGCGTTCGCCAGCAGCTACCACAGACAGCCCTGCCCTGCAACCCAGACCACTGGGTCTGCCTGGGAGCCGCGCACCGCCTCACCCACTGCCCCCACTGCGGGGACCTCAACCCCCGCCACCGCGAACGGCCCGCGGCCCCAGCCGCACCCCCCCCCGCCAGCCACCCCAGGCTTCTTCGGGTTCCTCACCGACACCCTCCGGGACCAACTGGGAGGGTACTACGTGGCGGACGCGGCGGACCACGCATGGACCACAGCCGTGGCCACGGGCAACACACCCCTGCCCCCCCACAGCCCACCCCTACGCCACAGCGGAGGCGGCTTGAACGTGGCGGCCCGCCACATCCTACTCGCCCTGTACCTCCACCACCGGGACCTACACCTCCCAGACCCACAACTCCCGGCCCCCCAAGCAGCAGCCCTGACGCCAGAAGCGTGGGCCGACACGGCACCAGAGGAGATAGCAGCCTACCTCCGAATCACTTGCCGCCGGTTCAGACACGCCCTCGGCCGACGGCAAGGAACACCTTACCCACTCAGCGCACTCCTCTACCCGGCACACCACCCCCACCCCGCACAACAGCAGCCCCCGGAGGGCTGGGCGTCTTTTCCGGACGCCCACCTGGCCGCCCCTGACGAGGCCACCGCCACGCGGATAGGCCTCACGGACCAGGAAGCCTACGTCAGAGGCCTCAAGACGAGCCTCCAAGAGGCACACCGCTGGCACGCCTGCTCCCCGTCGCCCCCACGGTGACAGGGGGGTTCACCCGCTGCCGACACCCACCAGGCCAAGAAGACCAAGACAGGTCAGGGGGCCCGCCAACGCGCCCGCCAGCAGGGCGCGACGCCCCGACCAAGGCCCGGGTCCAACCACACCGCACCACCCCACGCCCAGACCCCCGGGGCACATCAACAACACCGCCACCGCCAGCGCCCACCACCACCACCGTACCGCAGCACCCAAACCCTGCAGCCCAGTCAGCCACCACCGCCCACACACGTCCACACCATGCCAGGACCACCGTACGCGCAGAGCCAGGGGACATGGCACCACCAACACCACCACCACGCCCCCGTCCCTCCCAACCCCTACCCCCTAATGCCCCCATGCTACAGCGACCCCCACCAGCTACATCCCCACCACGCCCCAGCACAACCAGGCCCCGCGAACCACCCACCCCACATAACGCACATCACCGCACCACACCATCACGTATTCCACCACCACCAGCCCCTGCCACCACACCCACCAACGCCAGGGTACCACACACAACCGGCACACCCTCCACACCACCACCACGCGGTCAAGCACCACTCGCCGCCCCCGCTACACGGGCCCACGACATATGAGCCACGGTACACCCCCATGGACCCGCGAGGAGCCGCGCACGCACACCAGCAACACCAGGGCCTGGTAGGAGCACCCCACCACCACCAACAGCCCCCCAACCCACACCCCATACCAGCGAGCACCATCCACCAGCAGCCACCCATCACATACGGACCACAGCCCCACCCGGGAGCTCATGCGGTCGCCTCCCACCCGCACCCCGGCACCACAACCAGTCAAGAACCGCAAGGGCCACACGGCGCACACACGCAACACCCACACGACCCACAGGGGCGCCCGGACCCCCAGCCAGCACAACACCCACCCCCGCCCCCCCCACCCCACCACCACCACCAGCCCCCCCACCCACACTCCATACCAGCGAGCACCATCCACCAGCAGCCACCCATTACATACGGACCACAACCCCTACCCGGACGCCCATGCGGCCGCCTCCCACCCACACCCCGGCACCACAACCAGTCAAGAACCGCAAGGGCCGCACGGCGCACACACGCAACACCCACACGACCCACAGGGACGCCCAGACCCCCAGCCAGCACAACACCCACCCCCGCCCCCCCCACCACCAACAGCGCCATCCCCACACAACCCCCCCCCGCCCCCCCCCCGAGACCAGGCCACGGACACAACACGCGGCAGCCAGCACTAGCCAATTGACGTCGATACCCCCGCCGACACACGCCACCGCGAATCCCCCCTCCCGCGACCGCCACAAGAGATCCCATCACCGGACCCCACGCGCGACAACGACGACCACCCCGCCCAACCCACACCACCCCCCCCCATCACACCCCGCACGGCCAGTCGCCGCACCGGCCGAACCCTACGCCCTACACAACCCCGCAGCGGTACGGCAGCACCTCCAGAGACTCGGGGAACAGGACGTCGTGCTGTACCTCCGCACCTCCGGCACCAGCACTCCCATCCGGGCGGCCACCCTGGTCCAGGCGGCCAACCTGGGGGAAGGCGTCAGAGACTTCCTCTCCGACGCCTTCCTCCACGTCGCCCGACACGAGCGCCCCCCACGCGCCACCCCAGACGGCGAGAGCCCGCCCCCCACGCGGAGCCGGATCTGGGTGCCCCCCATCGACTGGGGGCGACACCTGGTCGGACACCCCGTGCCGGAGCGGGACAGCACCCAGGGCCGCACCCGCTACCGCGAGCCCAACATGTCCCACCCCCCACCCGACGCCACCCCCGACAGCACCAAAGAGTGGGAGCGGGAAACATGGGTAGCCCGGATGGCCTCCCTAAGCAACTTCCGGCACCACGTCCCGGGGGACATCACCACCCCCGACGAGCAGCAGCCAGCCCCCTCCACGTACATGACCCTCATGTACAATCTGCACTACACCCTCTCCACCACCACCTACGACGCACCCACAAACCACTGGGTGGTACACGGCACCGACTCCCTCCTCCCCGCCGACTACACCCCCCCCCCACACAACCCAGGCCCCGACACGTACGCCAGGGGGGACGCCCCGGACGACCCCCACATCACGGGCATGTGGGAACCCGAATCCCTGGACACGCTGCTCTCCATCCGCAGCGGCTACCAGGGCCTTGGTAGGGCGATGTATTGCCTCGCCAAGTGGACCCAACGGACCTCGGGGATTCCCACGGACCGATGGCCGTGGGTGGTCACGCTGCGCCCCCAGCAGAGGGAAGCCCCCCCAAACCGCAGGGGACCCATCCCCCCACGCCCCACCACCCTACAACTATGCCCGTACATGGTGGCAGCCCGCCTCATGACGCTGCTATGGCCGGGCCCCCACACCCCCACCCAAAACTACCCCCACCTCACAGAGGAGGACATGCCCGGCATCCAGCTATGCTTCTTCCGGACCCTCGACTACCTCCAGCAAACACACCCCCAGGTCCTGGAGCAGATATGGCCACCCCCCGGGTAACCCACGTGCCCGCGCAGCCGAGACAACGCCGCCACGCCAGCACCAGCACGCACGGATCACCAGGGAAAACGCGCGCACACGCCCGATGCCCGAACCTGCACCCTCGTTCTCGCTACTTACAGGACCCAGCATCATACGCCCGCCCCCGAGGCCCAGGACCCTCCGCCGTCTCCCGCAGCCCTCTCCTCCGCCTCCGACTCCACAACCTCCACCACCAAGACTACCTCATCCACCACCACCACCACGTCCTCATCCAGCACTCCACCCCCCAGGCCGCGGGGGACACCTCCGAAACGGGCCTCCAAACCCGCCCCCACCGCGAGCAGCCCCGCCGCCGCCAAGGCCCACGCCCCGACGAAGCCCACGCCCACGACCCAGCCGAAGCCCAAGACCGCCGCCAGACGGCAACACGCAGCCAAGCCCAAACCCAAGCCCAAACCCGGCGCCCCGACGGCAGCGCGAGCCCGGCCCCCCGAGGATGTCCTCTACGACATCCGGCCCCAGCCGTCCCAGGCCCGAAGGCAGCAGCGCCCAGCGCGGCGCCCCCCCACCGTCACCGACGCCACCGCCACCACCTTCATGGCGGAGCGCGCCGCGGCCGAAGCGCGACGCGCCTCGTCCCGCCACCTCTCAAAGCCCGCACCCCAGGCCCACGGACCGCTCTGGACCAAGCCAGAACAACGCCAGGGTCCACCAGCAGCGTCCCCGCCCCCCTACCGGCCCCCGATGACAGCCCACATGCAACGCATGCCCCACTACCGCCGCCGCCGCGAATCCCCGCCCAACCCCGAGGCGGAGACCGTACGCGCACACCCGCGGGTCCACATCCGCGTGCACCCCCACTCCCCACGCACCCCCACGGAACAGGACTACGAAGAATCCCCCAGGCCCGCCACCGCCGCCGGTCCCCACGACACCGTCACACCCACCCACGCCCACTCCTCCGCCCAAGACCGCAGGCCCGCCCAAGAACAGTGGTGGCAGCACTGGACCCACACGCAGCTCTGGGAGCTGCGGAAATGGGCCCGGGAAGAGCCCTCTCTCGAGGGCCTGGTCCATCGGCCCCGCAAGGGGTCGGTGGAGAACTGCCGCCTCCGGCCGGCGGGGGGGTGGATGCCGCAGGCCGCATGGGAAGCCATGCTGGCCGATGCGCTCCATCCCCTGGGAGTCCACCCCCGCAACCTCCCCGCGCCCCAGGACCACCCGTATGTCCTCAGGCGCCTGCGGGAGACCCTCCAGGAAACGCGGCGAGACAGCATCCGCCTGTGGGACATCACCCAAAGCCCAGCCCCGCACGCACACGCCCCCTCACCACCCCACAAGCGTCGGCGCACCGACACCGGCGGCACCCAGAGCACCCCAGGAGCCCTACGCGCCACACAACACGACGCGCCTGACCCCCCGGCCAGCGGCGCTGCCATCTAACCCCGTTACCCAGCACACCACCACCACGGGGCGCCACGCCAGGCCCCGCCCAGAAGTCACCAAACGAACCGGACGCCGAAGGAAGCCAACGCACACGGCAACGAGCACCACTACGCCCAAAGGCGCCGAACCCAGGCCCGATACCGTGGGCTCCTCTCCACCCTCAGCACGACACACACGTCACTGACGTCACTCCTCCGCCGTGCCCCCTCCCACGCCACCGCCCCGCCCCCCCCCCCTCCCGCCGCACGTCCCCACGCCGCCCAGCACCCAGCCCCACACACTGCGCCACAGCATCGCCCTAGTCCGGCCCCTCCACCATCGCGCCACTTGGCACCTCACAGTAGACCGCCGTCCTGTGGTCCCGCTCCCCCCAGCACCGCTCCCGGGGCCGCACCCGGCCCACGTCGTGTTCGCCCCCACGTCGCGGGCCGCGGACATCCTCCCGCTCCTCGCCGCCGCCCCTCCCGGGCATCGCATACTGCTTGCCGCCAACCCCTCGGTCCTCAGTTAAGTCCTCATCGGGCACGCCGACGCCCTGCACGTGCGCTCGCTGCTGCCCAACCTGCACGCTGCGTACGCCCCCGGCACGCCCGTCGACCCCTCCGTGTGGGACTCCCAGTGAGGCCACCGGCCAACGGCCGGCCCGCACGCACCACCCCGCACTCGCCCCGGGCGCACGACCCCGTGGACGCCGCTACCCACACGCCCTGCCCCGCGCAACCGCCTAACCGAGCCAGAACCCAAGCACAAATCAAACCCGAGCCACACCCCGAAACCGCTAACCCTTGACTCCTAACCAAACCCGCTGAGGGGACAACGTAACCACAGCCCACACCCACAGCCCACACAGCCGCCTAACCAGCCAGCTCCAGAAGCAAAGAGACACCTCACGAAACCCACCCTGACCCAAGCCCGTGTACATCAGGACGCACGAGCCGCACCACTGGGGGGCGACCGCCGCCACAGCACCGACGACACACGCCAGAGGACACAACGCTTTTGCACCGCCGCACCAGCTGCCCGTGCCTGTGCCTGCAGTGTACGCGCGCCCCTGTTTTTCTTTTTTTTGTTTTTCTTTGTTTTTTTCAAAAAAAAAAAAAAACACAAAAAAAAAAAATCAAAAAAAAAAAAACGAAAATTAGGGGGGGAGGAAGAGGGACACAACCATCCATGGCACGCGCACACCGCACACAGCACGCACACCGGTGAACAGGAGCCCAGTGGCCCAGGGGACCGCAGATGCAACACAGCACACCGAGCGAGCACACCGGTGAACAGGAGCCAGCCGGCCCAGGACACCGCAGACGCACCACAGCAAACCGCGCGGGCACACCGGTGAACAGGAGCCCAGCGGCCCAGGACACTGCACACACGTAGGGCGGCCAAGGGACAGGAAAGAAAAAATACCCCATGGGTCGGACGCACTGGGGCGACCCAGCCGACCCACCGGGCCAGTGGCAGGAGCGGTACTCCAAGGCCACTGGTCCGAGCCCGGCCAGGCTGCACCGGAGACCATGGCAAACGTCACCCGGAGCCATGGAAGCAACCGGTGACAGGCGAGCCGGTACACAGTCCAGGAGGGGGTCACCTGCCAAGCAGAGTGGCCCCGCAACTCAAGCCACAAGGGTGAGGCGGTCGTACCGTAGACAAGCAGGAGCAATACCCCTTGTGGTGAGAGATACTCCACACGGCTGGGCAGCCCCCCAGAGCTGCCGCCCAAAGGAGGGGGCATGTGGCCCTACCCATGGACACATGTGGGGAGACCCTCCCACCTGGGACACATGGACCGGGTGGCCGCGACAATGCCTTCCCAAGCACATGCAGGAGCGGCTCAAGAGGCACCTGACATAGGGCAGTGGGAGGGACAGGACGTCCCCTTGGTAAGACCTTCTTCCTGCAATGTCAAAGGAGGCATCCCGAGCTCCCGAAGATACCTACCTACCTACCTCCAGGGAATGAGGGGTCTCTGGCTGTGATTGTGTATGTTTACCCCCTTCCCCAATTTTGCTTGATATGTGTTCATATGCCAATTTCAGGGCTTCTTTTTACATTATTCTATTGGTGCAATTCTATGTACATGCCCAACGCGCGTGTCTCTGTGTGCACCGTGAGACGACCAGCGTGTTGAAAGGAATTGTTGAGTGTCAACGCAGGACCTCAAACATCCTTCGAAGCCCTCAGTGTGGAGTATTTGGATTGGAGCTATTTTACTTGGGTGTTGGTTATTGCAAGGGATCAGGATTTGTGTGAAGGAGCCATATTTTACTATTTTTTGTGGGAAATCGTGCAGGATAGGGCAAGATCATGCAGAACCTGGTGAGAAGCAAAACCATAGGAGTGACAGGAAATGGAAGAAGGGGTACAGCAGGGGCCGGTCCTGGTAGAGACCTTCTTTTTGGTAGCAGAGGATTACCTGCCCCCTACCGCCGCACCGGGGACTTGGGCCCTCATGAGCCCTGCCCAAGGACGCCCCGGGTGCAGATCGTGGAGTCCGTGGAGTCGACGCCGGACTCTGAAGCCCGAGAAGAGCGAAGATGCTCAGAACGGAGAGCCCTTGCAGGACATGGGCTAGACATGGAGGACCTGGCCTCCATGTGTGGAAGGCAATGCCGCAAGGCTTGCAATCTCCGCTCCGCTGCTGAGGAGTTGGAGGAGACTGGCAGCAACGGCAGAGCTCAGCGTTACCGGAAGCGCAGGTCCCCAAAACCCGCGGGGGAAGCCAGAGCGATGGAGACGTATCCCAGCCCGGTTCGGCTGTGGTCAGCTGCAGATTCCGAGAAGCTTTCCGATGGCTATCGGCCCGCTTTCCCTTTAGAGTCGGAGGAGACGGCCAGACCGCCCACAAGGGCGCACACGGCCCCCGAACTCAGCCTGGAGCATGACGCCAAGGCGGTGGAGAGGCCTACCAGAGCCAGAACGGCGCCTGTGGCCCGGCACAGGGAGCCAACGCGGGATAACATGGGCAACACACCCATGGCGGAGGAGTCTGAGGCGCCGGGAACCGTGTGATGCGCCGGATCAGGTTGAAAGAACGTTGAGTGCCACTGCGAGCACGTATCCTTCCTCATCAGCAAGTACTCAAAGATGGGGATAGACGCCATCGTGCAGCACCTCGACCGCCCGGACAACCAGAAGGACGGCCTGGAGGAGTACATCGCGGGGATCCTGGATGACCAGTCGGAAGCGGACAGAGACATGGCGGAGCTGCGAGCGGAGCAGGACCGGTACCGGGAGAAGCTGGAGATGGCCCTGCAGAAGCAGCAGCGATTGGTGGACAGCCTCCTCCACCTGGTGGAGGACATGTTGGGACGCCTGAAAAGGATAGAGGAGTTGCAACCCCTCGCCTCGGGTCCTGAGCTCCCGGCAAGGCCGGCAACGGCAGAGCTGGTGGAGCGGGTTAAGACCTTCAGGAGCACCATGCAGAAACCCATGAGCGGCCCTGCAGAGGCACCTTACGTGCCTCCGCGTATTGACCCGGGTGCGCTGCCGTTTGCTCCCATGTTCAGCGAATCCATAATGCTCGGGGAGCATACGGCACCGCCTGGGTCCATGCGGGAAGAGCACGCCACCACGAACCTGAGCAGCCTGATGGTACAGATGTCCCATTCCGCCCAGAATCCACCGACCGCTACGACTACTACCCATGCAGATTATGCGGAAGAGGAGATCCAGACCATGCAGGGGCGAACCATGGGAAGGGCCGATGGACATGGTCGAGGCCATCCAGGCGGAAAGCTGTCGGTGAAGGACCCCACTACGGGGATATGGACAGCCGGTGGAGCAAGTCCTTCCCGCATCCCAAACCCCATGGGTTCAGGCCCAACTGGACCGCACTCCATGGAGGAGAGGGATGTACGGGGAGTGTATTCACACCCCCCGGCCACAGGTGGTATCCGTCTCGGTGGAGTGGTGGCTGCGGACGTCGGAGACGCCATCAGGACTGACGACCTCAGGGGAATCAAAATCCCCTACTACGATGGAAACCCTCCCAACCCGGATGACTTCATCCTGGATTGGGAGGACTTCGCCGAGGAGGTCGTTGGCGAGATGAAGGGAGCGCCAAGGGACAAGTGGATATGTCGAACATTCCCACACAGGCTGGCGCAGGACCTGAAGGAGGAGCTCAGGGATCAGATCGGCGAGGGATTGATCCAGACAGAGCAGCCCTGCCTCCAGTGGCTGGACGACGACGAGTGAGTGGACGCCCCCAACCAGAAGTTGGAGGATTTGCGGTCCATTCTGCTGCCGCTGGAGCGAGAAGAATTGAGGGTCCGTGAATGGAATCGGTACACCTGCAAGTACCGAAGAAGCCTCAAGCTGGTGGAGGGCTGGAAGGAGTCCAGCGAGATCCGACACCTGCTGAAGGACGTCCTCCCCGGCCACTGGAAGAGAAGGGTGGAGGATGAGGAGAAGAAGAGAGCAAAGAAGCGCGTGGGCGTACGGATCATGGCATCTGAGGACACCCACGCCAGAATGATGGAGTTTTCCCGGCGGAACCTCGGCGAGCCCAGCCGAATGTTGGGGTTGAAGAACGCCGTCAACGTGGAGGTATTCGGCGACACCATGGGGCAAAGGCTGATGCGCCTCAACAAGGCGGACTGGAGGCGCAGAGAGCCGCTGAGGATGCAGTTCATCTTCGCCCGCATGAGCCTGGACGAGATCGTGAAGTACATCACGGTGGATCTGAAGCTCAACGCCAAGAACAAGGCCCACGTGCAGGATGGACAGGGCCATTGACATCGAGGTCATCGGGAAGATCGCCAACACGGAGAGGTCAAGGACGACACGGTTGGCACCGCGGAGGAAGGGAGTGGAAGCGGCCAAGATCTCTGGACCGCGACCACCCGAGAGGATCATGAAGAAGCCCACTTCTTCGCGTCTGTAGCGCACAATACGAAGGAGCATGGGCAGGACAGGTCCAGGTGGAACCGCCTGGACCCAAGGTCCAACAGGGGCTGCAAGGAACCGCGGAGGATCGGGAACCCACCGCTCTCGTTCCGCGAGTACGGATCACAGCACGACAGTTGCTGGGTCTGCTACGGCAAGGGGAACAATCATGCACATGACCACCGGCATTGCAAAGTTTATGAGGAGGACAAGAAGACCTACTTCGCCGCTCATCTCGACAAGAAGCCCAAGGAGCAATGAATTGCCGATTGGAAGGCAAAGGGCGGAGACGGTGGAAAAGGCCAAGGAAAGGGCCAAGGGAAAGGCGGAGGAAAAGGCTATGGTCGAGGACCCAGCCCAGACCGACGCGTGAGGTCGATCGGGGAGGTTGCTGAGGACATGTTGAGGACGTTGGAGGAACTCAAAGCCCAGCAAAGTGGTGGACAAAGTCTGAGCAGATCACAGCAGGAGGGAGCTGCCGCAGGCCACGTCTAGAGGAGCCCCCACGGGAGTGGGACCTCGGAGGTCTCTTCCTCGAAAATCAGTGGAATCCTAGGGAAAGCGAAGGCACATCGGGTGCCGAAGAGGGCTCTGGAAGAGCCAAAATGACTGAGTTTCGCCACTCCCAACCCCTGGAGCGCCCTGCCAAGGGCAGTGTATGTGGGCAAGGGACGTGGCAAGAAAGAAGGAGCGACCACGGAGAGCCCCGTGGACGGGCAGGACCAGCCCAAGATCTACACCATCCTTGACCATACCCTCGAAGTCCTAATGCACCCAGATGTGCTAGAGCTGCTTGCCGTGAGAGTCGTCCATACACCGCATGGTGACGAGCCGCAGTTGCACTTGAAGGTGCGTGTACGGTGCGGACAAGAAGAATTGGTGGTGGATGTTTTGGTGGATACAGGTGCCCAGGTGAGCCTGGTCCGGAGAGGGTTTTCAAGGAGGAATCCCTGCAGCCCAGCCGTAGACCGGTACGCCTGAAGGTGTCCAATGGAGAGATTATGGCTGGTGGCACCCATGAGGCCACTATAAGTATGGAATTCTGGGAGCATGAGCGCTTGAACCGCCCTGATTTGGCGAAGAGAAGCACTCTATCCGGGAACTTCTATGTGGCCGACATTACAGATTGGGATATGATCATGGGGTATGACTTCATGGTGGGAAATGCCATTGGAGCCCTTCCCCATCGTGCAACGCTTGTCCAGGAGGATGATGAATGCCTTACATGGCTGTCCACGGAATATGCATGCGGATCATCCCAATGGAATGCTGAGGAAGAGGATCGGATCGTTCAAGCCGTACAAGCTGTGGGTGCCAAGTCCAGAGGACACCCCAGAGTTCAGCTCACGGAGTATGGAATGGTGCCGCAGGTGTATGCCAGGATGATTCGGACGCTGGGAGCCGAAGCGCCCGAGACGGACGTCTTCGCTTCCCGGGATGCCCCACTTTTGAGGAAGTGTAGGAGGCAATGGCATTGAGGAGACTCAGCCTGGCACAGGCATTGGAGGTTGAAGGCCCATGTATTGGCATTGCTCCCTGGAAAATACCAGATGTACGGTGGAGAGGATCGTCCCGGATAGGGCGAAGGGGATCCTGGTCATAACCGGCATAGGATCCACCCCTTGTCCGCTGGAAGGTCTCAAGTCGACGCTGGATTCCATCACCCTGAACGAGATGTCATTCGGGGCGGAGGAGGAGTTGTTCATCGATGCCAAGGGCTTATCAATGCCCTCCCCGGGTCAAGCGTGGGGTACCAAGGCTTTCCTGGTGGATGGGGCGCAAGCCCTGCCCACAGGTGATGAAGCATTCATCCGTAGGGTGGAGGCGGTGCCCATGTGGGTCATGTTTGAGCCCAAGGAGGGGACGGATCAGCCAATGGATGGCGATGACATCCTGTCCCACGCCGAGATCGACCATGTCGTCAACTACATGCGGATGGGGATGCACGACCGTGTGGCAGCCAAGAAGAGGCGGGCCATGGTTACATCTCCGCATTGGTGGGATGACAAGATGTTGGTCACCGGCAAGTACGAGAAGGATGAGTTCGTGGCGAGGGTCATGGATCACATCGGGGACCAATATGATGGTCCGGTTGGGTCGGACCTGCCGACGTGGGATTTTCCAAGAATGGGGGCCGGTAACGACAAGAACTCGGCTGATGCCGCAAATTTCTTAAGATTATCGGTGGGAGGCATGCCCCATGACGATGAAGACGGCATACCGGACAAGGAGAATTTGGACTCAGACCGAGAAGAGGCTCATACCGCAGTGCGGTCGGTTGTATCGATACCGAAGCAAGCGGCTGAAGAGGCCTAGGAGAACACCAAGGTCGCCGATCTGAAGGAGAGGCTGATACATGCCTATCCGCGGCTCTTCAGTGGCGTCGCCAACCAGAACCCTCCAGATCGTGGGAGGTTTGGCACAGCGAGGATCAAGCTGAAGCCAAACCCCCAGATCTATCGTCATCGGGAGTACCAACTTCAGGTCGATCGGGCCGAGGCCATGAAGAAGTTGTTGGCCGAGTTCATTGAGCGGGGCTGGATCGAACCCTCCAACAATGAGTGGGCCAGCCCAGCCTTCATCGTGCCAAAGAAAGAGAAGGGCGAGTGGAGGTTGGTGGTTGATTACAGAGGTTTGAACGAGCAAACCGAGCACGACTCGTACTCGCTTCCTCTGATCGACATCATCCTCCAAAAACAACAGAAAAAGGGGATCTTCACGGTGTTAGACCTGAAACACGGCTATCACCAGATGCCGCTACACCCGGACTCCAGGCCCTGCACAGCTCTTCCGACGCTGCTGGGGCCCATGCAGTGGAAAGTGGTGCCTATGGGCGCCAAGAATGGCAACGCCGCCTTCCAGCTCATGATGGAGGACCTACTTGGTCCTGTCCGGAACTGTGCCGACCCTTTTGTGGATGACATCATCATCGGGTCCGGCACGGAAGACATGACAGAGGACGAGCTCATCAAAGCGCATGAGAAGGATCTGCGCCGAGTGCTCAGCGAGCTGGACAAGTACAACATGGTGTGCAAGCCTACCAAAGCCTCACTCTTCGTGAAGGAAGTGGAGTTTGCGGGTCACGTGGTTGGTCACGGGCAACGCAGTCCCATGCCTGGGAAGCTGGCGTCCCTGCACCACTGGGAGAAGCCCCAGATCATCAGCAAACTCTGATCCTTCATGGGGCTCTGCAATTACTATTCCGGCTATGTCCGGATGTATGCAGAACTGTCGGGGCCGCTGCACAAGATGCTGCAGGTGGGCAAGTTTGATGGCCGGAAGAGGAGCAAGAAGAAGCTTGCCTGGACCCCTGAGGCCGAAGATGCCTTCAGCCGCCTGAAGGAGCGACTCCTGGGGCAGCTGGGGCTATTCCTGATGGACCCGGACAAGGGATTCGTGCTACGGACGGACGCCTCAGACTATGCTGTTGGGCCAGTCCTCGAGAACGTCCGGGATGACGGTTCGCACATACCCGTGGCGTTTTGGAGCCGAATCCTGGCCGAGGGACAACGTCGAACCTGGACCGCGAGGGAGAAGGAGACGTACGCCATTGTTTGTGCGCTCAGGAAGTGGTCTGGCCACATCGGATTGCAACCGGTAGTCGTTTGTACGGACCATCAGTCCTTACAGCTGGCACAAGGAGCACGTCGACACCCCCTCGGGACCGGCGGCGAGGAGGGCCCGATGGCATGAGACGTTCGCCAAGTTCGAACTCAGCGTCGTATATGTCCCGGGGAATGACAACACTGTGGCAGATTGTTTCAGTCGATGGGCCTACCCCGCGGGCAAGGCATGGATGGACATATCCGGCCATGGTGACGCCGAGGAGACCGGGGAGGCCAAGCGCATCATCGAGATGGAGAAGGCCATGGAGCAAGAGGGGGTCAAGTGCTTTGTGGTGATGGCAAGCCGTACAGACCTGGCCAAGTTCCGGGGCGCCCCAGTCCAAGGTATTCGAGAGAAAACCCTCGAGCAATGGATGGTGGCCCCTGTAGAGCTAGGCAGGTCGGTGCTTACAGAAGACTCGTCGGATGACTATGCGGCATCCGACCACTGGAGCAGGTACTGGAATGCCGTGAGCACCCCGTCGGACGACGAATGGCCTCAGGGCTTGACCGAGGATGGGGATAAATTATTCCTCAAGGACAAGCTATTGGTCCCTGAGAACCGAAAGGAGGAGCTCATTGACCACTGGCATAACGCCCAGCTCATGCATCCTGGTCAGGACAAGATGCAGCAGGACCTGGAGTGGCGCTTCAAGTTCCGACCGGGGTACTACGCCATCCTTGACAAGTACTGCAGCGACTGCGCCGTGTGTTGGGCCGCGAAGAGCCCCAACCATTCCACAGCGGGCAACCTGGTGTATACGGCTATACCGGAGGCCCCTATGCGGTCCGTGGCCATGGATGTATTCGCCATGCCTGAAGTCACCGTGGAAGGAGACACCTACGACTGTGTCATCCTGGCGGTGGATAGGCACAGCGGGTATATCGTGGCGGTCCCCGGCAAGAAATCCAAGAAGAAGGACAAGAAGGACAAGCATTGGAGTGGGTCTGCAGGCCAAGACCGTTGCCAACGCCATGATCAGGCATTGGCTGACGATTTTTGCCCTCCCAGATGTCATCTGCAGCGATCGGGGCAGTCAATTTGTGGGGACGTGGTTCAAGACGATGTGCAAGCACATGGGGATTCGGCACGCCAAGACCGTGGCGTACCACAGCGGGTCCAATGGCCGGGCTGAGGTGGCCGGGCGGCAGATGTTCGAAACGTTGCGCCAGCTGCACATTGACGAACCGGGCCGGAATTGGTACAATTCGCTGTGGAGAGTACTCCAGGCGTACCACTACCTTCCGGGGCCCACTGGACTGTCGCCCCATCGCATCTTGTTCCTACAGGATTGAGTGTCACGCACTCTCCCGTGGTTGAACCATGGCAGAGTGGCCCGGGATGCGAGTGCTATGATGGCTGAGGCGGAGGACACAGCGGCCAAGGTGTGCAAAGCACTTCAGGACGAGCATGAGAAGAGGGCCAAGTACTTCAAGCGGGGAAAAGTCCAGAAACATGCTCTGGGAGACATCGTGTGGGTGGAGCGGCACCACAAGCATGTCCTGTCCAGGCATGGGCAGGCATCTTAGTATGTGCCGGGGGTAATCGTTCGGAAGGTCGGGCAGGATGTGTATAAGGTTCGTGTGGGGGATAACAAGATCCTGGCCCGCGACCATACCCAGCTTCGTCCCCGAGAACCAGACACCAGCGGACGTCCCGTCACCTTCGAGTTCACAGCCGGCGATGTGGACTGGGATGACGAGGGTGAGGACGACGACTTCACCGCCGAGAAGATCCTGACGGACAAGCCGGACCCGGGGACGCCTGGGGGGAGGCTATATAAAGTCCGTTGGAAGGAATTCGCCGCATCCAGGGATTTGTGCCGAGGTATACCACGGTCTGGACGGATTATCTGAGGAAAAAGAAAATTTCCTTGGATGTCAAGGACGTGTTGGTCCACTTGGTGGCTGCAGCAGCACCGTAATGGATCCCCCCTGGCATTTATGTTTGTCTTTGTGCTTCGGGGACGGGTGAAGGCGTTCATCCGGGGATTTTTGAGCCTTGATTTGCCATATACTGCCTTCACTCGGTCTCCACATATATATTTCACTGTGGTATACGTATTTAGACCGGTCGGCGACGTTTCTCTCTCTTTGATCCCCTTGGTCCATGTTGTAGATCAAGAGGAGACCGCATATGGCGGAGGGCACCGATTTCGAGTGTCCTCAGCCCTCTCTTGGGGCATGGGGGGCGCCCACGCCGTGGGTCGGGCCTCCATGTGTCCTTGAGACATTGGGGGGGGGGGTCGGATCCCATTGGGGTCCTCCCGTCCTCTCTTCAATGACTCCCGAGCGGATACAACGCTCTGAGAAGGGGGGTGAAGCCGGTACGGACCCCCGTGGCCATCCTTGGGTCACTTGGGGTGTGTATCTATGGGCTGGCAAGCGGCCATCGGCTGATATCATACTCTCCCATCCACCTGACCTAACCTGATGTGATAGTGTGATAGGCTTGGCCAATCCAGCTATGAGCGGCCATATTGAATACCGAGGTGCCGCCGGCTGAGATTTATATATCAGAATATCAGGAGTCAACAGGGTTTTTCCATCATAATGTTTCCGTAATTTTTCAGCCTTTTGTTCTGATCGTCAATGTATCAGCGACTGTCAGTTGGCTCGCGATTTTGCGGTAACCGATTGGTTAACTGTTTTTTCCAGATATTTTAGCGGAAACCCCGATGAAGGGTTAAATCTCATCAGAAAAGGGTTCGGTACTTCCGCAATTCTCATGTTATACACTCACAAAATTAATCTGATTTTTTCAGACATTCAGAATCGGATTTTCGATTTCGAGGTCGCCGCACTTGATATGATGAATTTTCAGTGGTCCTACATTTTTCCCCGATCACGAATCAACCTTTCTTTTGTTGTCTCCTTCATTTTTCTTGGAGATATGGGCGAAGCAAAATTGATTCGTGAGGCCACTTTGAAAGGTCATATCTCCCGCTCACTGCGACGAGTTACAATTTTGAGATATGGGCTGGAAACGCCTAGGTCTCAAATTATTTTGGAGAGCGTCAAACGCCTTTGATGTGCACACATGCCTGCTGTAGCAAGGGTTAATGGTGAGGGGGGTAGAAAATGACATATAACTCTTGGACCGTGCAAACGAATATTTTAATGCGGCTTTCGAGTGTACCGCATGAGTGTTGGTGTTGCGCAGAAACCTTTTTTGGGTTCCTACGTATTTTTAAAGTGAAGTTATGTCCATGGAGGGGCATGGCATATCATGGTGGGAGCCACTTTTAAGGGTATGTGTTACATGGATGGTATGTGCTTCGCTATGCTCACGCCCATGTGATATATCTCCGTTTGTAGGAAGATATGTGGAGTCATACGTGGCAAGGGCTTTGCCCATGTCCCAATGGTGAATTCCATAGCGCTAGACTAAGTCTACTGCACATAGAGTGCATTTGGGAAGGCCTACGGAGCGACCCACAAGTGCCACTATCAATTTTCCCATTTTCATGGTGCGTGTTGGGAGGAGGTTCGAAGGTGTCCCTATGCGCCCATGTGGGGATCCAAGCGGGGGCATTGTTTGCAAATGGTCCCAAGTAATCGTGTTTTGAACCATATGTTGATACCATGGGTGAGCGAAGTTATATACTATTGTGGTTATCATGAAATTAGCAACATTTGCATGTTTTGACCTCATTTTATGCTCATTTTTGTTTTTTATGTGCTCAACTGGTCAGCTAACAGTAAAGTGCCTAGAGATCTATGAATTATGGTATGTTGGGTATATGTTGGCATATGCTTCGGTGTTGTACCTCACCATATGCCAGATCATGTGGTCACTTCGGCGTGGCACACGAGGCCTCACCAAATTAGGTCTCAAATTCGTGAGTTGACTTGTGAAGCATGGCATGCGTATATCCGGAGGGGTTTGGGTGTCAATGTTGGGATATTCTTGGGCATCCATCCTTGGTCTATATCACCCTTGTATATTACTGTCCGGTTTGACACATGCATGGAGCATTTGAACATTAGCCGTATGCATTTTTGAGTATATAATTGAATTTTGGGCACTATGGTGTGATTTGCCTAATTTTGCTATGTTGTGAGGTCATCTTCATGGGGCAAATCCCCAGGCCCAATCGACTCCAAGTCCAACCAAAGTTATGTCAGGGTAGGGCATGGTCCTGAGTGCCACTCTAGGCCACGACACGCCACCTCCCCTATTGGGCTAGGATTTAGAGGCCCCAGAGGGAACACACTTTTGAGGTTTGTGTAGTGACGTTTGACACATGGCATTTAGCCATCTTGTTTGACTGGGTTCAGGGCATCATGTTGGCGAGTCAAGAGAAGGTCTTGAGTCCAGGGAATGAGGGGTCTATGGCTGTGATTTTGTATGTTTACCTCTTTCCCCAATTTTGCTCGATATGTGTTCATATGCCAATTTCAGGACTTCTTTTTCCATTATTCTATTGGTGCAATTCTATGTACATGCCCAACGCCCGTGTCTCTGTGTGCACCGTGAGACGACCGGCGTGTTGAAAAGAATTGTTGAGTGTCAACCCGGGACCTCAAACATCCTTGGAAGCCCTCAGTGTGGAGTATTTGGATTGGAGCTATTGTACCTGGGAGATGGTTATTGCAAGGGATCAGGATTTGTGTGAAGGAGCCATATTTTACTATTTTTTGTGGGAAATCGTGCGGGATAGGGCAAGATCATGCAGAACCTGGTTAGAAGCAAAACCATAGGAGTGACAGGAAATGGTGGAAGGGGTGCAGCAGGGGCCGGTCCTGGTAGGAACCTTCTTTAGTGCGGCATGCGGACCACGAGCGGCCCACAGGCGTCCCTGCGGGCGCGGCAAAGGCAGTCAACCAGATGCCCATGAAGTGGCTTCAGGACGGCTCGCGCGTTCGTGGGCAGCATACCCAGCACCTGTTCTGGTTTGCCCGAGCCACGTCACATCACAGCAACACGCTGCTGCACAAGGCGGACTGGGCGGCATCCCAGGCCACCGTCCTGCAGAACGCGCCGCCGGGTCCCAGCCACGCCCAGCTAATTGTCGCCGGCACTGATGGCCAGCTCACGCTGCGGTCCCCCACCATGCGGACACTTGGCGCGGTGGCCCAGCAGACGCAACTCAGCCAAGGGCCGACGCATCGGGGGCACAAGCCCATGGGCACAGCCCACGCCACAGCCTACGTCCACCTCCTGGACTTCACCGCGGCGGCCATGAACCGCCGGGCGCTACGGGCCAGGGACGGCCACACGCCGGTGCAACCCAGGCTCTGCACCCGGAA
Organism: Eutreptiella sp. 'Long Island Sound 2002'; assembly: GCA_964036045.1. Taxonomy (NCBI): domain Eukaryota; phylum Euglenozoa; class Euglenophyceae; order Eutreptiales; family Eutreptiaceae; genus Eutreptiella; species Eutreptiella sp. 'Long Island Sound 2002'. The sequence continues at coordinate 63,162,293 of OZ038380.1, read as the reverse complement.
GGAGCGGCTCTCCGGTGACGCCGTCCTCACAGACCCATGCCTCCTCTGCGGGGGCAGGGAAGAGACCCCGGTGCACATGCACGTGGGCTGCGCCCATTCGCGGCTCCTCTGGACCCACTACCGCCAGGCGGTCCAAGCAGCGGCCTCACACCTCCTGCCCGGGGATAAGGCGATGTGAGTTGCCTCGTTGCGCTCCGCCTGCTCTGATCTGACCGGGGTGTTCAGTTCCAGGCTGGTGCCCGAGCCGGCGGAGACGCAGCTCCGCGCAACTGCCCGCTACGATCCGCCAGGGGTGACCTCCATGCAAGAGTTCCTCCAGCACATGCTCCGCCTGGGGGACTTCGTGCCAGAGCTCCACAACCACTGGCTGGAGCAACTCCTCGGCGGGCCTGACAGCGCGGTCGCCCGGGTGCACCGATGGCTCACTGCGGCGGAGGGCGACTGTCCCTGCCCTGCCCCGCGTCCCTGCAGGGACTTCGTCGCCTCCCTCCGCCTGGTGACCGGCCATCTGGAGTGCCCCGCCCAGATGGATCCCCATCCCTACTGGGACCTGCGCGGGGGGTTTCTGGAAGCACCCCCGAGGCGCGCTCTTCCCGCCGTGGATCGTCGGACGCAATTCGATGACCGCGTGGGAGGCACACATTGTGGGCGCGGAGTGGGTGCACAGATGGAGCCAGTGGTGTGCGCCGACACGCGCAGCGCAAACCCCAGCAATGCAGTACACCGCCATCCCACTGCAGGGATGGGGACCGCACACCAGACCGCGGCCCACGGTGATTTGTAGGGCGGACCCTGGCACCTGTGGGACGCAGAGACCACGGAATGGCTGTGGGCGACCCCGGAGCCATATGCGGGATGGGGAAGCGACGTGTCCTCGCTCCTCCCCGCGCTCCTCCCCGCTGGCTTGTGCTTCGCACCACCAACATACTCCGGGCCGCGGGGATACGTACATCGGGGTGCGACGCAGCCACCGTCCTGTGGCTCCCCCCGGAGCACGGGGGCACCAAGCTCACGGTGGCGCATTTCAAAAAAGGGGGGCCTACGTACGATGACGCCCTGTCCCGGCTGGGTTATCCTCCAGGACCCCTGCTGGTTATGCTCCCCACAGACCTTGCCGCCGCGCTGCGCCAGGAACTGGACGGCTACGACAGGCTAAAGGTTGGATGGGACGCGGTCGCTGACGGCGCCCTGCTATCCCTCCTCCACCGGGGTACCGCAGATGGATGCCGATTGGATGCTCTTGTGCCCCACCAAACGGACGTCAGACCTATATGGCGACGACCTAGGGGAACCCCCGCCCGGAGTAGGATGAGGTCATAGCGGCCTTCCGTGACCACAAAGTACTCCCCGACGACACGTGGCAGGCGGTCCGGCAGAAAACGCTCAACATAGACTACCGGCGCCGCGTCCGCGCCCGCCTGTGGGAGCTCTGAGGCCCCCTAAGCCAAGGGTGGGACGATGTCTGGCTCAGCTGCCTTGAGCACTGGTCCCCGGCCTCCCAACTCTCACAAACCAGCCACCTCTGCGGAGAGTGCGATACGGTGTCCTCCTCCATACCGGCGGGCACCAACAGGTGCACGCAATGCTCCTAGGTGGCCGCGTGCCACTGTCTCAAGCCACCCGCGGGCCCTCGCCGGCGCACTGAGGAGGAGGCGCTGCAGCGGCACATCGACGGCGCACAGACCCCCTTGCATGGCCAAGCGGGCCCCGCGGGTGCTGCTCTCCTGTGGATCCAGGTGCACCTGAGGGACCCCACGTCCGTCGCGCACTTGTCACACGTGTTCGCGCCCTGACCTCCACGCGACTCCGCGCATTGCAGAGCCCGCAGCACAATGCCCCGCCGAAGGGGGAACGGGCCGGAGCATGCCTGTTCCTGCCGCGGGGCGCAGGAGGCGACCGTATGGGACCTGGTGGCGGGTGTGGTGGCGGAGGCGCACGCGGCGCATGCCGCCGCCCCGCACAACCAGGCGGGCAGCGCGAGGGCGTTCTTCGACGAGGCCGCCCTTTTGGTTGTCCTGGCCCTCAACGGGGCAGGAGCCCTCACACTACTCCCGGCCATGCACCGGGTCATGAACGCTGTGCGCCCAGGACTCGTGGACCCTGAGGCGGCCCTCTATGGGTAGTGGATGTAGTGGCACACGTTCAACCAGTCGGACCGGCACCTATCAATAGGAGACGCGCTGCGGCTGACGAGCGAGGGGTCAGCCACCTCTCTCCACAGCAGCGCCCCGTCCTGCTGCACGCCCTGAGGACATGCCTCTCGATCGACGCGGCCCCGTACCTGAACCAGGCATGGGCCACGAACCTGGGAGGGATGTCCGAACTAGATGCGGCGCTTCACCTCCTGCACCAGCTGGACAAGGACTTGGAATCAGGGGAAGTCACGATATTCTTGGAATGCGCGGGCGAGACGCCCTGCCGCCCCCGCCTGACCAATCCGGTGTACGACAGCACCATACGACCCCCCCATGCGCCGTCATGTGCGACGAGTTCCTCCTGGATCCCACCTGGTGCCCTGCCCCCCCACCAGCCACCCCTGCGCCTCGCGGCTGGTCCCACCCACACCTGTCCCCTGCCCTCTCCAGGACCAGCGGCGCCCACCACAGGGGACAGATCCTCTGGCAAGACCACCCGGGGACCTCCCTGCTCCTCCTCTTCGTCATGACCCGCGGGGACTCGGAGCGGGCCTTCGAAACCACCCGGGCCCACCTCTACGGGGCAGCGCCCGCGCCCCGTCACCCCCTCCCGGCGCCCACGGCGCGGGACGCGGTACACGCCTTCCTGCGGACACAGGAGGTCACCGAAGTCACGGGGGTCCACCTTGTGCGGCTCCATCCGGCAACCCCTGACGATCCCCGAGGGCACAGCACCCTGAGCCCTGCCCCGGACTGGGAGTTGTGGCGCAGGCTCTAAGCTGAGTGGCCCGCCCGCCTCCCGCCCCAGTGCCGGTGGATGGCGAACGGCCCATGACCACCCAGGGCAACCGCCAGGACCCATCAGCCCCCCCACCCCCCGGGCATCAAACAGCACAACCAAAAGCACGCCACCGATGCACTGGGGGATAGTAGGACAGGCGCGCCTGCAGCCACGCACACCTGCCAGAGTAGCTATAATGTCAGACTTGGATGGCTCCCCCCAGCGGGACGACTGCCACCACCGCTGGTCTCGCTCCCGCTCCCCCGTCTTCCCAGGATGCGCGGGAGTAGCGGCGGCTGGGGGAGGCCGCGGTTTCGGTCGGCCTGTTGGCTGAGCAGCCCCGCGCGGCCCCAAGCAACCCCGAGCCGCCGGTCGCCGAACCGGAGCTGGCCGGGGAGGCTGCCCCTGCCGCCCATGCTGTTGCCCCTGCCACCCTGCCCGCAGGAGGGGCCCCGTACACGCCGCCGGACAGGCCGCATGGTGCCGCAACAGCCGCACCAGCTGGCCACGCCGCAGCCCACGGTACGCCACCGGCGCGCGGGACCGGCCCCGCGCTTGCCCAGGGCGCCCCACCAGGCCAGCCGCCAGGGTCCGCAGAGGCCGCAGCGGAGGGCACGGCGGGCGCCAAGTACCCCGCACACACCAAGCCTAGCCACAGCAACGTTAGCCCCCGCAAGCTGTACCCGCCCAAGGCCGTCTTCCCGGAGGGGAGGCCACGGCCCGTCCGCGTCCCAACCCCCAAACGCATGCCGATGGTCATCACGCTGCCGCAGCTGCAATGTCGGGTGGTCCAAGCAGGACGCGAGGGGGCCGGGGGACACAGAGGAGACGGCAATCGTACGGGGCGGGATGCAAAACGCGGAGGCCCAGGGCAAGGGACAAAAGGCAGCCGTGGAAAGGTGGCAGGTGGTGGAGGAGGGGGGCAGGTACCAGGGGCGGGCAAAGGCGCGGGCGGGAGCGGGGGGGGCAGACGCAGGGGAAGGGCCGGGGCGCTCGCAGCGGCGGAGAGGGGCAGGAGCACAGGAAGGGCAAAGGCGCAGGCGGTAGCGGGGCAAGGCACAGGGACGGGAAAGGCAAGGGCAAGGGCGGCGGTGGGGGAGGCACGGGGCACGATAAGGAAAACGGGCAAGGCAGCAGGCGGGAGGGGGCGCACAGCTGCCAGGGGCCGGGGGCAGGGAAAGGGCCCGGGGGCAGGGAAAGGGCCCGGGGGCAAGGACAGGGGGTGCGACGTGGGCCACTGCGGACAGGGAGGACAGGGCCCGGGGGAGGGAGGGGAGGGTAGGGGCGAGGGGCCGGGGAAGGGAAGCGGGGAGGCCCCGCAGCCGGAGGTCCAGGCGGTGCGGTGCATGCCCCCTGGCATCAAGCAGATGTCGGCGCCACACGCCCACGCGCACCACGCCCACTATCACCATCCCCTGCCCATCTACAACATTGACCCTGAATTGGGGGCCCTGATCCCCCCAAACCCTCCCAGCTTCCACGCCAACCGCTCCCCCGCCACCACGGCGATGCCCCGGACGACCCCGCCCCCGCGGCGCGGGAGCCGATGGCGGAGCCGGCACGGCTGCCTGCCGCCCTGTCGGCAAGGGGGCGCAGCGCGGAGCCGGGGCGGATGGCCGCCGCCCCGGCGGCGCGACAGCTACGGGCAGGCCTGGCACAGGAAGCAGCCTCGCGCCTCGCCGAGCCCCGGAGCGACTGGGTCCAGGACTGGGACGCGGTCCCCGTCCCCCTGGGTGGCGAGACCCCCCCCCTGGTGCTGGAGGTGTATGGATGGCTAAACTGGGCCACCTCAGGGTACATGAGGAAACGGCCCTTCGATGCCGTGCTCCTCTGGCGGGACGGGGGGAACCGGGAGGTACCCCCAGGGGGTTGGGTGGCCAGGGAGGACCACGACAGGTTCCTCCAGGCCGTGATCCGGGCAGGATGGCCCGACAGGGAGCCAGGATGACTGGCTTCTCTGGAGGGGGGCACGGTACTCCGCGTCACGGACGCCTAGGCCAATTTCTGGCTGCCCGGGGCCCTGCGGGTCGCCCTCATCCAATGGCGCTACCGCTCAAGGAACCCGCCACCAATGCAGCCCCAGCCCCCACAAAAGCGGAGGCGCACGTGACGGCGGGACCCAAGGGTGATGGCGCCAGCGGCCAGGGGGGCTGGGAACAACCTGCCGGGGGTCTGGCCCGGCGCCTGGTGGGCCGAACCTCGGAACCCTGATGGCAAGCACCGAAGGGGGGGAAGGGGGGGCCGCCGCAGCCAACTGCGCAGGCGTGGGCCACCGGCCAAAGGTGCTCCCCTCCGCAGATCATGGCCCCTTGAGCCTGGGTACAACCCCCCCCGGCCGTCTGCCCGCAAGAACATGCGGTGGGAGGCGCCCCTGCTGGCCTTGGAGGGCCACAACGGCCGCAGGCACGCGGGAGGGGGTACCGCCAGGTGGGCAGACGCCGGCGACGCGCAACACACGGACGTGCACGGCAATGCAGCCTCCTTCTGTGCCGCTGACCACTGACGCGGACTGCCGCCCCCAGTGCCCACAAGCACCAGGCCCCCCCGACAGCCTTACCGGCCTGGCCAGCCATAACAGGCGCCGTTCAGTGCAAAAACAGCCCCCCCGACAGCCAAGGAAGGGGGCAGCACGTCGCGACGTGGGGGACGCCAAGCCGCCCTGGCGCGCCGCCCGGCGGCACCACACTGCGCCAGCCCCCACAAAAGCGGCGACGCAGGTGGCAGGGGGACCTGTGGGCGGAGGGCAAGGCAATTGCCCGGCGCCCGGCGGGCCGAGCCCCATATGGCGAACGAGGGAGGGGGGCACAGGCCAGCGACCCGAGGTGCTCCCCCAGCGGGCACTGACCCCCAGAGCCGGAGCACCCCCCCTCCCCGCAGCCACCTGCACACCAGGACATGCAGGAGAAGGGTGCCCTCACTGAACCTGACCGAGATGGGCCATGGCGACCGCGGGCATGCTAGGGATGGGGAATGGCCGGGCGCGGGGCGCGCCAGCGGACCGCGGTACGCGGGCGCGCACGGCCACAGAGACTGACCCGCTGACTGCTAACCCCCCGGGCCGCACCCAGCACCCAAGAGCGCCAGGCAGTCCCGAGCCGGAGGGCCCCAGACAACCGGCAGCCGGGCGAGTTGCGGCGTGGGGCACACAAGGCCACCCTGCCCCCCCTGTTGCCTGCCGCTCGCATGTCAAGGCACTCTGAGGAGAACACCCCCCCCAGACTGTGGCCCCTGACGCAGGCCGGCGCGCCGCTGCCGCGCAGCCCGGGCGACGGTGATTTCTGACAGTTGCGGCGCCCATATAGGGGAACCAAATTGTGGTGGGATGCCCGCCTGGCCCGCGAGCCGCTAACCTTCCGGACCCCCGGGCCTTGGCCCTTGAGCACGGCACCCGGGACGCCACTCCCCACAGCCGCCAGACAGTTGGCACAGCCGAGAACCGATACGGGGGGTCGATGGGAGGCGGGGGGACCACATTTTCCTGGCATCGCCCTCCCCCCCCTGACTCGCGGCGAACGAGCGGGAGGTCGCGACCTGCCTAGCGCTCTCTGACCGTAACCCCCCCCCCGCTTCCCCGGTAACCTCCCGAAGCTGCAAGACGCAAACCTGCAGGCCGGTGACGCCCCCCCCCTGAGGGGTAACGAAGCACCAGACCTGCCAACCTGGCCCACCGGTCGCCAGCCGGAGCACCAGGCCCCCCGCTGCGCCCCCCTCCGGGCGGGGCCCGGGCAGAAGCACACAGACACAAAGCAGAGTGGTATGGAGGCTGCGCCCTCCATGGCCTAAGCGACGCAGAAAAAACCAGCCTGGGTGCCCGTGCAGGGGAGGCAGAGGGACGGACGAGTGGCTCCCCAGCCCCAATCACCGAGGCCCCTCCGACGGGCCCGGGCCCTGCCACACCCCCAGGGGGGGCGACAGGAGGCCCCTGCCCCCAAATGCCCCCCCTCCGATCCCCGCCCACGCCCCCCCGGACCTGGACAGCCCCGGGCACGCAGGCCTGCTGCCAAGGGGACAAGCGACCGAGAGCCAGGCAGGGGGACGAAGAGGCCGGGCCAGCGTCCCCCCCCCCCCGAGCTAAAAAGGCGGAGCACGGGACCGGGTGAGGAAACGCGGAGGGGCAGAAACCGCTTCGTACGGCCCTACCGGCGCTCTTGGCAGGTACCGCGCGCGTTGCGCGGGCCACGCCGACCAGGGGGGGGAGCGTACACCGTGGGTGCACGAGCACACACACACACAACAGGAACGCGGCGCGGACCCGAAGGGCAACCAGACCGGGCTCGCCGACTGCACAGACCGCATGGCATGGCGTACCAGCAGGCGAAGGAAAGGGACACCTGGACAGGACAACCCGCGACACGCACCGGGGAGCGCGAGGGAAGAGGGAGACACAAGGGGGGGGGGACAGGGAACCAGCTCGCCCCTCCCCCAAACAGACCTGCCACGAGCGCTGCACACACACAACCAGGGCACTGCACCCGCCAAGGCAGTAGTGGCAAAGTACAAAGTACAAAGTGCTGCGCACCAGCCCCATGGCTAGGCAGCCTCCCCGCCAGCCCATGGGGGTCTCACTGCCGACAAGCCAGTAGCACGGGCCCTGCAGCGCCGGCGCCTTGGGCGACCATGCATGAGGGGGGCAGCGTAGTGGGTAAGCGCTGGCAACCACGGTTGCTAAGCGAAGCACTGATCAGAGAGTGGCGAAATGGGGAGGCCGGGGAGGGACAGGGCTCCGAGCCCTGTGAATCTGGGGTACTCCGCTGGCAGGCAGGAGGTGTGTCATGAAGGGCCCCCCACTAGGTCCCGATGGGGAGGCTGTCACCTGGCCCCACCAGGTGGCCCCCTGTGGCCGAAAGCCGTCTAGTACCCGAAACCTGAAAACCTCAAAACCTCAAAACTTGAAAACCTTCTAGCTCCCCCGTTGCTCGCACCCCCGTCATCTCTGGCTTTCTGTGCTTCCCGGCCCTGGGTGCCCTTGGCCTTGGCGCTCTTCGCTTTCTCCTGCCCCCCCCTTTTTTTTTCCTGTGTTTCCTTTCCTCTTGTTGCTTGCGCCCCCGTTCTCTCTGTCTTTGGCATCCTCTTGTTTCTGGCCTCCGGTGTTCACGGCCTAGGCGCAGTCCGCCACCCCACCCTTTTTTTTTGTGCCCCCCCGGATGTATGTGGTTTGCCTTGTGCTGCCTGCTGTTGCGGTTTTCTGTGCTGCGTGTCGTGCTGTGGTTGCTGGCCTTGCGTTGTTGCGGGCTGCTGCGCGTTGTGCGGTGTTCGTTCGGGCGCCTTTTTGTGTTGATGTGCTGTGCTGTTCCGTGCTGTTGGTTGCTGCTGTGTGTTGCACAGCAGCCTCAGTCCCTTTCTCCCTATGCGTTGTTTGCGTCGTGGCTTGTTGCCTCGCCTTGATCTGCGCTGCCGCGTGCTGTGCTGTGTCCCGGATCGCTCCGCTGCGCCGCGTTGCTTCTTGCTGTGATGTGCTGCTTTGCTTCGTGCTGTGCTGTGCTGTTCCGTGCTGGGTTGTTTTCTCAGGCTTTGTTTGGTGCCGCTGCTTGCTGTGTTGTGCCCTCGGGCTCTGTGAGGCGCCCTGGGGTGTTGCGCTTTCCTGCGCTGTATTTTCCCGTGCTTGTCTGCGCTTTTGGCTCTGCGTCTGTATTTTGCCCCGGTGTGTTGGTGTGCGCTGTTGTTTGCGGTTGTGCTTTGTGCTGTGTGTGTCCTCGAGTGTGATGCTGTGCCTCCCTTGTCCTTTCCGCGCTGTGCGGTGCCGTGGTGCGCTGTGGTGGTCTGGTGCGCTTGCGTCGTGCTGTTCGTTTTGTCTGTGTTGTTTCAGGCGCCTGGTGCCCTGGTGTGTTCCGGTGTGCTGTTCTGTTTCCTTTGTTGTTCTGCGGTGTGTTGTTGTGCTGCGCTGCTGGTTGCGTAGTGTGCTATGCTGCTGCGCGCTGTGCCGTGCCCTCCTGCGTCCTGTCCTGTTGTGCTGCGGCGCCTCGCGTGCGCTGCTGTGTTGTGCTGTGCTGTGGCGCCTGCGTGGTGCCCCTGTGTTGTGCGCTGTTACGTTGCTGCGCTGGGCGGTGTCCTGTGGTGCTGCCTGTGGTATCTGTTTGTTTGCCGCCGGTCCTCGTTGCCCGTCGTTGTGTCCTGGCAGCGCGTTGCGGCGTTGGTGTCCCTGGCTGGTCTGGCTGGTGTCCTGTTGGTGGTGGTGGTTTGTCGTGGTGCCGTGCTCTGCTGCGCTCTTTCCTGCGACGCTGTGCCTCCGTGTGGTCCTGTGCTGTCGTGCCCTGCGGTCTTTTTCTCTGTGCTGTTTGTGTTTGTTTGCCCTGGCCTGCTTTAAAATCCTGATTTGTAAAAGGTTTTGTTGCTGTTTTCGGTTTTTTGTCCCCATGTAAAAAAAAAAGGAATACGCTACCCAACTCACGCGCAAGCAGCAAGGCCATGTATGCGCCTCAACTCACTTGTTACCAGCAGATGGTCAGCAGTTGTTGCTGGCGGCGGTGTTGGGTTGTCGGCGCTGGTCTTGCTTGCAGGGGGTTGACTGCTTTTCCCCAGGGCCGGCCGCCTGAGCTGACGAAAAGGGCTGAGGGGGGGCACGAGGGAGGGGAGGTAGGTGCATGGAAAATGGAAGGAAGCAGGGGAAAGGGGCGGCTCAGAAAAGGTTTTCGAGTTTTCTGAGCTGCTCGTGTCGGCTTTTTGTTTGCGTCTATGGTGTGTTATACGTTGTGGAGGACGGCGTTATGCTCCCATGGGCGTTGCGGTGCTTACGGGGCTAACTATTCATGTATCTATGGTCGAAAAAAGTTTTATTGCGCAGTGGGGTTCGTTTCGGCCCCCCAAGCCCGCAGCCCCTGCGCCCACAGAAAACAGGCAGCGGGCCCTGGCTGCCTGCCGCAAGGACGGGCGGTTGGGGGAGCGAGAGTGCCCAACCCCGGACACCCCTCACGGAGGCACAGGGCGACCTCCCTAGTGCCCTCGTGCCGCCCCCACAGCGCACTGCCAGCTCGCAAGAGCGTGCGCAGTGGGGTTGGTGATGGGTCCCCACACCCGCATCCCCCGCGCCCACGGAAAATGGGCAGCGGGCCCTGGCCGCCTGCCCCAAGGACGGCAGTTGGGTGAGGGAGAGTGCCCGACCCCAGAGACCCCTCAAAGTGGCAGGAGGTGCCCCCCCCACCCCCCGGGCCCCCTTGTGCCGCCCCAACAGCGCCAAAGCCAGCTCGCAAGAGCTTGTGCTGTGGGGTAGGTGAAGAGTTCCGAAGCCCACACCCCCTGCGCCCACGGCAAACCGGCACCGGCCCCCGGCCGCCGCTCCCAAGGGTGGGCGGTCGGGGAAGGGACAGTGACCAACCCGTGACAACCCTCAGCGAGGCAGGAGGCGCTCCCCGCCTGGCTGCCATCATGCCGCCCCCACAGTGCGCAAATCCAGCTCGCAGCAGCGTGCCCTGTGGGGTTGGTGACAGGTCCGCACGCCAACACCCCTCGCACCCACAGAAAACGGGCAAGGGGTCCAGGCCGCCTGCCCCAAGGACGGGCAGTTAGGAGACGGAGAGTGCTTGACCCTGCACAACCCTCAGAGAGGCACGAGGCTCCTCCCTCCAGGTCGCCCTCGTGCCGCCCCGACACAGCGCAAAGCGGGCTCGCAAGAGCGTGCGCTTTGGGATAGATGATGGGCCTGCACGCCCACACCCCCCGCACCCACAGAAGTGGGTCCCGGCCGCCTGCCCCAAGGACAAACAGTTAGGAGGGGAAGAGTGCCCGACCCCAGACATACCTCACAGAGGCATGAGGCACCCCCCCCTGGTGGCCCTCGTGCCGCCCCCACAGCGCGCAAATCCAGCTTGCAAGAGCCTGCGCGAGGTCGCTGACGGGTCCCAATGCCCGCGATTCCCGCGCGCAGGGCAAGGGGGCAGCTGGCCTCGGCGGCCTGCCTGAAGGACGTGCAGAAGAGGGAGGGAGAGTGCCCAACCCCGGACACCCCTCATGGAGACACGAGGCACCCTCCTCCGGGAGCCCTTGTGCTGTTACCACAACGGGCAAAGCCAGCTCGCAAGAGCGTGCGCTGTGGGGCTGGTGACGGGTCTCCACGCCCGCATCCCCCGCGCTAACGCAAAACGGGCAGCGGCCCCTGGCCGCCTGCCCCAAGGACGGGCTGTTAGGGGATGAAGAGTGCTCTACCTCGGACACCTCTCATGGAAACACGAGGTGCCCCCCCCCCGGGCGCCCTTGTGCTGCCCCCACAGCGCGCAAAGCTAGCACACTGGAGCGTGCTTTGTCGGGTGGGTGACAGCTCCCCACGCCTGCACCCCCCGCCCCATAGGAAAACGAGCAGCGGGTCCCGGCCGCCTGACTCAAGGACGGGCAGTTGGCGGAAGGAGGGTGCGCGACCCTGGACACCCCTCACAGAGGAACGTGGCGTCCCCCCCCCCCCCGGCTCCCTTGTGCCATCCCTGCAGCGCGCAAAGGCAGCTCGCAAGAGCGTGCCCAGCGGGTTTGGTGACGGGTCCCCAAGCCCGCAACCCTTTCGCCAACGAAAAACGGGCAGCCGCCCCCGGTCGCCTACCCGAAGGACGGGCGGTGGGGGGAGGGAGACCGCGCAACCCAGACACCCCTCACAGAGGAACGAGGCGCCCTGACCCCCCGGTCGTTCTCGTGCCGCCCCCACAGCGCCCGACACCAGCTCGCAAGAGCGTGCGCAGTGGGGATGGTGACGGGTTTCCAAGCCTGGAACCCTGGCGCCCACGGAAAACGGGCAGCGGTCCCCGGCTGTCTGGTCCAAGGACGGCTGGTTGGAGGAGCGAGAGTGCCCCACCAAGGACAGCTCTCACGGAAGCATAACGCGCCGTTTTCAGGTTCGCCCTCGTGCTGCTCCCACGGCGCAAAGGCAGCTCGCAAGAGTGTGCGCTGTGGGGTAGGTGACGGGTCCGCAGGCCCACACCCCCGGCACCCAAGGAAAACAGGCAGCGGGTCCCCGCTGCTCGCCCAAAGGACGGCGGGTAGGGGAGGGAGAGTACCCAACCCCGGATACCCCTCAACGATAAACCAGGCGTTAGCCTTGGACGCCCTCCTTACGCCCCCACAGCGCGCAGAGCCAGCTCCCAAGAGCGTGTGCTCTGGGTTGCTGACGGGCCCCCACGTCCGCATCCCCCGCGCCCAAAGAAAACGGGCAGTTGGCTCAGGCTGCACGCCCGGAGGACAACCAGTCGGTGAGGGAGAGTGCCCCAGCCCGGACCCCCCTACACGGAGACACTAGGCGTCCCCTCGTGCGCCCTGGTGCCGCCCCCCCAGTGCGCAGCGCCAGCTCGCAAGAGCTTGCGCTGTGGGGTTGGTGACGGGCCCCCACGCCCGCAACCACGTGCCCGAGAAACAAACCGCCCCAGCCACACGGGCCCACCATGTGGGGGTGCACGACACGGAGCCAGGCAGGGAGACACAGGGACCGAGCCACCCCCCCCTCACTAGACATGCGGAGCATTGGATCAGGGCAGGAAACGCGGAGGGGCAGGGACCGCCTGAAACGAACCTACCAGCGCCCTGCATTGGTACCGCGCGAACTGCGCGCCCCACGCCCACAAATGAAGGGAGCACGCACAGTGCGGGAGGGCAAGCGCACACACACACAAACAACGGGCACGCGGCGTGCACCAAAAGGGCAATCGGACCAAGCTCGGGGGACGCAAAGACCGCGTTGGATGGCGTACCAGCATGCGAGGGCAAGCAACACCCGGACGGGACAGCCCGCAACACGCACCGCGAGGGGGGCGAGGAAAGGGGAGGCAAGGGGGGCAGGAAGCGAGAACCGGCACCGGCCCCATCCCCGCAGACCTGCCGTGAGCGCTGCACACACACGAACAGGGCACTGCACCCGCGAAGGCAGTAGTGGCGAACAGCGCTGCGCACCAGTCCGGAACAAGGCAGCCTCTGCGCCAGCACATGAAGGTCCCAATGGAGACAACCCAGTAGCACGGGCCCAGCCGCGCCTGCACCCCGGACGACCATGCATTAGGGGGGCAACGTAGTGGGTAGGCCCCTGCAACCTAGTCGCTAAGTAATACACCGACCGGTTGCTAAGTAACCTACTGACCGGGGACTGACAAAATTGGGAAGCCGGGCAGGGACTGTCCTTCCAGCTGTGTGAACCCGGGGGACTCCGTGACCAGGCAGGAGATGTGTCATTGAGGGCCCCTTACCAGGTGCCGGTAGGGAGGGTATCACCTGGCCCGACCAGGTGGTCCCCCAGGGACGAAAGGCGTGTAGTACCCAAGTGCAGGAGCCACAAACCTCAAACCTCAGAATGTTGGGGTCATGGATTATGCAATGCCTTTGTTGGTGCTTGCCTCTCAGTGATTTCTTTTCAATCTGAACTTTTCAGTTGTGCACACAGACTGGTAGTGAAACGTGGGGTCTTGTGTATGTGTTCTGTGGCTTGTAGTGATACGTTTGCTTGCTTTGTTGTCGCCAATTGACGCGATGTGCCTTGGGGCAGCAGTCTGCCCGTTTGCTGTCGCTGTGTACACTTTGAATCCCTCAGTACCCTTTGTTTTCAAGGTCATGAAACTCCTACTTGTGTATCAGGGGCTCGGAGCTTCCGAGCGAAACTTGTACTTGTGTATCAGGGGCTCTGACTTTCTTTCATGTGGATACCTATGCGTTTTCAGACAGCAAACATCGACCCAGTTTTGGTCCTGCAAATCTTGCCTGGGATGGACCTTTTTAGGGCTGTCTGTAAATGGCTTTGATTGTTTTCTGTTGCACTATTCTCTTTTCAGAAAACATGTTGTTGAGCTTTTAGGTAGCACACACCAGCTTGCACCTCGCTCACCACATGCACCGAGCACTCAACATGTGCTTCGTCACTCTACACAAGCACATCCCTTTTTCTGAAGCAAAAGCACAAGCAGACCACACTGTGCAGTTTTTGAAAACCAATGCAGGGCTTTACTCTAGGTTCAGAGAGGTGCAGGGCTTTAAAAATTGTTGGAGGGGACTTCTAAAATTGCTTTGCAGTTTACCGAAAACTAGCCTGAGCCCTGAATGTGATGTATGTTAGAGGAATGGGGCTTTTTCTAGCACAGACACCTGATGCTTTTCCCCCATCCTCAGGTGCAGTTCCTGATTGTCTTTACCATGCTCAGTGAGTTTCGCCTTGTAGGTGGTCCTTTGCCTACATTATACAGACGCGTTCCCGTGGGGGACCTGTCCACAGGTCACGCTACGGTTGACACGCAAGCAGGCAGGCAGGCAAAGCACTGCGCTCACGGGGGCATTCTCATAGAACAAAGCATTCTAGGATCCTTGCCACTCTGAAGCAAAACAAAAGCATGTACAGTGTATCACAGAAGGGCTGCAGATAGACAAAGCAGGCTTAAGTACATGGATTCAATCACAAATGGATAAAACAAATGATTTTTTTGTGAAAAATGGCATGACTCTTGCCTCCCAATTAGCATCAAGCACTTCATGTGCCCTCTTTTGGATGAAATGGAGTTGGTTAGGAATGTGGGGCAAAGGAGTTAGGCCAGACACAGAATATGACTTGGCCAAGCAACTGAAGTCAGAAACAGTTAAAAGGTAGAACCACAATAAATGGTAGAAACAGTTGAGTATAGGGGTCTTGGGGTGGGGGACCACTAGGCTTAACCTCCAAGGCCGTAGGCATGAAATGCCTACTTTATTTCGGTATAACCTCCATGAAGGAAGATAGCTCCGCTCAGTTGAGTGGTAGGGGTGAACCTTAGGGGGGGCTAGGTTTAGAACCCTAGTTACTTTGAGAAAGTGTACTTTAAGCTTCAAAAGAGAGAGAAAACTACTTACGCAAGTCTGAGCATCAACAAAAGGGTTTCAAGGGGGGCTTGGCCTGGATCAAGACCTCCAGGAAAGACATGGCAGTGACTTTCTCTTACTCCCCCCTGGAGTACTAGTTGATCATGCTAGTAGGACCAAGGAAAAAGGCTCAAATGTCCCTAACATTACCTCATAAAATGCATTCAACCAATCAAAAACATTCCCATCAGTTCAAAGAAGCCTATCACATTGTAGGTACCCTCGAAAAACAGTGTAAACTACCGTGAATGATGTCCCTTCGATGGGGGATTCCTCAAAAGTTGCCAGCGTGCGGCGAAAGCTTTTGGCAAAAATTTGGCGGTAGTCGGGTCTGAACCAAGGACTTCCTTCCTAGAGCACAAATGCTTGCCCACTAGGGTACAGTCAAATGCTCTAATGCGGACGGCTAGCGCTGTATAAACAGTCTTCTAGTAAACGTCCCGACCAAGGGCCAGGGCGGAACAATACTCCCAATGGAGTACACAAATCTCCAGGAGCTGACAAAAATAGAAAATGGAACCAACAGGGAGTGAATCCTGTGGTTTAGGGAAATGGGTAGCAATTTTAAGAAGTCAAATCGCTAAAAATCGACGACACGACGTTAGAAATCGTCATTTTTAGACTAAAACCCAAAGTCGCAGACAAGCGCAACAGAGGCAGACTCCAAAAAAAAGAGTTGCGCAAGCGTAAACGGCTCTAGAAAAAGAAGGTTTGAGCCGTACTTTTTAAAGTTTTAAAAGAAATTTTGGCACAGTTGCATCAACAATTTTATAAACTTTAGGAAAAAGAAGTGAACAGAAACTCACACCACAGAGCAGGTGGATAACCCACCTCTCACCTATGTCAGTGTCAATTCACACGCATGCATTGCGTTCGTGTTGGTTCTTTCGTTAAAATGCTAGGGTTGTCACTGCTGTGTTCTTGGGGGTTCGGGTACTCATTTTCTTTGCTCTGCATAGGTCAAAACTGAGATGAAAGGTATGCGAAGCGAATGGAGCACGCAGCGCGCACGTAGGGTTAGAGCGTGCGCTGTGCTCGCGATGCATGTGCCTAATTCAGGAATTCACACGTTGTCTCATTTTCCCTGTGTCCCAATCCACCTTTCTCTTCTCTTCACAGGTCGGAAAACAAAGTGCTTGCTCGTGTTTGTTTCGCCGCAGCGGTAAAATAGGGTTGCTTGAAACGCTTAGGCTTGTTTTGCGCTGTGCAGTGCACCATTCCATATCCTTTTTCTGCAGTAAACAAGATAAGAAAAGCACGCATGACACACAGAGCATTAATCAATTAGGGCTGTTTCTAATTCGCCGTAGGGTTGTTCAAACGCTTAGGGTTATATTGCGTTCGTGTTACATCCGGCATTCACATGATGCCTGGTGAGTAGGGTAGGTAAGCCTTGGTGGAGCTCACCTCCTGGTTGAGTCACACTGTGATCTGTTGCTGTGCGTTAAGTTAGGAGAAACAATCTGAAAATGGAAGACTTGTGCATACCTGTGCATGCATATTGCGCATTAAAAGGTAGGCCACACGTGTTGCGACAGTACAACTCTTGTTTAGGTTACCCAGGGACTCCACCCTACGTTCTTTAAGAGAACAGGTGGAGTTCCTTAAGTTTGCTTGCTTTTAACAGGGTAAGAGGACAGGGTATTATGGGGCAGCCTAGGAAGCGTATAATACGTGGAGGCTGTGTTGGTTCCTCAGCCACTTACCCTGTTCCTTGGCCTTTGCTTTACAGGTGGGCAGGTAAGGGTGATTGGTGCAGTTCCCTGCCGCGCTTAAACATGCGGCGCACATCACAACAAAATCTGTACCTCAGCCAAGATAGGCGAGGGCAGTCCAACATTATCGACATACACGCTGTGCACGCAAACAGAGCACTCCTTCCCACCCAAGCACTGACAGGCAAATGTGTAGTGGCGTCCCTGTTAGGCCACAGTCGCTTAGTAGCGCTGTGTTCTCTTGTTATTGTACAGGAGGGTCAATAGGGCCCAAGACCTCATTGTCATGAACATCCAGTAGCGTGTGTAGGTGTTAGGGTCAGCAAGCCTGGCAGGTGATGAGTGCAAGTGCTGAGTGCTCACCCTGCCTTCGAAGGCTGGTGCTGGCGTTAGTGAGTGTAGTGTAGTGGTGTCTCCTGTCCCGCGTGCTTTTCCACGTGGGCACGGGAGTGCGTTAGCTTTTGGCCTTTAGAAAAATGGGCGTTTTGTATGCCCTTAGCACACTTGGCCACCCCTCCCCTCTGGTAGGTAGGCCTTTTGCCGTCTTCCCCCAAGGATAGGCGCCAGCACAGAACCTGGGCACCATAGGAGTGGTAATAGTACCTGATTAGGACCTTCGGTCCGACGTCAGCGAAGCCCGGTTTGTGGGAGCCAGGCCGGAAAGAGAAGTGACTCACATACAGACATACGTAGCGTAGTCTGGCGACCGCTACCTTCGCTGGAGCTGTCCCACATGTCAAATTGTTGGTGCCCTTGTTGTTGGGCTTCATAAAAATCAATAGCTTGTTGGAACTCATGGGGTGCATGGTCATACCATTTTATTGGGCTGGTTTCTGGCCCATTGTTGTCGCTGGACGTCGCTGACGGAGTTGTCGTAAAATATTCATCGATCTCCGCCGCTTCTGAGCCAGAGGAAGTGGCCCACCAAGGCTCACTATCTTGGTTTTGATCAATTTCTTGATTCTCTCGAGGTTCCTGATGTTGCTCCTCAGTCTCAGTACTTGAGGAGGAGGTGGGGTTGTGGAGGACATACCTGGACGTATTGTCGCTCCAGGGGTTCCCAGGCCAGACCAGGGCGTCGACTGGTTGAGCCGCAGTCCAATCTTGGCCTTAGTGAAGAACTTGAGCTCCTTGGATTGGCTCCTTCTTGTTGCTTGTGCCAAGGGTCCACAAACCTTGAAGGACACAAAGAACTCCAAGTTCTCCTTCAGAGCGGCATCGACTCTAGAACAATTTTGACGCGTATTGGTACGCCCCTGGATCTTTGGTACTGAAATCTGCTCCATGGTGAAGAGCTTGAGGTTTTGCAAACCAATTTTTATGCTCTTTTTCGAGGCATATGGAGCAATCATTTTGGAGGCTATGGGAGCACTCTTTAAGAGACATTAGAAGAGCAAGTAGGCACAAGAGATTCTGTAATACCACGCAAATAAAAATTGCTCTAGGAGCTTTGCTCGCCCATGACACAATCTGGTGTCCTGAAAGAGGAAGAGAGGGCAAACAAGGCAATAACGTAGGTTAGAACACATGTAAACATACCTAAGTACCAAATCATGTGCTAAGGTTAGATGTTTAGGAAACATCACAGTAAATCAGGGCACCACAGGCCCTGTGACCTGAGATTCAGGTCGTCAACGACTGTCGTGAACAGCAACTGTGCTGTGGTCAACATGTCTAAGTCAGTTGTGAGTCACACCCAGGTCAAACAAGTCAAACAATTTCATGAACCTGTTGAAAACATGGTTAAAACTTGAAACATGGGTCTCCCCCCATGCGGCACCCTAGAGGCCTTAGGGCATTCTGGCGCCACATGATATCTTTTCTGAAAACCTATGGACTTACCCTTAATACCCCTCATAGGGGAGGGAACGGCCGTCGCAGCAGGTCATCTGTGGAAAAATCGCAACATGGTACATTTTCTTGAAATATACCATAAAATACACTAAAAATGCACAATAATTCATTAAAAATTGATATAAAAACAGCTTTTCTGGAGCTTTTACACACATTCACGAAATCTTCTGTCAGGAAGCTAATGTCGTAAAAATGACGTCAACGACTGGCCCCGCTGCCGCGCCGTTGGTTCTAATTACTTTGAAGGTTCAATGGGCCTTCAAATGCTTTAGAAACTCCAAAAACCTTAAAACAATGACTAAAATAGCTATTTCCAGGCCAAGATAGAGCTATTTCCTGATACTACAGACGGGCTGACATCTGCACTGGAGTGCCAGCGTACTCCTGGAGCTTTCCCGGCCTCCATCCAGATACTTTTACCTATAAAAATGAACCTGCATTTGAGCACATGGCCACATATGCATCAATATAAGAAGGGGGACTACCCCGACTACTGCAGTCCCTACTTCCTAGTTGCTAAACCAGGATCAACTGCCCTCCGATTGGTTGTTGACTATGGTTAGGTCAACAAGAAAACCAAAAACCAGTCAGGGAGTATTCCCAACATGGAAAACACCCTGGAGCGTATTGCCGAATGCTGGTACAAGACCAAAATGGACTAACGCAGCGGTTTCTGGCAGGTAGACCTAACAGCCGCAGCTCGACAACTGCTGGCTTTTATAACCCCTAAGGGTCGTGTGTTTAAGTGGAAGGTCATGCCTTCTAGGGTGGCTAATGCCCCGGCTCTCTTCCACGAACTGATCAACAAAATTTTGTACATACTGAGGCGCAGACCTCTAGTACAGGAGCTGATTTCCCGAGGTGCAGAAATGGAGGCCCACGTCGATGAGGTGAGCTTGGGTACCAATACCCAAGAGGACCATGTCCTTCTCCTCCGTGAGTTTTTCATTGTTTGTTAGGAAAACCATCTCCGAAACAAACTCGGAAAATGCCAGTTCATGAAAGAGGAGATGGAGTATTTGGCCTTCGACGTGGGGTAAGGCTGGTGGAAACCAGCCGCGTCTAAGATGCAGCCCCTACAGGACATGCAGATTCGCGATGACCCTAAGTAGGGTCTACACTGCGTGAGGAGTTTTGTGGGCGCCTGTAACTTCTACAGGTGACACATCCACAGTTTTACCTACTCCTCTGCCCCTCTCACTGACCTGATCAAGAAAACTACTCACTTGAGGTGGACGGCCAGAGAGGAGGAGTGTTTTCAGGAGTTGAGGAAGAGAATTGCCTCCCCCAACTGCCTGGGAGTGCCCTGCCCTAAGGGCGATATAGTCTTGATCACTGATGCCAGTGATGTAGGGGGGGGTAGACCGAGATACAAATGGCAGGAGCTTAACCCAGCTGAACTAACCCACTGCCATTATCGTACTAGTGGACTGAACCGTGATGGCTCGTTGAAACATGACTATCCTACCGGTGAGTGACGACTGGTGCCAGTGGGGCACTGGAACTGGAAATAGAACCAAGCGTGTTCCAATTACAGCAGCTATGACCAGGAACTCCTGGCCGGTATGTTAGTGCTCTCATCACAGTCCGGACTATTGGGATCTAATCCTGTTTTCTGGCTCTGTGACCAGGAACCGGTGAAGTCCTCTCAGAAGGGCCCACCACCAGAGAAAGCGAAAATATAACGGTGGTGGACTTACCTCAGCCAGTTCAGGCTGACAGTCCATCATATCCCAGGTATATAAAATAAATTGTCCGACTATATATCGCGCAACAACTTCGATGCGCTTATTGGTGAGAGCTCTGCGGCACTCGCCAAAGAGGCTTTTGAGCGTATGGATGTCCAGCTTGACCTGTCTATGCGTACTGCTGGAATCCTTGCTGGTTGGAGCCTAACTGACTATCAATCAGAGTAGAAAGAAATTCTCCAGACCCTCAGCACTGGTCTCGAACCCCGTGTCATTGACCGGCACCAGTGGTATAAAAACAACCAGTACTTCTTCTGCGAGGACCGTATAGTCGTCGCTGAGGAACGACTTGATGGGTGCCTACAGTGGTTGCATCTCAGCTCAGGTCACACTGGCGCTGATCGCTCAGTGGACTTCTTCCGTGAGTGTTTCTACTCTTGTCTAACCCTGAGTGAACTGAGGTCCCGTATGCAGACCATTGTGGATGCTTATGGCTGTCATGCCAGCAAGCAGAGGGACAGTAGGCATAGGGGACTGATTTTCAGCTTACCCATACCCTATTGTACTAACTCTCTTCTCTACGTGGATTTCATCCACGGCCTACCTCGCTTCGGCGGCTATGATAGTTGCCTAGTGGTCAACTGTGGCCTGTCCCGCTTCACCTGCGTATTCCCTCACCATAAGAAAATCACACGGGCTAAGCCATCGACTTTGGTAAGGGCGCCTCAAGGCAATGGACACTCAGTCCCTGACCATATCCCAACCCCAGGTCCCACCTCCCCAGTGGCACACAGGTGCAGGGGTTCAAACACAACCCAAGGACGTGCTCAGAACTGACCCTAGAACCCTGCCAAGTGACGGGCGTTCTGACCTGCCACGGGTGCAATGCAGGCAACCAATGAAGTCCAGGGCTTAACCTTTCGTAGCTTTCTATGCTCCTTTGATGGCGGGTCCTACCCATCTCTGAACTGGAGATATGGCCCCTCGAACATCCCATACGAGTTGGGGGCTAAAAATGGGCTGTTTCAGCCCAACCGGACGTTGGCTGAAAGGAGTTGAAATTTCACCCCCTGGCCGGGCTGTACAAGGGCGGGGGCGAAGCAACCATGCCTGTGCCACTTGGTTACAAACTACCCAAGGGCCGTATGCAACTTGGCCCCCTCAGATTCCCCGGCATCCTGGCGCCACGGGTTTGCCATGTGGGGTCAAGATGCTAAAATTGGCAAAATTGGAGGGTTTGGGCGGCCAACCAGGGTAGGCTTTTGTGGCGCTCTGGACGAGCCAAGCCTTGATACACGGGCCTTGATATCCCCTTTGGGACTTTGCATCCGGGTTTTGCTTGCTGTCACGTTGGTGGCACCGGGCTAGCAGCGGGTTGCTTGCTGTATCCTGAGGGGATGGTCACGCAACGGGGCACGAAACAGCAAGAAATGCACCATTGGGCAACGTGGCGCGCACTGAAGTTGCATACCTCTGGCCTGGCTGGGGGGGAAAGTAGGAAAACCTGGGACAATTGACCCTTGCTGATAAGCTACAAGAATTGGAACTTCCATCTGGCTACGTTCGCTTGCTCCATGGAGATATGGTGTTCCCAAAATGACCTAAAATGGCAAAAACAGCGAAATTTGGCAGAAACGGCCCACAGTCACGATATCATATCTCCATGGCAATGGCGAGCACTGACCCAACCAAGTTTTCCGTAGACACATGGGAGTTACGTCCGTATATGCGCCCCATGCCAACTCCTGAGGTTGCCTCTAGCCATTTTTCCTCTTAGCAGAAAAATTGTAGACGAAAAATGGCAAGCAGCAACGTACCCCAGATTGGGTAACCCAAGGATCTCCCATCTCAAGGCGAGGATACATAGGGACATAGCCTAGTTGCGGTGGGTTCTTTTACCCTTTCTGATTTGCCCTTAGCCTTGGATACCGGCCGCACACGACCCCGGGGCTGAAATGAGGGGGAGAGTGAGTTGGGGAGCATTGTGTTCTAAAAGAGGGTTAGTCGTCCCAAAAGTGATCACCCCCAAAAATTGCATCTCCGGTTGTCAAGGGGAATGGGCTTTGGGCTTTTGCAGGGAAGCAACCCAGAGTCTTGAGTCCCCTTATCAATAATGGGTCGGTTTCGAAGCACAGGAAAACCATTTTTAACACTTCCAACCTTGGAGCACAAGAAAAGTGGGGAAAAGGGCCAAAATGCCACACAAAACCATGAACAAATGAGCCATAACGACAGCCAAGTTGAGCGTTGCATGCCCCAAAACAGCTATCAAAGTGCGTGAGTTAGGTGCTAGGAAGTTGTGTCTGTGAGAAGGGAAAAAGGCAAGCCAATAACCGCCGCGCATGAACCAAAACGAACCAACGGCCAAGGACCAGGAGGAAAATGGTTTGTGGACCAAGTATGTTACGAGGAAGGGAGGCCGGAAGGAGAACGCCACGCAAGACAAAGAAAAAAAGAAACAACCACACGTGCATATGCATATGCGTCCCACGAAACATGTACATAGGAGCCAGCAACACAACCGAAGCACAACAAAAGGTATGGATGCAAACGGCCACAAGCACGCAAACAACAACAACCAAACAACCGAACAAACAACACAGGCAACAAACCAAGAACCACACAGCGCACAAGAAGGAAGAAAAGCTATGCCCCAGCAAAGAGCAAAAAAATGGAGGGCGTAAGGTGGGGGCGAAGAGAACACATCGCGGCGGAGAATGGGCCCCAGTCATTAACTCTCTTCTTTCATAAGCCCGACCATAGGCAAAGCGCCGAGAAGCGGAAACGGAAGGCAGAGAACCAACGTGTGGTACAAAAGAAGGGCCGGAAGAGGGACAACCAAGGACAACGTAAGTTACGTCGCCATGCGACTCCATCCAACCCCCGCCCGCCCATCACTCCCTCTGCTCGTTCCATAGGTATGTGAAGACAATATCCGGCCTGAGACAGACGGCAAGAAAGAACCATGGTATGGAAACCAAATACAAAAGAAAAAAAAGGGAAAGGTATGGTCAACGCCACACGAGAAGAAGAAACGAAAAACAAGCAAAAATCGGCACGCAGAGCACCAAGGACGTTGTACCACGGGCTCGACGACCACCCGTGGCCCCCCACCCGCCCTCTTTGCCGCACACACAGTCTATAGGGAAGTTCCACGAGCGCATGAGGTATGGTGTCGTACCAAATGATAACGAACCGCATCCACGTAAAGCGTAGCGGCGCATCCCCTCACACCTCTTCACTCCGCAGGTACCACCGAAAGACAAGAGCCAAAAGAATGTAGGAACAAACACCGAACAAAGGTCAGGGACAAGGTTAAAAGCCGGAACGCCAGCCCCCCTGCCACCCACACGCTATACATTTGCAGAGCTATATTTTCAACCTTTTATGGTCTCTTACCATGTGAGCCGACAAATCAGACCAGAACAGGTATGGCGTGGCCCGAACCCCACACACCAGAATCCACACCAAGCCACACGGCAAAAACAGGCAACACAAAGCCACACACACACATACAAACGCCTGCACGCCGAGCACACACAAACCCGAGACAGCGCCCACACCAGCAACTGGCAGCGAACAACCCACACATACCAGGGCCACCGGGAGGCGAAGGGGACACCCATATCACTAAGCACCAACACAAACACACGCAACAGCTCATGCAGCAGGGATACCCACACCGCACCCGCGCAAACACAAACACCGAAGGCACCACAAGAGGGAACACAAACAACACACCACACACCACAACATGCAGACACGAACGCCACACACAACAAACACACGCAGAACACAACCACCCCACACCACCGAGAACACCCACCACCGCCAGCAGCATACTCCAGCCAGGAGTGGCAAGGATCTGCACCCCAGGCCCTCAGCCAGGATTGGCAGGGGACGACCAACCACCACCAGCTCAAACTCCAGCTAAGAATGGCGGGGAGCTGCAGCCAAGGCCCTCAACCAGGAATCGTGAGGGGCCACACGCCAAAACCAACAGCAGACTCCAGCCAGGGATGGCGGGGCACTGCACCCAGGACCCTCAGCCTGGAGTGGCGAGGGACCGCCCGCCAACGCCAACAGCAGACCCAAGCCAGGAATGGCGGGGAACTGCACCCAGGGCCCTCAGCCAGGATGGGCAGCGGCCCACCCACTACACGCACAGGAAACCACTCACGCACCGGGGACACACACGCCACGCCCACACAGACACACACACCGAGGTCAGCATAAAAGGGACCACGAACAGCAGACTGAAGAGGTTGGGGGGAGGGCAACCTCCAATCTTCCCTTGGCATGCACGCCCCCAATCCCATGAAATCCAATACTTCCTCTCGAATTTGGGTTTCTCCAAGAAATTCTGTGATCCTTGTCTCAGCCATGACACAATCTGGCGTCCTAGGCAAGAGATGAAGGTATATGTAGACAAAGAAAACATGTAGACAAGTATTATGTATATGTAACACTTTTATACTATAAAATAGTATAGAAAAGTGGCCGAAATGAAGGCGGCGGCGTCGCCGCCATCAGAAAATCTGACGGCTACGAGTCGTCGCCATCAGGATCTCCACTGAGATCCTGCCCAAACTGGGCCAAACAGTGGTTTTTGGGCGAAAAACAGTGAAATATAGTGATTTTTGAGCGAAAAACACTCATTTCGCGTGTCTCCCTCCAACGCGTCGCGTAGCCGACACGACGCGTTTCTGTCCCAATTCAAACTATATATGAAGAGGCCCACTGTTGGGCCACACCATGGGCGCCTGGCCGATTCCTGGGATCGCCCAGATTTTTTGAAAAAATTCGTGAACGTGACTGATTTCGCAAAAATTGACCTTCACGGAACGCTGCGAAAAAGGTCACGTTATATTCCTTTATTTCTAAAAACGATAAATCAATAATAAAATTGATCCAAACCTCCAGAAATCGAGAAATAAAACCTCGATCTGGGGCTGCGTCGCGCAGGCGACGATTGTTGTCGCCAGCCCAAAAATGACGAAAAATGACGATTTCTGGGGTATTTTACAGAAATCCCACAGAAATCGAGATGCCGTAATCAGCCCAGTAAAATTCCTGAGCCAGCCTGGCGAAGAGCGCCACAGGCTGGGCAGCGGGTATGGGTGAGGCACCCCATACCGCTTCACCCCCCTCCTTAGAAGCCTTGCCTATATCCAAAGGAAGGCAAGGCCAAGGGGGCGCTCTGACCCCTGCACTGCCCTGGTTTCAAAACTGATTCAGCAGGACAGTGGGGGGGGGGGCTTCGTAAGTAATTTACATGCTCACATGTAGGTCTTTTTTTTTTTTTGATATATTCATAGGGCAACTGCCCCCCAGGCAACCACACTGGTCCCCGGCACTCCCTTTAGCCTCTGGTGACCAAACCGGGGGCGCTGCTGGTCCTTCCGACCTGACTGATGGCGCTGAAGCGCACATATTGGCCCTTTTTCTCCATGGGCATGAAAACATAATAATTCAATAAACTCAAATGGGAAAAAAAATTATTTAGGGTCAAACCAAAGGCAACGAATTCCTCGCGCCTGAATCTAGGGCCATTTCCTGCCCAAGGCGACGAATTCCTCGTGCCTGTTTAGGGTCGATTCCCAACCCAAAGCGACAAATTAACGCGCCTGATTTGGGGGAGTTAGGGTCATTTCCTACCCAAGGCGACCCGCACCTATTTAGGGTGGCGACCTCCGGAGGGCCAACCAACCCAAGGCGACGAATTAACGCGCATTGTGGCAGTTCGCAGATGGCGTCGTCGTCGCTGTGGTCGTCACCCAGCCACATGATGGACTTGGGGGCTCCATAGGGTCCATGGGGAAGCCAAGGTGATACCTATTGTAGGAGTCAAGGTGTATCGGCACCTTCATCATGTTGATACCCTGGACCTTAGCTCCTGCAGACGGAGAATTGGAACGAGGCGTCAATTCTCCTGCAGTCTGGGCGTCGTCGTCGTCCGCAGGCCGTCACATCGCCTTGGTGGCCTTGGCGTCGGCAGAATTCTTTTGAAGAGGTTGGGGGCAGGGCAACCTCCAAGCTTCCCTTGGCATGCACGACCCCAATCCCATGAAATCCAAGACTTCCTCTCGAATTTGGGTTTCTCCAAAGAATTCCGTCATCCTTGCCTCAGCCATGACACAATCTTGCGTCCTAGGCAAGAGATGAAGGTGTATGTAGACAAAGAAAACATGTAGACAAGTATTATGTATATGTAACACTTTTATACTATAAAATAGTATAGAAAAGTGGCCGAAATGAAGGCGGCGGCGTCGCCGCCATCAGAAAATCTGACGGCTACGAGTCGTCGCCATCAGGATCTCCACTGGGATCCTGCCCAAACTGGGCCAAACAGTGGTTTTTTGGCGAAAAACAGTGAAATATAGTGATTTTTGAGCCGAAAACACTCATTTCGCGTGTCTCCCCCCAACGCGTCGCGTAGCCGACACGACGCGTTTCTGTCCCAATTCAAACTATATATGAAGAGGCCCACTGTTGGGCCACACCATGGGCGCCTGGCGGATTCCTGGGATCGCCTCAGGATTTTTTGAAAAATTTGTGAACGTGACTGATTTCGCAAAAATTGACCTTCGCGGAACGCCGCGAAAAAGGTCACGTCATATTCCTTTTTTTCAAAAAACGATAAATCAATAATAAAGTTGATTAAAACCTCCAGAAATCGAGAAATAAAACCTCGATCTGGGGCTCCGTCGCGCAGGCGACGATTGTCGTCGCCGGCCCAAAAATGACGAAAAATGACGATTTCTGGGGTATTTTACAGAAATCCCACAGAAATCGAGATGCCGTAATCAGCCCAGGCAAATTCCTGAGCCAGTCTGGCAAAGAGCGCCACAGGCTGGGCAGCGGGTATGGGTGAGGCACCCCATACCGCTTCAAGACCACACACCGCAACGAAGACAGGCACAAGCCGCACACCGCCAACACACAGGGAGCACAACCCACCGCCTCACACCGGCAACAACACCGACCACCACCACTAGCAGATCCGAGCCAGGAATGGCGGGGAACTGCACCCAGGGTCCGGGCCAGGGTTCACGGGGGACCACCCATTACCACCAGCAGCAGACCCCAGCCAGGAATGGCAGAGAACTGCGTCCATGGCCCTCAGCCAGGATTGGCGAGGGACCACCCATCAGAACCACCAGCAGCCCCAAGCCACGAATGGCCGGGAACTGTGCACAGGGCCCACAGCCAGGTTTGGAGAGGGACCCTCCGCCACAGCCGGCAGGAGACCCCCGCCAGTAATGGCGGGGAACTGCAGCCTGGACCCTCACCCAGGATTGGCGAGGGACCACCCGCCAACGCCATCAGCAGACCCAAGCCAGGAATGCGGGGAACTGCACCCAGGGCCCTCAGCCAGCGGGGGCCCACCCACTACCACTACACGTAGGTCAAAACCAATCAGTCATCAAGGACGCACACACCACACCCACAGAAACACACACACCGAAAACACCACAAAAGGGACCAGGAACACAACACCACACAGCACAACACACGAACCGGTGGCGCTGTGGCAAAATGCTGGTCTGGGTGCTTAGTGCCGGTGGCTCGTTGGCGCTGCGTGGCCTACTCTTGGCCTAGCGGTGAGTTGCTACGTGGTGATAGTCTTCCAGGTGGTGTGCTCTGGGTGTCTCAGCCGTGGGGCTGTGTGGCCCATTGTTGTGCGTTCCCTGTGTGGTGCTGGCGGTTGGCCGTCTGTAATTTACATGGTGGGCGAGGCTTGTCGGGTCTGGTCTCTTGTGGTTCTTGTGCTTGCGTAGGGGGGTTGCCGGTTGCCGCTAGCTCGGTCCGGCTTGGGGCGCTGTGG
Source organism: Eutreptiella sp. 'Long Island Sound 2002' (assembly GCA_964036045.1). NCBI lineage: Eukaryota > Euglenozoa > Euglenophyceae > Eutreptiales > Eutreptiaceae > Eutreptiella > Eutreptiella sp. 'Long Island Sound 2002'. Next base: position 63,134,508 of record OZ038380.1, on the reverse strand, counting down.
GGTGGCGTTCCTTGTCTATTTCGGGTGCCTGTCTTGGTGTGTCGCGTCTTGTGTGATGTGGCCTGTCCTCCCTGTGTGCGGCCTGCTGCTCCTGTTGCGGGGCTGCTTCGGGGTGGTCCTGGTTGTGCTTGTTGGTGTTGCATTCGGCTGCCAGTTACCGGGGTTGGTGTTGGTGCCGGCGGTGTCGTTGCTTCTGATTTCGGCCTAGCGCCGGTGCATTTCTGGGCGTGGGCCCTCGCCACTCCTGGTGGAGCGCCTGGCAGGCATTGTTGTTTGGCTTGTGCGCCCGTCCCGGTGGTGGGTTCTGCTTGTCGTCTTCCGTGTTGGTCGTCTCCTTGCCAATCGTGGCGGAGGGGCTTGAGTGCCGTTGCCCGTCTTTCCTAGCTGGGGTCTGCCGTCGGGGTCGCTGGGTGGTTCCTCGCCATTCGTGGCTGAGGCCCTGGGTGCTGGTTTCCATGGGTGGGGGGTGTCCTGCGTCGTGTGTGCTGATGCAGCGAGCGGGTGTGTGTGGCACTCGCTGTCTGTTGCGTATGTGCTTTCGCGTGTCTTGTGTGCTTGCGGCGCCTGTGTTGGTGTTGGTGTGGGTGTGGCGTGGCCGTGTCCTCGTCGTGCGCTGGTGTGTGTGTGCGTGTGTGTGTTCTGTGTCAGTGGAGGGTCTCTGGGTGATAGTCCCCGCCTCTCTGGTCTGGGGCTTGCGGCTGGTGTGGGCGCCAGTCCCTGGGTGCAGATCTCCGCCATTCCCGGCTCGGGTCCGATGGCGGCGGTGGTAGTTGGTCCCTCGCGAATCCTGGCTGAGGGCCCCGGGATGCTGTTCCCCGCCATTCCTGGCTGGAGTCTGTTGCCGCTGGCTTGGGGTTGTGCTTCGTGTGTGTTCGTGGTGTGCGGCGTGTGCGTTCGGGTGTTGTTGTGTGTGGTGTGGTGTTCGTGGTCCCTCCTGTGGTGCCTTCGCTGTTTTTGTTTGTGTGGCTGTGGCATATGTGTCCCTGTTGCATGAGCGATTGCGTGTGCGTTCTGTGGGTGGGTTCCCGCCAATGCTTGCTGAGGGCCCTAAGTGCAGTTCCCCGCCATTCCTGGCTGGGGTCTGCTGCCAGTGTTTGTGGGTGGTCTCTCGGCAATCCTGGCTGAAGTCCCTGCGGGCAGTTCCCCGCCATTCCTGGCTGGGGTCTGCTCCTGCTGGGTGAAGGTGGTTGGTCCTCGCCAAACCTGGCTGAGGGCCCTGGGTGCAGTTCCCCGCCACTCCTGGCTTGGTTCTGCTGCCAGTGTTGGTTAGTGGCCCCTCGCCAATTCTGGCTGAGCGCCCCTGCGCGCAGTTCCCCGCCATTCCTGGCTGGGGTCTGCTATTGGTGGTGGTGGGTGGTCCCTCGCCAATCCTGGCCGAGGGCCCTGGGTGCAATTCCTCATCATTCCTGGCTCGGGTCTGCTACCCTTGGTGGTGGGTGCTCTTACCGGCCTGGGGCAGTAAGTCGTGGTCTGTGTGTGTTCTTGGTCAGGACACCTGAACACACCCAACATGCGCCGACACCAACTGCCGCACGCCGACCACCAACACACCCACCCAACAAAACCGACACCATACCCCCCGCCAGGATAGGCGGGAAACCACCCAACACCGCCAGCAAGCCGACAAAGCCCTCAGCCGACACCACCAATCACCCCCACTCCCGGAAAAGGGGAAACCCACGGCAAAGGACACAGCCGCCAGCCACACATGGGAACAGCAGGCCACCTTCACAGAACCAGCGCAGACGGCAAGAAGCCGCCGGTACCAGCCCGCAGCCTCTAACGTGAGGAACCTTAGCCACACACACGGCTGCCGGACCCCACAGAACCAGACCCAGACACACACACCGAGCCCGGAACGACAAGCCCAAACCAAACCCGACAATGCTCCGGTATGACAGGAACCACCGCCGCCACCACAGACCCCAAACCATCGCCTCCAGCCACACCACCACCAACATCCCAGAGAGAAGAGAAACACCGCAACCTACCACCTTGCGCCCACGACCAGGAGAGGCGAACGCCCCCGCCCAGAATCGGTCACCGACCGCCCACGAGGACCCACTAGCAGCCCCCGCCAAGGGCAATACAGGAACGCTCAACCAAGACCGACCGGCACGTGGCCCCAGCCAGGAGCCACGACACAGCCAGCACCCACACCTACCCTGGCCAGGGGCAGCAGAATACGACAGCCACAAGCACAACCACGGGACCGCTCAGCGCCACACCCACAGGCACTGCCACCAGACCTGCAGCGGAGAAAGAGGAGGGACCAGCACGAACCAGCCTCGTAACACCAGCGGCAGGCTCCAGACCAGAAAGACAAGCCACACCCAACCACACGGGGCACAACAAGACAGGCACCCCTGACGACACGGGGAACGCCACCCCACACCACCCCAAACCGGACCGAGCCAACAGCAACCTCCGCAAGCAGGCACACAAACAGCGAGAGGCCAGGCCCCACAAACCCCGCCCACCACGCCAACGACAGACGGCGAAGCACCATCGCCACACACCAAACACAACAACCGGCCACAGACCCCAACGGTGGAAACACCCACTGCACACCACCCGGAAGACCAGCACCACACAGCGACTCACCACCACGCGCCATCAGGCACCGCCAGGCCAACAGCAGGCCACGCAGCGCCGACCAGCCACCGGAACCCAGCACCGACAAGGACAGCAGAACAAACCCCAAACGCCACCACCAACCTACGGACACCAACCACCAGCAAATCCACCCAACATAATTGACACCACATCTCAGCCAGGGGAAGCAGGGAACTACACGCAAACACCCCGCCAGGATTGGCGGGAAACCGCCCAACACTGACACCAGGCCCTCCAGGCGCTCAGCCAGGAATGGCGGGACCAACACCAACAAACACCCCCACACCATGAAAAGGAGGAACCAGCACCCAGGTCAACAGCCGCCAGCCCCACACAAGAACAGCAAGCCACCCCCACGGAACCACCGCAGGCAGCAAGATGCCTCCAGTAGCAGCCCCCAGCCAAGAACATGAGGAACCACACCCACACACACGGCCGCCCAACCTCACAGATCGCACGCTCACACAGCCACTGAGCCCTGAAGGAAAACCCCAAACCAAACTCCACAACACACAAGTAAGACCCAAACCACCGCCGCCGACACAGACCCGAAACCAGCATGTCCAGCCACACCACAACCAACATCCCGGAGCGGAGAGAAACACCGCAACCTGACACCCGGCGCCCACGACAAGCCATAACGAGACACCCCCACCATATCACACACCAACAACAAGCCGTTGGCAACCCCCCTCACACAACCACGCCCGCCAGGGGAGGCCAGGCAAGTGCAAAGCAAACCGCACCCACCACACCAGCGAAACACCGTGCAACCACCACCACTGCACGCCATCTGACTGCCGCACTGGCAGCCCCATAACGGCAACAACCAGCACACACCACACAGAAGACCGCCCAGCATCAACAAGCTACCAACCAGCCACAAAGCGCCACGCACCACCAAACACCAGAACACCACACCGAAGCCCGCCTACAGACACCACGACCCACCAGCTCAGCAACCACCAACAGACCACAAAGCGCCAGCCCCACAAGCACCACAACAGGCCACCACCGCCACAGGAGGGGCGGGCCACGGGAAGGCCCGCACCCAGGCCAAGCCCGCCGGGGAAGAAGCGCGGGCACAGCGAGACACACCACAGGGTCCACGCTTTAACGCCCCAGCCCCCTGAACCACATGACAGCATTACCCACACCCGGCACGCCCACCTGGCCGGACCGCGTCACGCAAGTCACACACGCCAGTAGAGAAATCAAGCAGCACCCAGACCACCACCAGCACCCAAAAACGACGAGTAACACCGCCCCAACACGTTCCAAGACCATCCCTCTACGCCACCAGCATCACCCACACCCTAACACCCCCACCACCCGGCAACAGCAGCAGCCGAAGAACGGAACTGACACCGAGCCTACCTGCACACCAAAATGGGCAAGCACCCCACAAACCACATCCATGGCACCAACGCCCACACCTCCTCGCACCGCACACACAGTGGCCGCCCACCGGCCACCGGGCCCCACACCACCGACGACCACCAAACAACGACACACCACCACGCACCACCAGGCACCACTACACCACACCACAGGCCACTGACAAGCGCCAAGACCCAACAGCGGACCAACACACAAGAAAAACAACCGCAGGCGGCGAAGCGCAAAAAACAACCCAGATCAGTAACCGACCACAGCCCCACCGACCACGACACCAACATCCCCGGGAAGCGGACCACCACAGGACAGCCCCACAACACACCACCGCTGGACCATGAACACCCGCCAGCCCGCCGCGGCCCCAGTGCCCTCCAAGCACTCTTCAAGCCATCGAGGCCAGCTCACGCAAACCCCAACCAGCACCACAACCCCACCACCTGAACCCTACGCGGACGACAAGCGCCGAGCGGGCGCGGCAACTGTCCAGGCCAACCAGCACAACGCACGCCAACCACCACACCACGGGGACGAGGGGTCACAGGACACAGCAGAGCGGGCACGCCACCACCCACATGCACCGCCCAGCCTACTGTACACAGCCTCGTGGAACAGAAACCACACCGTCCCCCCACTTCCCCCAACAGGTTGCGCCGCGGAGCCCACTGCCCGTGGGTCAACGACTACAACGTCCTCCAAGCCATCCAACACCTACCTGCGGTCCTGACCCCACTTTCACACGCCCACCAACAGTGCCCGTGCTCGCAGGAACCCGATCATCACATGCAGCCCCACTCGATGTCCCCAGACGAGACGGAGGACCACCAAGAGAGCAGCAGCAGAAGGGACCGGATGGCACCGCCACGCTCCCACCATTCCTGCCACCCAGAGACATCTACGCCACGCTAGCCAGCACCCTAGCCAAACCCATAGACGCCGAGCAGTACTATCAACAGGTTCTCCAAGAACTCCCAGCGACCCAGGTAACTCTCCAGGAATGGAGGCAAGAGAAGGGGGGCGACAACGAGTGGGGCCCCCAGGACGACCCCCTCTGGGAGGACACTTACAGCACCCTGGACGCCTTCCTGGAAGCAGCAGACTCCATCTACCCCCGCCCGCCTGAAGACACCCGGCATGGTATCCACCCCCTAAACAAAAACCCACAGGGGAGGACGTCTGAGGACGACGCCGCCAGCACCATCACCATACAGCAAGACCCCTAGAACGCAACGGGTTACCATGTCACCTGCAGCGATCTGGCACCACACCCCCGCACCTCGCCAACCCCCCACCACATCTTTGCCACTATCAGAGCAGGGCTGCAAGAAGCAAGGGCCCCGCAGCAACCAGACAACCAGATGCCCCAAGCGCTGCCCCCACCCACCACACAGGAACGCCCCAACCAGGAGCCCCTTGCACATCCCATCACCAGGATGGAACTCCTTCTGCAGCACCGCACCACCCCGGACCACAACTGGTACCGAAACCTGCCACGGGAACGAGCGGTCTACAACAGTATCCTCCGCTGGGAGGAAATCACACCGAGACTCAAAGCGATCTGCCTCCATTGGGTCACCGAACCCACCGACTCCTGGACACTGCCAGTTGACCGCCAGCACCTCCTCCTCAGCGTCCAAGGGGATGCCACCATCACACCAAATGGTGAAGACCCCATAACGACGACCCCTGCCCACATCACCGACCTGCTTCCACAAGAATCTCCAACACCGCTGACGGTACACCGAGGCCCCACCCTGTGCCAATCCATGGTCATCACCTACCCCGCCCTTAGCGACCACAGACAAACCTGGCATCACAGGTGCGAGGACATCCGCGGAGACCTCCTTCAAGAGCACCTAGGCCTCACGCGCACACACCACACCCTCCACCCGGTAAGAGGGATAGCCCCGGCCCCGCACGGCGGACACGTCCCAGGGGTTATGGGCATACACTATGCCCAAAAACGCACAGGCAGCCGAGGACATCAAGGCCACCCTATCCATCCAGCAAACGCAGATCCAACCCGCACAACGCAACACCCAACGAGGCTACACCATTTTCTGGGCATACCAAGACCATGACACTCTCACCCCACAGCCAGGAGCCCCCCCCCTGGACCTTAACACCACCGCCCTCTTCCAAACCGAGACGGCGGCAGCCACCCAGGTGGGAGCCCTGGAGACCTGGAGCTCACGATACCTGGTCAAAACCAAAGTAACGCCGCACACAACGAGCGAAGAGAAACCCCAAGCGACAAAACCACTCCGGCCCCCACTAAAACTGGACACAGCAGGGGAACCCTCCCACGACGAATGGGCAGCCCACTACATAATTCCACACACCACCACGCGCAAGAAGAACGCTGCCAAGATCATCGTCACCCGCCACCTCCCCCACACCACCCAAGTGTACGAACTGACAGCCCCCAAACATTCTCATCACCCAGCGCGGGCACGACAAGCGGTACACCATACAGGCGAAAGCGACCGCCGCAACCACCCTGTAAACATGGGCAACACGGGGAGATCTCGCGCACCCCACCCTCCATCACGCCCTCTGCTGGTCCACCCCTCTTCACATGGCACCAGGCCCCAACAAGAAGCCCAAACAAGCAGGCTTGCAGACCCGTGCCCAAGAGGCCCAACACCGAGACGAGGCACAAAGCAGGGCCCGCACTGTCCACGATGACCCCACTATCCCGCGGATAGGCAATTTTCACACCAGGGTGTCAGATGCCATCCACAACCGCACAATCACGGGCATCATTGTGGACTGCCTGAGCCTGGTGGCGTCACGGGCGGACGCCGTGTGGATCAGCGAGGGACGCTCCCAAACACAGGCGGTGGCCCGCCTCGACGACATCCAACCCCATAAACTGCAGCGCGCCGTTGGACCCTTCGCCGTCCACATTACCCCATATGGCATCGACCACTCCCGTTGTGCGCACCACGACCCACCCTGCTTCAACCCGTGCAACTCAGCCCTGCGCCAGCCACTGGCGGCCCCCACCATATCAGGCAGCATGTATCTGGACACAGTGCCAGGGGACCCAGGCATATACATCCTGCCGATATGGTCCAGGGAACACGCGGTCTCCCTGCACAGGGTGGAATCCCTCACCCTCGGACTGCCCCCACCCAGACACCACCATCAACACATCCCGGGGAACAAAGGGTCGTAGGCAACACAGGGGGGAAAAGAGGCAGACCAACGCGCTCTAACCCACATCACAGTCCACCCCACGGCCCACCCGCCTACAGATTTCGGCACAGAGTGCCACATCCTGCTGGAGGGACAAGCCCAGCACGTCATCACCGCCGCAATCTACGCCTTTGCCGCCCACGAACTTCACCAGGACCCCACTACCATTTCAGCAATGTCTCCACCACTGCAGGGCCCCAAAGACCCAGTGGCGCTCCTCAACTTTGATCAACTCCTCCGCCACAGAGCCAACCAACACCTCCACCCCTCCCGAATGGAAGTAGCCGTCGCACCGTGGGACACCCTCGACGCACCCCCCCAACGACCGCCATCCACATCCTGAAACCGGACGCCCAGTGGTGGGTACTCCACTCGGCACACGGAGTCCTCGTAGCAGCCCAGGTCTACACCCCAGAAAGAGACCCAAAGGACTCCCCGCGAGGCCGACAGCTACTCCTCCAAGCCACCACTGCCACAGGCCGACAGGGCGCCCCATGCAAAGCCCTCTACACAGCGATGTACTGGGCCCAAGGGTCCCCCAACGGTCCAGACACGCCGGAACCCACCGAGGCCCGGGTCATGCAGGCGAAGGCCATGAGGAACTACCACCCCCACCATCCCTTTGGAGGACAGCCCATCGGCACTACCATGGTCCACAGACCCCCCAGAAACAGTACGGAAACTCGCGGACCTCACACGAAACCGCGCGAAGGCAACCATGCAAACATTGGCGGAACCCCTGCTGCGGGACCCTGGCCAGCACGCTACTGATCCCTTCTTCCAAGCCCAAGCCCACCTCCAGTCCCGCTGAAACAAGCACGGCAAAAAAGGGACACACCCGCCCCTAGCTCCCAACAGGCCAGAGTAGACGGCAAAGCAACAGCCATTCACCCCTCAACACCCGCCCAAGCCTCTCCCCCCAACCTGGCAAACGCCCCGCTGAACTCTCCCGCCCACTCAGACCAGGCATCCGCATCATCCTCCCTCCCACCACAGGCACCGCCACAGGCCAAAACATACACAGAATTCCAACAGGGCACGAGAGTCCAACAGCCATTCAGCAACGACTGTTGCGAGGGCACGATCCAATACCGCCTTAAGGGCAAGGGCCCAAACAGAGGGGTGCAAATCCGGCTGCAATGGCACTGCCACCCCCGGCTCAACCAACGCAGCGCCCTGGACAAGGTAGAGGGCAACACCTTGGAGCTCACGAGCGCCCAACCCATCCGACACGTCACCCCCGAGGACAAGGCGCAGGGGGGCACCAAGTACACCGGGGAAAAGCCCCCGGAATGGAACCAGGGCCTACCCCCAGGACGTCCAGCCAAACGCCCATTGCCCAGCAAGAAGTCCCTGAGCCCCGGTCCTCCTTCCTGACAGGGCAGAGGGCCGGGGATGGAGGCCCCTACAGCCCTTGCCCGCGGCCACCGAGGTCACCATCAACCTCCTTGACGTCAACCACCAAGCCATCACATACTTGAAGGATGCCACTGCCGACCTCCAAGAACTGCCGATGGCACAGGGGGCAAATTGGGTCCCCTACCTTCTCACTTTCCAGGAGCACGGCCTTCAGCGCGACGACCCTCCGGAACCCACCCCCATATGTACCCTGGACCGGAAAGCATACAAATACTACTGGCACAAGGGGACCACCTTGTATACCCGGGTGGGCATCCAAGTCCGCCTCGTCCACCACCTCAGGATCTCGGGGAGACTGAGCGTCTACGAAGTCCTCGGGGCCCGACGGCAACTAAATGTCATCAACACCCACGTCCCATTTGGCGACGCAACGGAGCTCTTCCTCCAAGCCCTGGATGAAGCATACCCGCAGATGGCAATGCTCGCCCCCACCATCATCATCGGCGATGTGAACGCCGCCCCAACCCCGGCGGACCGAGAGGGACAGGCCACGCCCCAATACCATGCAGTCCGCGGAACCATCGACATGCTGGGGCTCATGGACTTGACCGCTGCCCTGAAAGGCCAGGCATCCCACTCCCCCCACCAAACGGAGGCCGCCCCCTCCCGCATCGATGTGTGCTACGTCGACCCCACCACCATCATCCCGGAACAGGCCCGGTACGGCCCGCTCCTGCTGGGACCAACACGCCACAGGCCCTTACACCTCCGCCTCACCATGGCAACCCCTCCTCCCAACCCCCCGGAGGATGCGGACCAAGGCTCGCCGCCCTCCCCTGAAAATGCCCCCACTGCACGACAAGCAAGCCTGGTCCCAGTACCACAGGGCAATAGACCGCGCCCGGCTCAACCAACAGGACCCCAGCAACCTACTCACAGCCATGCCCATGGCCGCCGCCGCATGCGGCTTCCAGCAGCAACCCCAGGCTGAGGACGACCGCACACCCACAGCCCTGGGAGATATGCCCAATGTCCTTTGGCATGCGAAGCAACACTTGGCGACCCTCCTCCACAACGATACCCCGCAAATCTGCTACAACATACACGACTGCAGAACGGAGATAGCCCACATCAGGGCTGACCTGCAGCAGTGGCACACCACAGACAACAGCGCAAAGCCCAATAACAGGAGCGATATGCGCGCCACGGACTCCCCTACAAAGCCATACGTGACCTCGACAACGCCATGACCGACACGAGCCACCGCACCATTACCACAGTCCGGCAGGCAGACAGCTCCCTCACCAACAACCCGGCCACGGTACCCCACGCCACCAGGACAGCTTTTTCCACCAACGAACCCCCAACCAGGACACACGGGACACAGACATCCAAAACAAAATCGAACACCTCCCCCAGGTTTTCAATAGCGCCCAGAGGTGGCAACTAGAGAAACGCCCCTTCACCATCCACGAAGTCCGGAAAGTCATTCAGAGTTTCCAGAAACACAAAACGCCAGGCTACGACGGCCTCCCTGCAGAGGCGTACTACCACCTCCCCGCCCACCTTCTCTTTCCCCTCGCCCAACGCCTGTGGGGCATCGTCAGGGGACAGATCCCTCTACGACCGGACTCGGCCAACGTTGTTCGCCCCCTCTACATAAAGGAGGACTGGGCCAACCCAGACAACTGGCGCCCCATAGTGTGTGCAGTCACGGAGGTCAAGATCCTCTGGACTGTCCTCCTGCGCCGCGTCCGCCCCCATCTGGACCTCCACATACCCGCCAGCCTTTGGGTGGTTACCCTGGGTTCGTCCCCACACGACGCCATCTTCCTCCAGGACACCGTCGCCAACATGGACCCGTGGGACCTCATCATCGCCTCTCTCCTCGTCAGGGAGTCTTCTCGAACACCGCCTGGCTCCCCTTGGAAGCAGTCTGGAAAGCCTGGGCCTCCCTTTCTACAACTTCACCTTGAAGGACATCCGCACCCGCAAGTACACAGTCCACACTGGGGCAGGCCTGACCCCCTTCCTTGCGCCGGGCAGCGGGGTCCCACAGGGAGGAGCAGAAGGGCCCTTCCTGTAACTCCTTATGACATTCCCTTTGGCCCTTACCATCGAGGGGGACCACCCAGCCTACGCGCCCTACCCCCTCCCCTCCCCCGTGGTGGGTTTTGCAGACGGCACCAACCTCACGGTCACACACGACCCACACGAACCCCACACACCAGATGACGGACCCACGATCACCCAGCAAGTCAACAACTTACTGGACATGACCATCTCCTACCTCTTGCACAACAACCTCATCGTCCACCGTACCACGTCGGTAGCCATGATCAGAGGGGCAGCCACGGCCCCCACTCTAAGGCCACAAGGGCCCCTCCTGAACGTTGTGGAAGCCACAAACCACTTGGGAGTGATCCAGACAGCCGGCGCTGACGATACCACCCTCCCCCCGAAATTGCAGTCACACCAAGCCCACCTCCCACGATATGCGTCCCTGGTCACCAAAGCCCTCTTCCTATCTCACCAAAGCTTGGCGTACTACCTCACGGGGGTTTTGAACGACCCCATAGGCTTCCAAGCACTCCACTCAACACGGCCCACCACCGCCCTCCAACCGGCCACATGCGCCGTCACCAAGGCATGGGCGGCAGACGGGGGCTGGCCAACCTCCATACCCACCCGAGCCATCCATGCGGCATGGCCGCATCCTGGGGACGCCATAGGGGATGAGGTGAGGGCAGCCTACAGCAGACACACCGCGCTCCTCCTCCACCGCATGACCCACAACCACTCCCCGGAGGTCCGCGCAGTCGCCAAAATTAGAATCCAGGCCGCGCAACGAGCCCGCAACACATGCCCATGCTGGATACTCCACCAGACAGGCATGCCCACCAACACCAACACCCGCATCTGCAACCAACTGCAGCTTTTACTCCCTTCCCCACACCCCCCAATCCTGACCAACCACACCTGCCAGAAGGACGGGCCACTGGCAGTCGAAGGACACTGAGGACTTACGGAGATTGGACTGATCATCGAATCAATGAGTATTGCCGCTTGCATGCTTGCAGCTAAGGTTGTTTACAGACTACTGTGTAACGGAAAGAAAATGGACATCAAACAAATAATCAATGAGAAGGAATTTTGAACAGTTACAGCAGTCTTTGTGAAGCTGGATACTCAGATCCAGGAGAATCTGAAGCGCTGAAGACCAAAATTCAAGAACGTTGAGAGTCTGTAGCGACTGGAGCTGTCAAACGAATGGTGCCTGCAAACTCATCATTGCTATTGCAGGTTCCACCGAGAACATCCCCCAGTCCCGGTCCTCCCCGCAGATGAGGAGATGACCATGGACACTGGGTACTTGGAGAAGGCACTGGAAGATGCCTTCGTGATGGTGGCAAAGTAGGAGTTCAGAGATTTGCCTATCACCAACACCATCGAGTCCTGGCTCAACGAAAGGGATGTGGTCCGAACGACAGAACCAATTGCCTCACGGTCTGAGACAGCCATCCACGTAGATGCGCTCACCACTGCTCTTGCGGTAAGGAAATTGCGACACTTAAGGGTGATAATGAGGCGATTGGAATTAAACAAGAAAGGATTCTCTCTTTTTTCACTAGATTTGGGCCGCCTCGCTCCCCTGTTGCCATCCTGTCGCCTCCCTGCCGCCTCCCTGTCGCCTTTTTGGCACTTTTTGCCCCCTGTCGCTCCCCTGTCACTTGCCTGTCGCTTTCTTGTCGCTCCCCTGTCGCTCCCCTGTCGCTCCCCTGTCACTTCTCTGTCGCTTTCCTGCCGCCCTCCTGTTGCTATTCTGTCCTCTCCTGTCCCTTCCTGTCGTTTCCTGTCACCATGCTGCTTTTTTCCTGCCGCCTTCCTGTTGCTCTCCTTTCACCCTCCTGTTGCTCCTTCCTGTTGCTGTCCTATCGCTACTTCCTGTTGCCTCCCTGTTGCCCTCCTGTCGCTTGCCTGTCGTCTTCCTGTCGCCTCCCTGTCGCCCCCCCATCGCTTCCCTGTCGCCCAATGTGGTAACCTGTCGCTCTCCTGTCGCTTGCCTGTCGCTTGCCTGTCGCTTGCCTGTCGCCTTCCTGTCGCCTCCCTGTCGCCTCCCTTTCGCCTCCCTGTCGCCCAACGTGGTAACCTGACGCTCTCTTGTCGCTTGCATGTCGCTTGCCTGTCGCTTGCCTGTCGCCTTCCTGTCGCCTCTCTGTCGCCTCCCTGTCGCCTCCCTGTTGCCTCCTTGTCACCCAATGTGTTACCCCGTTGCGCCCCTGTTGCATTGTTGTGGCTTGCCTGTCGCTGTCCTCTCGGCTGCCTTTCGCCTACCTGTCGCTTCCCTTTCGCTTTCCTGTTGCCTGCCTGTCGCCTTTTTGGCGCTTTTTGGTGCGAGGAAAAAAGAAACCTTGTCGTTGTTGAGATCTTTCCCTTTTGCCTTGTGTTTCATCATCTTGTGGGTGGCAAGCATATCCATCATTGTTGTCTCACTCTTTGATCTCCCATTTATCTGTGCAAATGGCATGATTTGGTTGTGAAAAGCAATTGGACGCGGAAAGCCACAAACACCTCAAACGGGGAGTTCCATAGTAACAAAAATGTTCTTTGTTCAGGCCAAATTGTCACATTGCGCCTTAGCGAACCTCCCCAAGGGTGTGCAAAGCAATGATGCAAATCGCAGTTCAATGCTCCAATCGTTTGCATTGCTTGACAATCCTAAATACCCAACACCCTTGTTGATCTACTATGCACATTTGCATTGCCGCTCAGCTGTAGGCTAGCAACCATTTTGTAAAATCAAACTGAATCTCATAATTATGTAGTGCACACGCCGCCAAGAAAAAGTAGGCCAGCTCGTTATATTCGTACGATGCACCTCGACTCTTGACTCGATGAAAAAGGCCAAACTTCTTAATGTTGGAGAATGCATTCTCAGTAGCAATGCGCTCCTGAGGTGCAATGATGAAAGAGCATTCTACTATACAAATCAAACACACATCTGTTTGGCTATTTAGGATCCTCACAACATCCTCACGCACCAAAGCCTACCAACCAACTTGCTTTTTTCAGCCCGTGCTTTTGCTGATGCAAAATAGGCTTCAATTTCTATTCCATACGCTGCCATTGTATCCTTTTTTTTGGCGGCCCAGATTTTACCGATGCAAAAACAGCTTGAACATACAATCTACCTCTGCTCCTGCCCAGCCAGAAAAATGTCCCATCATACGTTCAATACCCATTCCGCAAATGACACTCACAGCAAGCGCGAACTCGCAAATGATACTCACAGCACGCGCCGACACTCAAATGACACTCACAGCACGCGCTGACACTCAAATGACACTCATAGCACGCGCCGACACTCAAGTGACACTCACAGCACGCGCCCGCACTCAAATGAGACTCACAGCAGGCGAGAAACATTCAAAAAACACTCACAGCACGGGCCGACACGCAACTGACACTCACAGCACGCGCAAACACGGAAATGACACTCACAGCATGCGAGAACACGCAAATGACACTCACAGCACGCGGGACCACTCAAATGACACTCAGAGCAAGCAGCAGCAGCAGCAGAAGCAAGCTGTAGCACCACCACCAGCAAGCAGCAGCAGCACCATCCATGGGCATGCATCAGCAGCACCAGCCGCAGCAGCAAGCAGCAGCAGCACCACCACCAGCAAGCAGCAGCAGCGCTAGCAGCAAGCAGCAGCAGATCCAACACACAAGGCGGCAGCGGAAGCTTCAGCAGCAGCAGCGGCAAGCAGACCTTGGACCTCGGCCCTGTCTTCTTTTCATTTTCTTTTCTTCCTTCTCTTCTCTGCTCCTTCCTCTTGTGCTCCTTCTTCGTCTTTTTTGTCACCTTCTTCCTGTCTTCATATTCTTCCCTCCTATTATTCTTCTCCTTCTTCTTCACTTGCTTCCTGTGTCGCCCTGCACACACAGAACAGACAGAAAAATTCAACCACTACTCTTAATCCAACGGATCCAACAGAACAGACACAAAACAAAATTGAACAGTTGTAAATTGCATACCTGTACACAATTTTCTTCATATCGGGGTTGCCGGTGGGGTTAGGGATTACCGGTCGGCTTGCGCGCTGCTAGCTATTCATTTAAACCATCATTATGTCACAAAGCAAAGATATTTTTCTGTTGAAAAACAATGGAATGCAGTGATTCCAAAAAAGATTAAAAATCACCAAACCGTAAAAATCTATCCCTGAAACAATGAAATGACATCTCAATAAGGATCCAAATAAATGTAAAACATTGGTTCTCATTTTCTTCACATATATCCACCTATATAAAACTCCATGTACTATTTTGTCTCCCTTGTCCTCTTCTACAAGCCTGTCGCTCTCCCTTCGCCTTCCTGTCGCCTTCCTGTCGCCTTGCCGTCGCAAGAAAACACCCCGCTGCTCTCCTGTTGCTCTCCTGTCGCTCTCCTGTCGCTTTCTCCTGTCGTTTCCCTGTCGCTTTCCTGTCGCCGCTAGCCCTGTTGCCCTCCTGTCGTCCTCCTTTTGCTTTCCTGTCGCTTATCCTGTCGCTATGTGCTGTTCCCTGAGGTTCCCTGTCGTCTCCCTGTCGCCACCCTGTCGCCGCACTGTCGCCCTCCTGTGGCCCTCCTGTCGCAGCTCTCCTGTTGACTTCCTGTCGCCTGTCTGTCGCTTCCTGTCGCTTTCCTGCCGCTTTCCTGCCGCTTTCCTTTCGTCTTCCTGTCGCCACCCTGTCGTCTTCTTGTCGCCACCCTGTCGCCTTCCTGTCGCTCCCTGCCGCATTTCACCGTCGCTTGCTTCGCGTGGCCCGAATCTACTAGAGAAAGAACTTTCGCTCCTCCCCCTTTGCTCCAAAGGGTCAGCCGGCCGGATCTGCAAGTTTCACAGCCACTGAAGTTTTTTCACTCACGCCAACCACAGATTCCAGAGGGGAAGATGAGAAAATCACCAGGACAAAATGAGCGTTTTTTGGAAGCAAGGAAAACACCAAAAAAGGAAAAATTGATGGAGGAAAGGTTCAGCGATCCAATGATTGCTGCTCATGTGTTGTTGGCACCGAGTTGTTTGGGTGCCGCCGGCGCCTCAGATGCTGCCAAGGTAAACCCAGTTTTGGCCGATGGTGATCGCATCGAAGGCATTATCAACCTTGTGAGGGCCAAACTTAGAGTAATTGTAAAATAACCGAAATACAATGGTCATCCTCGCAGGTGTGTTATTTTGAAGTGGGACCTTTCCCTCTTTGTTGGAAAGAATACGCTTCGTGACAATGAGAAGCTTGACGCTCTTTTTGAGGGCCTGGAGGACCTTTTCCGGGACATCTGGATTAAATCCTACACCAATAGGGCTGACTCCCCTAACCCACTCACTTATAGTAAGCTGTTTTGTCTGCTTGCGGGAAGAGGAAGTAGGTAGCCAGAAGACCACTATGGGACCCTGCGGACCTCATTCCCAAACATTCTGATGCTCATTCTCCACGAGCTTCAGAACAAGCAGCAACACGTTGTGAATGTGGTGGGTGAAGCTGAGAATGCTGGGGAACATCTGTGGGAAGGTGACTTGAACACCATCATCTTGGCAAAAAACCTTGCACACACGGCGGCTGCGTTGAAGCATGAACAGTCCAACGAAACTGTGGAGTCCTGGTGGACAGAAGTCAGGAGAACCCCTGCAAGCATGGGCCGTTTTCAGGTCAGGGATGCCTTCAAAAAATGCCCTCCTTGCAATTTTCCCAAGTGTAAGGAGAAGGATGGTGGGTGGAGATAAAAAGTAGAGGAGAAAGAAGACAGGGCTTTTTGGAATGAGGTGGTTAAACGAGGTGTCTCCTTTTGACGACCTCGGCGTGTGGCAAGGACATGGGTTTTCAGCTTCAGGTCAAAGGAATTGTGGGACAAGTTGGTAAAATTGCCAGATGCCAATCATCAGCAGTGCCACGGCGGATGGACCCGAGATCCCCCTTCCAAAGTTGGAAATGCAAAGATACAAGTTACAATCCACGGAGACTCAACCGTGGAATAAGACCGACGCGGAGAGAGTGATTCAAGAAGCCAGTAAGGATCCGCCCCATGCTCCCACCAAAAAAGTGGATGAAAATTGCCAAATGGCGTCGAGGGGGAAAGATATAGGCAGTAATATCCAGCAGGCCTCTGGAGACAAGGGAAACCGTGGCCAATCCAGCCAGGATGCTCCCAAGAAAATTTGAAAAATGGAAATGAAAATTCCAATTCTGATCAGGGCAACGGTGGAAAAAGCAACGTTTCAGAGGGAAAAGGCCAATCAAGCGGCACGTTCTCGGGAAATTACAAGGGAATCAATGCTGGCAAAGGCAAGGCTACCTCTCCGCGAACTAAGGGGGGATGAGGAGAAGCATCATCTGGTCAGCGCAGCCCTCATTCAGGTCATGGTGCATCAGTGCACCAGGCTTCTCGTTGCGACAAAGATTACTAGAACAATGCGTCAATTCGGGGCAAAGATGCCCCGAATGATGAAGGGCATCTGGGCGACGAAGATGTGGCAGAGCAGTGGGAGGATGTGGACGGTTCTTGGGAAAATATGCATAAGGAGTATGAGGGAGATGATCAGGAGTAGATGCACCAAGACCAAGCCTCTCCGCCGGCCACAAGCGCCGGCGGCGAGCTGCCCCACCTGCAATGCAGCCATCAACATCACTCAATGCTACATCTGGAAGCGGCTAGGAGGCCAGGAGCCCGACCAGTGCCCGACGCCCCCAGAAGAGGCGGAACCTGGCAAACCTGAAACGCGGGTCACAGCAACACCGACCATCGCACCCGGCAACACCGTCAGTCCGGACTGCGAGGGCCAGGATGCCAGAGGGGGCGTGGACTGCTGGGAACGCCCAAGGGGCACGGAACACAGGGAGGCACACGGCGGCAGACAGCGCCGGGAACAAGAAGCTGAGCCGCAGTCGGCACCCTGACCGCGATCTTCGATGACCCCAACGTCAGCAGACAGCCGAGCATCCCAGTGAGTCTAGTAAGGACAGAGGGCGACCATTGCCTCCAACACCCACACCCACCCACACAACACCGCACACGGAGCCTACCCACGCTGCGGACAACCTGCCGGAGGACTTCACCTTGGCAGCGCCAAGGGCACATTTCCGGCAGAAGAATGCAGTTCTGAGTCCAGCACCTTGAGGTAGGTAGGTGGGTGTACTGGGTTGTCGAGAGGCGCCCCATGGTTCCCCCTGGCGTCGCCCCTGTGACGAACAGGAACAGGCTTCGCGCTTGAAGTGGGGAGGCCGCTCGCATCCCACTAGACCTGATTGGTGGCTGCCAACAAAGCGGCCCCGGGCAGCACCGGGAGGGCTGTTCGCCGCCAGCGTGATGTACTTGTCTCGCCAGTAGCGTGTGCCCCCTTGCTTGCGCAGGTGCCCTCCTTTGGGCGGAACCCGAGGGGTTCACCGGAATTCCTGGTGTATTCCGTTCCTAAGGCATGCATGCATGTTCTTGGTACTTGGGTTCCGAGGTGCTTGGGTGTCGCTTGCTCAGCCTCGACTCCCAAGACAACGCAGGTCTTAGGATGCAGCCTTACCCCCGGTCTCCGGGTCACCTTTGGCCGGGCCACCTGCATGGCACGGGCTGCCTCAGTGTCAGGGCTATGGACACTGGGCTTCCTACTGTTTTATGGTGCGTGTGCTTGGGTTTGGGTTTTGCAGTAAACCCGCGATTCCTGGTTTTGGTCTCGGGTGTGTGTGTTTGTGTACCGGTTTTGGGCTGGCCCGCCAACCCTGGCTGGGGTTGCCCCGCCAGACCTTGCTTGGGTGTTGGGTTGTGTGGGTTGGTGTGCGCGCTCCGCCTGTAGCCCGCCAATCCTGGCTGAGGTTCGTGTTGCGTCGGTGTTGATTCGGGTTTTGGCTTTCACCCCCCCAATGCTGGTTTGGGTGTCTGAGCATGCGTGTTTGTGTGCCTGCGCCGCCTGTACCTCGCCTTTCCTGGCGCGGCTGTGGGGTGTGGCCGTGTGTGCTTGGGTTCGGGTTTCGGCTGCACCACGCCATTACTGGCTGGGGTGTTGGGGCGTGTGTGTTTCTGTGCGCGTTCGGCGAGTACCCCGCCAATCCTGTCTGGGGTGTGCGGTGTGGGTGTGTGTGCTTGGGCTCGGGTTACGGCTGCGCTCCGCCATTCCCGGCTCGGGTGTTGGGGCGTGTGTGTTTGTGTGCGCGCTCCGCCTGTACCTCGACTTTCCTGGCGCGGCTGTGCGGTGTTTGGTGTGTGTGCTTGGGCTCGGGTTTCGGCTGCCCCCCGCCATTCCTGGCTGGGGCGTTTGGGCGTGTGTGTTTATGTGCACGCTCCGCCTGTACCCGGCCAATCCTGGCCCAGGTGGGCGGTGTGGTGTGTGTGCTTGGGCTCGGCTTTCGGCTCCGCATCGCCATTCCAGGCTGGGGTGTTTGGTTGTGTGTTTTGTTGTGTGCGCTCCGCCTGTACCCCGCCACTCGTGGCTGGGTTGTGCCGTGTTGCTGTGTGTGCTTGGGCTCAGGTTTCGGCTGCGCCCCGCCATTCTTGGCTTGGGTGTTGGCTTGTGTGTTTTGGTGTGTGCACTCCGCCTGCACCCGGCGAATCTTAGCTGGCGTGCGCGGTGTGTGTGTGTGTGGTTTGGCTCGGGTTTTGGCTGCGCCCCGCCACTCCTGACTGGGGTTTTGGGTTGTCTGTTTGGGTGTGTGCGCTCCTCCTGTACCCCGCCAGTCCTGGCTGGGGTGCGTCGTGTGGGTGTGTGTGCTTGGGCTCGGCTTTTGGCTGCGCCCCACCATTCCTGGCTTGGGTGTTGGGTTGTGTGTTGGCATGTGTGCCCTCCGCCTGTACCCCGCCAGTCTTGGCAGGGATGTGCGGTGTGGGTGTGTGCACTTGGGCCTGGGTTTCAATTGCGCCCCGCCATTCCTGGTTGGAGTTTTTGGCTGTGTGTGTTTGTGTGCGCGCTCCGCCTGTACCCCCCAGTCCTGAGTCGGGTGTGCGTGGTGGGGCTACGGTTTAGGCTGCGCCCCGCCATTCCTGGCTGGGGTATTTGGTTGCTGGTTTTGGTGTGTGTGCTGCGTCTGTACCCCGTCAACCCTGGCTCGGGTGTGTGGTGATGGTGGGTGTGCTTTGGCCCGGGTTTTGGCTGCGGTCCGCCATTCCTGGCTGGGGCTTTCCAATATTTGTGTTGGTGTGCGCTCTGCGCCTGTACCGCGCCTTCTCTGGCTGGGGTCCGTGGTGTCTGGGATGGGTGTTGCCTGGAACCTGTTCTTCTGCCGTGGTTTGTTGCGTGTTGTGCGCGCTGTCTGGATTTGCGGCACCCGATGGCCGTTGTTGCCTGCCAACTGTCCTCGTGGCTTGGTTGTGGCGAGCGGCGTGCCTCTCTGGCGTGCCTCGTGGCTCCGCGTGGTGCGCCGTGCCTCGTCCGGTCCAGTCGCTCTCGGTGCTCTGGTTGGCTTTCGTGACGCCTGGGTGCCTTTTCCGAGCCCCGAGGTCTTCGCCCCCGGTTTTACTGGGCGGCTGCGGGGTACACGTGGATGCCGGCTGAGAATCAGGCTCAATGTGCCTGCCACTGGCCCCCGCAGAGGCAGGGGCGCTGGGCTCGCTCTGCGTCATACCCGCTCAGGGCCCCGGGATGGGGTTGCCCCTGGCGGGTCCCTCCGGCGTCGGTCTTGGGCTGCGTGCGCCCCGCTGGTTTGCGTGTTTGCACCCGTTTACCGATGCGTCCGGTTTCCTGTACCGTCGGTAGTTCTACGGGGGACTTGGCCGGTGCACCGGGGCTGTTTGGTGTGGACGCTGACACCTCCCCTTGCGGGTCGGAGGTAACCACGCCGGGGTCCCATGCGCGTGTGCATGTGCGCGTTCTCCTTGGACGGGTCGGGCGGCCCGGCCTCCTGGGCGCGTTATGGTGCGCCTCACCTTTCCTTTGGCCGCTGTGTCTTTTTCTTTGCTCGGCCCCCTCCGCGCTGGGGTTGCCCCTTCTTGTCGGTTTGTTTGCCTTCTTCTATTTCTGTTGTTTGTTTCTTTTTTCCTTCCTCTCTCTGCGCCCCCGTTGTGTTCTGCTTTCTCTAGTTTCCAGCTCCTAGTGTCCTGGGCCTTGCCGCGGTGTTGCCCCTTCCCCCCCGGCCCCCCTGTTTTTTCTTTCTTTTTTGACTTTCCGTCCTGGTTTTTGTCGCTGCTTGCTTGGTTTGGTGTTTGCTTCCTCCCGCCCTGTTTTTCCCCTTCCCCCCCCCCTTTTATTTCCCTCCTTGCCGTCCTGGTTTTCGTCTCTGCCTGCTTTGTTTGTTGTCTGTTTCCTCGGACCCTCCCTTTCCTCTTCTCCCCGCCCCCCCCCCGCGCCCTTTTTTTTCCAGCCCCCCCCCGGTGTGCGCCTTTTGGTCTGGTGTTTTGCGGTGTCCTGTTGCCGTGTTCTGTGCTGCGTGTCGTGCTGTGGAGTCCCGCCTTGCCTGGTTGTGGGCTGCCGTGGCATTTTGTGTGTTCTCCTGTGTTGTACCGTGCTGTAGGTTGCTGCTGTTGGTTGTGTCGCGTCTCTGGTCGTGTCGTCGCGCTGCGTTGTTCGCGTTGTGGCCTGCCGTCTTGTTCTGGTCTGCGTTGCGGTGTGCTGTGCTGTGTCCCTGGGTGCTGTGCTGCGCCCTGTCGCTGCGCGCTGTGCCGCCCAATGATGTGTTGTTGTGCGCTGTGTTGATTTGTTTCGCTCTGTTTGATGCTGCTGCGCGCTGTGTTGTGCCCTCGGGCGCTGTCCCTCGTCCCGGGTCCTGTGCCTTCTGGCGCTGTGTTTTGTCTTGTCTTCCCGCCGTGGGCAGTGGGTGCAGCCAGCGCACGGGCAACAGACCCGATTCGACAGACATCCCCCCTGCCCACCGCCCAGAGGCGGGACAGAAATGCATCGACCACCGCAGCTGCTGCCAGCAGGCGCACGGGGCGGCGGATCCCGCAGCCGGCTTTGCTGTGGGGACAACAAAAACTGAACTACGCACGGTGCGCAGGGGACACCTGCCACACCAGCACAGAGACAGAGCGCGCAGCCGCCTGCAACCTGGACCCTTGGATCGGCCGGTCTACCAGGCAGGAATAGTTCACCCTCACCGTCAGAATCGATGATCGATGCTCGGACAGGACATGCACTTCGCGACCGGGGAACGATACCATGGCAGACGTGATCTTCAACCATTGTTGGCCGCCACCGAATCCCCTCCCCCAGCATGCATAATTTGACCAGTGGCACTATGTGGCCACCTGCCCCATAGCTCAAATGGGGGACAACAGTCTGGACAATTTGAACCGGCTGCAGTGACAGTGGCACCGCAGCGCAGCCCTCTGCGTCCCTGACGCCATGCGCCGGCACGGCAACTGGCAGATCTGGTCTGCGATCCCCCGAGAGGGAGAACAACCAGACAGGGACACAGGGCAGCAATTATCATGGTCTCCGGCAGCCCAGGAGCCACTGCGGCAAGTGGCAAGCCACATCCGGTCAGAACACCAACACAGAGCGCAGCCATCAACATACCACAGTCTCGAAGTCCACGATAGAGCCCCCTCAGGCCATTTGGCCAGCAACGTGACGGCCCGCGCACCGCGGTGGCGCGGAGCCGGAGGCATACCCCCCGGACACTCGAACAGCACCAAGAGGTCGGGAGAGCGGCAGTCCCGTGACAACGGAGCCCCCAAGGTGACCCAACCCCAGCAGCAGGACATGTAATCTTCCGCAACGACATGGGTGGGCACCATCACAGGCCCTGCGCAAAGCAGCGCTGACCGCCGTCACCCACGTCTGACACGCTACGCCGGCTCAACAGGGCCAGGACAGAGCAACCGCCGATCCGTTTCATCCTGACACCAACCAAATGATCGGAGCTGGCGGGGATGAACACACAAGCTGGCGCTGCGGAGCACTGTGCGTCCAGCTCATTCAACTTTCCCGGCCCTGAACAGCCAGAGGAGCTTGCGCCGATGCACCAGCACCCCCCGAGGAAGGAAAATGGGAACGCAGCAGGTACAATGGCACCACTCGGAGCGCAACCCCAAACCGGCGCAGGGTGACTGAAGGACCGGAGCTCCACACAGCAGGGCTCGCCCGGACACGCGGCATGGCACCCGGGGGGTACAGGTGCGCCGGCTGCAGCATCTAGCGTTGCCACACCCTCGCCACCCCAATCAGCCCCACCTCTGCCCGCAACCCACTCGTCCAGCGCCTCAAGCCCAGGGCGAGCGGAGGAACCAATGAGCCAGGACCTGCTGGACTTCGCACATCCACCAATTCGACAGGACACCCTGGAGGTCACCACTCTAACTGCGCTGCAGGGGCACCAAAAGCATGCGAATACGGAGCCCCAGCGAGGTACCGCAGGCAGCCCGCGGGAAACAATGGCAGAGGAGCCGAGACCGGGGAGCCACGCAACCCAACATACCTTGCACCTGCACGGACCCAATCGCCCCCCCACCCGAGGTCAACCATGCCACCGAGCAGCCTGCGTCAGGACACAGCGACACAAGGGAGGTGACCGCCCCATCTGGTACCATTGCAGACCACGACAGGGATGTCATGCCCCCACCACCCTGCCGACCACCGCAACTGAGGGACATGGGCCCCCTCAACCAGACCGAAATATGAAAAGTCTAAGAAATCATCCAAGGCACATACCCGCACAACATGCTGGCTGGTTTTCAACAGCACTTCCAGGGCCGCCACTAAGACAGGTGCTTTACCGCTTCCCCCTGCGGCACGGTGCTGCCTCCCTCTACGTGAGGCAGGTCCAGATACTCCTCACCCCTGGGCTGAGCCTCCCAGACGGCCACATCCACAAGTGGATCATGCTCCACTAGCCCAACCAGGGAGAGTGTGGCCCCCACACGTCAGCTGAGCAATCACCCTTGTGGTCGCAGCAGCTGAGCACCGCCCCACGCCATTCGCAAGGCGCAGAGACAGGGCCGCACCACGGCCTAGCCCGTACGTCCTGAAAATCCCGCCACATACTGACTTTGTCAAGTGGGAACACAGAAGGGCCCCTAAGAGAGGACGCAACCTCAGGAAAATGATGGACAGGTATACGCGGGGCCCGTGCCTCTCTCAGATGCACGCCCGCCCCCTCTGCAGGCGGCCACAACATCTCCCCTCCGAGAGACCCAGGACAAGGACCTGTTGGTGCAGGCAGTCTTGCGGGTGGCTGCCCAGAACATCTGGGCCCCCCACAACCCCAGCAACAGCAGCAACAGGCCGCATGTGGGGTGGCTTGAAGTGCTGGAGGAAGTGGTGGAGCCGCCGGTCCGCCCCCCATGGCGCGCACCACAATGGCGGATGCCGCCCGGGTAAATAGATTCGGGCCACGCGAGGCAGGCGACGGTGAAATGCGGCAGGGA
Source organism: Eutreptiella sp. 'Long Island Sound 2002' (assembly GCA_964036045.1). Lineage (NCBI taxonomy): Eukaryota > Euglenozoa > Euglenophyceae > Eutreptiales > Eutreptiaceae > Eutreptiella > Eutreptiella sp. 'Long Island Sound 2002'. Next base: position 63,110,609 of record OZ038380.1, on the reverse strand, counting down.
GCGACAGGAAGGCGACAGGGTGGCGACAGGAAGACGACAGCCTGGCGACAGGAAGACGACAGGAAAGCGGCAGGAAAGCGGCAGGAAGGCGACAGGAAGCGACAGGCAGGCGACAGGAAGGCGACAGGAGAGCTGCGACAGGAGGGCGACAGGAGGGCGACAGGGCAACGACAGGGTGGCGACAGGGAGACGACAGGGAAGCGACAGGAAACAAGACATAGCGACAGGATAAGCGACAGGAAAGCGACAGGAAGACGACAGGAGGGCAACAAGGCTAGCGGCGACAGGGAAGCGACAGGGAAGCGACATGAGAAAGCGACAGGAGAGCGACAGGAGGGCGACAGGAGAGCGACAGGAGAGCGGCAGGGTGTTTTTTTGCGACAGGAAGGCGACAGGAAGGCGACAGGAAGGCGACAGGAAGGCGACAGGAGAGCGACAGGCTTGTGGAGGACAACAAGTGAGACAAAATAGTACATGATTTTTTATATAGGTGGATATATGTAAAGAAAATGAGAACCAATGTTTTAGATTTATTGGAATTCTTATGAAGATGTCATTTCATTGTTACATGGATAAACTTTTACCATTTGGTGAATTTTAATCTTTTATGGAATCACTACATTCAGCAGGTAGATTTCACCTGAAACTGAAAGCCAAATGATAAAGATAAAGATAAGTTTCAACTGCAAACTGTCCCGATCATGACTGGTCCCGACATCCCGAAAACAAGAACTCGTCCCGACAGCAAGAACTCACGAGAACTCACTATAAACAATAAACAGAAAATGTGGCAAGAAGAGGACAAAAATAACACAGTCAAAAACAAATAAGAGCAAGAAAGAAAAGGTCCTTGTGTGTGTATAACTTAGCTGCTCGATCAGTGTGCCGCAGTGATAGCCGACCCATTTTTATCCCCAAGATCAGGACCTATTTTTCCTCACAGGTTTCCTTGCACTGATCTATCGCCTATCCGAGGATTCCGGAGGAGCCCGGCAACAACGCGTTCACGACCCCAGGAACAGGCAACGTCTCTGCCCTGTTTCCCAGGTCTCTCTCTGAGCTCTCCCGCACAGCACAGCACAGCACCATTCAGCACCGCACGGCACAGCACAGCACAACTCAGCACCGCACGGCACAGCACAGCACAATGCAGCACCGCACGGCACAGCACAGCACAACTCAGCACCGCACGGCACAGCACAGCACAATTTAGCACCGCACGGCACGACACAGCACCAATCAGCACCGCACGGCACAGCAGCACAATTTAGCACCGCACGGCACAGCACAGCACCATTTAGCACAGTACAGCACCATTCAGCACCGCACGGCACAGCTCAGCACCATTCAGCACCGCACGGCACAGCACAGCACCAATCAGCACCGCACGGCACAGCGCAGCACAACTCAGCACCGCACGGCACAGCACAGCACAATTTAGCACCGCACGGCACAGCACAGCACAACTCAGCACCGCACGGCACAGCACAGCACAATTGAGCACCGCACGGCACAGCACAGCACCAATCAGCACCGCACGGCACAGCAGCACAATTTAGCACCGCACGGCACAGCACAGCACCACTTAGCACAGTACAGCACCATTCAGCACCGCACGGCACAGCTCAGCACCATTCAGCACCGCACGGCACAGCTCAGCACCATTCAGCACCGCACGGCACAGCACAGCACCAATCAGCACCGCACGGCACAGCGCAGCACAACTCAGCACCGCATGGCACAGCACAGCACAATTTAGCACCGCACGGCACAGCACAGCACAACTGTGCACACCAGCGAGGGCACACGCGGCAAGGAGCAGACCGCTCGCCTGTTGGACAGTAACCGACCCTGCTACACGCAACCTGTTACTTTGCAGGCACTGACCAACCCTTCGATCCTCATTGTCTTTTGGTCACTGAGAGTGGCAGAACATGGAGCCTGTGCAGTGAAGTGCCGTACCAGCTGCGTGTGGTGACGGCCATGCTGGCTGCAATGGGCCGCACTTGGACACGCGAGAAGGAAGTCATTTCGGGGTTTGTCCAACGATGGCTTCAAGAGCCTGAGGCAGTGGCTCTTTGAGGCCCGGGTGCACAGCACCGAGGTCAACACGCCCCTGATGGACCTGTTGGGCAACAAGGTTTTAGCCCACACCAGCGCGTTCAGAGAGGACTCTAACAAGTACAAGATTGAGCTGCTGAAGCACTTCAGCGTGGCGAAGATCTGCAGTACGGCCATTTGCATGCAGTTGAGTGATCTGTACGGCAGACAGACATGGACTTTAGGGAAGGCGGAGTGGGATGCAATCCATGAAAGTACTTGCATCTACACCTCCAACCTGCTGCCCGGGAGCTTCTTCCTGGATTTGGTCCGTATCGTTTCTGACAGCAGGTTTGCAACCCACTACGACCCTCACGCCGCCATTAACAGCGGTTGAAGGGAATCGCCCGCCACAGCCTTCGGCGGCGCTATGGCTCGGCCGAAACGGGTCCGGCACTTCAGCGCGGCGGCACGCCGATAGTGGGACTCACTCATTGGGACTCACCATCATTGGGACTCACCATCATGGGGACCACCATCATTGGGACTCACCATCAGCAGCCGGTTAAGTACTAACATTTCATTTGCCAGATTGGATAATTGTGAGTCTGATATTGGTTCGGACCTACATTTGCTCTGTGCTTCCTTTTGAACAGTTGACTGATTGGTCGTGGCAACCTTGACTGACTCACCATCGTGGGGACGCACCGTCATTGGGACTCACCATCGTGGGGACTCACCATCATTGGGACTCACCATCATTGGGACTCACCATCGTGGGGACTCACCATCATTGGGACTCACCATCATTGGGACTCACCATCATTGGGACTCACCATCGTGGGGACTCACCATCATTGGGACTCACCATCATGGGGACCATCATCATTGGGACTCACCATCAGCAGCCGGTTAAGTACTAACATTTCATTTGCCAGATTGGATAATTGTGAGTCTGATATTGGTTCGGACCTACATTTGCTCTGTGCTTCCTTTTGAACAGTTGACTGATTGGTCATGGCAACCTTGACTGATTGGTTGTGGCAACCTGGGGGGGGGGGGTTTGGGACAGCAAACCCCCCCCCCCCCCAGGGGAAAAAAAACTGGCAGAGGTAGGGAGCGGGGTTGCTGATGCAACATGGACAGGGGGTTGGCATAAAGGACTGCAGGCAATCCCCGCGGTTGCAAAATGGCACCGCTCCATTAAATTGGAAGGGGACTAAATTGCCACACTGCAGCGCCGCGCCAATCACAGCCAAATGGTGCGGGGCTTTGCGTCAAGCAACGTTTCCCCTGATCCTGCGCATCAGCAACCCCCACAACGCTCACCAAAACGGTGACAAACTTTGAGCTGCTTGTCTTTTGGGTGGGAACATGGGCGGGCCTGAGCAGCAGGGAACTGGCAGCAGAAAATCTGCTGGATGCTCCTTCGGGGGTTTGCAGCCGAAAATTTGGGGGGGGGGGGGACACCGCCATGAAGGGGGCAGGGGTGGGCAGGCTGCAACTGTGCTGCGGGGTGCAAGGTACACCACAAGAAATTGGAGGGCAGCAACAAACTGGCAGCAGAAAATCTGCTGCAGGCATTTGGGGGGGCTGTGGTCGGAGAAAGCAAAGATGGCATAAAGTCTGCTGCAGGGGTGGGGGGGGGGGGGCCAGGGAGTTTGCCATTTCAGAGCAAGGAACTGGCAGCAGAAAATTGGGGGGGGGGGGCACCACCATTAAGGGGGCAGGGGTGGGCAGCTGCAACTGTGCTGCAGGGTACAGGGTGCAGGGTGCACCACAGGAAATTGGAGGGCAGCAACAAACTGGCCGCAGAACATCTGCTGCAGGCATTTGGGGGGGGCTGTGTTTGGTGACAGAAATATTCAGGGGGAGGGCGTTGGTAGCTGCAACTGTGTTGGAGGGTGCAGGGTACACCTCAGGAAATTGGAGGGCAGCAACAAACTGGTAGCAGAAAATCTGCTGCAGGCATTTTGGGGGGCTGTTGCAAGGGGGTGGGGGGGGGGGCAGGGAGTTTGCCAGTTTCCAGCAGAAAATTTGGGGGGGGGGGCAATGCTGGTTACCACCTCCATTCAGTCCTGAAGGCTCTGCATGCAGCAAAACATACATGAATATATATGAATATGTATGAATATATATGAATATAATATGGTTACTTGTGGTTTGTGCACTGTCACGTCAGCATTTGGAGCAGACAAGCAATTTCTTGTGTCCAGTTTCTCAGGGTGAGTGGAGAGGAGTGTGGGGCAATTAGGTATGGAATCAGGCATCATCATTGCTGGATTTTGTTGACTGGAAGTCTCACCTGGTTACCACCTCCATTCAGTCCTGAAGGTTCTGCATGCAGCAACACATACATGAATATAATATGGTTACTTATGGTTTGTGCACTGTCACGTCAGCATTTGGAGCAGACAAGCAATTTCTTGTGTCCAGTTTCTCAGGGTGAGTGGAGAGGAGTGTGGGGCAATTAGGCATGGAATCAGGCATCATCATTGCTGGATTTTGTTGACTGGAAGTCTCACCTGACCAACTTTTTGTGTTTGCTCTCTGCCACCACGACAACATGTTGGTAGACATGTAGACATGAAACAATTTCCTAAAATCTTCAAAGTTTTCAGGCACAAAAACATGGGAGCCCATTCACAAGGGCCAGGCATTGCTGGGGTAGACATATAGGCATAAAACAATTTCCTGAGAATTTTAAAGTTTTCAGCCACTAAAACATGGGAACACGTTCTGTGTCTGTGGCCTACACTCTGCAGCCCGACCCCCCACCCTGGACTCTCCCTGAGCAAGGGATCTCCAGGGGGTGGGAGCCAATTCACAAGGGCCAGGCGTTGCTGGGGTAGACATATAGGCATAAAACAATTTTCTGAAATTTTCAAAGTTTTAGGGCACAAAAACATGGTGATGTATGCCACAGCAACATTTTGGCACGTTTTGTGCCACATTATGGGTTTGGGTTGGGAATTCAAATTTTATTGAACTGTGGTGTGCAGTCTGTTTGCCCATGATAGTTTCGGGTGACTTGGGGTAGGAATGACAAGTCATCTAAATTGTGGTGTGCAATGCTTTTACCAACTCATTTTCAGAGAAACATACTAATGTCCGACGTCCCACCACAAGAGGTTCCAGTGAACCGAGCGTATGCAGAAAGCGAGGTAGAGTACCTGCTGGCTTTATGCACGCGCTTGGGCCTGGGTCAATGGGCAGCTCTGGCCAACAATGCAGCCCCATGGCGCACGCGAACTGCCTTGGGCTCAATTATTGTGAACAGCGAGCACGGCAGCTGGTTGGGGACGGAGCGCGGCAAGAGGATTTGGGCAGAGTATTGCGGGATGAATACGGCCGATTGGCTGGCTGCTATCAAGGACCTACGGAAAGAGGTGTTGAAAAAGTACACGAAGTACGACACCCCGGCTTGTAACATCAAGTTTTCGTCCTATTTCTTGGACGTGGCCGAGATGTCTGCCAAGGACCTTGATGAGGCTCAGCGAGCGCAGGCACGTAGCTCCAGTGCACCACCTCCTGGGCCTTTGCATGGTACCGAGGCAACGGCCCGACGAAACCGAGAAGGAACGGTTGCAACCCTCCTACGCAGGGAGTTGGCGGCACCGAACGCGCACGAGGATGGCAATAACCTGACCACCAATGCCTACCGCAACAAAGTGTGCAACAATCCTTGGAGGGTGTGCAACTCGCGAGTGCCGGTTGACTGCTCCAAGAATTTGTGTTCCACTTGTTGCCGTGGGCTTGGGGTGGCCCTGTTGGTAGTCTCCAACGCGCTGGGTGTTGGTCATGCAATCCCAGAGTGCTTGAGCAATCCAATGGTATGCCATTCCGTTGGCAGTGCACGGCGACCTGGGCACATCCCTACTCCTTCGCATTCTTGGACGAGTACGTGTTGGCGTCGATGGCAGACTTTTCTGCTTGACGACAAGGAGCATTTACGCAAGTGGCGGGCACATTATTTGGGTACGGAGGACCGTAACATCGTGGAGCAGTTGGGTTTGACCGAGGATACGGAGAATGCTACCGATGCCCTTCGTCCACGTGATCACATCGCAGCTACGGCTTCACAACGGGCCACCAATGCTGCTCGTCCACGCCTGGCCGAGAATGGTGCGGATCGTAATGTTCGGCAACGCATTGAGATCGCACCTACTACTGCAGTTGGAGCCACCAACGCCCCTCTCCCACCGGTTCGTCAACCTGTTGGGATTCCGACTCCATCTGCTGCATCTGCAATCTCCATCGACGATGCCACTGATGATGGTATATTCTTTGAACGGCTACTGCCCTTTCCTTCCCAACATACTGCAGCTCAAACAGCACAGCCCCCCCGAGCCAGACCACAACATGCTGGAGCCCACCCTACACCTGCACAAGTTGTGCCGACGGCACCTCAAAATGTTGCAGCTGCCATTCCACCAGTCCTGCCAGCAGCACCTCAACGTGCTCCAGTTGCATCTGCACACGTCCCTCAAGAGGCACAGCGGTCCGATCGCGGGGTACCTGAGTGGTGCATTGATACACCACCACAACAGTTTTTTTGTGAACTATGTTTCGAGTTGTTTACGGGCGACCATAGTCCCGTGATGCTAGGCTGTGGCAATGGGCATACATGCTGCCGGCAATGTGAGGGGCGTCTCCCTTTGGAGGCTGTTAACCTTTGCCCGGTCCCAGAGTGCAATACGGCTTTGCCTGCAGAACCAATGGATTTGGAAATGAATCCTGTAGTACTGCAGGCTTGGCGTTGTATCCGGTGCCAGCATTTGGTAGAAGAGGAGATTGTACCACAGCGAATGAAGCGTTGTCCCACGTGCCGGGAGCCGCTGCATCATCCGTCGTTTCAGAATATGTTTGCCGCCCAATCGGTCGCGGCATGGCTCGCCGAGCAAAGACGGAAATTTTCAATCACCATTGCCTTTGTGGCCCTCGCCGCAGGTAGTGTTTGTTCGTTTCCGCCGCCACAGGGGCAAACCTTGCCCCTCCCTGCGGACGAAGGTGTTGTTGAGGGGCAGGCGCAAACCATGCGTGCTGCTGCAGCTGCCGCCGCGGAGGCCCGTTTGGGGTTTCAATCGACGGTCAGTGAAAGCGAAGGTGGTGGTGGCAGTGGTGACCCTGCTTCATTGTCCCAGGAGCTCAACACCCAACAATTGTTGGCCCATGAACCGAGGTCTGAGCCGTTGCCGACGGCTGATTGTGAACGGATTGGCAATAGGCCACCGACTGAGTTTGTGCCAGGTCAGGTTGTTCATGTAAAGTTCAACGTTGGTTGGTACGAAGGTGTTGTGCAAGAGAGGATCGGAAACGGTCCCTTCAAGGTGTTGTTTGCTGATGGCACATCTCTGAGCACCACGCGAATTCGTACGGGGCACTCTTCGGATGCTCATTGAGCGCTTCTTAGGTGAAAAGCGTTATTATAATGGACTTGGAATGCTCTTATTCCTCATCTTTTGCACTAATGTGACACCCGTTTTGCCGATATATGTTGTAATATCGCAAGTCAAGTATCATTGTGGCATGAAGCCATATTGCCTGGTTGCGATCTCGGCATCTTTAGCAAGCTTTCCGACGGTATTCTGCCACGACACGTTTTCTGTTGCTATGTGGTTCTTCATCGAACTGCTGTGCTTCCAAGCAACCATTCATTTTCCATGTTTTCACTGTGTGAATGCAAAGGGGAGGGATGGAGGAATCCATGTTGATGTGTGATGCGAGCACGAACCGGCACATTTGCTATCGTCAATGAGCACAATGAAGCAATGATGCAAAGTGGATGGGTTGGAGTCCAAAGACAATGTTCATAAGAGGAAAGGTTTTTGGAACAGTATCAACGCATGAGATCCTATGTTCTGTCACAAATCTCTCTAGGGTTTGCTCAGAACACCAATGTTGAACATATCCGCGACGGGGTACTGCATCTCATTTTTACGATTCGCAGCGGCCACCATCGGAGTCCACTTGGATCAACTTATCATTTTTATAACATTGTTACGGGATGGCCAAGCGCAGGGAAGGTATGCATTTTGGCCTCACTAGATTGGTTTTTGAGCTCCTTCGCGTCGCGGCATAAATTCACTGTTGTTCGCATGTTGTTACATCAACCACCAAATTTGTAGGGTTGCGTCTAAGTTGGACATTACACGTCGGGCCGTTCGCACCGCAATCAAGGCCATGTTTGACCGCTTGGACACAACCAATTTGTTTGCCGCGCCATTTGCGCGGCGCTGGGAATATGCAGACGGCGAACACCGATTGATGCGAAACATCTCTGCAATAGTGGACTCAACTCATGTGTTCATCGCCAAACCGCAAGATCGGGTTCTACGGCGGCTTCTTTGGTTCAATAAGGGAGAAAAGAAGGGTCATGCCATTATCTTCAACGTTTTTATCAATCTGGGCCGTGAAGTCATCGCTTGTTCGTGGTGGTATCCTCCTAAAGTATGGGACACCTGCGAATCGTCGCGTTTAAAGGTGGGGGCCATCCACCTTTGCATCAAATTGCCTATTTTCGTCTGTTTTAGGCCTACGACGCAGACATTACGAGAGATATGGATGCTGCTCTTCCGTGGGTGTGGGATGGGCCTCGCCCTGATATGCGCCTTGGTGACCTTCATTATCGGACATGTCCCAACATGGTTACTCGGCTGCCGAGGCCACGACCGGAGCCCGTTGTGCGCCAAGCCGGACGAGGTAGAGGCGGAGGTCGAGGTGGTGGTGGTAGAGGTCAAGCTCAGCGTGGTGGTGGCCGGGGCAATGATCGAAGACGGCCTGGGCAACATGCACAACAAGTGGTAGCGGAAGTATTTGTTCGCCGGTTCAATCGAATGGTGTCCAAGGTATTTATGCTAGTACGCAAAAGCCCAAAGCCAAATAAATGTATGTTTGATTCGTGTTGTACGTTGCTCTTTCATCATTGCACCTCAGGAGCGCATTGCTATTGAAAACGCATTCTCGAACATCAAGAAGTTTGGCCTTTTTCATCGAGTTAAGAGCCGAGGTGGATCGTACGAATATAATGAGTTGACCTACTTCTTCTTGGCGGCGTGTGTACTACATAATTGTGAGATTCAGTTTGATTTGCAAAATGGTTGCGAGCCTACAGCTGAGCGGCCATGCAAATGTGCATAGTAGATCACCAAGAGTGTTAGGAATTTAGGATTGCCAAACAATGCAAATGATTGAACCATCGATCTACGATTTGCATCATTGCTTTGCACACGTTTGGGGAGGTTTGCTAAGGTGAGATCTCACAATTTGGCATGAACAAAGAACATTTTTAGTACTATCGAACTGCCTGTTTGAGGTATCTATGGCTTTCCATCGATAGGGTAACACATTGGGCGACAGGGAGGCGACAGGGAGGCAACAGGGAGGCGACAGGAAGGCGACAGGCAAGCGACAGGCAAGCGACAGGCAAGCGACAGGAGAGCGACAGGTTACCACGTTGGGCGACAGGGAGGCGACAGGGAGACGACAGGGAGGCGACAGGGAGGCGGCAGGAAGACGACAGGCAAGCGACAGGCAAGCGACAGGCAAGCGACAGGAGAGCGACAGGTTACCACGTTGGGCGACAGGGAGGCGACAGGGAGGCGACAGGGAGGCGACAGGGAGGCGGCAGGAAGACGACAGGCAAGCGACAGGAGGGCGACAGGGAGGCAACAGGAAATAGCGACAGGAGAGCGACAGGAGGGAACGACAGGAGAGCGACAAGAGAGCGACAGGAAGGCGCCAGGCAAAAAGTAGCATGGCGACAGGAAACGACAGGAAGCGACAGGAAGCGACAGGATAGCGACAGGAGGGCGGCAAGAAAGCGACAGGGAAGCGACAGGAAAGCGACAGGGGAGCGACAGGACAGCGACAGGGAAGCGACAGGCAAGCGACAGGGGAGCGACAGGGGGCTGAAAGTGCCAAAAAAGCGACAGAGAGGCGACAGGGAGGCGACAGGATGGCGACAGGAGGGCGAGGTGGCCCGAATCTAATCCCCAGCTACTGGGTGCCCAAACATGACTCCTTCACGACCGCACAACAGGGCAGCCTCCCCAGCATCGGCGATCTGCCGGAAGTCTCGGATGTCAACCGCATGAACATGGAAAACTACAAGCCGGTCGTTCTCCCCCTCACCAACCATGTCCAATAAATTTCCCCAGCTGGTTTGTGGCAGATGCGGAGTTGGCCATGGGAATGGTCCAGCACATAGGATTTTATGACGTCCAAAAATCCCAAAACCTGCAACATAAAAAAAAAACCCACTCAAGTAGTTAGCATGCTGTAAATTGTGTTTGGGCGATCTGTGTCCCCATACAACATACTTCTTTGGATCCAGCACCTTCAAAATAGGGGTGGGGAGGTCTTCAACTGCTTGGCTGAGGCCAAAAAACACAATTTTGCACCAAAAAGCGGCAACTTTGTGCCGTTTTTTCCCATGAAAAATGGCAAATTTTGGTGCATACGCATGCTGCAAATTGCGTTTTTGTGATCTGTGTGCCCCTACAACCTGCTTGTTAGCATCCAGCACCCTCAAAATAGGGGAAGGGGGTCTTCAACTGCTTATCTGAAGCCAAAAAAACTCAATTTTTGGCCAAAAAACAACCATTTTTGGCCGTTTTTTTCATGAAAAAGGGCAAATTTTGGTGCATACACATGCTGTAAATTGTTTTTTCGTGATATATATGCCTCCACAACCTGCTCTTTCGTAACCAGCACCCTCTAAATGGAGAGGGGCCTTCAACTGCTTGTCTGAGGCCAAAAGAACTCAATTTTTGACCGGAAAACGGTCATTTTGTTTTTGCGATTTTTCATGAAAAACGGCAAATTTTGGTACATACGGATGCTGTAAATTGTGTTTTCCTGCTCTGTGTCTGCCTACATCCTGCTTCCCCGCATCGAGCACCTTCAAAATAGGGGGGGAGGGTCTTCAACTGCTTGTCTGGGGCCAAAAACCTTCAATTTTTGACCAAAAAACGGCCATTTTTGGCTGATTTTTCATGAAAAATGGGACGTTTTGGTACATACAGATGCTGAAAATTGTGTTTTCGTCGTCTGTGTGCCCTTACAACCTGCTTTTTTGCATCCAGCACGCTCAAAATGGGGGGGGGTCTTCAAATGCTTGTCTGCCGCCGAAAAACTCAATCTTTGACCGACAAACGGCCATCCTTGGCCGTTTTTTTTCATGAAAAATGACAAATGTTGGTGCATACGCATGCTGTAAATTGTGTTTTCGTGATCTGCGTCTGCCTAAAACCTGCTTTTTCGCATCCAGCACCCTCGAAATAGGGGGGGGGGGTCTTCAAATGCTTGTCTGAGGCCGAGGAACTCAATTTTTGACCAAAAAACGGCCATTCTTGGCCGTTTTTTCATGAAAAATTTATGCTTTAAATTGTGTTTTCGTGATCTGTTTCTCTCTAGAACCTGCTTTTTTGCATCCAGCACCCTCAAAATAGGGCGGGGGGTTTTCAATTGCCTGTCTGAAGCCGAAAAACTCAATTTTTGACTGAGAAGCGGCCATTTTTTGCCGATTTTTTCATGAAAAATTGGAACTTTTGGTGCATATGGATGCTGTAAATTGTGTTTTCCTGATCTGTGTGTGCCTACAACCTGACCTTTCGCATCCAGCACCCTCAAAATAGGGGGGGGGGTCTTCAACTGCTTTGCTGAAGGCAAACAAATTCAATTTTTGACCAAAAAACTGCCTTTTTTGGCCGATTTTGGAGAGAAAATGGTATTCAACCGCTTGTCTGAGGCCAAATAAACTCAACTTTTGACCAAAAAACGGCCCCTTTTTGGACGTTTTTTCATCGTTCGGCAAGATGCGAGAAAAGTGCACGTAGGCGCCGGCATGGGTTCGATGAAACATTCGGTCCGACCTGTGCAGACCACACTGCCATGCTACGGCCACGAGTAGGGGGGTTTTCTCCGTTGCCGCGGCGGCCTGACCCCGGATTGGTCCACGCAAATTGTGGCAGCATGGTTGATGTGGAGGGGGCCCCCCGGACCATGAGACCTGTGGCCCCTGTTGGAGCAGCCAAGCCTGCCTGTCCCCCGGCCGTCGCCAGTGACGTACGACGTTGCGGCGAGGGCGGGCCATGGGACCCGGACGGAACGGCACGCCTCCCTCTGCGCCGTCCTCCCCGAGCTTCAAAGTCCGCGCTGCCGCCCGCGCCTGGACGCAGCCATGAGCTACATCCTCCGTCGCCGGCAGGGCTACAGGGGCTCAGCTACCATTGAGGGGCTCAGCCTCTTTCTACCCTAGCTCCGGCGCCGGCGCATCAACCCACGCCGAGACCCTGCCACAGACTACACCCTCCGCCAGAGACAGGGCTACGGGGATCCAGACACCATCAACGGCCGTCCCCCCGCAGCAGCCCCAGCAAGTCCACACTGCCAAGCAGGCAGCACTGCTGTACCAACCGGCATTACAACACCAGACAGCCGCCACCGGCGCATCTCCGCGGGGCACGGGGACATCAAGCCACCAAAGCCACCATGTGGCTACTACCCTGATGTGGACTGCAGCAGGTGATGGGTCCGGCCAGACGACAGCGGAAACAACTCCCGCCACTGGCAGCCAGCCCGAGGGGCCAGCCGATACCACGACACCAACGAGGACCTCTGGTCCCGTCAGGACCCAGGGCCCAAGGCCTGCACACCCTGAGCCACCAGTCCAAACAACCACACGTATATCTATTACGTACACAACCCATCACGCCAAAGGCAGCGGCTTTCAGGGGCGTCAGCTTCTTGCCTCTGCCAACACCTCCGGCGGCGCCGTGGCGAAAGGCCGGCGGCGCCGGACTGCAGCAGGATCCATAGCAGGGATCAACGCTAGCCCAGACTGTAGCTTGGCCATGCATCCCAAGCGCCCAATGCCCCCAACCCAGAAGAAACGCCAGTGGATGAGGCAACCGAGCCCGCAGATCACACTTGCCCTGCCACGAACCAGGGGGCACCAACCGGGGACCAGGGTGGAGCATCGTAACTGGCACCCCTGGACCAGGCGAGGGCACGACGCGCCGCAGACACGCAAGGCAAGACCGCCACACTGGGAAGAGAGGGTGACCTAGGCGAGCACCAAGGCACACAGCAGGCCATGTGGGGGCCCATGGAGGCACCACAGGAGATGGCGGGCGCACGGAACGCGGCCGCCACCACGGCGGGTGACGAGGCCACTTAGGCATCACCTATGGCCTTCTTGTCGATGGACGGCGCCGCCGGTGAGACCCCGACACACAATCTCACCAGCAGCAGCCCCCGACACACCCGTGGATACCAAGGAGCACAGCGATCAGGAAGCCACCAAGGGCCCGGCCCCCCAATATGGTAATGGGGCCCGATACAGCACGCCCGGTATCCGAATGCAAGCCCGAGATGCGAGACGCCCAGCAGGTTGCCGTCAGCTTGACTGCCCGCAAGAGAGCATATGTTGGCGACCCCGCACCAGCGCCAGTCAAGAACAACCTGAGGACTCTCCGCTGGCAACAAGCGCTATTGACATGCCGCCCAAGCAGCAGTCCCGCCATCAGCAGCCCCCAACGCAATCCCTGGAGGCGGCAGAATGCAGGGACAGGGAGCCCACTGTATACCCGAGGCTCCGGGAAAATGCGGAACCCCGCCGGACCTGAACACGGGAAAACGGCACACACTGCACCACACCAGCCACCACCGCCCGTCTCGACTTCGAGGGCCGGGGGGAGGACTGAGACCCGGGCCACCGGGAACCCCACGGGGCCGGGACACACGAGGAGGCACACACCGCGAGTCAGCCCAGAGAACAAGAAGCCGAGCAGGTAGCCGGCAGCCTGACCGAGATCCTCAACCAACCTGCCGTCAGTGCCAATCAACAGCAGGCAACGGCCGAGCACCCGCCCGACAACGAGTCCTTTGATGCCTTCATGGTGTTAGGACGAAGACCCTTCGCCGCCCCCGACACCGAGGACCGGCGACACAACACTGCGCTCGGGAGCTGCTGGCACGGATGATTCCACCTCGGCGGCGCGCAGGGAGCATTTCCTGCGGGACTATGCAGCGCTGAGTCCAGTCCAGTAGCGACAGGCATCCAGGGCACCATCGCTGCGAGTGGAGGCAGGGGAGGTGATCAGCGCACAAGGGCAACGGACACGATCCCATGGACGTCCTCCCTGCGTGCCGCCCAGAGGCAGGACACGGGTGCGTCGGCGACGCAACCGCTGCCAGCGGGCCCGGCGGACAGACGACCCCACAGCCGGCTCAAGTCAGGGGACAACCGTTCCTGGACTACGCGCCGTCGGAAGGGGACACCCACCACCCCAGCGCAGTGGCAGAGTGCGCGGCCGCCTGCATCTTGGACCCGTGGATCGTCCAGATTACCAATGAGGAACAACTCACCCTCGCGGTCGGAACTAGATGCATGCCTGGGCGGGACAGACACATGGCAACAGGGAGCTGCGCCATTTGGACACCTTCTTCAGCCATAGTTGGGGGTCACAGAACCCATTGGCCACCATGCAACAACCCAACCAGTGATGCTATGTGACCACCCGTCGCATGGCCCACATGAATGTCCACAGTCTGGACGACCTGAACCGGCTGAACTAGTAGTGGCACCGCAGGGCAGCCCTCAGCATCCACGATGCCATGCGCCGAGACGGCAACTTGGGGATCCAATCCCTGACCCCCTGAGGGGGAGGGGACCAAGGCAGGGCCACATGGAACAAACATCCATGGTCTCTGGTGGTCTAGAAGCCATTGCCGCAAGTGGCGGGCCACAGCCCGCTGCGACACGGGAACGGAGCGCAGGCATACGCGCACCACAGACCCCACAGCGCAACAGGAGCTCCCTCATGGCATTCATCCCGCAGCACAACAGCCAGCGGGACACACCTCTCATGGACGGCGAAACAGCACCAGGAGGCGGGGGGACCGACAGGGATGCGATGTCAGAGGCCCCAGAACTGTCCGGCCCGGTCGGCAGGACGGGTTGTCTTCCGCAACAACGTGGGCGAGCATGATCCTGCGCACAGCAACGCTGACAGGCATCGCCCCCGTCCGACCCGCAACGCCAGCCCAAGAGGCCGAGGAGGGCCAACCACAAATCCCTACCATCCTCACACCAACTGCAGGAGCACGGCTGGCGGCGATGAACACACTCGTCTGCCCCGGGGAGGACTTGGTGTCCAGGTCATCTAACGTTCCTGGCCCTGAAGGGCCAAATGAGCTCGCGCTGATGTACCGGTATCCTCCAGGACGGAACAGAGGGACGCAGCAATTGTGGCCACACCACCGGAGCACGATCCCCATTCTGGCGCAAGGCAGCTGTGGAACCGGGGCCCTGTACGCACGTCATGGCGGCCAGCTTGTATGGGCGCTTCGGCCACAGCATCCAGTGCGGCCACCTCCCCGCCAGCCCAGTCATCCCCACCCGGATCGCCCGGACATTCGGAGTCAGGGAGAGCGGAGGAGCCCCTTGACCAGGACCTGCTGGAGTGAAGACCTCCACCAACCGGATAGAACACTGTGGACTTCCCCAACCTAACTGCGCTGCGTAGAGTAGGAAAAAGTGTATTTCCATGCCTAGGGGTAACCTATAGTTGTGTTACAGATGCCCAGAGGCACACTACATTTTTATCTTAGTATTGGCGTAACCCAAAAGGGGTGAGAAAGCATTTTCATCTATAAAGCCAACCACCAGATCTAGGATGTTGTGTGGACCCCTGACCCCCCAAACTTCCTTGACATAAATACCATTTTCCTGACGCACTGAGGCGCTGCTCCAAGCTCAGAGCCTTTACATCCTTCTATATTTTGTCATGAAAGCTTAGCTATCGTAGTGGTCTGAACCCTAGGGGGCTGGAGCACCTCTTGTTTAGAGGTCCCGGGTTCAATACCCAGTCAGTCTTCCTAAGTAGCAAGCTCCATTGTGACATGGCAGTGACCTTAGCGCCACAAGCCATGCCACCTCAGCACCTATGGGACCCAAAAAAAAACGTGCACATCTCTTGATGGCAGTATAAAAGGAGAGAGTGCCCATATGGGCAGTTTTCCAATTTTCCTCTCCAAATCTGTAGTCTTCCTGAGTTCCCTTGTGTAAATACACTGTCTATCTGTTCGCCATTGTCGGCTGCCCTTCATCTTGTGGATTTGATCCTGAATTTCATCCTTTGCACTGTGGGGACTTGGGTGTCTTTGGACTGTTCTTTTTTTTTACCAAAAACATTGGCAAGTGGAAAGCAAAGCATCACTGAGAGGCAGCGGGAGCAAGCAGGAGCAGAATACAAAACAAACACATCAAGAACGTCATTCGTGCAAGCTGCTGAAACCCAACCCGCCAGAGGACTGCACCTCGGCAGCGCCAAGGGCACATTTCCAGCGGGACCATGCAGCCCTGAGTTCACCCCTGGCAGCGACAGGCACCCACCGCGCCGCTGCGACGAGTGGAAGCAGTGGGTACGACCAGCGCGCACGGGCAACGGACCCGATCCGACAGACATCACCCCTGCCCGCCACCCAGAGGTGGAACACAGATGCACCCACTACTGCAACTGCTGCCAGTAGGCTTGCCCGGCAGGGGATCCCACAGCCGGCTCCGCTGTGGGGACATCAAAACCTGGACTAAAGACGGTATGAAGGGGACGCCCGCGACCCCAGCACGGTGACAGAGCGCACAGCTGCCTGCGACCTGGAATTGTGGAACAGCCGGTTTACCGTGGAGGAACAGCTCATCCTCGGCGTCAAAACTCCATCAATGCTCGAACAGGACGAGCACATCGCAACCAGGGACCGTACCATGGCAGACGTGATCTTCAGCCATTGTGGGGAGCGACCAATTCTCTTCCCCGAACAAGCAAAGGCCCGACCAGTGGCACTATGTGGCCACCTGCCTCATAGCTCACATCGGGGACAACTGTCTGAACAACTTCAACCGGCTGCAGTGGCAATGGCTCCGCAGGGCAGCCTTCTGCGTCCGTGATGCCATGCCCCGGCACGGCAACTGGCAGATCGGGCCCCTGATCCGCCGAGGGCGAGAACACCCAGACAAAGACACGGGGCAGCAATTGCCATGGTCTCCGGCAGCCCAGGAGCCAACATGGCAAGTGGCGTGAAAAAGCCCGTCACAAGATGGACACAGAGCGCAGCGATCAACGCACCACAGCCTCGAAGTCCACGATAGAGTCCCCTCAGGCCTTTTGTCCAGCAACGTGACGGCCCGCGCAAGGCGCTGGAGCAGAGTGGGAGGCACAGCCACGGGACACAGGAACAGCACCGAGTGGTCGGGGGACCAACAGTCCCGCGACAACAGAGTCCCCAAAGTGAGCCAACCCACGCAGCAGGCTGCGTCCTCTTCCGCAACACCGCAGCATCCAGGAGTGGCGGGGTACAAGCGGAGCGCGCACACAAACACACACACACACCCGAACACCCCAGCCAGGAGTGGCGGGGCGCAGCGGAAACCCGAGCTCAAGCACACACACCCACACCGCACACCTCAGCCAGGAGTGGCGGGGTACAAGCGGAGCGCGCACACAAACACACAGACACACCCCAGCACCCAAGCCAGGAGTGGCGGGGCGCAGCCAAAACCCGAGCCCAAGCACACAAAGCCACACCGCAAACCCAGGCCAGGAATGGTGAGGTACAGGCGGGGCGCACACACAACCACACACGCCCAAAAACCCCAGCCAGGAATGGCGGGGTGCAAGACAAAACTCAAGCCCAACCGCACACACCACAAACCCCAGCAAGGAATGGCGGGACGAAACCAGAATCCGTACCCAAGCACACACACCCTAGACCCCAGCCAGGACTGGCGGGGTTACCGCGAAACCCAGACACAAACACAAGCGCCACACAACGGTAGGAAACCCAGTGTCCACAGCCCGGGCACTGAGGCAGTTCACGCCATGCGGGTGACCCGGCCAAACGAGATCCGGACCCCTGGGGTAAGGCTGCATCCTAAGGCCTGCGCTGCTTTGGGACTCGAGGTGGAGCGTGCGACACCGGAGCACCTCGGAACCCGAGTACCAAAAAAATGCATGCATGCCTTGAAAATGGGATCCGCCAGAAGGTCCGGTGAACCCCTAAGGTTCCGCCCAAAGGAAGGGGCGGGCGCAAGCACGGGGGCACACCCTCCCGGAGAGCCAAGTACGTCACGCTGGCGGCGATCAGCCATCCTGGTGTTGCCTGGGGCCGCCTTGTTGGGGGCCACAAGTCAGGTCTAGCGGGATGTAAGTCGCCTCCCCTCTTCAAGCGCGGAGCCTCTTCCTGTTCATCACAGCGGCAACGCCAGCGGGAACCACGGGGCGCCTCTCCATGACCGAGTGCACCTACCTACCTACCTTCCGCAACGAGGTGGATGGGCACCATCACAAGCAATGCGGACAGCAGCGCTCACCGCCGTTGCCCACATCCAACACACAACGCCGGCCAAACAGGCCCAGGACGGAGCATCTGCAGATCCATTCCATCCTGACACCAACCCAACAGACGCGGCTGGCGGCGATGAATGCACACGCCGGCCCTGCTGAGCACTCTGCGTCCAGCTCTTCTAACGTTCCCGGCCCTGAACAGCTGAAGGAGCTTGCGCCGATGCACCAGCACCCCCCGAGGAAGGAGACTGGCGACGCAGCAGGTGCAACCACACCGATAGGAGCGCAAACCTCATCCCAGGGCAGGGCAATTGAAGGACCAGAGCGCCACACAGCAGGGCCCGCCCGGACACGGGGCATGGCACCCGGGGTGTACGGGTGCGCCAGCCGCAGCATCCAGCGTGGCCACACCCTCATCAGCAAAATGAGCCCCACCTCCGCCCGCACCTGACTCGTCCAGCGCCTCAAGCCAAGGGCTAACGAAGGAACCAATGAGCTAGGACCTGCCGGAGTTTCCACATACACCAACTCAACAGGACACCCTGGATGTTACCACTCTAACTGCGCTGCAGGGGCACCAAAAGCGTGCGGATAGGGAGCCCCAGCAAGATACCGCAGTTAGCCCGCGGGAACCAACGGCAGAGGAGGCCGAGACTGGGTAGCCAGGCGACCCCACACACCTTGAACCTGCACGGACTCAATCGCCCCCCCCCAGCCATGAGGTGATCAACGCGGCCGAGCAGCCTGCGTCAGGACACAGCGACACCACAGAGGTTACTCCCCCATCTGGTGCCATTGAGGACCACGACAGGGATGTCATGCCGCCTCTAACCCCCGAACACCGCAAATGAGGGACACAGGCCCCCTCAACGAGGAGGAGCTATGGGAAGTCTAGGAAATCATCCAAGGCACACACCCGCACAACATGCTTGGTGCCCTTCCAGAGCACTTCCAGGGCCTCCACCAAGACAATTGCTTTGCCGCTTCCCCCCTGCGGCACGGTGCCACCTCTGTCTACGTGAGGCAAGTCTGGATACTCCTCACCCCTGGGCTGAGCCTGTCAGATGCCCTGATCGACGCGTGGATCTGCTGGATCATCCTCCACCAGCCCTATTAGGGAGGGTATGGGTCACGCACCTCAGCTGGGCAAAAACCCTTGTTGCCCCAGCAGCTGAGCGCCGCCCCACATTAATCACAAGGCGCAGAGACAGGGCCGCGCCACGGCTTAGCCCCAACACCCTCAACATCCCGCCACACACTGACTTTGTCAAGTGGGAACACAGAATGGCCCCGGAGAGAGGACGCAACCTCAGGAAAATGGTAGACAGGTATACGCGGGGCCCGTGCCTCCCTCAGATGCATGTCTGCCCCCTCTGCATGCGCGCCCACCACCTCTGCACCACGCCCCCCCCCCGAGAGACCCAGGACAAGATCCTCTCGGTGCAGGCAGTCAGGCGGCTGGCCGCCAAGAACATCTGGCCCCCCCCCAACAACACCAACGGCAGCAAGAGGCCGGATGTGTAGCAGCTGGAAGCGCTGGAGGAAGAGGTGGAGCCGCCGGTCTCGCCACCCTTGGCCTGCACCACAATGGCGGATGCCGCCGGGGCAAAACTCCAGCAACTGGGTGCCCGAACATGACTCCTTCACAGCCAAACAACGGGGCAGCCGCCCCGATATTGGCAATCTGCCGGAGATCTGGGACGTCAACCCCATGAACATGGAGAACTACAGGGGAGTCATTCTCGCCCTCACCACCCACCTCCCATTTTTGTTTCAGCTGATTCGTGGGGGATGCCGAGAGAACCATGGGGATGGTCCGGGCTGGCCACGACCATGAGTTCCGGGGAGTTCCTCCCGGCAGCGGCGGCCTGACCCCGGATTGGTCCGCGCGAATCGTGGCAGCATGGCTGATGAGTAAGAAAACATCACTGCCTTGTCTTTCTTGGAGGGCTTGATCCAGGCCAAGCCCCCTTAAAACCCTTTGTTGATGCTAAGACTAACTGAAGTATTTTTATCTCTCTTTTGAAGCCTAAAGTACACTTTCTCAAAGTAACTAGGGTTGTAACCCTAGCCCCCCATGAAGTTCACCCCTACCACTCAACTGAGCTGAGGTATCTTCCTTCATGGGGGATATACCGAAATAAAATAGGCATTCCATGCTTTAAGCCTTGGAGGTTAAGCCTAGTGGTCTCCCACCCCAAGACCCCTATACTCAATTGTTTCTACTACTTATTGTGGTTCTATGTTTTAACTTTTTCGGAATTCAGTTGCTTGGCCAAGTCACACTCCGTGTCTGGCCTGAAACCTATGCCCCACATTCCTAACCATCACCATTTCACCAAAAAGGGTGCAAATGGAGTTCTTGATGCTATCTTGGAGGCTAGAGGCAGTCCAGTTTTTATATAAAATCCTTTGTATTATCCATTTGTGATTGAATCTTTGTGTTTATACCTGCTTTGTCTATCTGCAGCCCTTCTGTGTTACACTGGATTTCAAACTATTCATTGATTCGATCCACATCCTGTTCTTGCTCTACTTGCTCCTTTGGGTTTGGGATTTCACCATCAAAAACCTGCAGGATCTCATCAGAATCTATAGGGCACCAATCAAGGACCTCTTTCCGGTAGCAGAGGCAAACCCTGAGAACCTTTCGAACCGACTCTGAGCAGAAGCACAAGAAAAACACACTGAACATGTCCTACAGAACCTGGCCGATCAGAAGTGTACAAGTCCAACTATCTCACCCAGTGAGTGAACCGCCACTCAGAGCAGCATCTGGGTCTCAGGAGTATCCAGAGCACAGAAGGGCGGAACTAAATACGCCCAGAACAATCTCATTAACCATGGAAACCTTTAGCGGCTCACAGTGAAGACAGCCTGCAAAGGCTCCGCAGGCGTGTCGAAGCTTCCATCACCCGGTCCGCTTGTCCAGCTTTGTCTTCTTCCGAACTTGGAGTTGGTCCTGAAGAACAAGAGGACCTACGAAGGAGGATGGATGAGTTCATGCTCCACGAAGAGTACCACCTGTCCACCGTAGGAGTGGATGGAGAACTACCTCTTGACGCTCTCGGGTCGCCGCCCCAAACTGAGATGGGCTCCTTCCTCTTTTCTGGGCCATCTACAGACATGGCGGACACCGTATCACTACTGAGACGACCGAGAGTACATGAACACCAGAGAGCAAGGCATCCAGACCTGCCGATAATGGATCCACCTCGCCCAGAGCCCACCCATGGGGCTCTGGATTGTACGGCCGAACTATTGACCAGACTTCTATCCGGATCGGAAGACCTGGATGTGACAGCTCTGTCGGAGGCTGTCAAGGCTAAATTTGGTAACACTGAACCCTTACCCAAGCCAGCGCCACTCTCACCTTCACCCGGATTGAGCACGTTGGCTGATGATCTCAAAAGATCAAGGGTGTCCAGGTTGCTTCCTAAGTTCACTTGCCCCAGCCCTTTTCATCCTCGCGCCAGGAGAGTCCCTGTTGCTGAACTACAGGACGTGCCGGTGACGGAGACTGAGAAAAGAGGGCTGTCAGCCCTGGCACCTCTTGCCGGCGTATCACCTTCTGGCCTAACTCCGTGGGGTGGGAAGACGGGCAGACGTATTGCCCAGGCGAACATCCAGCTGAAACTGCCGGAGTTCGACGCCAAAAATCTGATCAAATGGGCAGAAGAATTTGCTGAGTTTCTTTTGTTGACTGGCGAAACCCATGTGGATGTGGCCACCAAATGCTCACTGCTGAAACGCTCATTCAAAAAGGAATTTTGGCAAAAACAGGTGAAACAAATTGTGAAAACCTGTTCCACCTGGGCAGAGGTAATTCAAAGACTGGAGAAAGCTTTCCCAGTCTATGAGACTGACCTCAGTGTACGCACACAGATAGAGGAGCTACCTATGCTCTCTGAGTTTCCTTCCGCTGCGCGAGTTTCTGAATACGTGTGCGACCTGGAGTATCTGTTTTGGCGGATGAACATGGGATCCTACGGAGCCACTGAGCCCCACCTGTGGCTCATGAGTAAGATCCCCCAACGTACGTGGGATGATTGCCGCACTACCTCTGAGAGGAAGAGTCGGACCCACTCGTACAATGAACTGGTGGACCTTCTGATGGAGCTAGCTCTTGAGAGGGAGAATGATTCCCACATGGAGAAATTCCTCAAGAAGCACTTGGGTCGAGGGGTTAACCCCACCCCTGAACGTGGCGAAGGAAAAGGGCCTAAAAATCCCACTAACGCCAACCAGGGAGGTGGTAAAGGAAGGCGTCACCTACGTGCTATAAATGAGGTTAAACCTGATGCAGGTACACCCCCTCTGTTCTACTGCAAACCTGTCAATGACAAGGGGGGGCCTTTCCATGCCCCTGACTGCGATCACCGCAGTAGCTGTACGCTGCAGATGAAACGACAGCAGCATACCAAGGATGGGAAACCTGTGACCCATCAGGATCATTTCAGGTGTACCATCACCTGTGGCTATTGTGACAAACGTTGTCACTACGAAGACGAATGTCGCATAAAGAAACGCGAGAGTGATAAACTCAAGCGGCAGGAGGCTGAACGCCAGAAGACCCAAACACCCACCAAAACCCCTCAGAATGGGGATAAAGGTGGTAAACGAGGTGGCAAGGGGGGAGGCAAAGGTGGACCCCCTAACCCCCAGAGGCGCTCATCAGTGGCTGTTGCTACACCCCCTCCTGCTGCTACACCCCCTCCTGCCGCAGGTGATCCCAAGAAGCGCCCACAGGGGGATAACGCTACCCCTGAGGGGAATAACTCCAAGAAGAGGCGATTTGCCTGGATGGCCAGGTCCCTCATAGCTGCATGGGTGGATGCCAAGTTCCCTGATGAGGAGTAGGGGGGCGGTTCGGAAGAGGAGGACTTCGTTTTCTTGATGCTCGTGAAAATCGGGGATCAGGTCCTTCGAGCGGTGCTTGACACCGGTGCAACACTTTCCATAGTGGCTCGGGGCCTGCTAAAGACTTTCAAGAAAACTAAGAACGTGGCCATAAGAATGGGGGATGGGCGTACCATCCATTCCTTTAGGGGGGTCGATGTGACTATATGCCTGGGCGACGAAACCGTGACTCAACACTGCAGAGTGCTGGACACCGACGCCTTTGACATCGTCATTGGTACAGACTTCCTACGAAGACACCCCCAGGTAAAAATGCTGTCTCTCCAGCGCCCCTATTCTTTGCACTGCGACTTTGGCAGTGGGCTGTTCTCCGCACCTTTGGAGCTGTCAGGACGAAAAGAGTCTGGGCTGCGCTACGCATCCAAGACTAACTATCGTACTGAAAACTACCAATTGGCCCGTCACGTTCTTGAAAATGGACTGGCGGCCCTTCAGGTAAACCTGGATGAGATCCAGGTGGAATTGTTTGTGACCCAACAACAGCACATCATGCAGTTGTACTGCTTGAAACAATTGAACAATGCTTTCCGTTTCTTCTGGAAAGCAATGGGCCTAGCGTATGCTAACCCTCCCTTCTCCCTGCTCGCGAAGGTTCTAACCAAAATCGCTTATGAGGGAGTCAAGCGGTAGTGGGGTGCCCAGGCTTTTGGCTCCTTATTGCCCAGATATTGTGGGGATTCTGTAGTTTGACGCCTTGCTTCGCTTCACCAGTTCCGTTGCTACGGCCCTTGAAGTTCCTGCAAAGTTTTTGTCGAAATCTCTGATCTTTCGCAAAATCTCTTGAGATTTGTCAAACTCGGAAAACCCTCTTTTCTCCGGACGCTCAAGCGCCTCCAGTAGCGCACCAGCCCCACTCTTGGTCATCCTTCTAGGCACGGAGCGACACACGAGGAGCACTGAAATCACTTCGGTGTCCGTCGTTCCCACAGGGTTCTCCATGTCCATTGCTTGGCTTATATCATCGTAGAACCCTTGCATGGTCCCATACATGACACAGTCTGGTGTCCTGTGCACAGAAAGGGCAGAGTCTTTGGTCTCTGTGAAGCACAGATCCCACGCATGCCCGTAACTTATGCTACACCCTTGGATGAACCCGTCATAATTGAAATTAATGATCTGCAATAAAAATTCATTGTAAAATCACTGCCCCTTGGCGGTCTTTCATGCCTGAGCCTGACCTGGCAATTATCGCCTGCGACAATCTGGCGCTTCGCGGCAGCGTTCGCGCTGCCTGTCCGCAGGCTCCAAGAGGTCTACGGAGTACCTAGGGTACATTCATCCATCCCAGGAAACACCCATTGAGTGGCCTGTTCTTGCGCAATCGTGGACAGCCAACGATTTCGCGTCACCCCTCTCCTTAAAAGGCTTGCTAGGCTGATGGCGGCTCTGCAAGCCCCACGCGTGGGTGTTTCCTGTGCATAGCTTACACGCGCTGACGCCTCTGCGCGCCAGCAGTAAAAGGGTGGGTGCCCAACAAAAACGCTGAACCACTGATTGCACTTAGTGGCGCAGACATCTAAATGCTTGGGCTCCACCACCAGAGACATGGCAGATTAATAATGAAATTAATGCCGGCCCAGTAAACAAAAACGACACAGCGCGCTGGGGTCCCACGCTGGTCTCACTGGACTGGCCACTGAAAAGCGTCAGCGGCGCTCCCTGATGAGTTACTTACGTACCAAACCTCTTCGCACACCATGCCTCAATGCGCTTGGCGCGTGCAAGCGCACGGGATCTGCCAGGATGCTGTACTCGACGTCGTACAGCGAGGGTCTCTTTTGCCTCGATGTTGCAGGCTGCCTTGGCTTGCAGCGAGGGCTCCCATGGTGCTTCCGAGGCCAGCATTACTACAGTGGGCGCAGAACAGCCGCGTCACACGCGGGGGATCGCTGACGATCTTCACGAGCGACGGCTGGGTCTGGTGTCCTGTAGACCCATTGGGTGGAGGGGTGCTGCGCAAGCCGGTGCAGCAACGCACCTCCATACAGCCGCGACGCAGTTATTGTCTTCGGGCGCTGCACTGCGGATCGCTGGGCGTCTCTGCCGCAGTGCCACTCATATCACGCTACATGGGACCTGCTGCACGGTACGATGATTTTGAAGCGGTAGTGGGGTGCCCAGGCTTTTGGCTCCTTATTGCCCAGATATTGTGAGGATTCTGTAGTTTGACGTTTTGCTTCGCTTCACCAGTTCCGTTGCTACGGCCCTTGAAGTTCCTGCAAATTTTTTGTCGAAATCCCTGATTTTTCGCAAAATCTCTTGAGATTTGTCAAACTCGGAAAACACTCTTTTCTCCGGACGTGCAAGCTCCTCCAGTAGCGCACCAGCCCCACTCTTGGTCATCCTTCTAGGCACGGAGCGACACACGAGGAGCACTGAAATCACTTCGGTGTCCGTCGTTCCCACAGGGTTCTCCATGTCCATTGCTTGGCTTAAATCATCGTAGAACCCTTGCATGGTCCCATACATGACACAGTCTGGTGTCCTGTGCACAGAAAGGGCAGAGTCTTTGGTCTCTGTGAAGCACAAATCCCACGCATGCCCGTAACTTATGCTACACCCTTGGATGAACCCGTCATAATTAAATTTAATGATCTGCAATAAAAAAGTTTTGTAAAATCAATGCCCCTTGGCGGTCTTTCATGCCTGAGCCTGACCTGGCAATTATCGCCTGCGACAATCTGGCGCTTCGCGGCAGCGTTCGCGCTGCCTATCCGAAGGCTCCAAGAGGTCTACAGATTACCTAGGGTACATTCATGCATCCCAGGAAACACCCATTGAGTGGCCTGTTCTTGCGCAATCGTGGACAGCCGACGATTTCGCGTCACCCCTCTCCTTAAAAGCCTTATGCGGGGAAGTGGAGAAGGTCTTCGACGTGTTGGTTGACACGGGAGCTCAGGTCAGCTTGGTCAAGGCTGGCCTACTTCCGCCGGAGTGTTTGACCGACAGTATGAAGCCTGTCGGGCTGAAGGTGGCGAACGGCCAGTACATGGTGGGAGGCACGAAGGAAGCGGCCATTGGGCTGCAGTTCGTGAACCACCGCGAGCTGAGCCGCCCAGACCTCGGCAAGGAAATCCTCCTGCAAGGTCGCTTCTACGAGGCCGAGATGGACTGGGACATGATCATTGGGTACGACTTCATGATGGAGACGGACTCCGGCGTTCTCCCGGCCCAGGCTTCAATGACCCTGTACCAGGACGACCAGCTCTCGTGGCTTTCGTCACCTGAGCACCATGTGGAATGCCAATGGATCCACCCGGAACGCAATCAGCTCGAAGTAGCCGCGCTGGGCACTGAGGCAACTGGGCCAGCAAACCAGGAGTACGGCGTAATGCCGGAAGTGGCGAGCCGAGTGGTCGCGGACCTGGGAGCTTCGAATCTGGCCCTGGATGCGTTCTCTTCAGGGACCTCCGCCCGTCTGCGGGTTTGTGAGAAGTACTGGAGCGCACAGGACTCCGCGTGGAAGAAGCACTGGGGTCCGCATCAGGGCTTGATGTGGATCCATTGCCCCCGATGGGACATTCCAAGGGCGGTGGCGAAGATACGCAAGGACCGCTCCAAGGCAGTGCTGGTTGTTCCTATGGGATGCACCGAGGAGGAAAGTACCCGACATTGGGTAGTTTCATTGATCAACATGACCTTAAACAGGGTCGTCCTACCGGCTGGAGAGAGTGTCTATCAGGACGCTAAGGGACAGCCCATGCCACCCCAGAGATGGCCAACGGAATTCCACTATGTGGATGGGGGCCTTGATCAGGCCGACACCACGGACTTCGTGTGTGTCAACCGCATCATAGCGAAGCCATGGCGGCAATGCTTTGCGGTTTCCCCTGTTGACATCGGAGAATCGGAAGACCCCCTCACAGAAGAGGAGTTGGATCTGGTTCAGGGGTATATGGATCAGCCCTTTCACGACTGGGGAAGCCAGCGTGAGGGGAAGGGCCAGGACAACGCCTGGTGGGAAGTGGACTCGATCGTCTCTGGTTCCTATGATGGGAACACTTTCATAGAGAGGGTGCTGGACCACATGTCCAGCCAGGACGAGCCAATCGGCGGTAACCCACCCACCTACGGCGATCTATTCCGAGGCAAGACCAGAGATGGCCCTTTGGGCCACCTGGAAAGACCACCTGAGCCGAAACCGAGCGGGGTCGCTACCCCTCAAGTAAGCTCAGTGGTCCAGGTGCCCGGAAAAGCCGAAGCGGAGTCCGATGATTGCCCCAAGATCCAGGCAATGAGGGCCAGGCTGAAGCAGAAGTATGGTGATACCTTCTTCAGCGGAAAACCTGTGTCTCCCCAACCGGTGCGTGGACCGTATGGCGAGGCCAAGATACGACTGAAGCAGGACCCCCGTGTGTATCGACACCGGGAGTTCGCCCTGAGGGGCGAGAGGAAGGAGGCCATGGGGAAGATCCTCCGTGACTTCATCGAGAGAGGCTGGCTCGAGCCGTGCCACTCCGAATGGGCCTCTCCGTGCTTCGTCGTCCCCAAGAAGGTGGCCGGTGAGTGGCGGCTCGTGGTCGACTACCGCGGCCTAAACGCCCAAACGCAGCATGACAGGCATACGCTGCCCCTCATTGAGGACATGCTGCAAAAACAACACCGGCGGAGGATCTTCACGGTGATTGACCTGAAACATGGTTATCATCAGATGCCTCTCGCCGAGGAGTCCTGTGCCTGCACAGCCATGAGCACTCCACTTGGACCTCTCCAGTGGAAGGTGATGCCCATGGGCGTTACTAACGGCAATGCGGCTTTTCAGCGGATGCTGGAGAACCTGCTTTAGCCTGTGCGTGACTGTGCGGACCCCTTCGTGGACGACGTGATCATCGTGTCCGGGGACCCCAGTATGAGCTTTCACGAGCTCCTGGAGGCACATGACAGGGACGTCACTCGAGTGCTGGACCTTCTGGTTCGGCACAAACTCACGGGCAGCAGTGACAAGGCCACCATTGCGGTAAGCGAGGTGGTCTTCGCTGGCCACGTAGTTGGGAACGGGCAGCGAAAGCCCATACCTGGCAAGGTGGCTGCGATCGAGCACTGGGAAAAGCCCAAAACGGTCTCTGAGCTACGGGCGTACTTGGGGTTCTGCAACTACTACTCGGGGTATATCAAGATGTATGCCGAATATGCAGCCCCCATGACGACCATGCTGAAGGGCGACCGAGAGGAGACCAAAAAGGGGTCCAAGAAGGCTCTGGTCTGGACTGCTGAGTCCGACCGTGCCTTTGGGGGGATGAAGGAGGCGCTGCTATCCGCAGTGGGTCTGCACCTCGTGGATCCTGACCGAGGGTTCGTCCTGCGCACCGACGCTTCCGACTACGCCGTTGGCGCTGCGTTGGAACAAGTGCTTGACGATGGGAGGCACGTGCCTGTGGTCTTCTGGAGCCGAGTCCTGGCGGAAGGCCAGAGACGGACGTGGACACCCCGTGAAAAGGAGGCGTATGCCATCGTCATGGCTCTCAGGAAATGGGCTGGCTACATAGCCCTCCATCCTGTCACCGTCTGCACCGACCATCAGAGTCTGCAGTCATGGCACAAGGAGCACGTGGACACCCCCTCTGGTCCCGCCTCCCGACGGGCAAGATGGCATGCGACCTTGGCCAAGTTCGACCTCACGGTTGTGTATGTTTTTGGTAAGGACAACACTGTGGCGGACTGTCTCAGCAGGTGGGCCTATCCCGCCAGCAAGGGTATGACGGATGTCTCTGCCCATGGCGATGAGGCTGAGACCGCTGAAGCCAAGAGGATCATTGAAATGGAGCCCCTGATGGAGGAGGAGGGTGTAAAATGCCTGTTGTCATGGCTGCGGATGCCCCCCTCGGAACGAGGATGGGCAGAGCCGTCAGAGTACTCGCTTCTGATGGAGCTGAGTCCGACAAGCACCTCTTTCCTGAGTCTTGCCTCCAGGACGACTGGACCGACGACTACGCCAAGTCTGAGGCCTTTGCAGCCGAGTATAGGGCTGTGACCGACCCTGATGACGGGCAGAAGTGGCCAAAGGGGCTGACCGAAGAGGATGGCAAGCTTTACCGGAATGGTAGGCTGCTGGTCCCGGAGTTTCGGGTGCTCGAGCTTTGTGAAGCTTGGCACCACCACATGATGCACCGAGGGGTCAAGAAGCAAGCCCTGGACATGCAGCGCCGGTTTGAGATCGACCAGATCAATCTCTACACCGCCATCAAAAAGGTCAGGAAGGGTTGCTCGGTCTGTCAGGCCTGCAATCTCGATAACCGGAACGTCAAGGAGGAAGCCCAATGGACCCCGGTGCCTGACCAGCCCATGGAGAGCATGGCCATGGACGTCTTCTCCATGCCTGAAGTGCACATTGGCAAGGACACCTTTGACTGTGTGGTTCTTTGTGTGGACCGCCACAGTGGCTACGTAGTAGCCGTTCCGGCAGAGAAAAAGGGGTTGCTTGCCAAGGAAGTGGCAGTCATGATGATTCGTCATTGGCTGACCGTCTTTGACATCCCCCGCACCATTTGCATTGACCGAGAGCCCCAGTTTACTGGTCGCTGGTTCAAGGCCATGTGTTCCCTCATGGGAATACGTCATGCCAAGAGCGTCGCCTATCTCAGCCGGTCTAACGGCCGAGCTGAAGTGGCTGGACGGCAGCTGTTCGAGAAGCTGCGCAAGATTCACATCACCAATCCACGTCGGAACTGGTTTGAGGAGATGTGGCCCGCTCTGAAGGCCCATCATGACACCCCCACTCCGGGTGGTTTGTCCCCTCACCAGGTTCTGTTCGGCAGGGACCCCCTCGGTCGGGGACTTCCCTTGTCTGGTGATGGCATGGCCAGGAACGCCAAGGAATTCTTCGCGCGGCAAGAGGCAACGGCGCGGGACATCCGCCAGCGCTCGAGAAGGAGCATGCTGAGCGTCAGAAGTCCGCCCCGAGCTCGACAGCGCAAAAGTTCAGGGTGGGAGACCCGGTGTGGGTGATCAGACCCGGCCCTATGGGCACCCACCGCACCAAAACCTGGGTCACACCCGGAGAGGTGGTCCGCAGGATTGGTGAGGACACCTACCGCATCAAGGTGGGTCACGGACAGTTCCGGTAGCGCCACGAGAGTCAGCTCCGTGTGCGGGAACCCAACCTCCGTGGCCAACATGTGTCCCTGGACTACGCCGCACATGAGGCTGATTCAGACAATGATTATGCTGAGCAGGACGACTATACCGTCCAGAAGATCCTGGCCCAGCGTCCGAACGCCTCGGCACCCGGAAGCCCGGAGTTCAAGGTTCGTTGGCGAGGCTATGGGCCGTCCCACGACACCTGGGAACCCGTCTCCTCGTTCGTGCCGCGGATCAATACCCCCTTCATGGACTACATCCGCAAGCACAAGACCAAGATCCATGTCTCGGACTTGGCAGCACTCACCCGGGCGATTGCAGCCAGGGGCGCCTGATCGCCGCCCTGAGCTCTCCCGTGATGCAGTTTGAGCACCTGTGTGGTCGACGGATCGTCCCTCACTTGCTTGCTCTCTTCCATCTTCCGGTGACCTGCCATCAGAGTGGCCATATACCCCCCCTGCCGAATCCAGAGGAGGATGGCCCCTCTCTTCCACTTCTATTCGTCACTCCCCGCCTGCTGAATCCTTGGGAAACCAGGCAGGGTGACTGACCTTTACGTTTTCTGAGCTCTTGGGGCCTTGAAGCCCATACGACGTTGCGCAACGGATGCCCCTGTCATCGGCATTGCGATTCTTTTGGTGTGTGGTCTGGTCCCATGGCACTTGCGGGATCCAGACCAGTCTACGTGTGTCTGCAGACTATATATGGCCTGAACTCGGGCGTTCTCCTGTCCACCCTCCTGCATATGCCTTATCCTAACCAGGGCGTGGTTTGGCGCTCTGTCGAGAGTGTGTTTACACGCCTCTTACCCCGCTTGTTGCTTGTCCTTCTGTTCCCCAGGATATGTGCATATGTATGTTGCGTAGTGTCAGCCCATCAGCGCCAATGGACTGTTTCTCCCCCCCCGAGGGGATGCGAATCGAATACACAGGCGCCTTGAGTCGCCGTCTACATGCTTTTACATAAGGTCCAGCCTGGACCAGTACCTAAGTACAGATTCTTCTGTTTGAGTGCCCGTGATACCGTGTGCCCTAGTGGCTGTGATGTGCTGAGATCCTGATGGCGCCAGGCGGGAAGCCCAGTTGCCTGACTACACTCCCAGCCGTCCGCCACTGTCAGTCCCAGTGTGAGCTTACCGACTCGCAGACGCACTTGCAGTCGGGTGGCGACCTCCGGTGTCCTGACCTCGGTCAGTCTGCCTGGGAAACTGGTGGTTTGAGGAGTCGACGCCTCCGCGCAAACTGCATGGGGAGTCCCCCATGCATGGCTTTTGTGGTGATGGGGCGAGGGAAAAGACGGCCTTGATGCCCGATCCCTTATGGAGGAGCTCGTTCGGCTGTACCACTCTGGACTCGCGTCGTGGATATGGACATGGTGCGCCCAAGGAAGGACCCGTGGGGACTCTCCCCCAGCCTGCGGCCTTGGGAAGCCTGGGGTAGCCTGATGGATCCTTGTGGTCGCTTTCGACCTGTGGGACCACCTCGGTCGTCGGGTGACGCCTATGTTGGCCGTGTATGCCACTGCCACTGTGGTAGTGACCGTCGCAGCCGGCACCCGGTGCGCCTGGTATGGGTTAATGGGTCCTTTGGATGCCAAACAATCGCCGCCAGGACCCGGGACTTGATACTTGATACTGTACCTGCAGTTACTAGCAGCTACAGCACCGTACCTGTCTTACTCGGCAGCCTAACCTGCAAATCAGCCTGAAGTGAGGATGTGACACCCCCCCCCCCCCTTCAGGGGATGGTCCTGGGTACCCGCTGCCATGCTTGGGTGTTATCGAGCCCCCCCCAGGGTTTGCTCTAAGGAGGGGGTTGAAGCGGTACCCAGAACCTATGGCCCATGGCCCGGAGGCCTGTGAGCCGTCACACCTGTTGACACCGGCTGTCAGCGGGATATCCCTGTTCTCTAACGCGCGAAATCTGGAAGCCGATTTCTAACCATTAAGTCGATGTGGAATTACCATAATTTTACTGTCTTGGTCGATTTGCGGTTAGGAATCGGTGAAGTACCCGATTTCTACCGCGATTTCCGATTGTCGTGAAATCGCCGCAGTCGCGCCGCCTGTCGTCGCCTGTTCCGTGGACTGCATTAGAAAATTCTCTCGAACGATCTTTCTTGAAGTTAAGACTGAAACAGTCTTCGAGTGATCCGCAATTTTTTCCTTGATATAACGGATCGCGTCCCAGATTTTTCCCAGAAAATCTGGGCAGTCGAAGGCGCTTTGAACCCCCAAGTGGAATAACAAGGGTTAGGAGCGTTCAAGCACCCAAGGACGAACTAGCGTGCCTCATAGGCAATGTGTATGAGGTTTTGCCCCCCATAGTCATAGGATGAGGCCAAAGGATCCCAACTCCATACGCCCAAAGGGTTATTCATTTGGAGTGTTCTCCAAGAAGTGCGCTTTAACACGTACTTGGCGTTCAAGTACGTGTAGAAGTATGTTAAGTTGGCGTATTCTCCCTCTTTCCTTGCCTCTACATCCGGGGCATATCACTTGTCTTCCCCGGATAGTGGATATATGATCTCCATATATGTATTGGCAATATATTTTGCGTGCATGCTAAAATTCGGCTTTCCGAAAGGAGGTCGATTTTCGACCAAAGCACTTGCATGTGTGTTAAGGGACCAAAGTTACATTAGAATATAGGCATACTTTGTTTCTAGGCCACTAGGTTGGGTGTAGAAGGCGTGGGTAGGGTTGTATGCCATATTTGGTGTCATATCGCGTGCCCATTTGGCGGGTGCAATATTCCGAGACTAACCAGCCAATGGACTCCATATCGCACGAGGCCCTTCATTGTACTCTCAACCAACACTCGCAAGCCTAACCTTCGTGAAGGGACGCTTGTGGAGCGCTCCCGAAGCGATGCGTTGCGAGCAAGGTGTGTTTTTTGCAATATTCCATTTTTGCATGTGCCCACTTGGGAGGCAGCGCGCGCGACCTTCCAAAGCGCCCCGAGTGGAGCACATATGTGGAATCGAAGGTCATTGGTGTCAAGTCATTGTGTTTAAAAGGATTGGTTGATAACTCAATCAAAGCCGAAAATATTATAATATACTTGTGCACTTTTCAAGGCACTTTTGCGTGTCTTTTCGCCAATTTTGCTGTTTTTGGCCCGTCATGATGTCAAGTGGCGACCGTGTATCTCAACGTTGGGCTCAATTGACATCATGACCCAAGTATGTTATGAGGGTACATACTTCGGTGCCCAACATAGCTTGGACCCGGCGAATAACTCCTCTTGGGCTTGGAATACTGTGGCCGCCATGTTGGCGATTTGGGACTATCCAAAATCATGGGCTCACTTGGCGACCCTGCCATTCCCAAAACCGGAGGGGTTGCGCGACGCCCAAAAGATATGTTGGACGCATATGACTTGATACCAATCCTATGGCACAGTCTGGTCCAAGTCAAGCATGTGCCTCATTTGCCCCAACCATGAGTGTGCGCATTTCCGGCCATTTTGAGCAATTTTCCAAATTTTCTGCCCGCCGTGCACCATGTTCAGCTACCTCGTGCACGCCGGACGCATGGACCAATGGACCATATTTGACATGGGTGTTATGTATATTGGTCCCCATGGTTCGCACACCACGTGGGCGAAGCGGAGCAACCTTCGTTAAGGTGCTAGCCCAAAGTGAGTGTGGACGATTTTGCCACTTTGGCATTTGTGGACCCAATTGGAATTGTCACCACGCCGAGTGGCATGGGGATCTCTGAGAGCCAAGTGCATGGGAGTCTCTGTTGGACTCCTGGTGGATTGCGTATGGAATAGAGGATTTGATCTGCACGCAGGCGTGGAGATATACTATTGGGAGCACCCCTGAATTTTGGCTCATTTCGAGCAGCCAAAATGACCCCCTTTTGGGACCCCAATTTCACCACCCCGTGTGGTCAATTGGCGGCCGCATATCTCTTTGCCCATGGGGAGCCAGGACCAAATTTCAAGTTGTACACGCCGATAAGGGTCTTAGGTCCTGCCTCCTCCCCTCTGGGCACTTGGCCTTGCCCTGGCCAGACAAGCCGCGCGTGGGAATGACGCCAATTTTGGTGATTTTGACATCATGACCCCACTTGACGAACCCGTGGTGCCCTGATGCCGGAACCTCAGAGGGAACCAGGTTGGGTGAGGGCTCCAGGGAGTTCGTACTCAAAAAGCATAGGGTCACTTGCCTCGACCCTACCTCTGGCGCGTGCGGACGAGGGGTCAATTTTGGAGATTTTTGAGCTAATATCAGTTTGGGCTGAAACAGCCCATGTTCAGGTACCAACTCCTAGGGGATAATGGCGGGGCCATTCCTCTTGCTCAGAGAGGGGTTGGGACCTGCCGTTAAGGGAGCATAGGACACCACTGTCAGTTGGCCTCAGACGTACTTGGTTCCCAGGAACTCGCCTGTGGCTGGGCGGGACACCTCCCCTATTGGCAGGGTTTCAGGGTCCGGACTGAGCAGGGCATTGGTTGTGTTTGAGCCCCCGCCCCGACCAGCCACTGAGAGGGTCGGACCTGGGATTGGGATATGAGTTGGGACTGAGTGTCTATTGTCCTGTGATGCCCTTAGCCCAGTCCAGTCTTAACCCCATGTGTACATATCCTGATGTGTTGCTGTACATACGTTTGTTCCCTCGTTGCAGAGTGGCAAGGATCCTGAAACGCTTTGTCTCATGACACGAGCGTAATGATGCCCCTGTGAGCGCAGTGCTTTGCCTGCCTGTCTGCCTGTGCGTGTCACCGCAGCGTCCCGTGGCCAGGCCCCCCACGGGAACGCGTCAATGGTTGAAGCCTCGCTTCCTCCCATAACACACGGAACAGCCCTGAGGGTGAGCTCGTATGAACTCCCCAAAGGACAGCTGAGGGTCGCCAATGCGGCGGGGGTCCCTCTTCTCCTTCTTCTTCCAACCCGGCTGCAGAGGCTTCCAGCTTCCCCGGTTGCTCCCCGCGCTCAGGTTGTTGGCCACGAAGGCACAAACGGCCATCTCGGCGGGCTCATCGTCGTCGTCGTCGTCGACGAGAGGTTCATCGCCATCGGCTCCCGCTGGGTCCATGGCAGCTTCCCCGCCAGGCCCCTCGCCAACGTAGTTGACGTCACGGTCGCCGGGCCTCAACCCGCGGGTGTGGTGGAGGTTCCGGTACTCCTTGAGTACTTCCTCTCCAACGCACTCCA
Source organism: Eutreptiella sp. 'Long Island Sound 2002' (assembly GCA_964036045.1). Taxonomy (NCBI): domain Eukaryota; phylum Euglenozoa; class Euglenophyceae; order Eutreptiales; family Eutreptiaceae; genus Eutreptiella; species Eutreptiella sp. 'Long Island Sound 2002'. The sequence continues at coordinate 63,075,057 of OZ038380.1, read as the reverse complement.
GGATCTCGTCGCAACTCATCTGCGCCGGGATGGCCTGCAGACAGATGGTCTGGCCGCTCACGTCACACTCGTCAAGGCGCCACATCGCGGTCTTCTCGCGATCGCCCGAGACGGTGATGAGGAGAGCTTTCCGCAGGGAGTGCCGTTTGACATTAAAGGCCACGTTCTTCCTCGTCCAAGCCACCACGTTCGTATGATACTCTTTGGGGAGCATCATCTTGACCGTGTGGGTGGACTTGGCCCTCTTGGCTTCCTCCTTGGTGAGACTCTTGATCCATGCTTCCAGCAGCATGGAGAGCAGGCGAGCCTGCTCGTCACCTTCGTTCCAGTCCTCCACGTTGCGGCGGAAGAGGGTGTATTGCCCCCGGAATTCCCGCCAATCTCGTAGGCAGATCTCCCGTCCATCATGCTGAAGCTTGATGGACTTCCACCGCTTGGCAGCCACCTGGGGAGCGTCCACCCGCTCCTGCTTGTTGAGCCACTTCTTGGCTTCCTTGAGGGTCTTGATCTTCCCCTCCTTGGTTGCCACGAAGTATAGCTCTTGGAGCACTTCCGGCAGGCGGTACCTGAACCGTCTGAAGACATATTTCCCCGCATCTGCAGGATCCATGTCTTCAGTGACGGTCACCCCCAAATCGTCCAGCTTCTCCAAGAAGCGGTCGAGGTTGAGGGGGTTGCCATCGTACATGGGGGGCTTGATGTCCTTCAGGTCTTCCCACAGGCGGCATCCCTGGCCTTAAAGACCATGAACGCCGGCCGCGAGGTCGACCGAGGTTCCCATCGGCCTCTCCTACGGACTCCCACGGCTGCCACTTCCATCTCCTCCCCGGTATCCGTGTGGCCACGCCGTGGTTCCTCCATGTACGCTGAACCTAGATGTTCACGCAGTACTCCTTCCATGTACGCCTCCTGATCACGGCGCCGGCGGCTGCGTTCAGCGGCCTCTCGTCGTACACCACGCGGCGGGGAAATGTCGAACTCCTCCAGGTCCAGGTCCAAGTCCTCACCTCCGCCAACATCCCACTCCACGTCTCCTCTGGGGACCTCATCCCTGAGTCCACCATAACGTCCACCAGCCATTGGGATTGGCTCCAGGGCCTGTGCGGGGCGTCGGGGGCGTACCGGTGTCCGCGGTGGAGCACGGCGGTTGTGGTACTCCGCGCTGAGCCACTCATCACGCCAATACTCACTGCCACTGCCGGGCGGCACACGCTCGTTGCGGCGGCCCGCGCTGTGGTGAGAGGGGGCGCTGAGAGAGGGTGCACTGGCGCTGGGGCGACTCCTGGGGGCTCCGCCGGGGGCGTGGGGTCTGCCTGGACCTGGTCCGGGTCCCCAGCCGTCGTCCTACGAGCCAGACTCCAGGGGTGGGTGGTCGCTGCCGACGCTCCCACGGCCTTCCAGCACGTCCAACCTCTGCTGCAGGCCGCTGAGGAGCTTGTTCAGCTGCCTGGTCTCGCTCTCGGCGATGTCCAGCTGCCTCTGGGTGGCGGTGGCAACGTTGGCGCTCTTGACGATCTCGATCTTGGCGATGTCCAGCTCCTTCTGTGCGCGCGCGGGGACCCTGGCGATGCGAGTCATCTCGCCCTTGCCCGTGTCTACCTCGCGCTCGAGGGACTGGACCCTCCTGCGGAGGTAGACGATCCACTGCCAGGTGGAATCCGGGTCGCCGTTCCCTGGTGGGTCGTCGGAGTCCCCAGGGGGTCCTCCAGGAGGGCCTCCGCCGGGTCCGCCCGGTCCAGGTGGTCCTCCCCCGCCCGATGGTCCGCCTCCAGGGGGTCCACTTGGTGGGCGTCCTCCAGGGGGTCCTGATGGTCCTCCGCCAGGGGGTCCCGGTGGGTCTCCGCCGGGTTGCCTCGGTGGGTCCGAGGATGGGGGCTTCTTCGTGTAGTCAAAGTCCATGTCATCATCCTCGTCCATGTCGCCCCACCTGGGCGTCTCGGTCCCGCACGCGGAAGACTCCTAGCTCCGGTAGGGAGGAGGGAGATCCTCACTCTCACCCTCCGGCTCCATGGGGACGTCTCCGCCTCCTCTGCCAGCCACTCCTCGGCGATGTCGGCGGCCTCGTTCATCCCCGTCGCTGGCGGTGAAGAAGGGGTCGGAGTCGTGGGAATGTCCGCCCGCTGGCCTCCGTGACATCTCGGGGGTCCTCCCCTTGACCCTTCCTCTGTCGGTAGGCAGTGGGGCCACTGCTCCCACTGCTGCCCGTGTCCACCCCCTCCGGATCCAGCGCCATTTTGGAGGAGGCATCCCCTTCGAGAAGCTTTCGAAGGGTCTCCACTCAGGATCCTACCGGGGGAGTCTCGCGGCGGAGCTTGGCCTCCGCTTCCGCCATTGCGGCGGCCGTGGCTGCGGCAGCTGGCCCTTCGGCCTCCTCACGGGCACGAGCCGCCTCGGCTTCCCGGGCCTGCTGCAGCCGAGCCTTCTACGCTTCCAGCGCCGCCAGCTCCGCCTCCGTCTTGGCCCTCTCCTCAGCGACCTTCCGTCGCGCGGCCTCGATGGCGTCCTTCTTGGCGGCGTCTGCCTGGGCCTTGGCCGTTGCTTCGGCGTGGGCCCTTTCCTCCGCCTCCTTCTTTGCCCTCTCTTGGGCAAGCGCCTCTTCCAGCGCCTTCACCTCGGCCTCCTTGCAGGCAATGGCCTCCTGCGTCAGGCGGGCTTCCTCGGCGGCTGCTGCCACCTCACCCTTGACCTGGGCAGTCGCTGCCTCATGGGCGGCTCCGGCTGTGAGTCCGGCCGCAATGGCCGCCACGGTGGAGGCGTGGATGGCCATGCCATGCTCCCACTCCACAGCCTCCTGCTGGGCGATGCCGACGGCGCCCTCCATGGCAGCGTTCTGCTGCGTGGCCCGCTGCCAGGCAACCCGAAGGTTCCAGGGTACCCCACAGGCGCGCTCACAAGGCGCGCGCCACGTCCCTTTGGTCGGGAGCGACGCTGCTGCTGGAGCTGGCCTTGTCGGCCGGCATCCCCCCGCGGTGGGCCGACTCCACGTCGCTGCTGGGGCCTGACTTCCTCAGGTGCAGCTGACGGGGCTTGGCCTTGGCTTGCTTGGCGACTTGGAGGAAGTCGCCAAGGGTGGTGTAGCCGGGTTGGTGACCGCCACTGGCCCGTTGGGGGCTGTGGCCTGGGGTTCCGCCCCTGGCGCCTTTGGCGGCTTCGGCAACCAGGGATTCCTGGTACTCCCGCCACTTCCGGTCCTGCTTCCTGTCCCCGGCGGACCGCTTCTCCTTCCCCGGAGACGCGCTGCTGCTGCTGCCCTGCAGCGTGCGCTCGCTCCCCGGTTTCGGGAAGTTCTTCTCGATCATGTCCCACATGGAGACATTGATCGTGGCGCCCGACTCCATACGCCCAAAGGGTTATTCATTTGGAGTGTTCTCCAAGAAGTGCGTTTTTCACGTACTTGGCGTCCAAGTACGTGTAGAAGTATGTTGAGTTGGCGTATTCTCCCTCTTTGCTTGCCTCTACATCCGGGGCATATCACTTGTCTTCCCCGGATAGTGGATATATGATCTCCATATATGTATTGGCAATATATTTTGCGTGCATGCTAAAATTCGGGTTTCCGAAAGGAGGTCGATTTTCGACCAAAGCACTTGCATGTGTGTTAAGGGACCAAAGTTACATTAGAATATAGGCATACTTTGATTCTAGGCCACTAGGTTGGGTGTAGAAGGCGTGGATAGGGTTGTATGCCATATTTAGTGTCATATCGCGTGCCCATTTGGCGGCTGCAACATTCAGAGACTAACCAGCCAATGGACCCCATATCGCACGAGGCCCTTCATTGTACTCCCAACCAACACTCGCAAGCCTAACTTTCGTGAAGGAACGCTTGTGGAGCGCTCCCGAAGCGATGCGTTGCGAGCAAGGTGTGTTTTTTGCAATATTCCATTTTTGCATGTGCCCACTTGGGAGGCAGTGCGTGCGACCTTCCAAAGCGCCCCAAGTGGAGCACATATGTGGAATCGAAGGTCATTGGTGTCAAGTCATCGTGTTTAAAAGGATTGGTTGAAAACTCAATCCAAGCCGAAGATATTATAATATACTTGTGCACTTTTCAAGGCTCTTTGGCGTGTCTTTTCGCCAATTTTGCTGTTTTTGGCCCGTCATGATGTCAAGTGGCGACCGTGTATCTCAAAGTTGCGCTCAATTGACATCATGACCCAAGTATGTTATGAGGGTACATACTTCGGTGCCCAACATATCTTGGACCTGGCGAATAATTCCTCTTGGGCTTGGCATACTGTGGCCGCCATGTTGGCGATTTGGGACTATCCCAAATCATGGGCTCACTTGGCGACCCTGCCATTCCCAAAACCGGAGGGGTTGCGCGACGCCCAAAAGATATGTTGGACGCATATGACTTGATACCAATCCTATGGCACACTCCGGTCCAAGTCAAGCATGTGCCTCATTTGCCCCAACCATGAGTGTGCGCATTTTCGGCCATTTTGAGCAATTTTCCAGATTTTCTGCCCGCCGTGCACCATGTTCAGCCACCTCGTGCACGCCAGACGCATGGACCAATGGACCATATTTGACATGGGTGTTATGTATATTGGTCCCCATGGTTCGGACACCACGTGGGCGAAGCGGAGCAACCTTCGTTAAGGTGCTAGCCCAAAGTGAGTGTGGACGATTTTGCCACTTTGGCATTTGTGGACCCAATTGGGATTATCACCACGCCGAGTGGCATGGAGATCTCTGAGAGCCAAGTGCATGGGAGTCTCTGTTAGACTCCTGGTGGATTGCGTATGGAATGGGGGGTCTGATCTGCACGCCGGCGTGGAGATATACTATTGGGAGCACCCCCGACTTTGGCTCATTTCGAGCAGCCAAAATGACCCCCTTTTGGGACCCCAATTTCACCCCCCCCGTGTGGTCAATTGGCGGCCCCATATCTCCATGCCCATGAGGAGCCCGGACCTAATTTCAGTTTTGTACACTCAGATATAGGTCCTAAGTTCTGCATCCTATCCTGTGAGCCATTGGCCTTGCCCTGGCTAGGCGAGCCGCACGCGGGAATGACGCCAATTTCGGTGATTTTGGCATCATGACTCCACTTGACGAACCCGTGGTGCCCTGATGCCGGGACCTCAGAGGGAACCAGGTTGGGTGAGGGCTCCAGGGAATTTGTACTGGAAAAGCATAGGGTCACTTGCCTCGACCCTACCTCTGGCGCGTGCGGACGAGCGGTCAATTTTGGGGATTTTTGAGCTAATATCAGTTTGGGCTGAAACAGCCCAGTTTCAGCTACCAAATCCCAGGGGATAATGGCGGGGCCATATCTCTTGCTCAGAGGAGTGTTAGGACTAGCCGTTGAGGGAGCATAGGGGACTACTGTCAGTTGGCCTCAGACGTACTTGGTTCCCAGGAACTCGCCTGTGGCTGGGCGGGACATCTCCCCTATTGGCAGGGTTTCAGGGTCCGGACTGAGCAGGGCATGGGTTGTGTTTGAGCCCCCGCCCCCACCAGCCACTGAGAGGGTCGGACCTGGGATTGGGATATGAGTTGGGACTGAGTGTCTATTGTCATGTGATGCCCTTACCCCAGTCCAGTCTCAACCCCATGTGTACATATCCTGATGTGTTGCTGTACATACGTTTGTTCCCTCGTTGCAGAGTGGCAAGGATCCTGAAACGCTTTGTCTCATGACACGAGCGTAATGATGCCCCTGTGAGCGCAGTGCTTTGCCTGCCTGCTTGCCTGTGCGTGTCACCGCAGCGTCCCGTGGCCAGCATCCCCACGGGAACGCGTCAATGGTTGAAGCCTCGCTTCCTCCCATAACACACGAAACAGCCCTGAGGGTGAGCTCGTATGAACTCCCCAAAGGACAGTGGAGGGTCGCCAATGCGGCGGGGGTCCCTCTTCTCCTTCTTCTTCCAACCCGGCTGCAGGGGCTTCCAGCTTCCCCGGTTGCTCCCCGCGCTCAGGTTGTTGGCCACGAAGGCACAAACGGCCATCTCGGCAGGCTCATCGTCGTCGTCGTCGTCGACGAGAGCTTCATCGCCATCGGCTCCCGCTGGGTCCATGGCAGCTTCCCCGCCAGGCCCCTCGCCAGCGTAGTTGACGTCACGGTTGCCGGGCCTCAACCCGCGGGTGTGGTGCAGGTTCCGGTACTCCTTGAGTACTTCCTCTCCAACTCACTCCAGGATCTCGTCGCAACTCATCTGCGCCAGGATGGCCTGCAGACAGATGGTCTGGCCGCTCACGTCACACTCATCAAGGCGCCACATCGCGGTCTTCTCGCGATCGCCCGAGACGGTGATGAGGAGAGCTTTCCGCAGGGAGTGATGTTTGACATCCCGGGCCACGTTCTTCCTCGTCCAAGCCACCACGTTCGTATGATACTCTTTGGGGAGCATCATCTTGACCGTGTGGGTGGACTTGGCCCTCTTGGCTTCCTCCTTGGTGGCTCTCTTGATCCATGCTTCCGGCAGCATGGAGAGCAGACGAGCCTGCTCGTCACCTTCGTTCCAGTCCTCCACGTTGCGGCGGAAGAGGGTGTATTGCCCCCGGAAGTCCCGCCAATCTCGTAGGCGGATCTCCCGTCCATCATGCTGAAGCTTGATGGACTTCCACCGCTTGGCAGCCACCTGCGGAGCGTCCACCCGCTCCTGCTTGTTGAGCCACTTCTTGGCTTCCTTGAGGGTCTTGATCTTCCCCTCCTTGGTTGCCACGAAGTATAGCTCTTGGAGCACTTCCGGCAGGCGGTACCTGAACCGTCTGAAGACATATTTCTCCGCATCTGCAGGATCCATGTCTTCAGTGACGGTCACCCCCCAATCGTCCAGCTTCTCCAAGAAGCGGTCGAGGTTGAGGGGGTTGCCATCGTACATGGGGGGCTTGATGTCCTTCAGGTCTTCCCACACGGCGGCATCCGCGGCCTTAGAGACCATGAACGCCGGCCGCGAGGTCGACCGAGGTTCCCATCGGCCTCTCCCACGGACTCCCACGGCTGCCACTTCCATCTCCTCCCCGGTATCCGTGTGGCCACGCCGTGGTTCCTCCATGTACGCTGAACCTAGATGTTCACGCCGTACTCCTTCCATGTACGCCTCCTCATCACGGCGCCGGCGGCTGCGTTCAGCGGCCTCTCGTCGTACACCACCCGGCGGGGAAATGTCGAACTCCTCCAGGTCCAGGTCCAGGTCCTCACCTCCGCCAACATCCCACTCCACGTCTCCTCTGGGGACCTCATCCCTGAGTCCACCATAACGTCCACCAGCCATTGGGATTGGCTCCAGGGCTGGTGCGGGGCGTCGGGGGCGTACCGGTGTCCGCGGTGGAGCACCGCGGTTGTGGTACTCCGCGCTGAGCCACTCATCACGCCAATCCTCAGCGCCACCGCCGGGCGGCATGCGCTCGTTGCGGCGGCCCACGCTGTGGTGAGAGGGGGCGCTGAGAGAGGGGGCACTGGCGCTGGGGCGACTCCTGGGGGCTCTGCCGGGGGCGTGGGGTCTGCCTGGACCTGGCCCGGCTCCCCGGCGGTCGTCCGACGAGCCAGACTCCAGGGGTGGGTGGTCGCTGCCGACGCTCCCACGGCCTTTCAGCACGTCCAACCTCTGCTGCAGGCCGCTGAGGAGCTTGTTCAGCTGCCTGGTCTCGCTCCTGGCAATGTCGAGCTGCCTCTGGGTGGCGGTGGCGACTTGGCGCTCTTGACCATCTCGATCTTGGCGATGTCCAGCTCCTTCTGTGCGCGCGCGGGGACCCTGGCGATGCTAGTCATCTCGCCCTTGCCCGTGTCTACCTCGCGCTCGAGGGACTGGACCCTCCTGCCGAGGTAGACGATCCACCGCCAGGTGGAATCCGGGTCGCCGTTCCCTGGTGGGTCGTCGGAGTCCCCAGGGGGTCCTCCAGGAGGGCCTCCGCCGGGTCCGCCCGGTCCAGGGGGTCCTCCCCCGCCCGGTGGTCCGCCTCCAGGGGGTCCACTTGGTGGGCGTCCTCCAGGGGGTCCTGATGGTCCTCCGCCAGGGGGTCCTGGTGGGTCTCCGCTGGGTTGCCTCGGTGGGTCCGAGGATGGGGGCTTCTTCGTGTAGTCAAAGTCCATGTCATCATCCTCGTTCATGTCGCCCCACCTGGGCGTCTCGGTCCCGCACGCGAAAGACTCCGAGCTCCGCTAGGGAGGAGGGAGATCCTCACTCTCACCCTCCGGCTCCATGGGGACGTCTCCGCCTCCTCCGCCAGCCACTCCTCGGCGATGTCGGCGGCCTCGTTCATCCCCGTCGCTGGCGGTGAAGAAGGGGTCGGAGTCGTGGGGGTGTCCGCCGGCTGGCCTCCGTGACCTCTCGGGGGTCTTCCCCTTACCCTTCCTCTGTCGGTAGGCAGTGGGGCCACTGCTCCCACTGCTGCCCGTGTCCACCTCCTCCGGATCCAGCGCCATTTTGGAGGAGGCATCCCCTTCGAAAAGCTTTCGAAGGGTCTCCACTCGGGATCCTCCCGGGGGAGTCTCGCGGCGGAGCTTGGCCTCCGCTCCCGCCATTGCGGCGGCCGTGGCTGCGGCAGCTGGCCCTTCGGCCTCCTCCCGGGCACGAGCCGCCTCGGCTTCCCGGGCCAGCTGCAGCCGAGCCTTCTCCGCTTCGGGCGCCGCCAGCTCGGCCTCCGTCTTGGCCCTCTCCTCAGCGACCTTCCGTCGCGCGGCCTCGATGGCGTCCTTCTTGGCGGCGTCTGCCTGGGCCTTGGCCGTTGCTTCGGCGTGGGCCCTTTCCTCCGCCTCCTTCTTTGCCCTCTCTTGGGCAAGCGCCTCTTCCAGCGCCTTCACCTCGGCCTCCTTGCAGGCAATGGCCTCCTGCGTCAGGCGGGCTTCCTCGGCGGCTGCCGCCACCTCAACCTTCACCTGGGCAGTCGCTGCCTCATGGGCAGCTCTGGCTGTGAGTCCGGCCGCAATGGCCGCCACGGTCGAGGCGTGGAGAGCCATGCCATGCTCCCACTCTGCAGCCTCCTGCTGGGCGATGCCGACGGCGCCCTCCATGGCCGCGTTCTGCTGCGTGGCCCGCTGCCGGGCAACCCGAAGGTTGCAGGGCACCCCACAGGCGTGCGCCACGTCCCTTTGGTCGGGAGCGACGCTGCTGCTGGAGCTGGCCTGGTCAACCGGCATCCTCCCGCGGTGGGCCGACTCCACGTCGCTGCTGGGGCCTGACTTCCTCAGGTGCAGCTGACGGGGCTTGGCCTTGGCGTGCTTGGCGACTTGGAGGAAGTCGCCAAGGGTGGTGTGGCCGGGGTGGTAACCGCCACTGGCCCGTTGGGAGCTGTGGCCTGGGGTTCCGCCCCTGGCGCCTTGGGCGGCTTCGGCGACCAGGGATTCCTGGTACTCCCGCCACTTCCCGTCCCGCTTCTTGTCCCCAGCGGACCGCTTCTCCTTCCCCGGAGACGCGCTGCTGCTGCTGTCCTGCAGCGTGCGCTTGCTCCCCGGTTCCGGGAAGTTCTTCTCGATCATGTCCCACATGGAGACATTCATCGTGGCGCCCGACGGGTACTCGTTGGGCTTCTCGTCCTCCTCAATCCCGTCGGGGCGCAGCCCTTCGCCGGGCCTGTCTGGCCGGGTCCAGACCCTCCAGCGCCTCTGGCGGAAGCGGAAGGCAAGCCCTCCCACCCGCAGCCAGTCTTCGACTGCCTGCAAGCGGTCGGGGCCCATGTCCTCGCGGAGCTCGAAGCTCCCGGGCATGCCGCCTTCGCATTGGGGGTGGCTGTGGCGATAGTGCTGGTCCCACACCAACCCACGCAGTAGGCGCACCGCATGGGGGTTGGGGCCGCAGCCACCTCTTGCCTGCTTCTTGCCAGTTTACCATGGCAGCGGGGGGTGTACTTGGTCTTGAGGTCCTTGGTGGGCTCTCGTTCCGCTCAACGGACTGGTCCTGGTGGTGGTTGTTGAAGCGGTTGAAGTAGCACTGGACTGGGAGTGCGGCCGGTGCTGGTCGGCCGGTGGTTGTGGAGGTGGTTGACGCGACTGGGAGTGCGGCCTTGCTGGTCGGCTGATGGGACTCGCTGATGTGGGCGTCCTGGTCTGTGCACCTCCTTCACCGTCGCGGCACTTCCGTGGTCGCTCAGGGCGATGCTCTGGGCGGCGCCGCGGGCTGCTGCGCTGCGCTGCGAGCTGCGAGCTGCGAGCTGCTGCGCCGCGCTGCTCAGGGTTGGTGGCCCCGAGTGGCACGCGAGGGATGAGTAACACCGCGTCGGTGAAACGCTTTTGACGCGTTCCCGTGGGGGGCCTGGCCACGGGACGCTGCGGTGACACGCACAGGCAAGCAGGCAGGCAAAGCACTGCGCTCACAGGGGCATCATTACGCTCGTGTCATGAGACAAAGCGTTTCAGGATCCTTGCCACTCTGCAACGAGGGAACAAAAGTATGTACAGCAACACATCAGGATATGTACACATGGGGTTGAGACTGGACTGGGGTAAGGGCATCACAGGACAATAGACACTCAGTCCCAACTCATATCCCAATCCCAGGTCCGACCCTCTCAGTGGCTGGTGGGGGCGGGGGCTCAAACACAACCCATGCCCTGCTCAGTCCGGACCCTGAAACCCTGCCAATGGGGGAGATGTCCCGCCCAGCCACAGGCAAGTTCCTGGGAACCAAGTACGTCTGAGGCTGACTGACAGTAGCTCCTCATGCTCCCTTAACGGCAGGTCGTAACACTCCTCTGAGCAAGAGATATGGCCCCGCCATTATCCCCTAGGAGTTGGTAGCTGAAAATGGGCTGTTTCAGCCCAAACTGATATTACCTCAAAAATCTCCAAAATTTTTCCCTTGTCTGGACCCGCCAGAGGTAGGGACGAGGCAACTGACCATATGCCCTTCGAGTCCGGACTCCCTGAAGCCCTCACCCAACCTGGTTCCCTCTGAGGTCACGGCATCAGGGCACCACGGGTTCGTCAAGTGGGGTCATGATGCCAAAATCAACAAAATTGGCGTCATTCCCACGCGCGGCTCGCCTAGCCAGGGCAAGGCCAATGGCACACAGGATGGGAGGCAGGACCTTCATCTGAGTGTACAACTTGGAATTAGGTCCGGGCTCCTCATGGGCATAGAGATATGGGGCCGCCAATTGACCACGCTGGGGGGTGAGATTGGGGTCCCAAAAGGGGGTCATTTTGGCTGCACGAAATGAGCCAAAATTTGGTGGTTCTCCCAATAGTATATCTCCACGCCGGCATGCAGTTCAGATCCTCAATTCCATATGCGATCCACCTGGAGTCCAACAGAGACTCCCATGCACTTGGCTCTCAGAGATCTCCATGCCACCTGGCGTGGTGACAATCCCAATTGGGACCACAAATGCCAAAGTGGCAAAATCGTCCACACTCACTTTGGGCTAGCACCTTAACGGAGGCTGCTCACCTTCGCCCACGTGGTGTGCGAACCATGGGGACCAATATACATAACACCCATGTCATATATGGTCCATTGGTCCATGCGTCCGGCGTGCACGAGGTGGCTGAACATGGTGCACGGCGGGCAGAAAATGTGGAAAATTGCTCAAAATGGCCGAAAATGCGCACACTCATGGTTGGGGCAAATGAGGCACATGCCCGACTTGGACCGGAGTGTGCCATAGGATTGGTTTCAAGTCATATGCGTCCAACATATCTTTTGGGCGTCGCCCAACCCCTCCGGTTTTGGGAATGGCAGGGTCGCCAAGTGAGCCCATGGTTTCGGATAGTCCCAAATCGCCAACATGGCGGCCACAGTATGCCAAGCCCAAGAGGAGTTATTCGCCAGGTCCAAGATATGTTGGGCACCGAAGTATGTACCCCGACAACATACTTGGGTCATGATGTCAATTGAGCGCAACTTTGAGATACACGGTCGCCACTTGACATCATGACGGGCCAAGAACAGCAAAATTGGCGAAAAGACACGCCAAAGAGCATTGAAAAGTGCACAAGTATATTATAATATCTTCGGCTTGGATTGAGTTATCAACCAATCCTTTTAAACACAATGACTTGACACCAATGACCTTCGACTCCACATATGTGCTCCACTTGGGGCGCTTTGGAAGGTCGCGCGCGCTGCCTCCCAAGTGGGCACATGCAAAAATGGAATATTGCAAAAAACACACCTTGCTCGCAACGCATCGCTTCGGGAGCGCTCCACAAGCGTCCCTTCACGAAGGTTAGGCCTGCGAGTGTTGGTTGGGAGTACAATGAAGGGCCTCGTGCGATATGGGGTCCATTGGCGGGTTAGTCTCTGAATGTTGCACCCGCCAAATGGGCACGCGATATGACACTAAATATGGCATACAACCCTACCCACGCCTTCTACACCCAACCTAGTGGCCTAGAATCGTAGTATGCCCATATTCTAATGTAACTCTGGTCCCTTAACACGCATTCAAGTGCTTTGGTCGAAAATCGACCTCCTTTCGGAAAGCCGAATTTTAGCATGCACGCAAAATATATTGCCAATATATATATGGAGATCATATATCCACTATCCGGGGAAGACAAGTGATATGCCCCGGATGTAGAGGCAAGCAAAGAGGGAGAATACGCCAACTCAACATACTTCTACACGTACTTGGACGCCAAGCGCACTTCTTGGAGAACACTCCAAATGAATAACCCTTTGGGGCTATGGAGTTGGGATCCTTTGGCCTCATGCTATGACTATGGGGGGCAAAACCTCATGCACAGTGCCTATGAGGCACGTTAGTTCGTCCTTGGCCGCTTGAACGCTCGTAACCCTTGTTATTCCACTTGGGGGTTCAAAGCGCCTTCGACTGCCCAGATTTTCTGGGAAAAATCTGGGACGCGATCCGTTATATCAAGGAACAAATTGCGGATCACTCGAAGACTGTTTCAGTCTTAACTTCAAGAAAGATCGTTCTACAGAATTATCTAATGCAGTCCACGGAACAGGCGACGACGGGCGGCGCGACTGCGGCAATTTCACGACAATCGGAAATTGCGGTAGAAATCGGGTACTTCACCGATTTCTAACCGCAAATCGACCAAGACAGTAAAATTATGGTAATTCCACATCGACTTAATGGTTAGAGGTCGGATTCCAGATTTCGCGGGTTAGAGAACAGGGATATCCCGCTGACAGCCGGTGTCAACGGGTGTGACGGCTCACAGGCCTCCGGGCCATGGGCCATAGGCTCTGGGTACCGCTTCAGGAGGAAGGGTTGTCATGTGCACCCCTGACTCGGGCTGCTCTGGTGAACATGCTTACTGGCAACGTATGCTAGATCGAATGACCGTGGAAAGAGTGCAACTCCCCGACGGCCCCATCTATGTGCCTGAGTACTCAGACACAGCTATGCAGGCCGCTGAGTGGGCCAGTTTCCTGTCCATCGTTGATGGATCTCTCAATCCTGTACCCCTGTGTGACCTAGACCAGGTGCTACTGAAAGAGGTCATGGCCGAAAATCGTGGCCTGGCCCTTTCTGATCTCAAAAATCGATCTCCTGAGCACCTATCTGCCACAGTTACAGGGTGTGAGTCTCCAGATGGCCATCTGGAACCTGCAGCTGTAAAGGAGGATGCTGACGACCAACTGTCTGAGATCGCCAGCACTATTCCTCCTGTTGATCCCAGCTGTGTTGACCTGAAACACAGTGCCTTCCTAGCCCAGCTGTTGCTGGAGGAGGTAGATCTAGAGTCAACCTCTGAGCCCGCTTCCCCTGCACGGAAGCCAGTGCTACACATGCGGCCTATGCACACAGGTGAACCCGTGGCCCGGATTGCTGACGCTCTGGCGCGGCCTGCTTCTAAAAACATGCGATTGTCTGAGCATGACAATCAGGAACTCCGGCGGCTGTTGTACCTGAAGGCCGAAGGTATTGAGCGCCAAGAGCGGCTGCAATACCTCAGACAGACCTGGAAGTCCTCCATCTGGTCTGAGGAGGACGATGATTCCTATACGCTGCCTGATCCTGAGATACCGCTAGTGTATTCTCTGCACTATGGGCAGCAATGTCCCCCTGAGTGGGACGATAGTTCTGTGCCTGCCAAAACTGCTGATTGGCAGAAACAGAAAGAACATGGAAAGAGCAACCTCCATGCTGAGGAGGATTTCGTGCAGAAACTTGAGAATCTTAACCTTGACCCCCGACTGAAGAAACTGCTGATAACCTATGAAGAGGTATTCAGGGCCTTGCCGCCCCCCCTCTCTTGTAAAGAACTGGTCCAGATGGACCTGAAACTGAAACCTGAATTCGAAAAGATGCGAGTGAGGCGTCGACCCTATCCCGCTCCACTGGAACAGGTTGCAGAAATCGAGCGCCAGGTCCAGGAATGTATTGATGCTGGCCTCGTTGAAGAATATAAGAAGGGGGACTACCCCCATCACTGCAGTCCCTGTTTCCTGGTTACCAAACCAGGGTCGACTGCCCTACGACTGGTTGTCGACTATGCTGAGGTCAACAAGAAAATCCAGAACCACTCAGGGAGTATTCCTAACATGGAAAACACCCTGGAGCGTATTGGCAAATGCAGGTACAAGACCAAAATGGACAAACGCTCTGGTCTCTGGCAGGTGGACCTAACTGCCGCAGCTCAGGAGCTGCTGGCTTTTATAACCCCTAAGGGCCGTGTCTTTAAGTCGAAGGTTATGCCTTTTGGGGTGGCTAATGTCTCTAGTACAGGAGTTGATTTCTCGGGGTGCAGAAATGGAGGCCCACATCGACGACGTGAGTTTGGGTACTAATACCCAAGAGGACCATGTCCTTCTCCTCCGTGAATGTTTCATTGTTTCTCAAGAAAACCATCTCCGAATCAAACTCGAAAAATGTGAGTTTATGAAAGAGGAGATGGAATATTTGGGTTTCGACGTGGGGTATGGTTGGTGGCAAACAGCCGCGTCTAAGATGCAGCCCCTACAGGACATGCAGATTCCCGATGACCCTAAGAAGGGTCTACACGACGTGAGGAGTTTTGTGGGCGCCTGTAATTTCTATCGGCGTCACATCCACAATTTTACTTACTCCTCTGCCCCCCTCACTGACCTAATCAAGAAAACTACTCCCTGGAGGTGGACCGCCAGAGAGAAAGAGTGTTTCCAGGAGTTGAAGAAGAAAATTGCCTCCTCCAACACCTAGGATTTTATGGGGTCCAAAAATCCCAAAACCAGCTACAGGCAAAAATACTACTTTTTTTGTCAAATTATATCATAAAGAGCTTATTTTCCGGAGTTTGCCACCCCCCTAGCCCCCAAATTGGAAATTTTCCAGCCCCTAGATCGACAATGCAGGCTTGATTCCATCTTAAATCGGCCGTATGCGAGAAATATGACATTCACCACCTAGTTGCGAATAGCAGCTTTTGTATAGCTCAAACCATGCATGTTTTTTTTTTGAGCAAAAAATACGGTTTTTGGTAATAGCGGCTCCAAAACCCTTGATAAAATGCTCCAAAACCTTGCAAAACACGTTTTTCTGTGTCCAGCACCCTCAAAATAGGGTATGGGGCCCTACAACTGACCACTCATGCCCCAAAAATGCTGTTTTAGGCAAAAAAAATTGGCATTTTTGGGCAAAAAATGCGGGTTTTTGGTGATGGTGGCTCCCAAACCCTTGATCATTTGCCTCAAAACCCTGGAAAACACACTTTTTTGAGTCCAGCACCCTGAAAATAGGGTATGGGGCCCTATATCTGACCAATCAGGCCCCAAAAACACTGTTTTAGGCCAAAAAATGGCATTTTTGGCCAAAAAATGTGGTTTTCTGGTTATGGCGGCCCTGAAACCCTCGATCATCGGCTCCAACACCTTGCGAAACACGTTTTTTTGAGTCCAGCACCCTCAAAATAGTGTATGGGGCCCTACAACTGACCACTCAGGCCCCAAAAACACTGTTTTAGGCCAAAAAATGGCATTTTTTGGCCATTTTTGGGCAAAAAAATGCGGTTTTTTGGTGATGGCGGCTCAAAAACAATCGATAACTTGCTCCAAAACCTTGTAAAACACCTTTTTTTTGAGTCCAGCACCCTCAAAATAGGGTGGGGGGCCCTACAACTGACCACTCAGGCCCCAAAAACACTGTTCTGGGCCAAAACATGGAGGTTTTTGGCCATTTTTGGGCAAAAAGTGCGGTTTTTTTGGTGATGGCGGCTCAAAAACAATCGATAACGTGCTCCAAAACCTTGCAAAACACGTTTTTTTTGAGTCCGGCACCCTCAAAATAGGGTATGGGGCCCTACAACTGACCACTCAGGCCCCAAAAACACTGTTTTAGGCAAAAAAAATGGCATTTTTTGGCCATTTTTGGGCAAAAAAATGCGCCTTTTTGGTTATGGCGGCTCCGAAACACTCGATAACTTGCTCCAAAACGTTGCAAAACACGTTTTGTTGAGTTCAGCACCCTCAAAACAGGGGGGAGGAGTCTACAACTGCTTGCCTGAGGCCAAAAAACTCCATTTTGGACCAAAAAGCGGCCATTTTTGGCCATTTTTTGATGGAAAAATGGCAAATTTTGGTACATACGGATGCTGTAAATGGAGTTTTCGTGATCTGTGTGCCTCTACAACCTGCTTCTTCGCATCCAGCACCCTCAAAATAGAGGGGGGGTCTTCAACTGCTTGTCTGAGGCCAAAAATCTCAATTTTTGACCAAAAAACCGGCCATTTTTGGCCGTTTTGTCATGAAAAATGGCAAATTTTGGTGCATACGCATGCTTTAAATGGATTTTTCGTGATCTGTCTGCCTCTACAACCTGCTTTTTCGCATCCAGCACCCTCAAAATCGGGGAGGGGTCTTCAACTGCTTATCTGAAGCCAAAAAACTCAATTTTTGACCAAAAAACGGCCATTTTTGGCCATTGTTGCATGAAAAATGGCAAATTTTGGTGCATACGGATGCTGTAAATTGTGTTTTCGTGATCTATATGCCTCTAAAACCTGCTTTTTCGCATCCAGCACCCTAAAAATAGGGGGAGGGGGGTCTTCAACTGCTTATCTGAAGCTAAAAAAAACTCAATTTTTGACCAAAAAACGGCCATGTTTGGCCGTTTTTGCATGAAACATGGCAAATTTTGGTGCATACGGATGCTGCATATTGTGCTTTCGTGACCTGTGTCTGCCTACAACATGCTTTTTCGCATCCAGCACCCTCAAAATAGGGGGGGGGGTCTTCAACTGCTTGGCTGAAGCCAAAAAAATCAATTTTTGACCAAAAAAACGGCCATTTTTGGCCGTTTTTTTAATGAGAAATGGCAACTTTTGGTGCATACGGATGCTGTAAATTGTGTTTTCGTGATCTGTGTCTGCCTACAACATGCTTTTTCGCATCCAGCACCCTCAAAATAGGGGGGGCGTCTTCAACTGCTTGGCTGAAGCCAAAAAACTCAAGGGCACCTGTACCAGACGAATGAATTGAGTAATCTGGATATCCATTTTCACTTCAACATCATCACCATGGCACGGAAGGAATTGCAGGTTTTCAAATGAATTCTGCATCTGGCGGACCTTCTGGCGGATCTGAAGCTGTAAATGGGCGTGGGGTTCTGTACCCAGCAAACGATGCCCTCTTGCGACTGGGGATTGGCGCGCAACCTGCTGCCAACATTCTGCAGATAGATGCAACGGCAACGCCATCACATCTGCCGAACGTCACAAACAACAAAATGGCCACCAGCCCTGACCAAGCAGCTTTGCTCCTTGGTGTTCAAAACAGACATTCACTGAATGGACTGTTCGGCTACCACAAAGGCAAACCCCAGCTCGCAATATCAAATTCGCATCACAGAAGAGTGGTAAATTGCGTTGGTCGAGGAGGACATATACTGATTTTTCCCCCTATCGAGCAAGCCTCAGCTCCGCACATCTGAACTCCGCGTTCAATTTCCTCCTAATTGATCTCTGTTCTGGCGATTAGCGTTTCGGATCTCTAAAAGTGCTTCTCTGTACTCTCAGCGAGGATAGTCGACTGCCTGGCAAACAAATTATCGTACAGCTGAGCTTCGACTCCCGTCCCCACAGCCTTCTGGTGACCAAGGAACGTTTCGTCCTCCGGGAGGTGCTCCTCCACACGCTGAACGTGTTGGACATACCCTTCGATTCCTTGTTCACGGGATGCCCGCGCTACGGAGTAACCACGTTCAGCCTCCGTGTGGAACTGTGGATTGTTGCAGCTGTCCAACAACACCACGCGCCTTGTGGATAGCGTCCCCGCAAACCTGATCTCCTTCAGCCGCCAAGAAACGGTGCGGCTCACCTTCTGCCTGCTGCTCGGTCAAATCCCCCGTAGACTGCAGTGTGTCCGGGCGACTCTCTTCCAGGCCCATGGCGTTCAGTTGCCAACCTCCACAATACGGACCAACCAGCCCTTCACCACCGTGAATGACACTGCCAGCGGCCAAACCACTGGCACAACCCATATACTTGTCGCACGTGTCACCAGATTCCAAAAGACGATTCAAGAAACGTCCACGATGGCGAACCAAATCAGCACCAGTGCGCAGCTCTGGGCGCGAACCAAGAAGACTTCGCACCAAATCTGCATCAAACTTGATTCCCTGGTTCTCTGCAAAGCATAACAACACCAATTCAAGGAAAACGATGTCAAATCGCTTGTCACATGATGTTTGATGCAATGCTGCTAAACAGCTTGCTTTGTTAGCTTCCGTGAGCACTATGTGAAGTGTCACGGAGAAAAAGACAAAGCATTGTCGTCTCAACAGCACCGCTGTCATCTCAACAACACCCATCAGCCCCCATGACGCCAAACTTGAACATCTACTGCAAAAACCTTCCCAAAAAATCAGAGAATCCACGGGCACTTTGTGAAAGGCTGTGGGGAAGGAGAAGCATTGTACGTGCAGCACATGCGACATGATGGCCATGCCTCCGGCAAGGCACTTCGAAAGAGGACTGGAGTCAGCCAATCAGCGTGCGGTGTGCACAGTGCGTGCGTGCGCGCAGTGTGCACAGTGCGTGCGTGCAGTTTGCACGATGCGGGCGTGCAGCGTGCACGATGCGTGCGTGCAGTGTGCACAGTAGGTGCGTGCGTGCAGCGTGCACAATGCGTGCGTGCAGCGTGCACAATGTGTGCGTGCAGCGTGCACAGTAGGTGCGCGTGCAGCGTGTGTGCGTGCAGCGTGCACAATGCGTGCGTGCAGCGTGCACAGTGCGTGCGTGCGCGCAGTGTGCACAATGCGTGCGTGCAGCGTGCACAATGTGTGCGTGCAGCGTGCACAATGCGTGCGTGCAGCGTGCACAATGTGTGCGTGCAGCGTGCACAATGCGTGCGTGCAGCGTGCACAATGCGTGCGTGCAGCGTGCACAGTGCGTGTGTGCAGCGTGCACAATGCGTGCGTGCAGCCTGCGTGCGTGCAGCGTGCACAGTAGGTGCGTGCGTGCAGCGTGCACAATGCGTGCGTGCAGCGTGCACAATGCGTGCGTGCAGCGTGCACAGTGCGTGCGTGCGCGCAGTGTGCACAATGCGTGCGTGCAGCGTGCACAATGTGTGCGTGCAGCGTGCACAATGCGTGCGTGCAGCGTGCACAATGTGTGCGTGCAGCGTGCACAATGCGTGCGTGCAGCGTGCACAATGCGTGCGTGCAGCGTGCACAGTGCGTGTGTGCAGCGTGCACAATGCGTGCGTGCAGCCTGCGTGCGTGCAGCGTGCACAGTAGGTGCGTGCGTGCAGCGTGCACAATGCGTGCGTGCAGCGTGCACAATGCGTGCGTGCAGTGTGCACAGTGCGTGTGTGCAGCGTGCACAATGAGTGCGTGCAGCGTGCACAATGTGTGCGTGCAGCGTGCACAATGCGTGCGTGCAGCGTGCACAGTGCGTGTGCGCAGCGTGCACAATGCGTGCGTGCAGCCTGCGTGCAGCGTGCACAGTAGGTGTGTGCGTGCAGCGTGCACAATGCGTGCGTGCAGCGTGCACAATGCGTGCGTGCAGTGTGCACAGTGCGTGTGTGCAGCGTGCACAATGAGTGCGTGCAGCGTGCACAATGCGTGCGTGCAGCGTGCACAATGCGTGCGTGCAGCGTGCACGATGCGTGTGTGCAGCGTGCACAATGCGTGCGTGCAGCGTGCACGATGCGTTCGTGCAGCGTGCACAATGAAGGAGGAGGCACAACTACTGTTTGAAGTCAGGTCACTTTCTCAAAAAAAAAAAAACCTCACGCAGTCAGGCAGCCAGCCCAACACTTGGCGGTTGGAACCCTCACTAACGGCGGTTGAACGCTAATTGACAGCGGCCAGACGCAACCGGACAGCCGTTAGAATCAACTTTTTTTGTGTCCACTACAAAACGTCCTGTTTGAAAGCCACCCAACCCTTGCACAAGACTGTGTGAAATCCACCTGCTTTCCTCTCAAAGAAAATGGACCCCAATAGGTGGGGTCATGTGCACAAGACTGAGCCAAGCCCCTCTGCACTCCCCTCCCCAGTCACCCACACTGAAGGGCCTGGAACCAATGCAGACCTCTGTGGCTGCTGACCGTAATACAGCGGGCGCGGATGAGGAGGCGGTGGTGTAAAGAGAAGCAGTCAATGGCCCCACTTGTCTCGCTCATGGGCCACGAGCTCAATGCATGTCCATTGCACTGCGCAGTGTGCAAGATGCGGGCGTGCAGCGTGCACAATGCGTGCGTGCAGTGTGCACAGTGGGTGCGTGCGTGCAGCGTGCACCATGCGTGTGTGCAGCGTGCACAATGCGTGCGTGAAGCGTGCACAATGCGCGCGTGCAGCGTGCACAGTGCGTGCGTGCAGCGTGCACAATGCGTGCGTGCAGCGTGCACAATGCGTGAGTGTGCACCGTGCGTGCGTGCAGTAGGCACAGTGCGTGCGTGCATGCAGCGTGCACAATGCGTGCGTGCAGCGTGCACAATGCGTGCGTGCAGTGTGCACGATGCGTGCGTGCAGTGTGCACAATGCGTGCGTGCAGTGAGCAGCATACTCCGTGTACTCGAGGACAGTTCTGGCTTCCTTAACCCATCCCTAAAACCCTTTCCCATCTCTCTCCATTTCGAAGTCGTGTAGGGCCACTTGGCTGGCGTCGTTCATGGCATCATTTCGGAATGCTTGGATACACACCTGCCCTGTGCCCCGAAGCCACCCCAACATGCACAAAGAATTCACAGGGCACGCACAACGCATGCATGCCCCACCTCTGCCGCGTGCGTGCAGCGTGCACAATGTGTGCGTGCAATGTGCACAGTGCGTGCGTGCGTGCGTGCAGTGTGCACAATGCGTGCGTGCAGTGTGCACAGTTGGTGCGTGCGTGCAACATGGGATGTGCACGGGGCACACGGTGCATACCATTAAGAGCCGAGGCGTGATGCGTTGCTACTTCTTGTTTTCTCTTGATGCGTTGCGCGCAAGCTCCAACATCTCATTGCTCAGGAACTCCAACACAGCAGCCACATGCACAAGTGCTCCCTTGCCAACACTGGAAGAGTACCGCCAATTTGCGGGATAGACGACATTGCTTTGAGAAGAGAAGTGGAGCATCATGCATCATGCATCATGGATTGCAACCGTAGCAGAATCATCAACCACCACAACGGCAAGCCAAACCACCACCAAAAGGCATGTAGGGTCACAATTTGTTGCTTGGCAAGCCTAACCGAGCTCTAGGGAAAAATTTCATCAATGCCAAATCACACGAAAGCACAACGACATCAATGAAATCAACCATTGTGGGTTCAAAAGTGCAAATACGGCTGTTTGGGAGATTGTTGGCACCCTCCGGATAATCATCTTGAGTAAAGGGCATGTAGGGTAATAGTGGGGGTGCCCACGGTCGCAAGCGGTCGCAGGCTGTCGCAGGCGGTCGCAAGCGCTTGAGATGCCCTCTTTTGGCCAAAAACCCCCTTTTGAGGGCTCCACGCAGTTGTACTACGGCTTGTGACCCGTCTACGCACATATTTTCTTGTGCTCTTTGCCATGAAAGTAGTTTTCACCACATTTTTATTTTAACCGAAAAAAACGGTTTTGTACCCGAAAGTAACAATTGCATAGGTAGATGACGTCATGACTGTGAAAAAAAGTGACGATGGGGTCTAAAGGACCAAATTTTGTTGCCGTGGCAAATCGGTTCCTATTCTCATTATTGATGTCCGTTCTCGTGCAGGTGAGGCCCAAAAAGTATTTTGTGACCTTCATGCAAAAGCTTGGCGCAAAAATGGGTATCCTCCATTGCCACCGGTGGTTGCTTGTTGCGTTCTTTTGATAGCCATCGTCTAGCATCCCAGGAAGAGGGATACAATGACCACTAGGCCGTCTCAAGGTCGCTGGCGTTGCAAGGCATCTTGAATGTTCGAAAAGATAGGAATGAGCGCACGCGCAATGCCCTACAAAAGGCCGCCAAGCAAAAGGGGCAAGCGACAGATCCAATGGAAGCTAACAAGGTGCGTATTCATGATTGAGTTGACAATGAGGCAGGCAACAAGCCATTTGCAATGCTACTATTTAGTGCAAGAGACAATTGTGATATGTCTTTCCTTCAATGAGTTAATGCATGGCACACTTGGAGGGACGGAGGGAGGCAGGCCGGGCGGGTTGGAGGGATTGGGGGAGTGAGTGTATGGGTTATGCCATCTGTAATAGACGTGTACGAAAATTTTCTTAAGCGGTCGCAGGCAGTCGCAGGCGGTCGCACGCGGTCGCAGGCGGTGGGCACCCCCAGTTTGTTGCTTGGCAAGCCTCACCTAGCTCAAGGGACAAACTTCATCAATTTGAAATCACACAAACGCGTGACCGTATCACTTTGATCAACATTTGTGTGTTCAAAACTGCAAATACGGCTGTTTTGGGCCTTTTTTGGCACCCTCCGGGCCATAACCTTGAGTAAAGGGCATGAACGGTCACAAATAGTTGCTTGCCAAGCCTCACGTAGCACTAGGGGCACACTTGATCAATCTGAAATCACACGAAAGCGCGACCATATCACTTTAATCAACATGTATGTGTTCATATCACTTCCGTATCACTTTAATTTTGGTGTCCCGGTCCTTCAGTTGCAAGCACGGATCCCAGGCAACCCCAGTCAGGGTAGTGGACCAAGCGATAGCAATGGCCATCTAGGTGCCCATCTCATGCATCTTTGAGAACCTCAATTGGTCCGCGTAGTCTAGCCTCACCTAGCACCAGGGACAAACTTGAACGACTTGAAATCACACGCACGGGCAACGATAGCACTATAATCGACGATTATGTGTTCAAAAGTGCAAATATAGCTGTTTTGGGCCTTTTTTGGCACCCTCCGCGCCATAACCCAAAGTAAAGGGCATGCATGGTCGCAAATTGTTGCTTGCCAAGCCTCACGTAGCACAAGGGACAAACTTCATCAACTTGAAATCACACGAAAGCGCAAACGTATCACTATAATCAACATTTATGTGTTCAAAAGTGCAAATATAGCTGTTTTGGGCCTTATTTTGGCACCCTCCGCGCCATAACCTTGAGTAAAGGGCATGCACGGTCACAAATTGTTGCTTGCCAAGCCTCACGTAGCACAAGGGACAAACTTCATCAACTTGAAATCACACGAAAGCGCAATTGTATCACTATAATCAACATTTATGTCTTCAAAAGTGCAAATATAGCTGTTTTGGGCCTTATTTTGCACCCTCCGCGCCATAACCCAGAGTAAAGGGCATGCACGGTCACAAATTGTTGCTTGCCAAGCCTCACGTAGCACAAGGGAGAAACTTCATCAACTTGAAATCACACGAAAGCGCAAACGTATCACTATAATCAACATTTATGTGTTCAAAAGTGCAAATATAGCTGTTTTGGGCCTTATTTTGCACCCTCCGTGCCATAACCTTGAGTAAAGGGCATGCACGGTCACAAATTGTTGCTTGCCAAGCCTCACGTAGCACAAGGGACAAACTTCATCAATTTGAAATCACACGAAAGCGCAAACGTATCACTATAATCAACATTTATGTGTTCAAAAGTGCAAATATAGCTGTTTTGGGCCTTATTTTGCACCCTCCGGATCGCAAGCTTGAGTAAAGGGCATGCACGGTCACAAATCATTGCTTGCCAAGCCTCACGTAGCACTAGGGACACATTTCATCAATTTGAAATCACATGAAAGCGCGACCGTATCACTTTAATCAACATTTATGGGTTCAAAAGTGCAGATATACCTGTTTTGGGCGTTTTTTGGCACCCTCCGGATTATTATCTTGGGTAAAGGGCATGCACGGGCACAAATCATTGCTTGCCTAGCCTCACAGGGCACTAGGGACAAACTTGATCAATTTGAAATTTAGTGACACCACAAGGACATCATCGTATTCACCATTTATGGCCCAAAAGTGGCAAAAATGGGCAAAAATGGCGGTATTTTGGGTTTATTGCGACATCCGGTAATGCAATCGACGCTATTTCAATACAGCAGCTAGATAACATCGTATTTTACCAATTGCGCTATCTAAATCACGTCAGATGCGCACAGATTTGGCACAAATCACCAAAACCTCGGCAAAATGGGGTTGCGGCGGGCCGTAAATCGCGATCGCGGCAGTTTTTGGACAGTTCAGTTACGGGATTCCGGTACCTCATAAAATCCTAGGTGAGTGCCTGGGAGTACCCCGCCCTATTGGCGAGATAGTCCTGATCACTGATGCCAGTGATGTAGGGGGGGCCGTACGATCTACCAATGGCAGGAGCTTAACCCCGCTGAACTAACCCACTGCCACTATCGTACTAGTGGACTGAACCGTGATGGTTCGTTGAAACATGACTATCCCACCAGTGAGTGGCGGCTGGTGCCACTGGGACACTGGAATCGGAAATGGAACCAGACGCTTTTTAATTACAGCACCTATGACCGGGAACTCTTGGCCGGTATGTTGGTGCTTTCGTCACAATCCTGACTCCTGGGATCTAACCCTATTGTCTGGCTGTGTGACCAGTAACCTGTGAAGTCTTTTCAGAAGGGCCGACCACCAGAGAAAGCAAAGCTAAAGCGGTGGTGGACTTACCTGAGCGTTCATCATATCCCCGGAATAAAGAATCAACTGTCTGACTATATATCGCGCAACAACTTCGATGCGCTTATAGGTGAGAGCTCTGAGGCGCTCGCCAGAGAGGCTTTCCAGTGTATGGATGTCCAGCTTGACCTGTTGATGCGCACTGCTGGAATCCTGGAGGGTTCGAGTCTACCCGACTATCAGTCAGAGTATAAAGAAATACTCCAAACCCTCAGCAGTGGTCTCGAACCCCTGTGTCATTGACGGGCACCAGTGGTATGAAAACAATCAGTACCTCTTCTATGAGGACCAAATTGTGGTGCCTCAGGCACAACTGGATGGGTGCCTACAGCGGTCCCATCTCAGTTCTGGTCACACTGGCGCTAATCGCTCAGTGGACTTCTTCTGTGAGTGTTTCTACTCTAGTCTAACCCTGACTGAACTGAGGTCGCGTATGCAGACCATTGTCGATGCGTGTGGCTGTCATGCCAGCAAGCAGAGCGAGAGTAGGGATAGGGGCCTGATCTCAGGCTTACCCATACCCTATTGTGCTAACTCTCTCTTCTCTACGCGGATTTCATCCACGGCCTACCACGCTTCGGCGGCTATGATAGTTGCCTAGTTGTCACCTGTGGCCTACCTCGCTTCACCCGTGTGGTCCCTTGCAATAAGAAAATCGCAGGTGAGCAGACTGTGAAAATGTTGGTCGAACAATGGTTCGAACCCTATGGAGCACCTAAGCAGGTGCACTCGGATGATGATGTATGCATCCGCAGTGACACTGGGTGGTACAAACGAGTGCTAAATGCCCTCAACGTGGGGGTAACCACAGGTGTGCCCTATACCCACACATCTAACCCTCTCTGTGAGAGACAGAACCGTGTGGTGGAGCAAAACTTAAGAATCGTGATGAAACAGGAGCGTACCAAGGACTGGGTACGCCTAGTGCCCTGGGTCGTGCTGACCATGAACGCAAAGCAGAGCTCCTCTACACGGGTTTCACCCCCCACGAACTGTTCCATGGAGGACGACCTGCATGGTTCTTCAAAACCTCCTTTCCTGAGGACTTCAAGAGCCCTGTGGGGGATTAGCTGGAACACAAGCAGTCTCTGGCTAACCAGGCTGGGACTAACCTCGGACACATTCGTGACCGTGAACTGAGCCGACGGAACCGCCTACGGCGACCTGCCAGCTTCAAGGTTGGTGACCTTGTTTTGTTTCACCATTCACGCCTACCCTCCTGGCCACGTGATTGCCTACAAGACCCTTATTTTGGACCCTATCGTAGCATCAGGATACATGGATCCAGGATCCATGTCAGGTGCAGTCCACGTCTAGGTGATGAACTGCTGTGTGCACCTAAACAGTTGAGGCACTATCACTCCCCTGATGATTTGTCCTGGGATGAGTGGCGCCTCAGCGACAGTGAGGTCGAGCGTATAGACCTGGAGAACGCTGCCAGTCCAGAGGAGGCCGACGAACTCGAAGAGATGACTGCCGATGAGATGGCAGTTGATGGTTACTACATGGTTGCAGGTATTGCTCGCCACGAGTATAAACAGGGCTGGAAATTCCTAACCCTGTGGGATGCCTGTGGGTTATCTGAGGCGACCTGGGAACCTATGTCAGCCTTCATACAACCAGATGGGAGTATCGATCCCATCTTCCGCTCCTACCTCGTTCAGAACAACCAGGGGCAGCTACCAACCCGTGCTGAGACTATGTCCCAGCGTAAAAAGCGGAACTAATTTCCCTGTGTCAGTCTACTGACTGTGTTCTAACCTCACAGGTGCAGTGAGCACTGCACTGACCCTGTCTGCGCCCTGCAGACCCATGCCTATGGTTTCCAGTGTGGACCAGGTGGCCGCTTATCAGGTTTGCAGCCACCCAGCGAGTGTATGCCTTGTTGACCATATGTTGCATGGGGACTGCCCTGATGTAATGACCTTGGGGAGCCAACGAAGAACGGTGGCTTACTACACCAGGGGGGAATGACAAGCAAGGTGTTATGAGGCAAGGTGTGTCTTCCCTCCTTGGGGACAAGCGAGCCCACATTTAGGACCTCTGAGTGGTTCAGACCCATGGGGCTCTACCCTTTCTTACTGGGCTAACCTTACCCCTAAGTGTCCTACGTATGTCTGTGTGTGTCTCACTTCTCTCCCGGTCGTGGCTCCCAACTCAATGGGCTTCGCTAATGTCGGACCGAAGGTCCTAGTCAGTTACTAGTGCCACTCCTATGGCGCCCAGTTTCTGTGCTGGCGCCTATCCTTGGGGGAAGACGGCAAAAGCCCTACCTACTAGAAGGGAGGGGTGGCCAAGTGTGCTAAGGGCATACAAAACGCCCATTTTCGCTAAGGCCAAAAGCTAACGCACCCCCCTGCCCACGTGGAGAAGCACGCGGGACAGGAGACACCACTACTCTACACTCACCAACGCCAGCACCGGCCTTCGAAGGCAAGGTGAGCACTCATCACTTGCACTCAACTCCTGCCAGGCCTGCTGACCCTAACACCTACACACGCTACTTGGTGTTGCTGTTGAAGGAGTCACGGGTCCTACCGACCCTCCTGTGAGAAAGCAAGAGAACTAAGTGCTACTAAGCGGCTGTGGCCTAACAGGGACGCCACTCCGCGTTTTCCTGTCAGGGCTTGGAATGAGGGAGTGCTCAGCGTGCGTGCACAGCGTGGATGGCGATGAAGTCGTACTGCATCCACCACTCCTGGTTGAGTTGCAGTTTGTTGTTTGTGATCCGCGCAGCATAGATTAGCAATGCCCAAGTGGGACTGCACCAATCACCCTTACCTTCCCACCTGAAGAGCAAAGGCGGATGCAGGAGCGTTTGCAGCGGAGGAACCAAGACAGACCCCACGTGTTATACGCTTCACAGTCTGCCCTATAATACGCTGTCTACAAACGCCCCTATCAAGCAAGCAAGCTTAAGAAGCTCCACCCGTTCTCTTATAGAACGTGGGGTGGAGCCCCTGGGTAACCTAAACAAGGTTTACCGTGCGCACTTCGCGTGGCCTACCCTTTGATGCGTCATATGCATGCACAGGTATGAACCATCATGCCATTTTCTGTTGTTTTTACCTAACTTAACCCAACATAACCAATCACAAGCGTGACTCAACCAGGAGGTGAGCTCCTCCTGGGCTTACCTACCTTACTCACCACACATCATATGAATGCCGAGGAAGACACAAGCGCAAAACAACCCTACGCGCTTAAACAAACCTACAGCGAACCACCCTAAGCGATTAACGCACTGTGTGTCATGCACGCTTCCCTTGTCTTGTTTTCTTGCAGAAAAGAGGGAGAAAGTGGCGCACAGCACAGCGCAAAACAAGCCTAAGCATTTTGAGCAACCCTAGTTTAGCGCTACGGTTACACACGAGCAAACAAACACGAGCAAGCACTTTCTTTTCTTACCTATGAAGAGAGAACAAGGGTGAATTGGGGTACAGGGAAAGCGCCACAGCGTGTGAATGCCTCAATTAGGCACATGCATCGCGAGCACAGCACATATTTGAACCTTACGTGCGCGCTGCGCGCTCCATTTGCATCGCATACCTTTCATTCCTGTTTTGACCTGTGCAGAGCAAGAGAGAGGAGAACCCGAACCCCCAACGAACACAGAGTTGACAACCCTAACGTTTTGACGAGGCAACCAGCACGAACGCAATGCATGCGTGTGATATGACACTGGCATACCTGAGAGGTGGGTTGTCCACCTGCTCTCTGGTGTGGGTTGAGTTTGAATACTTTCCCCTAAACTTTATAAAAGCTCTGATGCAACTGTGCAAAAGTTTCCTTTAGAACTTTAAAACTACGGCTCATACCTTCTTCTTCAAAAGCCGTTCTCGCTTGCGCAACCTTGTTTTTGAAGTCCGCTTCCGTTGCGCTTGTCTGCGACTTTGAGTTTTGGTGTAAAAATGACAACTTCTCGCGTAATTTCGTCAATTTTTAGCGATTTGACTTCTTAAATCGCTACACCTTTCGCTAAACTGCAGGACACACTCCCTGTTGGTTACATTTTCTAATTTTGTCAGCTCCTGGAGATTTGTGTCCTCCATTGGGAGTATTGCTCCGCCCTGGCCCTTGGTCAGGACGTCTACTAAAACGCTGTTTATACAGCGATAGCCGTCCGCATTAGAGCGTTCGACTGTACCCTGGTGGGGAAGCATATGCGCTCTGGGGAGGGAGTCCTGGGTTCAAACCCCACTACCCCCAAAATTTTACCAAACGTTTTCGTCGGACGCTGGCGACTTTTGAGGAATGCCCCATCAAAGGGACATCATTCATGGTACATTACACTGTTTTTCAAGGGTACCTACAGTGTGATAGGCTTCTATGAACCGATGAGAATGTTTTTGGTAAGTTTAATGCATTTTCTGGGGTAACTTTGGGAATTTTTGAGCCTTTTTCCTTGGTCCTACTAGCTTAGCTAACTAGTACTCCAGGGGGGAGTAAGAAAAAGTCACTGCCTTGTCTTTCCTGGAGGGCTTGATCCAGGCCAAGCCCCCTTCAAACCCTTTTGTTGATGCCAAGACTAACTTAAGTTTTTTTATCTCTCTTTTGAAGCCTAAAGTACACTTTCTCAAAGTAACTAGGGTTGTAACCCTAGCCCCCCATGAAGTTCACCCCTACCGCTCAACTGAGCGTAGGTATCTTCCTTCATGGAGGATATACCGAAAAAAAAAGGCATTTCATGCTTTAAGTCTTCGAGGTGAAGCCTAGTGGTCTCCCACCCCAAGACCCCTATACTCAATTGTTTCTACTATTTATTGTGGTTCTACTTTTTAACTGTTTCTGAATTCAGTTGCTTGGCCAAAGCACATTCTGTGTCTGGCCTGACACCTATGCCCCACATTCCTAACCAGCACCATTTCACCCAAAAGAGTGCAAATGAAGTTCTTGATGCTATCTTGGAGGCTAGAGTAAGTCCAGTTTTCATATAAAATCTTTTGTATTATCCATTTGTGATTGAATCTTTGTGTTTATACCTGCTTTGTCTATCTGCAGCCCTTCCGTGTTACACTGGATTTCAAACTATTCATTGATTCGATCCACATCCTGTTCTTGCTCTACTTGCTCCTTTCGTTTCCGGATTTCACCATCAAAAACCTGCAGGATTTTATCAAAATCTATAGGGCAGTAATCAAGGACATCTTTCCCCATACCCAGGGACCTTTGGCCCCTGTTGGAGCAGACCTGCCTGCTCGTCCCCCGGCTGTCGCCAGGGATGTACAAAAAGCGGCGCGGGTGGGCCGTGGGACCCAGACGGAACGGCACGCCGCTCCCTCTGCGTCCTCCTCGCCCAGCTTCAACATCTGCGCTGCCGTCCACGCTGCGACGCGGCCATGAGCTACATCTCCGGCCGCTGACGAGCGCCAGGAGCACTCAGGTACAATCGAGCACCTCTGCCTCCTGCTCCCCCAGTTCAACCATCGGCGCTGCCGCCCACGCCTGTACGCAGCCGTGAGCTACATCCTCCACCACCGACAGGGCTACAGGGGCTCAGGTACCATTGAGGACCTCAGCCTCCTCCTCCCCTAGCTCTGGCACCCGCGCATCAACCCACGCCCAGACCCAGACCTGGACCTAGACCCAGCCGCCTGCGACCTGGAATTGTGGATCAGCCGGTTTACCGTGGAGGAACAGCCGATCCTCGGCGTCAGAACTCCTTCAATGCTCGAAAAGGACGAGCACATTGCAACCGGGGACCGTACCATGGCAGACGTGATCTTCAGCCTTTTTGGGGGGCGACCCATTCCCTTCCCAGAATAAGCAAAACCCCGATCAGTGGCACTTTGTGGCCACCTGCCTCATAGCTCACATGCGGGACAACTGTCTGGACAACTTGAACCGGCTGCAGTGGCAATGGCTCCGCAGGGCAGCCTTCTGCGTCCGTGATGCCATGCCCCGGCACGGCAACTGGCAGATCGGGCCCCTGATCCGCTGAGGGCGAGAACACCCAGACAGGGACACGGGGCAGCAATTGCCATGGTCTCTGGCGGCCCAGGAGCCAATATGGCAAGTGGCGTGCATAAGCGCATCACAAGATGGACACAGAGCGCAGTGATCAACGCACCACAGTTCGAAGTCCACGATAGAGCCCCCTCAGGCCAGTTGTCCAGCAACGTGACAGCCCGCGCACCGCGCTGGAGCAGAGTGGGAGGCACAGCCACCGGACACAGAAACAGCACCAAGAGGTCGGGGGACCGACAGTCCCGCGACAACAGAGTCCCCAAAGTGAGCAAACCCCAGCAGCAGGCTGCGTTATCTTCCGCAACACCGCAACAGCCAGGAGTGGCGGGGTACAAGCGGAGCGCGCACACAAACAAACACACACACCCGAACACCCCAGCCAGGAGTGACGGGGCACAGCCAAGACCCCAGCCCAAGCACACACACCCACACCGCACACCTCAGCCAGGAGTGGCGGGGTCCAAGCGGAGCGCGCACACAAACACACACACACACCCCAACACCCGAGCCAGGAGTGGCGGGGCGCAGCCGAAACCCGAGCCCAAGCACACAAACCCACACCGCACACCCAGGCCAGGAATGGCGGGGTACAGGCGGAGCGCACACACAACCACACACGCCCCAAAACCCCGGCCAGGAATGGTGGGGTGCAAGACAAAACCCAAGCCGAACCGCACACACAACAAACCCCAGCAAGGAATGGCGGGACGAAACCGAAACCCGTACCCAAGCACACACACCTTAGACCCCAGCCAGGACTGGCAGGGTTACCGCGAAACCCAGAAACAAACTGAGGCGCCACACAACGGTAGGAAACCCAGTGTCCACAGCCCAGGCACTGAGGCAGCCCACGCCATGCGGATGACCCGGCCAAACGAGAGCTGGACCCAGGGGGTAAGGCTGCATCCTAAGGCCTGCGCTGCTTTGGGACTCGAGGCGGAGCGTGCGACACCCACGCCCCTCGGAACCTCAGTACCAAAAAAATGCATGCATGCCTTGGGAACGGGATACGCTAGAAGGTCCGGTGAACCTCTAGGGTTCCGCCCAAAGGAGGGGGCGTGCGCAGGCACGGGGGCACACCCTCCCGGAGAGACAAGTACGTCACGCTGGCGGCGATCAGCCCTCCCGGTGTTGCCCGGGGCCGCTTTGTTGGGGGCCACAAGTCAGGTCTAGCGGGATGTGAGTCGCCTCCCCTCTTCAAGCGCGGAGCCTCTCCCTGCTCGTCACAGCGGCAACGCCAGCAGGAACCATGGGGCGCCTCTCCACGACCGAGTGCACCTACCTACCTACCTTCCGCAACGACGTGGATGGGCACCATCACAAGCCCTGCAGACAGCAGCGCTCACCGCCGCTGCCCACATCCAACACACTACGCCGGCCCAACAGGCCCAGGACGGAGCATCTGCAGATCCATTCCATCCCGACACCAACCCAACGGACGCGGCTGGCGGCGATGAATGCACACGCCGGCCCTGCTGAGCACTCTGCGTCCAGCTCTTCTAACATTCCCGGCCCTGAAAAGCTGGAGAAGCTTGCGCCGATGCACCAGCACCCCCTGAGGAAGGATACTGGCGACGCAGGAGGTGCAACCACACCAATCGGAGCGCAAACGTCATCCCAGGGCAGGGCAATTGAAGGACCAGAGCGCCACACAGCAGGGCCCCCCCGGACACGGGGCATGGCACCCGGGGGGTACGGGTGCGCCAGCAGCCGCATCCAGCGTGGCCACACCCTCATCAGCAAAATGAGCCCCACCTCCGCCCGCACCTGACTCGTCCAGGGCCTCAAGCCAAGGCCTAACGAAGGAACCAATGAGCCAGGACCTGCCGGAGTTTTGACATACACCAACTCAACAGGACACCCTGGACGTTACCACTCTAACTGCGCTGCAGGGGCACCAAAAGCGTGCGGATAGGGAGCCCCAGCGAGATACCGCAGTCAGCCCGCGGGAACCAACGGCAGAGGAGGCCGAGACTGGGTAGCCAGGCGACCCCACACACCTTGAACCTGCACGGACTCAATCGCCCCCCCCTCCCTCAGGTGATGAACGCGGCCGAGCAGCCTATGTCAGGACACAGCGACACCACAGAGGTTCTTCCCCCATCTGGTGCCATTGCGGACCACGACAGGGATGTCATTCCGCCTCCAACCCCCGACCGGTGCAACTGAGGGACACAGGCCCCCTCAACCAGGAGGAGCTATGGGAAGTCTAGGAAATTATCCAAGGCACACACCGGCACAACATGCTTGGTGCCCTTCGAGAGCACTTCCAGGGCCTCCACCAAGACAATTGCTTTGCCGCTTCCCCCATGCGGCACGGTGCCACCTCTGTCTACGTGAGGCAAGTCCGGATACTCCTCACCCCTGGGTTGAGCCTGTCAGATGCCCTGATTGACGCGTGGATCTGGTGGATCATCCTCCACCAGCCCTATCAGGGAGGGTGTGGGTCACGCACCTCAAGTGGGCAAAAACCCTTGTTGCCCCAGCAGCTGAGCGCCGCCCCACATCATTCACAAGGCGCAGAGACAGGGCTGCGCCACGGCTTAGCCCCAACGCCCTCAACATACCGCCACACACTGACTTTGTCAAGTGAGTACACAGAATGGCCCCGCAGAGAGGACGCAACCTCAGGAAAATGGTAGACAGGTATACGAGGGGCCCGTGCCTCTCTCAGATGCATGTCTGCCCCCTCTGCATGCGCGCCCACCACCTTTGCACCACGCCCCCCCCCCCCCGAGAGACCCAGGACAAGATCCTCTCGGTGCAGGCAGTCAGGCGGCTGACCGCCAAGAACATCTGCCCCCCCCCCATCCCCACCAACGGCAGGAACTGACCGGATGTGTAGCAGCAGGAAGCGCTGGAGGAAGAGGTGGAGCCGCCGATCTCGCCACTCTTGGCCTGCACCACAATGGCGGATGCCGCTGGGGCAAAACTCCAGCAACTGGGTGCCCGAACATGACTCCTTCACAACCGTACGACGGGGGAGCTGCCCCGATATTGGCAATCTGCCAGAAATCTGGGACGTCAACTCCATGAACATGGAGAACTACAGGGGGGTCATTCTCGCCCTCACCACCCACCTCCCATTTTTGTTTCAGCTGGTTCGTGGGGGATGCCGAGAGACCCATGGGGATGGTTGGGGCTGGCCACGGCCATGAGTTCCGGGGAGTTCCTCTGCGGCAGTGGCAGCCTGACCCCGGATTGGTCCGCGCGAATCATGGCAGCATGGCTGATGTGGAGCGGGCTCCCCCTCCCCAGGGACCTTTGACCCCTGTTGGAGCAGACCTGCCTGCTCGTCCCCCAGCTGTCACCAGGGACGTACAAAACGTGGCGCGGGTGGGCCGTGGGACCCAGACGGAACGGCACGCCGCTCCCTCTGCGTCGTCATCGCCCAGCTTCAACATCTCCGCTGCCGTCCACGCTGCGACGCAGCCATGAGCTACATCCTCGGCCGCTGACGAGCGCCAGGAGCACTCAGGTACCATCGAGCACCTCTGCCTCCTGCTCCCCCAGTTCAACCATCTGCGCTGCCGCCCACGCCAGTACACAGCCATGAGCTACATCCTCCACCGCCGACAGGGCTACAGGGGCTCAGGTACCATTGAGGACCTCAGCCTCCTCCTCCCCTAGCTCCGGCGCCCGCGCATCAACCCGGGCCCAGACCCTGCCGCGAAGTACCGGCTCTGCCACAGACAGGAATATGTGGACGCAGACACCATCAAGGGCCGTGCCGCCGCAACAGCCCCAGCAAGACCACACTGCCAAGCAAGCAGCCCACCCGTACCCACCAGCACCGCAACACCAGACAGTCGCAACAAGCGCACCCCTGCGGGCACGGGGACCACAAGGGGCCACAGCCCCCACACAGCTACTACCATGATGGCGACGGCAGCAGATGAGGTGTCCCGCCAGACGGAAGCGCAAACCACTCCTGCCACTGGCAGCCGGCCCAAGGGGCCACTCGACGCCGGGGGCCCCACAACAATCTCCGCTCCCATCAGCAGCCCGGGCCCAAGGCCCGCAAACGTTGAGCCACCAGCCCAAATGACGACGCATATATCTTTTCCGTACACGACCCACGACGCCCAATGCAGCGGCTCCCAGGGGCGTCAGCCCCCTTCCTCTGCCAACACCTCCAGCAGTGCCGCACCGACAGGCCTGCCGCGCCGGACTGCACCAGGGTCCACAGCAGGGACCAACGCTAGCCCAGACTCTAGCTGGACCACGCACCAAAAGCGCCCCAAGGCCGGCACCCACAACGTCACGGACCAGCGTGATGCCCGCGGACAAGGCAACGGAGCCGGCCGCTCACACGTGCCCTGCCACCAACCAAGGGGCACCAACCGGGGACCAGGGTGGAGCATCATAACTGGCGTCTGTGGACCCACGGAGGGCACGACTCGCCGCGGATACGCAAGGCAAGACCGCCAAACTTGGAAGAGGAGGTGACCAAGGAGAGCACAAAGGCACAAAGCAGGCCATGCCGGTGATTATGGAGGCACCACAGGAGATGGCGGGCGCGGGGAACGGGTTGGCGACCACGGCGGGTAGCGAGGCCCCTCAGGCATCACCTATGTCCTCCCCGCCGACAAACAGCGCCGCCGGCGAGCCCCCGACCCGCAATCCGACCTGCAGCAGCCCACAAACACACCCCCTGGAGGCGGATGAGCACGACTACCATGGAGCCACCAAGGGCCAGGCGCCCCATTTGGAAATGGGGCCCGACGCAGCACGCCCCATATCCGAATGCCAGCCCCAGACACGGGAGCATATGTCGGCGAACTTGCACCAGCGCCAGTCAAGAAAACCCTGAGGCCTCTCCGCTGGCGACAAGCGCCATCAACCTGCCGCCCGAGCAGTAGTTCTGCCATCAGCAGCCCCCAACCCAACCCCTGGAGGTGGCAGAATGCAGGGACTGGGAGCCCACTGTATGCCTCAGTCCTCAGGAAAACGCGCAACCCCGCCGTCCCTGAACACACAAAATTGCAACACTGATCACCACATCATCCACCACCGCGGGTCCTGACTTCGAGGGCCGGGGGGGGAGACTAGGGCCCGGGCCACCGGAAACCCCACGGGGCCACAGCACACGACGAGGCACACACTGCGACCTAGCCCCGAGACCAAGAAGCTGAGCAGGTAGCCGGCACGCTGACAGAGATCTTCGACGAACCTACCGTCAGTACCGATGAACAGCAGGCAACGGCCGAGCACCCCCCCGACGAGGAGTCCTTTGAGGCCTTCATGGTGTCAGGACGGAGTTCCATCGCGGCCCCGAACATTGGCGACCACCCACACAACACTGGGCTAAGAAGCTGCCGGCACTGCGGACAAACCCCCGGAAGATTTCACCTTAACGACGCACAGCGCGCATTTCCTGCTGGACTATGGAGCCCTGAGTTCAGCCCTGGAGCAACCGGCACCCAGGGCACCAAGCCGCGAGTGGGGGCAGGGGAGGAGATCAGCGCACACAGGCAACAGACACGATCCCATGGATGTCCTCCCTGCCCGCCGCCTACACGCGGGACACGGGTGCGTCGGCGCCAGCTGCCGCCGCTAGCAGGCCGGCCGGACGGGCGACCCCACAGCCGGTTCCACTCTGGGGACAACCATACCTGGACTACGCGCCATCGGAAGGGGACACCCGCCACCCGCGCGGAGAGGTAGAGCGCGCGGCCGCTCGCGACTCGGACCCGTGGATTCCCGGAGTACCGATGAGGAAAAGCTCATCGTTGAGGTCCGAACTAGATGAATGCTTGGGTGGGACAGACACATGGCAACAGGGAGTCGTATCATGGCGGAAATCATCTTAAGCTATAGTGGGGTACCACACAGCCTCCTCGCCACAATGCAACACGCCCACCAGTGGCGCTATGTGGCCACCCGTCCCATGGCCCAGATGGGAGTACACAGTCTGGACGACTTGATTCGCGTGCTTTGGCAGTGGCACCATAGGGCAGCCCTAGGCGTCCGCGACGCCATGGGCCGGCACAGCAAAGTATGGGATCCAGTCCCTGATCCCCCCACGGGGAGGGGACCCAGGCAGGGCCACATGGCATCAACGTCCATGGTCTCCAGGGGCACAGGCGCCAACGCCGCAAGTGGCGCGCCACAGCCGGTTGCAACACGGGGGGACCAACAGGGACGCGACGTCAGAGGCCCCAGAATTGTCTGGTCCAGCAGCAGGAAGGGTTGTCTTCTGCAACAACGTGGGCGGGCACCATCCTGCGGACAGCACCGCCTACTGGCATCGCCCCCGAGCAGACAGAGAAACCCCAGATCCCTACCATCCTCACACCAACTGAACGGGCACAGCTTGCGGCGATGAACGCACCCGCCCGCCCCGGGAAGGACTGGCGTCCAGTTCATGTAACGTTCCTGGCCCTGAACCGCCAGATGAGCTCGCGCTGATGTACCGGTACCCCCCCAGGACGGAACAGAGGGACGCAGCAGGTGCGGCCACACCACAGGAGCACCAACCCCATCCTGGCGCATGGCAGCTGCGGGACCGGAGCCCTGGAGCGCGAGTCCCGCCTGGACGCACGCCATGGCAGCCGACTGGTACGGGCGCTCCGGCCACAGCCTCCCACGCGGCGGCATCCCTGCCAGCCCAGTCATCCCCACCCAGAACGCCCGGACATTCGGAGTGAGGGAGAGCGGAGGAGCCACTGGACTTGGACCTCCCAGAATGAAGACATCCACCAACCGGATAGGACACTGTGTACTTGCCCACCTAACTGCGCTGCCAAGAGTAGGAAAAAGTGTATTTCCATGCCTGGAGGTAAGCTTTAGTCGTGTTACAGATGTCTAGAGGCATACTACATTTTTATCCCAGTATTGGCGTAACCCAAAAGGGGTGATAAGGCATTTTCAACTATAAAGCCAAGCACTAGATCTAGGATGTTGTGTGGACCCCTGACCCCACAAACGTCTTTGACATAAATACCATTTTCCTGAGCGACTGAGGCGCTGCTCTGAGCTCAGAGCCTTTCCATCTATCTATATTTTGTCATGAATGCTTAGCTATCCTGGTAGTCTGCACCCTAGGGGGCTGAGGCACCTCTTGTTGAGAGGTCCTGGGTTCAATACCCAGTCAACCTATCTAAGTAGGAAGCTCCCATGTGACATGGCAGTGACCTCAGCGCCACACGCCATGCCACCTCAGCACCTATGGGACCAAAAACAAAACGTGCACATCTCTAGAGGGCACTATAAAAGGAGAGAGTGCCCATATGACCAGTTTTCTAATTATCCTGAGTTTCTTTGTGTAAACACACTGTCTACCCCTTCCCTATTGACTGCAGCCCTTCATGTTGAGGATTTGATCCTGAATTTCATCCTTTGCGCTGTGAGAAATTGGGAGCCTTTCCACTGTTGGTTTATCTGACCAAAACAATTGGCAAGTGAAAAGCAAGGCATCACGGAGAAGCAGAGGGAGCAAGCAGGAGCAGAATACAAGACAAACAAATCAAGAACATTTTTAGTGAAAGCTGTTCAAACTTTCTGTAGCAGACCATTACAACCTTGGCATACCTGCAACCCTTTGCAGTAGAATCTAGTAGACCCAGACTGATCACTCTTGAAGGGTGCAAGAAAATATAATCCACACCAAGGACACCGCTGAGTCAACAGCGCCCTCAGTGGCACCAGCCAAGCTGGCACCAAAGCCCAAACCTGCTGGGGAACCTGAACCTGAGGACCCTGTAGCTTCAGTGCCCCTGAGTGTGCTTGAGGATGACTCCCTTGGGAGCCTGGGACCGGCCTTCAGTGAATTGCACGTGCGGACAACTGAAAGCAAGCCGAAGTTAGTGGATACAGGGCAAGCAGGAGCCGAAGACGACCGTGAAGGCGAATGTGTATCAACAGATGATGTCTCTACCGGTGAAATGCCCCCTGAGAGGGCTCCAGGCGCAACCGTACACCCTGCAGCATCCTCTCCTACGGCCACTACACTCCCAGCTACACACCCAGCAACATCATCTCTTACAACCACTCCACCCGTGGCTGAGGGCACAGACTTTACTGGCATGCCTTGACCAATCCATGGAGTGGAACCACTTGCTGCTGAGCCATCTGTGGCAAGTCGAGTCAGCAAAACAGTGGCCTCTTGCCCGTCCTACTTTGGTATCCACGAACCGGCCCCTTGTCATGAACCTGGTACCTTTCATAAGGCCCCTGCCAGTGTGTGCCCCCTTCCAATGCCTGGGTATACCATGCCTGATCATTGCGTTACTTCCCTGAGCGGCCATTGAGGCCCTGAGTCTTGTGGAGGAAGAAGCAGGGGGTCTGGAAGATCCTCTGCCCGGTCCCTGACGCGTTCTGAGATAAAGGAAGCTCTCTGCCGTGCTACCGCTGATCTAGTTGGTGACCTCACTCAAGACATCCGGGCCAAGCTGGAGGCCCTGATACCACATCATGGGTCACCTGTGACCATTGGAGCTTCCGCAAGCTGAGTACAGGCCAACCACCTGCCCCGGGCTTAACTCATACCCTTGAAGGTGTGAGAAACCGACATATGCCAACCCCTGCAGCTGTTCCAAGAAGTTCCTTGCCGTCAAGCACGGCACAACCGCCCTACAGCCACGTGGAGAATTCCACACGCGCGGAGCTGGACTGCCTCGGGCTGGCAGCCCTCAGGGCTATGGTTGATGTAGAGGCCTATGGCTCCAGTGACTCCGGCATCCACCCTTCAGACGACAAACCACCATCACTGTCGTCAGCTCCACCCTCTGAAGATGATGACCCTGAGGACACCGAGAACCCGAGTGACAAAAAGAAGAGGAAGAAAAGGAAGAGCAGGCACCATGAGAGGCGCCGTTCCAAGAAGACCAAAGCTATCGCCACGTGGAAGATTGTGGTGAACCTACCTTAGTTCACGGGGAAGAACCTCAGCAAGTTTGCGGAGAGCTTTAGTCGGTTCCTGAGGATGACCGGCCAGACCCACGGTATTGCGCGGGTGAAGTGCAACCTGCTCTTGCAAGGGTGCAAGACCAAGTACCTGGAGAAGCAAGTGAAACAGATTGTGTCGAAGTGCGCCCCGTTTGCTGATGTGTTGGTTGCCCTTGAGAGGCAGTACCCCTCCTCTGAGACAGAGCTATCCATTCGGACCGAGATCCATAACCTGGCCATGTCGCCCAACAACCCCAAGGCCGCGCGTATCTCTGAACTACTGGCTGACTTTGAGGATCGGCTGTGGCGACTGACGCCAGGACTCTACGGCAGCCACGAGCTGCTTTTCTGGTTGGTGGCGAAGATTGCACGAGACGTGTGGGATGAGTGTTGGGCTACGGCGGAGCGCATGGCAAGAACCCTCACCTATGAGGACTTCTCTGTACTTCTCTTGGAGCTGGCGCTGGAGAAGGAGAGTGACCAGCACCTCAACGCCTACTGCCCTGGAGGAGACAACTCTGAAAACCCTAGCCGTGGGTACCATGGACTTCAACCTGGACAAGGAATTGGCCCTAACAATGCTCGCTACATGAGCAATGTCCAAGACCTATTCTGATGTGACCCCACAGATGAGAAGGGCGGCCTCGTGCATGACCCGGACTGCAACCAGCACGGGTGCCTCGTAGTCCAGGGCAAGAAGCAGGAGACCAACACCGGCGGAACGGCCAAGATGCCCAACCACTACAGGTGTAACATCACCTGTGCCAAGCGTGTGGCAAGCGCAAGCACTACGAGGATGAGTCCTACCACAAGCAGCGCTTGGCAGCCAAGATGAAGAGCGACACCGACAATGGCGGTCAAGGAGGCAAAGGGAACGGTGACAAGGGCAAGGGGAAGTCCAAGGGACGACGCAAAGGCCAAGAGCAAGGCAAGGGTGGAGGACGCGGAAGGCCTGCAAAATTGAGTCAGGTCAAGAACCAGGACACGTCCGGGGGGCAATACCAACCTTACGCCAGGGGGGACCCATTCTGTATCCTCTGGAGGGCAGCAAAAGCCGGGGCCTACAACTCATTCCCAGACGCTGGCTCAAAAAGAACAAGGAGCTAAGCATTGTAACGAACATTTGGGCCGAGTCTAACCTCTGCAAACGCTCTCGCATCATGCGGATGGCGCGCAAGCTTCGCAAGAAGGGATTGGATGTTACCTGTTCCGCAGAGTTCTGACAGGGACGCTTTGAGGGATCTACAGATTTGGTGTTCTGGGTACGTATCCGTCTTAGGGACGAGAAAACGTGGGGCTACTGGATACTGGGGCCACTATATCGATTGTGGATAAAAAATATTACCTTGTGGGGACCTGAAAAACATCATGCCTACCACTGCCATTAGCATGGGGGAGGGCCACGTGAGGCACAGTTGTCGGGACTGCGAGGTCGACGCGCCTCTGGGATTTAGGAGCATTGCCCACCGGTCCTATGTGATGGATACCGAAGCCTTTGAATTCGTTCTGGGCACCGAGTTCTTCCCCAAACATCCCCGGATTCTATCCTTAACGCTGCAAGCGCCCTATGTCCCTCATGTTGACCGTGGTGACGGACGGGAGTCTGTACCACTGAAGCAGTCTGAGCACACGTCAAGCTACCTGGAAGTATGCAACAGGGAGTCCTCTGCCATGCTGGAAGGCTCCAAAACGGAGGACTATCAGCTCCTTCGGGAGGTTGTAGACCAAGGTCCAAGGGAGTTGGGATACTCCGGGGAAGACCTCAACGTGGAGTTGGTCGCCAGTGACAAGCAGCACGTCCTCGACCTCTGCTCCAGCAAAGGGCAAAGTTGCTGCTACAAATTTTACCGGCCCTCTTTCGGGATGGCCTACGGGAAACCCAGGTCCAGTGAACTTGGGAAGATCCTGACCAAGGTGGCCATGGAAGGTTCCCGTATGTTCCTGTGTTCCCCCGATGAGGGAGTTCATGGGGGAACTGAGTACTGGCGTAGTGTATCGGAGAAGCTGACGATGACCTCCACCCAGCTGCCCGACGACGCCACCGACGTGCTTCTCGGCAGGAAGACGCCTATCCGGTAACCAGAGCCGGGAAGTATGCTAAGCGTCGTTGTCGGAAGCCCGGCCCCAGTATCGTGGGAAGATCTGAATTCTGCTCTGGTGCAGGAAATCAAACGTGACTGCAGGGGCTACAACCCTGGATGTCCTGAAGGACCAACTCCGGCCTCGAGACGCGGTGGACGCTACTCCTGGGGGGGACGAGTACGTTGGGTTGGACGCTGTTGCCCCCAGCACCTCCTGCCATGTACCTAATCCTAATGTAGTCTGAGAGTGTGGGTCATCTGAGCTAGCCAGCTCAATACATACCATGACGCCTTCTTCGTTCAGACTTGCGTGGAGGAAGTGGAGAAAGCCGAGTACGCAACCCCACTGAAGCCCCTATTCCCCATGAGGGGGGAGGAGCCATTGGACAGGGGGTGGGACCCCGGATCCAGGCTTAGGGATTCTGTGGACTCCAAGAGGGGAGCTGTGGCAAAAAGGCTATGTTACGCTAGTGCCACCTGCAGCTCATGGCCATTGAAGCAAGGATCTATAGGAGATATTTCCCAGCTGAAGGAGGACCTGGAACACAAGATAACCACCTGGCAACGAGAGGTGGACTTGAAGCTCACAAAGAGCGTGTGGGGTGCCCATTTCGGGACCCCTGAAGAAGATGAACTCTCCGAGGAATGCGTATGCGAACCCCCTCCAGCGTGCCTATGCTGCAACTGACGACCAGAGACGGTGGAGCCAGACCTACTGTATGCCTATCAAAGGCTGAGGGCCCCGCTAAGGACGCTGAGCCAGTTGAGGACGACCTCCCTGCTTCTACACACCAAGGGGCAAGCAACCAAAGCTGTGACGAGGACCTTTACAACAAGATTAACCCTTGGATCCGAGGGTACAGAAGCTGGTCAGGACTTACCTGGAGGTGTTCGGAGAACTACCCCCTCCAGCCACGTGTGATAAGCTGGTCCGGATGGACTTCAAGCTGAAACTTGAGTGCGTCCGTCACAAAATAGGTCAAAGGCCCTACCCGGCTCCTAGAGAGCAGGGTGATGAGATCGAGCGAAAGATACAAGAGTGTATCCATGCTGGCCTGGTTCTGGAGTACAATGATGGGGGCTACGCCCAAGTTTGCTGCTTCTGTTTCCTGGTCGCTAAGCCTGGGTCTACAGCCAAACGGCTGGTGATGGACTATGGAGAACAGAACAAGAAGATCTTGAACCACTCGCTGTGCATTCTAAACATGGAGGCAACCCTAGAGATGATAGCATCCTGCAGCTACAAGACCAAGATGGACAAGGGAAGTTGATTCTGGCAGGTGGACTTGACGCCCAATGCCCACGAGCTACTGGCATCCAATACCCCTCAGGGGAGGGAGTTCAAGTGGAAGATCATGCCCTTTGGCGTGACCAACGCACCCGCTCTTTTCCAAGAGCTGATGAACAAGATCCTGTCCATTCTACGTCAAAG
Organism: Eutreptiella sp. 'Long Island Sound 2002'; assembly: GCA_964036045.1. Lineage (NCBI taxonomy): Eukaryota > Euglenozoa > Euglenophyceae > Eutreptiales > Eutreptiaceae > Eutreptiella > Eutreptiella sp. 'Long Island Sound 2002'. The sequence continues at coordinate 63,031,789 of OZ038380.1, read as the reverse complement.
ACCTCTGGTGCCAGTCCTCATATCCCTGGGTGCCCAGCTGAAAGCACACAGCATTGATGTGTGCCTGCAAACGCACACCCAGGAGGATCACTGACATCACTTAGGGGGCTCCCCCGTGTGGCACCATTGCGGACCAGGACAGGGAAGCCATGCCACCTCAGCCTGCCTGACCGCCACAACGGAGGGAGACGGGCTCCCTGAACCAGGTTGACCTACGAGAGGTCTGCGAAATCATCAAAGACACGCATTCACACGATATGCTGAGTGCCCTTCAACAACACTTCCAGGGCATTTACCAGTAAAGGCGCCTTGCCGTGATTTCCCTGCCAGACGGCGCCGCCCCCACCTACGTGACGCAGCTTTGGGTACTCCTCGCCCCGGGGCAAAGACCCCCAGATGACATCTTCGACACATGGATCTGGTGGTTCAGCCTCCACCAGCCCGACCAAGGACGGGTGTGGGTCCCGCATCTTAGCTGGGCACGCACCCTTGTTTACCCACAAACCGAGCGCCGCCCCGCGCCAACCGCGGGGGCCCAAGACAGAGCCGCCCCACAGCTGAACTGGAAGACCCTCAACATCCCGCCACACACTAACTTAGTGGAATCAGATCACAGAATGGCCCCAGAGAGGAGATTCAACCTCAGAGAACTTGTTGACAGATATATGACAGCACCAGAGAGGCAGCAAGCAGGTCCCACGGACCCGCAACACCCTTAGGACCGTCCTCCTGGTCATGCAGGAGGCCGGCCACTATTACCACGTGAGGATGGCTCCACGGCCAGAGGAGCAGTGCTAGGACCTGGAAGCTGTTGAATCTATGATCCTCCGAGAGAGGCCCCTGCTGGCCAGGATTACCACCCTGTCCTGGAACCAGCACGGCCCCCTGACATCCCTTGTGTCCGGGCAAGCCGGCACCTGGCACCCGGGGCCCTGTCACCAACCACCTACGACCAAACGCAAGCCTGAGCAAAATATGCATACGTTGTGAGCGAGACCTTCAGCACACTCTGCAGCGCCCTGGTCTGACCCGCCAGCCCCCCACGACCATAGAGGAAGGCAGCCACAGAGACGGACACAAACGCCCCTGGACCCGTTCACCTGGGGATAATCGTGGCCAACGAGGCACAAGTTAACAGACCCTGGCCAAATCATCGACATTTGGGGGCATCAAAACCGCGACACACATTGTCCAGCCGAGAGGAACCCCACCAGCGTGCCCCCCCCGCTGCTCTAACCTCGAATGAAACAGAGAACCTTGAACGAGAGCATCTACGACACCTGCGGATACATTAACCAGGGCCCACCACTGACCTTCTCACTACTTCCTGTCCCCGGGCCACGAGCAGCGACTCCACGTCCCTGGCTGGCAGCCAGCCATCGGCGGGGCGGACCAGCCACCACACCAACAGATGGGTACGGCCCTCCCATCAACAGCCAGCCAGGCGCACCACATATACCCGCCACATGTGTTGGCCCACAGGACGGGCCGCAGAGTTCCACCCTGGCAGCTGCATGACCCTGACAGACAATGCTAAGCCGGATGCAGCGCGCCGGACTTCCGGTAGGCACTGCCATTGGCGCAACCGGCCCCGGGAAACAGTAATGGTAAAGCCAGAGAACTGATGAACGCTACCATTGGGGACACCCCACAGAGCACGTACCGTAGCATAAACCAGGAAACAGCGCACTAAACCAGCAGGGAGAGGTTTACCCAAGGGCAGAGCACACCCGGAATCCCGGACACCCCGGAAGCAGCGCCAGACGGGCATGTCGGGGAAACCAACGGGGGTCACTGTTTTTGTCATTACCAGTACATCCCGTACCAGTACACCCCCCGCTGACCTGAAGGCGCCCGTAGGGGAGGGCACAGCACGAGTCACGCAGGTACATACAAACGATGGACGCCGGGACACCAGACGCCAGGCACCACCCAGCGGCGGCTGCCTGCTCGCATTGGGAGCACGAGCCCTAGGTAGGCGACAAGCCGGAGAGGCGTCACCACCGGCAGACCGGTACATAGCGCATGAGCAGATAGGCCTGAAGGAAGAGCACAACAGAACACGAAAGTGAATGGAGCGAGAGATGTTTTTGTATGTGGAAGGGACCGAGGGCCAGGGACTGTAAACCCAATTTTGGACGTCGAAAATCTCACAGATCGAACACAGGCACAACACATGTACGCAAAGAGTGGAGCCCAGCATCAACGCAGTACGCCCACCCGTGGAGGGGAACCCGGCACCAGCACAGCACACCGGAGCATGCCAGCCAGCCAAACACCAGCACACCATGACACACCAAAGCGGTGGGTGCCAACAATGGCACAACACACCCAACCATGCAGAGGAACCCAGCGCCAGCACGGCACGCCAAAACCATGCCGGCGGACGAAGCACCAGCACAACACGCCCAACCATAGAGGGTGGGCCCCAGCACCAGAACCTCACAGCCGCCGATGGTGAGGGGCCTAGCACCAACACAGCCCACCTGACAACGGAGAGGGGCCAAGAACCGGCAAAGCAACCTCGACCAGGGAGGCGAGACCTACAGCAGCATACCACGGCCGCCAAAATCCGCAGGCAGAGGAACCAGCGCACCATGCCCGATCACGGCGGCAGGTCAGCCACCGCAACCGCCCATCCTGGCCCGCCGCAACCGGCACAACCTACCCAAACAGACGGATGCGGCAGAAAACACCAAACACCCGGACAAGCGGACCACCAAGAAACAAGGACGACGGCAAGCCAGCAGAAATAGCCAACCATGGTCCCCGCAACCCAAAGACGCCAAGGACAGGTGAATCACAGCAGAATTCGCCTAACGCGAAGCAAACCGTTAGAAAGGCGCCACACAAAACCCCTATGCACCCGGCCAAGCACATGCAAACCACAAAGTAACCCCCAACACGCAAATGGCGTGTGGCTAAGACAACAACCAACCAGTATGACGCTTGCGGCACATCCCGGTTGCAACACAAGGCACCCTATGCCCAACAGGCCGGCCACAAAACGACCTAAATAACCACAAATCAACACCATCGGCTGCGCACAAGGGAGCCTCGGTACTGTGGACCCAACTCACAACACGTTGTGCGCACGGCAGCTGACCACAACAAGCAACCCGACCCCACGGGACACCAAGGCACAAGGAACCAACGCCTAAACAATCCGTTTGCACGACAACCACCGAAACAAAACGGGACTGCACGATTGCTGTCTGCAGCACAAAGGTACGGACTGCAAACACATCGACCATGACATGGCTCACACAGCCACACACCAACAAAACAGCTGCAGAAACAATGACCCGACCATAAACAGACCACACGTAAGCCGGCCAGCATCCAACCAGCCAGGCATGCACGGGTCGAAACCCGAACGCCGTCCAACAGGTGGGCAAAACCATGGTGCCCCACGCCCGCTGACAACCATGCCGACAAACACAAGACAACACTGCAAGTTTTGCAAATCTGTAACTGGCCAACGAACATTCATGCATTACAGCGAAACATTAGTCCGTCGGGAGAGCGCACCCTCAACCTAGTCAGGAGGCAAGAGCACGCGACAAGCCATGCGAGACCCGTAGCACGTGTTTCTTCCAGCAATCCCATGCCTACTGAAAACTGACCCGGGAGGGGGTGAGCAGGACAAGCTTCGGCCCCTGGACTCCAGAATCCTGAGGTTAATGAGGAGGTTGGATGGGACCCTCCCTCACGTATCATTTGCCCAGAGGAGGGGGTTTTGAGACTTGGGTCGAACATTGATTACCTCTCCGGGGAGAATCCGCTGGAGGCTACTGCTCGCGGCGACTGAGCCCTTCCCCCACTTGGGGGCCACCGCTTTGTGGTGAAGCAGTATTCAGGACCCTATGACCCATAAAGTGAATGTCCGACCTTCCCCGTGATCTACGGCTATGCTGCGCCCTGGTTGTGGGAATATGTTCTGTCGAGAGCTTTGCAAACCAGCATGGGACCGATCCCGTCCCTAACCTTCTTAATCGATTACATCGATCTCGAATTTCGTCAATTTCAATGTGATTGTGAAATCTTGCGAGAAATCAATTAAAATCGATTATTCTGCCCCAATTTTTCACCGCCCTGAAATTTGCCCCCTGACGTGTGCTGCGCGCGGTTAGCCACCAACTTTCCGTGGTGAGTTTTTATTTGACTTTTTCTCCTGTACCCGTGAGTTTGCAAAGGAAATTAAGTGCTGGACCTCTAGGGGTTTTCATGTACTTTCATTTGGTATACTCACCAGAATGTTTCCCCGTTGCGTCTGGGAGAAACTCGACGCGCAAGCTTTTCCGTCAAGCGATCGAACTCATGGTTACCATAGACCATGAGTATTATCAGAACCCTACATCTTCCCCCTTTGTCTTCTCTTCCTACCCCTTTCACGTAGACATATCGCTTCCATTGGGAGGACGGCTTAAAAGGGGGTTTTGGGACACCTATGGGTGCACAAAACGGAAGTTTTTATCGTGCGCAAATGCTAACTCTCTGTACTTGTCAGCTAGAAGGTAAAAGAACGTAACACAATGCTCACAAGACCAAAGGTTGGAGGTCATTTTGAATTTTGGAGCTGTCTCAACGATGGCTCCCCACAATCCAATGCGTACCTAAGAAATTATCATTTGAAAAAACGACTTTTCCTCTAAAATGTTGCCAAAATGGCTGTGGCGCCAAGGCTCGTTCCTGGATCCAACGGCCAGTTGAGCCTCAAATCAAAGCAATATGTAAGGTGGAGACAACGACAAACATTTTGCATAGCTTATGTCATTGCTTCAAGCTTGTCCACTATTAGATATAATATTGCGTCGGAGGACGCGCGCCATTTCTGCTTTGTGCACACGTGCCCACATGCATGCATGATTGACCTGGGATCCAAGGGAGGACTTGACCCATAGTAAGCATGTTTGTAATCACTTACTATGGGTCATTCATTTTCGCTATATGCCATGTTATACGGGCTTTGGTGTCCCATAGATATATATGTTCCACAATCAGCATTTTAGCCATTTTTTCTACTTTTCGTGTGCTCCAGGGGTCCAACTGTCAAAAATGGTTTCCTCGTGCTTCGGACCCAAATCATCGTTGATAAAGAGACCTAACGCTCTGGGCTGCTTCCTTGCAAAAGCTTAAGTCAATCTCTCATGGCAACCGGAGATACAGTTTTGGCAGTAGATACTTTTGGGACGACTAACCCTCTTTTGGGCCACAATGGCCCCCAACTCAATCTCCCCCTTATTTTTAGCCCGGAGGTTGTGTGTGCCCGATATCCAAGGTCACGGGCGATTTCAAAAGGGTACAAGAACCCTCTTCGAATAGGCTATGTCCCCATGTATCCTCGCCTTGGGTTTGCGGAACCATGGGTGACCCAATATGCGGTATGTTGCGGTTTCCCATTTTTAGTGTACCAGTTTCCGCTAAAGGGGAAAATAGCTAGAGCCGACGTCGAGGGTTGACTGGGCGCATATATTGGGACCTAGGTTCCATGTGTCTATGGTCTTTTTGGTTACATTCTTGCTCCCCATGGCCATGGAGATATGGGATCGTGAGTGTGGGCGGTTTTGGGCAATATTTCGCTCTTTTTGCCATTTTAGGCCAGGTTGGGAACACCATATCTCCATGGTGCAAGGGACCTAGCCACGAGGGAAGTGCAGTTCTTGTAGCAAATGACTGAGGGTCAATCGTGTTACGTTTTGGTATTTGGTCCTCCAACCTAGCTGGAGTTATGCAACTTACAGTGCATGCCACGTGGCCCAACTTTGCATTTCTTGCTTCTTTCCTGCCCCGTCATGTGACCATTCCATAGGGGAACAGTAAGCAGCCAGCATGACAGCAAGCAAACGCCGATGCACGGGACAAAACGAAATTTCAAGGCCCGTGAATCAGGGCTTCACGTGACGAGATTGCCACGAAAGTCAACCCTGGCTGGCCGCCCAAATTGACAAGCTTTGCCAATTTTGGCAGCCTGACCCCACGTGGCGACCCACCAGAGCCCGGATGCCTGTCAATCTTGGGGAACCAAGGTGCATAGGGCTTCCAAGAAGTTTGTACCCGAAGGACACCGGGTTGGCGGCTCCACCCCTGCCCTTGTGCGGCCCGGCTGAGAGGTCAATCCTTAACATTTTTTGAGCCAAACTCAGGATGGGCTGAAACAGCCCATTTTCAGCGCCAAACTCTTAGCAGATATTGGTGGGCCGACATCTCCGGTTCATAGAGGAGTTGAGATGTTTTTTTGGAGGAGTATGAGAAACCACCATTGGATGGCCTTGGAGCTTTTTGGCTCCCACGAACTTGCACCTGGCTGGCTTTGACGCTCCTCCCTTGGCAGGGCTCTAGGGTGAGTTCTGGGCAGGTCTGTGGGTTGTGTTTGAACCCCCGTACCTGTGTGCCACTTTAGAGGTCGGACCCAGGGTTGGAATATGATTTGGGACTGAGTGTCTATTGCCCTGAGGCATCTTTACCCTAGCGCATGGCTTAAGCCACCTGTGTATATACCCTGATGTGTTTGTGTGTATAGTTTTGTTTTGTTTCAAAGTGGCAAGGATCCTAGAACGCTTTGTTCTATCAGGATGCCTGCTTGCTTGCATGGTAGCCGCAGCGTGCCCCCTGGACGGGTCCCCCACAGGAATGCGTCAAAAGCGTTCTACCGCAGCTGAGGTAACGAGTCCCTGCGTGCCACTCGGGGCCTTCGAGGGGACCAACGAGTATCCCGACCCCGAGAACCTCAAGTCCATCGCGGAGTGCCGAGGTGGACAGTAACGTCCACGAGTCCCTGCAGCACACACATCATCAGTAGGAGGACTCTGACATCAACGAGTCCTTGGAGCTTCCGCATCAACTGCCACATCCAAGTCCCATGGCCTGCCCCGGGAACGTTCGTCTCAAGCCCAGCCTGGCCATCATCTGTAGCCTCATGACAGGGCTCGCGAGACACCGGGAGTACCGCCACTCCCGGGCTGAGGGAGGCCCTGCCCCTGAGTACGTGGAGATCCGCGAGGAGATCAACCATCATTGTGAGATGGAACCGGAGCTCCGGGCCCTGGGCTACGCGTACGGGTGGCTGCAGAAGCGGTGGCGTGTTTGGCATGACCGCCGATACGTCCACGCCTTGAGCCCAGACCTCCACGAGGAGGACCAGCCAGCTGAAAAGCCGAGCACCCCCATCCCTGCCAAAGGGGGTCACCGCCCCAGAGCCGCCAACCTGGGCGATTTCATGGGAGTCGCCTGAAGATCCAAGGCCAAGCCCCGTCCGCTGCCCCTGAAGCGCTCAGGCGCGAGCAGCAACGTGGAGTTGTCCCACAGGGGAGGGCCCTCTGCCAGCAGCAGCAGTGTGGCCCCCCAATGAGGTGAGGTGGCCCGCGCTTGCGGTTGCATCTGCGTTGTGCCCTGCAACCTCCAGGTTGCCTGAGACCGGGCCCCGCAGCAGAATGCTCCCTTCGACTGAGCCGTCCTCATCGTTCAGGGGAAAGGCGCCCACTGAAAGTACGGCATGGCGATGCACGCCTCGGCTGTTGTGGCTACTTCAGCCGCAGTCACGGCTGCAGCCGCGCGGGAAGCGGCGACTGGCCGTAGGAGGCCTGAGGCGGAGGCAGCTGGGTGGGAAGCGGCGGCTGCTTGCAACGCCCGCGCCGCCCTGGAGGCCGTCGCCAGGAAGGAGGGGGAAGTTAGGGCATTTCAGGAAGCCCTAGTCGAAGAGAGGGCACGCAAGAAGGCGGAGGAGAGGGCCCAGACGGACGCCGCAAAGCAGGATGCCTTGAAGGCTGGGCCATGGAAGGGTGCCAACGAGAAGGCCAGGACCGAGGCGGAGATCAGAGCCCTGGAAGCGGAGAAGGCCTGGCTCAAGCAGGAGCGTGAGAAGGAGGCTGTGCGTGCCGACAAGGAAGCCGAGTGGCGTGCCGCTGAGGTCACCACCGCGGCCATTTAGGAGGCCGAGAGGAAGATCAAGTGCGAGACACCCCCAGGAGGGTCCAGGGTGGACACCCTTTGAAGGCTCTTCGAAGGGGACTCCGCCTTCAGGATGAAGATCTACCTGGAATCTGAGGACTGTCGGAGCAGCGAGGGCAGCGGCTGTGCCTCCTGTTACCGCGGCAACGGCAAGGGGAAGTCCCCCAAAAGGGCACGGAGGCCTGCCGAGAAGCACCCCCACGAATCCGACGCCTTTGTCACCTGCTGTGATCGGGATGGACAAGACCGCGGGCATGGCCGAGAGAACACAAGCTGCATGGTGGGAGTGGCCGGAGCCGGCGGCAGAGGAGGCAATGACACCCCTCCTGGTTCGGATGGAGAGGGCCCCCCACCTTCCTACCACAGCAGGGAGAGTACGCCGTGCCGATCACCGCCATGATTGAGATTGCGATAAGGAGCCATGGAGACCAACGATGACATGGAACTTCGTCCAGAGGCCAACTCAGCCTGCATCGGGCATGGAACCCCGCAAGGAGGACCACCGGATGGTGGACCGCCTGGAGGACCTCCAGCCAGAGGACCACCAGGAGGCGCGCCAGGAGGAGGTCCACCCAGAGAACCACCAGGGGCAAGACCACCAGGTGGAGGACCACCTGGCAGACCACCAGGCGGTGACCCCCGAGACAAACCACTGGGAGGGGACATTTCGGAGAGTATTTGGAGTTGGATCATGTACCTCAAGAGGAAGATCGGGAACTTGGAGCGCGAGGCGCGGATCAACAGGATGGAGATCAACAGGAGTGCTGCCGCTGCCACCAAGGCCCAGAAGGAGCTGGACCTTGTCAACTACCAGGGTGAGACGTTGAGCAGCGTAATCACCTAGTTGCAGAGGAGGCTGGATAGGTTGGAGGACCTTGGGAGGCACTGAGGCAGCCGACCAGCCCCTCTGGAGTCCTTCCCCGACAACAGTCGGGGACCCAGGCGGGCCCCGTGGCTTTGGCAGAGCCCCTCAGAGTGACCACGTGCCCTCCGAGTGTGGCAGCGCCCAGCAGAGCGATCCAACGCCCCCCCCGGTGCAGCAGGGATGAGGAGCGGGACAAGTGGCTTAGTTCGGAATATCATATACGCCGAAACCCACTCCGCACCCCCGTTGACTGCAACCGCCCGAGGCATGCCCCGGAACCAGCCCCACCGGTGTATGGCCGGTACGCAGCACTGCCGGATAAGGTCCCCGAGGAGGACATGGAGTGGGACATTGAGGGACCCGATGGAGACCCGATGGAGAACTACGGGATCGTGCCGCCCTCGGAGTCGCAAGCCGGAGCCGCCGGCACCGCGAGTAGGAGGAGTACATGGAAGGTGAACACCGAGGTGTGCTGCAAGAAGCGTGCGTCAAGGAGCCGCGGCGCAGCCGCGTGGACATTAAGGAGGTCATGGACGTGGCAGTCGTGAGAACGCACAGGGGACGCCGATGGGATCCTCCTGTCGACCTTGCGACCGGCCCTCATGGTCTCCAAGGCCGCGGACGCCGCTGTTTGAGGAGACCTGAACGACATCAGGCCCCCCATGTACAATGGGAACCCCCTCAATCTCGACCGCTTCCTCAAGAAGCAGGACGATGGGGCATGACCGTCAATGAAACCATGCACCCCGCCGCGGCGAAGAAACATGTCTTCAAACGGTACCAATGGCGCCTGCCGGAGGTTCTCCAAGAGCTGTACTTTGTGGTAGCCAAGGACGGGAAGATCATAACTCTGGGGGAGGCCAAGAAGTGGATCAACAAGCAGGAGCAGGTGGACGCCCTGCGAATCGCCGCCAAGAGGTGGAGAGCCATCAAGCTGCAGCATGATGGCCGCGAGATCCGCCTGCCGGACCCGCGGGATTTCCGAGGACAATACGTCATGTTCCGCCGGATAATGGAGGACTGGAATGAGGCTGATCAGCAGGCTCGCCTCCTCAACCTCCTCCCGGACGCCTGGGTGAAGGAGGCCACGAACAACAACAGCGTCAAGATTATGCTCAAGAAGGAGCACCACACGCGGGTGGTGAATTGGACAAAAGCCAACATGGCCCGAGACTTGAGGAGGCAGTCCCTGCGGAACGCCCTCCTCATTAACTTCTCAGGGGATCGCGGGAAAGCAAAGATCTGGCGCGTGGATCCGTCTGCAGGCCATCCAGGCGATGATGAGGTGCGACGACGAGCTGGCATGAGTAGGAGAGCAAGTGCTCAAGGAGTACCACAACCTCGCCCGCAAAGGCGGGGTGCAAGGAGATGAACACCGCGTCCACCAAGTGTGTGCACGGTCTGACCGGGAAGCTGTCATGGACCCAGCGGGAGCCGAAGGCGGCGAAACTACCAAAAATGATGACGACGAGGACGAACCAGCTGAAACCGCCGCCTGTGCCTTTGGGGCCAACAACCTGCACAAGGGAAGCAACCTGGGAACCTAAAAGCCCCTTCAGCAGGGTTGTAAGAAGAAGGAGAAGCAGGAGCCCCGCCTAGTTGACAATCGCCCACTGTCCTTCGGGGAGCTCATCCGAGCTCACCCTCAGGGCTGCTTTGTCTGCTACGGGCCGAACACCCCCTGCCAACACAATCACCTGACATGCCCGACCCAAAAGGCCGACAGGGAGGCATACAAGAAGGCGCACGGGTCCAACAAGAGTGAGTCAGCCCACGTCCGTCAATACCACGCCATCCACGTCAGGAATCATCGATTCCCCCAGACATCTACCCAAGGGAAGGCCGGGAACAACACTGGAGAGGAAAAACAGTGCCAATGGCTGGATGAGGGCGAGTGCCAGAGGAATGACCGCCCTAGGTGGATCCACGTGTCCGACCAAGGTCCCAGGTGAAAGCACTAGCCCTTCCACCCAGTCATCCTTCAGGACCAAGAATGTATTCAACGTACTACAAGCTCTCTCCGAGAGTATCGGAGGATCAGGGAAACTGCAGCTGGACGCCGCAGATGGGGTGTCAGAGCCCATTACCCACGACCTGCGCCAGTCGGTGGTTGAGCTTTTGGAAAGGCCAGAGATTTCCAGCTCGCATGCGGTGCGCCAGGCTGGCCGCAAGCGGCAGGTTCACCTGAAGATACAAGCCATATGCGGAGAAGTGGAAAGGGTCTTCAATGTGTTGGGTGACACAGGCGCCCAGGTCAGGCTGGTTAAGGTTGGCGCACTTCTGTCAGAGTGTGTTACTACTTGTCGGAGATCCATCAAGCTGAAGGTGGCCAATGGCCAGTACATGGCGGGAGGTACGAAGGAACCCCAAATTGCCCTTGATTTCTCTGAACCATCGTTAACTGAGCCGCCTGGACATCGGCAAACAAATCCGCCTCAAGGGAAAGTTCTACGAGGCCAAGATGGACTGGGACATGATCGTCGGGTACGACTTCATAATGGTGACCGACTCTGGCGTTCTCCCTGCTCAGGTCTCTATAAACCTGTACCAGGACGACCAACTCCCATGGCTATCGTAACCTGAACACCACGTGGAGTGCCAATGCATCCAGCCTGAGCGCCATCACCTCAAAGTGGCCTCACTGGGGACCGAGCCCGTAAGCCCTCGATACCAGGAGTACGGCGTCAAACCGGAAGTTGCAAACCGAGGGGCCACTGATTTGCGAGCATCCAATCTGGCCCTTGATGCATTCTTCTCAGCAACCTCCGCCCATCTTCGGGTGCGTGACAAGTACTGGAGCGCCCAGGAATCTGCATGGAAGCAGCACTGATTTCCGCATCAGGGTCTCATGTTGTTTCCGCATCAGGGTCTGAAATGGATCCATTGTCGCAGAGTGCACATACCAAGCGCGGTTGCGAAGATCCTCAAGGAGCGTTCCAAGGTAGTGCTGGTTGTCCGTATCGGGTATACCGAGGGGGAATGTACCCGGGATTGGGTGGTCTCGCCGACCAACATGACCTTGAACATGGTTCTCCTACAGGCTGGAGAGAATGTCTATCAGGACGCTAAAGGACAGCCCATGACGGTCCAGAGCCGGCCAACGAAATCCCATTATAGGGAGTTGAGCCGCGAACAGGCTGATGCCACGGACTTCGTGTGTGTCAACCGCGTGAAAGCGGAGACTTGGAGGGAATGCTTCGCGGTTTCCCCCGTTGACATTGGTGAATCCGAGGACCAGCGAGAGGGGAAAGGCCGGGACAAAGCCTAATGGGAAGTGGACGCCATCGTCTCTGGTTCCTTCGACAAGAATACCTTTGTAAGGAGGGTAGTTGTCCACATGTCTAGCCACATTGAGCCAATTTGCGGGAACCCATCCAGCTACGGTGATTTGTTCCGCGGCAAGTCCCAAGATGGGCCAAAAGGCCACTTGGGGAGACCCCCACAGCCGAAGCCGAGTGGGAGTGAATTCTCACAGATGAGCTCAGTGGTCCAGGTGACCGGCAAAGCCAAGGCGGAGTCCGATGAGTGCTCCAAGATCCGGGCATTGAGGGCCAGGCTGAAGCAGAAGTATGGGGGCACCTTCTTCAGTGGAAAGCCTGTGTTCCCACCGCCCGTGCGTGGACCGTATGGGGAGCCCAAGATACTACTGAAGCCAGACCCCCGTTGTGTATCGGCACTGGGAGTTCGGCCTCAGGGGCGAGAGGACAGAGGCCATGGAGAGGATCCTCAGGCAGTTCATTGACAGAGGCAGGCTTGAGCTCTGTCACTCCGAGTGGGCCTCCCCCTGCTTCGTCTTACGCAAGAAAATTGCCGGGGAGTGGCGGCTCGTAGTTGTATACTACAGCCTAAACACCCAAACGCAGCATGACAGCTATAGGCTGCCCCCCATTGAGGACATGCTGCAAAAGCAATTCCGGCAGAGGATCTGGACGGTGATTGACCTGAAACATGCCTCTCGCCCAAGAATCCCGTGCCTGCACAGCCATGAGCACCCCACTTGGACCCCCCCCAGTGGAAGGTGATGCCCATGGGTGTTAGCAACGGCAATCCGGCTTTCCAGAGGATGCTGGAGAACCTGCTTGAGCCGGTGCGTGACTGTGCGGACCCCTTCGTTGACGACGTAATCATTGCTTCAGGGGAACCCAGCATGAGCCACAATGAGCTGCTGGAGGCACATGAGAGGGACATTGCCATAGTGCTGGACCTGCTGGTTTGGTACAAACTCACGGGCAGCAGTGAGAAGGCGGCCATCGCAGTAAGCAAGGTGGTCTTTGCCGGCCACGTAGTTGGCAATGGGCAACGAAAGCCCATATCTTGAAAGGTAGCCGCGATTGAGCACTGGGAGAAACCCAAGACGGTGTCCAATTTGAGGGCATACCCCGGGTTCTGCAACTACTACTCAGGGTATATCAAGATGTATGCCGACTATGCAGCCCCAATGACAGCCATGCTCAATGGAAACCGGGGGGAGACCAGGAAGGGTTCCAAGAAGGCTCTGGTCTTGAATGATGAGTCCGACCGCTCCTTTCATGGAATGAAGCAGGCGCTGCTATCCGTAGTGGGTATGCACCTCTTCGATCCGGACAAAGGGTTCGTCCTGCGCACAGACGCCTCCAACTACGCCATCAGCGCGGTTTTGGAGCAAGTGCTGGATGATGGGAGGCACGTGACCGTGGTCTTCTGTAGCCTAGTCCTGGCGGAAGGCCATGGGCAGACATGGACGCGTTGTGAGAAGCAGGCCTATGCCATTGTTGTGGCTATCGGGAAGTGGGCCGGGTGCATAGTTCTGCATCCCCTCAGGGTCTGCACAGACCATCAGAATCTGCAGTCGTGGCACAAGGAGCTCGTGGACAGCGCCTCAGGACCAGCCTCCCGAACAGCTAGATGGCATGAGCCCTTGGCCAAGTTGGACCTTACGGTGGTCTAGGTTCCAGGTGAGGACAACACCCTGGCGGACTGTCTCAGCAGTTAGGCCTATCCTGCGAGCGAGGGCATGACAGAGGAGCATGGCATCAAATGCTTCGTCCTCACGGCTGCAGATGCTCCCCTCTGAAGAAGGGTGAGCAGAGCGGTCCAGGTACTCGCCCAAGATGGTGCTGTGTCAGACAAGCACATCCTCCCCGAGTCGTGCGTCCAACATGACTGGACGGACAATTATTCCAAGTCTGAGGATCTTGAGTCCGAATACCGGTATCTGACTGACCCTGACGACGGGCAGAAGTGGCCAAAGGGCCTGACCGAGGAAGATGGCAAGCTCTACAGGAACGGTAAGTTGCTAGTACCGGAGTCCAGGGTGCTTCAGCTCTGTCAGGCTTGGGACCACAACAAGATGCACACAGGGGTTGGAAAGCAAGCCTTGGATATGCAACGCCGGTTCGGGATCGATGAGATCGGTCTCTACAATGCCATCAAGCAGGTCAAAAAGGGATGTTCGGTCTGTCAGCCCTTCAACCCTGACAATTGGAATGTCAAAAGGGAAGCCCAATGGACGCCGGTTCCTGACCAGCCCATGGAGAGCCTGGCCACAGACCAGTTTTCCATGCCTGAACTGCAATAGATTCGGGCCACGCGAGGCAGGCGACAGTGAAATGCGGCAGGTAGCGACAGGAAGGCGACAGTGTGGCGACAGGAAGACGACAGGGTGGCGACAGGAAGACGACAGGAAAGCGGCAGGAAAGCGGCAGGAAAGCAACAGGAAGCGACAGGCAGGCGACAGGAAGGCGACAGGAGAGCTGCGACAGGAGGGCGACAGGAGGGCGACAGGGCGGCGACAGGGTGGCGACAGGGAGACGACAGGGAAGCGACAGGAAACAAGACATAGCGACAGGATAAGCGACAGGAAAGCGACAGGAAGACGACAGGAGGGCAACAAGGCTAGCGGCGACAGGGAAGCGACAGGGAAGCGACAGGAGAAAGCGACAGGAGAGCGACAGGAGAGCGACAGGAGAGCGACAGGAGAGCGGCAGGGTGTTTTTTTGCGACAGGAAGGCGACAGGACGGCGACAGGAAGGCGACGGGAAGGCGACAGGAGAGCGACAGGCTTGTGGAGGACAACAAGTGAGACAAAAAAGTACATGGTTTTTTATATAGGTGGATATATGTAAAGAAAATGAGAACCAATGTTTTAGATTTATTGGGATTCTTATGAAGATGTCATTTCATTGTTACATGGATAAACTTTTACCATTTGGTGAATTTTAATCCTTTATGGAATCACTACATTCAGCAGGTAGATTTCACCTGAAACTGAAAGCCAAATGATAAAGATAAAGATAAGTTTCAACTGCAAACTGTCCCGATCATGACTGGTCCCGACATCCCGAAAACAAGAACTCGTCCCGACAGCAAGAACTCACGAGAGCTCACTATAAACAATAAACAGAAAATGTGGCAAGAAGAGGACAAAAATAACACAGTCAGAAACAAATAAGAGCAAGAAAGAAAAGGTCCTTGTGTGTGTACAACTTAGCTGCTCGATCAGTGTGCCGCAGTGATAGCCGACCCATTTTTATCCCCAAGATCAGGACCTATTTTTCCTCACAGGTTTCCTTGCACTGATCTATCGCCTATCCGAGGATTCCGGAGGAGCCCGGCAACAACGCGTTCACGACCCCAGGAACAGGCAACGTCTCTGCCCTGTTTCCCAGGTCTCTCTCTGAGCTCTCCCGCACAGCACAGCACAGCACCATTCAGCACCGCACGGCACAGCACAGCACAACTCAGCACCGCACGGCACAGCACAGCACAATGCAGCACCGCACGGCACAGCACAGCACAACTCAGCACCGCACGGCACAGCACAGCACAATTTAGCACCACACGGCACGACACAGCACCAATCAGCACCGCACGGCACAGCAGCACAATTTAGCACCGCACGGCACAGCACAGCACCATTTAGCACAGTACAGCACCATTCAGCACCGCACGGCACAGCTCAGCACCATTCAGCACCGCACGGCACAGCACAGCACCAATCAGCACCGCACGGCATAGCGCAGCACAACTCAGCACCGCACGGCACAGCACAGCACAATTTAGCACCGCACGGCACAGCACAGCACAACTCAGCACCGCACGGCACAGCACAGCACAATTGAGCACCGCACGGCACAGCACAGCACCAATCAGCACCGCACGGCACAGCAGCACAATTTAGCACCGCACGGCACAGTACAGCACCACTTAGCACAGTACAGCACCATTCAGCACCGCACGGCACAGCTCAGCACCATTCAGCACCGCACGGCACAGCTCAGCACCATTCAGTACCGCACGGCACAGCACAGCACCAATCAGCACCGCACGGCACAGCGCAGCACAACTCAGCACCGCATGGCACAGCACAGCACAATTTAGCACCGCACGGCACAGCACAGCACAACTGTGCACACCAGCGAGGGCACACGCGGCAAGGAGCAGACCGCTCGCCTGTTGGACAGTAACCGACCCTGCTACACGCAACCTGTTACTTTGCAGGCACTGACCAACCCTTCGATCCTCATTCTCTTTTTGTCACTGAGAGTGGCAGAACATGGAGCCTGTGCAGTGAAGTGCCGTACCAGCTGCGTGTGGTGACGGCCACGCTGGCTGCAATGGGCCGCACTTGGACACGCGGGAAGGAAGTCATTTCGGGGTTTGTCCAACGATGGCTTCAAGAGCCTGAGGCAGTGGCTCTTTGAGGCCCGGGTGCACAGCACCGAGGTCAACACGCCCCTGATGGACCTGTTGGGCAACAAGGTTTTAGCCGACACCAGCGCGTTCAGAGAGGACTCTGACAAGTACAAGATTGAGCTGCTGAAGCACTTCAGCGTGGCGAAGATCTGCAGTACGGCCATTTGCATGCAGTTGAGTGATCTGTACGGCAGACAGACATGGACTTTAGGGAAGGCGGAGTGGGATGCAATCCATGAAAGTACTTGCATCTACACCTCCAACCTGCTGCCTGGGAGCTTCTTCCTGGATTTGGTCCGTATCGTTTCTGACAGCAGGTTTGCAACCCACTACGACCCTCACGCCGCCATTAACAGCGGTTGAAGGGAATTGCCCGCCACAGCCTTCGGCGGCGCTATGGCTCGGCCGAAACGGGTCCGGCACTTCAGCGCGGCGGCACGCTGATAGTGGGACTCACTCATTGGGACTCACCATCATTGGGACTCACCATCATGGGGACGACCATCATTGGGATTCACCATCAGCAGCCGGTTAAGTACTAACATTTCATTTGCCAGATTGGATAATTGTGAGTCTGATATTGGTTCGGACCTACATTTCCTCTGTGCTTCCTTTTGAACAGTTGACTGATTGGTCGTGGCAACCTTGACTGACTCACCATCGTGGGGACGCACCATCATTGGAACTCACCATCGTGGGGACTCACCATCATTGGGACTCACCATCATTGGGACTCACCATCGTGGGGACTCACCATCATTGGGACTCACCATCATTGGGACTCACCATCATTGGGACTCACCATCGTGGGGACTCACCATCATTGGGACTCACCATCATGGGGACCACCATCATTGGGACTCACCATCAGCAGCCGGTTAAGTACTAACATTTCATTTGCCAGATTGGATAATTGTGAGTCTGATATTGGTTCGGACCTACATTTGCTCTGTGCTTCCTTTTGAACAGTTGACTGATTGGTCGTGGCAACCTTGACTGATTGGTTGTGGCAACCTGGGGGGGGGGGTTTGGGAAAGCAAACACCCCCCCCCCAGGGAAAAAAAAACTGGCAGAGGTAGGGAGCGGGGTTGCTGATGCAACATGGACAGGGGGTTGGCATAAAGGACTGCAGGCAATCCCCGCGGTTGCAAAATGGCACCGCTCCATTAAATTGGAAGGGGACTAAATTGCCACACTGCAGCGCCGCGCCAATCACAGCCAAATGGTGCGGGGCTTTGCGTCAAGCAACGTTTCCCCTGATCCTGCGCATCAGCAACCCCCACAACGCTCACCAAAACGGTGACAAACTTTGAGCTGCTTGTCTTTTGGGTGGGAACATGGGCGGGCCTGAGCAGCAGGGAACTGGCAGCAGAAAATCTGCTGGATGCTCCTTCGGGGGTTTGCAGCCGAAAATTTGGGGGGGGGGGTGGGGGGGGGGACACCGCCATGAAGGGGGCAGGGGTGGGCAGGCTGCAACTGTGCTGCGGGGTGCAAGGTACACCACAGGAAATTGGAGGGCAGCAACAAACTGGCAGCAGAAAATCTGCTGCAGGCATTTGGGGGGGCTGTGGTCGGAGAAAGCAAAGATGGCATAACGTCTGCTGCAGGGGTGGGGGGGGGGGGCAGGGAGTTTGCCATTTCAGAGCAAGGAACTGGCAGCAGAAAATTGGGGGGGGGGGGCACCACCATTAAGGGGGCAGGGGTGGGCAGCTGCAACTGTGCTGCAGGGTACAGGGTGCAGGGTGCACCACAGGAAATTGGAGGGCAGCAACAAACTGGCCGCAGAACATCTGCTGCAGGCATTTGGGGGGGGCTGTGTTTGGTGACAGAAATATTCAGGGGGAGGGCGTTGGTAGCTGCAACTGTGTTGGAGGGTGCAGGGTGCACCACAGGAAATTGGAGGGCAGCAACAAACTGGTAGCAGAAAATCTGCTGCAGGCATTTGGGGGGGCTGTTGCAAGGGGGTGGGGGGGGGGGCAGGGAGTTTGCCAGTTTCCAGCAGAAAATTTGGGGGGGGGGGCAATGCTGGTTACCACCTCCATTCAGTCCTGAAGGCTCTGCATGCAGCAACACATACATGAATATATATGAATATATATGAATATATATGAATATAATATGGTTACTTGTGGTTTGTGCACTGTCACGTCAGCATTTGGAGCAGACAAGCAATTTCTTGTGTCCAGTTTCTCAGGGTGAGTGGAGAGGAGTGTGGGGCAATTAGGCATGGAATCAGGCATCATCATTGCTGGATTTTGTTGACTGGAAGTCTCACCTGGTTACCACCTCCATTCAGTCCTGAAGGTTCTGCATGCAGCAACACATACATGAATATAATATGGTTACTTATGGTTTGTGCACTGTCACGTCAGCATTTGGAGCAGACAAGCAATTTCTTGTGTCCAGTTCCCTAGGGTGAGTGGAGAGGAGTGTGGGGCAATTAGGCATGGAATCAGGCATCATCATTGCTGGATTTTGTTAACTGGAAGTCTCACCTGACCAACTTTTTGTGTTTGCTCTCTGCCACCACGACAACATGTTGGTAGACATGTAGACATGAAACAATTTCCTAAAATCTTCAAAGTTTTCAGGCACAAAAACATGGGAGCCCATTCACAAGGGCCAGGCATTGCTGGGGTAGACATATAGGCATAAAACAATTTCCTGAAAATTTTAAAGTTTTCAGCCACTAAAACATGGGAACACGCTCTGTGTCTGTGGCCTACACTCTGCAGCCCGACCCCCCACCCTGGACTCTCCCTGAGCAAGGGATCTCCAGGGGGTGGGAGCCAATTCACAAGGGCCAGGCGTTGCTGGGGTAGACATATAGGCATAAAACAATTTTCTGAAATTTTCAAAGTTTTAGGGCACAAAAACATGGTGATGTATGCCACAGCAACATTTTGGCACGTTTTGTGCCACATTATGGGTTTGGGTTGGGAATTCAAATTTTATTGAACTGTGGTGTGCAGTCTGTTTGCCCATGATAGTTTCGGGTGACTTGGGGTAGGAATGACAAGTCATCTAAATTGTGGTGTGCAATGCTTTTACCAACTCATTTTCAGAGAAACATACTAATGTCCGACGTCCCACCACAAGAGGTTCCAGTGAACCGAGCGTATGCAGAAAGCGAGGTAGAGTACCTGCTGGCTTTATGCACGCGCTTGGGCCTGGGTCAATGGGCAGCTCTGGCCAACAATGCAGCCCCATGGCGCACGCGAACTGCCTTGGGCTCAATTATTGTGAACAGCGAGCACGGCAGCTGGTTGGGGACGGAGCGCGGCAAGAGGATTTGGGCAAAGTATTGCGGGATGAATACGGCCGATTGGCTGGCTGCTGTCAAGGACCTACGGAAAGAGGTGTTGAAAAAGTACACGAAGTACGACACCCCGGCTTGTAACATCAAGTTTTCGTCCTATTTCTTGGACCTGGCCGAGATGTCTGCCAAGGACCTTGATGAGGCTCAGCGAGCGCGGGCACGTAGCTCCAGTGCACCACCTCCTGGGCCTTTGCATGGTACCGAGGCAACGGCCCGACGAAACCGAGAAGGAACGGTTGCAACCCTCCTACGCAGGGAGTTGGCGGCACCGAACGCGCACGAGGATGGCAATAACCTGACCACCAATGCCTACCGCAACAAAGTGTGCAACAATCCTTGGAGGGTGTGCAACTCGCGAGTGCCGGTTGACTGCTCCAAGAATTTGTGTTCCACTTGTTGCCGTGGGCTTGGGGTGGCCCTGTCAGTAGTCTCCAACGCGCTGGGTGTTGGTCATGCAATCCCAGAGTGCTTGAGCAATCCAATGGTATGCCATTCCGTTGGCAGTGCACGGCGACCTGGGCACATCCCTACTCCTTCGCATTCTTGGACGAGTACGTGTTGGCGTCGATGGCAGACTTTTCTGCTTGACGACGAGGAGCATTTACGCAAGTGGCGGGGACATTATTTGGGTACGGAGGACCGTAACATCGTGGAGCAGTTGGGTTTGACCGAGGATACGGAGAATGCTACCGATGCCCTTCGTCCACGTGATCACATCGCAGCTACGGCTTCACAACGGGCCACCAATGCTGCTCGTCCACGCCCGGCCGAGAATGGTGCGGATCGTAATGTTCGGCAACGCATTGAGATCGCACCTACGGCTGCAGTTGGGGCCACCAACGCCCCTCTCCCACCGGTTCGTCAACCTGTTGGGATTCCGACTGCATCTGCTGCATCTGCAATCTCCATCGACGATGCCACTGATGATGGTATATTCTTTGAACGGCTACTGCCCCTTCCTTCCCAACATACTGCAGCTCAAACAGCACAGCCCCCCCCAGCCAGACCACAACATGCTGGAGCCCACCCTACACCTGCACAAGTTGTGCCGACGGCACCTCAAAATGTTGCAGCTGCCATTCCACCAGTCCTGCCAGCAGCACCTCAACGTGCTCCAGTTGCATCTGCACATGTCCCTCAAGAGGCACAGCGGCCCGATGGCGGGGTGGCTGAGTGGTGCATTGATACACCACCACAACAGTTTTTTTGTGAACTATGTTTCGAGTTGTTTACGGGCGACCATAGTCCCGTGATGCTAGGCTGTGGCAATGGGCATACATGCTGCCGGCAATGTGAGGGGCGTCTCCCTTTGGAGGCTGTTAACCTTTGCCCGGTCCCAGAGTGCAATACGGCTTTGCCTGCAGAACCAATGGATTTGGAAAGGAATCCTGTAGTACTGCAGGCTTGGCGTTGTATCCGGTGCCAGCATTTGGTAGAAGAGGAGATTGTACCACAGCGAATGAAGCGTTGTCCCACGTGCCGGGAGCCGCTGCATCATCCGTCGTTTCGGAATATGTTTGCCGCCCAATCGGTCGCGGCATGGCTCGCCGAGCAAAGACGTAAATTTTCAATCACCATTGCCTTTGTGGCCCTCGCCGCAGGTAGTGTTTGTTCGTTTCCGCCGCCACAGGGGCAAACCTTGCCCCTCCCTGCGGACGAAGGTGTTGTTGAGGGGCAGGCGCAAACCATGCGTGCTGCTGCAGCTGCCGCCGCGGAGGCCCGTTTGGGGTTTCAATCGACGGTCAGTGAAAGCGAAGGTGGTGGTGGCAGTGGTGACCCTGCTTCATTGTCCCAGGAGCTCAACACCCAACACTTGTTGGCCCATGAACCGAGGTCTGAGCCGTTGCCGACGGCTGATTGTGAACGGACTGGCAATAGGCCACCGACTGAGTTTGTGCCAGGTCAGGTTGTTCATGTAAAGTTCAACGTTGGTTGGTACGAAGGTGTTGTGCAAGAGAGGATCGGAAACGGTCCCTTCAAGGTGTTGTTTGCTGATGGCACATCTCTGAGCACCACGCGAATTCGTACGGGGCACTCTTCGGATGCTCATTGAGCGCTTCTTAGGTGAAAAGCGTTATTATAATGGACTTGGAATGCTCTTATTCCTCATCTTTTGCACTAATGTGACACCCGTTTTGCCGATATATGTTGTAATATCGCAAGTCAAGTATCATTGTGGCATGAAGCCATATTGCCTGGTTGCGATCTCGGCATCTTTAGCAAGCTTTCCGACGGTATTCTGCCACGACACGTTTTCTGTTGCTATGTGGTTCTTCATCGAACTGCTGTGCTTCCAAGCAACCATTCATTTTCCATGTTTTCACTGTGTGAATGCAAAGGGGAGGGATGGAGGAATCCATGTTGATGTGTGATGCGAGCACGAACCGGCACATTTGCTATCGTCAATGAGCACAATGAAGCAATGATGCAAAGTGGATGGGTTGGAGTCCAAAGACAATGTTCATAAGAGGAAAGGTTTTTGGAACAGTATCAACGCATGAGATCCTATGTTCTGTCACAAATCTCTCTAGGGTTTGCTCAGAACACCAATGTTGAACATATCCGCGACGGGGTACTGCATCTCATTTTTACGATTCGCAGCAGCCACCATCGGAATCCACTTGGATCAACTTATCATTTTTATAACATTGTTACGGGATGGCCAAGCGCAGGAAAGGTATGCATTTTGGCCTCACTAGATTGGTTTTTGAGCTCCTTCGCGTCGCGGCATAAATTCACTGTTGTTCGCATGTTGTTACATCAACCACCAAATTTGTAGGGTTGCGTCTAAGTTGGACATTACACGTCGGGCCGTTCGGTCCGCCATCAAGGCCATGTTTGACCGCTTGGACACAACCAATTTGTTTGCCGCGCCATTTGCGCGGCGCTGGGAATATGCAGACGGCGAACACCGATTGATGCGAAACATCTCTGCAATAGTGGACTCAACTCATGTGTTCATCGCCAAACCGCAAGATCGGGTTCTACGGCGGCTTCTTTGGTTCAATAAGGGAGAAAAGAAGGGTCATGCCATTATTTTCAACGTTTTTATCAATCCGGGCCGTGAAGTCATCGCTTGTTCGTGGTGGTATCCTCCTAAAGTATGGGACACCTGCGAATCGTCGCGTTTAAAGGTGGGGGCCATCCACCTTTGCATCAAATTGCCTATTTTCGTCTGTTTTAGGCCTACGACGCAGACATTACGAGAGATATGGATGCTGCTCTTCCGTGGGTGTGGGATGGGCCTCGCCCTGATATGCGCCTTGGTGACCTTCATTATCGGACATGTCCCAACATGGTTACTCGGCTGCCGAGGCCACGACCGGAGCCCGTTGTGCGCCAAGCCGGACGAGGTAGAGGCGGAGGTCGAGGTGGTGGTGGTAGAGGTCAAGCTCAGCGTGGTGGTGGCCGGGGCAATGGTCGAAGACGGCCTGGGCAACATGCACAACAAGTGGTAGCGGAAGTTTATGTTCGCTGGTTCAATCGAATGGTGTCCAAGGTATTTATGCTAGTACGCAAAAGCCCAAAGCCAAATAAATGTATGTTTGATTCGTGTTGTACGTTGCTCTTTCATCATTGCACCTCAGGAGCGCATTGCTATTGAAAACGCATTCTCCAACATCAAGAAGTTTGGCCTTTTTCATCGAGTTAAGAGCCGAGGTGGATCGTACGAATATAATGAGTTGACCTACTTCTTCTTGGCGGCGTGTGTACTACATAATTGTGAGATTCAGTTTGATTTGCAAAATGGTTGCGAGCCTACAGCTGAGCGGCCATGCAAATGTGCATAGTAGATCACCAAGAGTGTTAGGAATTTAGGATTGCCAAACAATGCAAATGATTGAACCATCGATCTACGATTTGCATCATTGCTTTGCACACGTTTGGGGAGGTTTGCTAAGGTGAGATCTCACAATTTGGCATGAACAAAGAACATTTTTAGTACTATCGAACTGCCTGTTTGAGGTATCTATGGCTTTCCATCGATAGGGTAACACATTGGGCGACAGGGAGGCGACAGGGAGGCAACAGGGAGGCGACAGGAAGGCGACAGGCAAGCGACAGGCAAGCGACAGGCAAGCGACAGGAGAGCGACAGGTTACCACGTTGGGCGACAGGGAGGCGACAGGGAGACGACAGGGAGGCGACAGGGAGGCGGCAGGAAGACGACAGGCAAGCGACAGGCAAGCGACAGGCAAGCGACAGGAGAGCGACAGGTTACCACGTTGGGCGACAGGGAGGCGACAGGGAGGCGACAGGGAGGCGACAGGGAGGCGGCAGGAAGACGACAGGCAAGCGACAGGAGGGCGACAGGGAGGCAACAGGAAATGACGACAGGAGAGCGACAGGAGGGAACGACAGGAGAGCGACAGGAGAGCGACAGGAAGGCGCCAGGCAAAAAGTAGCATGGCGACAGGAAACGACAGGAAGCGACAGGAAGCGACAGGATAGCGACAGGAGGGCGGCAAGAAAGCGACAGGGAAGCGACAGGAAAGCGACAGGGGAGCGACAGGACAGCGACAGGGAAGCGACAGGCAAGCGACAGGGGAGCGACAGGGGGCTGAAAGTGCCAAAAAAGCGACAGAGAGGCGACAGGGAGGCGACAGGATGGCGACAGGAGGGCGAGGTGGCCCGAATCTAATCCCCAGCTACTGGGTGCCCAAACATGACTCCTTCACGACCGCACAACAGGGCAGCCTCCCCAGCATCGGCGATCTGCCGGAAGTCTCGGATGTCAACCGCATGAACATGGAAAACTACAAGCCGGTCGTTCTCCCCCTCACCAACCATGTCCAATAAATTTCTTCAGCTGGTTTGTGGCAGATGCGGAGTGGGCCATGGGAATGGTCCAGCACATAGGATTTTATGACGTCCAAAAATCGCAAAACCTGCAACATAAAAAAAAACCCACTCAAGTAGTTAGCATGCTGTAAATTGTGTTTGGGCGATCTGTGTCCCCATACAACATACTTCTTTGGATCCAGCACCTTCAAAATAGGGGTGGGGAGGTCTTCAACTGCTTGGCTGAGGCCAAAAAACACAATTTTGCACCAAAAAGCGGCAATTTTGTGCCGTTTTTTCCCATGAAAAATGGCAAATTTTGGTGCATACGCATGCTGCAAATTGCGTTTTTGTGATCTGTGTGCCCCTACAACCTGCTTGTTAGCATCGAGCACCCTCAAAAAAGGGGAAGGGGGTCTTCAACTGCTTATCTGAAGCCAAAAGAACTCAATTTTTGGCCAAAAAACAACCATTTTTGGCCGTTTTTTTCATGAAAAAGGGCAAATTTTGGTGCATACACATGCTGTAAATTGTTTTTTTGTGATATCTGAAGAAGGGTGAGCAGAGCGGTCCAGGTACTCGCCCAAGATGGTGCTGAGTCAGACAAGCACATCCTCCCCGAGTCGTGCCTCCAACATGACTGGACGGACAATTATTCCAAGTCTGAGGATCTTGAGTCCGAATACCGGTATCTGACTGACCCTGACGACGGGCAGAAGTGGCCAAAGGGCCTGACCGAGGAAGATGGCAAGCTCTACAGGAACGGTAAGTTGCTAGTACCGGAGTCCAGGGTGCTTCAGCTCTGTCAGGCTTGGGACCACAACAAGATGCACACAGGGGTTGGAAAGCAAGCGTTGGATATGCAACGCCGGCTCGGGATAGATGAGATCGGTCTCTACAATGCCATCAAGCAGGTCAAAAAGGGATGTTCGGTCTGTCAGCCCTTCAACCCTGACAATTGGAATGTCAAAAGGGAAGCCCAATGGACGCCGGTTCCTGACCAGCCCATGGAGAGCCTGGCCACAGACCAGTTTTCCATGCCTGAACTGCACATTGGAAAGGTAGTTTCGATTGTGTGGTCCTGTGTGTGGACCGACACAGTGTCTACATTGTGGCCGGCCCGGCGCGCAAAAAAGGGTTGCCTGCCCAGGAGGTGGCACTCATGATGATTTGTGAAGGGCTGACAGTCTTCAGCGTCCCCCGCCTCATTTGCAGCGACCATGGACCCCAGCACACTGTCGCCTGGTTCAAGGCTATAAGTTCCCTCATGCGGATACGGCATGCCAAGAGCGTCCCCTATCTCAGCTGGTCCAATGGCCGGGATGAAGTGGCTGGCAGGCAGCTGTATGAGAAGCTGCGCAAGATTCGTCTCACCAACACGCACCGCAATGGGTTTGAGGAGATGTGGCCAGCTTGTAGGGCCTATCATGACACCCCGACACCGGGTGGCTTGTGAGCTCACCAGATTCTCTTGGGCAGGGAAGCCGGGGATCCGGGACTTCACTTGTCAGGTGATGGCATGGCAATGGATGCCAAGGGGTCCCTCACGCGGCAGCAGACTACGGCGCAAGACATTTGCCAGCAGCTCGAGAAGGAGCATGCCTTGTGAGCCAAGACCGCCTCAAAGTCCACAGCGCACACGTTCAGGGTGGGTGACCCGTCGTAGATACTGAGACCCCGACCCATGGGCACTCACCTCATCAAAACCTTGTTGAGATCAGGAGAGGTGGTGCGCAGGATTGGTGAGGACACCAACCGCATCAAAGTCGGTCCGGGACAGTTCATGGAGCGACATGAAAGTCAACTCCGTGCCCGTGAGCCTGACGTCCGTGGCAAACATGTGTACCTGGACTACACAGCCCATGAGGCCAACTCGGACAACGACTTTGCTGAGGAGGACAACTATACCATCGAGAAGAAGCTAGCCCAGTGTCCGAACGCCTCAGCGCCTGGAGGACTAGAGTTCAAGGTGCGCTGGCGAGGCTATGGGCCGTCCTATGACACCCTGGGAGCCCGTCTCTTCTTTTGTGCCGCGGATCAACACTCCCCCTATGGAGTATATCTGCAAGCAGTAGACAAAGCTCGAGGTCTCTCTCTTCGAAGGTCTTACCCGGGCGATTGAAGCCATGAGCGACTGATCCTCGCCCTGAGCTCTCTCCCGAGTTTGTAGACTGAGCACAAGTCTATTAAGTTGTCAGAAAGTACCTTGCTTGCTTGCTCTCTCCCAGCTCTGGTGCAATGTCATTCAGGTGGAGCGGTTGAAATGCTGCGTGAATCGAGCAGCTCCCTTATCAGGTGATTTGACACAGCCATTGCGTGTCGCTTTGACCCCTGTGTGATGCCGACCTCCCAAAGCCAAGTTCGGCGGACCCGGTTCTGCTCCCTCTGTCTCTCCTATGGTCGAGTTGTTCTGGTTGACCCCCCCCTCTGCTGAATCCGGAGGAAACAGGGTTGGACCACCTCCCGTGCTCAGATCAGAGGCCCAAGCAGATGGCCACACCACTGCTTGCTGAATCCTGTGGAAACCAAGTGGATGGTTGGCCTACCCCTGCCGTCCCGGCCGTCACCTACCATCTGTCACTCCCTGTCCTGATGCATCCGTGGGATACCAGGTGGGGCAACTGACCACTTCATTTTTCTGAGCTCCGGGGGCATTGAAGCACATACGACGTTGTGGAACGGGTGCTGCCGCATTTGACACTGCGACTGTGTGTGTGGTCTGGTCCTATGGCCACTCTGGGATCCAGACTGTGGGTGAGTGGGTGTGAGTTGCTTTCCTTAGGGCATTTGTTTCCCAACTCCCCTTGCTGACGCCCTATCCTGACCAGGGCATGGTTTGGTGTACCTTGCGGAGCGTGTTTACATGCCTATTGACTTCTATGCCTGTGTCATTGCCCTGCCTTCCAGAATGCGTGTCATCCATTGCTGTCTTCTCTTACCTCATGCGTTGGCGACCTCAGAAACTCTGTATCATACTGAAGTCGCCAACTACATGTCAACACGGTCCTACTGGACCACTACTGACCTACTGAGCTACAGATTGTCCCCATAAGGTACGTGATTGGACATACGAAGGCAACCATGCTCGCCATGTACATTGTTTTACATATGGTCAGGTTTGGACTGGTACTTAAGTACAATTTGTGCCTGTGATACCGTGTGTTCGTGACTGTGCCTGTGGTTGAGATCCTGAAGGTGCCTGGCTAAAGACCCAGTTGCCTGAAGCGAACTCCCAGCAGTCTGCCACCTTCAGTCCCATTGTGAGCGTACCAACTTGCCTCCGCAGTCAGGTCATGACCTTCAGTGTCCTGACCTCAGTCAGTCTGCCTGGGAAACAGGTGCTTTGAGGAGTCAACGCCTTCGCCCAGACTGCATGGGGACTCACCCATGCGCATGGCCTTCGTTGCAATAGGGCGAGGGGGAAGACTGCGTTGATGCCCGATCCCTTATGGAGGAGCTCGTGCGGCTTAACCACTCGGGACTCGCGTCGTGGAAATGGACATGGTGCGCCCCTGGAAGGACCCGTGGGGACTCTCCCCGAGACTGCGGCTTTGGGAAGCCTGGGCCGTACTGACAGATCTCTGTGGTGGCTCTTGATTCATGGGACCATCTCGGTTGTTGCGTGACGCCTATGTTGGCGGTTTATGCCACTGGCGTGGTGACGGTTGCAGCCAGCACCGGGTGCGCCTGGTATTGGTTAACGTGTCCTTTGGATGGCGAACAATGGCCGCCAGGACCCGGGATTTGATACTTCGTACTATACCACCATTTAGATGCATTTACCGGTTGTTCATTTTTGAGGACTGCATCCATCTTTGAAAGCTTTTCAGCACTTGAGTGGGACATTGGAGTCATGTGCAGATCCCGACCCAAGTATGTGCCTGAGCATCGGAACCCCCCCCCCCCAAGGCCGTCCTGGGTATCCACTGCCATGCTTGGGTGTGATCGAGCCCCCCCCATGGTTTGCGGTAAGAAGGGGGGTGAAGCGGTACCCAGGCGCCCATGGCCCATAAGGTGAATGTGTAACCTTCCCTGTCATACACGGCTATTCCCCGTCCTGCTTGTGGGAATATGTTTTCTCGAGCGCTTTGGCAACGAAGATGGGATCAATTCCGTTCCTAACCTTCCCAATCGATTAAATCTATGTGGAATTTTGATAATTCAAATTTGATCATCGAATCTTTCGGGGAAATGGATTGGAATCAATTATTCTGACCTAAATTCTGCCCCCCTGAAATTGCTTCCCACCATCTCCTGCGGGCGGCGCCGCACCGACGTTCCGTGGCGAGTTTGGTTTTGACTGTTTCTCCTGTACCTTTCAGGTTTGAAAGGAATCGAAGCGCTTCATCTGTAGGGTCTTCCATCTCCTCCCCCGTATCCGTGTGGCCACGCCGTGGTTCCTCTATGTACGCTGAACCTAGATGTTCACGCCGTACTCCTTCCATGTACGCCTCCTCATCACGGCGCCGGCGGCTGCGTTCAGCGGCCTCTCGTCGTACACCACGCGGCGGGGAAATGTCGAACTCCTCCAGGTCCAGGTCCAGGTCCTCACCTCCGCCAACATCCCACTCCACGTCTCCTCTGGGGACCTCATCCCTGAGTCCACCATAACTTCCACCAGCCATTGGGATTGGCTCCAGGGCTGGTGCGGGGCGTCGGGGGTGTACCGGTGTCCGCGGTGGAGCACGGCGGTTGTGGTACTCCTCGCTGAGCCACTCATCACGCCAATCCTCACCGCCACTGCCGAGCGGCAGACGCTCGTTGCGGCGGCCCACGCTGTGGTGAGAGGGGGCGCTGAGAGAGGGGGCACTGGCGCTGGGGCGACTCCTGGGGGCTCCGCCGGGGGCGTGGGGTCTGCCTGGACCTGGTCCGGGTCCCCAGCCGTCGTCCGACGAGCCAGACTCCAGGGGTGGGTGGTCGCTGCTGACGCTCCCACGGCCTTCCAGCACGTCCAACCTCTGCTGCAGGCCGCTGAGGAGCTTGTTCAGCTGCCTGGTCACGCTCCTGGCGATGTCCAGCTGCCTCTGGGTGGCGGTGGCGACGTTGGCACTCTTGACCATCTCGATCTTGGCGATGTCCAGCTCCTTCTGTGCGCGCGCGGGGACCCTGGCGATGCGAGTCATCTCGCCCTTGCCCGTGTCTACCTCGCGCTCGAGGGACTGGACCCTCCTGCGGAGGTAGACGATCCACCGCCAGGTGGAATCCGGGTCGCCGTTCCCTGGTGAGTCGTCGGAGTCCCCAGGGGGTCCTCCAGGAGGGCCTCCGCCGGGTCCGCCCGGTCCAGGGGGTCCTCCCCCGCACGGTGGTCTGCCTCCAGGGGGTCCACTTGGTGGGCGTCCTCCAGGGGGTCCTGATGGTCCTCCGCCAGGGGGTCCTGGTGGGTCTCCGCCGGGTTGCCTCGGTGGGTCCGAGGATGGGGGCTTCTTCGTGTAGTCGAAGTCCATGTCATCATCCTCGTCCATGTCGCCCCACCTGGGCGTCTCGGTCCCGCACGCGGAAGACTCCGAGCTCCGGTAGGGAGGAGGGAGATCCTCACTCTCACCCTCCGGCTCCATGGGGACGTGTCCTCCTCCTCCGCCAGCCACTCCTCGGCGATGTCGGCGGCCTCGTTCATCCCCGTCGCTGGCGGTGAAGAAGGGGTCGGAGTCGTGGGGGTGTCCGCTGGCTGGCCTCCGTGACCTCTCGGGGGTCTTCCCCTTACCCTTCCTCCGTCGGTAGGCAGTGGGGCCACTGCTCCCACTGCTGCCCGTGTCCACCTCCTCCGGATCCAGCGCCATTTTGGAGGAGGCATCCCCATTCGAAAAGCTTTCGAAGGGTCTCCATTCGGGATCCTCCCGGGGGAGTCTCGCGGCGGAGCTTGGCCTATGCTTCCGCCATTGGCTGCAGCAGCTGGCCCTTCGGCCTCCTCCCGGGCACGAGCCGCCTCGGCTTCCCGGGCCTGCTGCAGCCGAGCCTTCTCTGCTTCCAGCGCCGCCAGCTCCGCCTCTGTCTTGGCCCTCTCCTCAGCGACCTTCCGTCGCGCGGCCTCGATGGCGTCCTTCTTGGCGGCATCTGCCTGGGCCTTGGCCGTTGCTTCGGCGTGGGCCCTTTCCTCCGCCTCCTTCTTTGCCCTCTCTTGGGCAAGCACCTCTTCCAGCGCCTTCACCTCGGCCTCCTTGCAGGCAATGGCCTCCTGCGTCAGGCGGGCTTCCTCGGTGGCTGCCGCCGCCTCACCCTTGACCTGGGCAGTCGCTGCCTCATGGGCGGCTCTGGCTGTGAGTCCGGCCGCAATGGCCGCCACGGTCGAGGCGTGGATGGCCATGCCATGCTCCCACTCCGCAGCCTCCTGCTGGGCGATGCCGACGGCGCCCTCCATGGCAGCGTTCTGCTGCGTGGCCCGCTGCCGGGCAACCCGAAGGTTGCAGGGCACCCCACAGGCGCGCTCACAGGCGCGCGCCACGTCCCTTTGGTCGGGAGCGACGCTGCTGCTGGAGCTGGCCTGGTCGGCCGGCATCCTCCCGCGGTGGGCCGACTCCACGTCGCTGCTGGGGCCTGACTTCCTCAGGTGCAGCTGACGGGGCTTGGCCTTGGCGTGCTTGGCGACTTGGAAAAAGTCGCCAAGGGTGGTGTGGCCGGGGTGGTAACCGCCACTGGCCCTTTGGGGGCTGTGGCCTGGGGTTCCGCCCCTGGCGCCTTGGGCGGCGTCGGCGACCAGGGATTCCTGGTACTCCCGCCACTTCCGGTCCCGCTTTCTGTCCCCGGCGGACCGCTTCTCCTTCCCCGGAGACGCGCTGCTGCTGCTGCCCTGCAGCGTGCGCTCGCTCCCCGGTTCCGGGAAGTTCTTCTCGATCATGTCCCACATGGAGACATTGATCGTGGCGCCCGACGGGTACTGGTTGGGCTTCTCCTCCTCCTCAATCCCGTCAGGTCGCAGCCCTTCGCCGGGCCTGTCTGGCCGGGTCCAGACCCTCAAGCGCCTCTGGCGGAAGCGGAAGGCAAGCCCTCCCACCCGCAGCCAGTCTTCGACTGCCTGCAAGCAGTCGGGGCCCATGTCCTCGCGGAGCTCGAAGCTCCCGGGCATGCCGCCTTCGCACTGGGGGTGGCTGTGGCGATAGTGCTGTTCCCACACCAACCCACGCAGTAGGCGCACCGCATGGGGGTGGGGCCGCAGTCACGTCTTGCCTGCTTCTTGCCAGTTTACCATGGCAGCGGGGGGTGTACTTGGTCTTGAGGTCCGGGGGCGGGGGCTCAAACACAACCCATGCCCTGCTCAGTCCGGACCCTGAAACCCTGCCAATAGGGGCAGTGTCCCGCCCAGCCACAGGCGAGATCCTGGGAACGAAGTAGGTCTGAGGCCAGCCGACAGTGGCGTCCCATGCTCCCTCAACTACAGGTCCCAACCCCCCTCTGAGCAACTGATATGGCCCCGCCATCATCCCCTAGGAGTTGGTAGCTGAAAATGGGCTGTTTGGGCCCACACTGATATTAGCTCAAAAATCTCCAAAATTGACCCCTCGTTTGGACCCGCCAGAGGTAGGGACGGGGCAACTGACCATATGCCCTTCGAGTACGGACTTCCTGGAGCCCTCACCCCCTGGCCCCCTCTGAGGTCACGGCATCAGGGCACCACGGGTTCGTCAAGTGGGGTCATGATGCCAAAATCACCAAAGTTGGCGTCATTTCCACGCGCGGCTCGCCTAGCGAGGGCAAGGCCAATGGCACACAGGATAGGAGGCGGGACCTAAGACCCTCATCTGAGTGTACAACCTCAATTGAGGTCCGGGCTTTTCATGGTCATAGAGATATGGGGCCGGCCATGGACCACGCGGGGGGGGGTGAAATTGGGGTCCGAAAATGGGGTCATTTTGGCTGCACAAAATGAGCCAAAATTCGGTGGTTCTCCCAATAGTATATCTCCACGCCGGCGTGCAGTTCAGATCCTCCATTCCATACGGAATCCACCAGGAGTCCAACAGAGACTCCGATGCACTTGGCTCTCAAAGATCTCCATGCCATCTGGCGTGGTGACAATCCCAATTGGGTCCACAAATGCCAAAGTGGCAAAATTGTCCACACTCACTTTGGGCTAGCACCTTAACGAAGGTTGCTCCGCTTCGCCCACGTGGTGTGCGAACCATGGGGACCAATATACATAACACCCATGTCATATATGGTCCATTGGTCCATGCGTCCGGCGTGCACGAGGTTGCTGAACATGGTGCACGGCGGGCAGAAAATGTGGAAAATTGCTCAAAATGGCCGAAAATGCACACACTCATGGTTGGGGCAAATGAGGCAGATTGCCTGACTTGGACCGGAGTGTGCCATAGGATTGGTATCAAGTCATATGCGTCCAACATATCTTTTGGGCGTCGCCCAACCCCTCCGGTTTTTTTTTGGGAATTGCCAACATGGCGGCCACAGTGTGCCAAGCCCAAGAGGAGTTATTTGCTGGGTCCAAGATATGTTGGGCACCGAGGTATGTACCCCCACAACATACTTGGGTCATGATGTCAATTGAGTGCAACGTTGAGATACACGGTCGCCACTTGACATCATGACGGACCAAAAACAGCAAAATTGGCGAAAAGACACGCAAAAGAGCCTTGAAAAGTGCACAAATATATTATAATATCTTCGGCTTGGATTGAGTTATCAACCAATCCTTTTAAACACAATGACTTGACACCAATGACCTTCGATTCCACATATGTGCTCCACTTGGGGCGCTTTGGAGGGTCGCGCGCCCTGCCTCCCAAGTGGGTACATGCAAAAATAAAAATTTTCCAAAAAACACACCTTGCTCGCAACGCATCGCTTCGGGAGCGCTCCACAAGCGTCCCTTCACGAAGAATAGGCTTGCGAGTGTTGGTTGGGAGTACAATGAAGGGCCTCGTGCGATATGGGGTCCATTGGCGGGTTAGTCTCGGAAGGGTGCACCCGCCAAATGGGCACGCGATATGACACTACATGTCAACACGGTCCTACTGGACCACTACTGACCTACTGAGCTACAGATTGTCCCCATAAGGTACGTGATTCGACATACGAAGGCAACCATGCTCGCCATGTACATTGTTTTACATATGGTCAGGTTCGGACTGGTACTTAAGTACAATTTGTGCCTGTGATACCGTGTGTTCGTGACTGTGCCTGTGGTTGAGATCCTGAAGGTGCCTGGCTAAAAACCCAGTTGCCTGAAGCGAACTCCCAGCAGTCTGCCACCTTCAGTCCCATTGTGAGCGTACCAACTTGCCTCCCCAGTCAGGTCGTGACCTTCAGTGTCCTGACCTCAGTCAGTCTGCCTGGGAAACAGGTGCTTTGAGGAGTCAACGCCTCCGCCCAGACTGCATGGGGACTCGCCCATGCGCAAGGCCTTCGTTGCAATAGGGCGAGGGGGAAGACTGCCTTGATGCCCGATCCCTTATGGAGGAGCTCGTGCGGCTTAACCACTCGGGACTCGCTTCGTGGAAATGGACATGGTGCGCCCCTGGAAGGACCCGTGAAGACTCTCCCCCAGACTGCGGCTTTCGAAAGCCTGGGCCGTACTGACAGATCTCTGTGGTGGCTCTTGATTCATGGGACCATCTCGGTTGTTGCGTGACGCCTATGTTGGCGGTGTATGCCACTGGCGTGGTGACCGTTGCAGCCAGCACCGGGTGCGCCTGGTATTGGTTAACGGGTCCTTTGGATGGCGAACAATGGCCGCCAGGACCCGGGATTTGATACTTCGTACTATACCACCATTTAGATGCATTTACCGGTTGTCCATTTTTGAGGATTTCATCCATCTTTGAAAGCTTTTCAGCGCTTAGGTGGGACATTGGAGTCATGTGCAGATCCCGACCCAAGTATGTGCCTGAGCATCGGAACCCCCCCTCCAAGGCCGTCCTGGGTATCCACTGCCATGCTTGGGTGTGATCGAGCCCCCCCCATGGTTTGCGGTAAGGAGGGAGGTGGAGCGGTACCCAGGCGCCCATGGCCCATAAGGTGAATGTGTAACCTTCCCTGTCATCCACGGCTATTCCCCGTCCTGCTTGTGGGAATATGTTTTCTCCAGCGCTTTGGCAACGAAGATGGGATCAATCCCGTTCCTGTCCTTCCCAATCGATTAAATCTATGTGGAATTTTGATAATTCAAATTTGATCATCGAATCTTGCGGGAAATGGATTGGAATCGATTCTTCTGACCCGATTTCTGCCCCCCTGAAATTCCTTTCCACCATCTCCTGCAGGCGGCGCCGCACCGACTTTCCGTGGCGAGTTTTGTTTTGACTGTTTCTCCTGTACCTTTCAGGTTTGAAAGGAATCGAAGCGCTTCATCTGTAGGGTCTTCCATCTCCTCCCCGGTATCTGTGTGGCCACGCCGTGGTTCCTCCATGTATGCTGAACCTAGATGTTCAAGCCGTACTCCTTCCATGTACGCCTCCTCATCACGGCGCTGGCGGCTGCGTTCAGCGGCCTCTCGTCGTACACCACGCGGCAGGGAAAAGTCGAACTCCTCCAGGTCCGGGTCCAGGTCCTCACCTCCGCCAACATCCCACTCCACGTCTCCTCTGGGGACCTAATTCCTGAGTCCACCATAACGTCCACCAGCCATTGGGATTGGCTCCAGGGCTGGTGCGGGGCGTCGGGGGTGTACCGGTGTCCGCGGTGGAGCACGGCGGTTGTGGTACTCCGCGCTGAGCCACTCATCACGCCAATCCTCACCGCCACTGCCGGGCGGCACGCGCTCGTTGCGGCGGCCCGCGCTGTGGTGAGAGGGGGCGCTGAGAGAGGGGGCACTGGCGCTGGGGCGACTCCTGGGGGCTCCGCCGGGGGCGTGGGGTCTGCCTGGACCTGGTCCGGGTCCCCAGCCGTCGTCCGACGAGCCAGACTCCAGGGGTGGGTGGTCGCTTCCGACGCTCCCACGGCCTTCCAGCACGTCCAACCTCTGCTGCAGGCCGCTGAGGAGCTTGTTCAGCTGCCTGGTCTCGCTTCTGGCGATGTCCAGCTGCCTCTGGGTGGCGGTGGCGACGTTGGCACTCTTGACCATCTCGATCTTGGCGATGTCCAGCTCCTTCTGTGCGCGCGCGGGGACCCTGGCGATGCGAGTCATCTCGCCCTTGCCCGTGTCTACCTCGCGCTCGAGGGACTGGACCCTCCTGCGGAGGTAGACGATCCACCGCCAGGTGGAATCCGGGTCGCCGTTCCCTGGTGGGTCGTTGGAGTCCATAGGGGGTCCTCCAGGAGGGCCTCCGCCGGGTCCGCCCGGTCCAGGGGGTCCTCCCCCGCCCGGTGGTCTGCCTCCAGGGGGTCCACTTGGTGGGCGTCCTCCAGGGGGTCCTGATGGTCCTCCGCCAGGGGGCGCCGGTGGGTCTCCGCCGGGTTGCCTCGGTGGGTCCGAGGATGGGGGCTTCTTCGTGTAGTCGAAGTCCATGTCATCATCCTCGTCCATGTCGCCCCACCTGGGCGTCTCTGTCCCGCACGCGGAAGACTCCGAGCTCCGGTAGGGAGGAGGGAGATCCTCACTCTCACCCTCCGGCTCCATGGGGACGTCTCCGCCTCCTCTGCCAGCCACTCCTCGGTGATGTCGGCGGCCTCGTTCATCCCCGTCGCTGGCGGTGAAGAAGGGGTCGGAGTCGTGAAGGTGTCCGCCGGCTGGCCTCTGTGACCTCTCGGGGGTCTTCCCCTTACCCTTCCTCCGTCGGTAGGCAGTGGGGCCACTGCTCCCACTGCTGCCCGTGTCCACCTCCTCCGGATCCAGCGCCATTTTGGAGGAGGCATCCCCTTAGAAAAGCTTTCGAAGGGTCTCCACTCGGGATCCTCCCGGGGGAGTCTTGCGGCGGCCGTGGCTGCAGCAGCTGGCCCTTCGGCCTCCTCCCGGGCACGAGCCGCTTCGGCTTCCCGGGCCTGCTGCAGCCGAGCCTTCTCCGCTTCCAGCGCCGCCAGCTCGGCCTCCGTCTTGGCCCTCTCCTCAGCGACCTTCCGTCGCGCGGCCTCGATGGCGTCCTTCTTGGCGGCGTCCGCCTGGGCCTTGGCCGTTGATTCCGCGTGGGCCCTTTCCTCCGCCTCCTTCTTTGCCCTCTCTTGGGCAAGCGCCTCTTCCAGCGCCTTCACCTCGGCCTCCTTGCAGGCAATGGCCTCCTGCGTCAGGCGGGCTTCCTCGGCGGCTGCCGCCACCTCACCCTTCACCTGGGCAGTCGCTGCCTCATGGGCGGCTCCGGCTGTGAGTCCGGCCGCAATGGCCGCCACGGTCGAGGCGTGGATGGCCATGCCATACTCCCACTCTGCAGCCTCCTGCTGGGCGATGCCGACGGCGCCCTTCATGGCAGCGTTCTGCTGCGTGGCCCGCTGCCGGGCAACCCGAAGGTTGCAGGGCACCCCACAGGCGCGCTCACAGGCGCGCGCCACATCCCTTTGGTCGGCAGCGACGCTGCTGCTGGAGCTGGCCTGGTCGGCCGGCATCCTCCCGCGGTGGGCCGACTCCACGTCGCTGCTGGGGCCTGACTTCCCCAGGTGCAGCTGACGGGGCTTGGCCTTGGCGTGCTTGGCGACTTGGAAAAAGTGGCCAAGGGTGGTGTGGCCGGGGTGGTAACCGCCACTGGCCCGTTGGGGGCTGTGGCCTGGGTTTCCGCCCCTGGCGCCTTGGGCGGCTTCGGCGACCAGGGATTCCTGGTACTCCCGCCACTTCCGGTCCCGCTTTCTGTCCCCGGCGGACCGCTTCTCCTTCCCCGGAGACGCGCTGCTGCTGCTGCCCTGCAGCGTGCGCTCGCTCCCCGGTTCCGGGAAGTTCTTCTCGATCATGTCCGACATGGAGACATTGATCGTGGCGCCCGACGGGTACTGGTTGGGCTTCTCGTCCTCCTCAATCCCATCGGGGCGCAGCCCTTCGCCGGGCCTGTCTGGCCGGGTCCAGACCCTCCAGCGCCTCTGGCGGAAGCGGAAGGCAAGCCCTCCCACCCGCAGCCAGTCTTCGACTGCCCGCAAGCAGTCAGGGCCCATGTCCTCGCGGAGCTCGAAGCTCCCGGGCATGCCGCTTTCGCACTGGGGGTGGCTGTGGCGATAGTGCCGGTCCCACACCAACCCACGCAGTAGGCGCACCGCATGGGGGTGGGGCCGCAGCCACGTCTTGCTTGCTTCTTGCCAGTTTACCATGGCAGCGGGGGGTGTACTTGGTCTTGAGGTCCTTGGTGGGCTCTCGTTCCGCTCAACGGACTGGTCCTGGTGGTGGTTGTTGAAGCGGTTGAAGTAGCACTGGACTGGGAGTGCGGCCGGTGCTGGTCGGCTGGTGGTTGTGGAGGTGGTTGACGCGACTGGGAGTGCGGCCTTGCTGGTCGGCTGATGGGACTCGCTGATGTGGGAGTCCTGGTCTGTGCACCTCCTTCACGGTCGCGGCACTTCCGTGGTCGCTCAGGGCGATGCTCTGGGCGGCGCCGCGGGCTGCTGCGCTGCGCTGCGAGCTGCGAGCTGCGAGCTGCTGCGCCGCGCTGCTCGGGGTTGGTGGCCCCGAGTGGCACGCGAGAGATGAGTAACACCGCGGCGCGAAACGCTTTTGACGCGTTCCCGTGGGGGGCCTGGCCACGGGACGCTGCGGTGACACGCACAGGCAAGCAGGCAGGCAAAGCACTGCGCTCACAGGGGCATCATTACGCTCGTGTCATGAGACAAAGCGTTTCAGGATCCTTGCCACTCTGCAACGAGGGAACAAAAGTATGCACAGAAACACATCAGGATATGTACACATGGGGTTGAGACTGGACTCAGGTAAGGGCATCACAGGACAATAGACACTCAGTCCCAACTCATATCCCAATCCCAGGTCCGACCCTTTCAGTGGCTGGGAGGGGCGGGGGCTCAAACACAACCCATGCCCTGCTCAGTCCGGACCCTGAAACCCTGCCGATAGGGGCGGTGTCCCGCCCAGCCACAGGCGAGTTCCCGTGAACGAAGTAGGTCTGAGGCCAGCCGACAGTGGCGTCCCATGCTCCCTCAACTACAGGTCCCAACCCCCCTCTGAGCAAGAGATATGGCCCCGCCATTATCCCCTAGGAGTTGGTAGCTGAAAATGGGCTGTTTGGGCCCAAACTGATATTAGCTCAAAAATCTACAAAATTGACCCCTCTTCTGGACCCGCCAGAGGTAGGGACGAGGCAACCGACCATATGCCCTTTGAGTACCGACTCTCTGGAGCCCTCACCCAACCTGGTTCCCTCTGAAGTCACGGCATCAGGGCACCACTGGTTCGTCAAGTGGGGTCATGATGCCAAAATCACCAAAATTGGCGTCATTCCCACGCGCGGCTCGCCTAGCGAGGGCAAGGCCAATGGCACACAGGATAGGAGGCGGGACCTAAGACCCTCATCTGAGTGTACAACCTCAATTGAGGTCCGGGCTACTCATGGGCATAGAGATATGGGGCCGCCAATTGACCACGCGGGGGGGTAAAATTGGGGTCCCAAAATGGGGTCATTTTGGCTGCACAAAATGAGCCAAAATTCGGTGGTTCTCCCAACAGTAGATCTCCACGCCGGCGTGCAGTTCAGATCCTGCATTCCATACGCGATCCCCCGGAGTCCAACAGAGACTCCGATGCCCTTGGCTCTCAAAGATCTCCATGCCACTTGGCGTGGTGACAATCCCAATTGGGTCAACAAATGCCAAAGTGGCAAAATCGTCCACACTCACTTTGGGCTAGCACCTTAACGAAGGTTGCTCCGCTTCGCCCACGTGGTGTGCGAACCATGGGGACCAATATACATAACACCCATGTCATATATGGTCCATCGGTCCATGCGTCTGGTGTGCACAAGGTGGCTGAACATGGTGCACGGCGGGCAGAAAATGTGGAAAATTGCTCAAAATGGCCGAAAATGCGCACACTCATGGTTGGGGCAAATGAGGCACATGCCTGACTTGGACCGGAGTGTGCCATAGGATTGGTATCAAGTCATATGCGTTCAACAGGTCTTTTGGGCGTCGCCCAACCCCTCCGGTTTTGGGAATGGCAGGGTCGCCAAGTGAGCCCATGATTTGGGATAGTCCCAAATTGCCAACATGGCGGCCACAGTATGCCAAGCCCAAGAGGAGTTATTTCCTGGGTCCAAGATATGTTGGGCACCGAAGTATGTACCCCCACAACATACTTGGGTCATGATGTCAATTGAGCGCAACGTCGAGATACACGGTCGCCACTTGACATCATGACGGGCCAAAGACAGCAAAATTGGCGAAAAGACACGCAAAAGAGCCTTGAAAACTGCACAAATATATTATAATATCTTCGGCAAGGATTGAGTTATCAACCAATCCTTTTAAACACAATGACTTGACACCAATGACCTACGACTCCACATATGTGCTCCACTTGGGGCGCTTTGGAAGGTCGCGCGCGCTGCCTCCCAAGTGGGCACATGCAAAAATTGAATATTGCAAAAAACACACCTTGCTCGCAACGCATCGCTTCAGGAGCGCTCCACAAGCGTCCCTTCACGAAGGTTAGGCTTGCGAGTGTTGGTTGGGAGTACAATGAAGGGCCTCGTGCGATATGGGGTCCATTGGCGGGTTAGTCTCGGAATGGTGCACCCGCCAAATGGGCACGCGATATGACACTAAATATGGCATACAACCCTACCCACGCCTTCTACACCCAACCTAGTGGCCTAGAATTGTAGTATGCCCATATTCTAATGTAACTCTGGTCCCTTAACACGCATTCAAGTGCTTTGGTCGAAAATCGACCTCCTTTCGGAAAGCCGAATTTTAGCATGCACGCAAAATATATTGCCAATATATATATGGAGATCATATATCCACTATCCGGGGAAGACAAGTGATATGCCCCGGATGTAGAGGCAAGCAAAGAGGGAGAATACGCCAACTCAACATACTTCTACACGTACTTGGACGCCAAGCGCACTTCTTGGAGAACACTCCAAATGAATAACCCTTTGGGCCTATGGTGTTGGGATCCTTTGGCCTCATGCTATGACTATGGTGGGCAAAACCTCATACACAGTGCCTATGAGGCACGTCAGTTCGTCCTTGGGCGCTTGAACGCTCGTAACCCTTGTTATTCCACTTGGGGGTTCAAAGCGCCTTCGACTGCCCAGATTTTCTCGGAAAAATCTGGGACGCGATCCGTTATATCAAGGAACAAATTGCGGATCACTCGAAGACTGTTTCAGTCTTAACTTCAAGAAAGATCGTTCTACAGAATTCTCTAATGCAGTCCATGGAACAGGCGACGACAGGCGGCGCGACTGCGGCAATTTCACGACAATCGGAAATCGCGGTAGAAATCGGGTACTTCACCGATTTCTAACCGCAAATCGACCAAGACAGTAAAATTATGGTAATTCCACATCGACTTAATGGTTAGAAATCAGATTCCAGATTTGGCGGGTTAGAGAACAGGGATATCCCGCTGACAGCCGGTGTCAACGGGTGTGACGGCTCACAGGCCTCCGGGCCATGGGCCATAGGCTCTGGGTACCGCTTCAGGAGGAAGGGTTGTCATGTGCACCCCTGACTCGGGCTGCTCTGGTGAACATGCTTACTGGCAACGTATGCTAGATCGAATGACCGTGGAAAGAGTGCAACTCCCCGACGGCCCCATCTATGTGCCTGAGTACTCAGACACAGCTATGCAGGCCGCTGAGTGGGCCACTTTCCTGTCCATCGATGGATCTCGGAATCCTGTACCCCTGTGTGACCTAGACCAGGTGCTACTGAAAGTGCTCATGGCCAGAAATCTTGGCCTGACCCTTTCTGATCTCAAAAATTGATCTCCTGAGCACCTATCTGCCACACTTACAGGGTGTGACTCTCCCGATGGCCATCTGGAACCTGCAGCTGTAAAGGAGGATGCTGACGACCAACTGTCTGAGATCGCCAGCACTATTCCTCCTGTTGATCCCAGCTGTGTTGACCTGAAACACAGTGCCTTCCTAG
Organism: Eutreptiella sp. 'Long Island Sound 2002'; assembly: GCA_964036045.1. NCBI lineage: Eukaryota > Euglenozoa > Euglenophyceae > Eutreptiales > Eutreptiaceae > Eutreptiella > Eutreptiella sp. 'Long Island Sound 2002'. The sequence goes on along the minus strand of OZ038380.1, from coordinate 62,990,288 downwards.
CCCAGCTGTTGCTGGAGGAGGTAGATCCAGAGTTAACCTCTGAGCCCGCTTCCCCTGCACGGAAACCAGTGCTACACATGCAGCCTATGCACACAGGTGAACCCGTGGCCCGGATTGCTGATGCTCTGGCGCGGCCTGCTTCTAATAACATGCGATTGTCTGAGCATGACACTCAGGAACTCCGGCGGCTGTTGTACCTGAAGGCCGAAGGTATTGAGCGCCAAGAGCGGCTGCAATACCTCAGACAGACCTGGAAGTCCTCCATCTGGTCTGAGGAGGACGATGATTCCTATACGCTGCCTGATCCTGAGATACCGCTAGTGTATTCTCTGCACTATGGGCAGCAATGTTCCCCTGAGTGGGACGATAGTTCTGTGCCTGCCGAAACTGCTGATTGGCAGAAACAGAAAGAACATGGAAAGAGCAACCTCCATGCTGAGGAGGATTTCGTGCAGAAACTTGAGAGTCTTAACCTTGACCCCCGACTGAAGAAACTGCTGATAACCTATGAGGAGGTATTCGGGGCCTTGCTGCCGCCCCTCCCTTGTAAAGAACTGGTCCAGATGGACCTGAAACTGAAACCTGAATTCGAAAAGATGCGAGTGAGGCGTCGACCCTATCCCGCTCCACTGGAACAGGTTGAAGAATTCGAGCGCCAGGTCCAGGAATGTGTTGATGCTGGCCTCGTTGAAGAATATAAGAAGGGGGACTACCCCCATCACTGCAGTCCCTGTTTCCTGGTTGCCAAACCAGGGTCGACTGCCCTACGACTGGTTGTCGACTATGCTGAGGTCAACAAGAAAATCCAGAACCACACAGGGAGTATTCCTAACATGGAAAACACCCTGGAGCGTATTCGCAAATGCAGGTACAAGACCAAAATGGACAAACACTCTGGTCTCTGGCAGGTGGACCTAACTGCCGCAGCTCAGGAGCTGCTGGCTTTTATAACCTCTAAGTGCCGTGTCTTTAAGTCGAATGTTATGCCTTTTGGGGTGGCTAATGTCCCAGCGCTCTTCCAAGAGCTAATGAACAAAGGTTTGTACATACTGAGTTGCAGGCCTCTAGTACAGGAGTTGATTTCTCGGGGTGCAGAAATGGAGGCCCACATCGACCACGTGAGTTTGGGTACTAATACCCAAGAAGACCATGTCCTTCTCCTCCGTGAATGTTTCATTGTTTGTCAAGAAAACCATCTCCGAATCAAACTCGAAAAATGTGAGTTTATGAAAGAGGAGACGGAATATTTGGGTTTCGACGTGGGGTATGGTTGGTGGAAAACAGCCGCGTCTAAGATGCAGCCCCTACAGGACATGCAGATTCCCGATGACCCTAAGAAGGGTCTACACGACGTGAGGAGTTTTGTGGGCGCCTGTAATTTCTATCGGCGTCAAATCCACAATTTTACTTACTCCTCTGCCCCCCTCACTGACCTAATCAAGAAAACTACTCCCTGGAGGTGGACCGCCAGAGAGGAAGAGTGTTTCCAGGAGTTGAAGAAAAAAATTGCCTCCTCCAAGTGCCTGGGAGTACCCCGCCCTATTGGCGAGATAGTCCTGATCACTGATGCCAGTGATGTAGGGGGGGGTGTACGATCTACCAATGGCAGGAGCTTAACCCCGCTGAACTAACCCACTGCCACTATTGTACTAGTGGACTGAACCATGATGGTTCGTTGAAACATGACTATCCCACCAGTGAGTGGCGGCTGGTGCCACTGGGACACTGGAATCGGAAATGGAACCAGACGCGTTTTAGATACAGCACTTATGATCGGGAACTCCTGGCCGGTATGTTGGTGCTTTCGTCACAATCCTGACTCCTGGGATCTAACCCTATTGTCTGCCTGTGTGACCAGAAACCTGTGAAGTCTTTTCAGAAGGGCCCACCACCAGAGAAAGCAAAGCTAAAGCGGTGGTGGACTTACCTGAGCGTTCATCATATCCCCGGAATAAAGAATCAACTGTCTGACTATATATCGCGCAACAACTTCGATGCGCTTATAGGTGAGAGCTCTGAGGCGCTCGCCAGAGAGGCTTTCCAGTGTATGGATGTCCAGCTTGACCTGTTGATGCGCACTGCTCGAATCCTGGAGGGTTCGAGTCTACCCGACTCTCAGTCAGAGTAGAAAGAAATACTCCAAACCCTCAGCAGTGGTCTCGAACCCCTGTGTCATTGACGGGCACCAGTGGTATGAAAACAATCAGTACCTCTTCTATGAGGACCACCTTGTGGTGCCTCAGGCACAACTGGATTGGTGCCTACAGTGGTCCCATCTCAGTTCTGGTCACACTGGCGCTAATCGCTCAGTGGACTTCTTCTGTGAGTGTTTCTACTCTAGTCTAACCCTGACTGAACTGAGGTCGCATATGCAGACCATTGTCGATGCTTGTGGCTGTCATGCCAGCAAGCAGAGCGAGAGTAGGGATAGGGGCCTGATCTCAGGCTTACCCATACCCTATGGTGCTAACTCTCTCTTCTCTACGTGGATTTCATCCACGGCCTACCACGCTTCGGCGGCTATGATAGTTGCCTAGTTGTCACCTGTGGCCTACCTCGCTTCACCCGTGTGTTCCCTTGCAATAAGAAAATCACAGGTGAGCAGACTGTGAAAAGGTTGGTCGAACAATGGTTCGAACCCTATGGAGCACCTAAGCAGGTGCACTCTGATGATGATGTATGCATCCGCAGTGACACTGGGTGGTACAAACGAGTGCTAAATGCCCTCAACGTGGGGGTAACCACAGGTGTGCCCTATACCCACACATCTAACCCTCTCTGTGAGAGACAGAACCGTGTGGTGGAGCAAAACTTAAGAATCGTGATGAAATAGGAGCGTACCAAGGACTGGGTACGCCTAGTGCCCTGGGTCGTGCTGACCATGAACTCAAAGCAGAGCTTCTCTACACGGGTTTCACCCCGCACGAACTGTTCCATGGAGGACGACCTGCATGGTTCTTCAAAACCTCCTTTCCTGAGGACTTCAAGAGCCCTGTGGGGGATTAGCTGGAACACAAGCAGTCTCTGGCTAACCAGGCTGTGACTAACCTCGGACACATTCGTGACTGTGAACTGAGCCGACGGAACCGCCTACGGCGACCTGCCAGCTTCAAGGTTGGTGACCTTGTTTTGTTTCACCATTCACGCCTACCCTCCCGGCCACGTAATTGCCTACAAGACCCTTTTTTTGGACCCTATCGTATCATCAGGATACATGGATCGAGGATTCATGTCAGGTGCAGTCCACGTCTAGGTGATGAACTGCTGTGTGCACCTAAGCAGTTGAGGCACTATCACTCCCCTGATGATTTGTCCTGGGATGAGTGGCGCCTCAGCGACAGTGAGGTGGAGCGTATAGACCTGGAGAACGCTGCCAGTCCAGAGGAGGCCGACGAACTCGAAGAGATGACTGCCGATGAGATGGCAGTTGATGGTTACTACATGGTTGCAGGTATTCCTCGCCACGAGTATAAACAGGGCTGGAAGTTCCTAACCCTGTGGGATGGCTGTGGGTTATCTGAGGCGACCTGGGAACCTATGTCAGCCTTCATACAACCAGATGGGAGTATCAACCCCATCTTCCGCTCCTACCTCGTTCAGAACAACCAGGGGCAGCTACCAACCCGTGCTGAGACTATGTCCCAGCGTAAAAAGCGGAACTAACTTCCCTGTGTCAGTCTACTGACTGTGTTCTAACCTCACAGGTGCAGTGAGCACTGCACTGACCCTGTCTGCGCTCTGCAGACCCATGCCTATGGTTTTCAGTGTGGACCAGGTGGCCGTTTATCAGGTTTGCAGCCACGCAGCGAGTGTATGCCTTGTTGACCATATGTTGCATGGGGACTGCCCTGATGTAATGACCTTGGGGAGCCAACGAAGAACGGTGGCTTACTACACCAGGGGGGAATGACAAGCAAGGTGTTATGAGGCAAGGTGGGTCTTCCCTCCTTGGGGACAAGCGAGCCCACATTTAGGACCTCTGAGTGGTCCAGACCCTTGGGGCTCTACCCTTTCTTACTGGGCTAACCTTACCCCTAAGTGTCCTACGTATGTCTGTGTGTGTCTCAGTTCTCTCCCGGTCGTGCCTCCCAACTCAATGGGCTTCGCTGATGTCGGACCAAAGGTCCTAGTCAGTTACTAGTACCACTCCTATGGCGCCCAGTTTCTGTGCTGGCGCCTATCCTTGGGGGAAGACGGCAAAAGCCCTACCTACTAGAAGGGAGGGGTGGCCAAGTGTGCTAAGGGCATACAAAACGCCCATTTTCGCTACGGCCAAAAGCTAACGCACTCCCCTGCCCACGTGGAAAAGCACGCGGGACAGGAGACACCACTACTCTACACTCACTAACGCCAGCACCGGCCTTCGAAGGCAGGGTGAGCACTCATCACTTGCACTCAACTCCTGCCAGGCCTGCTGACCCTAACACCTACACATGCTACTTGGTGTTGCTGTTGAAGGAGTCACGGGTCCTACCGACCCTCCTGTGAGAAAGCAAGAGAACGCAGTGCTACTAAGCGGCTGTGGCCTAACAGGGACGCCACTCCGCGTTTTCCTGTCAGGGCTTGGAATGAGGGAGTGCTCAGCGTGCGTGCACAGCGTGGATGGCGATGAAGTCGTACTGCACCCACCACTCCTGGTTGAGTTGCAGTTTGTTGTTTGTGATCCGCGCAGCATAGATTAGCAATGCCCAAGTGGGACTGCACCAATCACCCTTACCTTCCCACCTGAAGAGCAAAGGCGGATGCAGGAGCGTTTGCAGCGGAGGAACCAAGACAGACCCCACGTGTTATACGCTTCTCAGTCTGCCCTATAATACGCTGTCTACAAACGCCCCTATCAAGCAAGCAAGCTTAAGAAGCTCCACCCGTTCTCTTATAGAACGTGGGGTGGAGCCCCTGGGTAACCTAAACAAGGTTTACCGTGCGCACTTCGCGTGGCCTACCCTTTGATGCGTCACATGCATGCACAGGTATGCACCATCACGCCATTTCCTGTTGTTTTTACCTAACTTAACCCAACATAACCAATCACAAGCGTGACTCAACCAGGAGGTGAGCTCCTCCTGGGCTTACCTACCTTACTCACCAGGCATCATATGAATGCCGAGGAAGACACAAGCGCAAAACAACCCTACGCGCTTAAACAAACCTACAGCGAACCAGCTTAAGCGATTAACACACTTTGTGTCATGCACGCTTCCCTTGTCTTGTTTTTTTGCAGAAAAGAGGGAGAAAGTGGCGCACTGCACAGCGCAAAACAAGCCTAAGCAGTTTGAGCAACCCTAGCTTAGCGCTACGGTTACACACGAGCAAACAAACACGAGCAAGCACTTTCTTTTCTTACCTATGAAGAGAGAACAAGGGTGAATTGGGGTACAGGGAAAGCGCCACAGCGTGTGAATGCCTCAATTAGGCACATGCATCGCGAGCACAGCACATATTTGAACCCTACGTGCGCGCTGCGCGCTCCATTCGCATCGCATACCTTTCATTCCTGTTTTGACCTGTGCAGAGCAAGAGAGAGGAGAACCCGAACCCCCGACGAACACAGAGTTGACAACCCTAACGTTTTGACGAGGCAACCAGCACGAACGCAATGCATGTGTGTGATATGACACTGGCATACCTGAGAGGTGGGTTGTCCGCCTGCTCTCTGGTGTGGGTTGAGTTCGAATACTTTCCCCTAAACTTTAGAAAAGCTCTGATGCAACTGTGCAAAAGTTTCCTTTAGAACTTTAAAACTACGGCTCATACCTTCTTCTTCAAAAGCTGTTCTCGCTTGCGCAACCTTGTTTTTGAAGTCCGCTTCCGTTGCGCTTGTCTGCGACTTTGAGTTTTGGTGTAAAAATGACAATTTCTCGCCTAATTTCGTCAATTTTTAGCGATTTGACTTCTTAAATCGCTACACATTTCGCTAAACTCCAGGACACACTCCCTGTTGGTTACATTTTCTAATTCTGTCAGCTCCTGGAGATTTGTGTCCTCCATTGGGAGTATTGCTCCGCCCTGGCCCTTGGTCAGGACGTTTACTAAAAGGCTGTTTATACAGCGATAGCCGTCCGCATTAGAGCGTTCGACTGTACCCTGGTGGGGAAGCATATGCGCTCTGGGGAGGGAGTCCTGGGTTCAAACCCCACTACCCCCAAAATTTTACCAAACGTTTTCGTCGCACGCTGGCGACTTTTGAGGAATGCCCCATCAAAGGGACATCATTCATGGTGCATTACACTGTTTTTCAAGGGTACCTACAGTGTGATAGGCTTCTATGAACTGATGAGAATGTTTTTGGTAAGTTCAATGCATTTTCTGGGGTAACTTTGGGAATTTTTGAGCCTTTTTCCTTGGTCCTACTAGCTTAGCTAACTAGTACTCCAGGGGGGAGTAAGAAAAAGTCACTGCCTTGTCTTTCCTGGAGGGCTTGATCCAGGCCAAGCCCCCTTAAAACCCTTTTGTTGATGCCAAGACTAACTTAAGTTTTTTTATCTCTCTTTTGAAGCCTAAAGTACACTTTCTCAAAGGAACTAGGGTTGTAACCCTAGCCCCCCATGAAGTTCACCCCTACCGCTCAACTGAGCGGAGGTATCTTCCTTCATGGAGGATATACCGAAAAAAATAGGCATTTCATGCTTTAAGCCTTCGAGGTTAAGCCTAGTGGTCTCCCACCCCAAGACCCCTATACTCAATTGTCCCTACTACTTATTGTGGTTCTACTTTTTAACTGTTTCTGAATTCAGTTGCTTGGCCAAAGCACATTCTGTGTCTGGCCTGACACTATGCCCCACATTCCTAACCAGCACCATTTCACCCAAAAGACTGCAAATGAAGTTCTTGATGCTATCTTGGAGGCTAGAGTAAGTCCAGTTTTCATATAAAATCTTTTGTATTATCTGTTTGTGATTGAATCTTTGTGTTTATACCTGCTTTGTCTATCTGCAGCCCTTTCGTGTTACACTGGATTTCAAACAATTCATTGATTCGATCCACATCCTGTTCTTGCTCTACTTGCTCCTTTGGTTTCCGGATTTCACCATCAAAAACCTGCAGGATTTTATCAAAATCTATAGGGCACTAATCAAGGACATCTTTCCCCATACCCAGGGACCTTTGGCCCCTATTGGAGCAGACCTGCCTGCTCGTCCCCCGGCTGTCGCCAGGGATGTACAAAAAGCGGCGCGGGTGGGCCGTGGGACCCGGACGGAACGGCACGCCGCTCCCTCTGCGTCCTCCTCGCCCAGCTTCAACATCTGCGCTGCCGTCCACGCTGCGACGCGGCCATGAGCTACATCCTCGGCCGCTGACGAGCGCCAGGAGCACTCAGGTACAATCGAGCACCTCTGCCTCCTGCTCCCCCAGTTCAACCATCGGCCCCGTCGCCCACGCCTGTACGCAGCCGTGAGCTACATCCTCCACCACCGACAGGGCTACAGGGGCTCAGGTACCATTGAGGACCTCAGCCTCCTCCTCCCCTAGCTCTGGCACCCGCGCATCAATCCACGCCCAGACCCAGACCTGGACCTAGACCCAGCCGCCTGCGACCTGGAATTGTGGATCAGCCGGTTTACCGTGGAGGAACAGTTCATCCTCGGCGTCAGAAATCCATCAATGCTCGAAAAGGACGAGCACTTTGCAACCGGGGACCGTACCATGGCAGACGTGATCTTCAGCCTTTTTGGGGGGCGACCCATTCCCTTCCCAGAATAAGCAAAACCCCGATCAGTGGCACTTTGTGGCCACCTGCCTCATAGCTCACATGCGGGACAACTGTCTGGACAACTTGAACCGGCTGCAGTGGCAATGGCTCTGCAGGGCAGCCTTCTGCGTCCGTGATGCCATGCCCCGGCACGGCAACTGGCAGATCGGGCCCCTGATCCGCTGAGGGCGAGAACACCCAGACAGGGACACGGGGCAGCAATTGCCATGGTCTCTGGCGGCCCAGGAGCCAATATGGCAAGTGGCGTGCATAAGCGCATCACAAGATGGACACAGAGCGCAGTGATCAACGCACCACAGCCTCGAAGTCCACGATAGAGCCCCCTCAGGCCAGTTGTCCAGCAACGTGACAGCCCGCGCACCGCGCTGGAGCAGAGTGGGAGGCACAGCCACCGGACACAGAAACAGCACCAAGAGGTCGGGGGACCGACAGTCCCGCGACAACAGAGTCCCCAAAGTGAGCCAACCCCAGCAGCAGGCTGCGTTATCTTCCGCAACACCGCAACAGCCAGGAGTGGCGGGGTACAAGCGGAGCGCGCACAAAAACAAACACACACACCCGAACACCCCAGCCAGGAGTGACGGGGCACAGCCAAAACCCCAGCCCAAGCACACACACCCACACCGCACACCTCAGCCAGGAGTGGCGGGGTACAAGCGGAGCGCGCACACAAACACACACACACACACCAACACCCCAGCCAGGAGTGGCGGGGCGCAGCCGAAACCCGAGCCCAAGCACACAAACCCACACCGCACACCCAAGCCAGGAGTGGCGGGGTACAGGCAGAGCGCACACACAACCACACACGCCCCAAAACCCCGGCCAGGAATGGTGGGGTGCAAGACAAAACCCAAGCCGAACCGCACACACCACAAACCCCAGCAAGGAATGGCGGGACGAAACCGAAACCCGTACCCAAGCACACACACCTTAGACCCCAGCCAGGACTGGCAGGGTTACCGCGAGACCCAGACCCAAACTGAGGCGCCACACAACGGTAGGAAACCCAGTGTCCACAGCCCAGGCACTGAGGCAGCCCACGCCATGCGGGTGACCCGGCCAAACGAGAGCCGGACCCAGGGGGTAAGGCTGCATTCTAAGGCCTGCGCTGCTTTGGGATTCGAGGCAGAGCATGCGACACCCACCCCCCTCGGAACCTCAATACCAAAAAAATGCATGCATGCCTTGGGAACGGGATACGCTAGAAGGTCCGGTGAACCTCTAGGGTTCCGCCCAAAGGAGGGGGCGTGCGCAGGCACGGGGGCACACCCTCCCGGAGAGACAAGTACGTCACGCTGGCGGCGGGATGTAGGTCGCCTCCCCTCTTCAAGCGCGGAGACTCTCCCTGTTCGTCACAGCGGCAACGCCAGCAGGAACCATGGGGCGCCCCTCCACGACCGAGTGCACCTACCTACCTACCTTCCGCAACGACGTGGATGGGCACCATCCCAAGCCCTGCGGACAGCAGCGCTCACCGCCGCTGCAAACATCCAACACACTACGCCGGCCCAACAGGCCCAGGACAGAGCATCTGCAGATCCATTCCATCCTGACACCAACCCAACGAACGCGGCTGGCGGCGATGAATGCACACGCCGCCCCTGCTGAGCACTCTGCGTCCAGCTCTTCTAACGTTCCCGGCCCTGAAAAGCTGGAGAAGCTTGCGCCGATGCACCAACACCCCATGAGGAAGGATACTGGCGACGCAGGAGGTGCAACCACACCAATCGGGCGCAGACCTCATCCCAGGGCAGGGCAATTGAAGGACCAGAGCGCCACACAGCAGGGCCCCCCCGGACACGGGGCATGGCGGCCGGGGGGTACGGGTGCGCCAGCCGCCGCATCCAGCGTGGCCACACCCTCATCAGCAAAATGAGCCCCACCTCCGCCCGCACCTGACTCGTCCAGGGCCTCAAGCCAGAGCCTAACGAAGGAACCAATGAGCCAGGACCTGCCAGAGTTTTGACATACACCAACTCAACAGGACACCCTGGACGTTACCACTCTAACTGCGCTGCAGGGGCACCAAAAGCGTGCGGATAGGGAGCCCCAGCGAGATACCGCAGTAAGCCCGCGGGAACCAACGGCAGAGGAGGCCGAGACTCGGTAGCCAGGGGACCCCACACACCTTGAACCTGCACGGACTCAATCGCCCCCCCCCCCCTCAGGTAATCAACGCGGCAGAGCAGCCTGTGTCAGGACACAGCGACACCATAGAGGTTCTTGCCCCATCTGGTGCCATTGCGGACCACTACAGGGATGTCATTCCGCCTCCAACCCCCGACCAGTGCAACTGAGGGACACAGGCCCCCTCAACCAGGAGGAGCTATGGGAAGTCCAGCAAATTATCCAAGGCACACACCGGCACAACATGCTTGGTGCCCTTCGACAGCACTTCGAGGGGCTCCACAAAGACAATTGCTTTGCCGCTTCCCCCATGCGGCACGCTGCCACCCCTGTCTACGTGAGGCGAGTCCGGATACTCCTCACCCCTGGGTTGAGCCTGTCAGATGCCCTGATTGACGCGTGGATCTGGTGGATCATCCTCCACCAGCCCTATCAGGGAGGGTGTGGGTCACGCACCTCAGCTGGGCAAAAACCCTTGTTGCCCCAGCAGCTGAGCGCCGCCCCACATTATTCACAAGGCGCAGAGACAGGGCCGAGCCACGCTTTAGCCCCAACGCCCTCAACATACCGCCACACACTGACTTTGTCAAGTGAGAACACAGAATGGCCCCGCAGAGAGGACGCAACCTCAGGAAAATGGTAGACAGGTATACGAGGGGCCCGTGCCTCTCTCAGATGCATGTCTGCCCCCTCCGCATGCGCGCCCACCACCTTTGCACCACGCCCCCCCCCCCGAGAGACCCAGGACAAGATCCTCTCGGTGCAGGCAGTCAGGCGGCTGACCGCCAAGAACATCTGGGCCCCCCCCATCCTCACCAACGGCAGCAAGAGGCCGGATGTGTAGCAGCTCGAAGCGCTGGAGGAAGAGGTGGAGCCGCCGATCTCGCCACCCTTGGCCTGCACCACAATGGCGGATGCCGCTGGGGCAAAACTCCAGCAACTGGGTGCCCGAACATGACTCCTTCACAACCGTACGACAGGGCAGCTGCCCCGATATTGGCAATCTGCCAGAAATCTAAGACGTCAACCCCATGAACATGGAGAACTATGGGGGGGTCATTCTCGCCCTCACCACCCACCTCCCATTTTTGTTTCAGCTGGTTCGTTGGGGATGCCGAGAGACCCATGGTGATTGTCGGGGCTGGCCACGGCCATGAGTTCCGGGGAGTTCCTCTGCGGCAGTGGCAGCCTGACCCTGGATTGGTCCGCGCGAATCATGGCAGCATGGCTGATGTTGAGATGGGCTCCCCCTCCCCAGGGACCTTTGACCCCTGTTGGAGCAGACCTGCCTGCTCGTCCGCCAGCTGTCACCAAGGACGTACCAAACGTGGCGCGGGTGGGACGTTGGACCCAGACGGAACGGCACGCCGCTCCCTCTGCGTCCTCATCGCCCAGCTTCAACATCTGCGCTGCCGTCCACGCTGCGACGCAGCCATGAGCTACATCCTCGGCCGCTGACGAGCGCCAGGAGCACTCAGGTACCATCGAGCACCTCTGCCTCCTGCTGCCACAGTTCAACCATCTGCGCTTCCGCCCACGCCAGTACGCAGCCATGAGCTACATCCTCCACTGCCGACAGGGCTACAGGGGCTCAGGTACCATCGAGGACCTCAGCCTCCTCCTCCCCTAGGTCCGGCGCCCGCGCATCAACCCACGCCCAGACCCTGCCGCGAAGTACCCGCTCTGCCACAGACAGGAATATGCGGACGCAGACACCATCAAGGGCCGTGCCGCCGCAACAGCCCCAGCAAGACCACACTGCCAAGCAAGCAGCCCTGCCGTACCCACCAGCACCGCAACACCAGACAGTCCCAACAAGCGCACCCCTGCGGGCACGGGGACCACAAGGGGCCACAGCCACCACACAGCTACTACCATGATGGCGACGGCAGCAGATGAGGTGTCCCGCCGGACGGAAGCGCAAACCACTCCTGCCACTGGCAGCCGGCCCAAGGGGCCACTCGACGCCGGGGGCCCCACAACAAACTCCGCTCCCATCAGCAGCCCGGGCCCAAGTCCCGCAAACGTTGAGCCACCAGCCCAAATGATGACGCATATATCTTTTTCGTACACGACCCACGACGCCCAATGCAGCGGCTCCCAAGGGGCGTCAGCCCCCTTCCTCTGCCAACACCTCCAGCAGTGCCGCACCGACAGGCCTGCCGCGCCAGACTGCACCAGGGTCCACAGCGGGGACCAACGCTAGCCCAGACTCTAGCTGGACCACGCACCAAAAGCGCCCCAAGGCCGGCACCCACAACGTCACGGACCAGCGTGATGCCCGCAGACAAGGCAACGGAGCCGGCAGGTCACACGTGCCCTGCCACCAACCAAGGGGCACCAACCGGGGACCAGGGTGGAGCATCGTAACTGGCGTCTGTGGACCCACGGAGGGCACGACTCGCCGCGGATACGCAAGGCAAGACCGCCAAACTTGGAAGAGGAGGTGACCAAGGAGAGCACAAAGGCACAAAGCAGGCCATGCCGGTGATAATGGAAGCACCACAGGAGATGGCGGGCGCGGGGAACGGGTTGGCCACCACGGCGGGTAGCGAGGCCCCTCAGGCATCACCTATGGCCTCCCCGCCGACAAACAGCGCCGCCGGCGAGCCCCCGACCCGCAATCCGACCAGCAGCACCCCACAAACACACCCCCTTGGGCGGATGAGCACGACTACCATGGAGCCACCAAGGGCCAGGCGCCCCATTTGGAAATGGGGCCCGAAGCAGCACGCCCCGTATCCGAATGCCAGCCCCAGAAAGGGGACCATATGTCGGCGAACCTGCACCAGCGCCAGTCAAGAAAACCCTGAGGCCTCTCCGCTGGCGACAAGCGCCATCAACCTGCCGCCCGAGCAGTAGTTCTGCCATCAGCAGCCCCCAACCCAACCCCTGGAGGTGGCAGAATGCAGGGACTGGGAGCCCACTGTATGCCTCAGTCCCCAGGAAAAAGCGCAACCCCGCCGTCCCTGAACACAGAAAATTGCCACACTGATCACCACATCACCCACCACCGCCGGTCCTGACTTCGAGGGCCGGGGGGGAGACTAGGGCCCGGGCCACCGGAAACCCCACGGGGCCACGGCACACGACGAGGCACACACTGCGACCTAGCCCCGAGACCAAGAAGCTGAGCAGGTAGCCGGCACCCTGACAGAGATCTTCGACGAACCTACCGTCAGTACCGATGAACAGCAGGCAACGGCCGAGCACCCCCTCGACGAGGGGTTTTTGGAGACCTTCATGGTGTCTGGACGGAGTTCCATCGCGGCCCCGAACATTGGCGACCACCCACACAACACTGGGCTAAGAAGCTGCCGGCACTGCGGACAACCCCCCGGAAGATTTCACCTTAACGACGCACAGCGCGCATTTCCTGCGGGACTATGGAGCCCTGAGTTCAGCCCTGGAGCAACCGGCACCCAGGGCACCAAGCCGCGAGTGGGGGCAGGGGAGGAGATCAGCGCACACAGGCAACAGACACGATCCCATGGATGTCCTCCCTGCCCGCCGCCTACACGCGGGACACGGGTGCGTCGGCGACAGCTGCCGCCGCTAGCAGGCCCGCCGGACGGGCGATCCCACAGCCGGTTCCACTCTGGGGACAACCATACCTGGACTACGCGCCATTGGAAGGGGACACCCGCCACCCGTGCGGAGAGGTAGAGCGCGCGGCCGCTCGCGACTCGGACCCGTGGATTCCCGGAGTACCGATGAGGAAAAGGTCATCGTTGAGGTCCGAACTAGATAAATGCTTGGGCGGGACAGACACATGGCAACAGGGAGTCGTACCATGGCGGACATCATCCTAAGCTATGGTGGGGTGCCACACAGCCTCCTCGCCACCATGCAACACGGCCACCAGTGGCGCTATGTGGCCACCCGTCGCATGGCCCAGATGGGAGTAGACAGTCTGGACGACTTGATTCGCGTGCTTTGGCAGTGGCACCATAGGGCAGCCCTAGGCGTCCGCGACGACATGCGCCGGCACAGCAAGTAGGGGATCCAGTCCCTGATCCCCCCACGAGGAGGGGACCCAGGCAGGGCCACATGGCATCAACGTCCATGGTCTCCAGGGGCACAGGCGCCAACGCCGCAAGTGGCGCGCCACAGCCGGTTGCAACACGGGGGGGCCAACAGGGACGCGACGTCAGAGGCCCCAGAATTGTCTGGCCCCAGCAGCAGGAAGGGTTGTCCTCTGCAACAACGTGGGCGGGCACCATCCTGCGGACAGCACCGCCTACTGGCATCGCCCCCGAGCAGACAGAGAAACCCCAGATCCCTACCATCCTCACACCAACTGAATGGGCACAACTTGCGGCGATGAACGCACCCGCCCGCCCCGGGAAAGACTGGCGTCCAGTTCATGTAACCTTCCTGGCCCTGAACCGCCAGATGAGCTCGCGCTGATGTACCGGTACCCCCCCAGGACGGAACAGAGGGACGCAGCAGGTGCGGCCACACCACAGGAGCACCAACCCCATCCTGGCGCATGGCAGCTGCGGGACCGGAGCCCTGGAGCGCGAGTCCCGCCTGGACGCACGCCATGGCAGCCGACTGGTACGGGCGCTCCGGCCACAGCCTCCCACGCGGCGGCATCCCTGCCAGCCCAGTCATCCCCACCCAGAACGCCCGGACATTCGGAATGAGGGAGAGCGGAGGAGCCACTGGACTTGGACCTCCCAGAATGGAGACATCCACCAACCGGATAGGACACTGTGGACTTGCCCAACCTAACTGCGCTGCCAAGAGTAGGAAAAAGTGTATTTCCATGCCTGGAGGTAAGCTTTAGTCGTGTTAGAGATGTCTAGAGGCATACTACATTTTTATCCCAGTATTGGCGTAACCCAAAAGGGGTGATAAAGCATTTTCAACTATAAAGCCAAGCACTAGATCTAGGATGTTGTGTGGACCCCTGACCCCCCAAACGTCTTTGACATAAATACCATTTTCCTGAGCGACTGAGGCGCTGCTCTGAGCTCAGAGCCTTTCCATCTATCTATATTTTGTCATGAATGCTTAGCTATCCTGGTAGTCTGCACCCTAGGGGGCTGAGGCACCTCTTGTTGAGAGGTCCTGGGTTCAATACCCAGTCAACCTCTCTAAGTAGGAAGCTCCCATGTGACATGACAGTGACCTCAGCGCCACACGCCATGCCACCTCAGCACCTATGGGACCCAAAACAAAACGTGCACATCTCTAGAGGGCACTATAAAAGGAGAGAGTGCCCATATGACCAGTTTTCTAATTCTCCTTTCACAATCTGTAGTCTCCCTGAGTTTCTTTGTGTAGACACTCTGTCTACCTCTTCCCTATTGACTGCAGCCCTTCATGTTGAGGATTTGATCCTGAATTTCATCCTTTGCGCTGTGGGAAATTGGGAGCCTTTCCACTGTTGGTTTATTTTACCAAAACGATTGGCAAGTGGAAAGCAAGGCATCACGGAGAAGCAGAGGGAGCAAGCAGGAGCAGAATACAAGACAAACAAATCAAGAACATTTTTCGTGAAAGCTGTTCAAATTTCTGTAGCAGACCGTTACAGCCTTGGCATACCTGCAACCCTTTGCAGTAGAATCTAGTAGACCCAGACTGATCACTCTTGAAGGGTGCAAGAAAATATAATCCACACCAAGGACACCGCTGAGTCAACAGCGCTCTCAGTGGCACCAGCCAAGCTAGCACCAAAGCCCAAACCTGCTGGGGAACCTGAACCTGAGGACCCTGTAGCTTCAGTGCCCCTGAGTTTGCTTGAGGATGACTCCCTTGGGAGCCTGGGACCGGCCTTCAGTGAATTGCACGTGCGGACAACTGAAAGCAAGCCGAAGTTAGTGGATACAGGGCAAGCAGGAGCCGAAGACAACCGTGAAAGCAAATGTGTACCAACAGATGATGTCTCTACCGGTGAAATGCCCCCTGAGAGGGCTCCAGGCGGAACCGTACACCCTGCAGCATCCTCTCTTACGGCCACTACACTCTCAGCTACACACCAAGCAACATCATCTCTTACAACCACTCCACCCGTGGCTGAGGGCACAGACTTTACTGGCATGCCTTGACCAATCCATGGAGTGGAACCACTTGCTGCTGAGCCACCTGTGGCAGGTCCAGTCAGCAAAACAGTGGCCTCTTGCTCGTCCTACTTTGGTATCCACGAACCGGCCCCTTGTCATGAACCTGGTACCTTTCATAAGGCCCCTGCCAGTGTCTGCCCCCTTCCAATGCCTGGGTATACCATGCCTGATCATTGCGTTACTTCCCTGAGCGGCCATTGAGGCCCTGAGTCTTGTGGAGGAAGAAGCAGGGGGTCTGGAAGATCCTCTGCCCGGTCCCTGACGCGTTCTGAGATAAAGGAAGCTCTCTACCGTGCTACCGCTGATCTAGTTGGTGACCTCACTCAAGACATCCGGGCCAAGCTGGAGGCCCTGATACCACATCATGGGTCACCTGTGACCATTGGAGCTTCCGCAAGCTGAGTACAGGCCAACCACCTGGTCCCAGGCTTAACTGATACCCTTGAAGGTGTGAGAAACCGACATATGCCAACCCCTGCAGCTGTTCCAAGAAGTTCCTTGCCGCCAAGCGTGGCACAACCGCCCTACAGCCACGTGGAGAATTCCACACGCGCGGAGCTGGACTGCCTCGGGCTGGCAGCCCTGAGGGCTATGGTTGATGTAGAGGCCTATGGCTCCAGTGACTCCGGCATCCACCCTTCAGACAACAAACCATCATCACTGTCGTCAGCTCGACCCTCTGAAGATGATGACCCTGAGGACACCGAGAACCCGAGTGACAAGAAGAAGAGGAAGAAAAAGAAGGGCAGGCACCATGAGAGGCGCCGTTCCAAGAAGACCAAAGCTATGGCCACGTGGAAGATTGTGGTGAACCTACCTTAGTTCACGGGGAAGAACCTCAGCGAGTTTGCGGAGAGCTTTAGTCGGTTCCTGAGGATGACCGGCCAGACCCAGACTATTGCGCGGGTGAAGTGCAACCTGCTCTTGCAAGGGTGCAAGAACAAGTACCTGGAGAAGCAAGTGAAACAGATTGTGTCGAAGTGCGCCCCGTTTGCTGATGTGTTGGTTGCCCTTGAGAGGCAGTACCCCTCCTATGAGACAGAGCTATCAATTCGGACCGAGATCCATAACCTGGCCATGTCGCCCAACAACCCGAAGGCCGCGCGTATCTCTGAACTACTGGCTGACTTTGAGGATCGGCTGTGGCGACTGACGCCAGGACTCTACGGCAGCCACGAGCTGCTTTTCTGGTTGGTGGCCAAGATTGCACGAGACGTGTGGGATGAGTGTTGGGCTACGGCGGAGCGCATGGCAAGAACCCTCACCTATGAGGATTTCTGTGTACTTCTCTTGGAGCTGGCGCTGGAGAAGGAGAGTGACCAGCACCTCAACGCCTACTGCCCTGGAGGAGACAACTCTGAAAACCCTAGCCGTGGGTACCATGGACTTCAACCTGGACAAGGAACTGGCCCTAACAATGCTCGCTACATGAGCAATGTCCAAGACCGATTCTGATGTGACCCCACAGATGAGAAGGGCGGCCTCGTGCATGACCCGGACTGCAACCAGCACGGGTGCCTCATAGTCCAGGGCAAGAAGCAGGAGACCAACACCGGCGGAACGGCCAAGATGCCGAACCACTACAGGTGTAACATCACCTGTGCCAAGGGTGTGGCAAGCGCAAGCACTACGAGGATGAGTCCTACCACAAGCAGCGCTTGGCAGCTAAGATGAAGAGCGACACCGACAATGGCGGTCAAGGAGGCAAAGAGAACGGTGACAAGGGCAAGGGGAAGTCCAAGGGACGACGCAAAGGCCAAGAGCAAGGCAAGGGTGGAGGACGCGGAAGGCCTGCAAAATTGAGTCAGGACAAGAACCAGGACACGTCCGGGGGACAATACCAACCTTACGCCAGGGGGGACCCATTCTGTATCCTCTCGAGGGCAGCAAAAGCCAGGGCCTACAACTCATTCCCAGACGCTGGCTCAAAAAGAACAAGGAGCTAAGCATTGTAACGAACATTTGGGCCGAGTCTAACCTCTGCAAACGCTCTCGCATCATGCGGATGGCGCGCAAGCTTGGCAAGAAGGGATTGGATGTTACCTGTTCCGCAGAGTTCTGACAGGGACGCTTTGAGGGATCTACAGATTTGGTGTTCTGGGTACGTATCCGTCTTAGGGACGGGAAAACGTGGGGCTACTGGATACTGGGGCCACTATATCGATTGTGGATAAAAAAATATTACCTTTCGGGGACCTGAAGAACATCATGCCTACCACTGCCATTAGCATGGGGCAGGGCCACGCGAGGCACAGTTGTCGGGACTGCGAGGTCGACGCGCCTCTGGGATTTGGGAGTATTGCCCACCGGTCCTATGTGATGGATACCGAACCTTTGAATTCGTTCTGGGCACCGAGTTCTTCCCCAATCATCCCCGGATTCTATCCTTAACGCTGCAAGCGCCCTATGTCTCTCATGTTGACCGTGGTGACAGACGGGAGTCTGTACCACTGGAGCAGTCTGAGCACACGTCAAGCTACCTGGGGGTATGCAACAGGGAGTCCTCTGCCATGCTGGAAGGCTCCAAAACGGAGGACTATCAGCTCCTTCGGGAGGTTGTAGACCAAGGTCCAAGGGAGTTGGGATACTCCGGGGAAGACCTCAACGTGGAGTTGGTCGCCAGTGACAAGCAGCACGTCCTCGACCTCTGCTCCAGCAAAGGGCAAAGTTGCTGCTACAAATTTTACTGGCCCTCTTTCAGGATGGCCTACAGGAAACCCAGGTCCAGTGAACTTGGGAAGATCCTGACCAAGGTGGCCATGGAAGGTTCCCGTATGTTCCTGTGTTCCCCTGACCAGGGAGTCCATGGGGGAACTGAGTACTGTCGTAGTGTATGGGAGAAGCTGACGATGACCTCCACCCAGCTGCCCGACGACGCATCCCACGTGCTTCTCGGCAGGAAGACGCCTATCCGGAAACCAGAGCCGGGAAGTATGCTAAGCGTCGTTGTCGGAAGCCCGGCCCCAGTATCGTGGGAAGATCTGAATTCTGCTCTGGTGCAGGAAATGAAACGTGACCGCAGGGGCTACACCCTCGATGTCCTGAAGGACCAACTCCGGCCTCGAGACGCGGTGGACGCTACTCCTGGGGGGGACGAGTACGTTGGGTTGGACGCTGTTGCCCCCAACACCCCCTGCCATGTACCTAATCCTAATGTAGTCTGAGAGTGTGGGTCATCTGAGCTACCCAGCGCAATACATACCATGACGCTTTCTTCGTTCAGACTTGCGTGGAGGAAGTCGAGAAAGCCGAGTACGCAACCCCACTGAAGCCCCTATTCCCCATGAGGGGGGAGGAGCCATTGGACAAGGGGTGGGACCCCGGATCCAGGCTTAGGGATTCTGTGGACTCCAAGAGGGGAGCTGTGGCAAAAAGGCTATGTTACGCTAGTGCCGCCTGCAGCTCCTGGCCATTGAAGCAAGGATCTATAGGAGATTTTTCCCAGCTGAAGGAGGACCTGGAACACAAGATAACCACCTGGCAACGAGAGGTGGACTTGAAGCTCACAAAGAGCGTGTGGGGTGCCCATTTCAGGACCCCTGGAGAAGATGAACTCTCCGAGGAATGCGTATGCGAACCCCCTCCAGCGTGCCTATGCTGCAACTGACGACCAGAGACGGTGGAGCCAGACCTACTGTATGCCTATCAAGGGCTGAGGGCCCCGCTAAGGACGCTGAGCCAGTTGAGGACGACCTCCCTGCTTCTACACACCAAGGGGCAAGCAACCCAAGCTGTGACGAGGACCTCTAGAACAAGATTAACCCTTGGATCCGAGGGTACAGAAGCTGGTCAGGACTTACCTGGAGGTGTTCGGAGAACTACCCCCTCCAGCCACGTGTGATAAGCTGGTCCGGATAGACTTCAAGCTGAAACTTGAGTGCGTTGGTCACAAAATACGTCAGAGGCCCTACCCGGCTCCTAGAGAGCAGGGTGATGAGATCGAGCGAAAGATACAAGAGTGTATCCATGCTGGCCTGGTCCTGGAGTACAATGATGGGGGCTACGCCTAAATTTGCTGCTTCTGTTTCCTGGTCGCTAAGCCTGGGTCTACAGCCAAACGGCTGGTGATGGACTATGGAGAGTGGAACAAGAAGATCTTGAACCACTCGCTGTGCATTCCCAACATGGAGGCAACCCTAGAGATGATAGCATCCTGCAGCTACAAGACCAAGATGGACAAGGGAAGTTGATTCTGGCAGGTGGACTTGACGCCCAATGCCCACGAGCTACTGGCATTCGATACCCCTCAGGGGAGGGAGTTCAAGTGGAAGATCATGCACTTTGGCGTGACCAACGCACCCGCTCTTTTGCAAGAGCTGATGAACAAGATCCTGTCCATTCTACGTCAAAGACCTCTGGTGCAAGTCCTCATATCCTGGGGTGCCCAGCTGAAAGCACACAGCAACGATGTGTGCCTGCAAACACACACCCAGGAGGATCACTGACATCACTTAGGGGGCTCCCCCGTGTGGCACCATTGCGGACCTGGACAGGGAAGCCATGCCACCTCAGCCTGCCTGACCGCCACAACGGAGGGAGACGGGCTCCCTGAACCAGGTTGACCTACGAGAGGTTTGCGAAATCATCAAAGACACGCATTCACACGACATGCTGAGTGCCCTTCAACAACACTTCCAGGGCATTTACCAGTAAAGGCGCCTTGCCGTGATTTCCCTGCCAGACGGCGCCGCCCCCATCTACTTGACGCAGCTTGGGGTACTCCTCGCCCCGGGGCAGAGACCCCCAGATGACATCTTCGACACATGGATCTGGTGGTTCAGCCTCCACCAGCCCGACCAGGGACGGCTGTGGGTCCCGCACCTTAGCTGGGCACGCACCCTTGTTGACCCGCAAACCGAGCGCCGCCCCGCGCCAACCGCGGGGGCCCAAGACAGAGCAGCCCCACAGCTGAACTGGAAGACCCTCAACATCCCGCCACACACTAACTTAGTGGAATCAGATCAGAGAATGGCCCCAGAGAGGAGATTCAACCTCAGAGAACTTGTTGACAGATATATGACAGCACCAGAGAGGCAGCAAGCAGGTCCCACGGACCCGCAACACCCTTAGGACCGTCCTCCCGGTCATGCAGGAGGCCGGCCACTATTACCACGTGAGGATGGCTCCACGGCCAGAGGAGCAGTGCTAGGACCTGGAAGCTGTTGAATCCATGATCCTCCGAGAGGGGCCCCTGCTGGCCAGGATTACCACCCTGTCCTGGAACCAGCACGGCCCCCTGACATCCCTTGTGTCCGGGCAAGCCGGCACCTGGCACCCGGGGCCCTGTCACCAACCACCTACGACCAAACGCAAGCCTGAGCAACATATGCAGCCCTTGTGAGCGAGACCTTCAGCACACTCTGCAGCGCCCTGGTCTGACTCGCCGGCCCCCGACGAACATAGCGGAAGGCAGCCACAGAGACAAACGCAAACGCCCCTGGACCCGTTCGCCTGGGGATAATCGTGGCCAACAAGGCACAAGTTAACAGACCCAGGCCATATCATCGACATTTGGGGGCATCAAAACCGCGACACACATTGTCCAGCCGACAGGAACCCCACCAGCGTGCCCCCCCCCCTGCTGTAACCTCGAATGAAACAGAGAACCTCGAACGAGAGCATCTACGACACCTGCGGATACATTAACCAGGGCCCACCACTGACCTTCTCACTACTTCCTGTCCCCGGGCCACGAGCAGCGACTCCACGTCCCTGGCTGGCAGCCAGCCATCGGCGGGGCGGACCAGCCACCACACCAACAGATGGGTACGGCCCTCCGATCAACAGCCAGCCAGGCGCACCACATATACCAGCCACATGTGTTGGCCCACAGGACGGGCCGCAGAGTTCCACCCTGGCAGCTGCATGACCCTGACAGACAATGCTAAGCCGGATGCAGCGCGCCGGACTTCCGGTAGGCACTGCCATTGGCGCAACCGGCCCCGGGAAACATTAATGGTAAAGCCAGAGAACTGATGAACGCTACCATTGGGGACACCCCACAGAGCACGTACCGTAGCATAAACCAGGAAACAGCGCACTAAACCAGCGGGGAGAGGTTTACCCAAGGGCAGATCACACCCGGAATCCCCAACACCCCGGAAACAGCGCCAGACGGGCATGTCGGGGAAACCAACGGGGGTCACTGTTTTTGTCATTACCAGTACATCCCGTACCAGTACACCCCCCTGCTGACCTGAAGGCGCCCGTAGGGGAGGGCACAGCACGAGTCACGCAGGTACATACAAACGATGGACGCCGGGACACCAGACGCCAGGCACCACGCAGCGGCGGCTGCCTGCTCGCATTGGGAGCACGAGCCCTAGGCAGGCGACAAGCCGGGGAGGCGTCACCACCGGCAGACCGGTACATAGCGCATGAGCAGATAGGCCTGAAGGAAGAGCATAACAGAACACGAAAGTGAATGGAGCGAGAGATGTTTTTGCATGTGGAAGGGACCGAGAGCCAGGGACTGTAAACCCCATTTTGGACGTCGAAAAACTCACGGATCGAACACAGGCACAACACATGGACGCAAAGAGTGGAGCCGAGCATCAAAGCAGTACGCCCACCCGTGGAGGGGAACCCGGCACCAGCACAGCACACCGGGGCATGCCAGCCAGCCAAACACCAGCACACCATGACACACCAAAGCGGTGGGTGCCAACAATGGCACAGCACACCCAATCATGCAGAGGGACCCAGCGCCAGCACAGCACGCCAAAACCATGCTGGCGGATGAAGCACCAGCACAACACGCCCAACCATAGACGGTGGGCCCCAGCACCAGAACCACACAGCCGCCCATGGTGAGGGGCCTAGCACCAACACAGCCCACCTGACAACGGAGAGGGGCCAAGAACCGGCAAGGCAACCCCGACCAGGGAGGCGAGACCTACAGCAGCATACCACGGCCGCCAAAAGCAGCAGGCAGAGCACCAGCGCACCATGCCCGATCACGGCGGCAGGTCAGCGACCGCAACTGCCAATCCTGGCCTGCCGCAAACGGCACAACCTACCCAAACAGACGATTGCGGCGGAAAACACCAAACACCCGGACGAGCGGACCACCAAGAAACAAGGACGACGGCAAGCCAGCAAAAATAGCCAACCATGGTCCCCGCAACCCAAAGACACAAAGGACAGGTGAATCACAGCAGAATTCGCCTAACGCGAAGCAAGCCGTTAGAAAGGCGCCACACAAAACCCCTATGCACCAAGCCAAGCATATGCAAACCACAAAGTAACCCCCAACACGCAAATGGCGTGTGGCTAAGACAACAACCAACCAGTATGACGCTTGCGGCACATCCCGGTTGCAACACAAGGCACCCCATGCCCAACAAGGCCGGCCACAAAACGACCTAAACAACCACAAATCAACACCATCGGCTGCGCACAAGGGAGCCTCGGTACTGTGGACCCAACTCACAACACGTTGTGCGCACGGCAGCTGAGCACAACAAGCAACCCAACCCCACGGGACACCAAGGCACAAGGAACCAACGCCTAAACAATCCGTTTGCACGACAACCACCGAAACAAAATCGGATTGCACGAGTGCTGTCTGCAGCACAAAGGTACGGACTGCAAACACATCGACCATGACATGGCTCACACAGCCACACACCAACAAAACCGCTGCAGAAACAATGACCCGACCATAAACAGACCACACGTAAGCTGGCCAGCATCCAACCAGCCAGGCATGCACGGGTCGAAACCCGAACGCCGTCCAACAGGTGGGCAAAAGCATGGTGCCCCACGCCCGCTGACAACCATGCCGACAAACACAAGACAACACTGCAAGTTTTGCAAATCTGTAACTGGCCAACGAACATTCATGCATTACAGCAAACCATAGGTCCCTCGGGAGAGCGCACGCTCAACCTAGTCAGGAGGCAAGAGCACGCGACAAGCCATGCAAGACCCGTAGCACGTGTTTCTTCCAGCCATCCCATGCCTACTGAAAACCAACCCGGGAGGGGGTGAGCAGGACAAGCTTCGGCCCCTGGACTCCAGAATCCTGAGGTTAATGAGGAGGTGGGATGGGACCCTCCCTCACGTATCATTTGCCCAGGGGAGGGGGTTGTGATACTTGGGTCGAAAATTGATTACCTCTCCGGGGAGAATCCGCTGGAGGCTACTGCTCGCGGCGACTGAGCCCTTCCCCCACTTGGGGGCCACCGCTTTGTGGTGAAGCGGTTTTCGGGCCCCTATGGCCCATAAGGTGAATGTCCGACCTTCCCCGTCATCTACAGCTATGCTGCGCCCTGGTTGTGGGAATATGTTCTGTCGAGAGCTTTGCAAACCAGCATGGGACCGATCCCGTCCCTAACCTTCTTAATCGATTACATCGATCTCGAATTTTTTCAATTTCAATGTGATTGTCAAATCTTGCGAGAAATCAATTAAAATCAATTATTCTGCCCCAATTTTTCACCGCCCTGAAATTTGCCCCCTGTCGTGTGCTGCGCGCGGTTAGGCACCGACTTTCCGTGGTGAGTTTTGTTTTGACTTTTTCTCCTGTACCCGTGAGTTTGCAAAGGAAATTAAGTGCTGGATCTCTAGGGGTTTTCATGTACTTTCATTTGGTATACTCACCAGAATGTTTTCCCGTTGCGTCTGGGAGAAACTCGACGCGCAAGCTTTTCCGTCAAGCGATCGAACTCATGGTTACCATAGACCATGAGTATTATCAGAACCCTACATCTTCCCCCTTTGTCTTCTCTTTCTACCCCTTTCACGTGGGCATGTCGCTTCCATTGGGAGGACGGCTTAGAAGGGGGCTTTGCGACACCTATGGGTGCACAAAACGGAAGTTTTTATCGTGCGCAAATGCAAACTCTCTGTACATGTCAGCTACAAGGTAAAAAAACGTAACACAATGCTCACAAGACCTAAGGTTGGAGGTCATTTTGAATTTTGGAGCTGTCTCAACGATGCTCCACACAATCCAATGCGTACCTAAGAAATTATCATTTGAAAAAACGACTTTTCCTCTAAAATGTTGCCAAAATGGCTGTGGCGCCAAGGCTCGTTCCTGAAGCCAACGACCAGTTGAGCCTCAAATCAAAGCAATATGTAAGGTGGAGACAACGACAAACATTTTGCATAGCTTATGTCATTGCTCCAAGCTTGTCCACTATTAGATATATTATTGCGTCGGAGGACGCGCGCCATTTCTGCTTTCTGCACACGTGCCCACATGCATGCATGATTGACCTGGGATCCAAGGGAGGACTTGACCCATAGTAAGCATGTTTGTAATCACTTACTATGGGTCATTCATTTTCGCCATATGCCATGTTATACGGGCTTTGGTGTCCCATAGATATATATGTTCCACAATCAGCATTTTAGCCATTTTTTCTACTTTTTGTGTGCTCCAGGGGTCCAACTGTCAAAAATGGTTTCCTCGTGCTTCGGACCCAAATCATCGTTGATAAAGAGACCTAACGCTCCGGGCTGCTTCCTTGCAAAAGCTTAAGTCAATCTCTCATGGGAACTGGAGATACAGTTTTGGCAGTAGATACTTTTGGGACGACTAACCCTCTTTTGGGCCAGAATGGCCCCAAACTCAATATCCCCCTTATTTTTAGCCCAGAGGTTGTGTGTGCCCAATATCCAAGGTCACGGGCGATTTCAGAAGGGTAAAAGAACCCTCTTCGAATAGGCTATGTCCCCATGTATCCTCGCCTTGGGTTTGCGGAACAATTGGGTGACCCAATATGCGGTATGTTGCGGTTTCCCATTTTTAGTGTACCAGTTTCCGCTAAAGGGGAAAACAGCTAGAGCCGACGTCGAGGGTTGACTGGGCGCATATATTGGGACCTAGGTCCCATGTGTCTATGGTCTTTTTGGTTACATTCTTGCTCCCCATGGCCATGGAGATATGGGATCGTGAGTGTAGGCGGTTTCGGGCAATATTTCGCTCTTTTTGCCATTTTAGGCCAGGTTGGGAACACCATATCTCCATGGCGCAAGGGACCTAGCCACGAGGGAAGTGCAGTTCTTGCAGCAAATGACTGAGGGACAATCGTGTTACGTTTTGGTATTTGGTGCTCCAACCTAGCTGGAGTTATGCAACTTACAGTGCATGCCACGTGGCCCAACTTTGCATTTCTTGCTCTTTTCCTGCCCCGTCATGTGACCATTCCATAGGGGAACAGTAAGCAGCCAGCATGACAGCAAGCAAACGCCGATGCACGGGACAAAAAGGAAATATCAAGGCCCGTGATTCAGGGCTTCACGTGACGGGATTGCCACGAAAGTCAACCCTGGCTGGCCGCCCACTTTGCCAATTTTGGCAGCCTGACCCCACGTGGCGACCCACCAGAGCCCGGATGCCTGTCAATCTTGGGGAACCAAGGTGCATAGGGCCTTTAAAGAGTTTGTACCCGAAGGACACCGGGTTGGCGGCTCCACCCCTGCCCTTGTGCGGCCCGGCCGAGAGGTCAATCTTTAACATTTTTTGAGCCAAAGTCAGGATGGGCTGGAACCGCCCATTTTGAGCGCCAAACTCTTAGCAGATATTGGTGGGCCGACATCTCCGGCTCATAGAGGAGTTGAGATGTGTTTTCGGAGGAGTATGAGCAACCACCATTGGATGGCCTTGGAGCTTTTTGGCTCCCACGAACTTGCACCTGGCTGGCTTTGACGCTCCTCCCTTAGCAGGGCTCTAGGGTGAGTTCTTGGCAGGTCTGTGGGTTGTGTTTGAACCCCCGTACCTGTGTGCCACTTTAGAGGTCGGACCCAGGGTTGGAATATGGTTTGGGACTGAGTGTCTATTGCCCTGAGGCATCTTTACCCTAGCGCATGGCTTAAGCCACCTGTGTATATACCCTGATGTGTTTGTGTACATACTTTTGTTTTGTTTCAAAGTGGCAAGGATCCTAGAACGCTTTGTTCTATCAGGATGCCTGCTTGCTTGCATGGTAGCCGCAGCGTGCCCCCTGGACGGGTCCCCCACAGGAATGCGTCAAAAGCGTTCTACCGCAGCTGAGGTAACGAGTCCCTGCGTGCCACTCGGGGCCTTCGAGGGGACCAACGAGTATCCCGACCCCGAGAACCTCAAGTCCATCGCGGAGTGCCGAGGTGGACAGTAACGTCCACGAGTCCCTGCAGCACACACATCATCAGTAGGAGGACTCTGACATCAACGAGTCCTTGGAGCTTCCGCATCAACTGCCACATCCAAGTCCCATGGCCTGCCCCAGGAACGTGCGTCTCGAGCCCAGCCTGGTCATCATCTGTAGCCTCATGACAGGGCTCGCGAGACACCGGGAGTACCGCAACTCCCGGGCTGAGGGAGGCCCTGCCCCTGAGTACGTGGAGATCCGCGGGGAGATCAACCCTCATTGTGAGATCGAACCAGAGCTCCGGGCCCTGGGCTACGCGTACCAGTGGCTGCAGAAGCGGTGGCGTGTTTGGTGTGACCGCCGATACGTCCCCGCCTTGAGCCCAGACCTCCACGAGGAGGACCAGCCAGCTGAAAAGCCGAGCACCCCCATCCCGGCCAAACGCGGCCACCGCCCCAGAGCCGCCAACCTGGGCGATTTCATGGGAGTCGCCCGAAGATCCAAGGCCAAGCCCCGTCCGCTGCCCCTGAAGCGCTCAGGCGCGAGCAGCAACGTGGAGCTGTCCCACAGGGGAGGGCCCTCTGCCAGCAGCAGCAGTGTGGCCCCCCAATGAGGTGAGGTGGCCCGCGCTTGCGGTCGCATCTGCGTTGTGCCCTGCAACCTCCAGGTTGCCTGAGACCGGGCCCCGCAGCAGAATGCTCCCGTGGACGGAGCCGTCCTCATCGTTCAGGGGAAAGGCGCCCACTGAAAGTACGGCATGGCGATGCACGCCTCGGCTGTTGTGGCTACTTCAGCCGCAGTCACGGCTGCAGCCCCGCGGGAAGCGGCGACTGGCCGTAGGAGGCCTGGGGCGGAGGCAGCTGGGTGGGAAGCGGCGGCTGCTCGCAACGCCCGTGCCGCCCTGGAGGCCATCGCCAGGAAGGAGGGGGAAGTTAGGGCATTTCAGGAAGCCCTAGTCGAAGGGAGGGCACGCAAGAAGGCGGAGGAAAGGGCCCAGACAGACGCCGCAAACGTAGGATGCCTTG
Source organism: Eutreptiella sp. 'Long Island Sound 2002' (assembly GCA_964036045.1). Classification (NCBI taxonomy): domain Eukaryota; phylum Euglenozoa; class Euglenophyceae; order Eutreptiales; family Eutreptiaceae; genus Eutreptiella; species Eutreptiella sp. 'Long Island Sound 2002'. Next base: position 62,962,270 of record OZ038380.1, on the reverse strand, counting down.
AAGGCTGGGCGATGGAAGGGTGCCAACGAGAAGGCCAGGACCGAGGCGGATATCAGAGCCCTGGAAGCGGAGGAGGCCCGGCTCCAGCAGGAGCGTGAGAAGGAGGCTGCGCGTGCCGACAAGGAAGCCGAGTGGCGTGCCGCTGAGGTCACCACCGCGGCCATTTAGGAGGCCGAGAGAAAGATCAAGTGCGAAACACCCCCAGGAGGGTCCAGGGTGGACACCCTTTGAAGGCCCTTCGAAGGGGACTCCGCCTTCAGGATGAAGATCTACCTGGATGCCGAGGACTGTCGGAGCAGCGAGGGCAGCGGCTGTGCCACCTGTTACCGCGGCTACGGCAAGGGGAAGACCCCCAAAAGGGCACGGAGGCCTGCCGAGAAGCACCCCCACGAATCCGACGTCTTTGTCACCTGCTGTAATCGGGATGGACAAGACCGCGGGCATGGCCGAGAGAACACAAGCTGCATGGTGGGAGTGGCCGGAGCCGGCGGCAGAGGAGGCAATGACACCCCTCCTGGTTCGGATGGAGAGGGCCCCCCACCTTCCTACTGCAGCAGGGAGAGTACGCCGTGCCGATCCCCGCCATGATTGAGAGTGCGATAAGGAGCCATGGATACCAACGATGACATGGAACTTTGTCCAGAGGCCAACTCAGCCTGCATCGGGCATGGAACCCCGCAAGAAGGACCACCGGATGGTGGACCGCCTGGAGGACCTCCAGCCAGAGGACCACCAGGAGGCGCGCCAGGAGGAGGTCCACCCAGAGAACCACCAGGGGGAAGACCACCAGGTGGAGGACCACCTGGCAGACCACCAGGCGGTGACCCCCGAGACAAACCACCGGGAGGGGACATTTCCGAGAGTACTTGGAGTTGGTTCATGTACCTCAAGAGGAAGATCGGGAACTTGGAGCGCAAGGCGCAGATCAACAGGATGGAGATCAACAGGAGTGCTGCCGCTGCCACCAAGGCCCAAAAGGAGCTGGACCTTGTCAACTACCAGGGTGAGAAGTTGAGCAGCGTAATCACCTAGTTGCAGAGGAGGCTGGATAGGTTGGAGGACCTTTGCAGGCACTGAGGCAGCCGACCATCCCCTCTGGAGTCCTTCCCCGACAACAGTCGGGGACCCAGGCAGGCCCCGTGGCTTTGGCAGAGCCCCTCAGAGTGACCACGTGCCCTCCAAGTGTGGCAGCGCCCAGCAGAGCGATCCCACGCCCCCCCCGGTGCAGCAGGGATGAGGAGCAGGACAAGTGGCTCAGTTCAGAATACCATATACGCCGAAACCCACTCCGCACCCCCGTTCACTGCAACGGCCCGAGGCATGCCCCGGAACAAGCCCCACCGGTGTATGGCCGGTACGGAGCACTGCCGGATAAGGTCCCCGGGGAGGACATGGAGTGGGACATTGAGGGACCCGATGGAGACCCGATGGAGAACTACGGGATCGTGCCGCCCTCGGAGTCGCAAGCCGGAGCCGCCAGCACCGCGAGTAGGAGGAGTACATGGAAGGTGAACACCGAGGTGTGCTGCAAGAAGCGTGCGCCAAGGAGCCGCGGCGCAGCCGTGTGGACATTTAGGAGGTCATGGACATGGCAGCCGTGAGAACCCGCAGGGGACGCCGGTGGGATCCTCCTGTCGACCTTGCGGCCGGCGTTCATGGTCTCCAAGGCCGCGGACGCCGCTGTTTGAGGAGACCTGAACGACATCAGGCCCCCCATGTACAATGGGAACCCCCTCAATCTCGACCGCTTCCTCAAGAAGCAGGACAATGGGGCATGACCGTCAATGAAACCATGCATCCCGCCGCGGCGAAGAAACATGTCTTCAAACGGTACCAATGGCGCCTGCCGGAGGTTCTCCAAGAGCTGTACTTTGTGGTAGCCAAGGACGAGAAGATCACAACTCTGGGGGAGGCCAAGGAGTGGATCAACAAGCAGGAGCAGGTGGACGCCCTGCGAATCGCCGCCAAGAGTTCGAGAGCCATCAAGCTGCAGCATGATGGCCGCGAGATCCGCCTGCTGGACCCGCGGGACTTCCGAGGACAATACGTCATGTTCCGCCGGATAATGGAGGACTGGAATGAGGCTGATCAGCAGGCTCGCCTCCTCAACCTCCTCCCGGACGCCTGGGTAAAGGAGGCCACGAACAACAACAGCGCCAAGATTATGCTCAAGAAGGAGCACCACACGCGGGTGGTGAATTGGACAAAAGCCAACATGGCCCGAGACTTCAAGAGGCAGTCCCTGCGGAACGCCCTCCTCATTAACTTCTCAGGGGATCGCGAGAAAGCAAAGATCTGGCGCGTGGATGAGTGTGAGGTGGACAGCCAGAACATCCGTCTGGAGGCCATCCAGGCGATGATGAGGTGCGACGACGAGCTGGCATGAGTAGGAGAGCAAGTGCTCAAGGAGTACCAGAACCCCGCCCGCAAAGGCGGGCTGCAAGGAGATGAACGCCGCGTCCACCAAGTGTGTGCACGGTCTGACCGGGAAGCTGTCATGGACCCAGCGGGAGCCGAAGGCGGCGAAACTACCAAAAATGATGACGACGAGGGTGAACCAGCTGAAACCGCCGCCTGTGCCTTTGGGGCCAACAACCTGCACAAGGGAAGCAACCTGGGAACCTAAAAGCCCCTTCAGCAGGGTTGTAAGAAGACGGAGAAGCAGGAGCCCCGCCTAGTTGACAATCGCCCACTGTCCTTTGGGGGGTTCATCCGAGCTCACTCTCACGGCTGCATTGTCTGCTACGGGCCGAACGGCCCCTGCCAACACGATCACCTGACGTGCCCGACCCACAAGGCCGATAGGGAGGCATACAAGAAGGCGCACGGGTCCAACAAGAGTGAGTCCGCCCACGTCCGTCAATACCACGCCATTCACGTCAGGAATCATCGATTCCCCAAGACATCTACCCAACGGAAGGCCGCGAACAACACTGGAGAGGAAAGACAGTCCCAATGGCTGGATGAGGGCGAGTGCCAGAGGAATGACCGCCCTAGGCGGATCCACATGTCCGACCAAGGTTCCGGGTGAAAGCACTAGCCCTTCCACCCAGTCATCCTTCAGGACCAAGAATGTATTCAACGTACTACAAGCTCTTTCCGAGAGTATCGGAGGATCAGGGAAACTGCAGCTGGACGCCGCAGATGGGGTGTCAGAGCCCATTACCCACGACCTGCGCCAGTCGCTGGTTGAGCTTTTGGAAAGGCCGGAGATTCTCAGCTCGCATGCCGTGCGCCGGGCTGGCCGCAAGCGGCAGCTTCACCTGAAGATACAAGCCATATGCGGAGAAGTGGAAAGGGTCTTCAATGTGTTGGGTGACACAGGCGCCCCGGTCAGGCTGGTTAAGGTTGGCGCACTTCTGTCAGAGTGTGTTACTACTTGTCGGAGACCCATCAAGCTGAAGGTGGCCAGTGGCCAGTACATGGTGGGAGGTACGAAGGAACCCCAAATTGCCCTGCATTCTCTGAACCATCGTCAACTGAGCCGCCAGGACATCGGCAAACAAATCCGCCTCAAGGGAAAGTTCTACGAGGCCAAGATGGACTGGGACATGATCGTCGGGTACGACCTTATAATGGTGACCGACTCTGGCGTTCTCCCTGCTCAGGTCTCTATAAGCCTGTACCAGGACGACCAACTCTCATGGCTATTGTAACCCGAACACCACGTGGAGTGCCAATGCATCCAGCCTGAGCGCCATCACCTCAAAGTGGCCTCACCGGGGACCGAGCCCGTAAGCCCTCGATACCAGGAGTACGGCGTCAAATCAGAAGTGGCAAACCGAGCGGCCACTGATTTGCGAGCATCCAATCTGGCCCTTGATGCATTCTCCTCAGCAACCTCCGCCCATCTTCGGGTGCGTAACAAGTACTGGAGCGCGCAGGAATCTGCATGGAAGAAGCACTGATTTCCGCATCAGGGTCTGATGTTATTTCCGCATCAGGGTCTGAAAAGGATCCATTGTCGCAGAGTGCACATACCAAGCGCGATTGCGAAGATCCTCAAGGAGCGTTCCAAGGTAGTGCTGGTTGTCCGTATCGGGTATACCGAGGGGGAATGTACCCGGGATTGGGTGGTCTCGCCGACCAACATGACCTTGAACATGGTTCTCCTACAGGCTGGAGAGAATGTCTATCAGGAAGCTAAAGGACAGCCCATGACGGTCCAGAGCCGGCCAACGAAATCCCATTATAGGGAGTTGGGCCGCGAACAGGCTGATGCCACGGACTTCGTGTGTGTCAACCGCATGAAAGCAGAGACTTGGAGGGAATGCTTCGCGGTTTCCCCCGTTGACATTGGTGAATCCGAGGACCAGCGAGAGGGGAAAGGCCGGGACAAAGCCTGATGGGAAGTGGACGCCATCGTCTCTGGTTCCTTCGACAAGAATACCTTTGTAAGGAGGGTAGTTGTCCACATGTCTAGCCACAAGGAGCCAATTTGCGGGAACCCATCCAGCTACGGTGATTTGTTCCGCGGCAAGTCCCAAGATGGGCCAAAAGGCCACTTGGGGAGACCCCCACAGCCGAAGCTGAGTGGGAGTGAGTTCTCACAGATGAGCTCAGTGGTCCAGGTGACTGGCAAAGCCAAGGCGGAGTCCGATGAGTGCTCCAAGATCCGATCATTGAGGGCCAGGCTGAAGCAGAAGTATGGGGGCACCTTCTTCAGTGGAAAGCCTGTGTTCCCACCGCCCGTGCGTGGACCGTATGGGGAGCCCAAGATACTACTGAAGCCAGACCCCCGTTGTGTATCGGCACCGGGAGTTCGGCCTCAGGGGCGAGAGGACAGAGGCCATGGAGAAGATCCTCAGGCAGTTCATTGACAGAGGCAGGCTTGAGCTCTGTCACTCCGAGTGGGCCTCCCCCTGCTTCGTCTTACGCAAGAAAATTGCCGTGGAGTGGCGGCTCGTAGTTGAATACTACAGCCTAAACACCCAAACGCAGCATGACAGCTATAGGCTGCCCCCCATTGAGGAGATGCTGCAAAAGCGTTTCCGGCAGAGGATCCGGTCGGTGATCGACCTGAAACATGCCTCTCGCCCAAGAATTTCGTGCCTGCACAGCCATGAGCACCCCACTTGGACCCCCCCCAGTGGAAGATGATGCCCATGGGCGTTAGCAACGGCAATCCGGCTTTCCAGAGGATGCTGGAGAACCTGCTTTAGCCGGTGCGTGACTGTGCGGACCCCTTCGTTGTTGACGTAATCATTGCTTCAGGGGAACCCAGCATGAGCCACAATGAGCTGCTGGAGGCAAATGAGAGGGACATTGCCATAGTGCTGGACCTGCTGGTTTGGTACAAACTCACGGGCAGCAGTGGGAAGGCGGCCATCGCAGTAAGCAAAGTGGTCTTTGCCGGCCACGTAGTTGGCAATGGGCAGCGGAAGCCCATATCTTGAAAGGTAGCCGCGATTGAGCACTGGGAGAAACCCAAGACGGTGTCCAATTTGAGGGAATACCCCGGGTTCTGCAACTACTACTCAGGGTATATCAAGATATATGCCGACTATGCAGCCCCAATGACAGCCATGCTCAATGGAAACCAGGGGGAGACCAGGAAGGGTTCCAAGAAGGCTCTGGTCTTGAATGATGAGTCCGACCGCTCCTTTCATGGAATGAAGCAGGCGCTGCTATCCGTAGTGGGTATGCACCTCTTGGATCCGGACCAAGGGTTCGTCTTGCGCACAGACGCCTCCAACTACGCCATCAGCGCGGTTTTGGAGCAAGTGCTGGATGATGGGAGGCACGTGACCGTGGTCTTCTGTAGCCTAGTCCTGGCGGAAGGCCATGGGCAGACATGGAGACGTTGTGAGAAGCAGGCCTATGCCATTGTTGTGGCTCTCGGGAAGTGGGCCGGGTGCATAGTTCTGCATCCCCTCAGGGTCTGCACAGACAATCAGAATCTGCAGTCGTGGCACAAGGAGCTCGTGGAAAGCGCCTCAGGACCAGCCTCCCGAACAGCTAGATGGCATGAGCCCTTGGCCAAGTTGGACCTTACGGTGGTCTAGGTTCCAGGTGAGGACAACACCCTGGCGGACTGTCTCAGCAGTTAGGCCTATCCTGTCAGCAAGGGCATGACAGAGGAGCATGGCATCAAATGCTTCGTCCTCACGGCTGCAGATGCTCCCCTCTGAAGAAGGGTGAGCAGAGCAGTCCAGGTACTCGCCCAAGATGGTGCTGAGTCCGGCAAGCACATCCTCCCCGAGTCGTGCCTCCAACATGACTGGACGGACAATTATTCCAAGTCTGAGGATCTTGAGTCCGAATACCGGTATCTGACTGACCCTGACGAAGGGCAGAAGTGGCCAAAGGCCTCACCGAGGAAGATGGCAAGCTCTACAGGAACGGTAAGTTGCTAGTACCGGAGTCCAGGGTGCTTCAGCTCTGTCAGGCTTGGGACCACAACAAGATGCACACAGGGGTTGGAAAGCAAGCCTTGGATATGCAACGCCGGTCCGGGATCGATGAGATCGGTCTCTACAATGCCATCAAGCAGGTCAAAAAGGGATGTTCGGTCTGTCAGCCCTTCAACCCTGACAATTCGAATGTCAAAGGGGAAGCCCAATGGACGCTGGTTCCTGACCAGCCCATGGAGAGCCTGGCCACGGACCAGTTTTCCATGCCCGAACTGCACATTGGAAAGGTAGTTTCGATTGTGTGGTCCTGTGTGTGGGCCGACACAGTGTCTACATTGTGGCCGGCCCGGCGCGCAAAAAAGGGTGCCTGCCCAGGAGGTCGCACTCATGATGACTTGTAAAGGGCTGACAGTCTTCAGCGCCCCCCGCCTCATTTGCAGCGACCATGGACCCCAGCACACTGTCGGCTGGTTCAAGGCTATAAGTTCCCTCATGCGGATACGGCATGCCAAGAGCGTCCCCTATCTCAGCCGGTCCAATGGCCGGGATGAAGTGGCTGGAAGGCAGCTGTATGAGAAGCTGCGCAAGATTCGTCTCACCAACACGCACCGCAATGGGTTTGAGGAGATGTGGCCAGCTTGTAGGGCCTATCATGACACCCCGACACCGGGTCGCTTGTGAGCTCACCAGATTCTCTTGGGCAGGGAAGCCGGGGATCGGGGACTTCACTTGTCTGGTGATGGCATGGCAACGGATGCCAAGGGGTTCTTCACGCGGCAGCAGACTACGGCGCAAGACATTTGCCAGCAGCTCGAGGAGGAGCATGCCTTGTGAGTCAAGACCGCCTCAAAGTCCACAGCGCACACGTTCAGGGTGGGTGACCCGTCGTAGATACTGAGACCCCGACCCATGGGCACTCACCTCACCAAAACCTTGTTGAGATCAGGAGAGGTGGTGCGCAGGATTGGTGAGGACACCAACCGCATCAAAGTCGGTCCGGGACAGTTCATGGAGCAACATGAAAGTCAACTCCGTGCCCGTGAGCCTGACGTCCGTGGCAAACATGTGTACCTGGACTACACAGCCCATGAGGCCAACTCGGACAACGACTTTGCTGAGGAGGACAACTATACCATCGAGAAGAAGCTAGCCCAGCGTCCGAACGCCTCAGCGCCTGGAGGACTAGAGTTCAAGGTGCGCTGGCGAGGCTATGGGCCGTCCTATGACACCCTGGGAGCCCGTCTCTTCTCTTGTGCCGCGGATCAACACTTTCCCTATGGAGTATATCTGCAAGCAGTAGACAAAGCTCCAGGTCTCTCTCTTCGAAGGTCTTACCCGGGCGATTGAAGCCATGAGCGACTGATCCTCGCCCTGAGCTCTCTCCCGAGTTTGTAGATTGAGCACAAGTCTGTCAAGTTGTCAGAACGTACCTTGCTTGCTTGCTCTCTGCCAGCTCTGGTGCAATGTCATTCAGGTGGAGCAGTTGAAATGCTGCGTGAATCGAGCAGCTCCCTTATCGGGTGATTTGACACAGCCATTGCGTGTCGCTTTGACCCCTGTGTGATGCCGACCTCCCAAAGCCAAGTTCGGCGGACCTGGTTCTGCTCCCTCCGTCTCTCCTATGGTCGAGTTGTTCTGGTTGACCCCCCCCTCTGCTGAATCCGGAGGAAACAGGGTTGGACCACCTCCCGTTCTCAGGTCAGAGGCCCAAGCAGACGGCCACACCACTGCTTGCTGAATCCTGTGGAAACCAAGTGGATGGTTGGCCTACCCCTGCCGTCCCGGCCGTCACCTACCATCTGTCACTCCCTGTCCTGATGCATCCGTGGGAGACCAGGTGGGGCGACTGACCACTTCATTCTTCTGAGCTCCGGGGGCTTCGAAGCACATACGACGTTGCGGAACGGGTGCTGCCGCATTTGACACTGCGACTGTGTGTGTGGTCTGGTCCTATGGCTACTCTGGGATCCAGACTGTGGGTGAGTGGGTGTGAGTTGCTTTTCTTAGGGCATTTGTTTCCCAACTCCCCTTGCTGACGCCTTATCCTGACCAGGGCATGGTTTGGTGTACCTTGCGGAGCGTGTTTACATGCCTATTGACTTCTATGCCTGTGTCATTGCCCTGCCGTCCAGAATGCGTGTTATCCATTGCTGTCTTCTCTTACCTCATGCGTTGGCGACCTCAGAAACTCCGTATCATACTGAAGTTGCCAACTACATGTCAACACGGTCCTGCTGGACCACTACTGACTTACTGAGCTACAGATTGTCCCCATAAGGTACGTGATTCGACATACGAAGGCAACCATGCTCGCCATGTACATTGTTTTACATATGGTCAGGTTTGGACTGGTACTTAAGTACAATTTGTGCCTGTGATACCGTGTGTTCTCGACTGTGCCTGTGGTTGAGATCCTGAGGGTGCCTGGCTAAAAACCCAGTTGCCTGAAGCGAACTCCCAGCAGTCTGCCACCTTCAGTCCCATTGTGAGCGTACCAACTTGCCTCCGCAGTCAGGTCGTGACCTTCAGTGTCCTGACCTCAGTCAGTCTGCCTGGGAAACAGGTGCTTTGAGGAGTCAAGGCCTCCGCCCAGACTGCATGGGGACTCGCCCATGCGCATGGCCTTCGTTGCAGTAGGGCGAGGGGGAAGACTGCCTTGATGCCCGATCCCTTATGGAGGAGCTCGTGCGGCTTAACCACTCGGGACTCGCGTCGTGGAAATGGACATGGTGCGCCCCTGGAAGGACCCGTCGGGACTCCCCCCCAGACTGCGGCTTGGGGAAGCCTGGGCCGTACTGACAGATCTCTGTGGTGGCTCTTGATTCATGGGACCATCTCGGTTGTTGCGTGACGCCTATGTTGGCGGTGTATGCCACTGGCGTGGTGACCGTTGCAGCCAGCACCGGGTGCGCCTGGTATTGGTTAACGGGTCCTTTGGATGGCGAACAATGGCCGCCGGGACCCGGGATTTGATACTTCGTACTATACCACGTTTTACATGCATTTACCGGTTGTCCATTTTTGAGGATTTCATCCATCTTTGAAAGCTTTTCAGCACATAAGTGGGACATTGGAGTCATGTGCAGATCCCGACCCAAGTATGTGCCTGAGCATCGGAACCCCCCCCCCCGACGGTCATCCTGGGTATCCCCTGCCATGCTTGGGTGTGATCGAGCCCCCCCCATGGTTTGCGGTAAGGAGGGGGGTGAAGCGGTACCCAGGCGCCCATGGCCCATAAGGTGAATGTGTAACCTTCCCTGTCATCCACGGCTATTCCCCGTCCTGCTTGTGGGAATATGTTTTCTCCAGCGCTTTGGCAACGAAGATGGGATCAATCCCGTTCCTAACCTTCCCAATCGATTAAATCTATGTGGAACTTTGATAATTTAAATTTGATCATCCAATCTTGCCGAAAATGGATTGGAATCGATTATTCTGACCCGATTTTTGCCCCCCTGGAATTGCTTCCCACCATCTCCTGCGGGCGGCGCCGCACCGACTTTCCGTGGCGAGTTTTGTTTTGACTGTTTCCCCTGTACCTTTCAGGTTTGAAAGGAATCGAAGCGCTTCATCTGTAGGGTCTTCCATGTACTTTCATCTGGTATACTAACTAGAATTTTTCGCCGTTGCATCTGGGAGGAAATTGACGCGCCAGCTTTTTCGTCAAGCGACCAAACTCATGGTTACCATAGACCATGAGTTCGTTCGGAAGTCTATGTCTCCCCCCTTTCCCCTCTCCACATACCCCTTTCACATGGGCAAAAAGGTTCCTCTGGGGAAGGGGCTTAGAAGGGTGTTTTGGGACACATATGCGTCTCAAAAACGCAAGTTATCATCCTGCGCAAACGCTAACTTTGCGTACTTGTGAGCATGAATGTAATAAACTTAAGCCAATGCTCCAAAGACTAAAAGCCACGGGACATTTTAGATTTTGGAGCTAATTCAACGATGGCTCCACACAATGCAATGCGTACCAAAACATGGTCGTTTGAGAAGACGACTTTTCCTCTAAAATTTGGCCAGAATGGCCGTGGCGCCAAGGCTCGTTCTCAAAGCCAACGGCAAAACGAGCCTCAAAACAAGGCAATACGGAAGGTAGGTACCAGGAAATTCTTTTTGCATAGCTTCTTTGATTTTCCCAAGCTTGTCTACTATTTTATATGATGTTGCATTTTAAGCACGTGCGCCATTTCTGCTTTCTGCACACCTGGCCATATGCATGCATGATTGACCGGGGATCCAAGGGAGGACTTGAACCATAATGAGCATATTTGTAAACACTTACCAGGCGTCCTTCAATCTCGCTCTATGCCATATTATATTTACCTTGGTATCCCATGAGTATATATGTCTGCAGAATTCGAATTTTGGCCATTTGTTCCATTTTTCCTGTGCTCCAAGGGTGAAGTGCTAAAAATCATTTTCTTGTGCTCCGAGCCCGAATCATCCTTGATAAAGGGACTGAAGGCTTTTGGCTGCTTCCATGCAAAAGCCTAAAGTCCATCTCTGTTGGGAACCGGAAATAGAACGTTTGGAGTAGACACGTTTGGGACCCTCATTTGGGCCTCATTGGCCCCCAACTCAATCTCCCCCGTATTTTTAGCCCCGAGGCTGTGTGCGCTCCATATCCAAGGTCAAGGGCGATTTGGAAAAGGGATAAAGACCCCGCCTCGAATAGGCTATGTCCCCATGTATCCTCGCCTTGGGATGGGAGAGCCATGGCTGACCCAAAAAGGGGTATGTTGCTGCTTGCCGTTTTTCATGTACCATTTTTGCCCTTGGGGGAAAAATGGCTAGAGCCGACCTCGACTTTGACAGGGCGCATATATCAGGAGCTAAGTCCCATGCTTCTATAGCGACTTTCGTTATATTATTGCTCGCAATGGCCCTGAAGATAGCCATCGTGAATGTGGGCTCTTTCGGCCAGGTTTCACTGTTTCTGCCATATTGGGCCAGGTGGGGAACACCATATCTCCATGGCGCAAGGGACCTAGGCATGAAGGAAGGGGAATTCTTGTACATATGATCAAGAGTCAATCGTGCTAAGTGGTTGTAATTGCTCCCCTGCCCTAGCTGGAGTTATGCAACTTACGGTGTGTGCCACGTTGCCCAATTTTGCATTTCCTGCTGTTTTCTGCCCCGTCATGTGACCATCCCCTTGTGGAACAGTATGCAACCAGCCTGATAGCAAGCCAAACCCCCCATTCAAGGGACGAAAGGGGATATCAAGGCCCGTGAATCAGGGCTGGGCTCACCAAGAGTGCAACAAAAGCTGACCCTGGCCGGCCGCCCAAAACGGCCAATTTGGCCGAATTGGGCATCCTGACCCTACGTGGTGGCCAGGTGAAGCCCGGATGCCGGTAAATCTGGGAGAACCTAGTTGCATAGGGCCTTTGGAGAGTTTGTCTTCGAAGGACACAGGGTGGGCTGCTCCACCCCTGCCCTTGTGCGGCCCGACAGAGGGGTCAATCTTTGACGCTTTTTTAGCCAAAGTCAGGATGGGCTGAAACAGCCCATTTTCAGCCCCAAAACCCCGGGGATGTTGGCAGGGCCATATCTTCGGCTCGGAGGGGATTTGGGATGTGCTTTCAGAGGAACACTGGAAGTCACTGCTGGTAGGGCTTGGAGCCTATTGGCTCTGGCAACGTTGCCCATGGCTTGTTGATACCTCCCTCCCTTGGCAGGGTTATGGGGTCAATTCTCGGTGGGTCCGTGGGCTGTGTTTGAACCCCCGTACCTGCGTGCCACTAAGCAGCTGGGACCAAGGGTTGGGATATGTGTTGGAACTGAGGTTCCATTGCCCTAAAGCGTCCTTACCCCATTCTATGGCTCAGCCCACCTGTGTACATACATGTGTTTGTGTACATATGTTTGTTTAGTTTCAGAGTGGCAAGGATCCTAGAATGTTTCGTTCCATGAGGATACCCTTGTGAGCGCAGTGCTTGCTTGCATGTCTGCCGCAGCGTGCCCCGTGAACAGGCCCCCCACAGGAGCGTGTTACTGGGGGCAGGTGCAGTAGGGCCAAGTGTGGGTGAGCAAAAGTCCAAGGTAAGACCCCTTCGGGGGCACACCCAGTGCTAACATTACCTACCGGCGTACCTCCCCCATCTGGTACCATTGTGGACCAGGACAGGTTGGGCATGCCCCCTCCAACCTCCCCACCAACCGCAACAAAGGTATATGCGCACTGTCAATCAGACGGAACTATGGGAGGTCTACAAAATCATTCAAGGCACACACCCGCACGACATGCCGGGTGCCCTTTAACAGCACTTCCAGGGCCCCCACCCAGACAGGTGCTTTGCCGCGGCCACCCTGCCGCACGGTGCCGCCTCCGTCTACAGGAAGCAAGTCCGGATACTCCTCACCCCTGGGCTGAGCCCCCCAGACGACATCATGGACCAATGGATCTGGTGGTTCAACCTCCCAGAACCAGCCCAGGAGCGGATGTTGTTCCACAACTCAGCTGGGCGCACACTCTTGTTGCCCCACTAGCAGAACTCCGCCCCAAAGCAGTCGCAAGGGACCACACAGGCCGGCGGCACAGGTGAGCCCCAACGCCCTCAACATCCTGCCACACACTGACAGGTTGGAATGGGAACACAGAACGGCCCCGGAGAGAGGACACAACCTGAGAGAAGTGGAGACAGATATACGACAGGACGGGGGACGGGGCATGCGGCAGCCCCGGACTGCGACACCCCCAACACGGTCCTCCTCATCACGCTGGAGGCCGGCCACTATTACCACGTGAGGATCAGCCCATTGGCAGAGGAGCAGGGCTTGGACCTGGAGGTCGTCAACTCCCTAATCCCCAGAGCCACACCCCTGTCAGCTCGGCCCACCGAGCTGTCTCCGGACGAGCGTCACCCCCTGATGACCATTGTGGCGAAGCAAATTAGCACCTGGCACCAGGGACACATCCTCTACTGCCTGTAACGTTTGGGCCCACGACGTTGGTCGGACACCAGGCCGTGGACCGCGCAGTGGAGACTCCACCTGGACAGCCGGAAACAAACGAAAGCCATCCCAAACCAGGAGGTGGGGAGTCACCCCACTACATCGAACCCTGTCTTTGCTGTCCACCACATCTGGGCATTGGCGCAGTAGGTCACGCTAACCATGTACTACGATACACAAGTGACTAAGTAAGTAAGTAGGGGCGGCCGCGTCCGCAGCCTCATCTGACTTCCCCTTGATTGTTTTACGTGGTGGCTGCCACTGGTGGGAAGGAAAGCTCTCCACAATCAGGTCCTGTGGTGTCTCACTTCACGGCCAAGAACTTGAACCAGGTTCCCTATGGGCATGACCAGTGGTATGTTCCCTTCAGTCTCTGCCCTCACGGGCGGTCCTTCCGGTCTCCTGTCAAAGGATCTTCTGGCCCCCTTCCCCGCCAGCTCAGCTTTCAGGGCGCCTCCAGGGGGGCCTCTTGTGAGAAGCTGTCCCCAACAGCGCAGCATTGCTCTTGACCCCATTCCACAACTCCCCATCCCTCACGGGCTGGAGTACACCCTCGGCTCCTGGATGCACTTGGTTGTCGTCCTTCGGCGGCTGGAGGCAACCATTTCCACGTTCCCCCGGGTCCCGCTCACGCGTGAACCTACATGCACTCAGGCCTTTGACCCGGGGGCCTCAGGGTGAACCCTCACCCCTGTGGATACTTCACAGTCGTCCCTGAGTTCAGGGCCTTTCCCCTACTTCCTGTGGTCAGGCTCCCCATGGTTGGCCCCTGGTTCACCACTCCATGGTGACCAATTTACCCAATTCCACCGGGCTGTTGCATGGCGCCTGTGGCCGCCTGTTCTACCCTGCTCTACTCGGATCGCTTTGCAACCCCCTGCTCCCGTTCGCCCCATCATGGCTCTGGCCCTGACCAGCGCCCGGTTCCCCACAATCTCTTGTTGCCGCCCCTCATCCCATGTTTCTACCTCACCGGGCCGCCAGCAACCCTTTGCCACAGGCTCACTGGTTCCTCATTCTTCTGGGGACCGTTTCGATCCCCTATCCTCTCCCCTACACATAGGTTTTTAAAGGCAAAAGTGTTAGTTTATTCCGAAAACCAAGAAAAAGGCGGAGTGACTTGTTTTGGGGCTTGAATATCATGCCAAACATGGTGCGAAAGCTTTTTTGGTGCGTTGGGCACCTGCAGAATAGCGTGCGGGGGCCTTGAAAGGAGCCCCCAAGCCTAAAACATACAGATTTTGTTGCAAAATATTGGCAATTTTAGGCCATTTTTTGACACATAATGTCCTTTTTCAGGTCGAAGAGGCCCTGAAAAAGCTATTTGCTGCTTCCAATAATTTTGATTACATGTTTATTTGCGTCAGGCATCTGCAAAATAGGGTGGGGAGGGCTTGTACTGGCCATCAGAGCCCAAAGGAAAATATTTTCTTGCCCAAAAATTGGCGTTTTTAGGCCATTTATGGGCAAAGAATGGGCATTTTTAGGGGGAGCGGCCCTGAATCACCCATTTTCTAGGTTTCTAACCCTGCAACCCATGTTTTTTTTTTGTCGGGCACCTGCAAAATAGGGTGGGGGGGTGTTGAATTGACCACTCGAGCCCCCAAAACACTGTTATTGGCCCCAAAATGGCATTTTTAGGCCATTTTTGGGCAACAAATGACCATTTTTGGGCAAAAAATGGCCATTTTTCAAGGGGGGGGGGGCGCTGCATCACCCATATGCCCGTGCTCTGGCCGCCTTCTCCTGCCCTGTCCTGCGATCATCGCCCTAGGCTTCTGGCCTACCCGTGCCCCGCGTTGCCTTGTGCCTGTTCTTTTTTGTGTTCCGTCCCTCATCCCGTGTTTATACCCCACCGGACCGCCAGCAACCAAGTGGCGCGGGCCTGAAGGACTGTTTCGTGCCCCCTCAACAGATTGCTCCTATTCGTTCCCCTGTTTTCGCGCTCATCTCTTCTTTTTCCGGTCTTTCTTCCCCCTGTGCGCACCCCGTTGGCCCTTCCCCCCCCCTGACCCCCTCTGTGTGCCCTCTGCTGTACCGGGTCCTGTTGTTGTTTTTTGGCTCAGTGGTTTGGTCTTTCTTCTCGTTTTTCTTCCCTCCTCGCTGCATGCACACACCATACTGTTGCACTTGACGTCAGTTGTTGCAGCTCCTCTCCGTTCTTTTCTCTGGTCCTCCCGCCCCTGTTTGGCGTTGCCAGTGGCCGTCGCCGGCCATGCCAGCTAGGCGCCCCTCCCTTGCCTCTCCCCCTCGGTGCTCCCCGCCCCGCCCCTCCCCGTGTCGCGTGCCTCTGCCCTTCCCCCCCTTTAAATTTCCTCTCCTGCTTCGTGTGTGCCGCGCTGCTCCTCTCCGCATCATGGCTGTCTCCTTCCTGCCTACACGCGCCCCTCCGCCCGCGCCTGATCCTCCTCCTGGTAGGCTGAATTGGGCGGCCTCCCCGGGTACCCCACAGCCCTCCCCCCCATCAGCTCCCTGATGGCGGGGCGGGGCGGCTTGTACGGCTTAATGCGGGTCCTTGGCTATGACAGGAAAGGCGAGCAGCTTATGCAGCCCGTGTGAGCGAGTTTTTCAGTGCACTCCGCAGTGCCCTGGTCTGTTCCACCAACTCCCCTCAACCTCAACCGGAGGCAGCCACAGGCACCGGCGTAAAAGCCACTGTACCCCTTCACTCGAGGATGATACCGACCACCACAACAGAACAGAATCCTGACCACCATGCGAGCAGACCTTGGCCAACTCATCCCCGGTGGGGACATTACAACTACGACAGGCACCGCAAGGCCGACCCGAGCCCCGCCAGCGCCCACCCCCCAGTCTATCCACCAATGGATTCGGGAGTTGCGACTGAGAGCATCTTGGACATCTGCAAACACATTAACCAGGACCATCCAGTAACCTTCGCACTTCTTCCGGTACCCGGGGCACAAGCGGCGACTCCACACCTTTGGGCAGCTCAAGTTGCATGGTCAAAATCACACCAAATGCACCGAATCTGAACCATGCGAAAAAACATTTTTCACGGGCTCTACTTTTTGCAAACAGAATACTAGTCCAGAGAAAGTATCTTTCTCACCATTTGTGCCATTTTATGCCGTTTTTCGAACAACCAAAAACAGAAAACTTTCTATAAGTTTAGCGGAAATACATGTCTCTTTCGCGGAAATTAACCAATAAACGCATTTTGTGCTCCCCTTGTCTTTGGCATGAACATGGTCTGCAGAATTAATCACTGCAATGTCAATTTGCCTTCCTCCGGCTCACTGCATACCCGAAAAAAAGCATTATTGATCGAATTCTATGTGCTAAGGCTCACCATTGCAAACAAAAAAAACATTGAAACAGAAGCATGCAGGAGTGTATACCAGTGGAAAGCATATGCAACATGTGGTTCAAGGGCTGCCCAATGCACGAGGCCTCGCGCATAAGACAATCAACCACAAACCTCAGGCAATTGATTTTCCTTTTGGATGAAGGCTTTAGGGTTGAGTCATCTTGCGACCCAGCTCACGGTTTCATTTTTGATTCGCAGTGCCGAAATAAAGATTTGTAGGTTCTGACTTTCACGTTGTGGCACTGTGTTGCAGTCCCCATGCGCGAGGCCTGGCACAGGAAAAAGTCGGAAAAAATATTTTTTGTAGCATTCCGATGCGTTCTCATCGGATAGCGGTCAGGCATAAACATCACAGAAGCAACGATTACCTGAAATCTCATTGATTCATTGAAATTTTCCAGTAGCTGGCACCCAGGCAGGCGCAGAAACCCTTCGTGGGCTTTGTCAGCCCCTGCGCTTAGCAGACTGCTTTCTTCAGGGCATCTTCTCTCCCCAGGTCTCCAACATCATCTTGATTACTGGTGTGGTCTGCAGTACATTGTATTTTACTCGCCACACAATCAATTTTTGTGGCCCAAAAATACGCCAACAAATCCCACGCATGGTGAGGTTTGTATTTTCTTTGCACCATTTACTCTGATTGATAGTCGACAGCGGGAAGATCAATATTTTTTCAGCCAAAGCTACAAGGGTGTTCCCTGTTCAGCTCAACGTCATACCTTCAGTGGACCTTCTTCTTTTGACCACCAGGGATATTCTAGTTTTTGCTTGACACTCCCCAAAGTTTTAGCCAGGTGTCCATCATCATCCATTCTGAAGGACGAACCCTGTGCAACACCTCCAACATATGTGCTCGCTTTGTTAGGAAGGCAAGAACATTTGAACTGATTCCTTAAATCGTCAATCAGATTTGCAAGGCCAGCTTAGAGCACTGAGTGTCTGCCCGCAAACACACCCCGGGCCAACGGCCAGCCTACAGCAAGGCGGACCAGCTGCCACGTCCCAACACGGATACGGACCTCATATCCACAACCACTGAGGGGCACCACATGTACCCGCCACACGTCGCGACACACAAGACAGGCTACAGGGTTCCACCATGACGTACCCGACAGTTCTGAGCCGGACTGAGCGCACCTGACCTCAAGCAATTAACACCCTCAGCGCAACCGTTCTTGTAGAATGTTAGAGGCAAAATCTAAGGACTGGGGAAAGTTGCAATGCAATACAGCCCACACGTAACATAATCTAGTAACCAGCGCACCAAGCCAGCCAGGAGAGGGCCAACCCTGGGCGGTGCACACCCGGATACCGCTACACCCAGGGAAACGGCGACTGGTGTGCATGTCTGAGAGACCAACAGGGGTGAATATTATTGCCCATACCAGTGGATCCCATACCAGTACAGCCCCCCGCTAACCCGAAGGCGCCCGCAGTGGGAGGGCGCAGCGCGTATCACACATTGATGTACAACGTTGGACCCCGGGACACCGTACACGAGGCCCCGCCAACCAGCGGGTAGGTGCTCACCTGGGGACCCCGAGCCAACGGCAGGCGGCAACCCCCGGGGGACGTTGCCACCGACAGACCTGCACATACGGCATGAGCAGATAGTGCCGAGCGAAGAACAGGACCGTACGACAGGGTGGTGTGACAGACGGATGCTTGTGCATGTGGCAGGGATCCAAGTCCAGGGACTGTAAAGCCAATATGAGATATGGAAAAACCTCAGGGGCCTAACACAGGCACAACAAAGCTGCCCATGGAGCGGAAGCCAGCACAGACACAATACGCCCGGCTATGGAGGCAGGCCAGTCGAGCCATGGCAGAACGCAACGGACGCAAAACAAACGGTTAGGAAGGCGACCAAACCGCAGACCACACCACAGCCCCAGGCAAGCGGGCCGCATGCGGCTAAGACAACAACAGACCATCACAACGCGCCCAGCACACCCAGGTCATATCACAAGGAACTCCATGTTCAACAGGCCGACCACCAAAAGGCCCAAACAACAGCAACTCAACGCAAACAGCTGCGCATATGCCGGCCTCGGCAAGGTCAACCCAACTCGTAGCAGGTTGTCTACACGTTGGCCAGGCACAACAAGCAAACCAACACAACGGATCGGCCCTAGGCCAGCCACGGCACAACCGGCCGAACCCTAAACAGGCCATTCGCGGGTACACAAACAACATCCGTATGTGCAAGCGCGGATGACGGACAGCGGAGCCAACTGAAAACAGGCCGACCATGACGCGGTTAACCGAACCCTGCAGCGACAACACTCCTGCCGAAAAAAAAACACGTCCGCAAACAGGCCACACATAGGCCGACGAACACCAAACCAGCCAGGCGTGCAGAGGTCAAAACCAAAACAGTGTCAAGCGGATTGTGCAACAGAATGGTGCGCCACGCCCGCCGACCACTATACCAACCAACACAACAAAACACAACAAATCTGCCATTACGCAAGCAACCAACCAACGTCAACAAACTAGAACAAACCCCCCGGCCCTCCGGGAGAGCGCAAGCTCAACTGAGTCAGCAGGCATGGGCACGCGATGCGGCATGCAACACCCGTAGCGCGTGCTTCTTTAAGTCGTCTCACGCCTACTGAAAACCAACGCAGGTGGGGGTCAGTTAGGTACGTAGTTCTTGTTGGGACACAGGGTGCCCCGGAAGGGGTCTTACGAAGGGGCTTTCACTGACCCACCAACGGCCGTACTTCACGTGCCCCCACAAAGCGGCTTCTCCATGTGGGGAACCGGCGCTGTCGCCCCGAGCAGTACCCTACAGCGGGTTCTGCACAGAGAGGTAACCCATGTTAGACCGAGGTCTCGCATTCCTCTCCTTTGGGCGGATGATACGTTGGAGTGGGTATCATCACACCTCCTCATCAACCTCCGGATTCCGGGGCCCAGGGGCAAGGGGTCGGGCCAGAGGCCTTGTCCTGCAAGCAACCCCACCGTGCTTGGCTTTCAGAAAGCTTGAGAAGACTTCAAGAAGCAAGTGCTAGAGAACTCGCTTGCCGTGTCGCCTGCTCACACCTCCTGACTCCGTCGCGCTTGCGCTCACCCAGGGGGCAGGGGCCTCCCAGTAGTTCGTTGCCGTTGGTTGGTGGGTTGCAGTGTCCTGTTGTGTCCGTGGGCATGCTTGTCGGCGGTGGTGGTAAATCATGGTGCATCCCACCTGCGGGATGCGGTTTCCGTTTCCGGCCTTGCATGCTTGGCTGGTTTGGCGCTCACAGGCCTGCGTGTGGTCTGTATTTGGTCCGATCGTGGTTTCTGCAGCAGTTTAATTGGTGCATGGTTGTGTTAGCCGCCTGAGGTTTGGAACCTAGTAGTTTTGAAAATAACCGGTTTGAAATGATTATTTTCACAAAAAGAAACCACGTGTGCCGATTAATAGTTTTCAAAGTAACCGGTTTTTCCAATTGTTTGCCCTTTACTACTCAAAATCTTGCCATTGGCAGAAGAAAGCCCATACAAGTTGGAGCACCATGATCAAAAGTACGTGAAAAGTTGTAAGTCACCATCGGCCATCGTTGATTGCTACCAAAGCCTCTGTTTAGTGCAAGAATGGGACAAAGTGGGCCACGGAAAAGAACGAGCGGAATTTGCGTCAGCTCCGTCCTGGGCCTTTTGGCCCATCGCTGGGGCTCGGCCGTGGGTGACATTGGCCGGCGCTGTCTCCTGCTGGGTCCGCCGTGGGTGCTGTCTGTGTCATCGTTGACGAACACCGATCGCGCCGCACAGGGCGGTGTGTGACTTTGGCTCCGGGCGGCTGTTGCCCCCCTTGTACCCCGGCACTGTTCCGGCGTCGGGGGGGACCGCGATCTGGTCTTCCTCCCCGGGGTGTGCTGACCGCCGTGGTCTGGCTGGTGGTGGGCGAACGGCCGGAGGGGGCTCCGCCTTGGACTGTAGGGCAAGAGCAGGGCAGGGGGTAGCTCTGGTTGGCTCTGCGAGGGGCTGGCGCGTGTCACCTGCCCTGGGGGGTCCCCCGGTTTTCGGGGAATGTTGGCACTGGTGCCCCGTGGTCCTGCCCGGGGCGGCTTGCCCTCAGTGAAGGGGGGTCCGGATCGTCTGGACGTGGTGCCTGAGCAGGGCATCCCTGATGCAGAGGGCAGCCATGTGGAGCCATCGCCAGTGTAGTTGGTTCAGGTCGTGCGGGGTATAGGCCCCCATGTCTGCCATGAGGCCTGTGGCCATATAGCGCCACGGGCTGGGTTGCTCCATGGTGAGGGCCGGGGAAAGCCGTGCCCCTCGCTGGTCGAAGATGACGTCCGCCAAGGTGCGGGTGCCGTTCATGATGTGCTCGACATCCCGGAGCAGCCATCAGGTCCGGACTTGGAATGTAAGCTGCTCCGTGTCGGAGGGCCGGGGGAGCCACGGATCCAGGTGAAGGGCTGCACCGCGCTCTGCCTGCACGCTAGGGTGGTGGGCGTCCTCTCCGGATTGCGCGTAGTCCAGGTTCTCCGGTCCCCAGGATGGGGCCATCCGTGGAGGTGGCCGGTCCACTGGCCTGCTGGTGGCGCCGGCGGCTGCCGGCGCACGGGCCCCATGGACCCGTGCGCCCCGTCTGCGCCGTATCTGGTCTGTTGTCTCCGCACACTGGCCCTCCGCGTGACCGTCCCCCACGGCGGCTGTGCGGCTGGTAGCAGTCGGTCCCAGGCCGGCATAGCTGTGACGTAGGTGCGCCTGGCAGCATGCTGAGGTGGGGTCCCTTGTGGGGATGGCAGGTTCTCTGTGAGGCGTCGTACGGTTGGGTGTGGAAGGGAGCGTCGGGCCTACACAGGGGCCCCGTGCCGGCAGGACCCCATAAACGCGTCGAAGGAGTCATCATCGCGGGGCCGCCCGTCCTTTTGTTGCCCTTCCCCAGTAGGACCTTCTCCACCTCTGGTGCCCCGGGTGGCCGACTGTCCTGTGCCTCGCCGTATGCTCTGTTGGCGGCAGTGTCCGGGCGGGAACGTTTGTCCACGGCTAAGGTGTCCGGCGGGTGGGCGTTGTTGGTTGTTTCCGCAGTCGGTTCCCATTGAGTCGGTACCGGCAGGGCGTCAGCTGCCAGCTTGTCCCCCTGTCCTCCAGTTTCTGTGCCCGGTTGGTCAGTGTCTTCCGCTATCAGGCCTACACACGTCTCTGCCTCCGGCTGGTTGGTGCCCTGTGGGCAGGGCGCCCCCTTAGCGGCGTACTCCATTTCCGGGGAGGCCGCAGGCGGCGCCCGGGCGTCGAGACCTGTGTCCGTGGCAGCCTCATGGTGGGCACGTTTGTTCACGGCTGCTGAATGTGGCGGGCCAACACCGTCAGTTGGTTCGTTGACCTGCTCCCCAGGGGTCCGCGCCTGGAAGGCACTGGCCACTCCCTTGGCCATTGGTCCCTCGTCATCCGTGCTGGGCTGGTACGCGTTCGCCGCCGCACAGTCCGCATGTGGCTCTGCCCCCGGCTGGTTGGTGGCCTGTGGGCAGGGCGCCTAACTGTTGGCGTCCGCCGGTGTCAGTCGGGCCGCACCTGGTACTTGGGCGCCGAGATGAGTTGTTTGGACGGCTGCCAATTCCACATCCGCGACGGCTATTGGCTGGGTGTGCCGTGAGGGGCTGGGTCCTCCGCATCTCTTGCCTTCTGTGCCCCTCGTGGCTCCGCCTCTGCTGCCTTCTGTGGAGCTCCTCCGCCGCACGTCAGCTGGTGGTGTGTTTGGCGCATCCGTGCTGTCCGCGCTCCGTGCCTCCTCGCCGGTCCTTGGGCCGCTCGGCTCCGGCGCGTGATTTATGGTGTCAGCCCTTGTCCGTGTCTCGCCTGTATTTGTCACGTCAGCTAACCTTGTCGTGGGCGCATGACGACGCGTCGCGGCCAGGTTTTTGGCTGGTGTTGGCCCCTGTGGGTGCGGCACCGTTGGTCGGGGCTGCCGCTGCGGCGTGCCTTCGGGCGCATTGGTGAACGGGGCGGTGGCGCACGCCAGGGCCGGGGCCGGGGTTGGAGCCGCAGCGGGCGGGCTGCCAGCTGGCAGGGGTGCCGTCGGTTGGGCTGGCTAGTCACGGTGTGGTTGGAACTCTGGTTCCGCCCGTGTCGGGGTTGCGGGATGATGCCCGCGGGGCGACGATGGATTCTGTGGGGCCGGGTTCCCTATGGGGCTCGAGGTGGCTGTTGGTTGCGGCCGTCTTGGGCCGTTGCCGTGTGGTGTGCAATTCTCCTCTTCTCGCTGGGAGGCGCCCGACTGCCCTGGTTCGCAGTGGGTGCGCCCTGTGGTGGTGCGCAGGTGGAGTCAGGGTGTGGTTGTGGTGGTGGTAGGCAACCTCATGCGGTCCGTTTGGCCGCACGGTCTTGTCGGGGGCTTTGTTGTGCGTGCGCCCTCGATGGTGCTGGAGCCTCCGTAGCCCCAGTTGTGGCTCATCGTTGCCGCTGGAAAACGATGGCGGCTCAGGGGTCAGACTCGTGGGGCCAGCTGGGTGGGCACGAGCTAGCATGATGAAGCTGTGACGCTCTGGGCCGCCCTGGCCACTGCCGCACTGAAATACGTACCCGTTTGTGGCGGGGGGACGACCGGCTGGTTGGCTAGCTCGACAACAGGACGTAGCCACCTGGGGACGGCCATCTGCCTCTATGTCATCCAAGTCGCCATGAGCCTCTCAGTTGCGTTTCCTCGGCGCAGGTCCCCAGTGCAGCGGAGGAGTTCCCCCCATTCTTCTGGCCATGGGCGCCACAGACGATCCCCATGGCACACTCGGCGTCCCCCATCAGCCATTCGAAGGTGAAAGGGAGGGAGATGGTCAGGGCGAAGGTGACATCCCTGTAGTTTTCAATGATCTTGCGACTCCGGTCCCAGCTTCTTGGCACCTCGCTGGGGAGTGCAGGCTTCCCCTGCTGCACCGTGTGGTACGGCTTGTAGTCTGGCACCCAGTTTGTCGGGTTGTCCCCCGCTGGCATCTGCCAGCGCGCCGGGCGCCAGGGCTGGCGGGCAGGTGGCGCCGCCGGGCGCTCCAGCGTCTCCAGCTACTCCACATCCGGGCTGTGCCTGCCGCCACTGTGGCCGTGGGGGGCCCAGAAGATCTCTGTGGACAGGAACCTGATTGTCGCCATTGAGAGGACCCCGTCCTGGGTCTCTCAGGGGGGCGGGCTGGTGCAGACACCTATGATTGTAGCAGCTGTTATTCCCCAAAATTCAAAAAGTCAGCCAAAAGGGGTTTTTCACGAGAAATGACCTCTCTCTTTTGGTTTCGGCGGCCCAGAAATAGGGGGGGGGGTCCTGCTACCCGAATTATGTCCAAGAATATCAAAAACCCTGAAATTTGGCCTATTACGGGGTATTTTTGCCTGCTCTGGGCTGGTCCTGCAGAACAGTGCTGCACACCAGTGTACCTGCCTATAGATTATTTTCGACAGAAATTCCAATTTTCTTTAGATTCTCTGGCCCCAAAATAGGGATGGGGGGGTTCCTCCCACCTGAGCTTTCTCCCAAGCCATCAAAAACCCTGGGACTCGGCCTATTTTGGAGTATTTTTGTCTGCTCTGGGGTGGTGCAGCAGAACAGTGCTGCACACCAGTGTACCTGTATAGTATAATATATGCACGAAAAAAAATGAACATAGGTTTTGTACCCAAAAAAGTTTGATATCGCCCTTCTGAAAATGCATGACTTCGAATTTCTGGAAAGAACAGCTGCTAAAATCATAGGTGAGGGGGTGCCGTTGCCTGCAGAGGGGGCAGGCGTCCAGGTTGACGACGCACTGGCGGCAGAACCAGTGTCTCGTCCCGGCGCTGCCGCAGCCAAGGTAGTGTCCGAGAAGCTCACACTCGAAGCAGACGTTGCATGGCATATCCGGCCCGTCCGGGTTGGGAGCCTGGCCTGTGGGCATCCTGAGGAAAGGTGTGAACAGTGGACTTGGAACAGTGGGCCTGGGAGTGCGCGCATCATGGGTCCGTGTAGTGTCGTGTGTGGGGTGGTGCGATATCTGCCGCAGCTACAGCCCCCCGGGGGGCTATGATGGTGTGCACGGCTAGTCTGTCAGCTGACCTGGCTGGTAATGTATGAGCAAGTTGTAGTAGGTACGTTGGTCCTTCGGGGCGTGCTGTGCAGCCTGTGTATAGAACTGAAGGCGATGTTGTAGTTCTGTGTCCGCCCGTTTGATGGCTTTGCGTTGCATGTGGCTCACTGTGGCCTTTGTATCAGGTGCATTGTCGGCGATGACTTGGTATGGTTGGAGGTGTACCACTCCCCTTCACACCGCTCCCTTGATGTCAGGTTTCTGCATCAGGCGCTGTATCTCGTTGGCCGGTGGCGTCGCCAGGCCCACCGGGCGTCTAGTGCCACTGGTTTCCACCTTCCAAGGCGGACGCCTTCCTGCATGCGGGCGTGTGAAATGGTCCCACGCTTCCGGCTGTTGTAGGTGGCAAGAGCATATGGCGTACTCGGGAGGTATGTCAATGCCCTTTCTGCCGTACCAATGTGCCACCCTGTTGAGAAAGGGTAGCTGCTCAAGTAGGAGCTGAGCCCGTCGCCTTTGCAGGCGCACCGGTAAGAAAGACAGGTGGAGGGCGCTGAAGTACCGCGTCATTTGTAGTTCATGTCGGAGGGGGGGCATGAGGGTGCTGACTCCGTGGCTGCCCCGGATGTGTGCCATGGTTCTGAGAGACTGTGGGTAGTGGTACACTCACCCCGTGTCATTGTAGATCACGTCCTCTGGTAATAAGGCCGGCAGTTCTCCGGGCTGTGGGACCGGGGGTAAGTCGTGGAGGTGGTTATGCATGTGCTCTGCTAGCTGGTTATCGGGATGCAGGTCTTTATGTCTGTTACCCAAGCTGTAGCGATGAGATTCCTGTTTGACCAGGTGTAGGACAACGTGTTCCGGCAGATTGCGTAACGCGCCCACAGTTGCAGTGCCTGTGTGCCCAGGCTGGAGTCGGTCGCTTTGTGTAGCGGCTGTCTGGCGGGCCTCCGGATAATTTGGAAGTCCACCGCTGCGTCGACCACGACCCAGACGTCGTGTGTTTGGTCCTTTGGTTGTCTGCTGGCGGTGCTGATGGAGACCACAATAATCGCCAGTG